>JALMGJ010000033.1:2655000-4082500 GCA_023362775.1 Charina bottae | reverse complement strand
TGAGAGGATGGGGGAGACGAAGGAAGAACCAATCCAGGAAATAAAACAAGAATTTGAAAAAGCAATGCAGATAGTTAAGGAAGTGGTGGAATTTAAAGAGATGCAAGGCCAGATGCAGAAATTGGAGATTAACTCAGAAAGTTTCATTGAGGAAGTTGAATACAACTTAGATAATACTGCCTTAGTAGAAATGATAGAGAAAGAACATGCTTGGAGATTGAGTGCATCCCTAGAACAATTAAATGAAAAAGCAAGAGAAAGGATTGTTTCTGAATTAGTTAAATTTCTGGAAATGAGAGAACAGGATTTGGATTTGGAAATAGATGGAACTTTCAGAGATAATTCATGGTATGCTAGAGAAAAGAAAGTGCTCAAGGGGCAAGGGTTAAGGATAATCTCTACTTTAAAAGTTAAAACATTTTTAGAGAAATACAAGATAGATATAAGGGATGCACCAGGAGAACGTAAGAAGCATTTCATAGAAATAGAGATAAATGACTTATAAGGACTTCTTAAGGGTTGGGAATATCAGATTTTACCAATGATATAAGATTGGATGTTAAAATTGATGGATTGATAGAAAATGATAAATTGACATGTTTCTTAGAAGAAGATTCAAATTATTATTTTATTTTATTAAGGAGTGGAAACTATTGATGGACTATCTGTAACATACAGGGGGGGGGGGTAAAGCCTATATGGGTTTTTGAAGATTAAAATATATACTATTACATTTTTAAAGAGTGGAAACCATTAATGGACTATTTGTAAAATGCAGGAGGGGCAAAGCTTATATGGGGATTTGTAGATTAAAATATATACAAATTGATATATTAGAAAAGAAATGTTTTTTTTAATATTATATATAGACCTAGCAAGTAAGATAATTTTTTTAAATTACTAAGACCAGAGATAAGTCGGAAGTTCACTATTTTCTATGTTTCATCTTTCTCTTTTTCTTTTTGCTTTACTACACCTTTTTTCTCCTTTCTTTGATTCGTATTTCTATTTCTTTTTCTGTTTTCAATTTTTAACTATGTATATTCAAAACTTAATACAATATATATTTAAAAAAAGAAAGAAAAAGGAAACAGACCACTTATATGGCATCTTCCAGCAAAATGGATACCCATGCAAATTTATCAAAAAGTGCCTGACCACTCAACACACCACAGCAAAACCAACAGAAGCTCTGAAAACGATTACACTGCCATACATCAGAAACTTTTCAGAAACTACCAATAGACTGTTACAACCACACAACATCACAGTAGCACACAACCCAACCCAAACCCTTCAGAACACCATAAGTAAACCAAAAGACCTAGTAGCCCAAGAAGAAAAAACAGGAGTTATCTACAACATACAGTGTAAGGACTGGAAAAGCCACTATGTAGGACAGACTGGAAGAAAACGAGCAGAAAGCATCCACAAACACCAACTAGCAGTCAGAAGACATGATGAAAACTCCTTAATCTCACAACACATGGACAGAATTAACCATACTTTCAACTGGGAAACTGTGAGAATCTTAAACCAAGCCAAATCCAAAAATGCTAGAGAATTCCTGGAAGCTTGGCAATCAGACAAAGCAGCAATCAACAAACACATAGAGGTAAACAACATTTACATACAATTCATAAAGACAATAGAAAAGACAGAAGACCAGAACACCTCCTTGCCAGCAATCATCACCCAGATATGCAAAGATTAACATCAAGATTAGCACCAGAGAAACAATCAAACAACACAATATAACCTAATCAAGGATCTATTAACTCAGTCAATCAACCAAGTAGCAAACAACAGCCCAATCAAGGAACTACTAAGGAAAGAACAACACCTACACCAACACAAGCAGGACAAGCCATGGTATATAAACAGAGAGGAAGTCCTACTCTCTTTTTGCATGAAGATGTTGCCTAGCCTCGCAATGAAATGTCTGCAAGAAAACATTAAGGCTCAGAGAGCACAAAGGACTCCACAACTCAGAGATTCTTGTGCCTCATTAAACATTCTCTGCAATTCAGGTCAGGCCTCAGTAGGATAATGTAGCATTTGGGAAAAAAGATACAAGCCAAGAGACCGGCTCCAGAAGCCAAAATGGAGAAGATCTCCCCGGCTACCATGGACTTCCCTTTGGAGCTCAGGTAGGTGGGGAGGAAGGAGATCCAAACACTGCAAAAGATCAGCATGCTAAAAGTAATGAACTTGGCTTCATTAAAGCTGTCAGGCAATTTCCTAGCCAAAAAGGCCACCATGAAACTGATGAGGGCCAGGAAACCCAGGTAGGCAAGGACAGCATAAAACATTGAAGCTGAGCCTTCCTTACATTCCAAGATGGTCTCTCCTACCAAGGAGTGGAAATCCAGGTTGGGAAATGGGGGAGAGGTTACCAGCCAGTTGGTACAAAGAACTGCCTGGATCAGGGGACAGGCTAAGACAATGGAGTTGGTCAGTGGTTTTCCTAAGAGTTTCCTTGTCCTGTTTCCTGGTTTGGTGGCCATGAAGGCTAGAACCACCATAACAGTTTTTGCCAAAACAGAAGAAACAGCAAGGGAAAAGAGAATGGCAAAGACAGTTTGTCGGAAGAGACAGGTAAGCTTCCCTGGTCAACCAACGAAGAGTAAGGAGCAGAGGAAGGAGAGCAGGAGGGAGACGAGGAGTATGTAGGTGACATCACGGTTGTTGGCCTTGACGATCAGTGTGTCATGATGCTTTAGGAAAATTTCCAGGACCGCCAATGTGGTCATGAAGAGAGAAACAGCTAGAGAAGCTAAAGTGTATCCCAGGGTCTCTTGATAGGAAAGGAAGTGGATCTTCTTGGCAATGGAGCGATCTTGGCCCTTGTTAGGGTACTGGTCTTCTGGGCAGGGGTCACAGTGAGCTGCATCTGAAATCAAGAGTGTTTGCTAAGAATTTCATATGTATCAGTCATGAGCAATTTCCCTCCTCCAGGTTTCTTAGGGGTGACATGACTGTTCCCTCTCTGCAGTAGCCAACTGACAGATCGTGATGGATTGACCTACTCTGCAAATTTTGCAGCCCCACAAAGGGCAAAATATCTTAGGCTGAAGTTGAATCTAGAGATGGGTTGGTTTCATGCAGGGATCTATGGAGTTCCAATTGTGAAGTCTGCTATCATTTCAGGATGGAGGCTGAGTCTGATCGGTCTGATTTGGAGGTAGTAGGGCTGATAACAATTAAATCAAGAATTGGGTTGGTGCGAAAATCAAAGGGATAAAAGACGAGCGCAGCATGTATCCATTGTCGAAGACAACTGTACTGCATTCTGGAGTGAATCCCGATCCCGTTGCCGTGCCAGAAACCCCAATTTGATCTTGCCCTGCTCCATGCCAGAGCCTTGCCTTGTAACCCAGCGAAGCCTCGTGCCAGAATATTGCCTCACTGTCCAGCCAAGTTTTTTTGCCAGAGCCTTGCCTAGCCACCCCACCCAGTCTTGTGCCAGAACCCTTCCTCATAGCACTGCTGTGCTTTGAACCAGAATCTACGCTTGCCTCCATGCCTCATTCCATGTTGGAATGTTGCTGTGCCTTCATGCCCAGCCTAGACCTGGACCCTCACCTTGCAGCCTCCATGTCCAGCCTCGAGTGGAACCTCACCTTACAGCAGCTGCGCCCAGTCCCATGCCAGAATCTTGCCTTACCTGCACATCAAGCCTTCCACCAGAGCTTCGCACGGCAGCTGTGCCAAGTCTTGAGCTGGAGTCGCATCCTGCAGCCACGCCAAGCCTCGTGCTGATATGGTTCTTCGGTACAGCACCAAGCCTCACACCAGAGCCTCACAACACAGCTGTGTCAAGCCTTGTGCCAAGATTGTTCCTTGCCGCATTGCCGAGCCTCACGCCAGAACCTTGCACCAAAGCTGCGCGATGCTTCGTGCTGGGACTTTGCATCGTAATCACATGGTGGCTGCCCAAAATCATGCCAACCAAGAATGGTACACTATTTGCCACAAGAACTCTGTGAGCTTCCTGTGTCATATTGTTTTCCTAGAAATACTTTGTATGTCTTGATTATAAATAAAAGCCTTATTCTACACCTTCCTGCTTCGGGTCATAGTCAGAACAGGACAGATTGTCTCTGGCCACATCCCATGTGGGAAAAGGAAGTTGGTGGACCCGGGACTAATTGAGCATGGCAGACCAGCAGCTCACCATTGAACATGCACAGCTAAGACAATAAGTTGCTGTACCGAGTGCCCAAGTGTCTTTACTACAAGCCCAACAGCCGGTGCTCCCGACAATGGTCATGCAGCTCCCCAAGGGCCCTATGTTGGCACCATAAAAAATTGATGTAAGTCTCACCTAGTTTCCCATGTTTTTTGCCCACAGTAAACTGTACCTGAGCCTCTGTTCGGAGGAGTTTCCCACCTATCACCACAAGGTGGGATTCTTGATCAACCTATTGTTGGGCTTTGCCGCATGCTTGGCCTCACCCTTGATCCTGCAACCAAGTCCCCTACTGGACTATTTCGATGGGTTTTGCCAGCAGCTGTGGCTGATGTATGAGGACCCGGTGAGGACACAGACCGCCAGCAGTTGCCTGAGGGGGCTGAGGCAAAGACAGCTTCCAGGGTCAGAGAACATCAGTGACTTCTGGCTACTTATCCAGGACTTGAATTGGAAGAAAGAGGCACTTCTTGACAAATTCCAGCATGGTTTGGCCATAAAAATCCTGGTTGAGCTTGCCTGCACTGAATGCCCACAGATCCTGCAAGCTTTGACGCAGTTGTGTCTCCGCATCTATGGGCATCTACAACAGAGGAAGACGAGGCAATGCACTGCTATGTCACCACCCTTTGGCACACACTTCTCGGCTGCCCAACCAACCCCAGAGTTGAGCGCATAAAACTAGGGTTGCTAGACAATGGCTGACCCCGGCGGAGAAGGATCGACATAGGTGAGTGGGTCTGTGCTTGTACTGCGGAAAACCCAGGCACCTCATGGCAAGTTGCCTTGCCAAGGCCAAAGTCACCCCCTTGTCGGGAAACAGACTCAGCCCAGCCTAAATGGGCAATTGGACTGGGCCAAGTTGGCAGCTAGCCAATCTACCGAGCCACGTCCCACATTTCTCAGGCATTTGGCAGTGGTGGTCACCTTGCATGTCCCTGGGGGCCCTGTACTCAAGACCCAAGCCATGATCGACTCAGGGGCCACTGATAATTTCATTGATGAGGGGTTTTCCAAACAGCAGGGCATACCTCAGCACAAGGTGAAGCCCACACTGGTCATTGAGACCTATTGATGGCCGGACCCTGCACTCTGGTCCCATATCTTCCAACATGCAACGTCTGCTTATGCAAATTGGTGAGCACAAGGGGTGGCTGGAATTCTATGTGGTCTCCACACCGCATTTCCCATGTGGTGCTAGGGTTGGAGTGGCTACAAGCACACGAGCCACAGATTGCGTGGTCATCTGGGAGGGTTGAATTCTCCAGCCCTCAGTGTTCAGGACACATGCCCAAAGTTCTTGCTGCTGGACAATTTGTAGCAAGCAATCTGCCACTGCCTCCACAGCTCTGATAGTTCACGGACATCTTCAATGAGAAAGAAACAGACCAGCTTCCACCCCACAGATCCTATGACTGCCCCATCGACCTAGCTCTGGGCGCTTGACCGGATCTCCACCTATGGCATCGCCATTGAAACTGGCAAGGTAGAGGCGCTCCAGTCCTGGCAGCCCCCATGCCAAGCCAAGGATGTGCAATGCTTATTGGGGTTTGCAAACTACTATTGGAATTTCCTTTCTCACTTTGCATAGCTCACCACTCCTCTCTCGAATCTCCTTTGGAAATGGACTAAGTTTATGTTGGACGCCGAGCAATTGGCATTTGACAGTCTCAAATTCTCCTTCACCTTGGGACCCATCCTCAGACACCCAGATCCTCTCCAGGCATTGATGGTCGAAACGGATGCATTTGACATCCCCCTCAGGGCTATTCTACTGCAAGCAGATCCATGAACCAGAACCTTGTGTCCGTGTGCATACCAGACACGGAAGGTGACACCTACCAAAAGAGTCTACACCATCGGGGACAAGGAATTGTTAGTGATTAAAGTGGCATCTGAGAACTGGAGGCACCACCAAGAGGGAGCACATCATTCCATTGTAGTGAGGACAGACCATCACAATCTGGAGCATTTGAAGACTACGAGAAGTTTGAACCAGAGGAAGGTTCAGTGGTCATTGTTCTTCTCATGTTTCAACTTCCAAGTGACCTACATTCTGCGAGGCCAGAATTAACAGGCCGAAATCAGGAAGATTTCAGAAGGAGGGGGCTCCTTCCAGGGTGATAAACGCATGCTGAATCACTTTGCTTTCCTCTTAATAGGGTAAATAAGGCACTGCCCTAGTTTCATGTGCCTTTTCTCTGAGAATCACTAATTCATTTCAGTTTAACTGGATTCTGTCTAGCAGAGTAGAACAATAAAACACTAGAGCCTTTACACCAAGTCTCAGCGTGTTCCTTCACTCGAAGTCAGGACAGCCGACACACTATCCAGAAATCTGGATTATGACCATCTAGAGACCTCCCCATCACACCAGTCAGTCATACCCTTCAAACAATTCACCATGACCAGCACATAGTATGAACTCCTGCAAAAGATCCATGATCAGCTGCAAAAGGACCTGTTTGTAATCAAGCAGAAGCAAGAGATCCTGTGAATGCCCACAGATCAGACTCATCCGTTGACATGGTCAAATGATGTACTCTGCTATCAGGGATGTTATTACGTGACTGTGGGAAAGCTGCGAGAAATGACACTGCAGTGGTGCCATGACAACCCTGCTGCAGGCCACTTTGGTTTCTTTAAAATGTTAGACCTGATTTCCTGGAAGTTTTGGTGGCCTCGCATTCGGGAAGAGGTGAAAAAATTCATGTTATCATGCCCCAAGTTCCGCTGGGCCAAGAATCAGACAGGGAAGACTTCAGGCCTTCTTATGCCCCTACCCACACCGGGACAACCTTGGGAGGCCATATTGATGGACTTCATAACAGACCTCCTAGATTCTCAAGGTGTCATGACCATTTTGGTGGTGGTCAATTCAATGACTAAGATGGTGTATTTCATAGCATAAGGAAACAGTGCGAATGTATATTAAACATGTCTTCAGGCTGCATGGGTTGGCCAAGAGTATGATCTCCAATAGAGGATCCCAGTTCACTGCCCAGTTCTGGAGAGCACTCCTCAAGAACTTGAGTATCCAGAGTCACTTATCATCAGCTTGTCACCCAGAATCGGATGGGGGGACGGAACGGGTGAACACCATTTTGTAGCAGTACCTGAGTTGTTACATCAATTTCCAACAGGATAATTGGGCAGACCGGCTAGCGGTAGTGGAATTCGCCTACAACAATGTGCTGCACCACTTCCACCACACTTCCATGCTGCACATTTCCACTTCCCTTCCTGGAGAACTACAGGTTTCACCCTCAACACCTCCCCCTTGTGCCCCCTGAATCCTCCGTGTCCACCACCACCCAGTTTTTTAGCGAATTACAGGCCAGTCACCAGGTCTTGCTCAAACAGTTGGAGAAGGCCAAGGATGACTTCAAGCAGTTCGCTGATCTCCATTGGAAGCCAGGACCATTGTTAGTGGTAGATGACTTGGTGTGGCTGTCCAACAAACATCTGACCTCCATGTGCCTATGCCAGAAATTGGACCACCGCTTCCTGGGACCTTTTCCAGTTGAAGTCGTGATCAACCCCATCAACTTCAGCTTAACCCTGCCATCCCACATGTGGGTACACCCCATGTTTCATAGATCCATGTTAATACACACATCGACGGCCAGCTCACTGAGATCAATGAAGCCACCTCTCCCTGCAGTCATCATTCAAGTGGAACCCAAGTACGAGGTTCCATGCATCCTGGACTCCTGCTTTCGTTATGGTTGTCTCCACTACCTCATACATTGGAAGGGGTACGGACCAGAGAAATACTTGAGGGAGAATGTGACAGATGTACATGAACCCTGTTGGACGAGTGACTTTCACTGGCAATATCCCAATCAACCCAGACCTCCCAGTCAGGGAGAAGGGGGTACTGTGCAGGGATTAGTGTCAGGATGGAGGCTGAGTCCGATGAGTCTAATTTGGAGGTCGAAGGGATGATAACAATTAAAGCGGGAAAGAACAGGGATGGCATGAAATTTGAATCAGTTTCTGAGCAGCCGATTGGAGGCAGCCCAGTAGGACACTCGCCTCCACCTTTGAGTGTGCAAGAACGGAAGTGGAAAAGGCAGATAGAACAATGCGAAGCATGATTGGTGCCCGATCAGAAATGGCATGAAAATCAAAGTGATAAAAAACAAGCACAGTGTGCATCCATTGCCAGAGAAAACCGTTCACATTCTATACCACGTCCTGGAATAAATAATGATCCCGTCGCCATGCCAGACTCCCTGATTGGACCTCTTCCTTCTTCCACGCCAGAGCTTTCCTTCTAACCAACCCAAGCCTCATGCCAAAAACTTGCCTCGCCATCCAGCCGAGTTTTGTGCCAGAGCCTTGCCTTGCTGCCCCATCCAGCCTTGCGCTGGAACCCTGCCTCACAGCACTGCCGCGCTTTACACCAGAATCTAGCCTTGCTGCCATGCCTCATCCCATGTCAGAAACTTGCCCTGCCTTTGCACGCAGACTCAAGCCACAACCTCCCCTTGCAGACTCTGCGCCCAGCCTTGAGCCGGAGTTTCATCCTTCAGCCGCGCCAAGCCTTGTGCTGGAATCTTGCACTGCAGCCATCCCAAAACTTGTGCCGGGACCATGCGCACCAACTGGGAATGGAAAACCACTTGCCACCCGAACTCTGTGTCGTATTGTCTTTCCTAGAAATACTTTGTGTGTCTTGATTGTAAATAAAAGCCTTATTCTATTCCTTCCTGCTTTGGGTCTTTGTCTGAACAGGACATATGGAGAAAAACCTTGCTAGAAACACTGCTATTAGTGGTTTTCCTACATTATCTGTGGGTATGTGCTGAGTAGGCCAAAAACAGAGGAGAGAGAGGGGGGGGGGAGAGGGAGAGAAAGGAGAGAGAGAGGGGGGTGGGCAAGGGTAGGGGCTCTTTGCCTGATCAAAAGTGATTCATGGGGAACTTACCTTCAGGAGGGAGGGAGGAAACAATGATCCAGAGCTCTCTGGAACAATTTCTTTGCTTTGTGCTTCAAATCAAATTTTCCCATTACTCATCCAGATTTTTTTTGCACAGAGAGGTTAGCAGAGATAGGTAGATAGATCTACACTTTCTCTGACAGGTGTACCAATTTCCTGGGAGATTGATATTCCTGACAGAAGAAACATTTGGTAAATAATAAACATTAAAGCTTGAACCCAAACCACACCACACTACTCATTCAGGAAAAAGATCAGAAGTTGGTTTTCCCAGTGGTATGTGATGGGAGGAGTGGAAAGGCTAGTAAGGAATGAATCAATTGTGCCCTGAAACTGTTTGTTGTTTATTCGTTCAGTCGTTTCCGACTCTTCGTGACTTCATGGACCAGTCCACGCCAGAGATTTCTGTCGGCCGTCACCATCCCCAGCTCCCCAATGGTTGAGTCCGTCACCTCCAGAATAACATCCATCCATCTTGCCCTTGGTCGGCCCCTCTTCCTTTTGCCTTCCACTTTCCCTAGCATCAGCTTCTTCTCCAGAGTATCCTGTCTTCTCATTATGTGGCCAAATTACTTCAGTTTTGCCTTTAATATCATTCCCTCAAGTGAGCAGTCTGGCTTGATTTCCTGGAGTATGGACTGGTTTGATCTTCTTGCAGTCCAAGGCACTCTCAGAATTTTCCTCCAACACCACAGTTCAAAAGCATCTATCTTCCTTCGCTCAGCCTTCCTTATGGTCCAGCTCTCGCAGCCATAGGTTACTACAGGGAATACCATTGCTTTAACTATGCGGACCTTTGTTGTCAGTGTGATGTCTATGCTCTTAACTATTTTATCAAGATTTGCCATTGCTCTCCTCCCAAGAAGTAGACGTCTTCTGATTTCCTGGCTGCAGTCAGCGTCTGCAGTAATCTTTGCGCCTAGAAATACAAAGTCTGTCACTGCCTCCACTTTTTCTCCCTCTATTTGCCAGTCATCAATCAAGCTCGTTGCCATAATCTTGGTTTTTTTGAGGTTTAGCTGCAACTCAGCTTTTGCACTTTCTTCTTTCACCTTCGTCATAAGGCTCCTCAACTCCTCCTCGCTTTCAGCCATCAAAGTGGTATCATCTGCATATCTGAGATTGTTAATGTTTCTTCCAGCGATTTTAACTCCAGCCTTGGATTCCTCAAGCCCAGCACGTCGCATGATGTGTTCTGCGTACAGGTTGAATAGGTAGGGTGAGAGTATACAACCCTGCCGTACAATTTGTTATGATCCACACAGTCAAAGGCTTTAGAATAGTCAATCAAGCAGAAATATATGTTTTTCTGAAATTCCCTGGCTTTCTCCATTATCCAGCGGATATTGGCAATTTGGTCTCTAGTTCCTCTGCCTTTTCTAAACCCAGCTTGTACATCTGGCAATTCTCGCTCCATGAATTGCTGGAGTCTACCTTGCAAGATCTTGAGCATTACCTTACTGGCATGTGAAATAAGTGCCACTGTTCGATAGTTTGAACATTCTTTAGTGCTTCCCTTTTTTGGTATGGGGATATAAGTTGATTTTTTCCAATCTGATGGCCATTCTTGTGTTTTCCAAATTTGCTGGCATATGTCATGCATCACCTTGACAGCATCATCTTGCAAGATTTTAAACAGTTCAGCTGGGATACCATCGTCTCCTGCTGCCTTGTTATTAGCAATGCTTCTTAAGGCCCATTCAACCTCACTCTTCAGGATGTCTGGCTCTAACTCACTGACCACACCGTCAAAGCTATCTCCAATATTATTATCCTTCCTATACAGATCTTCCGTATATTCTTGCCACCTTTTCTTGATCTCTTCTGCTTCTGTTAGGTCCTTACCATCTTTGTTTTTGATCATACCCATTTTTGCCTGGAATTTACCTCGGATGTTTCTAATTTTCTGGAAGAGGTCTCTTGTCCTTCCTATTCTATTGTCTTCTTCCACTTCCGCACATTGCTTGTTTAAAAATAATTCCTTATCTCTTCTGGCTAACCTCTGGAATTTTGCATTTAATTGGGCATATCTCCCCCTATCACTGTTGCCTTTTGCTTTCCTTCTTTCTTGGGCTACTTCCAGTGTTTCAGCAGACAGCCATCTTGCCTTCTTGGTTTTCTTTTTCTTTGGGACGTTTTTTGTTGCCTCCTCCTGAACAATGTTGCGAACTTCTGTCCATAGTTCTTCTGGGACCCTATCTACTAAATCTAGTCCCTTAAATCTATTCTTCACCTCCACTGCATATTCCTTAGGAATATTAGTGAGCTCATATCTAACTGATCTGTGGGTCTTCCCTATTCTCTTTAGTCTGATTCTAAATTTTGCAATAAGAAGTTCGTGATCTGAACTACAGTCAGCTCCAGGTCTTGTTTTTACCGACTGTATAGATGTCTGCCACCTTTGGCTGCAAAGGATGTAGTCAATCTGATTTCGGTGTCGACCATCTGGTGAAGTCCATGTATAAAGTCGTCTTTTAGGTTGTTGGAAGAGAGTGTTTGTTATGCACAGTGAGTTGTCTTGGCAAAATTCTATCAGCCTATGTCCTGCTTCATTTTGTTCTCCCAGACCATGCTTGCCTGTAATTCCAGGTGTCGTCTGACTACCCACCTTAGCATTCCAGTCTCCTGTAATGAAAATAACATCTCTTTTTGGTGTATTATCTAGTAGGTGCTGCAGATCCTCATAGAACTGATCTACTTCTGCTTCTTCAGCATCTGTGGTTGGAGCGTATATTTGGATCACTGTGATGTTAAATGGCTTACCCTGAATTCGAATTGAGATCATTCTATCGTTTTTTGGATTGTATCCAAGCACTGCTTTAGCCACTTTATTATTAATTATGAAGGCTACTCCATTTCTTCTGTGGTCCTCTTGTCCACAGTAGTAGATCTGGTGGTCATCTGATGTGAAGTGGCCCATCCCAGTCCATTTCAGTTCACTGACACCTAAAATGTCTATATTTAATCTTGACATCTCACCAATAACCACATCCAATTTGCCCTGGCTCATAGATCTTACATTCCAGGTTCCTATGGTGTGTTGATCTTTAGAACATCGGATTCGTCGTTCACCACCAGCACCGTCGGCCGCTAGCCGTCCTTTCGGCTTTGAGCTAGCTGCGTCATCACATCTGGGGCTAGTTGAACGTATCCTCTGTTCCTCCCCAGTAGCATTTTGACCATCTTCCGACCTGGGAGTCCCATCTTCCGATGGTATACCGACATATCTTTGGTTGTACTGATCCATTTAGTTTTCATGGCAAGAATACTGGGGTGGGTTGCCATTACCTTCCCCAGGGATCGTATTTAGTCTGACCTCTCTGCCACGACCTTCCCGTCTTGGGTGTCCCTTCACGGTTTAGCTCATGGTTTCATTGAGGTGCTCAAGCTCCAGCACCACGACAAGGTAACGATCTCCTTTGCTGGAGAAAAGAGCCCTGAAACTACCCTGTATTAAATTGCTGAAGAGTGGGAAAGGTGTCTTTGTGGCAACTAAGTTTAGATCCATATAATGAAAGTTTCTGCTGAAAAGTAGGAAAAATTTCAAGCATGTCAATCCTACCAAAAATGACCAAACATATTTTAATATTTTGATCAAGTTATAAGTTTCCTTGACCCAGGAAGATCTGCAGTTGAAAAAACTCCTGAGGTTTGCCCTACCTGTCTGATCAGAAATGGTCCCTTCTGGACAAGGGTCACATTGGTAGCAGCAAGCCTGCTCACCCTCTGGAACACTCCTCCTCTCCCCTGCATGGCACCTCTTCCTGCCACACCTGGCAAAGGGCAGCTTCTAAAAGAGAAAGAAGAATGCTTGAGATGGCGTACACAATTAGCACACATCATTTATTCATTTTCACATTCCCATTTCCATCTTCTGAATGTCTTCAAAAGAACTGGTTCACCATGGTCTATCGGAAACCAGGAACAGCTCCTGGGGGAATTCAGGCCAATGGCATTCCCAACTCACCAATGGATGCTTGAGATTGGAACTGGGACCTCTGTGTGCAAAGCAAGGCCTGTGACACTGTCCTACTGCCTTGCTAAAAGAAGTATCATAAGGGTCCAATAAAGGTCCATGGAGTTCCCTGTTTCCTGCTTCAATTGCACCCTGGGTTTCCAGCATGAGTTTGTCCCAATCCCAACCTTTCTTCGACATGCCACATTGTAGACCTCAAATGTGTTACATGCAAAGCAGGTCTTTCACCATGTGGTTGTCATTTTTTGGGATTCAATACACCTTTTTTCCAGTTACAAGAACATTCTGTATCCCCAGGAGTGAATGAATCTCTCCCTGGATTCAGAACATACATTATCCTCCAGCCCACCTTTGTGGCCCAGATGATTGCATCCAGGTTAATGGTGAAATCCTGGACTGGGGGAGCCCCAGGATCTATTTGTCCAACTTTCACAGGGATGAAAGATTGATTGGGGAGGAAAAGCCAGTTAAGAATATCATAACGAGCTGAACACAGTCTATTTTCTGAGAAGGAGACTTCATTTCCAGCAGTGTCATTGAACCGCACATTCCTCAAATATGGAAGAATCTGAAAGAAAAGACACCCTTAGGAACTGGGGTACTTGCAAACAGGACATTTCTGGTGGCCACCATCTTAAGAGAGAAGTTGTGTGTCTGTACTTGGTGAATATCTTTGTCATAGGGAGCAGCACCGAATCACAGGAATCCATCCTGGAGCATGTGACATTAAACTTAGAACTGCAAGATGATTCTATCTTGGATATTTGGATTATGGCTTATTCAATTCCAGCTTTACAAGAAAGATACCAACATAAAACATTATAATGCCATACTGCAAATATCATTGTTTGCTTCTACTCCTGAAATTGTAGCTATACAATTTTTTAAATGTTTATCATGGTCCATGGTCTTGTACATGACATATTCAATTCTGGGAATGAGTCAATTATTTCCTCAACAACAGTAAGATTCCCCAGGACTTTCCTGACCCTTTCTAGATGATAGTCAAAGAAAGCAGAATGTAGTACCAGGTCTGACACAGTGGAAGGAAGTGCCTCCCCCAATCTTGATAGTGATCAAGGGAGGTCCCAGATTTAGCCTTTCATGTGGAACAGTGTCAGAGGGAGCGCGGATAGAGCGGCCTGCCTCTCTCCTAGGCACCAGTGATCCACGTACTATGCAGTAAATAGACTCCAAACAGAAGTTGTATCAAATATCCTATTTACTTTATATACATACGTATCTACAGATCACTTCCACAAGTAACAAATGATACACCATCAACGATACAGCTTTCACAAGGTAAAATGGGAATAATGGGAAATGAGAATGTCTCTGCATATATAGTGAACCTGACCAATCACATTATAGGTCACTCTCGTTATTCACCACACCCAACCTAACTCTAAGCACCTGTTGAATGAGTCACACATGACATATCATTCCTACAACAATGGCTGCTAATTGGGTGACTGTGCAGAATATTTCACCATTTACCTAGAAATCAAGCCTCTCTGTATAATTTATATCTAGAAGTAAATTCCTGGGTTTATCAAACCCCAACACCCCTTCAATTTACAATAGATATTACATTCAATTGTACAGAATAGAAGACATACACATTTGAGATATACACATCCTATGTCGATCTATGCTTAGAGGCTTTGTCATCACATCTGCTACATTACACTCAGATGGACAATATTGCAAATCAATACTATACAATACAATAAACTTCCAATTATTGACTGATCACATATTCTTGATCACATGAAGGTTGTTCATCGTCTCCAGTCTCTGTTTTAACAAAATCTGTTGTCATCGGGGTTGAAACTTCTTTACCCTGTTCCATATTGTTCTCTCTTAGCAGTGCTTCAATTTTCTTCTGCTGCTCTAGAACATAACCCCCATCAACCATATGAATACCCATGCCTAGGTAATTCTTAATTTCTCCCAGATCTTTGACATCAAAGTGCTGTTTCAGATTTTCAGTAAATTCAATTACCCTGCTTTGATCTTTCGCTATAAGACACAAATCGTCTACAAAAATCAAAAGCAAAATCTGTTCATCGTTTTCACATTGCTTTACATACAGACATGGGTCAGCATACTACACTTGAATCCCATTCTTTGTAATTCCTTATCTAACCTAAGATTCCAGCAACGTGCCGACTGCTTGAGTCCATACAACGCTTTCTGCAACTTGTATACCCTTCCTGCAATCTTTGATTCATACCCTGGGGCTTCAATCATATAGATCTCTTCATTCAAATCAGCATGCAAATATGCTGTTGTGATATCATAATGCTGTACTACACAATTCCCAGCTGCTGTCATTGCTAAGGCAAACCTAAATGTCTCCCTTCTTAGCGTTGGTGCAAAAACTTCATCATAAGTCTGATTCTTTATCTGGGAAAATCCTTGTGCAACCAACCTAGCCTTATACTGAATATCACCATTCACTAAGGTTTTCTTCTTATACACCGATCTACAGCCTACTGCTCTATGCCGCTCAGGCAGCCTAGTAGATTTGAAAACCTTATGAGAATTAATGGCTTTCATTTCCACATCCATAGCAGCTTTCCATCTACTCTGCTCGTGTTGTGGCAACTTCAATACGTCCTTGTAATTACGAGGTTCATAATCAATGAAACACACTTTTACATCACCTGGTGTATAACGCTGAGGTGGTATACCCTTGTTAACTCTCTCAGATCTACGCAATACTGCAGCATCCTGCATCATTGGCACACTAGGAGTTAATTCCTCTTCCTTCTTAATCACATCAGTGGCCTCTCTCCACTCTGAAAACTCAAAACTTCTCTGACTAGGAAGATATACCTCACTACTCCCGTGTAATCTCTGCCAATTGCTGTGCTCACTAAAACTTGCTGATCTAGAAATAACAACTTTCCTGCCATCAGTGAATCTATATCCCTTGGTCCCTGGCTCATACCCCACAAACATCAGCTTCTGTGCTTTTGCCTGTCCTTTCCTACGTACCTCCTTATGCACGTGAACATAGGCAGTGCACCCAAACACCTTCAAATGAGCTAATGGTGGCTTCTTGCCATATAACATATAATATGGAGTTTGGTTTACAGACACACTCCATAACCTGTTAATTAAATAATTAGCAGTTAATATTGCCTCTCCCTAGTATCCTCTTGATAACCCTGAGTCAGCAATGAGTGAATCCTTCACTGTCTGCAATGCCAAATTCCTACGTTCAGCCACGCCATTCTCAGCTGAACTATGTGGGTTAGTTCTCCTATGCACAATGCCCCTTCTACCAAGCCATTGCTGAAAACTCCCACTCAGAAACTCTGTAACCCAGTCAGTTTGTAAACTACACACCTTTGTGCTATACCTACGTTCCACAAACTGCACCCAGTTCCTAAACTTTTCAAGTGTTTGACTTTTAGCTTTCAATAGGTAACAGAACCCAAATCTGGTGTAATCATCTACAATGACTAAAACATATATAGCACCCCCTATTGTAGCTGGTAATGGACCAATTAAGTAAGTGTGAACTAATTCAAAACATTTATGTGACTTCCTATCACTGAATTTGCTCACAGGAAACACCTTTGACTTTGCAACCTTACAAGCTGTGCAATCCAAATACACTTGGCACTTTTTCAATTCCATTCCAGAACTTTCTTCTGACAACTTTTCAATCACTTTGAAACTCAGATGCCCAAGCCTTCTGTGCCACAGGTGCGCACATGAATCATGTGTTGGCTTATTAATTGTAGCTACACCATGATGGTTGCTGCTTGTCCTGGTTTGTACAATTTCATATAAATTGTTCTGCAAAATACCTTTGCCACAAACATTGTTATCTTTCATAACAATACATTCATTATTACCAAACTGTACAGTATAACCCTGTTTATCCAATTGTGACACACTAATTATATTGTACTCCAGTTCAGGCACACACAACATTGATAATTCAATATTTAACCCTGGTACATATACAAATCCCTTACCAGTCACAGATGCAATGCTTCCATTAGCTAGAGTAACTTGATCTCTATCAGCCTGCCTAAAACTCTTAAACATCTGTCTGTTATTTCCTATATGCTGACAAGCCCCACTGTCAAGTAAAAATGGTCCCTTTAAATTTTGTTCTACACTTGAACTAATTAAAGACAGCTGAGCAGCTTCTCCCAGCTTGGAAATTTTCAGCTTAGCCTTCGGCTTCCGTTTCTTATCACAATGTTTCAACAAATGCCTTTGCGACCCACAGTTAAAACATTTTCAGACTTATCAGAATATTCCTGAACAGAAACACTGTTTTGCTTAGACCTAATTACATTAGAACACTGCTGCCTTCTTTGCTCTTCTTCTAAAAGCCTGCCAGATAAGTAATTTATGGTTAAATCATTCTCAGATAATGATCCAAAGCTCATTGCCAAAGTATCCCACGTTTCATTTAAAGAACTGAGAATTATATACACTTTGTTAGCTTCTGTAAATTGCATATCTCTCTGAGCCAACTCCTGGAACAACCCTGTCATATAATGCAGGTGATCCCTTATATTATTAGATACCCCTAATCTGGCGTGATAAAGTTTCCGTGTTAGTAAAACTTTACATAACGGTGAGCTTCTTAGATAAACATTCTTTAAAGCTTCCCAACACTTATAAGCTAACTGAAAGTCTCTAACATAACACAACTGGCTATCTTCCAGACATAAAATTATGCTTGCCAATGCTCTATCGTCCTTTAGAGCAACTTCTTCATCTTCCAGGTCTGGTTCAGGGCAAAGTACACTCCTCCAAAGCCCTTCACGCTGAAGATACATTTCCATTTTATATGACCATGACGAATAATTACTGTCATTCAGTCTTTCCAGAGGAAAACCTCCCCCGACTTCCGGCAACATCTTCGCTGTGCTCATCTGTCTTCAGCCCCTTCTGGGCAGACACCGATGATTAAAGACACAGACCTTATCAGAATGTCCTCCAGCTGTAAAACAAGCGTAGGAGAGAAAAAAAAACCACACACACAGGCACGGAAACTGTGAAAGCTCCAAATCACTCCAAATAGCCACACGACTCCTGGATAGGCTTCCAAAGCTTCCAGCTCACAGACTGCACACGATCCACAGCCAGTGCAAAGCCTTCCATCGTCTATGGCATCTCTGCCGCCTCTGGGCCCGTAACCCTGTCAGAGGGAGCGCGCGGATGGAGCGGCCTTCCTCTCTCCTAGGCACCAGTGATCCACGTACAATGCAGTAAATAGACTCCAAACAGAAGTTATATCAAATATCCTATTTACTTTATATACATACGTATTTACAGATCACTTCCACAAGTAACAAATGATACACCATCAACGATACAGCTTTCACAAGGTAAAATGGGAATAAATGAAATACAGAATATCTCTGCTTATATAGTCAAATTGACCAATCACATTATAGGTCAATCTCGTTAACTACCACACCCAACTTAACTCTAAGCACCTGTTGAATGAGTCACACATGACACATCATTCCTACAATGGCTGCTAATTGGGTGACTGTGCAGAATATTTCACCTTTTACCTAAATATCAAGCCTCTCTGTATAATTTATATCTAGAAGTAAATTCCTGGGTTTATCAAACCCCAACAGATTCGAACCTCTGAACTTGCGATCATCCGATTGACAGGCCTGGCATCTTACCCGCTGAGCCACCATGCCCCCTTAAATACTTACCATCCCATAAAATCTTATAGACTAATAATAGCAAGTGAATGAACATGATTTGTTCTTCCAGTGGCAAGAAGTGAATCTGCCAAATACTGGAAACTTCCAGTTTACCTCCTCCAGAAAATGGGCAGATGAAATTAAGGAACTGGGATTCTATCTCTAAAACCACAAGCTAGAGCAGTAGATTTGGAGAACCCTTGATTAAGACAGATATTTTTCACCCACATTCATATGATGGCTTTTTTTCATTTTCTCATTATGTATCTTATTACTCACTCTTGTTTACTTGGTTGTTTCCCCTATGAAACTTGTGTTGACAAGCAAAGAAAATTCTGTAAAACTCAAGATGGGTATGAGATTTAAATAAAGGGGAAAAATAGTAGTTAAGGAAAAGGCAAGGCAGTGGAGATCACAGCACAAGTTTATGAATCCTAAAATAGTGTAAAGCAAATGTAACCAAAGAGGAAGAAGAATTCCTTTTGCAGAGAGGAAGATCTGAGGATGAGAGTTACCTGCAAAGGCTTCCTCCAGAGTAGGTGTGGTTTCTTTCTGTCCCTCTTCAATGCCTGTTTTGATTCCCACATATAGTAGATAGCACGTAATGCATGTGCAAAAGAATAGGCAACGTTGTAGATGCTGTAGCTGAAACCAGTTATCTTTTCAGCAAAGACGGATGCTGGTAGGGCATCCAGGTTCTCCTCCTATGTGCAAATCCTTCTGCCCACAGGTGAGGCCAGACCTGCCTTCAAAAACTCACAGTCAAATACTATTTCCCACCAGCAGGGCAGAAAGACATCTCCATGTGGCTCATGTGGATTCAGAGCCCAGAGATAATTCTTGAATCCTGGCACCAGGTTTGTGTGGACTGCGAAAGACAAAGCACCATGGAGGGACTTCAATTTCCACCACTCGTAGTGAAAGCCAACAGTGGAAAATTCCCACTGCGCAGTCACATCACATTCACCTCTCTCGCTACCAAACCCCAGATGAACCACTGAGGCAAGCCCCGGTGATGTTGAATGGTTTGCCTTGGATTCGAACTGAGATCATTCTGTCATTTTTGTGGTTGTACCCCAGTACTGCCTTTCCCACTCTTTTATTGACTGTGAGGGCTACTCCATTTCTTCTATGGGACTCTTGCCCACAGTAGTATACATAATGGTCACCTCAATTAAATTCACCCATTCCTGTCCATTTTAGTTCACTGATTCCCAAGATGTCGATGTTCAATCTTGTCATCCCATGTTTGACCACATCCAACTTACCTTCAATCATAGATCTTACATTCCAGGTTCCTATGCAATATTGTTCTTTACAGCATCGGAGTTTCCTTCAACTTCCAGAGACATCCACAACTGAGCGTCCCTTCAGCTTTGGCCCAGCCGCTTCACTCTTTCTTGAGCTACTCGGAATTTCCCTCCGCTCTTCCCCAGTAGCATATTGGACACCTTCCGACCTGAGGGGCTCATCTTCCGGCATCATATCTTTTACCCTTTTGATAGTGTCCATGGGGTTTTCTCGGCAAGGAAACTGGAGGGAGCAACTGGCACCGACCACTAAGGAAGGAGTGCCTCCCACTCCTAACCCCTTTCAACTTTTCCAGAAGGGTTCATCATCATCAGAAGGCTGTTCCCTCGGCAACTCATGAGGACTTGCCCAGTCAGGGTCCAACTCCAACATCAGGAGTATGTGACTTGAAGAACCCATTCTACAATTAAATTCAAATTTGTATTTTGTGTGTCACAATACTGTAACCCCAAAGTGACAGATAATGAGATATTTCAGAAATACTTCCAGAGAAATTCCTTCTAAACTCATTCTTTGTAATCCCCTTTTAATCCAGTTTATACTTGGTTTCAGGGTAAAGTTTTTCTCCCTTGGTTTCTCATGTATGACAGCCAGGTATAATATGCAACTGGTGGGTTTTCTTTAGGCAGGAGGTTTAACTTAGTTACTCAAAGTGAGGCTACCTCTATTTCAGCCATACTGGTTGGGCAATAAATCGCATGATGGTTGCCCTTATAGCCACCATAGAATTGTACACCTTGTGTACAAAAAATTGTTTGTAAAAGAAGCATCTCGCTTTCTCCAACTTGGTGCTGCCTTTGAGTTCACTCAGGGAGACAGAACTGTTTATCCTTCCTTCTTCCGGATAAATCCAAATGAACTTAGATGATGTTTTTGTATAGTTTTTAAACTTTCAATTGTTGTAACCCGCCCAGAGTCCCTTGCAAGGGAGATGGGCGGGGAATAAATTGAAATAATAAATAAATAAATAAATAAATAAATAAATAAATAAATAAACTTTTTTCTTTCTTTCTTTGATTTGTATTTCTATTTCTTTTTTCTTTTCAACCTTTTATCTATGCATATTTAAAATTCAATAAAATATATTAAAAAAAAAAAGAAACCATAGATATTGCACTGGCTTTTGTATGAGCTGAGCCTTTTTCTGCAATACCTTATAGCTCCAGCTTGCAAGTTCATTCAGCAGAGCTATCGTGTTCTCCTGACATTCCTCCTGAGTGGGACCTCCCCACAGTAAATCACCACATATTGAAGGAGGGTGGCTGTCGTTCCCACAGTTGGCCACCACTCCTTCAGATCCTTTGCCAAAGAAGCACCAAAGATGATAGGGCTGTTTTTGAACCCATGGAACAACACTGTCCAACACATCTGTCCCTTCTCTCTAGTCTTTGGGTTTTCCATTCAAAAGCAAACAATTTCTGGCTTTCTTCCACCAGCAGAATGCAGAAGAATGCATCCTTTAAGTCCAGAACAGAGAACCACGAGTCTCCAGGGTCTAAGGTGGCTAACAAGGAGTAAGGGTTAGGCACCAGAGGATTCAGGGTTTCGGTGTTTATATTAACTGCATGCAGATCCTGGACAAAATGATAGGTGCCATCAGGTTTCTTCACTTGTAGCACTGGGGTGTTATAAGGTCTGAACTCCTCTTTCAACGAGCCATATTTCAAAAATTTTATCCATTATGGGCTGCAACCCTTCACTTGCCTCCTGACTAATCTGATATTGCCTCACCCTCAATGGCTCCGCACCAGCCTTCAAGTGAACCTGGACTGGGGTTTATTTATTTATTTATCTATCTATCACATTTATATCCCACCCATCTCCCGCACAAGGAAAGGTTTAAAACAAATAAATAAATATAAATACCAATAATAAACAATAAATATATATATATATATATATATATCATACAGTTCAATCCAGGAATGGTGGATCTCATCCCATCGGTCAATAAGGCTGGTCAGGGCAGATCTAAGGGACCAGCCAACCCCAAGACTGGCTCTTCCCCTCCCCTCCCCAAGCCTGGTGACATAACCAGGTCTTTAGGTTTGTTCTAAAGTCCAGGAGAGAGGGGGCTGATCTTAATTCAGGAGTAAGAATATTCCAAAGGACGAGGGCTACCGCAGAGAAGGCATGCCTCCTAGACCCGGTCAGATGGAACTCTCTTACAGATGGGGTTCGTAGCGTGCCCTCTCTGCAGGACTGGGTGGGATGGGTTGGTTGAACAGGGGTGAGACGGTCCTTCAGGTAACCTGGTCCCATGCCATGTAGGGCTTTAAAGGTGATAACCAACACCTTGAATTAAATGCAGAAGCAAACCGAGACCCAATGCAGCTCACAGAGCAAAGGTGTTATATGTGCCAATCTTGAGGCACCTAAAATCACCCGCACGGCTGCATTCTGAACCAGCTGAAGCTTCCAGACGCTCTTCAAGGGTAGCCCCATGTAGAGCGCATTACAATAGTCTATCTGGGAGATGACCAGGGCATGAGTGACTGTTCGAAGGGCCTCTCGCTCCAGGAAAGGGAGTAACTGGCGTACAACTTGAAGTTGTGCAAAGGCCCTTCTGGCCACGACTGCCACCTGCTCTTTGAGCAGGAGTCGTGAGTCCAAGAGGACCCCCAAGTTACGCACCAGGTCTGTCTGGGGTAGTGCAATCCCATCCAGAACTAAAGATGATAAATTCCTAGACACCGAGGGGCCATTAATCCACAGCCACTCCGTCTTACCAGAGTTCAGCTGAAGCCTGTTGTTCCCCATCCAGACCCCCACAGCCCCCAGGCACTTGGACAGGGTAGTCAAAGCATCAATTAGTTCCCCCAGGATGGAGATGTATAACTGTGTATCATCAGCATATTGATGATACCTCATCCCATGGAGACGGATGATCTCCCCCAATGGTTTCATGTAGATGTTAAATAGGAGAGGAGAGAGCACTGAGCCCTGTGGCAAACCAGAAAGGAGGGGCTGTGGACCCGATGTCTCCTCCCCTATCAGCACCAATTGGGACTGGCCCTGGAGGAAGGAGGTGAACCAGCGCAAAACCATGCTGCCCACCCCCAACTCTCTCAGGCGTCCCAAAAGGATACCATGGTGGATGGTATCGAAAGCCACTGAGAGGTCAAGGAGATCCAGGATGGATGCACAGCCTCCATCCCGCTCCTACCAGAGATCATCCATAAGTGCGACCAATGCTGTTTCCGTCCCATATCCCGGCTTGAAAACTGACTGAAAGGGGTCTAGATAATCCATTTCATCAAGAATTCTCTGGAGCTGCAACGCCACCACTTTCTCAACCACCTTACCCATAAAGGGAAGATGGGAGACTGGATGAGAATTGTCTAGTACAACAGGGTCCAGCGATGGTTTCTTGAGGAGGGGGCGCACCAATGCCTCCTTGAAGGCCTCTGGAAACACCCCCTCCTGCAAGGATGCATTTACCATCGACTGGACCCAGCCACACGTCACCTCCTGAGCTGATTGAACCAGCCAGGAGGGACATGGATCTAATTTGCACATGGTGGCATTTACAGTCTGGAGGATCCTATCCACTTCCTTGGGTCCAACAGGATCAAACTGTTCCCAGATAACAGGGTAAGTACACTCCTCAGGCATCTCCACAGACCATGTTTCACTCTTAGAGTCTAACTTAGAGCGAATCTGAGCGATTTTATCGTGCAGATGCCTGGAAAAGTCCTCAGCATGCCCCTGCAGGTGATTTTCTGAATCGCATTTCCCCAAAAGTGATTGGATGATCCTGAACAGGGCTGCTGGGCGGCATTCTGCAGATGCAATAAGAGCGGAGAAATACTGGCGTTTCACCACTCTTACCTCCACAAGGTAGGCCTTAACCATGGCTCTAGCTTGTGTTCGGTCGGGTTCAGTCTTTGTCTTCATCCAGTGGTGCTCTAGGCATCTCTTATTCCTCTTCAGGACCCTCAACTCCTCCGTGAACCACGGGGAGTGTCGGGTTCGTTAGGACAAGAGAGGCTGTACAGGCGCAATCCTATCCAAGGCCCCAGCCGCCTCCCTATTCCAGGTGGCAGCTAGGACATCCACTGGACCATGCAGCAGATCTCCGGGAACAACCCCCAGCTCCCTCTGAAACCAGATTGGGTCCATCAGTCACCGGGGCGGACTGATCGAATAGGTCCTGCCTGCCTGTTGAGTGGGGTGGCATAAGAGAATCTCAAGGCCACCAGGGCATGATCTGACCATGACAAAGGGAAAAGATGTAACTCTCCCCTCAGAGAACATTGCCACTGCTCCGACAAGAAAACTAAGTCCGGTGTGAGACCACTGTCTCTAGTCGGCTCCCAAATAATCTGAGTCAGGCCCATGGCCGCCACGGTGGCCATGAACTTGTGAGACAGCTCTGAGGACCGTCCCAGGAATGGCAGATTGAAATCCCCCAGAACCATGAGTCTGGGGAATTCCACTGCCAACCCCGAGACAGCCTCCTGCAGCTCAGGCTAGGAGGTTGCTATGCAGCAGGGAGGCTGGTACAGCAGCAACACTCCCAACTGCTCTCGGGCACCCAATTTGAAAAACAGGGTCTCACAACCAGCTACTTGTGAGTAGTGCCCTTGAAGGCCACAAGAGACTCTCGGATGACAACTGCCACCCCTCCTTCCCTGCCCTGACATCACGGCTGGTGCCACACCTGAAACCCAGCTGGGCACATCTCTGACAAAGCCACTCCTCCCTCTGAGCCCAACCAGCTTTCAGTAATACACGCCAGGTCAGCCCCCTCCTCCGTGATCAAATCACTTATCAGGGGGGCTTTGTTGTTAACTCACCTGGCGTTAAGCAGGAGCAGCCAGAGGTCAGGACCCCCACCAGTCTGCTGTCCAGGGCCTAGGTTTACGTCCGGAGGGTCGGAACACACCACAGATAATAAACATCTGGGGCGTCTTCTGTCAGATTTCCCATATGAAATTGGCAAATATTTTCTGTACAAAGCAAAAATGTTTTGGCCAATTGCATCTTTTACGAAGCAAAGGCTTCTCGTGGTGACGTGAAGTGCAGGTGCAAGATAACATAAAAGCCTTCCCATAACATTGAATGGCTTTGCTTATCATCTTCATTAGATAGAAAGCTAGAAGGTACCACGTGTGTATTGTTTTGGGTAGATTGCATGGGAACAATGTCTCCTGATTCCTTCTGTGGGAAGCCTGCTCCAGGGGGAGCAGAGGGAGGGAGGAGATCACATGCTTGCTGAGATGCAGCACTGCCACCCAATAGCAGGTTATGCTATTGCTTTAGGCCTAGTGATTTGGGCCTGGTGTGTGTCACACCTAACTCCAGCCAATCAGAAAGCTGGAAGAACTGAATATCCAACCATGCAAAATGGTGTTCTATGCTTCTTGATTTTTTGTGTCTTTAGCCATGTATTTCTTCACGTGTATTCTACTTCTGAGGACTGGGCAGTGTGAGCTATGCCTGGCTTTGGGTATAGGCCGTGGCAGGAACTCTGGCCCTGGGATCAATACACGGAACTCTGCGTATAAGTTTGTTTTTGTTTTTCCTTTTGCAATGCTGTACCATGTATATTCAACTTTCTCTTTTGCGATAATGTACTGTATATACATTATTGCCTTATGCTACAAGTAAATACTTTTAACCCTAAAAGCTGCACTCCATGTCTGTTTATTCTCAAGCCTCGATTTTTTCCCTATAAGCCAGCGCACACCCCATCAGGTTATGGGCCCAGAGAGAAAATTGCGTTTTCTTTGCTGCATTGTTACCTAGTTGTAAAAGGGAGTTTGTTTTTAGAGGCTGATTTCAGAGTAAACATGTTTTCTTTGAGTGGTCAGCAATGGCTGAACAGTGTCTGGTCAGTCTACCATTTGAGCCTTTAGATGGCACAAACTATCTGACCTGGTGTGTGGAGATGAAATTGTTCTTTTTGCAAGAAGATTTGTGGCAGTATGTGGCAAATCCACCTCCAGAGGATCTGGATTCTGAAGAAGTGCAAGCGTGTTTGGACTGTGCTTATAGCTGTTTTGCTTTTGGGAATCATCTCAGCTACTGCATGTCAGCTACTCAAGGACTGTGTAATGGGTGCTGAGTGGCTGTTGGGGCCTTTAATACAAAGCAGAACTCTGTTGCCCTTGGTGGACTATTAAGACAGCTTTATGGTTTGAAGCTGCAATGCGTGATTTTGCCAAGCTTGGACAGCAGTTTTGGTCTACTGGTCGAGAAAGCACAGACGCTATCTCCCTGCGACCTTCCTGTGGATTATTTTACAAGCCACCTCAAGGAGCTACGTTGCAAGCCATCTGTTGGTGTTGTTCCTGAGATTTTTAAACAGAGCGTTCCAGCTGAAGTGAAACCTGGAATGGAATCTATGTTTGCTGTGATTCTGGAAGGCTGTTCCCTGCCGTATTGTCCAGCGGATGCTGTCAGTGCGAGAAGCCTGATTTACAAATGGAGGGGAAGCCAGAAGCCAGAAGTCAGCTAAACAACGAATCCAAGTTTTCCACTCTGCCAGCTGCTGTGTGTAAGCATTTTCAGAGACTTGGGTTGTTGAATTCAGCTTGAAGCCTTTCAGTCCAGCAAGTTATTCTAGCTGATATTTCTGTGATAAGTGTGTGAGATGTGTATGTGTACACTTGTTTTTTCTCTCCTCAGTGTTCCAGCCCTGGTCATGTCTGAGTGTACTTGTTGCTGGATGTTTCATTGCGAGATATGAAACTAGTGTGTTTGCAGCTGAGTGTGTTAGAAAAAACTGTAAAATCAAGTGTGTGAGATGCTCCCTAAGAAGGAGATTGTGTGGACAGGACATTGTGTGTTCAATGTTTTCCCCACATCATAAATGCATCCATAAAGTTTTCACAAAGTACTGGGGTATCCCGGGATGGGAGAGTGTGTCTCAGATAGCCAAATGCATTCTGAGTTAGAACCCAGGAAATGTGCAAAAGTTTCTTGATTGTGTTGTGTGTAAACTGTGTGTAAACAATCTAATATCAGGACTGCATCTGTTGCTAGGCAAAGTGACAGAGTGTTAACTAGACCATTTCAGTTGGTTCATAGAGATCTAGTTAGCCCCCATGTCCCAAGTAATGGTGGGGTGCGAGTTTCATGTTCCTTCTGGTTGATGATCATACCTGCTTGTGTTGTTGCTACTTGTTGAAGTCTAAAGCGAAGGTCTGTGCTCGCTTTGAAGTGTATGTAGCAATAGCAGGAAGAAAATATGGTTATCTAGTAGGTCAGTTCCAGTCTGATTGTAGTGGAGAGTTCCTGAGCCATGTGTTCTAGAACTGGCTTTGCAGGAACGTATTCTCCCAAAGACTTGCCAATGTTGGAATTCTAGCTGAGTGTTGGTGTTGTGAATACCATTAAAAATTAGCCTGATGTTAGTTGCTCAGGTGCCATCCCATGTCTGGGGAGAGGCTACCGTGATTGCAGTGTGTTTCTAACTAACAGGTTGTAGAATTCAACTGTAAAAAGAAGTTCAGTATTTTTCTTTGGTATGGCAAGTGCCCTTCACTGAAGTACCTGCATGTCTGTGGAACATTTGCATGTGTTCACATCCCCAGGTCACAGAGAAGGGAGGACCAACCAAAAGCACAGTGCTTCAGGTTGTTGGTTGTTGGTTGTTGGTTGTTGATTAAAATCCAAGGCTTATCGGTATTTCATTAGGCCATGGTCAAATCCAAATCTCCAGAAGTGCTTTATTTTTAAGCAGCCTACTGGTTGGGAAAGGTTGTATGCTAAGGTTGCAGAAGTGTTGCTGCATTGCTAGTGTAAAACCCACTGTCCATGGTTCAGTAGATGGGCAAAACCAGTTCAGGTTTCTTCTGTTCCCAAGTCTCCTAGTGTGTTAAAAGGGCCCCTCCGGTGAAGGAGTGGAAATTTCACCAGAGCAGATGCAGGGCCTGGAGAGGGAGTTAGGTAGTGGAAGGAAAGAAGATGGTGATGGGGAAAGCACAGCGGTCATTCCTCATGGGTCCTCTTATTCCACAAGGGTATGAAGCCAGTCATTGATAGCATGGTCTAGATGCTAACTGGGATGTGTAGAACAGTCACGTGCTGTTTTCTGTGTGTACATAAGGAAGTGTAGGAGTTAGGACTTCTTACTTATGTAGTGGGTTTCTGAAACTGAATCTTACCACCTTGTATAAGAATTTGTCAGTCAGCTGAGGCAGTGATTTCCAGCTGAGGGAGTTAAGCAAATTCAAGCATTTATCTTGGTGTTGACGTTTCTAACGACTTTCAATTGTTGTAACCTGCCCAGAGTCCCTTGCAAGGGAGATGGGCGGGGAATAAATTGAAATAATAAATAAATAAATAAATAAATAAATAAATAAATAAATCTTCTGCTTCTCCTTCCTTCTTCCGGATTAATCCCAATGAACTTCCTCAGTATGTGGGTTTGCTCCAGCTGCTCCTGCATTTCCAGTGGAACTGGGTTGGGCTTCCGGCCCCCAAAGATGATAGAGGAGCAGATTTCATCTCGTCCCTGATGCCAATGCTGAAGCAGAAGGACATCTGTCTGGCCTTCAGTGAAATGTTGGAATCTGATCATCTGTGGAAAACAGCTGGTAAACTGTTGAAATTTCTTCATATTCCCAAATCTTGGTTTAAAGCTGAAGTGATTGTTCTGTTTGGAGACTCCAGTATAATTAAAATTATACACATCAGGCTGGTTCATTATGAGCAATTGACTAAAACTTCATTTAAGAAAATCTGGATCTTGAATTCCTATTGGGATGTTAGTGTTATGGCATTTCAAAAAACATTGCAAATCTTGAAGCCCTTCTTCTAGGGATTCTGAAACGTTAATAACAGAAACCCATGCAGTTTTAATTAGTTATAGCAGAGCAGAAGTGCCCAGCAACTTGCACAAAGGCTTAGTTTTAGTTCAGAGTAAAATATAAACACATGTAACACATTATTTAGTGTTAAAGAAAAATAAAGGTAGCTTACAGTTTATTGCAGATCTCGATACAAATCAGTTTCATGGTAGAAACGGCCCGGTGCATGTGAGTAAGAAAGTTCTGACGAGGCCTATATTTATTTATTTATTATTACATTTATATCCTGCCCATCTCCCCCACAAGGAGGGACCCTGGGACCCTATATGCTTCTAAATGCAGACCGCCTGCCTGGATGTAAGAAAGCCATGAGCAGGAGAGGATTCATTCCTGCCTCATGCTGGTCCAAGGAGAAAGAGAGGAGAAAGGAAACAGGAAACCAGGATTCAAGCCCCTCCCACACAAAAAGCAGCAAAGCTAGGTTGCAGCAGAGCTTCCCCCTCCCTTGTGTTCGTGTGAGACAGGCTTGGTTGAAACCCCATATTTCCAACACCCCTTCTTTTGAATCTTGCATGTCTCCGTGTCCCACAAGACTTAATTTCCCTCTCAGTTCCTGGTAACTGGTTCTCGGCAATGGCTTCATGAAGATGTCCACTGTCATGTTTCCTGTGGGTCAGTAGTCTAGTTTGACTAACCCTTGATGTTGTAGCTCTCTCACTACATAATACTTCACATCAATGTGCTTAGTCCTCTCACCAATCTTCTCTGACTGTGAGAGTTTAATGCAACTCTGATTTTCCTCAGAGATCTGAATAGGGGTTGGTTCCTCTATTCCCATGTCTGCAAGCAGTAGCTTGAGCCATTTAACCTCATTGCATGTTTCAGTTGCTGCAACGTATTCTGCCTCAGTGGATGACTGAGCAACTGTGCCTTGCTTGTGGCTACCCGAGCTTACTGCACCACCCCCATAGAAAAACACATATCCACTGGTGGACTTGCGATCAACAATGACTTCTGCCCAGTCCACATCTGTGAATCCCAGTAGTCTAGGATTCTCAGTGGCTGGCAGTTTTAGTTTTAGGTGCATGGTCCCTTTCAGGTACCTTCCCACCTGCTTGACACCAGTCCAGTCTCTTTGTGTGGGTTTGCTGGTTTTTCTACATAGTATGCCTACTGCAGCATCTATGTCCGGCCTAGAGGTGGTGGCTAGATACAGCAGCTTGCATATGGCACGTCTGTATTCATTGTTCTCTGGTAGGAGATCACTGGGTTCTTGTTGTTTATGGAAAGCTGTTTCCATCGGTGTTGGCATAGGATTAGCATTTTGCAGTCCTAGCCTCTCCAACAGTTCTAGGATCTTTTGCTTCTGACTTAGAAGAAAGCTCCCATCTTCTCTCTTGATTTGTATTCCCAAGTATTAGCTGGCATTGCGCAGATGCTTGACTTCTACTTCTCTCATCAAAAGGAGCGCGGTGGCTCAGCAGGTTAAACCGCTGAGCCGTTAGTCTGCCGACCACAAGGTTGGCAGTTCGAAACCGCGGGGTGGGGTGAGCTCCCACCACTAGCTCCAGCTTCCGCCCACCCAGCGGATCGAAAGCATATGCGAGTAGATAAATGGGTACCACTTCGTGGGTCAATTTGCCGGCGTCCAGCGGAGGGTCGTCCTCGTTCCGAAGAAGACCTAGGGAATCCCGATGATGACGGCGGAGGACGACGGATCCGGAAAGAACAGCTTCCTGGACGTCAGCAGCCGGTGCGGAAGCGAGGCATGCTGGGGCTTGTAGTCCAGTGCCTGCAGCCGAAGAGCCGGTTCCCTGTCCTCCTCCCTATCGCGCGGTAAATTTATATGATGATATATGATGTATAATTGGAAAATGTACTGATGTTGTAAGCCGCCTAGAGTCCTCCAGTAGGGAGGGGATAGGCGGGGCATAAATAGGATAAAATAATAATAATAATAATAATCTGCTGGCATTTGCAGCACCTCGTTCCATGATGCAGGTTCACTTGGTAGCAACGACCTTGCGAGGTAGGTGAGTGTGTTGTCTCGAATTCCTTTGTTTGTTCATGATGAGCACCTCAGAGCAGGTTCAGGAGTGGCATTTGGTGGTTCACCCCCTTCTGCACCCTTGGCCTCATCATCTGACTCCGGTGGAGTTTCTGCCTGGGCTTCTATCTCCCTCTGGGTCGGTGTGGTGTTTGTGTCATCTGGTATTAGGCTGAACATCTCAGGCTGGTAACTGCTGCTGCTGGTTTCTGTGCAGTCATCATCCGCATGAGTGTGGCAGCCTCTCTCCCTCTCATCAAAGTACAACACTCTGCATACATATACTCTTCCCGCCTTTGGGTTCAGGTTTCTGTATCCCTTGCTTCCTGGAGCATAGCCAATCATGACCCCTTCTTCAGCTCTAGGATCTAGCTTGGACCTCCCTTGTTTTGCAATATGGGCTCTGTTTGGCAGTCTATTTTGCAAGTATGTAGCTGCCATGGTAGCATCTGCCCAGTATTTCTCTGGTAGATCTCCCTCTAACAGCATACACCTTACCATGTCCATCAGTTACCTATTTTTTCGTTCGGCAACTCCATTACTTTCTGGCATGTAAGGAGTGGTTAATCTGTGTTCTATGCCTAGTTGTGTTAGGTATGTTTGCATGGTGTTTGATAGGAACTCACTACCTCGATTGATCTGGAGGGCTTGAGGGGTCCTATTGAATTTGTTCCTCACCATAGCAACATATGTCTTCAGCATATCCTTAGTTTGGGATTTTTTTTCATCAAGTAGTTTACACAGTACCTAGAAAAATAATCTATAAAACATATTATTTACTTATTTCCACCAGCTGATACTTGAAGAGGTCCACACAAATCTGTGGCTTGGTTGCCAACCTTTCCCTTTCATTTGGGTATGGGTGGTCTTGTTGCTTTGCCTTTGATGCACACTGCACACTTTGATTGGCACCTTTCACGACTGCTTAACTCCAAGTCTCTTACTATATTTTCACTCTTCATCTTAAGAATTGCATCAAAGTCCCGGTGTGCTAAACGCCTGTGCCACATGGTGGCGCTTTTGTGCTCCTTTTTCTGCTGCTGCTGGCAGGCAAGGCTGACCCAGATGGCTCCTTCCCAACATTTCCACAGCCATTAACTTCCCCGAAGCTCCTGTAACTTCCAATTTCTTTCCATTCTGGCTTCCCACCTTGGTCGTCAGGACAGATTGGTTTGCTCCAGTGTCTCTTTAAAAAGTATGCATTTCTCCTCTCAGTTGACAGCTTACAAGGGGCTCGGGGGGAATTGGTGGCCTGCAAGAGCCCTTCGGGTTCCAGGGCCTCAGCCCCTGACTCCCCTAATCCTCCTTTTCTCCCACCCAGATGGCTCCTTCCCTCCGGTCAGCTTGGTTTTTAGGGCAGTCAACTTTCCAGTGTCCTTTCTCCTGGCATATCACACACTGATCTGCTTCTAGCCTTTATCCTGGTGGGAGGGTCCCCTTCTAGTCCCTCCTTGACCCCCTATTGCATGAAACCCAATTCCTCCCCCTCTCTGGGTTTGCAAGGCTTCGGCCAGAAACAAGGCATTTCCTCTTCCTTTTCCCCTCTTTCTCTCTCTCTCTATTCTTCTTCCTTAGGTCTTCCAGTGTACACTTTGTAAGCTACCTCTTAAAAAATAAATAAATAAAGCCTAAACAGTCTAAATAATAAAGTCTAAATAAAGCCTCTTTATAGGCTTTGCTGGTGCCCCTTCTAATTTCTGTAACTTCCTCTTAATATCTTCCCAACTCTGTCCTATAAACAACATGTTCACCATCCTTTGATTTTCACCTGACTCTGGATTTAGGTCACTAAAGTTCCTGAATGCTTGATATAGCCTTTCAAGAAACTTCCCCAACACCATGTCTGTTTCCCCTTGTGCATTTGCAATGGGGGTTTGCCTGAGCAGCAGAATGTTGTCCCCATTGTCCTTCCAGAGTCTCAAATTATAAGAAGCCTGTGCACTTTCCAGACCTTCGGGGGCATCTGTTTCCTCCTCTGACTCCGAGGATCCCTCCACTTTTAGGGCCGGCAGTGTTGACAGGGCTGGGGGCCACTGGGTTCTTCCACAAGGATAGGGTGGAGGTTCCTCAGGACCCTCCAATATTTTATTTTTTATTCTCTTACATTCTTCCACCTTTTTCATTTGCACCACACTGCCTTTGCATCCCTTGGTCAAAGGCCAACTAAGCAAACAGCCTCAAGTATGGTAAGTCATCAATTCATTGGTGGTCAATTAAATAACTCTTAACTCTTCCTATAACATCTAAATTAACGGATCTTGAAGCCGGCCAATGTCCCAGGAGAGCCAAATGCCAATGGAAATAACATTCCCTCAAGGTTTCTTTACTTAACCATTCCCTTTGACACAATTTATCAAAATGCTTTAACACACATAACAATGGAGACAGTCTTTGCCTGCCACCCCCATTTCCATGACAATCCTGCTTCCTCTGTTTGGTCTGGCCAGACCCCATTTTTCTTTTCCCACTTCCTCATCAGGACAGTGGGTCCCTTAGCCACGGAGTACCTCTGCTTTCTCTCATGGATCATGGAGTACCTCTGCTTCCTCCCATCGTCACTGCCATGGAGTATCTCTGCTTCCTCTTGTGGTCACTGCATCCCCTGCCACAGCCGAGGGATTCCCTAATTTCTTGGCCTCACTCACCATGGGAATTTCATCCTCTTGTGGTTACAGACTGGCCGTGCCCTTACCCTTGTTGGCAGATTTATGGTCTTGGGCTTACCTTTACAGCAATTGTCTGGAGTTTGGGTGACAATTGAATCTCTCCCTGTCCAGTGAATTCCATCCATGGAGGTGTTATGCCTTTGACTTCTGGGGGGAGACCTCATCAATTTGGACCCCCTGGAAAATAGCACACGCTGTCCTTTGTTGACAATCTCGACCCCCAGAAACCGGACTGCCTCTCCTGGCTGGCTTGCCAGAAAATGTTGGCCCCAAAAGGGGTAGGCTCATTAGTCTGGCATCATTAGACCCAATTACCATGCAGGGCCAGAGAATTCACCATTTAATCCCATTTATTGTAGATCTACAAGAAAGTAGGACTTCCCCTTTAAAAGCAGGGAAGCCCTGGCCAAAGGCAATCAACAGCTTTTATACATTCTTGCAACTATTATCACAGCTGTCATCTAGTCATGAAAGCTTATAATTGGTCATTTCTTCCAGCACTTGCACAGTCCGTTTGCATGTTACATACTATCCGATAATAATTTTAGCATGTACTGTGTTTTATAAAATCTCCTCCTATGGGGTGTGCTTTTTAATATGCTAATAAGCTAAGGTAACTATCTCCCAGTCAGGGACACCTTAATCAGGCATGTAACTCATGTGCAAGGAGTTTAAAAAGAAACTTTCTTAAGCTAATGTTTCTTATCTTGACCTTGTTAGAACATTCCTAACAGAAGTGAATGGCCCTCTTTGTCTTGCATGTTACAACCCCCAATAGCAATAGGAACATTCACACTTTCCCTTTTTATATCCAGTCTTTCCATCCACATCCATCAGTGCATTTCTCCAGTCATTGCCTTGATAATGGATCTTCCCTCTGTCCTTCAAGGCCGCTCTCTGTGCTAAAAGGCCACCGATCAACTCCAGGATTCTCTCAAAAATGAATCAGCTTTTTTAAAGATCACAGAGAAAGATAAGGCTCCACACAGAGGGAGCATGGTTAAAAAGGGATAAAATAAAATACAGAAAGCCCTAATGGGATTCTAGGTTCCCACAAAACAACATCTCATTTTCCAGCCTAGCCTGAAGTAATCCCCTCGACCAGGACTCCCACCAACCCCCAAAGGAGCAAACGCTCCTCCTAACAGAGCCCCCGTTTTCCTTGCTCATCCCTCATGGAAGGCTGGCTTGCTATTTAAAGGTCCAGGGCTCCCCACTCCAATGGGGCTCTTTCATCCTGGCCTTGAGTGCATCCATGCTGCCCCCCCCCCACTGGCCCCTTGTGCCCAGCAGTGGTGACCAGGCCTGAAGACGCTGCTCAGAGTAGAAAACAGACTGATTAGGGAGCCAGAGGAGGGATTGGGAAGGATTACGGCCACAGGAGAGGGAGACGTGATGGATGGATATAAAATCATCTGTGCTGGGTGAAAAGGGAAAGTCTGTTTAAGCATCTGGACATTTTTGATTTTGTCCCATTATGCTTCAGATAACTTGTGAGCCACCTAGAGTCCTCATATGAGACAGCTGGCCATATACATCCTGTAAATAAATACATGAATAAATGCTCAAAGATTACCCTGAGGTCGACTGATAGACTCACCTTTGTTGGTGATTTTAGAATGTTGCAGGTGGCTGTCTGGGCCGGCGATAGAAACGGTAGTGACACAAGTAGCTGGAAAGACTAGCAGAGCCCCTTCAGCACTTCACAGTGCTGTAGCCAAGTGGAACTGCATCGGGCAGCACTTTGTCCCTTGCAGAGGTTCCATTGCAATTAGCTGGCAGTTGGTGGAGGTCAGCAGTGCCATGGATCAGCTGTTTTCATTTAGCTGAAACAGGGCCCGGAACAGGCTCCAGAGTACGCAAAAGCGCAGTGAAGTGAGTGCAATGTATTAGAGGCTTGGCCTCCATTTTCCACCTTGAGTCTACTGCTGGAGAGAAGACGGAGACAGACTGGACAGGCACAGCACAAAGGGGTGGCAGTGGCTGTTGAGCCCTGGCCATTGGAGTGCTCAGTGCGGTGGAGGGCTCGGGTGGCCAGGTGGTTTTTGGCAGTGGGAGCTGGAGCAAGACAGCAGATCTGTGTTGGTGGGGGTTGCTTTGTGTCCTGCAACTTTCACTTGAACAACCACATGGTACAGCAGCCATTTTGGCAGTTTCTTATGTTGGAGGACTCTAGACTGAAGCTGATTGGGATCCCTGTTTTTGGTCATCCTGGCAACTGGCACCTGGATCAAAAATTTAGGAACTTGGCTGGGAAATTAGCAGACTGTCCAGAAGCCCTGAAGGACTTTCTCCAAGCTGGATTTAAGAGAGGCATATTTCCAAGTTCACATCAGAGAAGGAGATGAACTGAGAACTGTGTTTAATTGTCAGATGGGTTCTTTTGAATATTTGGTAATGTGCTTCAGGCTAAAGGGGGGCCCTGGGGTCTTTATCCATTTGATAAATGAAGTATTATGTGACTTATTGTATAAAGGAGTGCTAGTCTATGTTGATGACATTTTGGTCTATACTGAAACAATGGAAGAGTATATAAAATTGCTGAGAGAGGTGTTGAAACATTTGTTATGAAATCAATTGCATGCTAAATTTTCAAAATGTGAGTTCCATAAGGAACTATTAGATTATCTGGGTTACCGAGTGTCTAATAAGGGGGTAGAAATGGATCCTGCAATGGTGCATGATGTAATAGCTTGGGAGCCCCCAAAAACTAGGAAACAGTTACAAAGTGTAAAGTTTCTAAAGGAAAAAGGACACTCATTTGAGGACATTAATGTTCACATTTTAGACAGAGAAGATAGGTGGTTTGAGAGAGGGGTCAAGGAATCCATTTATGCCAACTTGGAAAATCCTTCCTTGAATAGAAGTGGGGGCCTCAGGCACAAACTTTCCCCTATTTTCCTTCCTGTTTTGTCTTCTGTGCCTAGGAAGATTAAGACCATTTCGCAAGCTCAACAGCAGCATGGTAATCTTAACGATCGTCCTTTAGATGATAAAGGGACTTAGAAATAACATCTCAAAATAACCATGACCTAGCCCCAGGTGCAAGGTCACACAGCCACCTAGAAACATATTTAAGGATTCCCTTACTAACTTTGCTCAGACTGAAGAAGCTCCTTGGATAAGGAGCGAAACGTTTCCACTGAGAAAATAGAAATCCAGTTGACATGATTCAAGCTACAGACAATTCCACCTGGATGACTGAGAACCTTCATAGACAAAGTTTCCTAGGGTTTGCTAATTTCTAAAGGCAATTCATACCCAATTTTGCAGAAGTGGCGTTACCCCTCATTGACCTATTAAAAACAAAGGGTAAAGGGGATCAGAAGGAGATGAAAAAAACAGGGGCAAAGTTGCAATGGACGGCAGAATGTCAAGAGGCATTTGAACAGCTGAAATCCCTATTTATGTCAGAGCGTGTGTTAAAACACCCCGATCCTATGAAGCTGTTTGTAATCCAGGTTGATTCTTCAGATGTCGCAATTTGGGGAATTCTACTACAAAAAGATGAAGGGGGCCCCTGAGGCCCTGTGCCTAACTTTCACAAAAGTTCAATGATATGGAACAATGCTGGCATGTATGGGAAAAAGAAGCCTTTGCAGTATGATGGGCTTTGCTGACATGGAGGCATTTGCTGGAGAAGGCCTCTCAGCCCTTTGAAATATGGATGGATCATAAGAATTTATAGGATTTGTGTGCCCACAAAAACAAATTAGGTGAGTGCAATTTTTCAGTAGATTTAACTTTACTCTCAAGTAGTTGCTGGGAGGAAAGAATTTCTTAGCTGATGCTCTATCTTGGTTGCCCCAACACAACAGCCAGAGAAAGGAGGTTATAGACTCTATTTTCCCAACTCAGCAGTTGGGGATGGGTGCAGTTATGAGAAGTCAGAAGTCTGCAACATTTTTAAGAATGGAGGAGGGATAACAGACTGAATTACTTTCTGAATTAAAGAAAGATGCTTGATTGCAAGCCAATAAAGCAAGCCTGACAGAATAGCAGGTGTATTGGTGGAATGCTGATAGGCTTTATGTTCCAGAGCCTTTCTGTTGTAAAGTACTGGAGAGTTGTCATGATGCCAAATCAGCTGGCAATTTTGTTTGGCCTGTAATAGAAAAAGCATTGATAGAAGCAACAGAAGCATACAAGAAGTTTGCAGATTGCAATTGGGCACCAGAATGGACAATATGCCAGTATTTCTCTGCTCTTATTGTTTCCAAGGAGTGCCACCTGGTGGCCCTGTTTAAGGTTACCCAGACCCCCCTTGGTAAGAGGGGTTCAGAGGTTTACCTCCAGGGTCATACAGAGGAATTTTCTATGCAAGTTGAGAGCCTGTTTATGATGTTCAGTACATTTCTATGACAAGCAGAATGATCTTGGTGTTTGGTATATTATTTTTCAAGTACACACAATAAATATGAATATCAAATTTATGGAACATTTGTTTGAAATCATTTGAGTTCTTAGACAATATACCATCATCTATGTATAGAATACACAGATATTTGCATTCCCAAATAACCAGTCCCTAAGCAATTCCTATACATTCACTTTTCCTCACAAACGCTTTGTGAGATGGGTTGGGCTGAGAGAGGGGGACAGGCTCAAAATCACTCAGCAGGTTTTCATGCCTAAGGCAGAACTAAAACTCATTGTCTCCTGGTTTTTAGGCCAGCATCTTCACCAGTACACCAAACTGGGTTCCTAATAGTTGACTGAGTGAAAAAATGTGTAGGAAGCTCAGCAAAACCTCAGGAATCTATTAAACAAATGTACTTAGAAACACTGATAGTGAAGCCAACCCAACACATGTTTAAAGACTCCTTTGATTAAAAGGAATAGAGTGCAAAACTTCCACATATCAACCTTTATTTCCAAGTTGGGCATTGTGATTCATTGGGGACAACTGGCATTCATGAAAAATAAAAAGGGTGGATGATTGTTGCTGATTAATATCTACATTATGATCAGTCACATTACTTGTTTTCCAATTACTTGATGGACAAGCCCCTCCCTCAATTCATCACTATTTAAAAATCAGATCAAATACTAAATGTGCCCCAAATCCAAAATAAATGTGGCCTATCCCTGCATAAGTCAGAGATTGCTCCACTACCAAAGCAATAACCCAACCTTCCACAAGAGGAGCTGTGTAAGAATACTATTCAGATGGGCACAAACACACTGGAACAACCCAGAACACCAGAAAAAGGAAACAGACCACTTATATTGCATCTTCCATCAAAATTGATACCCACACAACTTAATCAAAAAGTGCCTGACCACTCAAAACACCACAGAAAAACCAACAGAAGTTCTGAAAACAATTACGCTGCCATATATCAGAAACATCTCAGAAACTACTAATAGACTGTTACAACCACACATCACAGTAGCGCACAACCCAACCAAAACCCTTCAGAACATCATAAGTAAACCAAAAGACCCAGTAGCCCAAGAAGAAAAAACAGGAGTTATCTAGAACATACAATGTAAGGACTGTAAAAGCCACTATGTAGGACAGACTGGAAGAAAACTAGCAGAAAGCATCCAAGAACACCAACTAGCAGTCAGAAGACATGAAGAAAACTCCTTAATCTCACAACACATGGACAGAATTAACCATACTTTCAACAGGGAAACTGTGAGCATCATAAACCAAGCCAAATCCAAAAATGCTAGAGAATTCCTGGAAGCTTGGCACTCAGACAAAGCAGCCATCAACAGACACATAGAGGTAACCAACATTTACACACCATTCATAAAAGACAATAGAAAAGCCAGAAGACCAGACCACCTCCTTGCCAGCAATCATCACCCAGATATCCAAAGATTAACACCAAGATTAGCATGAGAGGAACAATCAAACAGCACAATATAACCTAATCAAGGAAATATTAACTCAGTCAATCAACCAAGTAGCAAACAACAGCCCAATCAAGGAACTACTAAGGAGAGAGCAACACCTCCACAAACACAAGCAGGACAAACCATGGCATATAAACAGAGAGCAAGAACTACTCCTTTTTTGCACTGAAGATGTTGCCTAGCCTCGTAATGAAATGTCTGCAAGAAAACAACAATGCTCAGAGAGGACCAAGGACTCCACAACTCAGAGATTCTTGTGCCTCATTAAATTTTCTCTGCAATTCAGATCAGGCCTCAGTAGGATAATGTAGCATTTGGGGAAAAAGATACAAGCCAAGAGACCAGCTCCAGAAGCCAAAATGGAGAAGATCTCCACGGCTACCATGGACTTCCCTTTGGAGCTCAGGTAGGTGGGGAGGAAGGAGATCCAAACACTGCAAAAGACCAGCATGCTAAAAGTAATGAACTTGGCTTCATTAAAGCTGTTGGGCAATTTCCTAGCCAAAAAGGCCACCATGAAACTGATGAGGGCCAGGAAACCTAGGTAGGCAAGGACAGCGTAAAACATTTTAGCTGAGCCTTCCTTACATTCCAAGATTATCTCTCCTACCAAGGAGTGGAAGTCAAAGTGAGGAAATGGGGGAGAGGTTCCCAGCCAAGTGGCACAAAGAACTGCTTGTACCAGGGGACAGGCTAAGACAATGGAGTTGGTCAGTGGTTTTCCTAAGAGTTTCCTTGTCCTGTTCCCTGGTTTGGTGGCCATAAAGGCTAGAACCACCATGACAGTTTTTGCCAAAACAGAAGAAACCGCAAGGGAAAAGAGAACGGCAAAGACAGTTTGTCGGAAGAGGCACGTAAGCTTCTCCGGTCGACCAACGAAGAGTAAAGAGCAGAGGAAGGAGAGCAGGAGGGAGACGAGGAGGATGTAGGTGATATCACGGTTGTTGGCCTTGACGATCGGTGTGTCACGGTGCTTTAGAAAAATTGCCAGAACTCCCAATGTGATCATGAAGAGAGAAAGAGCTATAGAAGTTAAAGCGTATCCCAGGGTCTCTTGATAGGAAAGGAAGTGGATCTTCTTGGCAATGCAGTGATCTTTGCCCTTGTTAGGGTACTGGTCTTCTGGGCAGGGGTCACAGTGAGCTGCATCTGAAATCAAGAGTCTGTGTCTAAGTATTTCAGATGAATCTGCTGTTAACAACTTTCCTCCCCCCAGGTGTCTCAGGGGTGACATGACTGTTCCCTCTCTGTAGTTGCCAACTGAGAGATGGTAATGGAATGACCTACTGTGCAAATTTTGCAGCCCCACAAAGGACAAAACATCTTAGATTGAAGTTGAGTCTAGAGATGGGTTGGTTACATGCAGGGATCTATGGAGTTCCAGTTGTGAAGTATGCTATGGTGTCAGGATGGAGGCAGAGTCTGATGGGTCCTATTTGGAGGTAGAAGGGCTGATAACAATTAAAGCATGAAAGAACTGGAATGGCACAACATTTGAATCAGTTTCTGAGCAGCCGACTGGAGGCAGCCCAGTAGGACACTCACCTTCACCAATGAGCGTGCAAGAACAGAAGTGGGAATGGCAGACGGAACAACGTGAAGCGCTATTGGCGCCTGATCACAAACGGTGCGAAAATCAAAGGGATAAAAGACGAGTGCAGCATGCATCCATTGCCGGAGACAACTATTCACATTCTGTACGGCATCCTGGAGTGAATCATGATCCAGTCGCCATGCCAGACTCCCCAATCTGACCTCGCCCTGCTCCACGCCAGAGCCTTGCCTTGTAACCCAGCGAAGCCTCATGCCAGAACCTTGCCTAACTGTCCAGCCAAATTTTGTGTCAGAGCCTTTTCTTGCCACGCCACCCAGCCTCGTGCCAGAACCCTGCCTCATAGCACTGCCGTGCTTTGAACCAGAATCTACCCTATCCTCCATGCCTCATCCCATGTCAGAATGTTGCCGTGCTTTCGCTGTAAACTGTACCTGAGACTCTGTTCGGAGGAGTTTCCCACCGATCGCCACAAGTTGGGATTCTTGATCAACCTATTGTTGGGCTTTGCCGCACGCTGGGCCTCACCCTTGATCCTGCAACCAAGTCCCCTACTGGACGATTTTGATGGGTTTTGCCAGCAGCTGTGGCTGATGTATGAGGACCCGGTGATGACACAGACCCAAGCAGTTGCCTGAGGGGGCTGAGGCAAAGACAGCTTCCAGGGGTGGAGTTCATCAGTGGCTTCTGGCTACTTATCCAGGACTTGAATTGGAAGAAAGAGGCGCTTCTCTACAAATTCCAGGATGGTTTGGCCCCTGAAATCCTGGTTGAGCTTGCCTGCACTGAATGCCCGTAGACCCTGCAAGCTTTGACGCAGTTGTGTCTCAACATCGATGGGCATCTAGAACAGAGGAAGATGAGGCAATGCACTGCTATGTCACCACCCTTTGGCACACACTTCTCGGCTGCCCAACCAGCCCCAGAGATGAGCCCATAAAACTAGGGTTGCGAGACAATGGCTGACCCTGGTGGAGAAGGATTGACATTGGTGAGTGGGTCTGTGCTTGTACTGCGGAAAACCCAGGCACCTCGTGGCAAGTTGCCTCGCCAAGGCCGAACTCACCCCCTTGTCAGGAAACAAACTCAGCCCAGCCTAAATGGGCAATTGGGCTGGGCCAAGTTGGAAGCTAGCCAATCTACCGAGCCACATCCAACATTCCTCAGGCATTTGGCAGTGGTGGTCACCATGCATGTCCCTGGGGGCCCTGTACTCAAGACCCAAGCCATGATCGACTCGGGGGCCACTGCCAATTTCATTGATGAGGGGTTTGCCAAACAGCAGGGCATACCTCAGCACAAGGTGAAGCCTGCACTGGTCATCAAGACCATTGATAGTCCGACCCTACACTCTGGTCCCGTGTCTTCCAACATACAACGTCTGCTTATGCAAATTGGTGAGCACCAGGGGTGGCTGGTATTCTATGTGGTCTCCATACCGCATTTCCCATGTGTTGCTAGGGTTGGAGTGGCTACAAGTACACGAGCCACAGATTGTGTGGTCACCTGGGAGGGTTGAATTCTCCAGCCCTCAGTGTGTGGGACACATGCCCAATCTTCTTGCTGCTGGACAATCCATAGCAAGCAATCTGCCACTGCCTCCACAGCTCCAAAAGTTCATGGACATCTTCAATGAGAAAGAAACAGACCAGCTAGCACCCCACAGATCCTATGACTGCCCCATTGACCTAGCTCCGGGCGCCTGACCAGATCTCCACCTATGGCATCACCATTGAAACTGGCAAGGTAGAGGTGCTCCAGTCCTGGCAGCCCCCATGCCAAGCCATGGACGTGCAATGCTTATTGGGGTTCGCAAACTACTATTGGAATTTCCTCCCTCACTTTGCAGAGCTCACCACTCCTCTCTCGAATCTCCTTTGGAAATGGACTATTTATGTTGGGGGATGCCGAGCAATTGGCATTTAACAGTCTCAAATTCGCCTTCACCTTGGGACCCATCCTCAGACTCCCAGATCCTCTCCAGGCATTCATGGTCAAAACGGATGCATTTGACATCCCCATCAGGGCTATTCTACTGCAAGCAGATCCATGAACCAGAACCTTGTGTCCCTGTGCACGGAAGTTGGCACCTGCCAAAAGAGCCTACACCATCTGGGACAAGGAATTGTTAGAGATTAAAGTGGCATCTGAGAACTGGAGGCACCACCTAGAGGGAGCCCATCATTCCATTGTAGTGAGGACAGACCATCGCAATCTTGAAGGCTACAAAGAGTTTGAACCAGAGGAAGATTAGCTGGTCATTGTTCTTCTTATGCTTCAACTTCCAAGTGACCTACATTCTGCAGGGCCAGAATCAACAGGCCGAAATCAGGAAGATAACTTGTGAAGAAGGAGGGGGCTCCTTCCATGGTGATAAATGCATGCTGAATCACTTTGATTTCCTCTCAAGAGGGTAAATAAGGCCCTGCCCTAGTTTCATGGGCCTTTTCTCTGAGAATCACTAATTCATTTCAGTTTAACTGGATTCTGTCTAGCAGAGTAGAACAATAAAACACTGGAGCCTTTACACCAAGTCTCAGCGTGTTCCTTCACTCGAAGTCAGGACAGCCAACACACTATCCAGAAATCTGGATTATGACCGTCTAGAGACCTCCCTATCACACCAGTCAGTCATACCCCTCAAGCAATTTACCACTACCAGCACATAGTATGAACTCCTGCAAAAGATCCATGATCAGCTGCAAAAGGACCTGTTTGTAATCAAGAAGAAGCAAGAGATCCTGTGAATGCCCACAGATCAGACTCATCCATTGACATGGTCAAATGATGTACTCTGCTATCAGGGATGTTATTACGTGACCGTGGGAAAGCTGCGAGAAATGACACTGCAGTGGTGCCATGACAACCCTGCTGCAGGCCACTTTGGCTTCTTTAAAATGTTAGACCTGATTTCCTGGGAGTTTTGGTGGCCTCGCATTCGGGAAGAGGTGAAACAATTTGTGTTATCATGCCCCAAGAGCCGCTGGGCCAAGAATCAGACAGGGAAGCCTTCAGGCCTTCTTATGCCCCTACCCACACCGGGACAACCTTGGGAGACCATATTGATGGACTTCATAACAGACCTCCTAGATTCTCAAGGTGCCATTACCATTTTGGTGGTGGTCAATTCAATGACTAAGATGGTGTATTTCATAGCATATGGAAACAGTGTGACTGTATATTAAACATGTCTTCAGGCTGAATGGGTTGGCCAACAGTGTGATCTCCAATAGAGGATCCCAGTTCAGTGCCCAGTTCTGGAGAGCACTCCTCAAGAACTTGAGTATCCAGAGTCACTTATCATCAGCTTATCACCCAGAATTGGATGGGGGGATGGAGTGGGTGAACACCATTTTGGAGCACTACCTGCTTTGTTACATCAATTTCCAACAGGATAATTCGGCGGACCGGCTAGAGGTAGTGGAATTCTCCTACAACAACGCACTGCACCACTTCCACCACACTTCCACACTGCACACATCCATTTCCCTTCTTGGAGAACTACAGGTTTCACCCTCAACACCTCCCCTTTGTGCCCCCAGAATCCTCCGTGCCTGACGCCAACCAGTTTTTTCAGGAATTACAGGCCAGTCACCAGGTCCTGCTAAAACAGTTGGAGAAGGCCAATGATGACTACAAGCAGTTCGCTGATTGCCATTGGAAGCCAGGACCATTGCTAGTGGTTGGTGACTTGGTGTGGCTGCCCACCAAACATCTGACCTCCATGTGCCTATGCCAGAAATTGGACCACCGCTTCCTGGGACCTTTTCCAGTTGAAGTCGTGATCAACCCCACCTTCAGCTTAACCCTGCCATCCCAAATGCGGGTACACCCCATGTTTCATAGATCCTTGTTAATACTCACATTGATGGCCAGCTCGCTGATACCTATGAAGCCACCTCCCCCTCCAGTCATCATTCAAGAGGAACCCAAGTACGAGGTTGCACACATCCTGGACTCATGCTTTCATCATGGTTGTCTCCACTACCTCTTCCATTGGAAGGGGTACGGACCAGACAAATACTTGTGGGAGAATGCGACAGATGTACACACACCCTGTTGAGTGAGTGACTTTCACTGGCAATAGCGCCATAAACCCAGACCTCCCAGTCAGGGAGAAAGGGGTACTGTGGGGGGATTAGTGTCAGGATGGAGGCTTCCAGCCTTGCGCTGGAACCCTGCCTCACAGCACTGCCGCGCATTACACCAGAATCTACCCTTGCTGCCATGCCTCATCCCATGTCAGAATCTTGCCCTGCCTTTGCACCCAGACTCAAGCCACAACCTCCCCTTGTAGACTCTGCGCCCAGCCTTGAGCCAGAGTTTCAACCTGCAGCCGCGCCAAGCCTTGTGCTGGAATCTTGCACTGCAACCATCCCAAAACTTGTGCCGGGACCATGCGCACCAACTGGGAATGGAAAACCACTTGCCACCCGAACTCTGTGAGCTTCCTTTGTCGTATTGTCTTTCCTAGAAATACTTTGTGTGTCTCGTTTGTAAATAAAAGCCTTATTCTATGCTTTCCTGCTTTGGGTCTTAGTCGGAACAGGACATATGGAGAAAATCCTTCATAGAAACACTGCTATTAGAGGTTTTCCTACATTATCTGTTGGCATGTGCTGAGTAGGCATAAAACAGGGGAGAGAAAGAGAGAGAGAGAGGAGAGAGAGAGAGAGAGGAGGTGGGCAAGGGAAGGGGCTCTTTGCCTGATCAAAACTGATTCACGGGGAACTTGGCTTCAGGAGGAAGGGAGGAAACAATGACCAAGAACTCTCTGGAACAATTTCTCTGCTTTGTATTTAAAATCATATTTTCCCATCACTCATCCAGACTTTTTTGCATGGAGAGGTTAGCAGAGATAGGTAGATAGATCTACACTTTCTCTGACAGGTGTACCAATTTCCTGGGAGATTGATATTCCTGACAGAAAAAACATTTGGTAAATAATAAACATTAAGGCTTCAACCCCAACCATACCATACTCTTCATTCAGGAAAAAGATCAGTAGTTGGTTTTCCCAGTGGTATGTGATGGTAGGAGCGGTAAGGCTAGTAAGGAACCCATCAATTGTGCCCTGAAACTACCCTGTATTAAATTGCTGAGGGATGGGAAAGTTGTCTTTGGGACAAGTCAGTTTAGATCCATATAATGAAAGTTTCTGCTGAAAACTATTAAAAATTTCAAGCATGTCAATCCTACCAAAAATGTCCAAACATATTTTAATATTTTGATCAACTTAAAACTTTCCTTGACCCAGGAAGATCTGCAGTTGAAAAAACTCCCGAGATTTGCCCTACCTGTCTGATCAGAAATGGTCCCTTCTGGACAAGGGTCACATTGGTAGCAGCAAACCTGCTGGCCCTCTGGAACACTTCTCCTCTCCCCGGCATGGCACCTCTTCATGCCACACCTCGCAAAGGGCACCTTCTAAAAGAGAAAGAAGAATGCTTGAGATCGCCTACGCAATGAGCACAAATCATTTATTCATTTCCACATTCCCATTTCCATCTTAAGAATGTCTTCAAAATAACTGGTTCACCATGGTCTGCAGAAACCATGAACAGCTCCCGGAGGAATTCAGTCCAATGGCATTCCCGATCCACCAATGGATGCTGGATGTTGGAAGTAGGACCTCTGTGCTCAAACCAAGGCCTGTGACAGTGTCCTAAGGTAAAGGTAAAGGTTCCCCCCACACATTTGTGCAGTCGTGTCCGACTCTAGGGGCCGGTGCTCATCTCCGTTTTCTAGCCGAAGAGCCAGCATTGTCCGAAGATGCTTCCACGGTCATGTGGAGGCATGATGCATGTTACCTACCCACCGAAGTGGTACCTATTGATCTACTTGCATTTGCATGCTTTCGAATTGCTAGGTTGGCAAGAGCTGGAGCTAGTGCGGGAGCTCACTCCGCACGCAGGGCTAGGGATTCGAACCTCCGAACTTGTGATCTTCCGATCAACAAGCCTGGCGTCTTACCAGCTGAGCCACCACTGTCCTACCACCTTGCTAAAAGAAAGAACCATAAGGGTCAAATAAAGGTCCATGGAGTTCAATATTTCCTGAATCAATTGCACCCTAGGTTTCCAGCATGATTTTTTCACAAATCCCAACCTTTCTTGGACATGCAACGTTGCAGACCTCAAATGTGTTATATGCAAAGCAGGTCTTTCATCACGTGGTTGTCATCTTTTGGGATTCAATACACCTTTTTTCCAGTTACAAGAACATTCTGTATACCCAGGAGAGAATTAATCTCTACCTGGATTCAGAACACATCCTGCAGCCCACCTTTGTTGCCCAGATGATTGCATCCAGGTTAATGGTGAAATCCTGGTCTGGGGGAGCCCCAGGATCTATTTGCCCAACTTTCACAGGGATGAAAGATTGATTGGGGAGGAAAACCCAGTTGAGAAGATCATAACGAGCTGAACCCAGTCCATTTTCTGAGAAGGAGACTTCATTTCCAGCAGTGTCATTGAACTGGACATTCCTCAAATATGGAAGAATCTGAAAGAAAAGACACCCTTAGGAATTGGGGTACTTGCAAACAAGACATTGTGGCTCTATCACTTTCTGGTGGCCACCATCTTTGGAAAGAAGTTGTGTGTCTGTACTTGGCGAATATCTTTGTCATAGGGAGCAGCACCGAATCACAGGAATCCATCCTGGAGCATAAAACATTAAACTCAGCACAGCAAGATGATTCTATCTTGGACATTTGGATTATGGCTTATTCAATTCCAGCTTTACAAGAAAGATACCAACATAAAACATTTTAATGCCATACTGCAAATGTCATTGTTGGGTTCTACTCCTGAAATTGTAGCTATACAATTTTTTTAATGTTTATCATGGTCCATGGTCTTGTAAATGACATATTCAATTTTGGGAATGAGTCAATGATTTCCACAACAACAGTAAGATTCCCCAGGACATTCCTCACTCTTTCTAGTTGATAGTCAAAGAATGCAGAATGTAGTACCAGGTCTGACCCAGTGGAAGGAAGTGCCTGCCCCAGTCTTGATAGTGATCAAGACAGGTCTAAGATTTAGCCTTTCGTGTGGAACAGCCTGATGAATTTCGGAGCAGGAGGCCAGGAGGAACATCTTTGCATTGGAGCCCTGCTGTGTGTGTTGAGGTTGGCAGAGGCTAATTTCACACAACAACTGGAACCATACAACAAATGGCCAATTAACAGAACAGCCTGAGTTCATACAGTATACTAAGCCATTAAAAAATAAGCAAGGTTAAAGTGTTTACTTTATAGGCTGAATTCAGATCACATGCTTAGGCCAACTTGTGCAGATGTGACCACTAGGATGTGCACTGACCTGTGGAAGCATCTTGCACACTTGATTGATTGATTAATTATATGTGACCAAATTGTTGTTGACTCTTAGCAGCTCTGTTTTGAGATTCAGGTAATTGGGTAGTGTACAGGTATATAGTGGAAGTGGAAGGAAAGTCCGATGCTGTAAAGAACAATATTGCATAGGAACCTGGAATGTAAGATCTATGAATCAAGGTAAGCTGGATGTGGTCAAACATGAGATGACAAGGTTGAACATCGACATCTTGGGATTCAGCGAACTAAAATGGACAGGAATGGGCGAATTTAATTCAGGAGACCATTATATATACTACTGTGGGCAAGAATCCCTTAGAAGAAATGGAGTAGGTCTCATAGTCAATAAAAGACTGGGAAAGGCAGTACTGGGGTACAACCTCAAAAACGACAGAATGCTTTCAGTTCGAATCCAAGGCAAACCATTCAACATCACAGTGATCCAAGTCTATGCCCCAACCACTGATGCCGAAGAAGCTGAAGTTGACCGGTTCTGTGAAGACCTACAACAACTTCTAGAACTAATACCAAAAAAAGATGTCCTTTTCATCATAGGGGACTGGAATGCTGAAGTAGGAAGTCAAAAAATAGCCGGAATAACAGGCAAGTTCGGCCTCGGAGTACAAAATGAAGCAGGGCAAAGGCTAATAGAGTTTTGTCAAGAGAACAGGCTGGTCATAGCAAACACTCTTTTCCAACAACACAAGAGACGACTCTACACATGGACATCACCAGATGGTCAATACCGAAATCAGGTTGATTATATACTTTGCAGCCAAAGATGGAGAAGCTCTATACAATCAGCAAAAACAAGACCTGGAGCTGACTGTGGCTCAGATCATGAGCTTCTTATCGCAAAATTTAGGCTTAAATTGAAGAACGTAGAGAAAACCACTAGACCAATCAGGTATGACCTAAATCATATCCCTTATGAATATACAGTGGAGGTGAGGAATAGATTTAAAGGATTAGATCTGGTAGACAGAGTGCCTGAAGAACTATGGATGGAGGTTCGTAAGATTGTACAGGAGGCAGCAACTAAAACCATCCCACAGAAAAAGAAATGCAAGAAAGCAAAGTGGCTGACTGATGAGGCTTTACAAATAGCTGAGGAAAGAAGGGAAGCAAAAGGCAAGGGAGAAAGGGAAAGATATAAACAACTGAATGCAGACTGTAGCTTGAATCATGTCACCTGGATTTCTATTTTCTCAGTGGAAACGTTTCGCTCCTTATCCAAGGAGCTTCTTCAGTCTGAGCAAAGTTAGTAAGGGAATCCTAAATTTGTTTCTAGGTAGCTGTGTGACCTTACACCTGGGGCTAGGTCATGGTTATATTGAGATGTTATTTTAAGTCCTTTTATCATCTAAAGGAGGATCGTTAAGATCACCATGCTGCTGTTGAGCTTGTGAAATGGTCTTAATCTTCCTAGGCACAGAAGACAAAGCAGGGAGGAAGATGGGGGAAAGATTATGCCTGAGGCCCCCACCTCTATTCAAGGAAGGATTTTCCAAGTTGGCATAAATGGATTCCTTGACCCCTCTCTCAAACCACCTATCTTCTCTGTCTAAAATGTGAACATTAATGTCCTCAAATGAGTGTCCTTTTCCTTTAGAGGAAGATAAACTGCTGACTCTGGTCCTGTGGTGTTACTTCTCCTGTGTTGGGCCATCCTCCTGTACAAAAGTTGTTTGGTTTCTCCAATGTAGAGTTCAGAGCACTCTTCACTGCACTGGATTGCATAAACTACATTGCTTTTCTTGTGTTTTGGAGTTTGATCTTTGGGGTGTACAAGCCTCTGTCTCAGTGTGTTGGTGGGTTTCAAATATACAGGTATGTGGTGTTTCCCAAATATCCGTTTTATCTTTTCAGACATGCCAGCCATGTAGGGAATGACCAGGTTCTTTCGTTTACTCTGAGTCTCAGCCCTATCTGTCGCTGTTTTAGGTCTGGTAGATTTAGATTTGGTGAAGGCCCAATTTGGATATCCACAGGCCTTCAGAGCTGTTCTCAGGTGCTGATTTTCATTCTTTTTGGAATCCATGGAGGTGGGGATGGTTTCTGCTCTGTGTGAAAATGTCCTGATAACTCCTAGTTCGTGCTGCAGCTAACATTCCAAAAGGAATGAAAATCTGAAATTTGAGGAAATTAATGTTCACATTTTAGACAGAGAAGATAGGTGGTTTGAGAGAGGGGTCAAGGAATCCATTTATGCCAACTTGGAAAATCCTTCCTTGAATAGAGGTGGGGGCCTCAGGCATAATCTTTCCCCCATCTTCCTCCCTGCTTTGTCTTCTGTGCCTAGGAAGATTAAGACCATTTCGCAAGCTCAACAGCAGCATGGTGATCTTAACGATCCTCCTTTAGATGATAAAAGGACTTAAAATAACATCTCAATATAACCATGACCTAGCCCCAGGTGTAAGGTCACACAGCTACCTAGAAACAAATTTAGGATTCCCTTACTAACTTTGCTCAGACTGAAGAAGCTCCTTGGATAAGGAGCGAAACGTTTCCACTGAGAAAATAGAAATCCAGTTGACATGATTCAAGCTACAGACAATTCCACCTGGATGACTGAGAACCTTCATAGACAACTGAATGCAGAATTCCAGAGAATAGCAAGGAGAGATAAGAAGGCCTTCTTAAATGAACAGTGCAAAGAAATCGAGGAAAACAATAGAATGGGGAAGACTAGAGATCTCTTCAAGAAAATCGGAGATATCAAGGGAACGTTTTGTGCAAAGATGGGCATGATAAAGGACAAAAAAGGCAGGGACCTAACAGAAGCAGAAGAGATTAAGAAGAGGTGCCAAGAATACACAGAAGAACTATACAAGAAAGATCTTAATATCCCTGAAAAATACGATGGTGTGGTCACTGTCCTTGAGCCAGACATCCTAGAGAGTGAAGTCAAGTGGGCCTTAGGAAGCATTACTAACAACAAAGCTAGCGGAGAAGACAGTATCCCAGCTGAGCTATTTAAAATCCTAAAAGATGATGCTGTTAAAGTGCTGCACTCAATATGCCAACAAATTTGGAAAACTCAACAGTGGCCACAGGATTGGAAAAGGTCAGTTTGCGTTCCAATTCCAAAGAAAGGCAATGCCAAAGAATGTTCAAACTACCTTACAATTGCGCTCATTTCACATGCTAGCAAGGTTATGCTCAAAATCCTACAAGCTAGGCTTCAGCAGTATGTGAACCGAGAACTACCAGAAACGCAAGCGGGGTTTCAAAGAGGCAGAGGAACTAGAGATCAGATTGCCAACATTCGCTGGATCATGGAAAAAGCAAGAGAGTTCCAGAAAAACATCTACTTCTGCTTCATTGACTATGCTAAAGCCTTTGATTGTGTGGATCACAATAAACTGTGGCAAAGTCTTAAAGAGATGGGAGTACCAGACCACCTTACCTGTCTCCTGAGAAACCTGCATGTGGGTCAAGAAGTAACAGTTAGAACCAGACATGGAACAACCGGCTGGTTTAAAATTGGGAAATGAGTACGACAAGGCTGTATATTATCACCCTGCTTACTTAACTTTTATGCAGAGTACATCATGAGAAATGCCAGGCTGGATGAATCACAAGCCGTAGTTAAGATTGCCGGGAGAAATATCAACAACCTCAGATATGCAGACGATACCACCCTAATGGCAGAACTAAAGAGCCTCTTGATGAGGGTGAAAGAGGAGAGTGCATATGCTGGCTTGAAACTCAACATTAAAAAAACCCAGATCATGGCATCTGGTCCCATCACTTCCTGGCAAATAGAAGGGGAAGAAATGGAAGCAGTGACAGATTTTATTTTCTTGGACTCCAAGATCACCGCAGACGGTGACTGCAGCCATGAAATTAAAAGATGCTTGCTCTTTGGGAGGAAAGCTATGGCAAACCTAGACAGCATATTAAAAAGGAGAGACATCACCTTGCCGACAAAGGTCCGTATAGTTAAAGCTATGGTTTTCCCAGTAGTAATGTATGGCTGTGAGAGTTGGACCATAAGGAAGGCTGAGCGCCGAAAAATTGATGCTTTTGAACTGTGGTGCTGGAGAAGACTCTTGAGAGTCCCTTGGACTGCAAGGAGGTCAAACCAGTCAATCCTAAAGGAAATCAACCCTGACTGCTCATTAGAGGGACAGATGCTGAAGCTGAAGCTCAAATACTTTGGCCACCTAATGAGAAGAGAGGACTCACTGGAAAAGACCCTGATGCTGGGAAAGACTGAAGGCAAAAGGAGAAGAGGACGGAAGAGGATGAGATGGTTAGATATAGTATATAATATAGTAAATATATCTGGGAATCTTCCCCACTAAATATCTTTTGAATGGACAAAACAGAGACATTACCTGCCATGGCTGGACATTTGAGATCTTTCCAACCCTAAACATGGCTGGTTGGGCTCCTGATCCATGCATTGTATGTAATGCGTGTGCCACAGAGAGAATGGCATGGTAGATGTTGTAACTTTCACCTGTCATGCTCTTTTCAAAAATGTAAGCTGGCAGATTCTGTACATTTTCCTTTCCTGTACATTCTTCCCTTTGCTCTTCAGGGATTTCACCTGATTTCAGTAACTGGCAGCGAAAGACCCTTTCCCACCATGGAGGGAGAAAAACATCTCCTTGTGGGTTCAAGGGGTCTAAAGACAGGATGAAATGCCTGAATTCTGATATATCACCTGTGTGGTCCCTGAAATGCAAAGCACCATGGAATGACTTAAAGGTTTGCAATGCTTTTTGAAATGCCATCACACTAACATCCCAATGGGAAGTCAAGATCCAGATTTTCCCAAATGAAGTTTTAGTCAATTCTTCATAATTAACCAGCCTTATGTGTAAAATTTTAATAATGCTGGAGTCTCCATACAGAATAATCACTTTAGCTTTAAACCAAGCTTTGGGGATCTGAAGCCAATTCCACAGTTTATCAGCTGTTTTCCACAGATTATCAGATTCCAACATTTCACTGAAGGCCAGGCAGATCTCCTTCTGCTTCAGCATTGGCATCAAGGATGAGATGAAATCTGCTCCTCTATCGTCTTCAGGGGCCAGAAGCCCAACCCAGTTCCACTTGAAATGGAGGAGCAGCTGGACCAAACCCACATACTGAGGAAGTTCATTGGGATTAATCCGGAAGAAGGAAGGAGAAACAGTTCTATCTCCCTGAGTGACCTCAAAGCCAACACCAAGCTGGAGAAAGCAAAATGCTTCTTTTACAAATTAATTTTTGTAGACAAGGTAAAGTTTTATGGTGGTTTTAAGGTTAATGGTCCAGCCACTTGGGCTGAAATAGAGGTAGCCTCACTTTGAGTGACTAGGTTAAACCTCCTGCCTAAAGAAGACCCACCATTTCCATATTATACCTGGCTGTCACACGTGAGAAACCAAGGGAGAAAAACTTTACCCTGAAAATGAGTATAAACTGTATTAAAAGGGGATTACAAAGAATCAGTTAAGAGGGAACTTCTCTGGAAGTATTTCTGAAATATCTCATTATCTATCTCTTTGGGGTTATAATATTGTGAAACACAAAATAGAAAATATGAATTCAATTGTAGAATGGGTTCTCCAAGTCACATACTCATGTACTGAGTTTGACTCTGTTTCGCTTGAGGAAGTAGGAAAGATCCTTATTTCTGTTAGTCCAGCCACCTGTTTTTTTTATCCCAGCCCCTCCTGCATTATTAAAGAAGCCCAGCAGGTGACTACAGAGTGGATTCATGCAGTGGTTTCAGCCTTTTTGAGAGAGGGGGTGTTCCCACCAGCCTTGGAGGAAGCGGTTGTATGCCCCCTCCTCAAGAGGTCATTGCTGGACCCTTCCCTGTTAGAGAATTAACAGCCAGTTTCTAATCTACCCTTTCTGGAAAGATTGTGGGAAAGGTGGTTGGACGATAGCTACAGAAGATCTTGGAGGAAAAAAATGATCTGGACCCTTTTCAGTCTGGCGTCAGACCAGGGAACAGTACAGAGACAGCATTGGTTGCACTTACTGATAACCTTTGGGGGAGCTGGGATGAGGGTGGTGCATTCACTCTAGTTCTCCTTGATCTCTCAGTGGCTTTTGATACTATCGACTGCAGTACCCTTCTGAACTGGTTGCAGGGGTTAGTAGTGCGAGGCACTGTGGTTAACCTCCTTCCTCAGTGGTCAGTTCCAGTTGGTGTTGACAGGGGGGAGAGATTGTGTCTGTGGCCCCTTATGTGTGGGGTGCCTCAGGGCACAATGCTTTCCCCTCTCCTGTTAAACATCTACATGATGTACAACTTCGAGTTGTACGCCAGCTACGCCCTTTCCTGGACCAAGACGCCCTCTGGACAGTCACTCATGGCCTGGTCATCTCCCATATAGACTATTGTAATGCACTCTACATGGGGCTACCCTTGAAGAGTATCCAGAAGCTTCAACTGGTCCAGAATGCGGCTGCGCGTGTAGTTATGAGTGCCCCAAGATCGGCACATGTGACACCTCTACTTCGCGAGCTGCATTGGTTACCAGTTTGCTTCTGGGTCCAATTCAAGGTGTTGGTTGTCACCTTTAAAGCCCTACATGGCATGAGACCAGGTTACCTAAGGGACCGCCTCGTCCCCAGAGCATCGACCCGCCCCACTCGGTTATGCAGAGAGGGCTTGCTACGGACCCCGTCTACAAGAGAATTCCATCTGACGGGGTCCAAGAAGCGGGCATTCTCTGCAGTGGCACCCGCCCTCTGGAATATTCTGCCCCTGGAGGTGAGGCAAGCCCCCACACTGATGACCTTCCGAAAACAATTGAAGACCTGGCTCTGCCACCTCGCTTGGGATGGGAGGAGTAATAGCTCCTCTTGGGGATGGCTTGCTCCGTAGAGTTCTTTTAAACTTAACATCAGAGCCTCTTGGGTTTTATATATTTAATTAATTTATATAGATATACATTTATGTACGGTATTTTATATGCTTTTATATGTTTTAATTGTCAACTTTGTGTAAACCGCCCAGAGTCCCCTCTGTGGGGGGAGATGGGCGGTGATATAAGTATGATAGATAGATAGATAGATAGATAGATAGATAGATAGATAGATAGATAGATAGATAGATAGATAGATAGATAGATGAAACAGTCATCCGCCTGTCCAGGATGCGGTACCATCAGTATGCTGATGATACCCAGCACTACATCTCCACCCCAAGTTTCACAGGTGGAGCTGTAAATGTCTTGACCCAGTGTCTGGAGGCCGTTCGGGTCTGTATGGGGCAGAACAGGCTTCGGCCTTCTCTAATGCCTGCTCTATTGTGCCCCCACCCTCTGGTACAGCATCCCTGTCAGGGTTCATGTCTATGAATCCTGCCATTAGAATTAACCATGGCATAGTGCTTGCATAGTAGTTAGGAGGGGGGATGGCAGTTGAGTGTTATGTCTGCTGCTGGAAGCTAGAGACAGCTCGGCCAAGGTCACGCACCTGCAACGGAGTGGAGATGGGACCGTTTGCTTCATGAGATCATCGTTGTTGAATTGGCACGCAAGGGGGATGGTTAAGAGGGCATAGTTTGGCGGGAATTAGCATTCAAGTCTTTAGGAGTGCTTCAATGAACATGTATCCTGAATAAAGCTTTATCTGCATTTCAATGAATTGCATGGAGAAGTGTTTATTGGGACATTGTTGTTGAGATCATCACAGAAAGACTTGAATCTACAATCCAGTCGGTTTATCCTGAGGTTACAAGTGGTAACTCCATTTAGTGCCTCCTGAGTGAGAATCGGCTCGTCCAAGCAACTTCAGCATGGAGGAATCTATGGAATGTTTCCAGGCGGGGGAAGAGGAGCAACCAGGCCCTTCTTCAGGCTGGGAAGCGATTTCCAAGGAAGGGAAAAGTGCGGCTGCTGAACCCGAAGCAGCTAAGAAAAAAGCTGCTAAGAAGGGGTCTCGACGGAGTGGAGTAGAGACTACCGAGCTAGCCATGGCACGCACCCCCAGAGTGGGAGCGGAATGGTCCGTGGGAATTGGAGGCGGCATCCAGGCTGGGATGGGAAAACGCACGGCTAAGCCCAGAGTGACCCAGTCCCAGAGGATGGCTTCACTGGAAGCGAAGACTGCACGTATTGATTTTGAAATGGAGACTATTAGTCACCAACTACAAACCCTTATTCAATCCGTGCAGCAACTGGCCCTGGCTCCGAAGCAGGAAGGGATCCCAGGGGTGGATTTACAACCTAAACTGATGACCACGGCAGCAGAAAGCGGCACGTCTAGTGGAGAGGAGGAAGAGGAATTCTCCGGACCCGAAATGGAGGTGCCTCAACCGGCCGTAAGTGGATTACAAAGGGGCCAACCTAGGGTGTTCGCGTTGAACAAATTGAAAACAAGATTTGATGGGGACCCAGGGAAATTGGCTTGCTTTATGACCCATGTCAGGGGTTTTATGGAGGAGTTTGAAGAGTCTTTCTTAACGGAAGAAGCCAAAGTAAGGTATGTCTCCAGTTTCTTAGAGGGAGAGGCTGCTTTATGGCTGGTGGCGTTGCATGACTCTAACTCTCCAGATTTATGGACTTTTAATGGCTTTATGCTAGCTTTATGACGCCGGTTGGAAGATACCCTCTCTAAAATGTCAGCTAAAGTGCAACTGCAGCAGCTACGCCAGGGGAACAGATCTGTTGCCGAATATGCAATGGAGTTTAAAAAGCTTATAGGAATGGTCCCAACCTGTCCTGAAGCTTTTCAAGTGGAATATTTCCAGATGGGGCTGAAACCAGAGATTTTAGAGATGGCAGCAGGACGGGGTGATCCTGACACCCTAGAAGAATGGATTCAATTAGCCGGCAGGGCTGAGAGCACTCAATTAAGACTGAGATCGTACAGGAAGCTGCATAGCTCAGGGAAAACCCCTTTGGGACAGCCACCGGCTAAGAAGCTGGCTAGAGCCAATGCTTGGGAAGAGGAAAAAGAACGCAGAGCAAAAAGGGGCTTGTGTTTCAAATGTGGCAAAGAGGGGCATCGCATTAGTGACTGCCCTCAGAAACCCTCTACAGTAAAAGCAAAGCCAGACAGCCAGCTTTCCAAACCATCTAAGCTACCACTACGCAAGGGAACAGCCCATCCTCTGGAATTGGTTGGGGGAGAGAACGACTCCTCTGACAAAGAATTCATGCAGCCGGCGGAAAACGAGCGATGTCTGGCTTGAAGTGCGCCGCGGGCCAGGCATTTGCAGATCGGCGCTCCGATCCGCTGGTGAGTGGAGATTGTCCTACCATGCAGGTTAAGATAAAGCTTGAAACTTTGGATGGGAGGGATCAGAACAATTTGATGGCAATGCTGGACTCGGGGTGCTCAAGATGTTTGATGCATCCTGCCATTGTTACAGGACTGAGACTTAAGTTGCATAAGTTAAAAGTTCCCATCATATTTTGTCAGTTGGATGGATCAGATATGAAAGGGGGTCCAGTGGAATATTATACAGAAGCCCTAAAAATGACTATTGGGACGCATCAAGAGACTATTAGGTTCATTGTGGCTCCCATTTCCAATCAGCCCATAGTATTGGGGCTCAAATGGTTGAGGGAGCGTAACCCTCAGATTGACTGGGTTTCTGGAGAAATGGAATTTGCAGATGGCTCATATTTGGGAGTTGAGCGGGAAACTGCAGGACTCTGTGTGGTGCGGGAACTAGCTCAAGCAGCGGTGGCACTGCCAGTGTATGAGGAGGAGGGGGAGATTTTTGTAGAGACGGAGTCAGACCAGATGCCCCCTCATTGGAAAACAGACTGTTCTTTGCAATTGGAGCCTGGGGCAGTGTTGCCTAAACCTAAGTTGTATTCAATGACTCATAAAGAACTGCAAGAGCTGAGGAATTTTATAGATAAGAACCTAAAGCGGGGGTTTATTGAGCCTTCCACCTCACCCACGGCTGCCCCGGTGTTGTTCAGGAAAAAGAAAGATGGCTCCTTAAGGCTTTGTATGGACTATAGGGGGTTGAATGCTATTTGTATTTCTAACCAATATCCACTACCTTTGATGAAAGATATGCTGGCTCAACTGACCAAAGGGAAAATATTCACCAAGCTGGATTTGAGAGAAGCATATTTTAGAGTGCGCATAAAAGAAGGGGATGAGTGGAAGACCGCCTTTAATTGCCAATTAGGTTGTTTTCAATATAAAGTCATGCCGTTCGGATTAAGGGGTGGGCCTGGAGTCTTCATGAGCTTAATTAATGAGGTTCTACATGAATTCCTGTACCAGGGGGTATTGGTATATTTGGATGACATCTTAATATACACAGAGACCATAGAACAACATGTAAAACTAGTAAAAGCAGTGCTCAGAAAGCTTTTAGAAAACAAATTGTATGTTAAGTTGTCTAAATGTGAATTTCACAAAGAAAAACTGGATTTTCTAGGCTACAGAATATCTCATCAGGGCATAGAAATGGATCCCGCCAAAGTCAAAGATTTGTTAGCGTGGGAAACCCCCAGAACAAAAAAGCAATTACAAGCTTTTCTGGGATTTGCAAACTTTTATCGCCAGTTCATTCCCGCGTTCGCCAAGATTGCGTTACCATTAACCGATATGTTAAAAACCAAGAAATTGGCTGATGGCGTATTAGCAAATAAACCTCAACCGAAATTAAAATGGACGCCGGCGTGCCAAATGGTTTTTGAACAACTGAAGCAGTTGTTCACTGCAGAACCCGTTTTAAAACATCCTGATCCAGAACGTCCCTTTGTGATCCAGACAGATGCGTCCAATTCTGCGATTGGATGCATATTATTGCAAAAAGACAATAATGATCAATTAAGGCCTTGTGCATATATTTCTCGTAAGTTTACTGAGGCTGAACAACGTTGGTTGGTTTGGGAAAAGGAAGCGTTTGCAGTGCGGCATGCTCTAGCTACATGGCGACACCTGCTGGAGGGTTCGCCTCATCCATTTGAAGTCTTTACTGACCATAAAAATTTGGAAGCACTTAAAACGCCTCGGAAATTAAATCCTAAACAAATTCGTTGGGCTGAGTTTTTCAGTAGGTTTAATTTCACTTTAAAGTATTTGCCAGCTGGGAAAAACTTTTTAGCAGATGCTTTGTCTAGGTTACCACAACATGACACCCAAACAGAATTGGTGGTATCTACAGTAATGTCTCCGCAACAATTGGGATTATCAAACCAGGAGGAGCCTGGTCCTGAAAGTACCAGACCACCTACACCTGTACAGTTGCAAGGGAACGTGGCTCTCACTAGAAGCAAGTCCAAACAAACGAAAACCCCATGTGAACCCTCCCTAGAAAAAGAACTTAGAACCGCTATGGAGACTGATGATTGGTGGAAAGAGCACAAGCAAACTTTAACTGAAACGAATGGGGTATGGTGGAACGGTGGTTATATGTTCCAGAGACTGTGAGAAAGGCTATTTTACAACGCTGTCATGATAGTAAAATTGCAGGACATTTTGGATTTGTAAAAACTTTACATTTGGTTAGAAGGCAATTTTGGTGGCCAACATTGAGGAAAGATGTAAAACAATATGTTTTGTCATGTCATGTTTGTGCTTCCATGAAAAAAGCGCCCGGGAAACCTGTGGGACTGTTGCAATCTGTGGCTGAGCCAACAAGCCCATGGAAGCAAATTTCAATGGATTTCATTGTAGACTTACCAGAGAGTAAAGGCAAGACTGTAATATGGGTAGTGACTGACTTATTCTCTAAGCAAGCTCATTTTATTCCTTGTAAAGGATTGCCATCTGCTGGTCAACTAGCAAAGTTATTCATTTTGCACATCTACCGAGCATACGGCGCCCCCTTGCGGATTATAAGCGATCGCGGAAGTCAGTTTACCGCCAAATTTTGGAAATCGTTTTTAAAATTAATTGGCACTGAGCAGGGTCTCACCTCTGGGCACCACCCCCAGACGAATGGGGCTTGCGAACGGCTTAACTCCGTATTGGAACAGTATTTACGGTGTTACATCAGTCATCAGCAAGATAACTGGGTGGAGCTGCTACCTTTTGCTGAGGTAGCTTATAATAATGCTGTTCATCAGAGCACTGGATTCTCTCCATTCAAAATAGCTACGGGCCAGGATTTTGTCCCTATTCCTGAACTACCTGACCCTGCCATAATGCAACAGACTGATCCTGTACTGGCAGATGAATGGATTACAAAAATACGATCAAATTGGCCTATAATGTTGAATATATTGCAGGAGGCCAAAGATTCTTACAAAACCTGTGCTGATCGTAAACGGGCTCAAGAATGGCCTTTAGTGGTGGGAGAAAAGGTTTACCTGTCTACAAAACATTTGAAATCAACTCAGCCATCCAAGAAACTGGGACCTAAGTTTATTGGCCCTTTTCCTATTGTGAAAGTGATCAACCCGGTGGCCGCTCAGTTAGACTTGCCAAAGAAACTTCGTAGAGTACATCCTGTCTTCCACATCAGTTTACTGAAACCAGTTAAACCTGCTCATCAATGGCATCCAGATCCAGTGACGCCTCCACCTATCATGGTGGGAGATAACGAACATTTTGAGATTGTGAACATTTTGGACTCCAGAATGCACAGAGGAAAATTACAGTATTTGGTTCAATGGAAACATTTGCCTGTGGGGTTTGAGGAGTGGGTTGATAAAATCCATGTTTCAGTGCCAAGGTTATTAAAGAAATTCCATGATCAATTCCCTGCTAAACCTGGTTAACTGCACAATTGTTATTGTTTCTGTTTTTCAGATCTCAGTGCCTCCCATTGTCTTGCAGCCTGAAGATTTTTGGAATTGTTCCATCTGCTTTTATGTATACTTATACTTTCTCACCTTTCTGGTTCTTTGCATACTACTCTTTCTTTTGGAGGGTCGGCATGTCAGGGTTCATGTCTATGAATCCTGCCATTAGAATTAAGCATGGCATAGTGCTTGCATAGTAGTTAGGAGGGGGGATGGCAGTTGAGTGTTATGTCTGCTGCTGGAAGCTAGAGACAGCTCTGCCAAGGTCACGCACCTGCAACGGAGTGGAGATGGGACCGTTTGCTTCATGAGATCATCATTGTTGAATTGGCGCGCAAGGGGGATGGTTAAGAGGGCATAGTTTGGCGGGAATTAGCATTCAAGTCTTTAGGAGTGCTTCAATGAACATGTATCCTGAATAAAGCTTTATCTGCATTTCAATGAATTGCATGGAGAAGTGTTTATTGGGACATTGTTGTTGAGATCATCACAATCCCCCCCAGAGATGAGGTGGTCTCCCTCTCTCCTGTTGTTCCAGAAAGCGTTGAAAAACTTGCTTTGGTCCCAGGCCTAGGGTTGATGTTTTTTGTTGTTTCATGTCCCCTGTTTTGTTTTGTTGGCTGTGTTAGCAGAGTATTTTAGTCTGGGCTGCCCGTAGATTTAATGTTTCTCACTGTTTTACGTTTTCTCCAGTTGTGTATGCCACCCAAAGCCCACAGCAGTTGGTCAGCCAATAAATTTAAATAAACAATAATAAATAACATGCCCCCAAACTATTTTGACTGGTCTTTGGCTTCTATGTCCAGTTCTGTTCTGTGTCTGCCCCACATTGATATCCAATGGAACCCCCTTACCTGTGGGACCTTGAGGATGGTGAAGATGGGGGCCATCTGCCTTGACGATTTGGAGTCAGAACCACCAATGACGGACAGCAGTGTGTCCTGCCGGTCACATTTGTAACCTGGAACCATTCGGCCTCGTGTGGAGAGCAGACAGAGGCTGTTCAAGGAGATCCTCCTCTCAATCTGGCTGTTGTCGTAGATGCGGAAGCCGAGTGTGATGTTGGGGAGGAGAACCAGGTCCTTGTTGACCTCTGTGACTGCAAATACCAAGGCCAGGAACTGCTGGTAGTTGTTGGGTGTGACTCTACAGTGAGAAAGACATCGGGGAACATTACAGGAAAGGTTGTGTGTACTGGCGGAGTTTGCTTTGCCTTTTTCTGATGTTCTCCTGGACTTTTGATTTTGTTCTGAGGCTTTAGGCAAAAACATCTGATTAAGAATGAAATACATTGAAATACACTGTATTTACATTGAAATACACTGCTTTGAAACAATGGTAGGGACTGAAAGGTACTATGTTTGAGACTCCAAACAGTCATCTTCAACCAATGGAAGTAATTTGTGCTTTAAGGTTTGTGTGTGTGCCTTTGAGTCAGTGTTGAATCGCAGTGACTGCCTGGAACGTTCCTGCAGTTTTCTTGGCAAGTGAATTGCCATTGCCTCCTTCCTAGGACAGAGAGAGAGACTGGCCCAAGGTCACCCTGCTGGTTTTTTAGAATAGCAGGATTAGAAATCACCATCTCCCAGCTCAATACCTTTAATAACTACCCCAAACTGGCTCTCAAGTAGCTGGCTATAAAGTAGCTTCTGCAATATTCAATGAACCCCTGGTTCAGACCCTTGGGAATGTGAATCTAAGGTGATTTCTCAGAGGAGGATCATAGCTGAGCAGTCAGGTAACATTCTTTGCACAAAGAAAGCCGAGCTTTTGACCTCACAGCTCCTGCAGGTATCACAGGTAAAGCCTTTTTGGAAAGCTGCCTCTGCCATTAAGTGCAAGCAAACAGAGCTGGGGAATAAGCCATGATGAAGGTATGTCTTTGTGATATCATACGATGGTGAGAAACCATTACAGAATGCATTGAAGCATGTCTCTCCCCAGGAGCTCGTGTTTAAAGCCTGCTGCCTGGGTGCTGCCGTTTTCACACAGCCCATGTTAGCCATCTACTACACGAATCGATCCATCCCCCTTGAGAAACCATCCACACAACTAGTTGCAGAAAGTCGCACACATTAACTGGCTCTGGTTTTTCAAAAAAGTCTTCCTTGTATTGGTTTTGAATCTTCTTCCCTTTCGCCTGGAGGACTTTGTGAGAAGGCAGAGAAACCTTCCTCTTCCTCCACATCACCCCCACTTTCATACCCCTGTATCGTCCACCCCCCTTCTTCCTTTGCTCCAGCGGCTGCCATCTTTCACAATCTCTCTGCTGGGCCCCTAATCCATTTGTTTGTCCCCTCAAGCAGCTTCTTCAGCTCAGATAACCATCACTGTTCCCAATATTCCAGTGGGGGCCACAGCATCAGTTTATTGAGGGCTGTTACTAAGGACCACTAAAAAAAAAGGTAAAGGTTCCCCCAGATATTTGTGCAGTCGTGTCCGACTCTAGGGGCCGGTGCTCATCTCTGTTTGTTAGCCGAAGAGCCAGCATTGTCCAAAGACGCTTCGACGGTCATGTGGCCGCATGACGCGTGCGGAACGCTGTTACCTACCCACCGAAGTGGTACCTATTGTTGTTGTTTATTCGTTCAGTCATTTCCGACTCTTCGTGACTTCATGGACCAGTCCACGCCAGAGCTTTCTGTCGGCCGTCACCATCCCCAGCTCCCCAATGGTTGAGTCCGTCACCTCCAGAATACCATCCATCCATCTTGCCCTTGGTCGGCCCCTCTTCCTTTTGCCTTCCACTTTCCCTAGCATCAGCTTCTTCTCCAGGGTATCCTGTCTTCTCATTATGTGGCCAAAGTACTTCAGTTTTGCCTTTAATATCATTCCCTCAAGTGAGCAGTCTGGCTTGATTTCCTGGAGTATGGACTGGTTTGATCTTCTTGCAGTCCAAGGCACTCTCAGAATTTTCCTCCAACACCACAGTTCAAAAGCATCGATCTTCCTTCGCTCAGCCTTCCTTATGGTCCAGCTCTCGCAGCCATAGGTTACTACAGGGAATACCATTACTTTAACTATGCGGACCTTTGTTGTCAGTGTGATGTCTCTGCTCTTAACTATTTTATCAAGATTTGCCATTGCTCTCCTCCCAAGAAGTAGACGTCTTCTGATTTCCTGGCTGCAGTCAGCGTCTGCAGTAATCTTTGCGCCTAGAAATACAAAGTCTGTCACTGCCTCCACTTTTTCTCCCTCTATTTGCCAGTCATCAATCAAGCTCGTTGCCATAATCTTGGTTTTTTTTGAGGTTTAACTGCAACCCAGCTTTTGCACTTTCTTCTTTCACCTTCGTCATAAGGCTCCTCAACTCCTCCTCGCTTTCAGCCATCAAAGTGGTATCATCTGCATATCTGAGATTGTTAATGTTTCTTCCAGCGATTTTAACTCCAGCCTTGGATTCCTCAAGCCCAGCATGTCGCATGATGTGTTCTGCGTACAGGTTGAATAGGTAGGGTGAGAGTATACAACCCTACAGTACTCCTTTCCCAATCTTAAAGCAGTCCATTGTTCCGTCCTCTGTTCTTACCGTTGCTACTTGGTCGTTATACAAATTCCTCAGGAGGCAGACAAGATGGCTTGGTATCCCCATACCACCAAGAACTTGCCACAATTTGTTATGATCCACACAGTCAAAGGCTTTAGAATAGTCAATAAAACAGAAATAGATGTTTTTCTGAAATTCCCTGGCTTTCTCCATTATCCAGCGGATATTGGCAATTTGGTCTCTAGTTCCTCTGCCTTTTCTAAACCCAGCTTGTACATCTGGCAATTCTCGCTCCATGAATTGCTGGAGTCTACCTTGCAAGATCTTGAGCATTACCTTACTGGCATGTGAAATAAGTGCCTCTGTTCGATAGTTTGAACATTCTTTAGTGCTTCCCTTTTTTGGTATGGGGATATAAGTAGATTTTTTCCAATCTGATGGCCATTCTTGTGTTTTCCAAATTTGCTGGCATATGGCATGCATCACCTTGACAGCATCATCTTGCAAGATTTTAAACAGTTCAGCTGGGATACCATCGTCTCCTGCTGCCTTGTTATTAGCAATGCTTCTTAAGGCCCATTCAACCTCACTCTTCAGGATGTCTGGCTCTAACTCACTGACCACACTGTCAAAGCTATCTCCAATATTATTATCCTTCCTATACAGATCTTCTGTATATTCTTGCCACCTTTTCTTGATCTCTTCTGCTTCTGTTAGGTCCTTACCATCTTTGTTTTTGATCATACCCATTTTTGCCTGGAATTTACCTCCCATGTTTCTAATTTTCTGGAAGAGGTCTCTTGTCCTTCCTATTCTATTGTCTTCTTCCACTTCCGCACATTGCTTGTTTAAAAATAATTCCTTATCTCTTCTGGCTAACCTCTGGAATTTTGCATTTAATTGGGCATATCTCCCCCTATCACTGTTGCCTTTTGCTTTCCTTCTTTCTTGGGCTACTTCCAGTGTTTCAGCAGACAGCCATCTTGCCTTCTTGGTTTTCTTTTTCTTTGGGATGTTTTTTGTTGCCGCCTCCTGAACAATGTTGCAAACTTCTGTCCATAGTTCTTCTGGGACCCTATCTACTAAATCTAGTCCCTTAAATCTATTCTTCACCTCCACTGCATATTCCTTAGGATTATTAGTGAGCTCATATCTAACTGATCTGTGGGTCTTCCCTATTCTCTTTAGTCTGATTCTAAATTTTGCAATAAGAAGTTCGTGATCTGAACTACAGTCAGCTCCAGGTCTTGTTTTTACCGACTGTATAGATGTCCGCCACCTTTGGCTGCAAAGGATGTAGTCAATCTGATTTCGGTGTCGACCATCTGGTGAAGTCCATGTATAAAGTCATCTTTTAGGTTGCCTGAAGAGAGTGTTTGTTATGCACAGTGAGTTGTCTTGGCAAAATTCTATCAGCCTATGTCCTGCTTCATTTTGTTCTCCCAGACCATGCTTGCCTGTAATTCCAGGTGTCGTCTGACTACCCACCTTAGCATTCCAGTCTCCTGTAATGAAAATAACATCTCTTTTTGGTGTATTATCTAGTAGGTGCTGCAGATCCTCATAGAACTGATCTACTTCTGCTTCTTCAGCATCTGTGGTTGGGGCATATATTTGGATCACTGTGATGTTAAATGGTTTACCCTGAATTCGAATTGAGATCATTCTATCGTTTTTTGGATTGTATCCAAGCACTGCTTTAGCCACTTTATTATTAATTATGAAGGCTACTCCATTTCTTCTGTGGTCCTCTTGTCCACAGTAGTAGATCTGGTGGTCATCTGATGTGAAGTGGCCCATCCCAGTCCATTTCAGTTCACTGACACCTAAAATGACTATATTTAATCTTGACATCTCACCAATAACCACATCCAATTTGCCCTGGCTCATAGATCTTACATTCCAGGTTCCTATGGTGTGTTGATCTTTAGAACATCGGATTCGTCATTCACCACCAGCACCGTCGGCCGCTAGCCGTCCTTTCGGCTTTGAGCTAGCTGCGTCATCACATCTGGGGCTAGTTGAACGTATCCTCTGTTCCTCCCCAGTAGCATTTTGACCATCTTCCGACCTGGGAGTCCCATCTTCCGATGGTATACCGACATATCTTTGGTTGTACTGATCCATTTAGTTTTCATGGCAAAAATACTGGGGTGGGTTGCCATTACCTTCCCCAGGGATCGTATTTAGTCTGACCTCTCTGCCACGACCTTCCCGTCTTGGGTGTCCCTTCACGGTTTAGCTCATGGTGTCATTGAGGTGCTCAAGCTCCAGCACCACAACAAGGTAACGATCTCCTTTGCTGGAGGTACCTATTGATCTACTTGCATTTGCATGCTTTCGAATTGCTAGGTTGGCAAGAGCTGGAGCTAGTGCGGGAGCGCACTCCGCATGCAGGGCTAGGGATTCGAACCTCCGAACTTGTGATCTTCCGATCAACAAGCCTGGCGTCTTACCCACTGAGCCACCACGCCCATCTCAAGGAGCACTACGGATTCCAAAACTGAACTTCCTTTTCTTCCTGCACCTCCACCCTGTAAACAGATTGGCTTTTTCTTTGAGTTTTCCCTCACCACTTTCTGTCCAAATTAATATGAAATGAACTTCTTCACTAGGTCACCACAGTTTGTGAGCTATTCTCCCTCCTTTCCTTTGATGTTGTATCATCTTCCTGCCAAAGAGTCTTGGGAACCTTCAACATTCTTGCCTATTTTGTGAGCTTGGCTCTTTCTTGAGAAAAGCACCAAGGCTCCTGAACTGGGCCAGGACATTGCAAACATCACCAGAACAAAAATTTCTGAAAGCAGGCCCTGAATCCAAAGCAAATGAGGCAATCCACTGCCCATTCCCACCCCCCATCCCCGAAGCTCAAACTTACGAAGATTTGGTGTCCATCAGGAATGGGTCTTTTTGGAAGTCTAGCAACCCAAAGAAAAAAAAGATTCTCAGTTGCAAATTGCCCCCAATAATGAGATTGCCAGGCCTGTAGTGGTCCTCCAGAGTCTGAAAAGGATTCCTCAACACACATACGGTTTGCATACTCTTATGAGTTGTTGAAGGCAGGAGCCAAAAGAGAAGCAACAGCAGGTGAGGCAGCACAGTCATTATTTTCACCTTCCCTCCTAGGTAAAAAATCAAGGCTTGTTCAGAACCGGCACAAAAGCGGCAGGCTGTGACCCTTGGATGGGCTTGGGGCAAATTTATATCAAGCGTGCTTTGTCTTACGTGTGTTTGAGCTGAGACCAAAGAGAAAATTGAGTCTCATCCCTCGAAAGAAATCACCTCTTTGCAAGACAAGCTACAGTGATCTGCCCAGCCCCCTTTGGAAGAGAGCATATTTATTTTAAGCAGGTTTTCGCTTGGATGTCTTTTGTGGTAAAACTCCAGAGGGGATACTTGAAGAATAACTGTTATTATGCTGATTCCAGGGAGTAGCAATTGTTGTATGCCCTTAGCAATAGATTTTGTTTGCACACCAGGAAGTAAAAAAACTTGTTTGTGTCTGTGGTTGCTTGCTCAGGGAGCAGATGGACTTGAGAGCCAGGGTGCAACTAACTGTCCGACGGGAAAGTGAGCACCCGCAGCCAGGATGGAGTCTGTCCTGTGTGATAGTCTGCTGAGATAGAGAGAGGGCGAAGGGGCAAGAGGGCAGCATGGAAAACAGCTGGGCCCTTGGAAGTGGGAGCAATAATACCATGTTTGGATGGAACAAGTGGCTTATTTATACTCCCATGGCAGGAGATGACCTTTGAACATACCTTTCCAAACTGTGTGACGTGACACATTAGTGTGTCGCAACAAAACCTGGAAGTGTTGATGGCACGACGGTGACCATTATATATACTACTATGGGCAAGAATCCCTTAGAAGAAATGGAGTAGCCCTCATAGTCAATAAAAGAGTGGGAAAGGCAGTACTGGGGTACAACCTCAAAAGATTAGGAATTACCTAGGTGTAGGTATTCAGAAGGTTGGTGGGGGTTACGTTCTAGAGCAGCAGAAGAAAATTGAACAGTTGCTAAGAGAAAACGATATGGAACATTGCAAGGAGGTTCCTACCCCAATGACAACTGATTTTGTTAAGACAGAGGCTGGAGACGATGACCAAACATAATGTAATCAAGAACACTATCAGTCAATAATTGGAAGTTTATTGTATTTAGCACAATGGTCACGTCCCAATATCGGGAATGCGGTAAATGTACTGAGTAGGTATGTTGTGCAACCTACCCAGAGGCATTGGAAAGGTATTAAACGTGTGTTTAGATATCTTAAAGGGACTAATAATAAATGCTGCAGATGGCCTTAGAAGCTAATTTCTCCTGTAGACCTCTATAAATAATAATACTAATAGTAATAATAATAGTAATAGTAATTAATTAAACTTGTATGCCACCTGACTCAGTGATTCTGGGCAGCTCACAAGCATTAAACAAAGAAGTTTTAATAAAATCAATAAAGCATAAATGTAAAAATAAAAATAAAGAAGCAGGATGGTCACTCAGGTGGAAGGCTAATTTGAACCCTGCTGGAGGGTTCCTCTTGGCCCCATTAGGTGGGTCAGACCAGAAAATCACCTCCACTAGAAGACCAGAACTCTACTTTATTGAGAGTGGCTATAAGAATGGAATCTTGCAGGTCTGACTTTGCTGGACCTCCCCTCCTTATTATGCCCCAGTGAATCCGGGGGTTGTCTACTTGATCTGCTCCTGAATACTATCTTGCTTCTCAGGACTTAAGGAACATTTCAGTCCCCTTTGCCTTGTAATGGTTCTCCCTTGTTATCTACAGTTGTCTAACAACTGATTGGAGCCAGAGAAGTTAGTCTCAGATACATATCTCCTCAGAACTATCAGCTGGGGAGGAAAGAATACCTTTAACCATGATGTACTTCTGGACTGGCTCCAGACGGTGAGAGTGAAGTGCATGAGGTTATGTGGTTCTCCTCCTCTCTCTGAAGCTGGTTTCAGTCAGATGGGTGAGATTGAGCCAGAACTTCATGATTTTCAGGGTGCCTCAGGCTTGGTGTTCTCTTCCCTCCTGTTTGACATCCATATGAGGCTGCCAGGAGTTCATCAGTTGTCTTGAGGTCAGGTATCATCACTACCCTGAAGATACTCAGTTGTACCTCTCAACCCCCAGCCAACCATGCAATGCTGTCAAGGTCATGTTCCTGTGCCTGGGGGCTGGATGGGGCAGAACAGGCTCAACCTTGCTCCTAGGCAGTGCTTGCTTGGTCCTCCCTGTGGAGAATTTTCCATCATTGCTCCCAAATGGGGTTCCATGGCCACACTTGGGACTGGTGCAAAACCTTGGGGGTCTTCCTGGACTCCCAGATCCTGCTTGAAGAGCAGATGGCAGCTGTGACCAGAAAGGCCTTTGCACAGGTTCAGCTTGTGAAACAGGTGTGCCTGTTCTGGATCAAGAGGCTCTCCTCACTGTCACTCATGCCTTGGTCATCTCCCACTGGATTATTGCAATGGGCTCTCCATATGACTGCCTTTGAAGAGCAGTGCTGTAAGATGGGCAGCCATACAATGTAGTCACATTGTCAAAGCAATATGGTTTGTCTGGAACAACCTGTTTTAACAAAACCATACAGGCTTCTCGTAATCACGTTTTTCATTCCTAGGTGCTTGCAAACCCAACATTTGCTTATCTTTTGTAGGATTTTTCCAGGTATTATTTATTTATCGCTCACATTTATATCGTCCCCCCATCTCAAACAAGGCAGCTCTATAGATAGACCACATTTATTTTGACTTTCAAGCATGCTTACAATTTGATAACATTTTCAACCAGTGATGAAATGAGAGAAGGGTTGTCTATGTAATAATCGATGGCTGTTGTGGGTCTTCCGGGCTGTGTGGCCGTGTTCTGGAAGTTGTGGTTCCTAACGTTTCGCCAGCATCTGTGGCCAGCATCTTCACAGGGCAGGAGCACAGATGTAATAATCGTTTATCAAGAGCACCTTTGCTCTGCTCTTTTCGGTCTGCAGTGACCCTTGCGTTGTGTGGAGGTGGCAGCTTAGACCTAGCTGTTCCTAGCCAGAAAGGCCACCATGAAACTAACGACACCTAGGAGGCCCATGTAGCACAGGACAGCATAAAACATGGTGGCCGACCCTTCATTGCATTCCCGAACAATTTCTCCCATCACTGAACGAAAGTCCAAATTAGCCAACGGGGGAAGGTTGCCAGCCAGGAGGCACAAAGAGCTGCTTGGAAAAAGTAACAGTCCAAAGCAGCAGAGTTGATCACCTGCTTCCCCAAGAGTTTTCTTGCCCTGTTTCCTGGCTTAGTAGCTATGAAGGCCAGAACTACCATCAGAGTTTTTGCCAGCATGGATGAAATGGCAAAGGAGAAGATGATGCCAAAAGCAGCCTGTCAGAAAAGACAGGTGAGGTTCCTGGGCTGACCTATGAAGGGGAAGGAGCAGAGGAAGCAGAGCAGGATGGAGACCAGAAGGACCTATGTGTAATGACTTCAACTTCAATGCCCCAATAAACACTTCTCAATGCACTTCATTGAAATGCAGAATAAGCTTTATTAAGGATACATGTAAATCAAAGCAATCCCAAAGATCCAAATGCCGGATTCACGCCAAACACCCCTTAGTTAACTCTACCTTCTGCACATCAATTTTGCAGCACCTGTGATGTCAATGTCCATTGCGTTCACTCTCCATGACCAAGCAAATAAGCAAAGCAATATGGTTTGTCTGGAACAACCTGTTTTAACAAAACCATACAGGCTTCTGGTAATCACGTTTTTCGTTTCTAGGTGCTTGCAAACCCAACATTTGCTTATATTTTGTAGGATTGTTCCAGGTATTATTTATTTATGGATCACATTTATATCTTCCCCCCATCTCAAACAAGGCAGCTCTATAGAAAGACCACATTTATTTTGACTTTCAATCATGCTTACAATTTGATAACATTTTCAACTAGTGATGAAATGAGAGAAGGGTTGTCTATGTAATAATTGTTTATCAAGAGGGCCTTTGCTCTACTCATTTCGGTCCGCAGTGACACTTGTGCTGTGTGGAGGCGGCAGCTTAGACCTAGCTGGTCCTAGCCAGAAAGGCCACAATGAAACTAACGAGACCTAGGAAGCCCATGTAGCACAGGACAGCATAAAACATGGTGGACAACCCTTCATTGCATTCCAGAACAATTTCTCCCATCACTGAACGAAAGTCCATATTAGCCAATGGGGGGAGGTTGCCAGGCTGGAGGCACAAAGAGCTGCTTGGACAAGGTAACAGTCCAAAGCAGCAGAGTTGATCACCTGCTTCCCCAAGAGTTTTCTTGCCCTGTTTCCTGGCTTAGTAGCTATGAAGGCCAGAACTACCATCATGGTTTTTGCCAACATGGATGAAATGGCAAAGGAGAAGATGATGCCAAAAGCAGCTTGTCACAAAAGACAGGTGAGGTTCCTGGGCTGCTTCCTCTGCTCCTTCCTCTATGAAGAGGAAGGAGCAGAGGAAGCAGAGCAGGATGGAGACCAGAAGGACGTATGTGTAATGACTTCAACTTCAGTGCCCCAATAAACACTTCTCAATGCACTTCATTGAAATGCAGAATAAACTTTATTATGAATACATGTAAATCAAAGCAATCCCAAAGATCAAAATGCCAGATTCACGAAAAAAGCCCTAACTTAACTCTCCCTTCTGCGCACCAATTTCGCAGCACCTGTGATGTCAATGTCCATTGCTTTCACTCTCCACTCCCTGGACTCTCTCTGACTCCTGCCGGTGGCCGATCTTGGCACCACATTCCACATTCTCTGATGGAAAACACAACCCCTTGCTTGGCACAGCTCCCTCCCTCCTCACATTCCACAAACTAACACTAACACAATTAATAGCAGGATTCAACTTTGAACCCTGACATGCCGACCCTCCAGGAAAAAGAAATGCATATAGGAAAAGAAGAAAAGAGAAAAACAGAAAAAAGAACAATATAGGATATGCATATTAGATACACAGATAAGCAATCACATCGTAGCTTAGTGAGAAATCTGCAATGAGAAAAAACATAACAGTTAACTGTATCATTTTACCTAGGCTTATCAGGATACTGAGAATGGAACTTAGCAAGAAGCCTGGGAGCTGAAACATGAGACTTATCCACCCATTCACTGAAACCCATAGGCAAATGTTTCCATTGAACCAAATATTGCAATTTGCCTCTGTGAAGGTGAGAGTCCAAAATAGACTTCAATTCAAAATGCTGTGCATCCCCCAGCATCACAGACGGATGCGTCGGCAGTTCTGGATGCCACCTCTCAGGTGTTTTCACTGGTTTCAACAAACTAATGTGAAAAACAGGATGTATTTTCCAGAGATTCTTGGGTAATTCCAACTGAGCAGTAACAGAATTTATCACTTTCACAATTGGAAAAGCTCCAACATACTTAGCTCCTAATTTTTTTGGATGACTGATTACAATGCAAATGCTTGGTAGATAAATATATTTGTTCAGCCACAACCAATGGCCATTCTGGAAACCTTTTCCGGTCTGCAAAGTTTTTAAAGTGTCCTTTGCCTCTTGTTGTGTCTTTTGCATTACCGGCCAATTGGCCCTTACTTGTGAAATCCATTCATCTGCCAATATTGGATTGGGGTGATCCTTCGAGGAGGGATCCGGTAATTCTGGTATAGGCACAAAGTCCTGATGATTAGCAATTTTAAATGAAGAAAAGCTTGTGCTCTGATGAACGGCACTATTGTATGCTACTTCAGCAAATGTTAAAAGATCAACCCAGTCTCTTTGTTGATAACTAATGTAACACCTCAAATCTGTGCTTTCCAAAGTGCCGCTGTTGGAGACACACCAATGGCGGCAGCAGTGGTGGTGCGGGGGCGTGCACGGTGGCAGGGGCCTGCACAGCAGTGACGCGGGGGATGCACAGCGGCGGTGTGCGTGGTGGTGGCAGTGGCGGCAGTGGCAGTGACCTCCACTAAAACGTGGAAGCGCTGATGGTAATCAAACGTTCAGTCGAACCATCTGTCCATGGATGAAAAGCTGAGCTTAAAACTTGTTCAGTGCCAATTAATTTAAAAAACATTTCCAAAATTTGGCAGTAAATTTACTTCCCTGGTCACTGATTATCCACATGGGGGCACCGTGGGGCCGATAGATATGCTGATTGAAGAGCTTGGCTAACTGACCAGCCGATGGAATACTTTTACACAGAATGAAATGTGCTTCCTTAGAAAATAGGTCTGTAACTACCCAAATCACAGTCTTTCCCTTGCTTTCTGGTAAATTCACAATAAAGTCCATAGCAATTTCCTTCCAGGGGCTGGATGGCTGCACTACCCCCTGCAACAATGCCACAGGTTTGCCAGCAGCCCTTTTCATGGTGGTGCATACAGGGCAAGACAAAACCTATTCTTTTACATCTTTCCTTAAGGTTGTTGTTTATTCGTTCAGTCGCTTCTGACTCTTCGTGACTTCATGGACCAGCTCACACCAGAGCTTCCTGTCGGCCGTCACCATCCCCAGCTCCCCCATGGTTAAGTCTGTCACCGTGGACCACCAAAATTGTTCCCTGACCAAATGCAAAGTAGAAAAATTTAAATCAGATAAAAAAGAATTTGAATTTGAACAAACTAAATCGGAATTTGAGATACAATTATGTGAGACAGATGACCATTTAATAGCTAAGATGTATAAATTATTGTTAGAAGGTGAAATGGTAGAGGAACAAGTTAAAGATTGCATGATCAAATGGGCATAAAATATTGGTCATAATATTCAAATGCAACAATGGGAAGATATGTGGATCAAAGGATTAAAATTTACTTTGTGTTATAATTTGAAGGAAAACTTTTATAAGATGATGTATAGATGGTATCTGTCCCCACAAAAGTTAGCTAATATGTATGGGAATGTTTCCAACTTGTGTTGAAAATGCAAAAAAAAGAGTGACCATTTTATCATATGTGGTGGACATGTGAAATAGCAAAGAAATTTTGGACTCAGATACATTCATTGATGCAAAATATTTTACAAATTCGAATTCAATTTAAACCAGAATTATTCTTATTGTGAATAACAGAAGAACAAATAGGAAAAAAATTTATAAGAATTATGCAATATATGATTACAGCAGCAAGACTTCTATATGCACAAAATTGGAAAAATCAGATTACACCTACGATACAAGATTGGATGTTAAAAGTGATGGACATGGCAGAAAATGATAAATTGACATGTTTATTAAAAGAAAGTTCAAATTATTCCTTTAACAGTCAACATTACTGGATTATGATCTGAAAGAGTCTTGGGTAATATTTCAGCTTTACTAACGTCCATCATTAGACTTTTAGATATCAAAATCATATCTATTCTGGAATGTGATTTAAATCTCTCTGAGTAATACGTATATTCTCTAGAAGTCCCATTCATAAATCTCCAGATATCTTGTAAATCCAACATCTCTTTTAAGTCAAAAAATGTTTGTGGCAATTGTCCCTGTGTTTGCTTCACTTCTTTTTGTGAATGTCTATCCATCCTGGGGTGAATTACCCCATTACAATCACCCATAAAACACCAGTTATCATAGGTTAAATCCAAGAGTTTGTCCATCAAATTTTTATAGAATACTCCTTTGTCCATATTTGGTGCATAAAGTCCAACGACCAATGTTTTAGTTCCTTGTATGTTAATTTCTACTGCAACGTAACGACCTTCATCATCAGTTAATATCAATTTTGGATTTAACTTTGGTTGTATATATAAAACTACCCCCTTGGTCTTCTTATGTCCAGCCAAAATAAATTCTTCTCCAATTTTCTGAGCATCTGCAGGATAAAATCGCTCGGATTCGGTCTAAGTTGGACTGCATAGCTTCATACTCTGACTGCTGTACTTAAATTTAAGAGTAGAATCTTTGGTTTTTTATTTATGTTATCATCCATTTTACCTAGCAAATAAAATTCTGGTTTCATCCTTACCTCTTTATCTATTATTTTACATACATATTTATGTATTTTACTCCAGTATTTTTTTTGCTTTTGTGTATGTCCACCATACATGATAAAAAGACCCACTTTTAATTTTACATTTCCAACATAAATTAGTGTTACTAAATTTTGATTTGAATAATATCTCAGGAGACATATACCATCTAAAAATTCATTTTATACAAATTTTCTCTTAAATTATTACTTAAATTAAATTTCATATCTTTAATTCAAATATCTCCATACATCAGAGATTCTTGCGCCTCATTAAATTTTCTCTGCAATTCAGGTCAGGCCTCAGTAGGATAATGTAGCATTTGGGAAAAAAGATACAAGCCAAGAGACCAGCTCCAGAAGTCAAAATGGAGAAAATCTCCACGGCTACCATGGACTTCCCTTTGGAGCTCAGATAGGTGGGGAGGAAGGAGATCCAAACACTGCAAAAGACCAGCATGCTAAAAGTAATGAACTTGGCTTCATTAAAGCTGTCGGGCAATTTCCTAGCCAAAAAGGCCACCGTGAAACTGATGAGGGCCAGGAAACCAAGGTAAGCAAGGACAGCGTAAAACATTGAAGCTGAGCCTTCCTTACATTCCAAGATGGTCTCTCCTACCAAGGAGTGGAAATCCAAGTTGGGAAATGGGGGAGAGGTTACCAGCCAGGTGGCACAAAGAACTGCTTGGACCAGGGGACAGGCTAAGACAATGGAGTTGGTCAGTGGTTTTCCTAAGAATTTCCTTGTCCTGTTCCCTGGTTTGGTGGCCATGAAAGCTAGAACCACAATGACAGTTTTTGCCAAAACAGAAGAAACAGCAAGGGAAAAGAGAATGGCAAAGACAGTTTGTCGGAAGAGACAGGTAAGCTTCCCCGGTCGACCAACGAAGAGTAAGGAGCAGAGGAAGGAGAGCAGGAGGGAGACGAGGAGGATGTAGGTGACATCACGGTTGTTGGCCTTGACGATCGGTGTGTCACGATGCTTTAGGAAAATTGCCAAGACTGCCAATGTGATCACGAAGAGAGAAATAGCTAGAGAAGCTAAAGCATATCCCAGGGTCTCCTGATAGGAAAGGAAGTGGATCTTCTTGGCAATGCAGTGATCTTTGCCCTTGTTAGGGTACTGGTCTTTTGGGCAGGGGTCACAGTGAGCTGCATCTGAAATCAAGAGTCTTTGTCTAAGAATTTCATATGTATCAGCTGTGAGCAAGTTCCCTCCCCCAGGTTTCTTAGGGGTGACATGACTGTTCCCTCACCAACTGACAGATGGTGATGGAATGACGTACTGTGCAAATTTTGCAGCCCCACAAAGGGAAAAACTTCTTAGGTTGAAGTTGAGTATAGAGATGGTTTGGTTTCATGCATGGATCTATGGAGTTCCAATTGTGAAGTCTGCTATTGTGTCAGGATTGAAGCTGAGTCTGATGGGTCCGATTTGGAGGTAGAAGGGCCAATAAAAATTAAAGCAGGAAAGAACGGGGATTGCACAAAATTTGAATCAGTTTCTGAGCAGGCGACTGGAGGCAGCCCAGTAGGACACTCGCCTCCACCAATGAAGATAAAAAAAGAAGTGCAAGAACAGAAGTGGGAAAGGCGGACGGAACAATGTGAAGCACAATTGGTGCCCGATCACAAACGGTGAGAAAATCAAAGGGATAAAAGACGAGCGCAGCATGCATCCATTGCCGCAGAAAACAGTTCACATTCTGTCCTGCTTCCTGGAGTGAATCACAATCCTGTCACCATGCCAGACTCCCCAATCTGACCTTGCCCTGCTCCACGCCAGAACCTTAACTTGTAAACCAGTGAAGCCTCATGCCAGAACCTTGCCTCGCCATCCAGCCAAGTTTTTTGCTAGAGACTTGCCTTGCCACCCCACCCAGCCTTGTGCCAGAACCCTGCCTCATAGCACTGCCGTGCTTTGAACCAGAAACTACCCTTGCCTCCACACCGCATCCATTGTCGGAACATTGCTCTGCCTTTGCGCCCAGCCTCGAGCCGGAACCTCACCTTGCAGCCTCCACATCCAGCCTCTAGCTGGAACCTCACCTTACAGCAGCCGCACCCAGCTCCATGCCAGAATCTTGCCTTGCCTCTACATCAAGTCTCCCACCAGAGCCTCGCACTGCAGACGTGCCAAGCCTTTAGCTGGAGTTGCATCCTGTAGCCATGCCAAGCCTCGTGCTGAGATAGTTCTTTGGTACAGTGCCAAGCCTTGCACCAAAGCCTCACACCACAGCTGCACCAAACCTTGTGCCAAGATTATTCCTTGCTGCATCACCGAGCCTCACACCAGAACCTTGCACCACAGCCACACCAAGCATCTTGCTGGGACTTTGCATCGTAACCAGATGGTGGCTGCCCACATGTACGCCAACCAGGAATGGTACACCACTTGCCACCCGAACTCTGTGAGCTTCCTGTGTCATATTGTTTTTCCTAGAAATATTTTGTGTGTCTTGATTGTAAATAAAAACCTTATTCTACACCTTCCTGATTCGGGTCTTAGTCGGAACAGGACAGATTGTCTGTGGCCATAACCTATGTGGGAAAAAGAAGGTGGTAGACCTGGGACTAATTGACTATGGCATACCAGCAGCTCACCCTGTACTCAAGACCCAAGCCATGATAGACTCGGGGGCCACTGCCAATTTCATTGATGAGGGGTTTGCCAAACATCAGGGCATACCTCAGCACAAGGTGAAGCCCGCACTGGTCATCGAGACCATTGATGGCCGGACCCTCCACTCTGGTCCTGTGTCCTCCACCATGCAAGGTCTTCTTATGCAAATTGGTAGGCACCAGGAGTGGCTGGAATTCTATGTGGTTTCCACACCTCACTTCCCATGTGGTACTGGGGTTAGAGTGGCTATAAGCACACGAGTCACAGATTGAGTGGTCATCTGGGAGGGTTGAATTCTCCAGCCCTCAGTGTGCAGGGCCCAATGCCCAATGTTTTTGCTGCCAGAAAATTCGTAGCATCCAATCCGCCACTGCCTCCACAGCTCCGATGGTTCAACGTCTTCAAAGAGAAAGAAGCAGACCAGCTACCACCCCACAGATCCTATGACTGCCCATCGACCTAGTTCCGGGCGACTGACTGGATCAACACCAATGGCATCGCCATTGAAACTGGTAAGGTAGAGGCACTCCAGTCCTGGCAGCCCCCATGCCAAGCCAAGGACATGCAATGCTTATTGGGGTTTGCAAACTACTATTGGAATTTCATCCATCACTTTGCAGAGCTCACCACTCCTCTCTCAAATCTACTTTGGAAATGGACTAATTTTATGTGGCGGGATGCCAAGCAATGGGCATTTGACTGTCTCAAATTCACCTTCAACTTGGGCCCCATCCTCAGACACCCAGATCCTCTCCAGGCATTTGTGGTCGAAACGGATGCATTAGACATTGCCATCACGGCTATTCTACTGGAAGAAGATCCATGAACCAGAACCTTGTTTCCCTGTCCATGCCACACCTGGAAGTTGGCACCTGCCGAAAGAGCCTACACCATCTTGGACAAGGAATTGTTAGCATCTGAGAACTAGAGGCACCACCTAGAGGGAGTCCATCATTCCATCGCAGTGAGGACAGGACGTCACAATCTGGAGCATTTGAAGACTGCGAGGAGTTTGAACCAGAGGAAGATTCGCTGGTCATTGTTCTTCTCACGCTTCAACTTCCAAGTGAAATGACACTGCAGTGGTGCCATGACAACGCCGCTGCACACCATTTTGGTTCTTTAAAATGTTAGACCTGATTTCCCTGGAGTTTTGTTGGCCTCGCATTCGGGATGAGGTGAAACAATTTGTTATCATGGCCTGAGTGCCACTGGGCCAAGAATCAGACAGGGAAGCCTTCAGGCCTTCTTATGCCCCTACCCACACCAGTACAACCTTAGGAGGCCATATTTATGGACTTCATAACAGAACTCTCAGACTCCCAAGGCGCCATGACCATTTTGGTGGTGGTCAATTCAATGACTAAGATGGCACATTTCATAGTATATAGAGGTCTTCCCACTGCTGAAGAAACAGCGCGACTGTATATTAAACATGTCTTCAGGCTGCATGGGTTGGCCAAGTGTGTGATCTCAGATAGAGGATCCCAGTTCACTGCCTACTTCTGGAAAGCACTCCTCAAGAACTTGAGTATTCAGAGTCACTTATTGTCAGCTTATCACCCAGAATCGAATGGGGGGACAGAATGGGTGAACACCATTTTGGAGCAGTAACTGAGTTCTTACATCAATTTCCAACAGGATAATTGGGCGGACCTGCTAGCAGTAGCGGAATTTGCCTACAACAACGCACTGCCCCACTTCCACCACACTTCCACGCTGCACACTTCCACTTCTCTTCTTCGAGAACTACAGGGTTTACCCTCAACACCTCCCCCTTGTGCCCCCAGAATCCTCCATGCCTGCTGCCAACCAGCTTTTTCAGGAGTTACAGGCCAGTCACCAGGTCCTGCTCAAACAGTTAGATAAGGCCAAGGATGACTTCAAGCAGTTCGCTGATCGCCATTGGAAGCCAGGACCATCGTTAGGGGTTGTTGACTTGATGTGGCTGTCCACCAAACATCTGACCTCCATGTGCCTATCCCAGAATTTGGACCACCGCTTCCTGGGACCTTTTCCAGTTGAAGTCGTGATCAACCCCTTCGCATTCAGCTTAACCCTGCTGTCCCACATGTTGGTACACCCCGTGTTTCATAGATCCTTGTTAATACACACATCTTCAGCCAGCTCACTGAGATCCATGAAGCCGACTCTCCCTCCAGTCATCATTCAAGAGGAGCCCAAGTACGAGGTTGTACGCATCCTGGACTAGTCCTTTCGTCATGGTTTTCCCCACTACCTCATCCATTGGAAGGGGTATGGACCAGACAAATACTGGTGGGAGAATGTGACAGATGTACACGCACACTGTTAGGCAAGTGACTTTCACTGGCAATACCCCCATAAACCCAGACCTCCCAGTCAGGGAGAAAGGGGTACTGTGGTAGGGGTAAGTGTCAGGATGGAGGCTGAGTCCTATGAGTCCAATTTGTAGGTCGAAGGGCTGATAACAATTATAGTGGGAAAGAACAGGGATGGCATGAAATTTGAATCAGTTTCTGAGCAGCCGATTGGAGGCAGCCCAGTAGGAGACTCTTCTCCATGCTTGAGCGTACAAGAAGGGAAGTGGGAAAGGCAGATAAAACAATGCGAAGCAAGATTGGTGCCCTATCACAAACAGCATGAAAATCAAAGTGATAAAAGACGAACACAGTGTGCATCCATTGCCGGAGAAAACCGTTCACATTCCATACCATGTCCTTGAGTGAATCGTGATCCCGTCGCCATGCGAGACTCCCTGATTGGACCTCGCCTTTCTTCCACGCCAGAGACTTGCTTCTAACCCACCCAAGCCTCATGCCAGAAACAGAAACAGAAACAGCCGAGTTTTGTTCCAGAGCCTATCCTTGCCGCCCCACCGAGCCTTGCGCTGGAACAATGCCTCAAAGCACTGCCGTGCTTTACACCAGAATCTAGCCTTGCTGCCATAGCTCATCCCATGTCGGAAACATGCCCTGCCTTTATACCCAGACTCGAGTGGCAACCTCCCATTGCAGACTCTGCACCCAGCCCTGAGCTGGACTTGCATCCTGCATTCTGCAGCCACCCCAAGCCTCATGCCGGAACCTCGAACCGCTGTCATCCCAAGCCTTGCGCCGGGACTTTGCATTGCAGCCACATGGTGGATGCCCACATCCACAACAACTGGGAATGGAACACCACTTGCCACCTGAACTCTGTGAGCTTCCTGTGTTGTATTGTCTTTCCTATAAATACTTTGTGTGTCTTGATTGTAAATAAAAGCCTTATTCTATGCCTTCCTGCTTTGGGTCTTTGTCTGAACAGGACATATGGAGAAAAACCTTGCTAGAAAATCTGCTATTAGAGGTTTTTCTACATTATCTGTTGGTATGTGCTGAGTAGGCAAAAAACAGAGTAGAGAGAGAGGGGGAGAGGGGGAGAAAGGAGAGAGAGAGAGGAGGTAGGCAAGGATAGGGGCTCTTTGCCTGATCAAAAGTGATTCATGGGGAACTTGACTTCAGGAGAGAGGGAGGAAACAACGATCCAGAGCAATCTGGAACAATTTCTCTGCTTTGTGCTTCAAATCAGATTTTCCCATCACTCATGCAGAATTTTTTTGCACGGAGAGGTTAGCAGAGATAGGTAGATAGATCTACACTTTCTCTGACAGGTGTACCAATTTCCTGGGAGATTGATATTCCTGACAGAAGAAACATTTGGTAAATAATAAACATTAAGGCTTGAACCCAAACCACACCACACTACTTATTCAGAAAAAAAATCAGTAGTTGGTTTTCCCAGTGGTATGTGATGGTAGGAGCGGAAAGGCTAGTAAGGAACCCATCAATTGTGCCCTGAAACTACCCTGTATTAAATTGCTGTGGAATGGGAAAGGTGTCTTTGGGACAAGTCAGTTTAGATCCATATAATGAAAGTTTCTGCTGAAAACTATTAAAAATTTCAAGCATGTCAATCCTACCAAAAATGTCCAAACATATTTTAATATTTTGATCAACTTAAAACTTTGCTTGACCCAGGAAGATCTGCAGTTGAAAAAACTCCCGAGATTTGCCCTACCTGTCTGATCAGAAATGGTCCCTTCTGGACAAGGGTCACATTGGTAGCAGCAAACCTGCTTGCCCTCTGGAACACTTTTCCTCTCCCCTGCATGGCACCACTTCATGCCACACCTGGCAAAGGGCACCTTCTAAAAGAGAAAGAAGAATGCTTGAGATGCCCTACGCAATGAGCACACATCGTTTATTCATTTCCACATTCCCATTTCCATCTTAAGAATGTCTTCAAAAGAAGTGGTTCACCATGGTCTACCAGAAACCAGGAACTGCTCCCAGGGGAATTCCGGCCAATGGCATTCCTGATCCTCCAATGGATGCTGGATATTGGAACTAGGACCTCTGTGTGCAAAGCAAGGCCTGCGACAGTGTCCTACAGCCTTGCTATAAGATAGAGTCATAAGGGTCCAATAAAGGTTGATGGAGTTCACTGTTTCCTGCTTCAATTGCAGAGTTTTTTCCTATCCCAACCTTTTTTGGACATGCCACATTGCAGACCTCAAATGTGTTACATGCAAAGGAGGTCTTTCACCACATGGTTGTCAACTTTTGTGATTCAATACACCTTTTTTCCAGTTACAAGAACATTCTGTATCCCAGGGAAAGAATGAATCTCTCCCTGGATTCAGAACATATCCTCCAGCCCACCTTTGTGGCCCAGATGATTCCATCCGGATTAATGGCGAAATCCTGGCCTGGGGGAGCCCCAAGATCTATTCGCCCAACTTTCACAGGGACGAAAGATTGATTGGGGAGGAAAACCCAGTTCAGAAGATAATAACGAGCTGACCCCAGTCCATTTTCTGAAAAGGAGACTTCATTTCCAGCAGTGTCATTGAACCGGACATTCCTCAAATATGGAAGAATCTGAAAGAAAAGACAACCTTAGGAACTGGGGTACTTGCAAACAGGACATTGTGGCTCTATCACTATCGGGTGGCCACCATCTTAGGAGATAAATTGTGTGTCTGTACTTGGTGAATATTGTTGTGATCGTGAGCAGCACCGAATCACAGGAATCCATCCTGGAGCATGTGACATTAATCTAAGCACTACAAAAAGATTCTATCTTGGACTTTTGGATTATGGCTTACTCGATTCCAGTTTTACTAGAAAGATACCGACATAGAAACATTTTAATGCCATACTGCAAATGTCATTGTTTGGTTCTACTCCTGAAATCTTAGCTATATAATTTTTAAAATGTTTATCATGGTCCATGGTCTTGTAAATGACATATTCAATTCTGGGATTGAGTTAATTATTTCCACAACAAGAGTAAGATTCCCCAGATCATTCCTGACACTTTCTAGATGCTAGATGTCAAAAAATGCTGAATGTAGTACCAGGTCCAACCAAGTGGAAGGAAGTGCCTCCCCCAATCTTGATATTGATCAAGGGAGGTCCTAGATTTAGCCTTTCATGTGGAACAACCTGATGAATTTCGAACCAGCAGGCAAGTAGGAGCATCTACTCGTAGAGTCCCCTTTGGGGGAGATGGTGCGGTGATAGAAGTTGAAAAATAAATAAATAAATAAATATTTGCATTGGAGCCCTGCTATGTGGGTTGAGGTTGGCAGAGGCTGCTTTCACACAACAACTGGAACCGTACAACAAATGGCCAATTAACAGAACATGAGTTCACACAGTATGCTAAGTCATTGAAAAATAAGGAAGTTTAAAATGTTATAAGCTTATGGTTTTGTTTATAGGCTGGATTCAGATCACATGCTAAGGTCAACTTGTGCACATGTGACCACTAGGATTTGCACTGACCTGTGGAAACATCTTGCACAAGCACAGCCAGATTGCCGTCTTGATCGGCTGATGCCTCCTGCCTGGGATGGTCACGAATTGAAACTCAGGCAGTTGTGGAAGAAGCTGTAGAAGATCCTTCAGGACCAGAGAGCAAGGCCTGTCCAACATGGGCATTACGGAAAACTGGTTTGGTTGTCTCTTTCCCTCCCCATGTTCCTTTTTCATCAAAAAAATATTTCATGCATGTTTTGCATATTTTAATATTTTTTAAAATACAGTATGTATTGATTTATTGATCAATTATACGTGATCAAATTGTTGTTGACTCTTAGCAGCTCTGTTCTGAGATGTAGTTAATTGGGTAGTGTACAAGTATATAATGAGTAATGTAGTAAATATATCTGTGAATCTTCCCCCTTAAATATCTTTTGAATGGACAAAACAGAGACATTACCTGCCATGACTGGAAATTTGAGATCTTCTTTCCAAGCCTCATCATGGCTGGTCGGGCTCCTGCTCCATGCATTGCATGTAATACGTGTGCCACAGAGTAAATGGCATGGTAGATGTTGAAACTTTCACCTGTCATGCTCTTTTCAAAAATGTAAGTTGGCAGATTCTCTACATTTTCCTTTCCTGTACAATCTCCCCTTTGCTTTTGGGGGATTTCACCTGATTTCAGTAACTGGCAGCGAAAGACCCTTTCCCACCATGGAGGGAGAAAAACATCTCCCTGTGGTTTCAAGGGGTCTAAAGAGAGGATGAAATGCCTGAATTCTGATATATCACCAGTATGGTCCCTAAAATGTAAAACACCATGGAAGGGCTTCAAGGTTTGCAATGCTTTTTGAAATGCTGTCACACTAACATCCCAATGGGAAGTCAAGATCCAGATTTTCCCAAACGAAGTTTTCGTCAATTCTTCATGGCGAACCAGCCTCAGGTGTACAATTTTAATAATACTGGAGTCTCCAAACAGAATAATCACTTCAGCTTTAAACCAAGTTTTGGGAATCTGAAACCATTTGAACGGTTTGTCTGTTTTCCACAGCTTATCAGATTCCAACATCTCACTGAAGGCCAGGCAGATCTCCTTCTGCTTCAGCATTGGCATCAGGGATGAGATGAAATCTGCTCCTCTATCATCTTCAGGGGCCAGAAGCCCAACCCAGTTCCAGTGGAAATGCAGGAGCAGCTGGAGCAAACCCACATACTGAGGAAGTTCATTGGGATTAATCCGGAAGAAGGAAGGAGAAACAGTTCTGTCTCCCTGAGTGACCTCAAAGCCAACACCAAGCTGGAGAAAGCAAGATGCTTCTTTTACAAATAATTTTTTGTAGACAAGGTAAAGTTTTATTGTGTCTTTAAGAGTAACCATCATGTAATTTATTGCCCGACCAGTTGGGCTGAAATAGAGGTAGCCTCACTTTGAGTGACTAGGTTAAACCTCCTGCCTAAAGAAGACCCACCAGTTGCATATTTTACCTGGCTGTCACACATGAGAAACCAAAGGAGTAAACCTTTACCCTGAAACGGAGTATAAATTGGATTAAAAGGGGATTACAAAGAATCAGCTAAGAAGGAACTTCTCTGGAAGTATTTCTGAAATATCTTATTACCTATCTCTTTAGAGTTATAATATTGTGACATAAAAAATACGAATATGAATTCAATTGTAGAATGGGTTCTTCAAGTCACATACTCCTGATGTTGGAGTTGGACTCCGACTGGGCAAGTCCTCATGAGTTGCCGAGAGAACAGCCTTCTAATGTTATCTGGACTGAGATTGATTCTGTTACACCCAAGGAAATAGGCAAGATCCTTATATCTGTTCATCCCGCCACCTGTCTTTTAGATCCCAGCCTCTCCTGCGTTATTAAAGTAGCCCAGCAGGTGACCACAGAGTGGTTTCATGTGGTGGTTTCAGCATCTTTGAGAGATGGGGTTTTCCCACCAGCCTTGCAGGAAGCGGTTTTATGCCCCCTCCTCAAGAGGTCATTGCTGGGCCCTTCCCTGTTGGAAAATTATCAGCCAGTTTCCAATCAAGCCTTTCTGGGAAGCTTCTGGAAAAGGTGGTTGGATGATAGCTACAGAAGATATTGGAGGAAACGAATGACCTGGACCCGTTTCAGTCTGCCTTCAGACCAGGATACAGTACAGAGACAGCATTGGTTGCTCTTACTGATAACCTTTGGGGGAGCCCAGGTGAGGGGCGTGCATTCACTCTAGTGCTCCTTGATCTCTCAATGGCTTTTGATACTGTCGACTGCAGTACAATTATGGACCTGTTGTAGGGGTTAGTAGTGCGAGGCACTGTGGTTCACCTCCTTCCTCAGTGGTCAGTTCCAGTCAGTGTTGACAGGGGGGAGAGATCGTGTCTGTGGCCCCTCATGTGTGGGGTGCCTCAGGGCTTGATGCTCTCCCCTCTCCTGTTCAACATCTACCTGAAACCAGTGGGTGAAGTCATCCGCCTCTCCGGGATGCAGTATCATCAGTATGCTGATGATACCCAGCCCTACATCTCCGCCCCAAGTAGCACAGGTGGAGCTGTAAATGTCTGGACCCAGTGTCTGGAGGCCGTTTGGGTCTGTATGGGGTGGAAAAGGCTTCGGTCTTCTCTTATGCCTGCTCTATTCTATTCCCCACCCTCTCGTACAGCATCCCCCCAGAGATGAGGCAGGCACCCTCTCTCCTGGTGTTCCGGAAAGCCTTGAAAACCTGGCTTTGGTCCCAGGCCTGGGGTTGACATTTGTCATTGTTTCATAGCTCCTGTTTTCTTTCGTTGGCTGTGTTAGCAGAGTATTTTAGTCTGGGCTGCCTGTAGATTTAATGTTTCTCAGTGTTTTATGTTTTCTCTAGTTTTGTACAGCACTCAGAGCCCACTGGAGGGGGAGTCAATAAATTTAAATAAATAATAATATATAAATATTATTGCCCCCTAACTACCGCCCAGAGTCCCCTCCGGAATGGGGGGAGATGGGCGGTGATATAAGTTAGAAATATAAATAAATAAATAAATAAATTTGGACTGGTCTTTGGCTTCTATGTCCAGATCTATTCTGTCTCTGCCCCGCACAGATATCCAATATAACCCCCTTACCTGTGGGACCTTGAAGATGGTGAAGATGGAGGCCATCTGCCTTGAAGATTTGGAGTCACTACCACCAATGATGGACAGCAGAGTGTCCTGCCTGTCACATTTATAACCTGGAACCATTCGGCCTCGTGTGGAGAGCAGACAGAGGCTGTTCAAGGAGATCATCCTCTCAATCTGGCTATTGTCATAGATGCGGAAGCCGAGTGTGATGTTGGGGAGGAGAACCAGATCCTTGTTGACCTGTGTGACTGCAAATACCAAGGCCAGGAACTGCTGGTAGTTGTTAGGTATGACTCTACAATGGGAAAGACATCAGGGAACATTATATAAAAAGTTGTGTTTGGTGGTGGAGTTTGCTTTGCCTTTTTCTGATGTTCTCCTGGACTTTTGATTTTGTTCTGAGGCTTTGGGAAAAACATCTGATTAAGAATGTTATATGCACTGAAATACACTGCTGTGAAACAATGGTAGGGACTGAAAAGTACTATGAGACTCCAAACAGTCACCTTTGACCAATGGAAGTAATTTGTGCTTCAAGGTTTTTGTGTGTGCCTTTTGTGTTGAATCCGTGACTGCCAGGAAAGTTCCTGCAGTTTTCTTGGCAAGTGGTTTGCCATTGCCTCCTTCCTAGGACATAGAGAATGACTGGCCCAAGGTCACCCTGCTCGTTTTTTAGAATGGGAGGATTAGAAATCACCATCTCCCAGTTTCTACCTCAATGCCTTTAACCACTACCCCAAACTGGCTCTCAGGTAGCTGGCTCTCAGGTAGCTTCTGCAATATTCAATGAACCCCTGGTTCAGACCTCAGAGGAGGATCATAGCTGAGCAGTCAAGGAACATTCTTTGCACAAAGAAAGCCGAGCTTTAGACCTCACAGCTCCTGCAGGTATCACAGGTAAAGTCTTTTTGGAAATCTGCCTCTGCCATTCAGTGGAAGCAAACAGAGCTTGGGAACAAGCCATGATGAAGGTATGTCTTTGTGATATCATACAATGGTGAGAAACCATTACAGGATGCATTGAGGCATGTCTCTCCCCAGGACCTGGTATTTAAAGCCTGCTGCCTGGGTGCTGCCCTTTTCACACAGCCCATGTTAGCCATTTACTACACCAATCGATCCATCCCCCTTGAAAAACCGTCCACACAACTGGTTGCCGAAAGTCCCACCATTTAACTGGTTCTGGTTTTTCAAAAAAGGCTTCCTTGTATTGGTTTTGAATCTTCTTACCTTTAGCCTGGAGCACTTTGGGAGAAGGCCGAGAAACCTTCCTCTTCCTCCACATCACAGCCACTTTTATACCCCTGTATTGTCCCCCCCTTATTCCCTTTGCTCCAGTGGCTGCCATCTCTCCCAATCTCTCTGCTGGCCCCCTAATCCATTTGCTTGTCCCCTCAAGCAGCTTCTTCAGCTCGGATAACCATCGCTGTTCCCAATATTCCAGCAAGGGCCACAGCATCAGTTTACTGAAGGCTGTTAGTAAGGAGCACTACGGATTCCAAAACTGAATTTCCTTTTCTTCCTGCACCTCCACACTGTAAACAGATTGGCTTTTTCTTTGAGTTTTCTCCCATCACTTTCTGTCTAAACTAATATGAAATCTACTTCTTCACTAGGTCGCCTCAGTTTCTGAGCTATTCTCCCTCCTTTCTTTTGATGCTGTATCATCTTTCTGCCAAAGAGTCCTGGGAAACTGGAACATTCTTGCCTATTTTGTGAGCTTGGCTCTTTCTTGAGAAAAGCACCAAGACTCCCGAGCTGGGCCAGGACATTGCAAAAATCACCAGAAGAAGAATTTCTGAAAGCAGGCCCTGAATCCAAAGCAAAGCAGGCAATCCTCTACCCCTTCCCAGCTCAAACTTACAAAGTTTTGTTGTCCAACAGGAATGGGTCTTTTTGAAAGTCTAGCAACCCAATGAAAATAAAAGTTCTCAGTTGCAAATTGCCCCCAATAATGAGATTGCCAGGCCTGTAGTGGTCCTCTATAGTCTGCCGAAGGTTCCTCAACACACATACGGTTTGCATCCTCTTATGCGTTGTTGGAGGCAGGAGCCAGAAGAGCAGCAGCAGCAGCAGGTGAGGCAGCCCAATCATTATTCTCGCCTTCCCTCCAAGATGAGAAATCAAGGCTTTTTCAGAACCTGCAAAAAGGAGGCAGGCTGTGACCCTTGGATGGGCTCGTGGCAAATTTATACCAAACATGCTTTGACTTACATGTGTTTGAGCTGAGACCAAAGAGAAAATTGAGTCTCGTCCCTCGAAAAAAATCACCTCCTTTCAAGACAAGCTACGGTGATCTGTCCAGCCCCCTTTGGAAGAGCTCAGAGCATATTTATTTTAAGCAGGTTTTCACTTGGATACCTTTTGTGGTAAAACTCCAGAGGGGATACATGAAGAATAACTGTTATTATGATGATTCCAGGGAGGAACAATTTTTGTATGCCCTTAGTAATAGATTTTGTTCGCACACCAGGAAGTTAAAAAACATGTTTGTGTCTCTGGTTGCTGGCCCAGGGGCAGATGGACTTGAGAGCCAGGGTGCAGCTGACTGTCTGACGGGAAAGTGAGCACCCGCAGCCAGGATGGAGTCTGTCCTGTCTGATAGTCTGCTGAGATAGAGAGATAGAGAGAGGGCGAAGGGGCAAGAGGGCAGCATGGCAAACAGCTGGGCCCTTGGAAGTGGGAGCAATAATGCCCTGTTTGGATGGAACAAGTGGCTTGTTTATACTCCCATGTCAGGAGTAGAAGGTAACTTCTTAGAAGCTAACTTAGAAGCTAACTTCTCCTATAGACCTCTCCTATAGAGCTCTATAAATAATAATACTAATAGTAATAACAATTTGTTGTTTATTCGTTCAGTCGTTTCCGACTCTTCGTGACTTCATGGACCAGCCCACACCAGAGCTTTCTGTCGGCCGTCACCATCCCCAGCTCCCCAATGGTTGAGTCCGTCACCTCCAGAATACCATCCATCCATCTTGCCCTTGGTCGGCCCCTCTTCCTTTTGCCTTCCACTTTCCCTAGCATCAGCTTCTTCTCCAGGGTATCCTGTCTTCTCATTATGTGGCTGTGCCGCCTCGCGTGGTATGGGAATGGGAATAGTTCCTCTTGGGGATGGCTAGTGCCATAGAGCCCTTTTAAAGAGAACCATCTATCGCCTATTGGATTTTTATATTTAATATATTAGTTCTGTAATGTATTTTAAATTGTAGTTACTTTTAAAGATTTTAAATTGTTGTACTGTAAACCGCCCAGAGTCCCCCTCGGGGGAGATGGAGCGGTAATACAAGTTAACATATAAATAAATAAATAAATAAATGTGGCCAAAGTACTTCAGTTTTGCCTTTAATATCATTCCCTCAAGTGAGCAGTCTGGCTTGATTTCCTGGAGTATGGACTGGCTTGATCTTCTTGCAGTCCAAGGCACTCTCAGAATTTTCCTCCAACACCACAGTTCAAAAGCATCTATCTTCCTTCGCTCAGCCTTCCTTATGGTCCAGCTCTCGCAGCCATAGGTTACTACAGGGAATACCATTGCTTTAACTATGTGGACCTTTGTTGTCAGTGTGATGTCTCTGCTCTTAACTATTTTATCAAGATTTGCCATTGCTCTCCTCCCAAGAAGTAGACGTCTTCTGATTTCCTGGCTGCAGTCAGTGTCTGCAGTAATCTTTGCGCCTAGAAATACAAAGTCTGTCACTTGACTCTCAGTGGTTCTTGGCAGCTCACAAGCATCAAACAAAGAAGTTACAATAAAACCAATGAAGCATAAATATAAATATAAAACTATAAAGGCAGGGTGGTCACTCAGGTGCAAGGCTAATTTGAACCCTGCTGGAGGGTTGCTGTCAACCGCATTAGGTGGGTCAGACCAGAAAATCAACTCCACGAGAAGACCAGAGATCCACTTTATTGAGAGTGGCTATAAGAACGGAATCTTGCAGGTCTGACTGTGCTGGACCTCCCCTCCTTATTATGCCCCAGTGAATCTGGGGGGTGTCTACTTGATCTGCTCCTGAATATTATCTTGCTTCCCAGGACTTAAGGAACATTTCAGCCCAAAACCCAAAACGTAGCTGGGTTCAAGCGGTTGGTGGTCTCCAAAGTTATGTTGGGGTTATCTATCAGGATTGCCTGGTGTCGTACCCGCCTGCTGCCTGTCAGCCAATGTGCCCCCTTAGCTTCCAGCAAGTCGCTCACACAATGGGGTTTCTGCACCTGCAGTTCTCCACCTAGTGTCAGCTTTCTGATTCTTTAATGAGCAGGGCAGCCGCTGTTGCCGCTCTCAAGCACGCTGGCCACAGCATCCAATTGCTTTGGAGAGTATGCCACTGGTCTCTCCCAGCTCCCCAGTTTCTGGGTGAGCACCCCCACAGCCTTCCTTGCCACTCATGCACAAACAGACTGAAGGGTTTTGTCAGGTCTGGCAAACCCAAAGCAGGGGCCTCTCTGAGGGCATTTTTATCTGGTTGAAGGCATTTAAGCACTCTTTGGTCCAATCAAAGAGATCTTGGTCTGCCCTATTAGTGGCCTCATATAGGGGCTTCGCCAGCAACCCAAAGTTAGGAACCCAAATTCGAAAAAAAACAGCCATTCCCAAAAATCCCCTGACCTGCCTCCTGCTAGTGGGGGTTCTCATCTGGCACACTGCCTCTACCTGTTTGTGGTTCAGCCCTCTCTCTCCTTGCGGGATCAGAAACCCTAGATATTGCACTGGCTTTTGTATGAGCTGAGCCTTTTTCTGCAATACTTTATTGCTCCAGCTTGCAAGTGCATTCAGCAGAGCTATCGTGTTTTCCTGACATTCCTCCTGAGTGGGACCTCCTAGCAGTAAATCACCACATATTGAAGGAGGGTGGCTGTCGTTCCCACAGTTGGCCACCACTCCTTCAGATCCTTTGCCAAAGAAGCACCAAAGAAGATAGGGCTGTTTTTGAACCCATGGAACAACACTGTCCAACACATCTGTCCCTTCTCCCTAGTCTTTGGGTTTTCCATTCAAAAGCAAACAATTGCTGGCTTTCTTCCACCAGCAGAATGCAGAAGAATGCATCCTTTAGGTCCAGAACAGAGAACCACGAGTCCCCAGGGTCTAAGGTGGCTAACAAGGTGTAAGGGTTAGGCACCAGAGGATCCAGGGTTTCATTGTTTATATTAACTGCATGCAGATCCTGGACAAAATGATAGGTGCCATCAGGTTTCTTCACTTGTAGCACTGGGGTGTTATAAGGTCTGAACTCCTCTTTCAACGAGCCATATTTCAAAAATTTATCTATTATAGGCTGCAACCGTTCTCTTGCCTCCTGACTAATCTGATATTGCCTCACCCTCAATGGCTCCGCACCAGCCTTCAAGTGAACCTGGACTGGGGTTTATTTATTTATTTATCACATTTATATCCCGCCCGTTTCCCCCACAAGGAGGGAACCTGGGCGGTTCACAGCAAAGGTTTAAAATCAATAATAAACTATAAATACCAATAATAAACAATAAAATATATATCTATATATCATACAGTTCGATCCAGGAATGGTAGATCTCATCCCATCGGTCAATAAGGCTGGTCAGGGCAGATCTAAGGGACCAGCCAACCCCAAGACTGGCTCTTCCCCTCCCCTCCCCAAGCATGGTGACATAACCAGGTGTTTAGGTTTTTTCTAAAGTCCAGGAGAGAGGGGGCTGATCTTAATTCAGGAGTAAGAATATTCCAAAGGACGAGGGCTACCGCAGAGAAGGCATGCCTCCTAGACCCTGTCAGATGGAACTCTCTTAAAGATGGCGTTCGTAGCATGCCCTCTCTGCAGGACTGGGTGGGATGGGTTGATTGAACGGGGGTGAGACGGTCCTTCAGGTAACCTGGTCCCATGCCATGTAGGGCTTTAAAGGTGATAACCAACACCTTGAATTGAATGCAGAAGCAAACTGAGACCCAATGCAGCTCACAGAGCAAAGGTGTTATATGTGCCAATCTTGAGGCACCTAAAATCACCCGCACGGCTGCATTCTGAACCAGCTGAAGCTTCCAGACGCTCTTCAAGGGTAGCCCCATGTAGAGTGCATTACAATAGTCTATCTGGGAGATGACCAGGGCATGAGTGACTGTTCGAAGGGCCTCTCGCTCCAGGAAAGGGCGTAACTGGCGTACAACATGAAGTTGTGCAAAGGCCCTTCTGGCCACGACTGCCACCTGCTCTTTGAGCAGGAGTCGTGAGTCCAAGAGGACCCCCAAGTTACGCACCAGGTCTGTCTGGGGTAGTGCAATCCCATCCAGAACTAAAGATGATAAATTCCTAGACACCGAGGGGCCATTAATCCACAGCCACTCCGTCTTACCAGAGTTCAGCTGAAGCCTGTTGTTCCCCATCCAGACCCCCACAGCCCCCAGGCACTTGGACAGGGTAGTCAAAGCATCAATTAGTTCCCCCAGGATGGAGATGTGTAACTGTGTATCATCAGCATATTGATGATACCTCATCCCATGGAGACGGATGATCTCCCCCAATGGTTTCATGTAGATGTTAAATAGGAGAGGAGAGAGCACTGAGCCCTGTGGCACCCCAGAAAGGAGGGGCCGTGGACCCGATGTCTCCTCCCCTATCAGCACCAAATGGGACTGGCCCTGGAGGAAGGAGGTGAACCAGCGCAAAACCATGCTGCCCACCCCCAACTCTCTCAGGCGTCCCAAAAGGATACCATGGTAGATGGTATCGAAAGCCACTGAGAGGTCAAGGAGATCCAGGATGGATGCACTGCCTCCATCCCGCTCCTACCAGAGATCATCCATAAGTGCGACCAATGCTGTTTCCGTCCCATATCCCGGCCTGAAACCTGACTGAAAGGGGTCTAGATAATCCATTTCATCAAGAATTCTCTGGAGCTGCAATGCCACCACTTTCTCAACCACCTTCCCCATAAAGGGAAGGTGGGAGACTGGACGAAAATTGTCTAGTACAACAGGGTCCAGCGATGGTTTCTTGAGGAGGGGGCTCACCAATGCCTCCTTGAAGGCCTCTGGAAACACCCCCTCCTGCAAGGATGCATTTACCATCGACTGGACCCAGCCACACGTCACCTCCTGAGCTGATTGAACCAGCCAGGAGGGACATGGATCTAAGGAGTCAGAGGGAGCGCGCAGAGATGGAGCGGCCTGCCTCTCTCCTAGGCACCAGTGATCCACGTACTATGCAGTAAATAAACTCCAAACAGAAGTTATATCAAATATTCTATTTACTTTATATACATACGTATTTACAGATCACTTCCACAAGTAACAAATGATACACCATCAACGATACAGCTTTCACGAAGTAAAATGGGAATAATGGGAAATGAGAATGTCTGCATATATAGTGAACCTGACCAATCACATTATAGGTCACTCTCGTTATTCACCACACCCAACCTAACTCTGAGCACCTGTTGTTATGAGTCACACATGACACATCATTCCTACAACAATGGCTGTTAATTGGGTGACTGTGCAGAATAGTTCACCTTTTACCTAGAAATCAAGCCTCTCTGTATAATTTATATCTAGAAGTAAATTCCTGGGTTTATCAAACCCCAACATTTGCACATGGTGGCATTTACAGTCTGGAGGATCCTATCCACTTCCTTGGGTCCAACAGGATCAAACTGTTCCCAGATAACAGGGTAAGTACACTCCTCAAGCATCTTCCCAGACCATGTTTCACTCTTAGAGTCTAACTTAGAGCGAATCTGAGCGATTTTATCCTGCAGATGCCTGGAAAACTCCTCAGCACACCCCTGCAGGTGATTTTCTGAATCATATTTCCCCAAAAGGGATCGGGTGATCCTGAACAGGGCTGCTGGGCGGCATTCTGCAGATGCAATAAGAGCGGAGAAATACTGGCGTTTCACCACTCTTACCTCCACAAGGAAGGCCTTAACCGTGGCTCTAGCTTGTGTTCGGTCGGGTTCAGTCTTTGTCTTCATCCAGTGGTGCTCTAGGCATCTCTTATTCCTCTTCAGGACCCTCAACTCCTCCGTGAACCACGGGGAGTGTCGGGTTCGATAGGACAAGAGAGGCTGTACAGGCGCAATCCTATCCAAGGCCCCAGCCGCCTCCCTATTCCAGGTGGCAGCTAGGACGTCCGCTGGACCATGCAGCAGATCTCCGGGGACAACCACCAGCTCCCTCTGAAACCAGATTGGGTCCATCAGTCGCCGGGGGTGGACTGATCGAATAGGTCCTGCCTCCCTGTTGAGTGGGGCGGCATAAGAGAATCTCAAGGCCACCAGGGCGTGATCTGACCATGACAAAGGGGAAAGATGTAACTCTCCCCTTAGAGAACATTGCCACTGCTCCGACAAGAAAACTAAGTCCGGTGTGAGACCACTGTCTCTAGTCGGCTCCCAAATAATCTGAGTCAGGCCCATGGCTGCCACGGTGGCCATGAACTTGTGAGACAGCTCTGAGGACCGTCCCAGGAATGGCAGATTGAAATCCCCCAGAACCATGAGTCTGGGGAATTCCATTGCCAACCCCGAGACAGCCTCCTGCAGCTCAGGCCAGGAGGTTGCTATGCAGCAGGGAGGCTGGTACAGCAGCAACACTCCCAACTGCTCTCGGGCACCCAATTTGAAAAACAGGGTCTCACAACCACCTACTTGTGAGCAGTGCCCCTGAAGGCCACAAGAGACTCTTGGATGACAACTGCCACCCCTCCTCCCCTGCCCTGACATCACGGCTGGTGCCACACCTGAAACCCAGCTGGGCACATCTCTGACAGAGCCACTCCTCCCTCTGAGCCCAACCAGGTTTCAGTAATACACGCCAGGTCAGCCCCCTCCTCCGTGATCAAATCACTTATCAGGGGGGCTTTGTTGTTAACTGACCTGGCGATAAGCAGGAGCAGCCAGAGGTCAGGACCCCCACGAGTCTGCTGTCCAGGGCCTAGGTTTACGTCCGGAGGGTCGGAACACACCACAGATAATAAACATCTGGGGCGTCTTCTGTCAGATTTCCCGTATGAAATTGGCAAATATTTTCTGTACAAAGCAAAAATGTTTTGGCTAATTGCATGTTTTACGAAGCAAAGGCTTCTCGTGGTGACGTGAAGTGCAGGTGCAAGATAACATAAAAGCCTTCCCGTAACAATGAATGGCTTTGCTTATCATCTTCATTAGATACAAAGCTAGAAGGTACCACGTGTGTATTGTTTTGGGTAGATTGCATGGGAACAATGTCTCCTGATTCCTTCTGTGAGAAGCCTGCTCCAGGGTGAGCAGAGGGAGGGATGAGATCACATGCTTGCTGAGATGCAGCACTGCCACCCAATAGCAGGTTATGCTATTGCTTTAGGCCTAGTGCTTTGGGCCTGGTGTGTGTCACACCTAACTCCAGCCAATCAGAAAGCTGGAAGAAGTGAATATCCAACCATGCAAAATGGTGTTGTATGCTTCTTGATTTTTTGTGTCTTTAGCCATGTAGTTCTTCACATGTATTCTACTTCTGAGGACTGGGCAGTGTGAGCTATGCCTGGCTTTGGGTATAGGCCGTGGCAGGAACTCTGGCCCTGGGATCAATACACGGAACTCTGCGTATAAGTTTGTTTTTGTTTTTCCTTTTGCAATGCTGTACCATGTGTATTCAACTTTCCCTTTTGCGATAATGTACTGTATATACATTATTGCCTTATGCTACAAGTAAATACTTTTAGCCCTAAAAGCTGCACTCCATGTCTGTTTATTCTCAAGCCTCGATTTTTTCCCTATAAGCCAGCGCAGATCCCATCAGGTTATGGGCCCAGAGAGAAAATTGCGTTTTCTTTGCTGCATTGTTACCTGGTTGTAAAAGGGAGTTTGTGTTTAGAGGCTGATTTCAGAGTAAACATGTTTTCTTTGAGTAGTCAGCAATGGCTGAACAGTGTCTGGTCAATCTACCATTTGAGCCTTTAGATGGCACAAACTATCTGACCTGTTGTGTGGAGATGAAATTGTTCTTTTTGCAAGAAGATTTGTGGCAGTATGTGGCAAATCCACCTCCAGAGGATCTGGATTCTGAAGAAGTGCAAGTGTTTGGACTGTGCTTATAGCTGTTTTGCTTTTGGGAATCATCTCAGCTACTGCATGTCAGCTACTCAAGGACTGTGTAATGGGTGCTGAGCGGCTGTTGGGGCCTTTAATACAAAGCAGAACTCTGTTGCCCTTGGTGGACTATTAAGACAGCTTTATGGTTTGAAGCTGCAACCGGCTGAGAATGTGATGACCCACCTTGGTAAGCTCAAGACTTTGTTTGCTGCATTTGAACAAGAAGACATGTTTTTCTGGGAATATGAAGAAGCATGCGTGATTTTGCCAAGCTTGGACAGCAGTTTTGGTCTACTGGTCGAGAAAGTACAGACGCTATCTCCCTGCGACCTTCCTGTGGATTATTTTACAAGCCACCTCAAGGAGCTACGTTGCAAGCCATCTGTTGGTGTTGTTCCTGAGATTTTTAAACAGAGCGTTCCAGCTGAAGTGAAACCTGGAATGGAATCTATGTTTGCTGTGATTCTGGAAGGCTGTTCCCTGCCGTATCGTCCAGCGGATGCTGTCAGTGCGAGAAGCCTGATTTACGAATGGAGGGGAAGCCAGAAGCCAGAAGTCAGCTAAACAACGAATCCAAGTTTTCCACTCTGCCGGCTGCTGTGTGTAAGCATTTTCAGAGACTTGGGTTGTTGAATTCAGCTTGAAGCCTTTCAGTCCAGCAAGTTATTCTAGCTGATATTTCTGTGATAAGTGTGTGAAATGTGTATGTGTACACTTGTTTTTTCTCTCCTCAGTGTTCCAGCCCTGGTCATGTCTGAGTGTACTTGTTGCTGGATGTTTCATTGCGAGATATGAAACTAGTGTGTTTGCAGCTGAGTGTGTTAGAAAAAACTGTAAAATCAAGTGTGTGAGATGCTTCCTAAGAAGGAGATTGTGTGGACAGGACATTGTGTGTTCAATGTTTTCCCCACATCATAAATGCATCCATAAAGTTTTCACAAAGTACTGGGGTATCCCGGGATGGGAGAGTGTGTCTCAGATAGCCAAATGCATTCTGAGTTAGAACCCAGGAAATGTGCAAAAGTTTCTTGATTGTGTTGTGTGTAAACTGTGTGTAAACAATCTAATATCAGGACTGCATCTGTTGCTAGGCAAAGTGACAGAGTGTTAACTAAACCATTTCAGTTGGTTCATAGAGATCTAGTTAGCCCCCATGTCCCAAGTAATGGTGGGGTGCGAGTTTCATGTTCTTTCTGGTTGATGATCATACCTGCTTGTGTTGTTGCTACTTGTTGAAGTCTAAAGCGAAGGTCTGTGCTCGCTTTGAAGTGTATGTAGCAATAGCAGTTCCAGTCTGATTGTAGTGGAGAGTTCCTGAGCCATGTGTTCTAGAACTGGCTTTGCAGGAACGTATTCTCCCAAAGACTTGCCAATGTTGGAATTCTAGCTGAGTGTTGGTGTTGTGAATACCATTAAAAATTAGCCTGCTGTTAGTTGCTCAGGTGCCATCCCATGTCTGGGGAGAGGCTACCGTGATTGCAGTGTGTTTCTAACTAACAGGTTGTAGAATTCAACTGTAAAAAGAAGTTCAGTATTTTTCTTTGGTATGGCAAGTGCCCTTCACTAAAGTACCTGCATGTCTGTGGAACATTTGCATGTGTTCACATCCCCAGGTCACAGAGAAGGGAGGACCAACCAAAAGCACAGTGCTTCAGGTTGTTGGTTGTTGGTTGTTGGTTGTTGATTAAAATCCAAGGCTTATCGGTATTTCATTAGGCCATGGTCAAATCCAAATCTCCAGAAGTGCTTTATTTTTAAGCAGCCTACTGGTTGGGAAAGGTTGTATGCTAAGGTTGCAGAAGTGTTGCTGCATTGCTAGTGTAAAACCCACTGTCCATGGTTCAGTAGATGGGCAAAAACCAGTTCAGGTTTCTTCTGTTCCCAAGTCTCCTAGTGTGTTAAAAGGGCCCCTCCGGTGAAGGAGTGGAAATTTCACCAGAGCAGATGCAGGGCCTGGAGAGGGAGTTAGGTAGTGGAAGGAAAGAAGATGGGGATGGGGAAAGCACAGCGGTCATTCCTCATGGGTCCTCTTATTCCACAAGGGTATGAAGCCAGTCATTGATAGCATGGTCTAGATGCTAACTGGGATGTGTAGAACAGTCACGTGCTGTTTTCTGTGTGTACATAAGGAAGTGTAGGAGTTAGGACTTCTTACTTATGTAGTGGGTTTCTGAAACTGAATCTTACCACCTTGTATAAGAATTTGTCAGTCAGCTGAGGCAGTGATTTCCAGCTGAGGAAGTTAAGCAAATTCAAGCATTTATCTTGGTGTTGACGTTTCTAACGACTTTCAATTGTTGTAACCTGCCCAGAGTCCCTTGCAAGGGAGATGGGCGGGGAATAAATTGAAATAATAAATAAATAAATAAATAAAACTTCCTCATTGTCTCGGTTTAGTCCAGCTGCTCCTGCATTTCCAGTGGAACTGGGTTGGGCTTCCGGCCCCCAAAGACGATAGAGGAGCAGATTTCATCTCGTCCCTGATGCCAATGCTGAAGCAGAAGGACATCTGTCTGGCCTTCAGTGAAATGTTGGAATCTGATCATCTGTGGAAAACAGCTGGTAAACTGTTGAAATTTCTTCATATTCCCAAATCTTGGTTTAAAGCTGAAGTGATTGTTCTGTTTGGAGACTCCAGTATAATTAAAATTATACACATCAGGCTGGTTCATTATGAGCAATTGACTAAAACTTCATTTAAGAAAATCTGGATCTTGAATTCCTATTGGGATGTTAGTGTTATGGCATTTCAAAATACATTGCAAATCTTGAAGCCCTTCCTCTAGGGATTCTGAAACGTTAATAACAGAAACCCATGCAGTTTTAATTAGTTATAGCAGAGCAGAAGTGCCCAGCAACTTGCACAAAGGCTTAGTTTTAGTTCAGAGTAAAATATAAACACATGTAACACATTATTTAGTGTTAAAGAAAAATAAAGGTAGCTTACAGTTTATTGCAGATCTCGATACAAATCAGTTTCATGGTAGAAACTGCCCGGTGCATGTGAGTAAGAAAGTTCTGACGAGGCCTATATTTATTTATTTATTATTACATTTATATCCTGCCCATCTCCCCCACAAGGAGGGACCCTGGGACCCTATATGCTTCTAAATGCAGACCGCCTGCCTGGATGTAAGAAAGCCATGAGCAGGAGAGGATTCATTCCTGCCTCATGCTGGTCCGAGGAGAAAGAGAGGAGAAAGGAAACAGGAAACCAGGATTCAAGCCCCTCCCACACAAAAAGCAGCAAAGCTAGGTTGCAGCAGAGCTTCCCCCTCCCTTGTGTTCGTGTGAGACAGGCTTGGTTGAAACCCCATATTTCCAACACCCCTTCTTTTGAATCTTGCATGTCTCCGTGTCCCACAAGACTTAATTTCCCTCTCAGTTCCTGGTAACTGGTTCTCGGCAATGGCTTCATGAAGATGTCCACTGTCATGTTTCCTGTGGGTCAGTAGTCTAGCTTGACTAACCCTTGATGTTGTAGCTCTCTCACTACATAATACTTCACATCAATGTGCTTAGTCCTCTCACCAATCTTCTCTGACTGTGAGAGTTTAATGCAACTCTGATTTTCCTCAGAGATCTGAATAGGGGTTGGTTCCTCTATTCCCATGTCTGCAAGCAGTAGCTTGAGCCATTTAACCTCATTGCATGTTTCAGTTGCTGCAACGTATTCTGCCTCAGTGGATGACTGAGCAACTGTGCCTTGCTTGTGGCTACCCGAGCTTACTGCACCACCCCCATTGTTGTTTATTCGTTCAGTCGTTTCCGACTCTTCGTGACTTCATGGACCAGTCCACGCCAGAGCTTTCTGTCGGCCGTCACCATCCCCAGCTCCCCCACGGTTGAGTCCGTCACCTCCAGAATACCATCCATCCATCTTGCCCTTGGTCGGCCCCTCTTCCTTTGGCCTTCCACTTTCCCTAGCATCAGCTTCTTCTCCAGGGTATCCTGTCTTCTCATTATGTGGCCAAAGTACTTCAGTTTTGCCTTTAATATCATTCCCTCAAGTGAGCAGTCTGGCTTGATTTCCTGGAGTATGGACTGGTTTGATCTTCTTGCAGTCCAAGGCACTCTCAGAATTTTCCTCCAACACCACAGTTCAAAAGCATCTATCTTCCTTCGCTCAGCCTTCCTTATGGTCCAGCTCTCGCAGCCATAGGTTACTACAGGGAATACCACCCCCATAGAAAAACACATATCCACTGGTGGACTTGCGATCAACAATGACTTGTAGTCTAGGATTCTCAGTGGCTGGCAGTTTTAGTTTTAGGTGCATGGTCCCTTTCAGGTACCTTCCCACCTGCTTGACACCAGTCCAGTCTCTTTGTGTGGGTGTGCTGGTTTTTCTACATAGTATGCCTACTGCAGCATCTATGTCCGGCCTAGAGGTGGTGGCTAGATACAGCAGCTTGCATATGGCACGTCTGTATTCATTGTTCTCTGGTAGGAGATCACTGGGTTCTTGTTGTTTATGGAAAGCTGTTTCCATCGGTGTTGGCATAGGATTAGCATTTTGCAGTCCTAGCCTCTCCAACAGTTCTAGGATCTTTTGCTTCTGACTTAGAAGAAAGCTCCCATCTTGTCTCTTGATTTGTATTCCCAAGTATTAGCTGGCATTGCGCAGATGCTTGACTTCTACTTCTCTCATCAAAAGGAGCGCGGTGGCTCAGCAGGTTAAACCGCTGAGCCGTTAGTCTGCCGACCACAAGGTTGGCAGTTCGAAACCGCGGGGTGGGGTGAGCTCCCGCCACTAGCTCCAGCTTCCGCCCACCCAGCGGATCGAAAGCATATGCGAGTAGATAAATGGGTACCACTTCGTGGGTCAATTTGCCGGCGTCCAGCGGAGGGTCGTCCTCGTTCCGAAGAAGACCTAGGGAATCCCGATGATGACGGCGGAGGACGACGGATCCGGAAAGAACAGCTTCCTGGACGTCAGCAGCCGGTGCGGAAGCGAGGCATGCTGGGGCTTGTAGTCCAGTGCCTGCAGCCGAAGAGCCGGTTCCCTGTCCTCCTCCCTATCGCGCGGTAAATTTATATGATGATATATGATGTATAATTGGAAAATGTACTGATGTTGTAAGCCGCCTAGAGTCCTCCAGTAGGGAGGGGATAGGCGGGGCATAAATAGGATAAAATAATAATAATAATAATAATCTGCTGGCATTTGCAGCACCTCGTTCCATGATGCAGGTTCACTTGGTAGCAACGACCTTGCGAGGTAGGTGAGTGTGTTGTCTCGAATTCCTTTGTTTGTTCATGATGAGCACCTCAGAGCAGGTTCAGGAGTGGCATTTGGTGGTTCACCCCCTTCTGCACCCTTGGCCTCATCATCTGACTCCGGTGGAGTTTCTGCCTGGGCTTCTATCTCCCTCTGGGTCGGTGTGGTGTTTGTGTCATCTGGTATTAGGCTGAACATCTCAGGCTGGTAACTGCTGCTGCTGGTTTCTGTGCAGTCATCATCCGCATGAGTGTGGCAGCCTCTCTCCCTCTCATCAAAGTACAACACTCTGCATACATATACTCTTCCCGCCTTTGGGTTCAGGTTTCTGTATCCCTTGCTTCCTGGAGCATAGCCAATCATGACCCCTTCTTCAGCTCTAGGATCTAGCTTGGACCTCCCTTGTTTTGCAATATGGGCTCTGTTTGGCAGTCTATTTTGCAAGTATGTAGCTGCCATGGTAGCATCTGCCCAGTATTTCTCTGGTAGATCTCCCTCTAACAGCATACACCTTACCATGTCCATCAGTTACCTATTTTTTCGTTCGGCAACTCCATTACTTTCTGGCATGTAAGGAGTGGTTAATCTGTGTTCTATGCCTAGTTGTGTTAGGTATGTTTGCATGGTGTTTGATAGGAACTCACTACCTCGATTGATCTGGAGGGCTTGAGGGGTCCTATTGAATTTGTTCCTCACCATAGCAACATATGTCTTCAGCATATCCTTAGTTTGGGATTTTTTTTCATCAAGTAGTTTACACAGTACCTAGAAAAATAATCTATAAAACATATTATTTACTTATTTCCACCAGCTGATACTTGAAGAGGTCCACACAAATCTGTGGCTTGGTTGCCAACCTTTCCCTTTCATTTGGGTATGGGTGGTCTTGTTGCTTTGCCTTTGATGCACACTGCACACTTTGATTGGCACCTTTCACGACTGCTTAACTCCAAGTCTCTTACTATATTTTCACTCTTCATCTTAAGAATTGCATCAAAGTCCCGGTGTGCTAAACGCCTGTGCCACATGGTGGCGCTTTTGTGCTCCTTTTTCTGCTGCTGCTGGCAGGCAAGGCTGACCCAGATGGCTCCTTCCCAACATTTCCACAGCCATTAACTTCCCCGAAGCTCCTGTAACTTCCAATTTCTTTCCATTCTGGCTTCCCACCTTGGTCGTCAGGACCGATTGGTTTGCTCCAGTGTCTCTTTAAAAAGTATGCATTTCTCCTCTCAGTTGACAGCTTACAAGGGGCTCGGGGGGAATTGGTGGCCTGCAAGAGCCCTTCGGGTTCCAGGGCCTCAGCCCCTGACTCCCCTAATCCTCCTTTTCTCCCACCCAGATGGCTCCTTCCCTCCGGTCAGCTTGGTTTTTAGGGCAGTCAACTTTCCAGTGTCCTTTCTCCTGGCATATCACACACTGATCTGCTTCTAGCCTTTATCCTGGTGGGAGGGTCCCCTTCTAGTCCCTCCTTGACCCCCTATTGCATGAAACCCAATTCCTCCCCCTCTCTGGGTTTGCAAGGCTTCGGCCAGAAACAAGGCATTTCCTCTTCCTTTTCCCCTCTTTCTCTCTCTCTCTATTCTTCTTCCTTAGGTCTTCCAGTGTACACTTTGTAAGCTACCTCTTAAAAAATAAATAAATAAAGCCTAAACAGTCTAAATAATAAAGTCTAAATAAAGCCTCTTTATAGGCTTTGCTGGTGCCCCTTCTAATTTCTGTAACTTCCTCTTAATATCTTCCCAACTCTGTCCTATAAACAACATGTTCACCATCCTTTGATTTTCACCTGACTCTGGATTTAGGTCACTAAAGTTCCTGAATGCTTGATATAGCCTTTCAAGAAACTTCCCCAACACCATGTCTGTTTCCCCTTGTGCATTTGCAATGGGGGTTTGCCTGAGCAGCAGAATGTTGTCCCCATTGTCCTTCCAGAGTCTCAAATTATAAGAAGCCTCTGCACTTTCCAGACCTTCGGGGGCATCTGTTTCCTCCTCTGACTCCGAGGATCCCTCCACTTTTAGGGCCGGCAGTGCTGACAGGGCTGGGGGCCACTGGGTTCTTCCACAAGGATAGGGTGGAGGTTCCTCAGGACCCTCCAATATTTTATTTTTTATTCTCTTACATTCTTCCACCTTTTTCATTTGCACCACACTGCCTTTGCATCCCTTGGTCAAAGGCCAACTAAGCAAACAGCCTCAAGTATGGTAAGTCATCAATTCATTGGTGGTCAATTAAATAACTCTTAACTCTTCCTATAACATCTAAATTAACGGATCTTGAAGCCGGCCAATGTCCCAGGAGAGCCAAATGCCAATGGAAATAACATTCCCTCAAGGTTTCTTTACTTAACCATTCCCTTTGACACAATTTATCAAAATGCTTTAACACACATAACAATGGAGACAGTCTTTGCCTGCCACCCCCATTTCCATGACAATCCTGCTTCCTCTGTTTGGTCTGGCCAGACCCCATTTTTCTTTTCCCACTTCCTCATCAGGACAGTGGGTCCCTTAGCCATGGAGTACCTCTGCTTTCTCTCATGGATCATGGAGTACCTCTGCTTCCTCCCATCGTCACTGCCATGGAGTATCTCTGCTTCCTCTTGTGGTCACTGCATCCCCTGCCACAGCCGAGGGATTCCCTAATTTCTTGGCCTCACTCACCATGGGAATTCCATCCTCTTGTGGTTACAGACTGGCCGTGCCCTTACCCTTGTTGGCAGATTTATGGTCTTGGGCTTACCTTTACAGCAATTGTCTGGAGTTTGGGTGACAATTGAATCTCTCCCTGTCCAGTGAATTCCATCCATGGAGGTGTTATGCCTTTGACTTCTGGGGGGAGACCTCATCAATTTGGACCCCCTGGAAAATAGCACACGCTGTCCTTTGTTGACAATCTCGACCCCCAGAAACCGGACTGCCTCTCCTGGCTGGCTTGCCAGAAAATGTTGGCCCCAAAAGGGGTAGGCTCATTAGTCTGGCATCATTAGACCCAATTACCATGCAGGGCCAGAGAATTCACCATTTAATCCCATTTATTGTAGATCTACAAGAAAGTAGGACTTCCTCTTTAAAAGCAGGGAAGCCCTGGCCAAAGGCAATCAACAGCTTTTATACATTCTTGCAACTATTATCACAGCTGTCATCTAGTCATGAAAGCTTATAATTGGTCATTTCTTCCAGCACTTGCACAGTCCGTTTGCATGTTACATACTATCCGATAATAATTTTAGCATGTACTGTGTTTTATAAAATCTCCTCCTATGGGGTGTGCTTTTTAATATGCTAATAAGCTAAGGTAACTATCTCCCAGTCAGGGACACCTTAATCAGGCATGTAACTCATGTGCAAGGAGTTTAAAAAGAAACTTTCTTAAGCTAATGTTTCTTATCTTGACCTTGTTAGAACATTCCTAACAGAAGTGAATGGCCCTCTTTGTTTTGCATGTTACAACCCCCAATAGCAATAGGAACATTCACACTTTCCCTTTTTATATCCAGTCTTTCCATCCACATCCATCAGTGCATTTCTCCAGTCATTACCTTGATAATGGATCTTCCCTCTGTCCTTCAAGGCCGCTCTCTGTGCTAAAAGGCCACCGATCAACTCCAGGATTCTCTCAAAAATGAATCAGCTTTTTTAAAGATCACAGAGAAAGATAAGGCTCCACACAGAGGGAGCATGGTTAAAAAGGGATAAAATAAAATACAGAAAGCCCTAATGGGATTCTAGGTTCCCACAAAACAACATCTCATTTTCCAGCCTGGCCTGAAGTAATCCCCTCGACCAGGACTCCCACCAACCCCCAAAGGAGCAAACGCTCCTCCTAACAGAGCCCCCGTTTTCCTTGCTCATCCCTCATGGAAGGCTGGCTTGCTATTTAAAGTCCAGGGCTCCCCACTCCAATGGGGCTCTTTCATCCTGGCCTTGAGTGCATCCATGCTGTCCCCCCCCCCCACTGGCCCCTTGTGCCCAGCAGTGGTGACCAGGCCTGAAGACGCTGCTCAGAGTAGAAAACAGACTGATTAGGGAGCCAGAGGAGGGATTGGGAAGGATTACGGCCACAGGAGAGGGAGACGTGATGGATGGATATAAAATCATCTGTGCTGGGTGAAAAGGGAAAGTCTGTTTAAGCATCTGGACATTTTTGATTTTGTCCCATTATGCTTCAGATAACTTGTGAGCCACCTAGAGTCCTCATATGAGACAGCTGGCCATATACATCCTGTAAATAAATACATGAATAAATGCTCAAAGATTACCCTGAGGTCGACTGATAGACTCACCTTTGTTGGTGATTTTAGAATGTTGCAGGTGGCTGTCTGGGCCGGCGATAGAAACGGTAGTGACACAAGTAGCTGGAAAGACTAGCAGAGCCCCTTCAGCACTTCACAGTGCTGTAGCCAAGTGGAACTGCATCGGGCAGCACTTTGTCCCTTGCAGAGGTTCCATTGCAATTAGCTGGCAGTTGGTGGAGGTCAGCAGTGCCATGGATCAGCTGTTTTCATTTAGCTGAAACAGGGCCCGGAACAGGCTCCAGAGTACGCAAAAGCGCAGTGAAGTGAGTGCAATGTATTAGAGGCTTGGCCTCCATTTTCCACCTTGAGTCTACTGCTGGAGAGAAGATGGAGACAGACTGGACAGGCACAGCACAAAGGGGTGGCAGTGGCTGTGGAGCCCTGGCCATTGGAGTGCTCAGTGCGGTGGAGGGCTCGGGTGGCCAGGTGGTTTTTGGCAGTGGGAGCTGGAGCAAGACAGCAGATCTGTGTTGGTGGGGGTTGCTTTGTGTCCTGCAACTTTCACTTGAACAACCACATGGTACAGCAGCCATTTTGGCAGTTTCTTATGTTGGAGGACTCTAGACTGAAGCTGATTGGGATCCCTGTTTTTGGTCATCTGGGCAACTGGCACCTCGATTAAAAATTTAGGAGCTTGGCTGGGAAATTAGCAGACTGTCCAGAAGCCCTGAAGGACTTTCTCCAAGCTGGATTTAAGAAAGGCATATTTCCAAGTTCACATCAGAGAAGGAGATGAACTGAGAACTGTGTTTAATTGTCAGATGGGTTCTTTTGAATATTTGGTAATGTGCTTCAGGCTAAAGGGGGCCCCTGGGGTCTTTATCCATTTGATAAATGAAGTATTATGTGACTTATTGTATAAAGGAGTGCTAGTCTATGTTGATGACATTTTGGTCTATACTGAAACAATGGAAGAGTATATAAAATTGCTGAGAGAGGTGTTGAAACATTTGTTATGAAATCAATTGCATGCTAAATTTTCAAAATGTGAGTTCCATAAGGAACTATTAGATTATCTGGGTTACCGAGTGTCTAATAAGGGGGTAGAAATGGATCCTGCAATGGTGCATGATGTAATAGCTTGGGAGCCCCCAAAAACTAGGAAACAGTTACAAAGTGTAAAGTTTCTAAAGGAAAAAGGACACTCATTTGAGGACATTAATGTTCACATTTTAGACAGAGAAGATAGGTGGTTTGAGAGAGGGGTCAAGGAATCCATTTATGCCAACTTGGAAAATCCTTCCTTGAATAGAAGTGGGGGCCTCAGGCACAAACTTTCCCCTATTTTCCTTCCTGTTTTGTCTTCTGTGCCTAGGAAGATTAAGACCATTTCGCAAGCTCAACAGCAGCATGGTAATCTTAACGATCGTCCTTTAGATGATAAAGGGACTTAGAAATAACATCTCAAAATAACCATGACCTAGCCCCAGGTGCAAGGTCACACAGCCACCTAGAAACATATTTAAGGATTCCCTTACTAACTTTGCTCAGACTGAAGAAGCTCCTTGGATAAGGAGCGAAACGTTTCCACTGAGAAAATAGAAATCCAGTTGACATGATTCAAGCTACAGACAATTCCACCTGGATGACTGAGAACCTTCATAGACAAAGTTTCCTAGGGTTTGCTAATTTCTAAAGGCAATTCATACCCAATTTTGCAGAAGTGGCGGTACCCCTCATTGACCTATTAAAAACAAAGGGTAAAGGGGATCAGAAGGAGATGAAAAAAACAGGGGCAAAGTTGCAATGGACGGCAGAATGTCAAGAGGCATTTGAACAGCTGAAATCCCTATTTATGTGAGAGCGTGTGTTAAAAAACCCCGATCCTATGAAGCTGTTTGTAATCCAGGTTGATTCTTCAGATGTCGCAATTTGGGGAATTCTACTACAAAAAGATGAAGGGGGCCCCTGAGGCCCTGTGCCTAACTTTCACAAAAGTTCAATGATATGGAACAATGCTGGCATGTATGGGAAAAAGAAGCCTTTGCAGTATGATGGGCTTTGCTGACATGGAGGCATTTGCTGGAGGGGGCCTCTCAGCCCTTTGAAATATGGATGGATCATAAGAATTTATAGGATTTGTGTGCCCACAAAAACAAATTAGGTGAGTGCAATTTTTCAGTAGATTTAACTTTACTCTCAAGTAGTTGCTGGGAGGAAAGAATTTCTTAGCTGATGCTCTATCTTGGTTGCCCCAACACAACAGCCAGAGAGAGGAGGTTATAGACTCTATTTTCCCAACTCAGCAGTTGGAGATGGGTGCAGTTATGAGAAGTCAGAAGTCTGCAACATTTTTAAGAATGGAGGAGGGATAACAGACTGAATTACTTTCTGAATTAAAGAAAGATGCTTGATTGCAAGCCAATAAAGCAAGCCTGACAGAATAGCAGGTGTATTGGTGGAATGCTGATAGGCTTTATGTTCCAGAGCCTTTCTGTTGTAAAGTACTGGAGAGTTGTCATGATGCCAAATCAGCTGGCAATTTTGTTTGGCCTGTAATAGAAAAAGCATTGATAGAAGCAACAGAAGCATACAAGAAGTTTGCAGATTGCAATTGGGCACCAGAATGGACAATATGCCAGTATTTCTCTGCTCTTATTGTTTCCAAGGAGTGCCACCTGGTGGCCCTGTTTAAGGTTACCCAGACCCCCCTTGGTAAGAGGGGTTCAGAGGTTTACCTCCAGGGTCATACAGAGGAATTTTCTATGCAAGTTGAGAGCCTGTTTATGATGTTCAGTACATTTCTATGACAAGCAGAATGATCTTGGTGTTTGGTATATTATTTTTCAAGTACACACAATAAATATGAATATCAAATTTATGGAACATTTGTTTGAAATCATTTGAGTTCTTAGACAATATACCATCATCTATGTATAGAATACACAGATATTTGCATTCCCAAATAACCAGTCCCTAAGCAATTCCTATACATTCACTTTTCCTCACAAACGCTTTGTGAGATGGGTTGGGCTGAGAGAGGGGGACAGGCTCAAAATCACTCAGCAGGTTTTCATGCCTAAGGCAGAACTAAAACTCATTGTCTCCTGGTTTTTAGGCCAGCATCTTCACCAGTACACCAAACTGGGTTCCTAATAGTTGACTGAGTGAAAAAATGTGTAGGAAGCTCAGCAAAACCTCAGGAATCTATTAAACAAATGTACTTAGAAACACTGATAGTGAAGCCAACCCAACACATGTTTAAAGACTCCTTTGATTAAAAGGAATAGAGTGCAAAACTTCCACATATCAACCTTTATTTCCAAGTTGGGCATTGTGATTCATTGGGGACAACTGGCATTCATGAAAAATAAAAAGGGTGGATGATTGTTGCTGATTAATATCTACATTATGATCAGTCACATTACTTGTTTTCCAATTACTTGATGGACAAGCCCCTCCCTCAATTCATCACTATTTAAAAATCAGATCAAATACTAAATGTGCCCCAAATCCAAAATAAATGTGGCCTATCCCTGCATAAGTCAGAGATTGCTCCACTACCAAAGCAATAACCCAACCTTCCACAAGAGGAGCTGTGTAAGAATACTATTCAGATGGGCACAAACACACTGGAACAACCCAGAACACCAGAAAAAGGAAACAGACCACTTATATTGCATCTTCCATCAAAATTGATACCCACACAACTTTATCAAAAAGTGCCTGACCACTCAAAACACCACAGAAAAACCAACAGAAGTTCTGAAAACAATTACGCTGCCATATATCAGAAACATCTCAGAAACTACTAATAGACTGTTACAACCACACATCACAGTAGCGCACAACCCAACCAAAACCCTTCAGAACATCATAAGTAAACCAAAAGACCCAGTAGCCCAAGAAGAAAAAACAGGAGTTATCTAGAACATACAATGTAAGGACTGTAAAAGCCACTATGTAGGACAGACTGGAAGAAAACTAGCAGAAAGCATCCAAGAACACCAACTAGCAGTCAGAAGACATGAAGAAAACTCCTTAATCTCACAACACATGGACAGAATTAACCATACTTTCAACAGGGAAACTGTGAGCATCATAAACCAAGCCAAATCCAAAAATGCTAGAGAATTCCTGGAAGCTTGGCACTCAGACAAAGCAGCCATCAACAGACACATAGAGGTAACCAACATTTACACACCATTCATAAAAGACAATAGAAAAGCCAGAAGACCAGACCACCTCCTTGCCAGCAATCATCACCCAGATATCCAAAGATTAACACCAAGATTAGCATGAGAGGAACAATCAAACAGCACAATATAACCTAATCAAGGAAATATTAACTCAGTCAATCAACCAAGTAGCAAACAACAGCCCAATCAAGGAACTACTAAGGAGAGAGCAACACCTCCACAAACACAAGCAGGACAAACCATGGCATATAAACAGAGAGCAAGAACTACTCCTTTTTTGCACTGAAGATGTTGCCTAGCCTCGTAATGAAATGTCTGCAAGAAAACAACAATGCTCAGAGAGGACCAAGGACTCCACAACTCAGAGATTCTTGTGCCTCATTAAATTTTCTCTGCAATTCAGATCAGGCCTCAGTAGGATAATGTAGCATTTGGGAAAAAAGATACAAGCCAAGAGACCAGCTCCAGAAGCCAAAATGGAGAAGATCTCCACGGCTACCATGGACTTCCCTTTGGAGCTCAGGTAGGTGGGGAGGAAGGAGATCCAAACACTGCAAAAGACCAGCATGCTAAAAGTAATGAACTTGGCTTCATTAAAGCTGTTGGGCAATTTCCTAGCCAAAAAGGCCACCATGAAACTGATGAGGGCCAGGAAACCTAGGTAGGCAAGGACAGCGTAAAACATTTTAGCTGAGCCTTCCTTACATTCCAAGATTATCTCTCCTACCAAGGAGTGGAAGTCAAAGTGAGGAAATGGGGGAGAGGTTCCCAGCCAAGTGGCACAAAGAACTGCTTGTACCAGGGGACAGGCTAAGACAATGGAGTTGGTCAGTGGTTTTCCTAAGAGTTTCCTTGTCCTGTTCCCTGGTTTGGTGGCCATAAAGGCTAGAACCACCATGACAGTTTTTGCCAAAACAGAAGAAACCGCAAGGGAAAAGAGAACGGCAAAGACAGTTTGTCGGAAGAGGCACGTAAGCTTCTCCGGTCGACCAACGAAGAGTAAAGAGCAGAGGAAGGAGAGCAGGAGGGAGACGAGGAGGATGTAGGTGATATCACGGTTGTTGGCCTTGACGATCGGTGTGTCACGGTGCTTTAGAAAAATTGCCAGAACTCCCAATGTGATCATGAAGAGAGAAAGAGCTATAGAAGTTAAAGCGTATCCCAGGGTCTCTTGATAGGAAAGGAAGTGGATCTTCTTGGCAATGCAGTGATCTTTGCCCTTGTTAGGGTACTGGTCTTCTGGGCAGGGGTCACAGTGAGCTGCATCTGAAATCAAGAGTCTGTGTCTAAGTATTTCAGATGAATCTGCTGTTAACAACTTTCCTCCCCCCAGGTGTCTCAGGGGTGACATGACTGTTCCCTCTCTGTAGTTGCCAACTGAGAGATGGTAATGGAATGACCTACTGTGCAAATTTTGCAGCCCCACAAAGGACAAAACATCTTAGATTGAAGTTGAGTCTAGAGATGGGTTGGTTACATGCAGGGATCTATGGAGTTCCAGTTGTGAAGTATGCTATGGTGTCAGGATGGAGGCAGAGTCTGATGGGTCCTATTTGGAGGTAGAAGGGCTGATAACAATTAAAGCATGAAAGAACTGGAGTGGCACAACATTTGAATCAGTTTCTGAGCAGCCGACTGGAGGCAGCCCAGTAGGACACTCACCTTCACCAATGAGCGTGCAAGAACAGAAGTGGGAATGGCAGACGGAACAACGTGAAGCGCTATTGGCGCCTGATCACAAACGGTGCGAAAATCAAAGGGATAAAAGACGAGTGCAGCATGCATCCATTGCCGGAGACAACTATTCACATTCTGTACGGCATCCTGGAGTGAATCATGATCCAGTCGCCATGCCAGACTCCCCAATCTGACCTCGCCCTGCTCCACGCCAGAGCCTTGCCTTGTAACCCAGCGAAGCCTCATGCCAGAACCTTGCCTCACTCTCCAGCCAAATTTTGTGTCAGAGCCTTTTCTTGCCACGCCACCCAGCCTCGTGCCAGAACCCTGCCTCATAGCACTGCCGTGCTTTGAACCAGAATCTACCCTATCCTCCATGCCTCATCCCATGTCAGAATGTTGCCGTGCTTTCGCTGTAAACTGTACCTGAGACTCTGTTCGGAGGAGTTTCCCACCGATCGCCACAAGTTGGGATTCTTGATCAACCTATTGTTGGGCTTTGCCGCACGCTGGGCCTCACCCTTGATCCTGCAACCAAGTCCCCTACTGGATGATTTCGATGGGTTTTGCCAGCAGCTGTGGCTGATGTATGAGGACCCGGTGATGACACAGACCCAAGCAGTTGCCTGAGGGGGCTGAGGCAAAGACAGCTTCCAGGGGTGGAGTTCATCAGTGGCTTCTGGCTACTTATCCAGGACTTGAATTGGAAGAAAGAGGCGCTTCTCTACAAATTCCAGGATGGTTTGGCCCCTGAAATCCTGGTTGAGCTTGCCTGCACTGAATGCCCGTAGACCCTGCAAGCTTTGACGCAGTTGTGTCTCAACATCGATGGGCATCTAGAACAGAGGAAGATGAGGCAATGCACTGCTATGTCACCACCCTTTGGCACACACTTCTCGGCTGCCCAACCAGCCCCAGAGATGAGCCCATAAAACTAGGGTTGCGAGACAATGGCTGACCCTGGTGGAGAAGGATTGACATTGGTGAGTGGGTCTGTGCTTGTACTGCGGAAAACCCAGGCACCTCGTGGCAAGTTGCCTCGCCAAGGCCGAACTCACCCCCTTGTCAGGAAACAAACTCAGCCCAGCCTAAATGGGCAATTGGGCTGGGCCAAGTTGGAAGCTAGCCAATCTACCGAGCCACATCCAACATTCCTCAGGCATTTGGCAGTGGTGGTCACCATGCATGTCCCTGGGGGCCCTGTACTCAAGACCCAAGCCATGATCGACTCGGGGGCCACTGCCAATTTCATTGATGAGGGGTTTGCCAAACAGCAGGGCATACCTCAGCACAAGGTGAAGCCTGCACTGGTCATCAAGACCATTGATAGTCCGACCCTACACTCTGGTCCCGTGTCTTCCAACATACAACGTCTGCTTATGCAAATTGGTGAGCACCAGGGGTGGCTGGTATTCTATGTGGTCTCCATACCGCATTTCCCATGTGTTGCTAGGGTTGGAGTGGCTACAAGTACACGAGCCACAGATTGTGTGGTCACCTGGGAGGGTTGAATTCTCCAGCCCTCAGTGTGTGGGACACATGCCCAATCTTCTTGCTGCTGGACAATCCATAGCAAGCAATCTGCCACTGCCTCCACAGCTCCAAAAGTTCATGGACATCTTCAATGAGAAAGAAACAGACCAGCTAGCACCCCACAGATCCTATGACTGCCCCATTGACCTAGCTCCGGGCGCCTGACCAGATCTCCACCTATGGCATCGCCATTGAAACTGGCAAGGTAGAGGTGCTCCAGTCCTGGCAGCCCCCATGCCAAGCCATGGACGTGCAATGCTTATTGGGGTTCGCAAACTACTATTGGAATTTCCTCCCTCACTTTGCAGAGCTCACCACTCCTCTCTCAAATCTCCTTTGGAAATGGACTATTTATGTTGGGGGATGCCGAGCAATTGGCATTTAACAGTCTCAAATTCGCCTTCACCTTGGGACCCATCCTCAGACTCCCAGATCCTCTCCAGGCATTCATGGTCAAAACGGATGCATTTGACATCCCCATCAGGGCTATTCTACTGCAAGCAGATCCATGAACCAGAACCTTGTGTCCCTGTGCACGGAAGTTGGCACCTGCCAAAAGAGCCTACACCATCTGGGACAAGGAATTGTTAGAGATTAAAGTGGCATCTGAGAACTGGAGGCACCACCTAGAGGGAGCCCATCATTCCATTGTAGTGAGGACAGACCATCGCAATCTTGAAGGCTACAAAGAGTTTGAACCAGAGGAAGATTAGCTGGTCATTGTTCTTCTTATGCTTCAACTTCCAAGTGACCTACATTCTGCAGGGCCAGAATCAACAGGCCGAAATCAGGAAGATAACTTGTGAAGAAGGAGGGGGCTCCTTCCATGGTGATAAATGCATGCTGAATCACTTTGCTTTCCTCTCAAGAGGGTAAATAAGGCCCTGCCCTAGTTTCATGGGCCTTTTCTCTGAGAATCACTAATTCATTTCAGTTTAACTGGATTCTGTCTAGCAGAGTAGAACAATAAAACACTGGAGCCTTTACACCAAGTCTCAGCGTGTTCCTTCACTCGAAGTCAGGATAGCTGACACATTATCCAGAAATCTGGATTATGACTGTCTAGAGACCTCCCCATTGCACCAGTCAGTCATACCCCTTGAACAATTCACCACGACCAGCATACTGTATGACCTCCTGCAACAGATCCATGATCAGCTGCAAAATGACCTGTTTGTAATCAACCAGAAGCAAGAGATACTGTAAATGCCCACAGATCAGACTCATCCGTTGATGTGGTCAAATGATGTACTCTGCTATCAGGGATGTTATTATGTACCCATGGGAAATCTGCGAGAAATGACACTGCAGTGGTGCCATGACAACCCTGCTGCAGGCCACTTTGGCTTCTTTAAAATGTTAGACCTGATTTCCTGGGAGTTTTGGTGGCCTCGCATTCGGGAAGAGGTGAAACAATTCGTGTTATCATGCCCCAAGTGCCGCTGGGCCAAGAATCAGACAGGGAAGCCTTCAGACCTTCTTATGCCCCTACCCACACCGGGACAACCTTGGGAGGCCATATTGATGGACTTCATAACAGACCTCCTAGATTCTCAAGGTGCCATGACCATTTTGGTGGTGGTCAATTCAATGACTAAGATGGTGTATTTAATAGCATATGGAAACAGTGTGACTGTATATCAAACATGTCTTCAGGCTGCATGGGTTGGCCAACAGTGTGATCTCCAATAGAGGATCCCAGTTCACTGCCCAGTTCTGGAGAGCACTCCTCAAGAACTTGAGTATCCAGAGTCACTTATCATCAGCTTATCACCCAGAATCGGATGGGGGGATGGAATGAGTGAACACCATTTTGGAGCACTACCTGCTTTGTTACATCAATTTCCAACAGGATAATTGGGTGGACCGGCTAGCAGTAGTGGAATTCTCCTACAACAATGCACTGCACCACTTCCACCACACTTCCACACTGCACACTTCCACTTCCCTTCTTGGAGAACTACAGGTTTCACCCTCAACACCTCCCCCTTTTGCCCCCAGAATCCTCCGTGCCTGACGCCAACCAGTTTTTTCAGGAATTACAGGCCAGTCACCAGGTCCTGCTCAAACAGTTGGAGAAGGCCAAGGATGACTACAAGCAGTTCACTGATCACCATTAGAAGCCGGGAGCATTGCTAGTGGTTGGTGACTTGGTGTGGCTGCCCACCAAACATCTGACCTCCGTGCGCCTATCCCAGAAATTGGACCACCGCTTCCTGGGACCTTTTCCAGTTGAAGTCATGATCAACCCCATCACCTTCAGCTTAACCTGCCATCCCACATGTGGGTACACCCCATGTTTCATAGATGCTTGTTAATACTCACATCAATAGCCAGCTCACTGAAATCCATGAAGCCACCTCCCCCTCCAGTCATCATTCAAGTGGAACCCAAGTACGAGGTTGCATGCATCCTGGACTCATGCTTTCATCATGGTTGTCTCCACTACCTCATCCATTGGAAGAGGTACAGACCAGACAAATACTTGTGGGAGAATGTGACAGATGTACATGCACCCTGTTGAGTGAGTGACTTTCATTGACAATAGCCCCATAAACCCAGACCTCCCAGTCAGGGAGAAGGGGGTACTGTGGGGGGATTAGTGTCAGGATGGAGGCTTAGTCGAATGAGTCCAATTTGTAGGTCGAAGAGCTGATAACAATTAAAGCGGGAAAGAACAGGGATGGCATGAAATTTGAATCAGTTTCTGAGCAGCCGATTGGAGGCAGCCCAGCAGGGCACTCGCTTCCACATTTGAGCATACGAGAACGGTAGTGGAAAAGGTGGATTGAACAATCCGAAGCATGATTGGTGCCTGATCACAAATGGCATGAAAATCAAAGGGATAAAAGACGAGCACAGTGTGCATCCATTGCCAGAGAAAACCGTTCACATTCTGTACCATGTGCTGGACTGAATCACGATCCCGTCGCAATGCCAGACTCCCTGATCGGACCTCTCCCTTCTTCCACGCCAGAGCCTTGCTTCTAACCCACCCAAGCCTCATGTCAGAAACTGCCATCCAGCCAAGTTTTGTGCTGGAGCCTTTCCTTGCTGCCTCACCCAGCCTTGCGCTGGAACCCTGCCTCACAGCCCTGCCGTGCTTTACATCAGAATCTAGCCTTGCTGCCATGCCTCATCCCATGTCAGAATCTTGCCCTGCCTTTGCACCCAGACTCAAGCCACAACCTTCCCTTGAAGACTCTGCGCCCAGCCTTGAGCCAGAGTTTCATTCTGCAGCCGCGCCCAGCCTTGTGCTGGAATCTCGCATCGAAGCCATCCCAAAACTTGCGCCGGGACCATGTGCACCAACTGGGAATGGAAAACCACTTGCCACCCAAATTCTGTGAGCTTCCCTTCTCATATTGTCTTTCCTAGAAATACTTTGTGTGTCTCGATTGTAAATAAAACCTTATTCTATGCCTTCCTGCTTTGGGTCTTAGTCGGAACAGGACATATGGAGAAAATCCTTCATAGAAACACTGCTATTAGAGGTTTTCCTACATTATCTGTTGGCATGTGCTGAGTAGGCATAAAACAGGGGAGAGAGAGAGAGGGAGAGAGGAGAGAGAGAAAGAGAAGAGGTGGGCAAGGGTAGGGGCTCTTTGCCTGATCAAAACTGATTCATGGGGAACTTGGCTTCAGGAGGAATGGAGGAAACAATGATCAAGGACTCTCTGGAACAATTTCTCTGGTTTGTGTTTAAAATCAGATTTTCCCATCTCTCATCCAGACTTGTTTTGCACGGAGAGGTTAGCAAAGATAGGAAGATAGATCTTCACTTTCTCTGACAGGTGTACCAATTTCCTGAGAGATTGATATTCCTGACAGAAGAAACGTTTCGTAAATAATAAACATTAAGGCTTGAACCCCAACCATACCATACTCCTCATTCAGGAAAAAGATCAGTAGTTGTTTTTCCCAGTGGTATGTGATGGTAGGAGCCGAAAGGCTAGTAAGGAACCCATCAATTGTGTCTTGAAACTACCCTGTATTAAAATACTGAGGAATGGGAAAGGTGTCTTTGCGACAAGTCAGTTTAGTTCCATATAATGAAAGTTTCTGCTGAAAACTAGGAAAAATTTCAGGCATGTTAATCCTACCAAAAAGGACAAACATATTTTAATATTTTGATCAACTTAAAACTTTCCTTCACCCAGGAAGATCTGCAGTTGAAAAAACACCAGAGGTTTGCTCTACCTGACTGATCAGAAATGGTCCCTTCTGGACAAGGAACACATTGGTAGCAGCAAACCTGCTGGCCCTCTGCAACACTTCTCCTCTCCCCTACATGGCACCTCTTCTTGCCACACCTCGCAAAGGGCACCTTCTAAAAGAGAAAGAGGAATGCTTGAGATGGCCTACACAATGAGCACGCATCATTTATTCATTTCCACATTCCCATTTCCATCTTAAGAATGTCTTCAAAAGAACTGGTTCACCATGGTGTGCAGAAACCATGAACAGCTCCCGGTGGAATTCAGTCCAATGGCATTCCCGATCCACCAATGGATGCTGGATGTTGGAACTAGGACCTCTGTGTGCAAACCAAGGCCTGTGACACTGTCCTAAGGTAAAGGAAAAGATTCCCCCCGCACATTTGTGCAGTCGTGTCCGAATCTAGGGGCCGGTGCTCATCTCCGTTTGTTAGCCGAATTGCCAGCATTGTCCGGAGACGCTTCCACAGTCATGTGGCTGCCTGACGCGCGGGGAATGCTGTTACCTACCCACCGAAGTGGTACCTATTAATCTACTTGCATTTGCATGCTTTTGAATTGCTAGGTTGGCAAGAGCTGGAAGTAGTGTGGGAGCTCACTCCGCACACAGGGCTAGGGATTCAAACCTCCGAACTTGAGATCTTCCGATCGACAAGCCTGGCCTCTTACCCGCTGAGCCACCACTGTCCTACCACCTTGCTAAAAGAAAGAAACATAAGGGTCAAATAAAGGTCCATGGAGTTGATTCTTTCCTGCATCAATTGCACCCTGGTTTTTTCCCAATCCCATGATTTTTTCCCAATCCCAACCCTTCTTGGACATGCCGCATTGCAGACCTCAAATGTGTTACATGTAAAGCAGGTCTTTCACCACATGGTTGTCAACGTTTGTGATTCAATACACCTTTTTTCCAGTTACAAGAACATTCTGTATCTCCAGGAGAGAATGAATCTCTCCCTGGATTCAGAACATATCCTGCAGCCCACCTTTGTGGCCCAGATGATTGCATTCAGGTTAATGGCGAAATCCTGGCCTGGGGGAGCCCCAGGATCTATTTGCCCAACTTTCACAGGGATGAAAGATTGATTGGGGAGGAAAGCCCAGTTGAGAAGATCATAACGAGCAGAACCCAGTCCATTTTCTGAGAAGGAGACTTCATTTCCAGCAGTGTCATTGAACCGAACATTCCTCAAATATGGAAGAATCTGAAAGAAACGACACCCTTAGGAATTGGGGAACTTGCAAACAAAACGTTGTGGCTATATCGCTTTCTGGTGGCCACCATCTTAGGAAAGAAGTTGTGTGTCTGTACTTGGCAAATATCTTTGTCATAGGGAGCAGCACCGAATCACAGGAATCCATCCTGGAGCATGTGAAATTAAACTCAGCACTGCAAGATGATTCTATCTTGGACATTTAGATTATGGCTTATTCAATTCTAGCTTTACAAGAAAGATACCAACATAAAACATTTTAATGCCATACTGCGAAGGTCATTGTTGGGTTCTACTCCTGAAATCGTAGCTATACATTTTTTTTAATGTTTATCATGGTCCATGGTCTTGTAAATGACATATTCAATTTAAGATTCCCCAGGACATTCCTGACTCTTTCTAGACGATAGTCAAAGAATGCAGAATGTAGTACCAGGTCCGACCCAGTGGAGGAAGTGCCTGCCCCAATCTTGATAGTGATCAAGGGAGGTCCAAGATTTAGCCTTTGATGCAGAACAGCTTGATGAATTTTGGACTGGGAGGCCAGTAGGAGCATCTATGCGTTGGAGCCCTGCTGTGTGTGTTGAGGTTGGCAGAGGCTGCTTTCACACAACAACTGGAACCGTACATCGAATGGCCAATTTACAGAACAGCCTGAGTTCAAGCAGTATACTAAGCCATTGAAAAATAAGCAAGGTTAAAGTGTTTACTTTATAGGCTGAATTCAGATCACATGCTTAGGCCAACTTGTGCACATGTGACCACTAGGATGTGCACTGACCTGTGGAAGCATCTTGCACAAGCACAGCCAGATTGCCATCTTGCTCAGCTGATGCTTCCTGCCTGGAATGGTCAGGAATTGAAACTCAGGCAGCTGTGGAAGAAGCTGTGGAAGTCCCTTCAGGACCTGAGAGCAAGGCCAGTCCTACATGGGCATTGTGGAAAAACTGGTTTGGTCGTCTCTTTTCCTCCCCATGTCCCTTTTTCATCAAAACATTATATTTCATGCATGTTTTGCATATTTTAATAACTTTTTCAATACAGTATGTATTGATTGATTGATGAATTATATGTGACCAAATTGTTGTTGACTTTTAGCAGCTCTGTTTTGAGATGCAGTTAATTGGGTACTGTACATGTATATAATGAGTAATGTAGTAAATATATCTGGGAATCTTCCCCACTAAATATCTTTTGAATGGACAAAACAGAGACATTACCTGCCATGGCTGGACATTTGAGATCTTCTTTCCAAGCCTCATCATGGCTGGTCGGGCTCCTGATCCATGCATTACATGTAATGCGTGTGCCACAGAGAAAATGGCATGGTAGATGTTGTAACTTTCACCTGTCATGCTCTTTTCAAAAATGTAAGCTGGCAGATTCTGTACATTTTCCTTTCCTGTACATTCTTCCCTTTGCTCTTCAGGGATTTCACCTGATTTCAGTAACTGGCAGTGAAAGACCCGTTCCCACCATTGAGGGAGAAAAACATCTCCTTGTGGGCTTAAGGGGTCTAAAGACAGGATGAAATGCCTGAATTCTGATATATCACCCGTGTGCTCCCTGAAATGCAAAGCACCATGGAATGACTTAAAGATTTGCAATTCTTTTTGAAATGCCATCACACTAACATCCCAATGGGAAGTCAAGATCCAGATTTTCCCAAATGAAGTTTGAGTCAAAACTTCATAATTAACCAGCCTCATGTGTAAAATTTTAATAATACTGGAGTCTCCATACAGAATAATCACTTCAGCTTTAAACCAAGCTTTGGGAATCTGAAGCCAATTCCACAGTTTACCAGCTGTTTTCCACATATTATCAGATTCCAACATTTCACTGAAGGCCAGGCAGATCTCCTTCTGCTTCAGCATTGGCATCAAGGATGAGATGAAATCTGCTCCTCTATCATCTTCAGGGACCAGAAGCCCAACCCAGTTCCAGTGGAAATGCAGGAGCAGCTGGACCAAACCCACATACTGAGGAAGTTCATTCGGATTAATCCGGAAGAAGGAAGGAGAAACAGTTTTATCTCCCTGAGTGACCTCAAAGCCAACACCAAGCTGGAGAAAGCGAGATGCTTCTTTTACAAATAATTTTTTGTAGACAAGGTAAAGTTTTATGGTGGCTTTAAGAGTAACCATCGTGTGATTTATGGTCTGACCAGTTGGGCTGAAATAGAGGTAGCCTCACTTTGAATGACTTGGTTAAACCTCCTGCCTAAAGAAGACTCACCAGTTGCATCTTATACCTGGCTGTCACACGTGAGAAACGAAGGGAGCAAACCTTTACCCTGAAACCAAGTATAAACTGGGTTAAAAGGGGATTACAAAGAATCAGTTAAGAGGGAACTTCTCTGGAAGTATTTCTGAAATATCTCATTATCTATCTCTTTGGTTTATAATATTGTGAAACACAAAATAGAAAATATGAATTCAAATGTAGAATGGGTTCTCCAAGTCACATACTCATGGACTGAGTTTGATTCTGTTATGCCTGAGGAAGTAGGCAAGATCCTTATATCTGTTAGTCCATCCACCTGTTTTTTTATCCCAGCCCCTCCTGCATTATTAAAGAAGCCCAGCAGGCGACCATAGAGTGGATTCATGCAGTGGTTTCAGCCTTTTTGAGAGAGGGGGTGTTCCCACCAGCCTTTGAGGAAGCGGTTGTATGCCCCCTCCTCAAGAGGTCATTGCTGGGCCCTTCCCTGTTGGAGAATTATTAGCCAGTTTCTAATCTACCCTTTCTGGGAAGATTGTGGGAAAGGTGGTTGGATGATAGCTACTGAAGATCTTGGAGGAAACAAATGATCTGGACCCTTTTCAGTCTGGCTTCAGTATCCTGATGATACCCAGCACTACATCTTCACCCCAGGTGGTACAGGTGGAGCTGTCAATGTCTTTACCCAGTGTCTGGAGGCAGTTTGGGTCTGTATGGGGCGGAACAGGCTTTGGTCTTCGCTTATGCCTGCTCTATTCTATCCCTCACCCTCTGGTACAGCATCCCCCCAGAGATGAGGTGGGCACCCTCTCTCCTGATGTTCCAGAAAGCCTTGAAAACCTGGCTTTGGTCCCAGGCCTAGGGTTGATCCTTGTCATTGTTTCATGGCCCCTGTTTTCCTTTGTTGGCTATGTTAGCAGAGTATTTTAGTCTGGGCTGCCTGTAGATTTAATGCTTCTTGCTGTTCTATGTTTCTCTAGTTTTGTACACCACTCAGAGCCCACTGGAGTGGGGGTCAGTAAATTTAAATAAATAATAATATATAAATAACGTGCCCCCAAACTATTTTGACTGGTCTTTGGCTTCTATGTCCAGTTCTGTTCTGTGTCTGCCCCACACTGATATCCAATAGAACCCCCTTACCTGTGGAACCCTGAAGACGGTGAAGATGGGGGCCATCTGCCTTGAAGATTTGGAGTCACTACCACCAATGATGGACAGCAGGGTGTCCTGCCGGTCACATTTATAACCTGGAACCATTCGGCCTCGTGTGGAGAGCAGACAGAGGCTGTTCAGGGAAATCCTACTCTCAATCTGGCTATTGTCGTAGATGCGGAAGCCGAGTGTGATGTTGGGGAGGAGAACCAGATCCTTGTTGACCTGTGTGACTGCAAATACCAAGGCCAGGAACTGCTGGTAGTTGTTGGGTGTTACTCTACAATGAAAAAGACATCGGGGAACATTATATTAAAAGTTACGTGTGCTGGCGGAGTTTGTTTTGCCTTTTTCTGATGTTCTCCTGGACTTTTGATTTTGTTCTGAGGCTTTGGGCAAAAACATCTGATTAAGAATGTTATATGCACTGAAATACACTGCTGTGAAACAATGGTAGGGACTGAGAAGTACTATATTTGAGTCTCCAAACAGTCATCTTCAACCAATGGAAGTAATATGTGCTTTAAGGTATGTGTGTGTGCTTTTGAGTTAGTGTTGAATCCCAGTGACTGCCTTGAAAGTTCCTGCAGTTTTCTTGGCAAGTGGTTTGCCATTGCCTACTTCCTAGGACAGATAGAACAACTGGCCACCCTGCTGGTTTTTTAGAACGGCAGGATTAGAAATCACCATCTCCCAGTTTCTTGATCAATGCCTTTAAACACTACCCCAAACTGGCTCTCAGGTAGCTGGCTATATGGTAGCTTCTGCAATATTCAAGGAACCCCTGGTTCAGATCCATTGGAATGGGAATCTAAGGTGATTTCTCAGAGGAGGATCATATCTGAGCAGTCAGGTCACATTCTTTGCACAAAGAAAGCCGAGCTTTAGACCTCACAGCTCCTGCAGTTATCACAGGTAACGCCTTTTTGGAAAGCTGCCTCTGCCATTCAGTGCAAGCAAACAGAGCTGGGGAACAAGCCATTGTGAAGGTATGTCCTTGTGATATCATACGATGGTGAGAAACCATTACAGGATGCATTGAGGCATGTCTCTCACCAGGACCTTGTATTTAAAGCCTGCTGCCTGGGTGCTGCCCTTTCCAGACAGCCCATGTTAGCTGTCTACTCCACGAATCGATCCATCCCTCTTGAAAAACCATCCACACAACTGGTTGCAGCAAGTCCCACCATTTAACTGGCTCTGGTTTTTCAAAAAAGGCTCCCTTGTATTGGTTTTGAATCTTCTTACCTTTAGCCTGGAGCACTTTGTGAGAAGGCAGAGAAACCTTCCTCTTCCTCCACATCACAGCCACTTTTATACCCCTGTATTGTCCCCCCCTTCTTCCCTTTGCTCCAGTGGCTGCCATCTTTCCCAATCTCTCTGCTGGCCCCCTAATCCATTTGCTTGTCCCCTCAAGCAGCTTCTTCAACTCGGATAACCATCGCTGTTCCCAATATTCCAGCAGGGGCGACAGCATCAGTTTACTGATTGCTGTTAGTAAGGAGCACTACGGATTCCAAAACTGAATTTCCTTTTCTTCCTGCAGCTCCACCCTGTAAACAGATTGGCTTTTTCTTTGAGTTTTCCCTCATCCCATTCTGTCCAAATTAATATGAAATCAACTTCTTCACTAGGTCGCCTCAGTTTCTGAGCTATTCTCCCTCCTTTCTTTTGATGTTGTATCATCTTCCTACCAAAGAGTCCTGGGAACCTTGAACGTTCTTGCCTATTTTGTGAGCTTGGCTCTTTCTTGAGAAAAGCACCAAGGCTCCTGAAAAACAAACAAGATTTTTTTTTCAAAAAGGAGGCCCTGAATCCAAAGCAAATTAGGCAATCCTCTGCTCCTTCCCACCCCTCCCCACCCCCCAAGCTCAAACTTACGAAGATTTGGTGTCCGTTGGGAATGGCTCTTTTTGGAAGTCTAGCAACCCAAAGGAAAAAAAGATTCTCAGGGGCAAATTGCCCCCAATAATGAGATTGCCAGGCCTGTAGTGGTCCTCCAGAGTCTGAAAAGGGTTCCTCAACACACATACGGTTTGCATCCTCTTATGTGTTGTTGAAGGCAGGAGCCAGAAGAGCAGCAGCAGGTGTGGCAGCCCAATCATTATTCTCGCCTTCCCTCCTAGGTAAAAAATCAAGGCTTGTTCAGAACCTGCACAAAAGAGGCAGGCTGTGCCCCTTGGATGGGCTCAGGGCAAATTTATATCAAACGTGCTTTGACTTACGTGTGTCTGAGCTGACACAAAAGAGAAAATTGAGTCTCGTCCCTCGAAAGAAATCACCTCCTTACAAGCTACGGTGACCTGTCCAGCCCCCTTTGGGAGAGCTCAGAGCATATTTACTTTAAGCAGGTTTTCGCTTGGATGTTTTTTGGGGGTAAAACTCCAGAGGGGATACATGAAGAATTACTATTCTTATGATAATTCCAGGGAGGAGCAATTTTTGTATGCCCTTAGTAATAGATTTTTTTCGCAAACCAGGAAGTTAAAAAACTTGTTTGTATCTCTGGTTGCTGGCCCAGGGAGCAGATGGACTTGAGAGCCAGGGTGCAGATGACTGTCTGACGGGAAAATGAGCACCCACAGCCAGGATGGAGTCTGTCCTTTGCAATAGTCTCCTAAGATAGAGAGAGGCCAAAGGACAAGGGGGCAGAATGGTAAACAGTTGGACTCTTGGAAGTCGGAGCAATAATGTTCTGTTTGGATGGAACAAGTGGCTTATTTATACTCCCAGGCTGCAGATGCCCTTAGAAGCTAATTTCTCCTGTAGACCTCTATAAATAATACTAATAGTAATAGTAATAATAATAGTAATAGTAATTAATTAAACTTGTATGCCACCTGTTCTCTCAGTGATTCTGGGCAGTTCACAAGCATCAAACAAAGAAGTTACAATAAAATCAATAAAGCATAAATATAAATATAAAAATAGAGAAGCAGGATGGTCACTCAGGTGCAAGGCTAATTTGAACCCTGCTGGAGGGTTGCTGTCAACCGCATTAGGTGGGTCAGACCAGAAAATCACCTCCACTAGAAGACCAGAACTCTACTTTATTGAGAGTGGCTATAAGAATGGAATCTTGCAGGTCTGACTTTGCTGGACCTCCCCTCCTTATTATGCCCCAGTGAATCCGGGGGTTGTCTACTTGATCTGCTCCTGAATACTATCTTGCTTCTCAGGACTTAAGGAACATTTCAGTCCCCTTTGCCTTGTAATGGTTCTCCCTTGTTATCTACAGTTGTCTAACAACTGATTGGAGCCAGAGAAGTTAGTCTCAGATACATATCTCCTCAGAACTATCAGCTGGGGAGGAAAGAATACCTTTAACCATGATGTACTTCTGGACTGGCTGCAGATGGTGAGAGTGAAGTGCATGAGGTTATGTGGTTCTCCTCCTCTCTCTGAAGCTGGTTTCAGTCAGATGGGTGAGATTGAGCCAGAACTTCATGATTTTCAGGGTGCCTCAGGCTTGGTGTTCTCTTCCCTCCTGTTTAACATCCATATGAGGCTGCTGGGAGTTCATCAGTTGGCTTGAGGTCAGGTATCATCACTACACTGAAGATACTCAGTTGTACCTCTCAACCCCCAGTCAACCAAGCAATGCTGTCAAGGTCATGTTCCTGTGCCTGGGGGCTGGATGGGGCAGAACAGGCTCAACTTTGGTCCTAGGCAGTGCTTGGTTGGTCCTCCCTGTGAAGAGTTTTCCATCATTGCTCCTGAATGGGGTTCCATGGCCACACTCGGGACTGGTGCAAAACCTGGGGGTCTTCCTGGACTTCCAGATCCTGCTTGAAGAGCAGATGGCAGCTCGGACTAGAAAGGCCTTTGCACAGGTTCAGCTTGTGAAACAGGTGTGCCTGTTCTGGATCAAGAGGCTCTCCTCACTGTCACTCATGCCTTGGTCATCTCCCACTGGATTATTGCAATGGGCTCTCCATATGACTGCCTTTGAAGAGCAGTGCTGTAAGATGGGCAGCCATACAATGTAGTCACATTGTCAAAGCAATATGGTTTGTCTGGAACAACCTGTTTTAACAAAACCATACAGGCTTCTCGTAATCACGTTTTTCATTCCTAGGTGCTTGCAAACCCAACATTTGCTTATCTTTTGTAGGATTTTTCCAGGTATTATTTATTTATCGCTCACATTTATATCGTCCCCCCATCTCAAACAAGGCAGCTCTATAGATAGACCACATTTATTTTGACTTTCAAGCATGCTTACAATTTGATAACATTTTCAACCAGTGATGAAATGAGAGAAGGGTTGTCTATGTAATAATCGATGGCTGTTGTGGGTCTTCCGGGCTGTGTGGCCGTGTTCTGTAAGTTGTGGTTCCTAACATTTCGCCAGCATCTGTGGTCAGCATCTTCAGAGGGCAGGAGCACAGATGTAATAATCGTTTATCAAGAGCACCTTTGCTCTGTTCTTTTCGGTCTGCAGTGACCCTTGCGTTGTGTGGAGGCGGCAGCTTAGACCTAGCTGTTCCTAGCCAGAAAGGCCACCATGAAACTAATGACACCTAGGAGGCCCATGTAGCACAGGACAGCATAAAACATGGTGGCCGACCCTTCATTGCATTCCCAAACAATTTCTCCCATCACTGAACGAAAGTCCAAATTAGCCAACAGGGGAAGGTTGCCAGCCAGGAGGCACAAAGAGCTGCTTGGAAAAAGTAACAGTCCAAAGCAGCAGAGTTGATCACCTGCTTCCCCAAGAGTTTTCTTGCCCTGTTTCCTGGCTTAGTAGCTATGAAGGCCAGAACTACCATCAGAGTTTTTGCCAGCATGGATGAAATGGCAAAGGAGAAGATGATGCCAAAAGCAGCCTGTCAGAAAATACAGGTGAGGTCCCTGGGCTGACCTATGAAGGGGAAGGAGCAGAGGAAGCAGAGCAGGATGGAGACCAGAAGGACGTATGTGTAATGACTTCAACTTCAATGCCCCAATAAACACTTCTCAATGCACTTCATTGAAATGCAGAATAAGCTTTATTAAGGATACATGTAAATCAAAGCAATCCCAAAGATCCAAATGCCGGATTCACGCCAAACACCCCTTAGTTAACTCTACCTTCTGCACATCAATTTTGCAGCACCTGTGATGTCAATGTCCATTGCGTTCACTCTCCACTCCCAGGCCTCTCTCTGACTCCTGCAGACGGCCGACCTTAGCACCGCATTCCACATTCTCTGATGGAAACCACAACCCCTTGCTTGGCACAGCTCCCTCCCTCCTCACATTCCACAAACTAACACTAACACAATTAATGCAGGATTCAACTTTGAACCGTGACATGCCGACTATCCAGGAAAAAAATGCATATAGGAAAAGAAGAAAAGAGAAAAACAGAAAAAAGAACAATATAGGATATGCATATTAGATACACAGATAAGCAATCACATCATAGCTTGGTGAGAAATCTGCAATGAGAAAAAAACATAACAGTTAACTGTATAATTTTACCTAGGCTTATCAGGGTACTGAGAAGGAAACTTAGCAAGAAGCCTGGGAGCCGAAACATGAGACTTATCCACCCATTCACTGAAACCCATAGGCAAATGTTTCCATTGAACCAAATATTGCAATTTGCCTCTGTGAAGGTGAGAGTCCAAAATAGACTTCACTTCAAAATGCTGTTCATCCCCCACCATCACAGACGGAGGCGTCAGCAGTTCTGGATGCCACCTCTCAGATGTTTTCACCGGTTTCAACAAACTAATTTGAAAAACAGGATTTATTTTCCAGAGATTCTTGGGTAATTCCAACTGAGCAGTAACAAGATTTATCACTTTCACAATTGGAAAAGGTCCAACATACTTTACTCCTAACTTTTTGGATGACTGATTAGAACGCAAATGCTTGGTAGATAAATACATTTATTCAGCCACAACCAACGACCATTCTGGAAACCTTTTCCGGTCTGCAAATTTTTTATAAGCGTCCTTTGCCTCTTGTTGTGTCTTTTGCATTACCGGCCAATTGGCCCTTATTTGTGAAATCCATTCATCTGCCAATATTGGATTGGGGTGATCCTTCGAGGAGGGATCTGGTAATTCTGGTATAGGCACAAAGTCCTGATGATTAGCAATTTTAAATGAAGAAAAGCCCGTGCTCTGATGAACAACACTATTGTATGCTTCTTCAGCAAATGGTAAAAGATCTACCCAGTCTCTTTGTTGATAACTAATGTAAAACCTTAAATCAGTGCTTTCCAAAGTGCCATCGTTGGGGACACAGCAACGGCAGCAGCAGCGGTGGTGTGGGGGCATGCACAGGGTTAGGGGCATGCACAGCGGTGGTGCGGGGGGTGCGTGGCGGAGGTGTGTGTGGCGGTGGTGGCAGCGACGGTGGCCTCTACTAAAACGCGGAAGCGCTGATGGCGCAGCGCTGCCGTCTTCGCTGTCGCCACCGCAATGCACACTACCTTTGCCGTGCGTGCCTCTGCCATGCACGCACCCACTGCCACTTCAGGGTTGTGTTGTGACACACCAAACTGTGTGTTCCGACAACTAAAACGTCACGACACACAGTTTGCAAAGGTATGCATTAAATATTGCTCAAATATGGCATTCAGCTCCAGCAAAGGAGATCGTTACCTTGTCGTGGTGCTGGAGCTTGAGCACCTCAATGAAACCATGAGCTAAACCACGAAGGGAAACCCAAGAAGGGAAGGTCATGGCAGAGAGGTCAAAATAAATACTATCCCTGGGGAAAGTAATGACAACCCACCCCAGTATTCTTGCCGTGAAAACTAAATGGATCAGTACAACCAGAGATATGTCGGTATATCATCGGAAGATGGGACTCCCAGGTTGGAAGATGGTCAAAATGCTACTGGGGAGGAACAGAGGATACGTTCAACTAGCCCCAGATGTGATGATGCAGCTAGCTCAAAGCCAAAAGGACGGCTAGCGGCCGATGGTGCTGGTGGTGAATGACTAATCCGATGTTCTAAAGATCAACACACCATAGGAACCTGGAATGTAAGATCTATGAGCCAGGGCAAATTGGATGTGGTTATTGGTGAGATGTCAAGATTAAATATAGACATTTTAGGTGTAAGTGAATTGAAATGGACTGGAATGGGCCACTTCACATCAGATGACCACCAGATCTACTACTGTGGACAAGAGGACCACAGAAGAAATGGAGTAGCCTTCATAATTAATAATAAAGTGGCTAAAGCAGTGCTTGGATACAATCCAAAAAATGATAGAATGATCTCAATTCGAATTCAGGGTAAGCCATTTAACATCACAGTGATCCATATATATGTCCCATCCACAGATGCTGAAGAAGCAGAAGTAGATCAGTTCTATGAGGATCTGCAGCACCTACTGGATAATACACCAAAAAGAGATGTTATTTTCATTACAGGAGACTGGAATGCTAAGGTGGGTAGTCAAACAACACCTGGAATTACAGGCAAGCGTGGTCTGGGAGAACAAAATGAAGCAGGACATAGGCTGATAGAATTTTGCCAAGACAACTCACTGTGCATAACGAACACTCTCTTCCAACAACCTAAAAGATGACTTTATACATGGACTTCACCAGATGGTCGACACCGAAATCAGATTGACTACATCCTTTGCAGCCAAAGGTGGCGGACATCTATACAGTCGGTAAAAACAAGACCTGGAGCTGACTGTAGTTCAGATCACAAACTTCTTATTGCAAAATTTTGAATCAGACTAAAGAGAATAGGGAAGACCCACATATCAGATATGAGCTCACTAATATATGTAATATATATACTAATAGGAATATGCAGTGGAGGTGAAGAATAGATTTAAGGGACTAGATTTAGTAGATAGGGTCCCGGAAGAACTATGGACAGAAGTTTGCAACATTGTTCAGGAGGCAGAAACAAAAAACGTCCCAAAGAAAAAGAAAACCAAGAAGGCAAGATGGCTGTCTGCTGAGACACTAGAAGTAGCCCAAGAAAGAAGGAAAGGAAAAGGCAACAGGGATAGGGGGAGATATGCCCAATTAAATGCAAAATTCCAGAGCTTAGACAGAATAGATAAGGAATTATTTTTAAACAAGCAATGTGCGGAAGTGGAAGAAGACAATAGAATAGGAAGGACAAGAGACCTCTTCCAGAAAATTAGAAAAATCGGAGGTAAATTCCAGGCAAAAAAGGGTATGATCAAAAACAAAGATTGTAAGGACCTAACAGAAGCAGAAGAGATCAAGAAAAGGTGGCAAGAATATATGGAAGATCTGTATAGGAAGGATTATAATATTGGAGATAGCTTTGACGGTGTGGTCAGTGAGTAAGAGCCAGATATCCTGAAGAGTGAGGTTGAATGGGCCTTAAGAAGCATAGCTAATAACAAGGCAGCAGGAGACGATGGTATCCCAGCTGAACTGTTTAAAATCTTGCAAGATGATGCTGTCAAGGTGATGCATGCCATATGCCAGCAAATTTGGAAAACACAAGAATGGCCATCAGATTGGAAAAAATCAACTTATATCCCCATACCAAAAAAGGGAAGCACTAAAGAATGTTCAAACTATCGAACAGTGGCACTTATTTCACATGCCAGTAAGGTAATGCTCAAGATCTTGCAAGGTAGACTCCAGCAATTCATGGAGCGAGAATTGCCAGATGTACAAGCTGGGTTTAGAAAAGGCAGAGGAACTAGAGACCAAATTGCCAATATCCGCTGGATAATGGAGAAAGCCAGGGAGTTTCAGAAAAACATCTATTTCTGTTTTATTGACTATTCTAAAGCTTTTGACTATGTGGATCATAACAAATTGTGGCAAATTCTTGGTGGTATGGGGATACCAAGTCATCTTGTCTGCCTCCTGAGGAATCTGTATAACGATGAAGTAGCAACGGTAAGAACAGACCACGGAACAATGGACTGGTTTAAGATTGGGAAAGGAATACGGCAGGGTTGTATACTCTCACCCTGCCTATTCAACCTGTACGCAGAACACATCATGCAATGTGCTGGGCTTGAGGAATCCAAGGCTGGAGTTAAAATCTCTGGAAGAAACATTAACAATCTCAGATATGCAGATGATACCACTTTGATGGCTGAAAGCGAGGAGGAGTTGAGGAGCCTTATGACAAAGGTGAAAGAAGAAAGTGCAAAAGCTGGGTTGCAGTTAAACCTCAAAAAAACCAAGATTATGGCAATGAGCTTGATTGATGACTGGCAAATAGAGGGAGAAGAAGTGGAGGCAGTGACAGACTTTGTATTTCTAGGTGCAAAGATTAGTGCAGATGCTGACTGCAGCCAGGAAATCAGAAGACTTCTACTTCTTGGGAGGAGAGCAATGGCAAATCTTGATAAAATAGTTAAAAGCAGAGACATCACACTGATAACAAAGGTCCGCATAGTTAAAGCAATGGTATTCCCCGTAGTAACCTATGGCTGTGAGAGCTGGACCATAAGGAAGGCTAAGCGAAGGAAGATAGATGCTTTTGAACTGTGGTGTTGGAGGAAAATCCTGAGAGTTCCTTGTACTGCAAGAAGATCAAGCCAGTCCACACTCCAGGAAATAAAGCCAGACTTCTCACTTGAGGGAACGATATTAAAGGCAAAACTGAAGTACTTTGGCCACATAATGAGAAGACAGGATACCCTGGAGAAGAAGCTGATGCTAGGGAAAGTGGAAGGCAAAAGGAAGAGGGCCCGACCAAGGGCAAGATGGATGGATGATATTCTGGAGGTGATGGACTCAACCATGGGGGAGCTGGGGATGGTGATGGCCGACAGGAAGCTCTGGCGTGGGCTGGTCCATGAAGTCATGAAGAGTTGGAAGCGACTGAACGAATAAACAACAAAAATGGCGTTCAAACGTTCAGTCGAACCATCCGTCTGTGGATGAAAAGCCGAGCTTAAACCTTGTTCAGTGCCAATTAATTTTAAAAACATTTCCAAAATTTGGCAGTAAATTGACTTCCCTTATCACTGATTATCCGCACGGGGACACCGTGGGGCTGATCGATGTGCTGATTGAAGAGCTTGGCTAACTGACCAGCTGATGGAATACTGGTCTGTATTTAAATATAAATCACAGTCTTTTCCTTGCTTTCTGGGAAATCCACAATAAAGTCCATAGCAATTTGCTTCCAGGGGCTGGATGGCTGCACTACTCTCTGCAACAATCCAGCTATCGAGTTCCAGCTCGACAGCACAGTCAGTTTTACAATGGAGAGGCAGATGGTCAGACTTAACTTCATCAAAGACTAGTTGCACTTCCTCATACGGCTCAGGGAAATCTGCATCCCGGGCTGCTTGCTGGTCTGTTTCAATGCTTATGGCTCCCACTTCAGTTCCTAGCTGCGTGCCATCCCTTTCTAAACCTGCATAGGACCCATCAGCAAACTCCATATCCCCAGACACCCAGTCAATATGGGGATTGCGTTCCCTTAACCATGTCAGCCCCAACACTATTGGCTGATTAGCTATGGGTGCCACTATGAACCGTACAGTCTCTTGATGTGTCCCAATAGTCATTTTTACTTCTTCTGTATAATATTCTCTTGGGCCCCCTTCATGTCAGAACCATCAAGTTGACAAAATATTATTGGTACCTTGAGTTTATATAATTTCATTCTCAGTCCAATCACTATGGCAGGGTGAATCAAACACCTAGAATACCCAGAGTACAACATAGCTAGCAAACTAGCTTGATCCCTCCCATCCAAAGTCTCAATTTTTACCTTTACTTGCATGTTGGGACAGTCACCACTCACAAGGGAATCAGCGTGCCTATCTGCAAATGCCTATCCTCCAGCAAATCTCAGGACAGGCAGTTGGAGTTTCCCGCTGGCAGAAATTCTTCATCTGTAGAGTTGTTCTCTCCACTGAACAATTCTGCTTTGCTTGGCTCCTCGACGGCTATGGCTGCTCCCTTTCTCTTTGCTGGTAGTGGTTTAGCCGCTTTAATCTCTTGTTTCTTCTTCACCACATACATGGCTTGAGGGCAGTTGCTAATTCGATGGCCCTCCTTGCTGCATTTAAAACACAGTCCACTTTTAGCCCCACGGTCCTTTTCCTCCTCCTCACTCTCACCCGACGTGTCACTGTCTGCCAAATAGATAGGTGGTAGATGGTCGATTCTCACCAACAAGCTCCCTGTGATTTCAGCAGTAGCCTCAGGATAAAATGACATAAAGGGACACATTCTCACATTCCTCCTCACATTCCACAAGCTTACACTAACACTACACAATTAATGGCAGGATTCAACTTTGAACCCTGACAGTAGGTGAGATCTCGGTTGTTGGCCTTCATGATTGGTGTGTTGCATAATTTAATGAAGGCTGCCAACACAAGGATTGTGAGCAAAGAGAAGAAAAGAGCTAGGCAAACTAAAAGGAAGCCGAGTGTATCCTCATATGAGAGAAAGTTCATGGCCTTGGAAATGCACCAGACTTAGTTCCTGCTTGGGCGTTGGTCTTCTGGGCAGTGGATGTACTGAGCCGCAGCTGGAAAGAGCAGGTGGCAGGTTATATCAGACAGTCCAAGGGTTATCTTTGAGGGGATTTGCTTTCCCAGTGAAAGAGGTGGAATGCCCCATACTGCCCATCTCCCTACTTCTTCGGCACATAAGAGAAAAGTAACTGGTGGAATCCATCTCACAGGATGTGATAGCAGCTACTAACCTCTGCAGGGGGATTGACAAATTTTTTGGCAAAGAAGGGTTATCAGTCTTGATGACTTAGTGGCAGTTGTGAGTTGTGAACCACCTCTGCATGGAAGTTGCAGGATAGGAGAGCAATGGTGAGTTATGTCAGAGTTTTTCAGAGTAGCCGTGTTATGTAGATGTGAAGTCCTTCAGGCCTAAGATAAGAAACGACTCAGACACAATAGTCAGTGTTAAGTGTCTATTTACATACATACAACTTTGTACAGATGTTCTCTGCAAAACAGCATACAGACGTATTCACAGCGCAGTCCAATAATGAAGAAGAGAAAGAGTATTCAGGCATATGTATACTTTTATACATTCATTTTCTTTTCTTTTTTTTAATATATTTTATTGAATTTTAAATATACATAGATAAAAGGTTGAAAAGGAAAAAGAAATACAAATACAAATCAAAGAAAGAAAGAAAAAAGTGTAGTAAAGTAACTAGAAAAAGAGAAAGATGAAACATAGAAATTAGAACTTCCGATTTATCTCTGGTCATAGTGATTTAAAAAATAGTCTCTTACATGCTAGGTCTATATATAACATTGTAGAGCATTTCCTGTCTAATATATCAATTTATGTATATTTTAATCTTCAAAACCCCATATAAGCTTTACTCCTCCTGCATTTTGTAAATAGTCCATTAATGGTTTCCACTCTTTAAGAAAATAATAATTTGTATTTTCTTTTAATAAACATGTCAATTTATTGTTTTCTGCCATTTCCATTACTTTTAACATCCAGTCCTGTATTGTAAGTATAGTCTGGTTTTTCCAATTTTGTGCATATATAAGTCTTGCTGCTGTAACCATATATTGCATAATTCTTGTAAATTTCTTTCCTATTTGTTCTTCTGTTATTCCCAATAAAAATAATTCTGGTTTATATGGAACTTGAATTTGTAAAATATTTTGCATCAATGAATGTATCTGAGTCCAAAATTTCTTAGCAATCTCACAAGTCCACCACATATGATAAAATGACCCCTCTTTTTTTTTACATTTCCAACATAAGTTGGATACATTCCCATACATTTTAGCTAACTTTTGTGGGGTCATATACCATCTGTACATCATTTTGTAGAAATTTTCCTTCAAATTATAACACAGAGTAAATTTTAATCCTTTAGTCCACATATCCTCCCATTGTTGCATTTGAATATTATGACCAATATTTTTTGCCCATTTAATCATACAATCTTTAACTTGTTCCTCTACCATTTCGCCTTTTAACAATAATTTATACATTTTGGCAATTAAATGATCATCTGTCTCACATAGTTGTATCTCAAATTCCGATTTATTTTGTTCAAATTCAAAGTCTTTTTTGTCTGATTTAAATTTTTCTACAAGTTGCATATATGAAAGCCATTGGAAAGTATATCCTTCAGAGGCCAATTCTTCTTTTGATTTAGTTTTATATTGTCCTTGTTCTTTTTTTAAAAGATCTTTGTAAGTCAACCATTTATCTTTAACTCTTACTTCTGTTCTATAAAATGCTTCTTGTGTAGAAATCCATAAAGGTTTTTGTAACATAAAATTAATTTATATTTATTCCAAATTCTTAATAAAGATCTTCTAATATAATGATTTTTAAAATCCACATTAACTTTCACTTTGTCGTACCACAAATATCCATGCCATCCGTATCTTAATTCATGTCCCTCCAAATTCAATAATTTTTCATTTTTCAAAACTATCCATTCTTTTATCCATACTAAACAGCAAGCAGCATAATATAATTTCAAATCCGGTAAACCCAGTCCACCTCTTTCCTTTGAATCTTGCAAAACTTTATATTTTATCCTTGGTTTTTTTCCTTGCCAAATAAACTTAGAAATATCTCGCTGCCATTGTTTGAAAGGTTCTTCTGATGCCAATATAGGTAGTGCTTGAAAAAGATATAAAATTCTTGGCAAAACATTCATTTTGATTGCTGAAATTCTACCTAATAATGATAATTGCAGTTTTTCCCAATGTTCCAAATCTTTCTTAATATCCATCCAAAGTGGAATATAGTTATTCTTGAACAATTTAACATTTTTAGTTGTTAAGTATACTCCCAAATATTTTACTTTTTCTTCCATTGAATATCCTGTTATTTCTTTCAGTTTCTCTTGTTGGTGGTAATCCATATTTTTAGTCAAAACTTTTGTCTTCTGTAAATTCACTTTAAACCCTGCTAGCGACCCAAAGTCTTTTAATTTCTGTATTAATATTTCAATTCCTTCTAGTGGATTTTCCAAGGTAATGACTAGGTCGTCAGCAAAGGCTCTTAGTTTATAATCTTCTTTTTTAACTTTGATACCATGGATACCATCATCCTGTCTAATATCTCTAAGTAAAACCTCTAATACCAGCATAAACAAAAGTGGAGATAATGGACAACCTTGTCTAGTACCTTTTTGGATTTCACATGGCTTACTAAATTCTCCATTAACAATTATTTTGGCAAATTGTGGAGTATATATTGATTTAATCCATTTTATAAAATTTCCTCCAAAATTCATATTTTCCAATACTTTAAACATAAAAAGCCAATTTAAGTTGTCAAAAGCTTTTTCCGCATCAATAAATATCAAGGCAGCTTGTTTATCATAGTGTTGTTCCAAATATTCAATTACATCTAATATATTTCGAACATTGTCTCGTATTTGCCTCTTGGGTAGAAAACCAGCTTGGTCTTGATGAATAAAATCCTTAAGTATATTCTTCATTCTTTCTGCTAATATCGTTGTGAATATCTTATAATCATTATTCAATAGAGATATTGGTCTGTAATTTTTAGTTAATGTTAAATCCTGTTGTTCTTTGGGGATCAAAGTTATGTGTGCTTCTTTCCAGGTTTCAGGCATAGTTCCTGTTTCCAAAATAGAATTCATAGTCTTCTGCAAAGGTAGACATAAATCCTCTTCAAAACATTTATAATAGGCTGCTGACAATCCATCTGGTCCAGGAGCTTTTCCACTACTAATTTTCTTAAAAGCTTTTGTCAATTCTTCTTTTGTTATAACATTGTTTAATGTCAATCTTTGTTGGTCATTAAGAACAGTTAATTTTTGTTTGTTCAAATATTCTTCAATCTCATCCAAGTTGACATCTTGTTTTTTATATAATTTAGAATAATAGTCATGAAAGGCTTTTTGAATATCCATATTATTCACCAAAATTTTTCCTTCATGTTGAATATTAGTAATCAAATTCTTTTGTCTTTGTTTCCTCAAGTTATAAGCCAGCCATCTACCTGGTTTATTTGCATGTTCAAAATATTTTTGTTTTGTAAATTTCATTTGAGTCTCTATCTCTTGAGTTAATATCATTGATATTTGCTTTTGTAAGAATTTAATTTGAGTGAGCAAAGTGTCATCCATTGGTTTATCTCTCAAATCTAACTCTTTACTTTTAATTTCATCTAAAATCAATTGAATTCTTTTTTGTTTTTTCTTCCTCATTTGAGCATTGTATTGAATAAAATAACCCCTCATATATGCTTTGCTGGCTTCCCATACAGTTTGAATATTAGTCCCTTTGTCCAAATTAAATTGAAAATATTCTCTTAATTTTTTTTTGCATACATCAACTACATCATTATTCCGTAGTAGCGACTCATTCAATCTCCATCTAAATACATTCCGTTTCCCTTTAAGAGTCAACATTACTGGATTATGATCTGATAAAATCTTAGGTAATATATCAACTTTGTTAATATCCATCATCAAATTTTTAGATATCAAGATCATATCTATTCTAGAATGTGATTTAAATCTCTCTGAATAATATGTAAATTCTCTGGAAGTCCCATTCATACATCTCCAAATGTCTTGTAAATCCAACATCTCTTTCAAGTCGAAAAAAGTTTGTGGCAATTTTCCCTGTGTTTGCTTCACTTCTTTTTGTGACTGTCTATCCAGTCTGGGGTAAATTACCCCATTCCAATCCCCCATGAAACACCAATTGTCATACGTTAAGTCCAAAAGTTTATCCATCAGGTTTTTATAAAATACTCCTTTATCCATATTCGGTGCATAAAGTCCAACTATCAGTGTTTTCGTTCCTTGTATGTTAGTTTCTACTACAATGAATCGACCCTCTTCATCAGCTAATATCAATTTTGGGTTTAACTTTGGTTGTACATATAAGACTACCCCTTTATTGGCTGTTGTGGGTCTTCCGGGCTGTGTGGCCGTGTTCTGGAAGTTGTGGTTCCTAACGTTTCGCCAGCATCTGTCGCCAAGCCTTCGACAATACACTACCCCTTTAGTTTTTTTATATCCAGCCAAAATAAATTCTTCTCCAAGCTGTTTTTGAATCAAATATTTAGTATCTTTTTTACAAATATGCGTCTCTTGTAAACAACTTATGTCCAATTTCTGTTTTTTCAAAAAATGAAATATCTTTCTTCTTTTCTGTGGAGCATTAGCTCCATTAATGTTCCATGTCAGAAATTTAAGTTCCATTGGTATTTTATTCTTTAAAATCCCTTTGTTAAGTCCACACCTGTAGCTCCTTTCTCAGATAGATCTTCAGTCTTCTCTTTGTCTTTCGATGTTTCTCCTCCTTTTGTCAATTCTCCTTCTGGTAAACCCATTTCTTTCTTGTATTTCTCTAAAAAAGTTTTTGCTTTTAAAATGGAAGTTATTTTGAATCTCTGTCCTTTGAACTCAAATGATACGCCTTCCAATTTTTCCCATCTGAATGCAATACTATGTTGCCTTAATTTGTCTGTAAGGAAAGAATAGTCTTTTCTTTTCCTTAATATTCTCAAGGGAATTTCTTTTAATAGAATTATTTCCTTCCCTTCTATGTTTAGTCTCGTATTATAATGTTTCTTTAAGATTTGCTCTTTTGTCACTTTTCTTACAAAATATATCAATATGTCTCTAGGGACTTTTTTTTCCTTAGCGTAACGTGAGTTTACTCTGAATATCTTGTCTTTTTTTTAGCTTTGAAAAGCTCCACTCTGATAGACAAGATATTCAGAGTGGAGCTTTTCAAAGCTAAAAAATCTTTACTATAGATAAAGCAGAGTTGTATATACAGGTACAGCATTGCTAAAGTAAAAATAGCTTACAAGCAGAATACACACTATTCACATGTGTTGCTTCCACTGATAAGACATGAAGGAGCACATACCTAGGAGAACAACACTCTCAGAATCAGGCATAGCTACACACTTCTCAGTCCTCAGGATCAGAACACATGGCTACTAGACGAGCAGAAGTCAAGAAGCAAAGAAACACCATTTTGCATGGTTTGATATACAGTCATTGCCAATTTCTGATTGGCTGACACTTAGGTGTGCAAACACCAGGCACAAAGTTTGTAGAACATAGCACATAGCATAACCTGTCAATGGGTGGCAGTGTTGCATGCTGTCTCCCCCTCCCTCTGCTCTCCCAGAGCAGGCTTTTCCCATGGAGCATCGGGGCAAACTATTCCCGTGCGAACGTTTTGGGACTAGACGTAAACAATGCATCACATGTTACCTTTACTGGACACCTGCACTTTCATATCTATGGAAGATATGGGCAAAGCCATTCAAAGCTATGAGGACGATTTGTTGTTATCTGGCCACCTGGCGTCACATCACCATGAGAAAGCTTTGCTTTGTACAGAAAACAATTTGCAATTTCACATGAGAAATCTGACAGGAGGTTGGGTTATTGCTTTGGTAGTGGAGCAATCTCTGACTTATGCAGGGATAGGCCACATTTGTTTTGGATTTGGGCCACATTTAGTATTTGTTCTGATTTATAAATAGTGATGAAATGAGGGAGGGGCTTGTCCATCAAGTAATTGGATAACAAATAATGTTACTGATCATAATGTACCTATTAATCAGCAACAATCACCCACCCTTTTTATTTTTCATGAATGCCAGTTGTCCCCAATGAATCGCAATGCCCAGCTTGGAAATAAAGGTTGATATGTGGAAGTTTTGCACTCTATTCCTTTTAATCAAAGGAGTCTTTAAACATGTGTTGGGTTGGCTTCACTATCAGTGTTTCTAAATAAATTTGTTTCTGTAGATTCCCGAGGCTTTGCTGAGTTCCCTACAAATTTTTTCACTCAGTCAACTATTAGGAACCCAGTTTGGTGTACTAGTGAAGATGCAGGCCTAAAAACCAGGAGACAATGAGTTTTAGTTCTGCCTTAGGCATGAAAACCTGCTGAGTGATTTTGAGCCTGTCCCCCTCTCTCAGCCCAACCCATCTCACAAAGCGTTTGTGAGGAAAAGTGAATGTATAGGAATTGCTTAGGGACCGGTTATTTGGGAATGCAAATATCTGTGTATTCTATATATAGATAATGGTATATTGTCTAAGAACTCAAATGATTTGTAACAAATGTTCCATAGATTTGATATTCATGTTTATTGTATGTACTTAATAAATAATATACCAAACACCAAGATCATTGTGTTTGAAAGAGAAATGTAGTGAAGATCATAAATGTCCTCAAATGAGTGCCCTTTTTCCTTTAGATGAAGATAAACTGCTGACTCTGGTCCTGTGGTGTTACTTCTCCTGTGTTGGGCCATCCTGGGAGAAGTATCCTAAATATTTAGGATTCCCTTACTAACTTTGCTCAGACTGAAGAAGCTCCTTGGATAAGGAGCGAAACGTTTCCACTGAGAAAATAGAAATCCAGTTGACATGATTCAAGCTACAGACAATTCCACCTGGATGACTGAGAACCTTCATAGACATATTGATATGTGGAAGTTTTGCACTTTATTCCTTTTAATCAAAGGAGTCTTTAAACATGTGTTGGATTGGCTTCACTATCAGTGTTTCTAAATACATTTGTTTCATAGATTCCTGAAGTTTTTCTGAGTTCCCTACAAAATTTTTCACTCAGTCAACTATTAGGAACCCAGTTTGGTGTACTGATGAAGATTCTGGCCTAAAAACCAGGAGACAATGAGTTTTAGTTCTACCTTAGGCATGAAAACCTGCTGAGTGATTTTGAGCCTGTCCCCCTCTCTCAGGCCAACCCATCTCACAAAGGTTTTGTGATGAAAAGTGAAGGTATAGGAATTGTTTAGGGACTGGTTATTTGGGAATGCAAATATCTGTGTATTCTCTATATAGATGTTGGTATATAGTCTAAGATCTCAAAAGATTTGTAACAAATGTTTCATAGATTTGATATTCATATTTATTGTGAGTATGCAGTTTAAATATAATATACCAAACACCAAGATCATGGTGTTTGACAGAGAAATGTACATTGATTCATTCAAGTCTTTGTTCGTGTTAGCTTTCATGTCTTATAATAAATCCTTATACTTCTAAGAAACCGCATGCCTGTGGTTTACTCTAGAGTAAGGATATTTCAGACATCGGATTGAACACCTTACATCAAGGAACTATTAACTCAGTCAATCAACCAAGTAGCAAACAACAGTCCAATCAAGGAACTACTAAGGAAAGAACAACACCTACACCAACACAAGCAGGACAAGCCATGGTATATAAACAGAGAGCAAGTCCAACTCACTTTTCACACTGAAGTTGTTGCCTAGCCTCGCAATGAAATGTCTGCAAGAAAACAACAAGGCTCAGAGAGCACCAAGGACTCCACAACTCAGAGATTCTTGTGCCTCGTTAAATTTTCTCTGCAATTCAGATCAGGCCTCAGTAGGATAATGTAGCATTTGGGGAAAAAGATACAAGCCAAGAGACCGGCTCCAGAAGCCAAAATGGAGAAGATCTCCACGGCTACCATGGACTTCCCTTTGGAGCTCAGGTAGGTGGGGAGGAAGGAGATCCAAACACTGCAAAAGACCAGCATGCTAAAAGTAATGAACTTGGCTTCATTAAAGCTGTCGGGCAATTTCCTAGCCAAAAAGGCCACCATGAAACTGATGAGGGCCAGGAAACCTAGGTAGGCAATGACAGCATAAAACATTGAAGCTGAGCCTTCCTTACATTCCAAGATTGTCTCTCCTACCAAGGAGTGGAAATCCAAGTTGGGAAATGGGGGAGAGGTTACCAGCCAGTTGGTACAAAGAACTGCCTGGACCAGGGGACAGGCTAAGACAATGGAGTTGGTCAGTGGTTTTCCTAAGAGTTTCCTTGTCCTGTTTCCTGGTTTGGTGGCCATGAAGGCTAGAACCACCATGACAGTTTTTGCCAAAACAGAAGAAACAGCAAGGGAAAAGAGAATGGCAAAGACAGTTTGTCGGAAGAGACAGGTAAGCTTCCCCGGTCGACCAACGAAGAGTAAGGAGCAGAGGAAGGAGAGCAGGAGGGAGACGAGGAGGATGTAGGTGACATCACAGTTGTTGGCCTTGACGATCGGTGTGTCACGGTGCTTTAGGAAAATTGCCAGAACTGCCAATGTGATCATGAAGAGAGAAAGAGCTATAGAAGCTAAAGCATATCCCAGGCTCTCTTGATAGGAAAGGAAGTGGATCTTTTTGGCAATGCAGTGATCTTTGCCTTTGGTAGGGTACTGGTCTTCTGGGCAGGGGTCACAGTGAGCTGCATCTGAAATGAAGAGTCTGTGTCTAAGTATTTCAGATGAATCTGCTGTTAGCAAGTTCCCTCCCCCCAGGTGTTTCAGGGGTGACATGACTGTTCCCTCTCTGTAGTTGCCAACTGAGAGATGGTAATGGAATGACCTACTTTGCAAATTTTGCAGCCCCACAAAGGGAAAAACCTCTTAGATTGTAGTTGAGTCTAGAGATGGGTTGGTTACATGCAGGGATCTATGGAGTTCCAATTGTGAAATATGCTATGGTGTCAGGATGGAGGCAGAGTCTGATGGGTCCGATTTGGAGGTAGAAGGGCTGATAACAATTAATGCATGAAAGAATGGGGATGGCACAAAATTTGAATCAGTTTCTGAGCAGCCAACTGGAGGCAGCCCAGTAGGACACTCGCCTTCACCAATGAGCCTGCAAGAACAGAAGTGGGAAACGGACGGAACAACGTGAAGCGCTATTGGTGCCCAATCACAAACGGTGCAAAAATCAAAGGGATAAAAGACGAGTGCAGCATGCATCCATTGCCGGAGACAACTGTTCACATTCTGTACTGCATCCTGGAGTGAATGACAATCCAGTCGCCATGCCAGACTCCCCAAACTGACCTCGCCCTGCTCCACACCAGACCCTTGCTTTTTAACCCAGCGAAGCCTCGTGCCAGAACCTTGCCGCACTGTCCAGCCAAGTTTTGTGCCAGAGACTTGCCTTGCTACCCCACCCAGCGTCGTGCCAGAACCATGCCTCATAGCACTGCTGTGCTTTGAACCAGAATCTATCCTTGCCTCCATGCTTCATCCCATGTCAAAACATTGCCGTGCCTTTGCGCCCAGCCTCGAGCTGGACCCTTGCCTTGCAGCCCCAATGTCCAGCCTCGAGTGGAACCTCACCTTACAGAAGCTGCAACCACTCCCATGCCAGAATCTTGCCTTGCCTGCACATCAAGCCTCCCACCAGAGCCTCGCACCACAGCCGTGCCGAGCCTTGAGCTGGAGTCGCATCCTGTAGCCACGCCAAGCCTTGTGCTGAGATAGTTCTTTGGTACAGCGCCAAGCCTCGTGCCAAAGACTCACAACACAGCTGTGTCAAGCCTTGTGCCAAGATTTTTCCTTGCCGCATCACCGAGCTAGGGTTGGAGTGGCTACAAGCACACGAGCCAAAGATTGTGTGGTCATCTGAGAGGGTGGAATTCTCTAGCCCTCAGTGTGTGGGACACATGCCAAATGTTCTTGCTGCTGGACAATTCATAGCAAGCAATATGCCCTTAGCATCCACAGCTCTGAAAGTTCACAGACATCTTCAATGAGAAAGAAACAGACCAGTTTCTTTCCCCACAGATCCTATAATTGCCCCATTGACCTAGCTCCAGGTGCCTGACCGGATCTCCACCTACAGCATTGCCATTGAAACTGGCAAGGTAGAGGCACTCCAGTCCTGGCAGCCCGCATGCCAAGCCAAGGACGTGCAACGCTTATTGGGGTTTGCAAACTACTATTGGAATTTCCTCCCTCACTTTGCAGAGCTCACCACTCCTATCTCGAATCTCCTTTGGAAATGGACTAGGTTTATGTTGGGGGATGCCGAGCAATTGGCATTTAACAGTCTCAAATTCTCCTTCACCTTGTGACCCATCCTCAGACTCCCAGATCCTCTCCAGGCATTCATGGTTGAAACGGATGCTTTTGGCATCTCCATCAGGGCTATTCTACTGCAAGCAGATCCATGAACCAGAACCTTGTGTCCCTGTGCACGGAAGTTGGCACCAGCCAAAAGAGCATACACCATCTGGGACAAGGAATTGTTAGTGATTAAAGTGGCATCTGGGAACTGGAGGCACCACATAGACGAAGCCCGTCATTCCATTGTAGTGAGGACAGACCATCACAATCTGGAGCATTTGAAGACTACAAGTAGTTTGAACCAGAGGAAGGTTCGTTGGTCATTTTTCTTCTCATGCTTCAACTTCCAAGTGACCTACATTCTGCAAGGCCAGAATCAACAGGCTGAAATCAGGAAGATAACTTGTGAAGAAGTAGGGGGCTCCTTCCAGGGTGATAACCTCACCTCCAACTTCTTGAAAGATTCCATCAACGCTGCCTCCGAAAAATTCTGCAAATTACTTGGGAAGATAGGCGGACTAATGTTAGCGTATTAGAAGAAGCGAAAACCACCAGCATTGAAACAATGATCATCCAACATCAACTTCGCTGGACCGGCCATGTTGTTCGAATGCCTGACCATCGTCTTCCAAAGCAGCTACTTTACTCCCAACTTAAGAATGGAAAACGGAATATTGGTGGACAGCAAAAGAGATTCAAAGATACTCTCAAAGCTAATTTTAAAAAATGTAATATCAGCACTGAGAACTGGGAAGCCCTAACTCATGAGCGTTTCAATTGGAGGTCATCCTTTATTAATGGCGCTATGGACTTTGAAGAAGCAGGAGTACAGGGCGAAAGGGAGAAAAGAGCTAAAAGGAAGGCACGTCAGGCAAACCCTCATCATGACCGTCTCCCACCCGGAAACCTATGCATTCATTGTGGGAGGTTGTGCGGATCCAGAATTGGCCTTTATAGCCACTTATGGATCCACCGTTAAAATTTTACCTTTGGAAGACAATCTTACTCGGCTACGAGTGATCGCCAATGAATAATGATTCTATCCCCCACCCTCTGTTACAGCATCCCCCAAGAGATGAGGTGGGCACGCTCTCTCCTGGTGTCCTGGAAAGCCTTGAAAACCTGGCTTTGGTCCCAGGTTAGGGTTGACGTTTGTCATTGTTTCATGACCCCTGTTTTCTTTTGTTGGTTGTGTTAGCAGAGTATTTTAGTCTGGGCTGCCTGTAGATTTAATGTTTCTCACTGTTTTATGTTTTCTCTAGTTTTGTACACCGCTCAGAGCCCACTGGAGGGGGAGTCGATAAATTTAAACAAATAATAATATATAAATATTGTGCCCCCAAACTATTTGGACTGGTCTTTATATTCTATGTCCAGATCTATTCTGTGTCTGCCCCACACAGATATCCAATATAACCCCCTTACCTGTGGGACCTTGAAGATGGTGAAGATGGGGGACATCTGCCTTGACGATTTAGAGTCACTACCACCAATGATGGACAGCAGGGTGTCCTTCCGGTCACATTTATAACCTGGAACCATTCGGCCTCGTGTGGAGAGCAGACAGAGGCTGTTCAAGGAGATCCTCCTCTCACTCTGTATATTGTCATAGATGCGAAATCCGAGTGTGATGTTGGGGAGGAGAACCAGGTCTTTGTTGACCTCTGAGACTGCAAATACCAAGGCCAGGAACTGCTGGTAGTTGCTGGGTGTGACTCTACAATGAGAAAGACATCAGGGAACATTATATTAAAAGTTGTGTGTGCTGGCGGAATTTGCTTTGCCTCTTTCTGATGTTCTCCTGGACTTTTGATTTTGTTCTGAGCGTTTGGGCAAAACATCTGATTAAGAATGTTATATGCACTGAAATACACTGCTTTAAAACAATAGTAGGGACTGAGAAGTACTATGTCTGAGACTCCTAACAGTCACCTTCGACCAATGTGAGTAATCTGTGCTTTAAGGTATGTGTGTGTGCCTTTGAGTTAGTGTTGAATCCCAGTGATTGCCTGGAACGTTCCTGCAGTTTTCTTGTCAAGTGGTTTGCCATTGCCTCCTTCCTAGGACAGAGAGAGTAACTGAACCAAGGTCACCCTTCTGGTTTTCTAGAAAGGCAGGATTAGAAATCACCAGCTCCCAGTTTCTAGCTCAATGCCTTTAATCACTACCCCAAACTGGCTCTCAGGTAGCTGGCTATAAGGTAGCTTCTGCAATATTCAATGAACACTTGGTTCAGACCCTTGGGAATGTGAATCTAAGGTGATTTCTCAGAGGAGGATCATAGCTGAGCAGTCAGGTAACATTCTTTGCACAAAGAAAGCCGAGCTTTTGACCTCACAGCTCCTGCAGGTATCACAGGTAAAGCCTTTTTGGAAAGCTGCCTCTGCCATTAAGTGCAAGCAAACAGAGCTGGGGAATAAGCCATGATGAAGGTATGTCTTTGTGATATCATACGATGGTGAGAAACCATTACAGAATGCATTGAAGCATGTCTCTCCCCAGGAGCTTGTGTTTAAAGCCTGCTGCCTGGGTGCTGCCGTTTTCACACAGCCCATGTTAGCCATCTACTACACGAATCGATCCATCCCCCTTGAGAAACCATCCACACAACTAGTTGCAGAAAGTCGCACACATTAACTGGCTCTGGTTTTTCAAAAAAGTCTTCCTTGTATTGGTTTTGAATCTTCTTCCCTTTCGCCTGGAGGACTTTGTGAGAAGGCAGAGAAACCTTCCTCTTCCTCCACATCACCCCCACTTTCATACCCCTGTATCGTCCACCCCCCTTCTTCCTTTGCTCCAGCGGCTGCCATCTTTCACAATCTCTCTGCTGGGCCCCTAATCCATTTGTTTGTCCCCTCAAGCAGCTTCTTCAGGTCAGATAACCATCACTGTTCCCAATATTCCAGTGGGGGCCACAGCATCAGTTTATTGAGGGCTGTTACTAAGGACCACTAAAAAAAAAGGTAAAGGTTCCCCCAGATATTTGTGCAGTCGTGTCCGACTCTAGGGGCCGGTGCTCATCTCTGTTTGTTAGCCGAAGAGCCAGCATTGTCCAAAGACGCTTCGACGGTCATGTGGCCGCATGACGCGTGCGGAACGCTGTTACCTACCCACCGAAGTGGTACCTATTGTTGTTGTTTATTCGTTCAGTCGTTTCCGACTCTTCGTGACTTCATGGACCAGTCCACGCCAGAGCTTTCTGTCGGCCGTCACCATCCCCAGCTCCCCAATGGTTGAGTCCGTCACCTCCAGAATACCATCCATCCATCTTGCCCTTGGTCGGCCCCTCTTCCTTTTGCCTTCCACTTTCCCTAGCATCAGTTTCTTCTCCAGGGTATCCTGTCTTCTCATTATGTGGCCAAAGTACTTCAGTTTTGCCTTTAATATCATTCCCTCAAGTGAGCAGTCTGGCTTGATTTCCTGGAGTATGGACTGGTTTGATCTTCTTGCAGTCCTAGGCACTCTCAGAATTTTCCTCCAACACCACAGTTCAAAAGCATCGATCTTCCTTCGCTCAGCCTTCCTTATGGTCCAGCTCTCGCAGCCATAGGTTACTACAGGGAATACCATTACTTTAACTATGCGGACCTTTGTTGTCAGTGTGATGTCTCTGCTCTTAACTATTTTATCAAGATTTGCCATTGCTCTCCTCCCAAGAAGTAGACGTCTTCTGATTTCCTGGCTGCAGTCAGCGTCTGCAGTAATCTTTGCGCCTAGAAATACAAAGTCTGTCACTGCCTCCACTTTTTCTCCCTCTATTTGCCAGTCATCAATCAAGCTCGTTGCCATAATCTTGGGTTTTTTTGAGGTTTAACTGCAACCCAGCTTTTGCACTTTCTTCTTTCACCTTCGTCATAAGGCTCCTCAACTCCTCCTTGCTTTCAGCCATCAAAGTGGTATCATCTGCATATCTGAGATTGTTAATGTTTCTTCCAGCGATTTTAACTCCAGCCTTGGATTCCTCAAGCCCAGCATGTCGCATGATGTGTTCTGCGTACAGGTTGAATAGGTAGGGTGAGAGTATACAACCCTACAGTACTCCTTTCCCAATCTTAAACCAGTCCATTGTTCCGTCCTCTGTTCTTACCGTTGCTACTTGGTCGTTATACAAATTCCTCAGGAGGCAGACAAGATGGCTTGGTATCCCCATACCACCAAGAACTTGCCACAATTTGTTATGATCCACACAGTCAAAGGCTTTAGAATAGTCAATAAAACAGAAATAGATGTTTTTCTGAAATTCCCTGGCTTTCTCCATTATCCAGCGGATATTGGCAATTTGGTCTCTAGTTCCTCTGCCTTTTCTAAACCCAGCTTGTACATCTGGCAATTCTCGCTCCATGAATTGCTGGAGTCTACCTTGCAAGATCTTGAGCATTACCTTACTGGCATGTGAAATAAGTGCCTCTGTTCGATAGTTTGAACATTCTTTAGTGCTTCCCTTTTTTGGTATGGGGATATAAGTAGATTTTTTCCAATCTGATGGCCATTCTTGTGTTTTCCAAATTTGCTGGCATATGGCATGCATCACCTTGACAGCATCATCTTGCAAGATTTTAAACAGTTCAGCTGGGATACCATCGTCTCCTGCTGCCTTGTTATTAGCAATGCTTCTTAAGGCCCATTCAACCTCACTCTTCAGGATGTCTGGCTCTAACTCACTGACCACACTGTCAAAGCTATCTCCAATATTATTATCCTTCCTATACAGATCTTCTGTATATTCTTGCCACCTTTTCTTGATCTCTTCTGCTTCTGTTAGGTCCTTACCATCTTTGTTTTTGATCATACCCATTTTTGCCTGAATTTACCTCCCATGTTTCTAATTTTCTGGAAGAGGTCTCTTGTCCTTCCTATTCTATTGTCTTCTTCCACTTCCGCACATTGCTTGTTTAAAAATAATTCCTTATCTCTTCTGGCTAACCTCTGGAATTTTGCATTTAATTGGGCATATCTCCCCCTATCACTGTTGCCTTTTGCTTTCCTTCTTTCTTGGGCTACTTCCAGTGTTTCAGCAGACAGCCATCTTGCCTTCTTGGTTTTCTTTTTCTTTGGGATGTTTTTTGTTGCCGCCTCCTGAACAATGTTGCAAACTTCTGTCCATAGTTCTTCTGGGACCCTATCTACTAAATCTAGTCCCTTAAATCTATTCTTCACCTCCACTGCATATTCCTTAGGATTATTAGTGAGCTCATATCTAACTGATCTGTGGGTCTTCCCTATTCTCTTTAGTCTGATTCTAAATTTTGCAATAAGAAGTTCGTGATCTGAACTACAGTCAGCTCCAGGTCTTGTTTTTACCGACTGTATAGATGTCCGCCACCTTTGGCTGCAAAGGATGTAGTCAATCTGATTTCGGTGTCGACCATCTGGTGAAGTCCATGTATAAAGTCATCTTTTAGGTTGCCTGAAGAGAGTGTTTGTTATGCACAGTGAGTTGTCTTGGCAAAATTCTATCAGCCTATGTCCTGCTTCATTTTGTTCTCCCAGACCATGCTTGCCTGTAATTCCAGGTGTCGTCTGACTACCCACCTTAGCATTCCAGTCTCCTGTAATGAAAATAACATCTCTTTTTGGTGTATTATCTAGTAGGTGCTGCAGATCCTCATAGAACTGATCTACTTCTGCTTCTTCAGCATCTGTGGTTGGGGCATATATTTGGATCACTGTGATGTTAAATGGTTTACCCTGAATTCGAATTGAGATCATTCTATCATTTTTTGGATTGTATCCAAGCACTGCTTTAGCCACTTTATTATTAATTATGAAGGCTACTCCATTTCTTCTGTGGTCCTCTTGTCCACAGTAGTAGATCTGGTGGTCATCTGATGTGAAGTGGCCCATCCCAGTCCATTTCAGTTCACTGACACCTAAAATGACTATATTTAATCTTGACATCTCACCAATAACCACATCCAATTTGCCCTGGCTCATAGATCTTACATTCCAGGTTCCTATGGTGTGTTGATCTTTAGAACATCGGATTCGTCATTCACCACCAGCACCGTCGGCCGCTAGCCGTCCTTTCGGCTTTGAGCTAGCTGCGTCATCACATCTGGGGCTAGTTGAACGTATCCTCTGTTCCTCCCCAGTAGCATTTTGACCATCTTCCGACCTGGGAGTCTCATCTTCCGATGGTATACCGACATATCTTTGGTTGTACTGATCCATTTAGTTTTCATGGCAAAAATACTGGGGTGGGTTGCCATTACCTTCCCCAGGGATCGTATTTAGTCTGACCTCTCTGCCACGACCTTCCCGTCTTGGGTGTCCCTTCACGGTTTAGCTCATGGTGTCATTGAGGTGCTCAAGCTCCAGCACCACAACAAGGTAACGATCTCCTTTGCTGGAGGTACCTATTGATCTACTTGCATTTGCATGCTTTCGAATTGCTAGGTTGGCAAGAGCTGGAGCTAGTGCGGGAGCGCACTCCGCATGCAGGGCTAGGGATTCGAACCTCCGAACTTGTGATCTTCCGATCAACAAGCCTGGCGTCTTACCCACTGAGCCACCACGCCCATCTCAAGGAGCACTATGGATTCCAAAACTGAACTTCCTTTTCTTCCTGCACCTCCACCCTGTAAACAGATTGGCTTTTTCTTTGAGTTTTCCCTCACCACTTTCTGTCCAAATTAATATGAAATGAACTTCTTCACTAGGTCACCACAGTTTGTGAGCTATTCTCCCTCCTTTCCTTTGATGTTGTATCATCTTCCTGCCGAAGAGTCTTGGGAACCTTCAACATTCTTGCCTATTTTGTGAGCTTGGCTCTTTCTTGAGAAAAGCACCAAGGCTCCTGAACTGGGCCAGGACATTGCAAACATCACCAGAACAAAAATTTCTGAAAGCAGGCCCTGAATCCAAAGCAAATGAGGCAATCCACTGCCCATTCCCACCCCCCATCCCCGAAGCTCAAACTTACGAAGATTTGGTGTCCATCAGGAATGGGTCTTTTTGGAAGTCTAGCAACCCAAAGAAAAAAAAGATTCTCAGTTGCAAATTGCCCCCAATAATGAGATTGCCAGGCCTGTAGTGGTCCTCCAGAGTCTGAAAAGGATTCCTCAACACACATACGGTTTGCATACTCTTATGAGTTGTTGAAGGCAGGAGCCAAAAGAGAAGCAACAGCAGGTGAGGCAGCACAGTCATTATTTTCACCTTCCCTCCTAGGTAAAAAATCAAGGCTTGTTCAGAACCGGCACAAAAGCGGCAGGCTGTGACCCTTGGATGGGCTTGGGGCAAATTTATATCAAGCGTGCTTTGTCTTACGTGTGTTTGAGCTGAGACCAAAGAGAAAATTGAGTCTCATCCCTCGAAAGAAATCACCTCTTTGCAAGACAAGCTACAGTGATCTGCCCAGCCCCCTTTGGAAGAGAGCATATTTATTTTAAGCAGGTTTTCGCTTGGATGTCTTTTGTGGTAAAACTCCAGAGGGGATACTTGAAGAATAACTGTTATTATGCTGATTCCAGGGAGTAGCAATTGTTGTATGCCCTTAGTAATAGATTTTGTTCGCACACCAGGAAGTTAAAAAACTTGTTTGTATCTCTGGTTGCTGGCCCAGGGAGCAGATGGACTTGAGAGCCAGGGTGCAACTAACTGTCCGACGGGAAAGTGAGCACCCGCAGCCAGGATGGAGTCTGTCCTGTGTGATAGTCTGCTGAGATAGAGAGAGGGCGAAGGGGCAAGAGGGCAGCATGGAAAACAGCTGGGCCCTTAGAAGTGGGAGCAATAATACCATGTTTGGATGGAACAAGTGGCTTATTTATACTCCCATGGCAGGAGATGACCTTTGAACATACCTTTCCAAACTGTGTGACGTGACACATTAGTGTGTCGCAACAAAACCTGGAAGTGTTGATGGCACGACGGTGACCATTATATATACTACTATGGGCAAGAATCCCTTAGAAGAAATGGAGTAGCCCTCATAGTCAGTAAAAGAGTGGGAAAGGCAGTACTGGGGTACAACCTCAAAAGATTAGGAATTACCTAGGTGTAGGTATTCAGAAGGTTGGTGGGGGTTACGTTCTAGAGCAGCAGAAGAAAATTGAACAGTTGCTAAGAGAAAACGATATGGAACATTGCAAGGAGGTTCCTACCCCAATGACAACTGATTTTGTTAAGACAGAGGCTGGAGACGATGACCAAACATAATGTAATCAAGAACACTATCAGTCAATAATTGGAAGTTTATTGTATTTAGCACAATGGTCACGTCCCAATATCGGGAATGCGGTAAATGTACTGAGTAGGTATGTTGTGCAACCTACCCAGAGGCATTGGAAAGGTATTAAACGTGTGTTTAGATATCTTAAAGGGACTATTAATAAATGCTGCAGATGGCCTTAGAAGCTAATTTCTCCTGTAGACCTCTATAAATAATAATACTAATAGTAATAATAATAGTAATAGTAATTAATTAAACTTGTATGCCACCTGACTCAGTGATTCTGGGCAGCTCACAAGCATTAAACAAAGAAGTTTTAATAAAATCAATAAAGCATAAATGTAAAAATAAAAATAAAGAAGCAGGATGGTCACTCAGGTGGAAGGCTAATTTGAACCCTGCTGGAGGGTTCCTCTTGGCCCCATTAGGTGGGTCAGACCAGAAAATCACCTCCACTAGAAGACCAGAACTCTACTTTATTGAGAGTGGCTATAAGAATGGAATCTTGCAGGTCTGACTTTGCTGGACCTCCCCTCCTTATTATGCCCCAGTGAATCCGGGGGTTGTCTACTTGATCTGCTCCTGAATACTATCTTGCTTCTCAGGACTTAAGGAACATTTCAGTCCCCTTTGCCTTGTAATGGTTCTCCCTTGTTATCTACAGTTGTCTAACAACTGATTGGAGCCAGAGAAGTTAGTCTCAGATACATATCTCCTCAGAACTATCAGCTGGGGAGGAAAGAATACCTTTAACCATGATGTACTTCTGGACTGGCTCCAGACGGTGAGAGTGAAGTGCATGAGGTTATGTGGTTCTCCTCCTCTCTCTGAAGCTGGTTTCAGTCAGATGGGTGAGATTGAGCCAGAACTTCATGATTTTCAGGGTGCCTCAGGCTTGGTGTTCTCTTCCCTCCTGTTTGACATCCATATGAGGCTGCCAGGAGTTCATCAGTTGTCTTGAGGTCAGGTATCATCACTACCCTGAAGATACTCAGTTGTACCTCTCAACCCCCAGCCAACCATGCAATGCTGTCAAGGTCATGTTCCTGTGCCTGGGGGCTGGATGGGGCAGAACAGGCTCAACCTTGCTCCTAGGCAGTGCTTGCTTGGTCCTCCCTGTGGAGAATTTTCCATCATTGCTCCCAAATGGGGTTCCATGGCCACACTTGGGACTGGTGCAAAACCTTGGGGGTCTTCCTGGACTCCCAGATCCTGCTTGAAGAGCAGATGGCAGCTGTGACCAGAAAGGCCTTTGCACAGGTTCAGCTTGTGAAACAGGTGTGCCTGTTCTGGATCAAGAGGCTCTCCTCACTGTCACTCATGCCTTGGTCATCTCCCACTGGATTATTGCAATGGGCTCTCCATATGACCTTTGAAGAGCAGTGCTGTAAGATGGGCAGCCATACAATGTAGTCACATTGTCAAAGCAATATGGTTTGTCTGGAACAACCTGTTTTAACAAAACCATACAGGCTTCTCGTAATCACGTTTTTCATTCCTAGGTGCTTGCAAACCCAACATTTGCTTATCTTTTGTAGGATTTTTCCAGGTATTATTTATTTATCGCTCACATTTATATCGTCCCCCCATCTCAAACAAGGCAGCTCTATAGATAGACCACATTTATTTTGACTTTCAAGCATGCTTACAATTTGATAACATTTTCAACCAGTGATGAAATGAGAGAAGGGTTGTCTATGTAATAATCGATGGCTGTTGTGGGTCTTCCGGGCTGTGTGGCCGTGTTCTGGAAGTTGTGGTTCCTAACGTTTCGCCAGCATCTGTGGCCAGCATCTTCACAGGGCAGGAGCACAGATGTAATAATCGTTTATCAAGAGCACCTTTGCTCTGCTCTTTTCGGTCTGCAGTGACCCTTGCGTTGTGTGGAGGTGGCAGCTTAGACCTAGCTGTTCCTAGCCAGAAAGGCCACCATGAAACTAACGACACCTAGGAGGCCCATGTAGCACAGGACAGCATAAAACATGGTGGCCGACCCTTCATTGCATTCCCGAACAATTTCTCCCATCACTGAACGAAAGTCCAAATTAGCCAACGGGGGAAGGTTGCCAGCCAGGAGGCACAAAGAGCTGCTTGGAAAAAGTAACAGTCCAAAGCAGCAGAGTTGATCACCTGCTTCCCCAAGAGTTTTCTTGCCCTGTTTCCTGGCTTAGTAGCTATGAAGGCCAGAACTACCATCAGAGTTTTTGCCAGCATGGATGAAATGGCAAAGGAGAAGATGATGCCAAAAGCAGCCTGTCAGAAAAGACAGGTGAGGTTCCTGGGCTGACCTATGAAGGGGAAGGAGCAGAGGAAGCAGAGCAGGATGGAGACCAGAAGGACCTATGTGTAATGACTTCAACTTCAATGCCCCAATAAACACTTCTCAATGCACTTCATTGAAATGCAGAATAAGCTTTATTAAGGATACATGTAAATCAAAGCAATCCCAAAGATCCAAATGCCGGATTCACGCCAAACACCCCTTAGTTAACTCTACCTTCTGCACATCAATTTTGCAGCACCTGTGATGTCAATGTCCATTGCGTTCACTCTCCATGACCAAGCAAATAAGCAAAGCAATATGGTTTGTCTGGAACAACCTGTTTTAACAAAACCATACAGGCTTATGGTAATCACGTTTTTCGTTTCTAGGTGCTTGCAAACCCAACATTTGCTTATATTTTGTAGGATTGTTCCAGGTATTATTTATTTATGGATCACATTTATATCTTCCCCCCATCTCAAACAAGGCAGCTCTATAGAAATACCACATTTATTTTGACTTTCAATCATGCTTACAATTTGATAACATTTTCAACTAGTGATGAAATGAGAGAAGGGTTGTCTATGTAATAATTGTTTATCAAGAGGGCCTTTGCTCTACTCATTTCGGTCCGCAGTGACACTTGTGCTGTGTGGAGGCGGCAGCTTAGACCTAGCTGGTCCTAGCCAGAAAGGCCACAATGAAACTAACGAGACCTAGGAAGCCCATGTAGCGCAGGACAGCATAAAACATGGTGGACAACCCTTCATTGCATTCCAGAACAATTTCTCCCATCACTGAACGAAAGTCCATATTAGCCAATGGGGGGAGGTTGCCAGGCTGGAGGCACAAAGAGCTGCTTGGACAAGGTAACAGTCCAAAGCAGCAGAGTTGATCACCTGCTTCCCCAAGAGTTTTCTTGCCCTGTTTCCTGGCTTAGTAGCTATGAAGGCCAGAACTACCATCATGGTTTTTGCCAACATGGATGAAATGGCAAAGGAGAAGATGATGCCAAAAGCAGCTTGTCACAAAAGACAGGTGAGGTTCCTGGGCTGCTTCCTCTGCTCCTTCCTCTATGAAGAGGAAGGAGCAGAGGAAGCAGAGCAGGATGGAGACCAGAAGGACGTATGTGTAATGACTTCAACTTCAGTGCCCCAATAAACACTTCTCAATGCACTTCATTGAAATGCAGAATAAACTTTATTATGAATACATGTAAATCAAAGCAATCCCAAAGATCAAAATGCCAGATTCACGAAAAAAGCCCTAACTTAACTCTCCCTTCTGCGCACCAATTTCGCAGCACCTGTGATGTCAATGTCCATTGCTTTCACTCTCCACTCCCTGGACTCTCTCTGACTCCTGCCGGTGGCCGATCTTGGCACCACATTCCACATTCTCTGATGGAAAACACAACCCCTTGCTTGGCACAGCTCCCTCCCTCCTCACATTCCACAAACTAACACTAACACAATTAATAGCAGGATTCAACTTTGAACCCTGACATGCCGACCCTCCAGGAAAAAGAAATGCATATAGGAAAAGAAGAAAAGAGAAAAACAGAAAAAAGAACAATATAGGATATGCATATTAGATACACAGATAAGCAATCACATCGTAGCTTAGTGAGAAATCTGCAATGAGAAAAAACATAACAGTTAACTGTATCATTTTACCTAGGCTTATCAGGATACTGAGAATGGAAGTTGGCAAGAAGCCTGGGAGCTGAAACATGAGACTTATCCACCCATTCACTGAAACCCATAGGCAAATGTTTCCATTGAACCAAATATTGCAATTTGCCTCTGTGAAGGTGAGAGTCCAAAATAGACTTCACTTCAAAATGCTGTGCATCCCCCACCATCACAGACGGATGCGTCGGCAGTTCTGGATGCCACCTCTCAGGTGTTTTCACCGGTTTCAACAAACTAATGTGAAAAACAGGATGTATTTTCCAGAGATTCTTGGGTAATTCCAACTGAGCAGTAACAGAATTTATCACTTTCACAATTGGAAAAGCTCCAACATACTTAGCTCCTAATTTTTTTGGATGACTGATTACAATGCAAATGCTTGGTAGATAAATATATTTGTTCAGCCACAACCAACGGCCATTCTGGAAACCTTTTCCGGTCTGCAAAGTTTTTAAAGTGTCCTTTGCCTCTTGTTGTGTCTTTTGCATTACCGGCCAATTGGCCCTTACTTGTGAAATCCATTCATCTGCCAATATTGGATTGGGGTGATCCTTCGAGGAGGGATCCGGTAATTCTGGTATAGGCACAAAGTCCTGATGATTAGCAATTTTAAATGAAGAAAAGCTCGTGCTCTGATGAACGGCACTATTGTATGCTACTTCAGCAAATGTTAAAAGATCAACCCAGTCTCTTTGTTGATAACTAATGTAACACCTCAAATCTGTGCTTTCCAAAGTGCCGCTGTTGGCGACACACCAATGGCGGCAGCAGTGGTGGTGCGGGGGCGTGCACGGTGGCAGGGGCCTGCACAGCAGTGACGCGGGGGATGCACAGCGGCAGTGTGCGTGGTGGTGGCAGTGGCGGCAGTGGCAGTGACCTCCACTAAAACGTGGAAGCGCTGATGGTAATCAAACGTTCAGTCGAACCATCTGTCCATGGATGAAAAGCTGAGCTTAAAACTTGTTCAGTGCCAATTAATTTAAAAAACATTTCCAAAATTTGGCAGTAAATTTACTTCCCCGGTCACTGATTATCCACATGGGGGCACCGTGGGGCCGATAGATATGCTGATTGAAGAGCTTGGCTAACTGACCAGCCGATGGAATACTTTTACACAGAATGAAATGTGCTTCCTTAGAAAATAGGTCTGTAACTACCCAAATCACAGTCTTTCCCTTGCTTTCTGGTAAATTCACAATAAAGTCCATAGCAATTTCCTTCCAGGGGCTGGATGGCTGCACTACCCCCTGCAACAATGCCACAGGTTTGCCAGCAGCCCTTTTCATGGTGGTGCATACAGGGCAAGACAAAACCTATTCTTTTACATCTTTCCTTAAGGTTGTTGTTTATTCGTTCAGTCGCTTCTGACTCTTCGTGACTTCATGGACCAGCTCACACCAGAGCTTCCTGTCGGCCGTCACCATCCCCAGCTCCCCCATGGTTAAGTCTGTCACCGTGGACCACCAAAATTGTTCCCTGACCAAATGCAAAGTAGAAAAATTTAAATCAGATAAAAAAGAATTTGAATTTGAACAAACTAAATCGGAATTTGAGATACAATTATGTGAGACAGATGACCATTTAATAGCTAAGATGTATAAATTATTGTTAGAAGGTGAAATGGTAGAGGAACAAGTTAAAGATTGCATGATCAAATGGGCATAAAATATTGGTCATAATATTCAAATGCAACAATGGGAAGATATGTGGATCAAAGGATTAAAATTTACTTTGTGTTATAATTTGAAGGAAAACTTTTATAAGATGATGTATAGATGGTATATGTCCCCACAAAAGTTAGCTAATATGTATGGGAATGTTTCCAACTTGTGTTGAAAATGCAAAAAAAAGAGTGACCATTTTATCATATGTGGTGGACATGTGAAATAGCAAAGAAATTTTGGACTCAGATACATTCATTGATGCAAAATATTTTACAAATTCGAATTCAATTTAAACCAGAATTATTCTTATTGTGAATAACAGAAGAACAAATAGGAAAAAAAATTATAAGAATTATGCAATATATGATTACAGCAGCAAGACTTCTATATGCACAAAATTGGAAAAATCAGATTACACCTACGATACAAGATTGGATGTTAAAAGTGATGGACATGGCAGAAAATGATAAATTGACATGTTTATTAAAAGAAAGTTCAAATTATTCCTTTAACAGTCAACATTACTGGATTATGATCTGAAAGAGTCTTGGGTAATATTTCAGCTTTACTAACGTCCATCATTAGACTTTTAGATATCAAAATCATATCTATTCTGGAATGTGATTTAAATCTCTCTGAGTAATACGTATATTCTCTAGAAGTCCCATTCATAAATCTCCAGATATCTTGTAAATCCAACATCTCTTTTAAGTCAAAAAATGTTTGTGGCAATTGTCCCTGTGTTTGCTTCACTTCTTTTTGTGAATGTCTATCCATCCTGGGGTGAATTACCCCATTACAATCACCCATAAAACACCAGTTATCATAGGTTAAATCCAAGAGTTTGTCCATCAAATTTTTATAGAATACTCCTTTGTCCATATTTGGTGCATAAAGTCCAACGACCAATGTTTTAGTTCCTTGTATGTTAATTTCTACTGCAACGTAACGACCTTCATCATCAGTTAATATCAATTTTGGATTTAACTTTGGTTGTATATATAAAACTACCCCCTTGGTCTTCTTATGTCCAGCCAAAATAAATTCTTCTCCAATTTTCTGAGCATCTGCAGGATAAAATCGCTCGGATTCGGTCTAAGTTGGACTGCATAGCTTCATACTCTGACTGCTGTACTTAAATTTAAGAGTAGAATCTTTGGTTTTTTATTTATGTTATCATCCATTTTACCTAGCAAATAAAATTCTGGTTTCATCCTTACCTCTTTATCTATTATTTTACATACATATTTATGTATTTTACTCCAGTATTTTTTTTGCTTTTGTGTATGTCCACCATACATGATAAAAAGACCCACTTTTAATTTTACATTTCCAACATAAATTAGTGTTACTAAATTTTGATTTGAATAATATCTCAGGAGACATATACCATCTAAAAATTCATTTTATACAAATATTCCCTTAAATTATTACTTAAATTAAATTTCATATCTTTAATTCAAATATCTCCATACATCAGAGATTCTTGCGCCTCATTAAATTTTCTCTGCAATTCAGGTCAGGCCTCAGTAGGATAATGTAGCATTTGGGAAAAAAGATACAAGCCAAGAGACCAGCTCCAGAAGTCAAAATGGAGAAAATCTCCACGGCTACCATGGACTTCCCTTTGGAGCTCAGATAGGTGGGGAGGAAGGAGATCCAAACACTGCAAAAGACCAGCATGCTAAAAGTAATGAACTTGGCTTCATTAAAGCTGTCGGGCAATTTCCTAGCCAAAAAGGCCACCGTGAAACTGATGAGGGCCAGGAAACCAAGGTAAGCAAGGACAGCGTAAAACATTGAAGCTGAGCCTTCCTTACATTCCAAGATGGTCTCTCCTACCAAGGAGTGGAAATCCAAGTTGGGAAATGGGGGAGAGGTTACCAGCCAGGTGGCACAAAGAACTGCTTGGACCAGGGGACAGGCTAAGACAATGGAGTTGGTCAGTGGTTTTCCTAAGAATTTCCTTGTCCTGTTCCCTGGTTTGGTGGCCATGAAAGCTAGAACCACAATGACAGTTTTTGCCAAAACAGAAGAAACAGCAAGGGAAAAGAGAATGGCAAAGACAGTTTGTCGGAAGAGACAGGTAAGCTTCCCCGGTCGACCAACGAAGAGTAAGGAGCAGAGGAAGGAGAGCAGGAGGGAGACGAGGAGGATGTAGGTGACATCACGGTTGTTGGCCTTGACGATCGGTGTGTCACGATGCTTTAGGAAAATTGCCAAGACTGCCAATGTGATCACGAAGAGAGAAATAGCTAGAGAAGCTAAAGCATATCCCAGGGTCTCCTGATAGGAAAGGAAGTGGATCTTCTTGGCAATGCAGTGATCTTTGCCCTTGTTAGGGTACTGGTCTTTTGGGCAGGGGTCACAGTGAGCTGCATCTGAAATCAAGAGTCTTTGTCTAAGAATTTCATATGTATCAGCTGTGAGCAAGTTCCCTCCCCCAGGTTTCTTAGGGGTGACATGACTGTTCCCTCACCAACTGACAGATGGTGATGGAATGACATACTGTGCAAATTTTGCACCCCAAAAAGGGAAAAACTTCTTAGGTTGAAGTTGAGTATAGAGATGGTTTGGTTTCATGCATGGATCTATGGAGTTCCAATTGTGAAGTCTGCTATTGTGTCAGGATTGAAGCTGAGTCTGATGGGTCCGATTTGGAGGTAGAAGGGCCAATAAAAATTAAAGCAGGAAAGAACGGGGATTGCACAAAATTTGAATCAGTTTCTGAGCAGGCGACTGGAGGCAGCCCAGTAGGACACTCGCCTCCACCAATGAAGATAAAAAAAGAAGTGCAAGAACAGAAGTGGGAAAGGCGGACGGAACAATGTGAAGCACAATTGGTGCCCGATCACAAACGGTGAGAAAATCAAAGGGATAAAAGACGAGCGCAGCATGCATCCATTGCCGCAGAAAACAGTTCACATTCTGTCCTGCTTCCTGGAGTGAATCACAATCCTGTCACCATGCCAGACTCCCCAATCTGACCTTGCCCTGCTCCACGCCAGAACCTTAACTTGTAAACCAGTGAAGCCTCATGCCAGAACCTTGCCTCGCCATCCAGCCAAGTTTTTTGCTAGAGACTTGCCTTGCCACCCCACCCAGCCTTGTGCCAGAACCCTGCCTCATAGCACTGCCGTGCTTTGAACCAGAAACTACCCTTGCCTCCACACCGCATCCATTGTCGGAACATTGCTCTGCCTTTGCGCCCAGCCTCGAGCCGGAACCTCACCTTGCAGCCTCCACATCCAGCCTCTAGCTGGAACCTCACCTTACAGCAGCCGCACCCAGCTCCATGCCAGAATCTTGCCTTGCCTCTACATCAAGTCTCCCACCAGAGCCTCGCACTGCAGACGTGCCAAGCCTTTAGCTGGAGTTGCATCCTGTAGCCATGCCAAGCCTCGTGCTGAGATAGTTCTTTGGTACAGTGCCAAGCCTTGCACCAAAGCCTCACACCACAGCTGCACCAAACCTTGTGCCAAGATTATTCCTTGCTGCATCACCGAGCCTCACACCAGAACCTTGCACCACAGCCACACCAAGCATCTTGCTGGGACTTTGCATCGTAACCAGATGGTGGCTGCCCACATGTACGCCAACCAGGAATGGTACACCACTTGCCACCCGAACTCTGTGAGCTTCCTGTGTCATATTGTTTTTCCTAGAAATATTTTGTGTGTCTTGATTGTAAATAAAAACCTTATTCTACACCTTCCTGATTCGGGTCTTAGTCGGAACAGGACAGATTGTCTGTGGCCATAACCTATGTGGGAAAAAGAAGGTGGTAGACCTGGGACTAATTGACTATGGCATACCAGCAGCTCACCCTGTACTCAAGACCCAAGCCATGATAGACTCGGGGGCCACTGCCAATTTCATTGATGAGGGGTTTGCCAAACATCAGGGCATACCTCAGCACAAGGTGAAGCCCGCACTGGTCATCGAGACCATTGATGGCCGGACCCTCCACTCCGGTCCTGTGTCCTCCACCATGCAAGGTCTTCTTATGCAAATTGGTAGGAACCAGGAGTGGCTGGAATTCTATGTGGTTTCCACACCTCACTTCCCATGTGGTACTGGGGTTAGAGTGGCTATAAGCACACGAGTCACAGATTGAGTGGTCATCTGGGAGGGTTGAATTCTCCAGCCCTCAGTGTGCAGGGCCCAATGCCCAATGTTTTTGCTGCCAGAAAATTCGTAGCATCCAATCCGCCACTGCCTCCACAGCTCCGATGGTTCAACGTCTTCAAAGAGAAAGAAGCAGACCAGCTACCACCCCACAGATCCTATGACTGCCCATCGACCTAGTTCCGGGCGACTGACTGGATCAACACCAATGGCATCGCCATTGAAACTGGTAAGGTAGAGGCACTCCAGTCCTGGCAGCCCCCATGCCAAGCCAAGGACATGCAATGCTTATTGGGGTTTGCAAACTACTATTGGAATTTCATCCATCACTTTGCAGAGCTCACCACTCCTCTCTCAAATCTACTTTGGAAATGGACTAATTTTATGTGGCGGGATGCCAAGCAATGGGCATTTGACTGTCTCAAATTCACCTTCAACTTGGGCCCCATCCTCAGACACCCAGATCCTCTCCAGGCATTTGTGGTCGAAACGGATGCATTAGACATTGCCATCACGGCTATTCTACTGGAAGAAGATCCATGAACCAGAACCTTGTTTCCCTGTCCATGCCACACCTGGAAGTTGGCACCTGCCGAAAGAGCCTACACCATCTTGGACAAGGAATTGTTAGCATCTGAGAACTAGAGGCACCACCTAGAGGGAGTCCATCATTCCATCGCAGTGAGGACAGGACGTCACAATCTGGAGCATTTGAAGACTGCGAGGAGTTTGAACCAGAGGAAGATTCGCTGGTCATTGTTCTTCTCACGCTTCAACTTCCAAGTGAAATGACACTGCAGTGGTGCCATGACAACGCCGCTGCACACCATTTTGGTTCTTTAAAATGTTAGACCTGATTTCCCTGGAGTTTTGTTGGCCTCGCATTCGGGATGAGGTGAAACAATTTGTTATCATGGCCTGAGTGCCACTGGGCCAAGAATCAGACAGGGAAGCCTTCAGGCCTTCTTATGCCCCTACCCACACCAGTACAACCTTAGGAGGCCATATTTATGGACTTCATAACAGAACTCTCAGACTCCCAAGGCGCCATGACCATTTTGGTGGTGGTCAATTCAATGACTAAGATGGCACATTTCATAGTATATAGAGGTCTTCCCACTGCTGAAGAAACAGTGCGACTGTATATTAAACATGTCTTCAGGCTGCATGGGTTGGCCAAGTGTGTGATCTCAGATAGAGGATCCCAGTTCACTGCCTACTTCTGGAAAGCACTCCTCAAGAACTTGAGTATTCAGAGTCACTTATTGTCAGCTTATCACCCAGAATCGAATGGGGGGACAGAATGGGTGAACACCATTTTGGAGCAGTAACTGAGTTCTTACATCAATTTCCAACAGGATAATTGGGCGGACCTGCTAGCAGTAGCGGAATTTGCCTACAACAACGCACTGCCCCACTTCCACCACACTTCCACACTGCACACTTCCACTTCTCTTCTTCGAGAACTACAGGGTTTACCCTCAACACCTCCCCCTTGTGCCCCCAGAATCCTCCATGCCTGCTGCCAACCAGCTTTTTCAGGAGTTACAGGCCAGTCACCAGGTCCTGCTCAAACAGTTAGATAAGGCCAAGGATGACTTCAAGCAGTTCGCTGATCGCCATTGGAAGCCAGGACCATCGTTAGGGGTTGTTGACTTGATGTGGCTGTCCACCAAACATCTGACCTCCATGTGCCTATCCCAGAATTTGGACCACCGCTTCCTGGGACCTTTTCCAGTTGAAGTCGTGATCAACCCCTTCGCATTCAGCTTAACCCTGCTGTCCCACATGTTGGTACACCCCGTGTTTCATAGATCCTTGTTAATACACACATCTTCAGCCAGCTCACTGAGATCCATGAAGCCGACTCTTCCTCCAGTCATCATTCAAGAGGAGCCCAAGTACGAGGTTGTACGCATCCTGGACTAGTCCTTTCGTCATGGTTTTCCCCACTACCTCATCCATTGGAAGGGGTATGGACCAGACAAATACTGGTGGGAGAATGTGACAGATGTACACGCACACTGTTAGGCAAGTGACTTTCACTGGCAATACCCCCATAAACCCAGACCTCCCAGTCAGGGAGAAAGGGGTACTGTGGTAGGGGTAAGTGTCAGGATGGAGGCTGAGTCCTATGAGTCCAATTTGTAGGTCGAAGGGCTGATAACAATTATAGTGGGAAAGAACAGGGATGGCATGAAATTTGAATCAGTTTCTGAGCAGCCGATTGGAGGCAGCCCAGTAGGAGACTCTTCTCCATGCTTGAGCGTACAAGAAGGGAAGTGGGAAAGGCAGATAAAACAATGCGAAGCAAGATTGGTGCCCTATCACAAACAGCATGAAAATCAAAGTGATAAAAGACGAACACAGTGTGCATCCATTGCCGGAGAAAACCGTTCACATTCCATACCATGTCCTTGAGTGAATCGTGATCCCGTCGCCATGCGAGACTCCCTGATTGGACCTCGCCTTTCTTCCACGCCAGAGACTTGCTTCTAACCCACCCAAGCCTCATGCCAGAAACAGAAACAGAAACAGCCGAGTTTTGTTCCAGAGCCTATCCTTGCCGCCCCACCGAGCCTTGCGCTGGAACAATGCCTCAAAGCACTGCCGTGCTTTACACCAGAATCTAGCCTTGCTGCCATAGCTCATCCCATGTCGGAAACATGCCCTGCCTTTATACCCAGACTCGAGTGGCAACCTCCCATTGCAGACTCTGCACCCAGCCCTGAGCTGGACTTGCATCCTGCATTCTGCAGCCACCCCAAGCCTCATGCCGGAACCTCGAACCGCTGTCATCCCAAGCCTTGCGCCGGGACTTTGCATTGCAGCCACATGGTGGATGCCCACATCCACAACAACTGGGAATGGAACACCACTTGCCACCTGAACTCTGTGAGCTTCCTGTGTTGTATTGTCTTTCCTATAAATACTTTGTGTGTCTTGATTGTAAATAAAAGCCTTATTCTATGCCTTCCTGCTTTGGGTCTTTGTCTGAACAGGACATATGGAGAAAAACCTTGCTAGAAAATCTGCTATTAGAGGTTTTTCTACATTATCTGTTGGTATGTGCTGAGTAGGCAAAAAACAGAGTAGAGAGAGAGGGGGAGAGGGGGAGAAAGGAGAGAGAGAGAGGAGGTAGGCAAGGATAGGGGCTCTTTGCCTGATCAAAAGTGATTCATGGGGAACTTGACTTCAGGAGAGAGGGAGGAAACAACGATCCAGAGCAATCTGGAACAATTTCTCTGCTTTGTGCTTCAAATCAGATTTTCCCATCACTCATGCAGAATTTTTTTGCACGGAGAGGTTAGCAGAGATAGGTAGATAGATCTACACTTTCTCTGACAGGTGTACCAATTTCCTGGGAGATTGATATTCCTGACAGAAGAAACATTTGGTAAATAATAAACATTAAGGCTTGAACCCAAACCACACCACACTACTTATTCAGAAAAAAAATCAGTAGTTGGTTTTCCCAGTGGTATGTGATGGTAGGAGCGGAAAGGCTAGTAAGGAACCCATCAATTGTGCCCTGAAACTACCCTGTATTAAATTGCTGTGGAATGGGAAAGGTGTCTTTGGGACAAGTCAGTTTAGATCCATATAATGAAAGTTTCTGCTGAAAACTATTAAAAATTTCAAGCATGTCAATCCTACCAAAAATGTCCAAACATATTTTAATATTTTGATCAACTTAAAACTTTGCTTGACCCAGGAAGATCTGCAGTTGAAAAAACTCCCGAGATTTGCCCTACCTGTCTGATCAGAAATGGTCCCTTCTGGACAAGGGTCACATTGGTAGCAGCAAACCTGCTTGCCCTCTGGAACACTTTTCCTCTCCCCTGCATGGCACCACTTCATGCCACACCTGGCAAAGGGCACCTTCTAAAAGAGAAAGAAGAATGCTTGAGATGCCCTACGCAATGAGCACACATCGTTTATTCATTTCCACATTCCCATTTCCATCTTAAGAATGTCTTCAAAAGAAGTGGTTCACCATGGTCTACCAGAAACCAGGAACTGCTCCCAGGGGAATTCCGGCCAATGGCATTCCTGATCCTCCAATGGATGCTGGATATTGGAACTAGGACCTCTGTGTGCAAAGCAAGGCCTGCGACAGTGTCCTACAGCCTTGCTATAAGATAGAGTCATAAGGGTCCAATAAAGGTTGATGGAGTTCACTGTTTCCTGCTTCAATTGCAGAGTTTTTTCCTATCCCAACCTTTTTTGGACATGCCACATTGCAGACCTCAAATGTGTTACATGCAAAGGAGGTCTTTCACCACATGGTTGTCAACTTTTGTGATTCAATACACCTTTTTTCCAGTTACAAGAACATTCTGTATCCCAGGGAAAGAATGAATCTCTCCCTGGATTCAGAACATATCCTCCAGCCCACCTTTGTGGCCCAGATGATTCCATCCGGATTAATGGCGAAATCCTGGCCTGGGGGAGCCCCAAGATCTATTCGCCCAACTTTCACAGGGACGAAAGATTGATTGGGGAGGAAAACCCAGTTCAGAAGATAATAACGAGCTGACCCCAGTCCATTTTCTGAAAAGGAGACTTCATTTCCAGCAGTGTCATTGAACCGGACATTCCTCAAATATGGAAGAATCTGAAAGAAAAGACAACCTTAGGAACTGGGGTACTTGCAAACAGGACATTGTGGCTCTATCACTATCGGGTGGCCACCATCTTAGGAGATAAATTGTGTGTCTGTACTTGGTGAATATTGTTGTGATCGTGAGCAGCACCGAATCACAGGAATCCATCCTGGAGCATGTGACATTAATCTAAGCACTACAAAAAGATTCTATCTTGGACTTTTGGATTATGGCTTACTCGATTCCAGTTTTACTAGAAAGATACCGACATAGAAACATTTTAATGCCATACTGCAAATGTCATTGTTTGGTTCTACTCCTGAAATCTTAGCTATATAATTTTTAAAATGTTTATCATGGTCCATGGTCTTGTAAATGACATATTCAATTCTGGGATTGAGTTAATTATTTCCACAACAAGAGTAAGATTCCCCAGATCATTCCTGACACTTTCTAGATGATAGTCAAAAAATGCTGAATGTAGTACCAGGTCCAACCAAGTGGAAGGAAGTGCCTCCCCCAATCTTGATATTGATCAAGGGAGGTCCTAGATTTAGCCTTTCATGTGGAACAACCTGATGAATTTCGAACCAGCAGGCAAGTAGGAGCATCTACTCGTAGAGTCCCCTTTGGGGGAGATGGTGCGGTGATAGAAGTTGAAAAATAAATAAATAAATAAATATTTGCATTGGAGCCCTGCTATGTGGGTTGAGGTTGGCAGAGGCTGCTTTCACACAACAACTGGAACCGTACAACAAATGGCCAATTAACAGAACATGAGTTCACACAGTATGCTAAGTCATTGAAAAATAAGGAAGTTTAAAATGTGATAAGCTTATGGTTTTGTTTATAGGCTGGATTCAGATCACATGCTAAGGTCAACTTGTGCACATGTGACCACTAGGATTTGCACTGACCTGTGGAAACATCTTGCACAAGCACAGCCAGATTGCCGTCTTGATCGGCTGATGCCTCCTGCCTGGGATGGTCACGAATTGAAACTCAGGCAGTTGTGGAAGAAGCTGTAGAAGATCCTTCAGGACCAGAGAGCAAGGCACGTCCAACATGGGCATTACGGAAAACTGGTTTGGTTGTCTCTTTCCCTCCCCATGTTCCTTTTTCATCAAAAAAATATTTCATGCATGTTTTGCATATTTTAATATTTTTTAAAATACAGTATGTATTGATTTATTGATCAATTATACGTGATCAAATTGTTGTTGACTCTTAGCAGCTCTGTTCTGAGATGTAGTTAATTGGGTAGTGTACAAGTATATAATGAGTAATGTAGTAAATATATCTGTGAATCTTCCCCCTTAAATATCTTTTGAATGGACAAAACAGAGACATTACCTGCCATGACTGGAAATTTGAGATCTTCTTTCCAAGCCTCATCATGGCTGGTCGGGCTCCTGATCCATGCATTACATGTAATACGTGTGCCACAGAGTAAATGGCATGGTAGATGTTGAAACTTTCACCTGTCATGCTCTTTTCAAAAATGTAAGTTGGCAGATTCTCTACATTTTCCTTTCCTGTACAATCTCCCCTTTGCTTTTGGGGGATTTCACCTGATTTCAGTAACTGGCAGCGAAAGACCCTTTCCCACCATGGAGGGAGAAAAACATCTCCCTGTGGTTTCAAGGGGTCTAAAGAGAGGATGAAATGCCTGAATTCTGATATATCACCAGTATGGTCCCTAAAATGTAAAACACCATGGAAGGGCTTCAAGGTTTGCAATGCTTTTTGAAAAGCTGTCACACTAACATCCCAATGGGAAGTCAAGATCCAGATTTTCCCAAACGAAGTTTTCGTCAATTCTTCATGGCGAACCAGCCTCAGGTGTACAATTTTAATAATACTGGAGCCTCTCCGGGATGCAGTATCATCAGTATGCTGATGATACCCAGCCCTACATCTCCGCCCCAAGTAGCACAGGTGGAGCTGTAAATGTCTGGACCCAGTGTCTGGAGGCTGTTTGGGTCTGTATGGGGTGGAAAAGGCTTCGGTCTTCTCTTATGCCTGCTCTATTCTATCCCCCACCCTCTCGTACAGCATCCCCCCAGAGATGAGGCAGGCACCCTCTCTCCTGGTGTTCCGGAAAGCCTTGAAAACCTGGCTTTGGTCCCAGGCCTGGGGTTGACATTTGTAATTGTTTCATGGCCCCTGTTTTGTTTTGTTGGCTGTGTTAGCAGAGTATTTTAGTCTGGGCTGCCTGTAGATTTAATGTTTCTCAGTGTTTTATGTTTTCTCTAGTTTTGTACAGCACTCAGAGCCCACTGGAGGGGGAGTCAATAAATTTAAATAAATAATAATATATAAATATTATTGCCCCCTAACTACCGCCCAGAGTCCCCTCCGGAATGGGGGGAGATGGGCGGTGATATAAGTTAGAAATATAAATAAATAAATAAATAAATTTGGACTGGTCTTTGGCTTCTATGTCCAGATCTATTCTGTCTCTGCCCCGCACAGATATCCAATATAACCCCCTTACCTGTGGGACCTTGAAGATGGTGAAGATGGAGGCCATCTGCCTTGAAGATTTGGAGTCACTACCACCAATGATGGACAGCAGAGTGTCCTGCCTGTCACATTTATAACCTGGAACCATTCGGCCTCGTGTGGAGAGCAGACAGAGGCTGTTCAAGGAGATCATCCTCTCAATCTGGCTATTGTCATAGATGCGGAAGCCGAGTGTGATGTTGGGGAGGAGAACCAGATCCTTGTTGACCTGTGTGACTGCAAATACCAAGGCCAGGAACTGCTGGTAGTTGTTAGGTATGACTCTACAATGGGAAAGACATCAGGGAACATTATATAAAAAGTTGTGTTTGGTGGTGGAGTTTGCTTTGCCTTTTTCTGATGTTCTCCTGGACTTTTCATTTTGTTCTGAGGCTTTGGGAAAAACATCTGATTAAGAATGTTATATGCACTGAAATACACTGCTGTGAAACAATGGTAGGGACTGAAAAGTACTATGAGACTCCAAACAGTCACCTTTGACCAATGGAAGTAATTTGTGATTCAAGGTTTTTGTATGTGCCTTTGAGTTTGTGTTGAATCCGTGACTGCCAGGAAAGTTCCTGCAGTTTTCTTGGCAAGTGGTTTGCCATTGCCTCCTTCCTAGGACATAGAGAATGACTGGCCCAAGGTCACCCTGCTGGTTTTTTAGAATGGCAGGATTAGAAATTACCATCTCCCAGCTCAATACCTTTAATAACTACCCCAAACTGGCTCCCAGGTAGCTGGCTATATGGTAGCTTCTGCAATATTAAAGGAACCCCTGGTACAGATCCTACTTCCTAGGACAGATAGAACAACTGGCCACCCTCCTGGTTTTTTAGAATGGGAGGATTAGAAATTACCATCTCCCAGTTTCTACCTCAATGCCTTTAACCACTACCCCAAACTGGCTCTCAGGTAGCTGGCTCTCAGGTAGCTTCTGCAATATTCAATGAACCCCTGGTTCAGACCTCAGAGGAGGATCATAGCTGAGCAGTCAAGGAACATTCTTTGCACAAAGAAAGCTGAGCTTTAGACCTCACAGCTCCTGCAGGTATCACAGGTAAAGTCTTTTTGGAAATCTGCCTCTGCCATTCAGTGGAAGCAAACAGAGCTTGGGAACAAGCCATGATGAAGGTATGTCTTTGTGATATCATACAATGGTGAGAAACCATTACAGGATGCATTGAGGAATGTCTCTCCCCAGGACCTGGTATTTAAAGCCTGCTGCCTGGGTGCTGCCCTTTTCACACAGCCCATGTTAGCCATTTACTACACCAATCGATCCATCCCCCTTGAAAAACCGTCCACACAACTGGTTGCAGCAAGTCCCACCATTTAACTGGTTCTGGTTTTTCAAAAAAGGCTCCCTTGTATTGGTTTTGAATCTTCTTACCTTTAGCCTGGAGCACTTTGGGAGAAGGCCGAGAAACCTTCCTCTTCCTCCACATCACAGCCACTTTTATACCCCTGTATTGTCCCCCCCTTCTTCCCTTTGCTCCAGTGGCTGCCATCTCTCCCAATCTCTCTGCTGGCCCCCTAATCCATTTGCTTGTCCCCTCAAGCAGCTTCTTCAGCTCGGATAACCATCGCTGTTCCCAATATTCCAGCAGGGGCGACAGCATCAGTTTACTGAAGGCTGTTACTAAGGAGCACTACGGATTCCAAAACTTAATTTCCTTTTCTTCCTGCACCTCCACACTGTAAACAGATTGGCTTTTTCTTTGAGTTTTCTCCCATCACTTTCTGTCTAAACTAATATGAAATCTACTTCTTCACTAGGTCGCCTCAGTTTCTGAGCTATTCTCCCTCCTTTCTTTTGATGTTGTATCATCTTTCTGCCAAAGAGTCCTGGGAAACTGGAACATTCTTGCCTATTTTGTGAGCTTGGCTCTTTCTTGAGAAAAGCACCAAGACTCCCGAGCTGGGCCAGGACATTGCAAAAATCACCAGAAGAAGAATTTCTGAAAGCAGGCCCTGAATCCAAAGCAAAGCAGGCAATCCTCTACCCCTTCCCAGCTCAAACTTACAAAGTTTTGATGTCCAACAGGAATGGGTCTTTTTGAAAGTCTAGCAACCCAATGAAAATAAAAGTTCTCAGTTGCAAATTGCCCCCAATAATGAGATTGCCAGGCCTGTAGTGGTCCTCTATAGTCTGCCGAAGGTTCCTCAACACACATACGGTTTGCATCCTCTTATGCGTTGTTGGAGGCAGGAGCCAGAAGAGCAGCAGCAGCAGCAGGTGAGGCAGCCCAATCATTATTCTCGCCTTCCCTCCAAGATGAGAAATCAAGGCTTTTTCAGAACCTGCAAAAAGGAGGCAGGCTGTGACCCTTGGATGGGCTCGTGGCAAATTTATACCAAACATGCTTTGACTTACATGTGTTTGAGCTGAGACCAAAGAGAAAATTGAGTCTCGTCCCTCGAAAAAAATCACCTCCTTTCAAGACAAGCTACGGTGATCTGTCCAGCCCCCTTTGGAAGAGCTCAGAGCATATTTATTTTAAGCAGGTTTTCACTTGGATATCTTTTGTGGTAAAACTCCAGAGGGGATACATGAAAAATAACTGTTATTATGATGATTCCAGGGAGGAGCAATTTTTGTATACCCTTAGTAATAGATTTTGTTCGCACAACAGAAAGTTAAGAAACATGTTTGTGTCTCTGGTTGCTTGCCCAGGGAGCAGATGGACTTGAGAGCCAGGGTGCAGCTGACTGTCTGACGGGAAAGTGAGCACCCGCAGCCAGGATGGAGTCTGTCCTGTCTGATAGTCTGCTGAGATAGAGAGATAGAGAGAGGGCGAAGGGGCAAGAGGGCAGCATGGCAAACAGCTGGGCCCTTGGAAGTGGGAGCAATAATGCCCTGTTTGGATGGAACAAGTGGCTTGTTTATACTCCCATGTCAGGAGTAGAAGGTAACTTCTTAGAAGCTAACTTAGAAGCTAACTTCTCCTATAGACCTCTCCTATAGAGCTCTATAAATAATAATACTAATAGTAATAACAATTTGTTGTTTATTCGTTCAGTCGTTTCCGACTCTTCGTGACTTCATGGACCAGCCCACACCAGAGCTTTCTGTCGGCCGTCACCATCCCCAGCTCCCCAATGGTTGAGTCCGTCACCTCCAGAATACCATCCATCCATCTTGCCCTTGGTCGGCCCCTCTTCCTTTTGCCTTCCACTTTCCCTAGCATCAGCTTCTTCTCCAGGGTATCCTGTCTTCTCATTATGTGGCTGTGCCGCCTCGCGTGGTATGGGAATGGGAATAGTTCCTCTTGGGGATGGCTAGTGCCATAGAGCCCTTTTAAAGAGAACCATCTATCGCCTATTGGATTTTTATATTTAATATATTAGTTCTGTAATGTATTTTAAATTGTAGTTACTTTTAAAGATTTTAAATTGTTGTACTGTAAACCGCCCAGAGTCCCCCTCGGGGGAGATGGAGCGGTAATACAAGTTAACATATAAATAAATAAATAAATAAATGTGGCCAAAGTACTTCAGTTTTGCCTTTAATATCATTCCCTCAAGTGAGCAGTCTGGCTTGATTTCCTGGAGTATGGACTGGCTTGATCTTCTTGCAGTCCAAGGCACTCTCAGAATTTTCCTCCAACACCACAGTTCAAAAGCATCTATCTTCCTTCGCTCAGCCTTCCTTATGGTCCAGCTCTCGCAGCCATAGGTTACTACAGGGAATACCATTGCTTTAACTATGTGGACCTTTGTTGTCAGTGTGATGTCTCTGCTCTTAACTATTTTATCAAGATTTGCCATTGCTCTCCTCCCAAGAAGTAGACGTCTTCTGATTTCCTGGCTGCAGTCAGTGTCTGCAGTAATCTTTGCGCCTAGAAATACAAAGTCTGTCACTTGACTCTCAGTGGTTCTTGGCAGCTCACAAGCATCAAACAAAGAAGTTACAATAAAACCAATGAAGCATAAATATAAATATAAAACTATAAAGGCAGGGTGGTCACTCAGGTGCAAGGCTAATTTGAACCCTGCTGGAGGGTTGCTGTCAACCGCATTAGGTGGGTCAGACCAGAAAATCAACTCCACGAGAAGACCAGAGATCCACTTCATTGAGAGTGGCTATAAGAACGGAATCTTGCAGGTCTGACTGTGCTGGACCTCCCCTCCTTATTATGCCCCAGTGAATCTGGGGGGTGTCTACTTGATCTGCTCCTGAATATTATCTTGCTTCCCAGGACTTAAGGAACATTTCAGCCCAAAACCCAAAACGTAGCTGGGTTCAAGCGGTTGGTGGTCTCCAAAGTTATGTTGGGGTTATCTATCAGGATTGCCTGGTGTCGTACCCACCTGCTGCCTGTCAGCCAATGTGCCCCCTTAGCTTCCAGCAAGTCGCTCACACAATGGGGTTTCTGCACCTGCAGTTCTCCACCTAGTGTCAGCTTTCTGATTCTTTAATGAGCAGGGCAGCCGCTGTTGCCGCTCTCAAGCACGCTGGCCATCCCTGGGCCACAGCATCCAATTGCTTTGGAAAGTACACCACTGGTCTCTCCCAGCTCCCCAGTTTCTGGGTGAGCACCCCCATGGCATTCCTTGCAGCTCATGCACAGACAGACTGAAGGGTTTTGTCAGGTCTGGCAAACCCAAAGCAGGGGCCTCTCTGAGGGCATTTTTATCTGGTTGAAGGCATTCAAGCACTCTTTGGTCCAATCAAAGAGATCTTGGTCTGCCGTATTAGTGACCTTATATAGGGGCTTCGCCAGCAACCCAAAGTTAGGAACCCAAATTCGACAAAAACCAGCCATTCCCAAAAATCCCCTGAGCTGCCTCCTGCTAGTGGGGGTTCTCATCTGGCACACTGCCTCTACCCGTCTGTGGGTCAGCCCTCTCTCTCCTTGCGGGATCAGAAACCCTAGATATTGCACTGGCTTTTGTATGAGCTGAGCCTTTTTCTGCAATACTTTATTGCTCCAGCTTGCAAGTGCATTCAGCAGAGCTATCGTGTTCCGCTAACATTCCTCCTGAGTGGGACCTCCCCACAGTAAATCATCCATATATTGAAGGAGGGTGGCTGTCGTTCCCGCAGTTGGCCACCACTCCTTCATATCCTTTGCCAAAGCAGCACCAGAAATTGTAGGGCTGTTTTTGAACCCCTGAAACAACACTGTCCAACACATATGTCCCTTCTCCCTAGTCTCTGGGTTTTCCCATTCAAAAGCAAACAATTTCTGGCTTTCCTCCACCAGTGGAATGCAGAAGAATGCATACTTTAGGTCCAGAAAAGAGAACCACGAGTCCGCAGGGTCTAAGGTGGATTAGAAGGTGTAAGGGTTAGGCACCAGAGGATGCAGGGTTTCGGTGATTTTATTAACTGCATGCAGATCCTGGACAAAATCATAGGTGCCATCAGGTTTCTTCACTTGTAGCACTGGGGTGTTATAAGAACTGAACTCCTCTTTCAATGAGCCATATTTCAAAAATTTATCTATTATGGGCTGCAACCCTTCTCTTGCCTTCTGACTAATCTGATATTACTTCACCCTCACTGGCTCCACACCAGCCTTCAAGTGAACGTGGACTGGGGTTGCCAGTACGACACGACCTGGGGTGCCTCCCGCCCATACCCATGGTTTTACAGCATCCTCAATTGCCCTAGGCAATGCACTGTTTCTCAGGTGGCAAAGCGTCCCTGTTTGCAACCTCAGACTGACCAGGGTTGTCCAACTGGGGCAAAACCAGCTTCCATGACTCATGCTTTGGAAGTTTTAACTCAATCTTATCAATTGGGACAACCCCCAGCTCCCTCTGAAACTGGATTGGGTCCATCAGTCGCCGGGGGTGGACTGATCGAATAGGTCCTGCCTCCCTGTGGAGTGTGGCGGCATAAGAGAATCTCAAGGCCACCAGGGCGTGATCTGACCATGACAAAGGGGAAAGATGTAACTCTCCCCTCAGAGAACATTGCCACTGCTCCGAGAAGAAAACTAAGTCTGGTGTGTCACCACTGTCTCTGGTCGGCTCCCAAATAATCTGAGTCAGGCCCATGGCCACTATAGTGGCCATGAACTCATGAGACACCTCTGAGGACCGTCCTAGAAATGGCAGATTGAAATCCCCCAGAACCATGAGTCTCGGGAATTCCACTGCCAACCATGAGACAGCCTCCTGCAGCTCAGTCTAGGAGGTTGCTATGCAGCAGGGAGGCTGGTACAGCAACACTCCCAACTGCTCTCGGGCACCCAATTTGAAAAACAGGGTCTCACAACCAGCTACTTGTGAGCAGTGCCCCTGAAGGCCACAAGAGACTCTCGGATGACAACTGCCACCCCTCCTCCCCTGCCCTGACATCACGGCTGGTGCCACACCTGAAACCCAGCTGGGCACATCTCTGACAAAGCCACTCCTCCCTCTGAGCCCAGCCAGCTTTCAGTAATACACGCCAGGTCAGCCCCCTCCTCCGTGATCAAATCACTTATCAGGGGGGCTTTGTTGTTAACTGACCTGGCATTAAGCAGGAGCAGCCAGAGGTCAGGACCCCCACGAGTCTGCTGTCCTGGGCCTAGGTTTACGTCTGGAGGGTCGGAACATGCCACAGATAATAAACATCTGGGGCATCTTCCTCGACAATGACTCACCCACTGGCTTCCGCCATAACATCCCCAGCCCGTCACCACCTCGATAAAATGCCCCACCCTATATCCCCCTATATACTGGGGTTGCCAGTATGGCATGATCTGGGGCGCCTCCCGCCCATACCCATGGTTTTACGGCATTCTCAATTGCGCTAGGCCAGGGGTCGGCAAACTCTTTATGCCGGGAACCATTTTGACATGCTCGTGCACATTTTGAAATGCTCGAGAACCAGGGGGCAGGGTTTGTGGGCGGGGGCCAATCGCATGGAAGGGGGCGGGGTTTGTGGGCGGGTGCCAATCACGTGGGAGGGGGCGGGGTTCGCGGGCAGGGACCAATCATGTGGAAGGGGGCGGGGTTTGCGGGCGGGAGCCAATTGCACGTACTGGGGGCAGGGATTGTGGGCGGGAGCCTTGAATACAATTTTGGGTGGCAAAATGTTGCTGCAGCTCCCCACCCCACCCGAATGTATTTATCGTGTTTGTATCCGACCTTTTGTAACAGGAGCCCAAGGCGGCGTTCCCAGCGCTTCTATTTTTCGTTTGCGACACGTGCAAAGAGCTGCTTTCCCGTGTTTTTTAGGCCGTGCAAAAAAGTAGGGTGTAATGCTGTATCCCAAATATTAATTAACATAGTACAGTATCTTAAACTAGCTTCCCCCTTGCAAAATGGGAGGGCAGAAAGCGGCGAGGCTGGACTCTCTCCGTCCCTCGACGGAGCTGTGTGTCCTGGGCATGGGCCAGGCTCTGGGGATGAAGGAACCCTTTGTCCAGAGCAACCGCTTCCCCATCCCCAGAAACGAGGGCAGTTGTAGCGTGTGCTTTGGAGGCGCTCTCGGTCCGACAAAGCGCATGCTTGGCCTTTTCTCGGGGGTACCGCATTCAGCCTCGCAGGTTCTCAGCCGGCTGGACTACAGCTCCCATAGTCTTTTCCCAGCACAAGCCGGGGATGCTGGAGAGTATTCGGGCCCCTCCCCGCCGAGCGCAGGTTGGGGAAGTCTGGCGCGGGTACAGGAACCGGCTGCACCGCGTGGCCGTAGGACGCGCTCTCGGCCCCCATCGTTTTTCTCCTCCCCCAATCTCCATCTGTTTCCAGGCTCCGCATTAGCTTTGATCCCCCAAACGCAAAAAGTTTACTCTGGGGTGGGTGTGGGAACCCATTTCCCGCACACCATCCCCTTTCCTGATTGCAACCAGGGATCTTCTTGCAAGGCAAGGTGGATCAGGCACAAGGAGGCTTTAGCTCGCAGCTGCTGCCTCATGGTTGCCGCCAATGCAGTCCGAAGCGAAGCGAAGCGAAGCGAACGCTGTCTCCCTTTCCCGCCTGGTCCAGAGAGCGTCTCTCTTGCTCTATCCCCACTCCCGTTTTCTTGCCCCCGCCCCTACTCACTTGTTGTATTGATTCTGGCAATGGTAGGCAGAGCAGGACTCCACCATCCTCTCGTTGCCATCCCCCCACCCGCCTCTTTGACACCACCTGGATTTCTCGGGGGGGGGAACAATTTAAAACATGTGTTGATCCAAATGCTTCCCTGAGGTGTTCGCGTTCCTTTTCAAAAATAAAAAAAACCCTGGTGATCACGACCAGCGCCACCACCCGGCCCCAATTGAGGCTGCCTTTGGATTCCATCTGCGTCACCACCCGGCCCAGCAAGGCGGCCATCTCGCCCGGCTCCGGTAAGGCCGCCGCGCTGCAGGCGTTGCGGAAGAAGAGGCACTTGCGGCTCTCCAGCTCGTCGGCCACCCGCCGCAGCGTCTCGGCCGTGCAGCTGGGGGGCTGCGCCGCGTCCCCCAGCCGGTGCTGCAGGTAGTTGCACAGCAGCTGTGCCATCTCCTCTCGCAGCGCGCCCAGCATGGCGATGCTCTCCTGCCTGCTTGGCAAGCGCTTCGGGGGGGCGGCGGCGGTGGCTGTTGCAACGTGGGCGGAGGAAGAGGCGGCGGCGGCGACCAACCAACTTCCCCACCCACCGACCTTGAAGAAGCGCTGCCTGATTCTGGCGAAAGTTGAAAGTCTCCCGAGGGTGGGAGGAGGAAGAATCAATCGCCCTCCTCCAGCGCCGGCCATCAGAGTTTGGGGGCGGGATCCAATCGCGTGGAAGGGACGGGGGTGAGTTCAGCTGTGGTTGAGCCACGCTGAAGGGGCCAAAGAGCCAGATCTGGCTCAAGGGCCGCCATTTCCGACCCTTGCGCTAGGCAATGCACTGTTTCTCAGGTGACAAAATGTCTCTGTTTGCAACCTCAGACTGACCAGCGTTGTCCAACAGGGGCAAAACTAGCTTCCATGACTCATGCTTTGGAAGTTTTAACTCAATCTTATCATGCCTAAAGCTGATCGTAGCCTGCAGCTTAGACAACAAATGTAACTTCCTCTTAATATCTTCCCAACTCTGTCCTATAAACAACATGTTCACCATCCTTTGATTTTCACCTGACTCTGGATTTAGGTCACTAAAGTTCCTGAATGCTTGATATAGCCTTTCAAGAAACTTCCCGGGGTCTTCATCCTTTTCCTGTTTCATGTCATACAGCTTAGAGAGGTTTTTCATCTTTGGGATACCTTCCCTCAGGCCCCTAACTATCTGTGCCTGGTATTCCCTCAGACGTCCCATTTGTTCTAGATCTTTCGGATCCCAGCGTGGATCCACCGAGGGGAAGGTCTCATCAGGGTTTGGATTAGTCCCTCCCAGGACCAAATTCTCAGAGCCCCATTTTCTCCCCACTGCTGCAACCATCTATCGCTCCTCTGATGTCAGAAGGATGGACAGAAGGGTTTGAATGTCCTGCCAAGCTGGTTTATGAATTTGCACTATTGAATTTACAAGTTCAGCCATCTGGTCTGGTTCTTTGCTGTATGGCTCTACACTATTTTTCCAATTATATAAATCTGAAGTGGAAAACATTGTGTAAACCAACACCATGTCTGTTTCCCCTTGTGCATTTGCAATGGGGGTTTGCCTGAGCAGCAGAATGTTGTCCCCATTGTCCTTCCACAGTCTCAAATTATAAGAAGCCTGTGCACTTTCCAGACCTTCGGGGGCATCTGTTTCCTCCTCTGACTCCCAGGATCCCTCCACCTTTAGGGCCAGCAGTGCTGAAAGGGCTGGGGGCGACCACGTTGTTCCACAAGGATAGGGCGGAGGTTCCTGAGGACCCTCCAATATTTTATTTTTTCTTCTCTTACATTCTTCCACCTTTTTTATTTGCACCAAATTGCCTATAATTGGTCATTTCTTCCAGCACTTGTGCAGTAATTTTAGCATGTACTGTGTACAGAGATAATTCATGGTATGCTAGAGAAAAGAAAGTGCTCAAGGGGCAAAATGTAAGGATAACCTGTACTTTAAAAGTTAAAACATTTTAGAGAAATACAAAATAGCTATAAAGGATGCACCAGGAGAACGTAAGAAGCATTTCATAGAAATAGAGATAAATGACTTATAAGGACTTCTTAATGGTTGGGAAAATCAGATTTTACCAATGATATAAGATTGGATGTTAAAATTGATGGATTGATAGAAAATGATAAATTGACATATTTCTTAGAAGAAGATTCAAATTATTATTTTATTTTATTAAGGAGTGGGAACTATTGATGGACTATCTGTAACATACAGGGGGGGGGTAAAGCCTATATGGGTTTTTGAAGATTAAAATATATACTATTACATTTTTAAAGAGTGGAAACCATTAATGGACTATTTGTAAAATGCAGGAGGGGCAAAGCTTATATGGGGATTTGTAGATTAAAATATATACAAATTGATATATTAGAAAAGAAATGGTTTTTTTAGTATTCTATATAGACCTAGCAAGTAAGATAAAAATTTTAAATTACTAAGACCAGAGATAAGTCGGAAGTTGACTATTTTCTATGTTTCATCTTTCTCTTTTTCTTTTTGCTTTACTACACATTTTTTTCTTCTTTCTTTGATTTGTATTTCTATTTCTTTTTCTGTTTTCAATTTTTAACTATGTATATTCAAAACTTAATAAAATATATATTAAAAGAAAGAAAGAAAAAGGAAACAGACCACTTATATAGCATCTTCCAGCAAAATGGATACCCATGCAAATTTATCAAAAAGTGCCTGACCACTCAACATACCACAGCAAAACCAACAGAAGCTCTGAAAACAATTACACTGCCATACATCAGAAACATCTCAGAAACTACCAATAGACTGTCACAACCACACAACATCACAGTAGCACACAACCCAACAAAAACCCTTCAGAACACCATAAGTAAACCAAAAGACCTAGTAGCCCAAGAAGAAAAAACAGGAGTTATCTACAACATACAGTGAAAGGACTGTAAAAGCCACTATGTAGGACAGACTGGAAGAAAACTAGCAGAAAGCATCCACAAACACCAACTAGCAGGCAGAAGACATGATGAAAACTCCTTAATCTCACAACACATGGACAGAATTAACCATACATTCAACTGGGAAACTGTGAGAATCTTAAACCAAGCCAAATCTAAAAATGCTAGAGAATTCCTGGAAGCTTGGCACTCAGACAAAGCAGCCATCAACAAACACATAGAGGTAAACAACATTTACATGCCATTCATAAAGACAATAGAAAAGACAGAAGACCAGAACACCTCCTTGCCAGCAATCATCACACAGATATGCAAAGATTAACATCAAGATTAGCACCAGAGAAACAATCAAACAACACAATATAACCTAATCAAGGATCTATTAACTCAGTCAATCAACCAAGTAGCAAACAACAGCCCAATCAAGGAACTACTAAGGAAAGAACAACACCTACACCAACACAAGCAGGATAATCCATGGTATATAAACAGAGAGGAAGTCCTACTCTCTTTTTGCACTGAAGATGTTGCCTAGCCTCGCAATGAAATGTCTGCAAGAAAACAATAAGGCTCAGAGAGCACCAAGGACTCCACAACTCAGAGATACTTTTGCCTCATTAAATTTTCTCTGCAATTCAGGTCAGGCCTCAGTAGGATAATGTAGCATTTGGGAAAAAAGATACAAGCCAAGAGACCGGTTCCAGAAGCCAAAATGGAGAAGATCTCCACGGCTACCATGGATTTCCCATTGGAGCTCAGGTAGGTGGGGAGGAAGGAGATCCAAACACTGCAAAAGACCAGCATGCTAAAAGTAATGAACTTGGCTTCATTAAAGCTGTCAGGCAATTTCCTAGCCAAAAAGGCCACCGTGAAACTGATGAGGGCCAGGAAACCAAGGTAGGCAAGGACAGCGTAAAACATTGAAGCTGAGCCTTCCTTACATTCCAAGATGGTCTCTCCTACCAAGGAGTGGAAATCCAAGTTGGGAAATGGGGGAGAGTTTGCCAGCCAGTTCGTACAAAGAACTGCCTGGACCAGGGGACAGACTAAGAGAATGGAGTTGGTCAGTGGTTTTCCTAAGAATTTCCTTGTCCTGTTCCCTGGTTTGGTGGCCATGAAGGCTAGAACCACCATGACAGTTTTTGCCAAAACAGAAGAAACAGCTAGGGAAAAGAGAATGGCAAAGACAGTTTGTCGGAAGAGACAGGTAAGCTTCCCCGGTCGACCAATGAAGAGTAAGGAGCAGAGGAAGGAGAGCAGGAGGGAGAGGAGGAGTATGTAGGTGACATCACGGTTGTTGGCCTTGACGATCGGTGTGTCACGGTGCTTTAGGAAAATTGCCAGGACTGCCAATGTGATCACGAAGAGAGAAACAGCTAGAGAAGCTAAAGTGTATCCCAGGGTCTCTTGATAGGAAAGGAAGTGGATCTTCTTGGCAATGCAGTGATCTTTGCCCTTGTTAGGGTACTGGTCTTCTGGGCAGGGGTCACAGTGAGCTGCATCTGAAATCAAGAGTGTTTGCTAAGAATTTCATATGTATCAGCCATGACCAATTTCCCTCCTCCAGGTGTCTTAGGGGTGACATGACTGTTCCCTCTCTGCAGTAGCCAACTGACAGATGGTGATGGAATGACCTACTGTGCAAATTTTGCAGCCCCACAAAGGGCAAAATATCTTAGGCTGAAGCTGAGTCTGGAGATGGGTTGGTTTCATGCAGGAATCTATGCAGTTCCAATTGTGAAGTCTGCTATCATTTCAGGATGGAGGCTGAGTTTGATCGGTCCGATTTGGAGGTAGAAGGGCTGATAACAATTAAATCAAGAAACAATTGGGATGGCACAAAATTTGAATCAGTTTCTGAGCAGCCAACTGGAGGCAGACCAGTAGGACACCCGCCTTCACCAATGAGCGTGCAAGAACAGAAGTGGGAAAGGTGGACGGAAGAACTTGAAGCGCTATTGGCACGTGATCGCAAACTGTGCAAAAATCAAGGGGATAAAAGACGAGCGCAGCATGTATCCATTGTCAAAGACAACTGTTCACATTCTGTACTGCATCCTGGAGTGAATCTGTCAGATTTTCCACATGAAAATTGTTTTGGCAAATTGGTTTCTATACACAGCATTCTCATGGTGACGTGAACTGCACGTGGCCAGAAAACAACCATCACGTGTATATTGTTATGGCTAGTGCCTACACATTCGCATGGGAACAATTCCCCCTGAAGCCTTCGTGGGAAGCCCTGGGAGAACAGGGAAGGGGGAGATCACATGCTTGCTTAGATGCAGCACTGCCACCCAATAGCAATAGCAGGCCAATGCTATGTGCTATGGCCTATACAAAAAGGCCTGGTGTGTGTCACACCTAACTTCCAGCCAATCAGAAAGCTGGAAGAACTGAATATCTAACCATGCAAAATGGTGTTCTATGCTTCTTGACTTCTGTCTGGTCTTGTTAGTCATGTTTGTGTGTGTATTCTACTTTTGAGAACTGGCAGTGCGTAGCTGTGTGTGGCTGTGCATGGCATGAGCTCTGGCCCTGGAAACAATACACGTATCTCTGCTTATAAGTTTGTTTTTTCCTTTTTGCAATAATGTAACTATATTTGCATTTATTGCCTTAACTATATCTGCATTTATTGCCTTATGCTACAAGTAAACACTTTTAGCCCTAAAAGCTGCACTCTTGTCTGTTTATTCTCAAGCCTTGATTTTTCCCTTTAAACCGCGTACATCCTATCAGGTTATGGGCCCAGAGAGAAATTAGTGTTTTTTCTTTGCTGCGTTGTTACCTGGCTGTAAAAGGGAGTTTGTTTTTAGAGGCTGATTTCAGAGTAAACATGTTTTCTTTGAGTGGTCAGCAATGGCTGAACAGAGTCTGGTCAGTCTGCCATTCGAGCCTTTAAATGGCACAAACTATCTGACCTGGTGTGTGGAGATGAAATCATTCTTTTTGCAAGAAGATTTGTGGCAGTATGTGGCAAATTCCACCTCCAGACGATCCCTCTGAGGAAGTGCAAGCGTGTTTGGACCGTGCTTATGGTTTTTTGCTTTTGGAATCAAATCCTCTGAACGGAATTATATCAGCCACTCAAGGACTATGCAGTGAGTGCTGAGAGGCTGTTGGAGCCTTTAATGCAAAGTACACCTCTGTTGCCCTTGGTGGACTATTAAGACGGCTTTATAGTTTGAAGCTGCAACCAGGCTGAGAATATGATGACCCACCTTGGTAAGCTCAAGACTTTGTTTGCTGCATTTGAACAGGAAGGCATGTTTTTCTGGGACTATGAAAAAGCGTGCGTGCTTTTGTCAAGCTTGGACAGCAGTTTTGATATACTGGTCGAGAAAGCAAAGAAGCTATCTCCCTGCGACCTTCCTGTGGATTATTTTACAAGCCACCTCCAGAAGCCATCTGTTATTGTTGTTCCTGAGACTTCCAAACAGATCATTCCAGCTGAAGTGAAACCTGGAATGGAATCTACATTTGCTGTGGTTTGGTGTGATTCTGGAAGGCTGTTCCCTGCCATCGTCCAGCGGATGCTGTCAGTGCACAAGAGGCCTGATTTACGAAGGGAGGGGAAGCCAGAAGCCAGAAGCCAGAAGTCATCTAAACAACGAATACTAGTTTTCTACTCTGCATGTAAGCATTTCTCCAGAGACTTGGTTGTTGAATTCGGCTTGCAGCCTTGAGTTCAGCAAGTTATTTTAGCTGATAATTCTGTGATTAGTGTGTGAAATGTATACAGTATGTTTATGTGTTCCTACACTTGTTTTTCTCTCCTCAGTGTTCCAGCCCCGGTCAAGTCTGAGTGTACTTGTTGTGTTCAAAGGTGCTGGCTGTTTCATTGAGAGATATGAAACTGCATGTGTTAGAGCCTGAGTGTGTTAGAGAAAAACCTGTAAAATCAAGTGTGTGAGATGCTTCCTAAGAAGGAGATTGTGTGGACAGGACATTGTGTGTTTAATATTTCCCCACATCATAAATGCATCCATAAAGTTTTCACAAAGTACTGGGGTATCCTGGATGGGAGAGTGTGTCTCAGATACCCAAATGCATTCTGAGTTAGAAACCAGGAAATGTGCAAAAAGTTCCATGATTGTGTTGTGTGTAAACTGTGTGTAAACAATCTAATATCAGGACTGCATCTGTTGCTAGGCAAAGTGACAGAATGTTAACTAGACCATTTCAGTTGGTTCATAGAGATCTAGTTAGCCCCCATGTCCCAAGTAATGGTGGGGTGCGAGTTTCATGTTCCTTCTGGTTGATGATCATACCTGCTTGTATTGTTGCTACTTCTTGAAGTCTAAAGTGAAGGTCTGTGCTCACTTTGAAGTGTATGTAGCAATAGTAGGAAGAAAATATGTTTATCTAGTAGGTCAGTTCCAGTCTGATTGTAGTGGAAAGTTCCTGAGCCATGTGTTCCAGAATTGGCTTTGTAGGAAAGTATTCTCCCAAAGACTTGCCAATGTTGGAATTCTAGCTGAGTGTTGGTGTTGTGAATAACATTAAAAATAGCCTGATGTTAGTTGCTCAGGTGCCATCCCATGTCTGGGGAGGGGCTACCTTGACTGGAGTGTGTCTCTAACTAACAGGTTGTAGAGTTCAACTGTAAAAAGAAGTTCATTGTTTTTCTTTAGTTTAGCAAGCGCCCTTCACTGAAGTACCTGCATGTCTGTGGAAGATTTGCATATGTTCACATCCCCAGGTCACAGCGAAGGAAGAACCAAGGAAGCACAATGCTTCAGGTTGTTGGTTGTTGGTTGTTAATTAAAATCCAAGGCTTATCGTTGTTTCATTAAGCCATGGTCAAATCCAAATCTCCAGAAGTGCTTTATGTTTAAGCAGCCTACTGGTTGGGAAAGGTTATATGCTAATGTTGCAGAAGTGTTGCTGCATTGCTAGTGTTAAAACCTACTGTCCATGCTTCAGTAGATGGGCAAAAACCAGTTCAGGTTTCTTCTGTTCCCCAGTCTCCGAGTGTGTTAAAAAGGGCCCCTCAGGTGAAGGAGTGGAAATTTCACCTGGGCAGGTACAGGGCCTGGAGGGGGAGTCAGGTAGGAAAGAAGATGGTGATGAGGAAGTACAGTGGTCATTCCTCATGGGTCCTCTTATTCCAGGGTGTGAAGCCTGACAGATTTGTGATTTAGCAGGTGACAGTGTGTCAAGTTACCTGAAAAAAACCCAGTCTTTTCAAGACGTGTTGCTTCTGCCTTTTGAGAGGCAAGAACATTGGAACACAGCTGTGGATAGTCTGTTTGAGAGTTTTGGTGAAGTGTTAAAAGTAACCAACCTGTCCTTTGTTTTAGTAAGCTGTAGGTTCCAGATGAGTGTTCAGAAAGACATTTCTTCCTGATAATACTCTGCAGTGTAAAGCCAGCTTCGTTGCCCAGGGATTTGTTTCACAAGAGGAGTTTGTGACCTGTGATCTAATGTATGCACCCACAGCTAGGCCAGAATGTTTACGTGTGGTATGTTTTCTGGTTGCGTAGCATGAAACAGGTGTCCATTTACATATTGTGATGTTGACACAGCATATTAGAATATAGATCTCCCTGAAACAGTGTGTGTAAGGCAAGCCTTTGGCTATACATGTGTGCCAATCCCAAAAGGCCATTGACTTCACAGGGTGCTTTATGGATTTTAAAGCAGGCCAGTCATTGATGTGTAGAAAAACTGGGATGTGTAGAACAGTCACGTGCTGTTTTCTGTGTGTACATACGTAAGAGATTGTAGAAGATTGTACAGTACTTTTTACTTATGTAGTTGTTTTCTGCTTAGAAACTGTTTTTTTCCACCTTGTTCAAGAATTTGTCAGTCAGCTGAGATAGTATTTCCAGCTGAGGGAGTTAGGCACAAATTCAAGCATTTATCTTGGTGTTGAGTTACAAGAGCCCAGAACAGAGAATCCTATGGTTCTTGATTTCCTACAGAGTGTCATTTGTGTAAGGAAGGCTTATCCTTAATTTGTTGTAGATCACTCTGCAGTAACACAGTGAATACACCCTGATTTAGTTTACCTAGTTTGCCCAGATAAAATACCAAGCCTGCAAAATTGTTTAGCCATCTATGCGAGGCTGAAAAGGGTTGAAACAGTCCTGCGGTTTTTCTTAAAATCAAAACCTTTGCCTCAAAAAAAATCAGCTAACAGCATGCAACAGGTTTGGAATTCCTGCTTATCTATGCCAGCTGTATTTTTTGCAAAGGAGGGGACAGAACATTTGTGGGCAATTTTTTCTGTTTCTATGTACTGTTTCTATTACTGCATAATTTGTATTTGATGTATTTGTATGTATCTAAATAAAACATTGCATAAAGTGTATATTGTGCAATACATATATGTAACAAGTGTTTTTAAACCATTTCTAGTTTCTAGATGACTATTGGTTGTAAAAACTGAAAAACTGAAACTGAAACTTGTAAATTAATACATGTACTAACCACGTTTTTCTTGTTTCTGTAAAAATGTATTTTACTGCTTAGAACAACTTCCATCATTGCTACTATGTGTCAAATCCAATTTGGGAGGGGTGTCAGATTTCCCACATGAAAATTGTTTTGGCAAATTGGTTTCTATACATAGCATTCTCATGGTGACGTGAACTGCAGGTGGCCAGATAACAACCGTCACGTGTATATTGTTATGGCTAGTGCCTACACATTCGCATGGGAACAATTCCCCCTGAAGCCTTCGTGGGAAGCCCTGGGAGAACAGGAAAGGGGGAGATCACATGCTTGCTTAGATGCAGCACTGCCACCCAATAGCAATAGCAGGCCAATGCTATGTGCTATGGCCTATACACAAAGGCCTGGTGTGTGTCACACCTAACTTCCAGCCAATCAGAAAGCTGGAAGAACTGAATATCTAACCATGCAAAATGGTGTTCTATGCTTCTTGAGAACTGGGCAGTGTGTAGCTATGCGTGGCTGTGCATGGCGTGAGCTCTGGCCCTGGAAACAATACACGTATCTCTGCTTATAAGTTTGTTTTTTCCTTTTTTCAATAATGTAACTATATTTGCATTTATTGCCTTAACTATATATGCATTTATTGCCTTATGCTACAAGTAAACACTTTTAGCCCTAAAGGCTGCACTCTTGTCTGTTTATTCTCAAGCCTTGATTTTTCCCTTTAAACCAGAGTACATCCTATCAGAATCCCAATCCCGTTGCCATGCCAGACACCCCAATTTGATCTCGCCCTGCTCCATGCCAGAGCCTTGCCTTGTAACCCAGCGAAGCCTCGTGCGAGAACATTGCCTCATTGTCCAGCCAAGTTTATTTCCAGAGACTTGCCTAGCCACCCCACCCAGTCTCGTGCCAGAACCCTTCCTCATAGCACTGCCGTGCTTTGAACCAGAATCTACGCTTGCCTCCATGCCTCATTCCATGTCGGAATGTTGCCGTGCCTTCGTGCCCAGCCTAGACCTGGACCCTCACCTTGCAGTCTCCACGTCCAGCCTCGAGTGGAACCTCACCTTGCAGCAGCTGCGCCCAGTCCCATGCCAGAATCTTGCCTTGCCTGCACATCAAGCCTCCCACCAGAGCTTCACATGGCAGCTGTGCCAAGTCTTGAGCTGGAGTCGCATCCTGCAGCCACGCCAAGCCTCGTGCTGATATGGTTCTTCGGTACAGCACCAAGCCTCATGCCAGAGCCTCACAATACAGCTGTGTCAAGCTTTGTGCCAAGATTGTTCCTTGCCGCATCGCTGAGCCTCATGCCAGAACCTTGCACCACAGCTGCATGAATCTTCACGCTGGGACTTTGCATTGTAATCACATGGTAGCTGCCCACATGCACGCCAACCAAGAATGGTACACTATTTGCCACAAGAACTCTGTGAGCTTCCTGTGTCATATTGTTTTTCCTAGAAATACTTTGTATGTCTTCATTATAAATAAAAGCCTTATTCTACACCTTCCTGCTTCAGGTCTTAGTCGGTTCAGGACAGATTGTCTCTGGCCATATCCCATGTGGGAAAAGGAAGGTGGTGGACCCAGGACTAATTGAGCATGGCAGACCAGCAGCTCACCATTGAACATGCACAGCTAAGACAATAAGTTGCTGTAGAGTGCCTAAGTATCTTAACTACAAGCCCAACAGCCGGTGCTCCCGACAATGGTCACGCAGCTCCCCAAGTGCCCTATGTTTGCGCCATAAAAAATTGATGTAACTCTAACCTAGTTTCCCATGTTTTTTGCCCACAGTAAACTGTACTTGAGCCTCTGTTCGGAGGAGTTTCCCACCTATCACCACAAGGTGGGATTCTTGATCAACCTACTGTTGGGCTTAGCCGCATGCTTGGCCTCACCCTTGATCCTGCAACCAAGTCCCCTACTGGACTATTTCGATGGGTTTTGCCAGCAGCTGTGGCTGATGTATGAGGACCCGGTGAGGACACAGACCGCCAGCGGTTCCCTGAGGGGGCTGAGGCAAAGACAGCTTCCAGGGTCGGAGTACGTCAGTGACTTATGGCTACTTATCCAGGGCTTGAATTGGAAGAAAGAGGCACTTCTCGACAAATTCCAGCATGGTTTGACCATCAAAATCCTGGTTGAACTTGCCTGCACTGAATGCCCACAGACCCTGCAAGCTTTGATGCAGTTGTGTCTCCGCATCTATGGGCATCTACAACAGAGGAAGATGAGGCAATGCACTGGTATGTCACCACCCTTTGGCACACACTTCTCGGCTCCCCAACCAACCCCAGAGGTGAGCCCATAAAACTAGGGTTGCTAGACAATGGCTGACCCCAGCGGAGAAGGATCGACATAGGCGAGTGGGTCTGTGGCTGTACTGCGGAAAACCCAGGCACCTCGTGGCAAGTTGCCTTGCCAAGGCCAAAGTCACCCCTTGTCGGGAAACAGACTCAGCCCAGCCTAAATGGGCAATTGGGCTGTGCCAAGTTGGCAGCTAGCCAATCTATCATGCCACGTCCCACATTTCTCAGGCATTTGTCAGTGGTGGTCACCTTGCATGTCCCTGGGGGCCCTGTACTCAAGACCCAAGCCATGATCGACTCAGGGGCCACTGACAATTTCATTGATGAGGGGTTTTCCAAACAGCAGGGCATACCTCAGCACAAGGTGAAGCCCACACTGGTCATTCAGACCAATTGATGGCTGGACCCTGCACTCCAGTCCCATGTCTTCCAACATGCAATGTCTGCTTATACAAATTGGTGAGCACCAGGGGTGTCTGGAATTCTATGTGGTCTCCACACTGCATTTCCTATGTGGTGCTAGGGTTGGAGTGGCTACAAGCACATGAACCACAGATTGCGTGGTCGTCTGGGAGGGTTGAATTCTTCAGCCCTCAGTTTGCGGGACACATGCCCAATGCTCTTGCTGCTGGACAATTTGTAGCAAGCAATCTGCCACTGCCTTCACAGCTCTGATAGTTCACGGACATCTTCAATGAGAAAGAAACAGGCCAGCTACCACCCCACAGATCCTATGACTGCCCCATCGACCTAGCTCTGGGCGCCTGACCAGATCTCCACCTACGGCATCACCATTGAAACTGGCAAGGTAGAGGCGCTCCAGTCCTGGCAGCCCCCATGCCAAGCCAAGGACGTGCAACGCTTATTGGGGTTTGCAAACTACTATTGGAATTTCCTTTCTCACTTTGCAGAGCTCACCACTCCTCTCTCAAATCTCCTTTGGAAATGGACTAAGTTTATTTTGGGAAACGCCAAGCAATTGGCATTTGACAGTCTCAAATTCTCCTTCACCTTGGGACCCATCCTCAGACACCCAGATCCTCTCCAGGCATTGATGGTTGAAATGGATGCATTTGACATCCCCCTCAGGTCTATTCTACTGCAAGCAGATCCATGAACCAGAACCTTGTGTCCCTGTGCATACCACACACGGAAGGTGGCACCTGCCAAAAGAGCCTACACCATCGGGGACAAGTAATTGTTAGTGATTAAAGTGGCATCTGAGAACAGGAGGCACCACCAAGAGGGAGCACATCATTCCATTGTAGTGAGGACAGACCATCACAATCTGGAGCATTTGAAGACTACGAGGAGTTTGAACTAGAGGAAGGTTCAGTGGTCATTGTTCTTCTCATGCTTCAACTTCCAAGTGACCTACATTCTGCGAGGCCAGAATTAACAGGCCGAAATCAGGAAGATTTCAGAAGGAGGGGGCTCCTTCCAGGGTGATAAACACATACTGAATCACTTTGCTTTCCTCTTAATAGGGTAGATAAGGCACTGCCCTAGTTTCATGTGCATTTTCTCTGCGCATCACTAATTCATTTCAGTTTAACTGGATTCTGTCTAGCAGAGTAGAACAATAAAACACTAGAGCCTTTACACCAAGTCTCAGCATGTTCCTTCATTCGAAGTCAGGACAGCCGACACACTATCCAGAAATCTGGATTATGACTGTCTAGAGACCTCCCCATCACACCAGTCAGTCATACCCCTCAAACAATTCACCACGACCAGCACATAGTATGAATTCCTGCAAAAGATCCATGATCAGCTGCAAAAGGACCTGTTTGTAATCAAGCAGAAGCAAGAGATCCTGTGAATGCCTACAGATCAGACTCATCCATTGACATGGTCAAATGATGTACTCTCCTATCAGGGATGTTATTACGTGACCTTGGGAAAGCTGTGAGAAATGACACTGCAGTGGTGCCATGACAACCCTGCTGCAGGCCACTTTGGTTTCTTTAAAATGTTAGACCTGATTTCCTGGAAGTTTTGGTGGCCTCGCATTCGGGAAGAGGTGAAACAATTCATGTTCTCATGACCCAAGTGCCGCTGGGCCAAGAATCAGACAGGGAAGCCTTCAGGCCTTCTTATGCCCCTACCCACACCGGGACAACCTAGGGAGACCATATTGATGGACTTCATAACAGACCTCCTAGATTCTCAAGGTGTCATGACCATTCTGGTGGTGGTCAATTCAATGACTAAGATGGCGTATTTCATAGCATAAGGAAACAGTGCGAATGTATATTAAACATGTCTTCAGGCTGCATGGGTTGGCCAAGAGTATGATCTCCAATAGAGGATCCCAGTTCACTGCCCAGTTCTGGAGAGCACTCCTCAAGAACTTGAGTATCCAGTCACTTATCATCAGCTTATCACCCAGAATCGGATAGGGGGATGGAACGGGTGAACACCATTTTGTAGCAGTACCTGAGTTGTTACATCAATTTCCAACAGGATAATTGGGCGGACCAGCTAGCGGTAGTGGAATTCGCCTACAACAATGTGCTGCACCACTTCCACCACACTTCCACACTGCACACTTCCACTTCCCTTCTTGGAGAACTACAGGTTTCACCCCCAACACCTCCCCCTTGTGCCCCCAGAATCCTCTGTGTCCACCACCAACCAGTTTTTTCAGGAATTACAGGCCAGTCACCAGGTCCTGCTCAAACAGTTGGAGAAGGCCAAGGATGACTGCAAGCAGTTCGCTGATCTCCATTGATAGCCAGGGCCATTGTTAGTGGTAGATGACTTATCAACGGCCAGCTCACTGAGATCCATGAAGCCGCCTCTCCCTGCAGTCATCATTCAAGTGGAACCCAAGTACGAGGTTCCATACATCCTGGACTCGTGCTTTCATCATGGTTGTCTCCACTACCTCATACATTGGAAGGGGTACGGACCAGAGAAATACTTGAGGGAGAATGTGACAGATGTACATGAACCCTGTTGGGCGAGTGACTTTCACTGGCAATATCCCAATAAACCCAGACCTCCCAGTCAGGGAGAAGGGGGTACTGTGCGGGGATTAGTGTCAGGATGGAGGCTGAGTCCGATGAGTCTAATTTAGAGGTCGAAGGGCTGATAACAATTAAAGCGGGAGAGAACAGGGATGGCATGAAATTTGAATCAGTTTCTGAGCAGCCGATTGGAGGCAGCCCAGTAGGACACTCGCCTCCACCTTTGAGTGTGCAAGTACGAAAGTGGAAAAGGTGGATAGAACAATGCGAAGCATGATTGGTGCCCGATCAGAAATGGCATGAAAATCAAAGTGATAAAAAACAAGCACAGTGTGCATCCATTGCCAGAGAAAACCATTCACATTCTGTACCATGTCCTGGACTGAATCACGATCCCATCGCCATGCCAGACTCCCTGATTGGACCTCTTCCTTCTTCCACGCTTCCAAGCTTTGCTTCTAACACAGCCAAGCCTCATGCCAGAAACTTGCCACGCCATCCAGCCGAGTTTTGTGCCAGAGCCTTGCCTTGCTGCCCCACCCAACCTTGCACTGGAACCCTGACTCACAGCACTGCCGCACTTTACACCAGAATCTAGCCTTGCTGCCATGCCTCATTGCATGTCAGAAACGTGCCCTGCCTTTGCACGCAGACTCAAGCCACAACCTCCCCTTGCAGACTCTGTGCCCAGCGTTAAGCCAGAGTTTCATCCTGCAGCCGCACCAAGCCTTCTGCTGCAATCTTGCACCGCAGCCATCCCAAAACTTGCGCCGGGACCATGCGCACCAACTGGGAATGGAAAACCACTTGCTCATGAACTCTGTGAGCTTCCCATGTTGTATTGTCTTTCCTAGAAATACTTTGTGTGTCTCGATTGTAAATAAAAGCCTTATTATATGCCTTCCTTCTTTGGGTCTTAGTCGGAACAGGACATATGGAGAAAATCCTTGCTAGAAACACTGCTATTAGAGGTTTTCCTACATTATCTGTTGGCATGTGCTGAGTAGGCATAAAATAGGAGAGAGAGGGGGGGGGAGAGGGAGAGAAAGAAGAGAGAGAGAGGAGGTGGGCAAGGTTAGGGGCCTTATGCCTGATCAAAAGTGATTCATGGGGAACTTAGCCTCAGGAGGGAGGGAGGAAACAGTGATCAAGAGCTCTCCTGAACAATTTCTCTGCTTTGTGTTTAAAATCTGATTTTCCCATCACTCATCCAGACTTTTTTTGCACAGAGAGGTTAGCAGAGATTGGTAGATAGATCTACACTTTCTCTGACAGGTGTACCAATTTCCTGGGAGACTGATATTCCTGGCAGAAGAAACTTGTGGTAAATAATAAAAATTAAGGCTTGAACCCCAACCATACCATACTCCTCATTAAGGAAAAAGATCAGTAGTTGGTTTTACCAGTGGTACGTGATGGCAGGAGTGGAAAGGCTAGTAAGGAACCCATCAATTGTGCCCTGAAAGTACCCTATATTAAATTGCTCAAGAGTAGGAAAGGTGTCTTTGCAACTAGTCAGTTTATATCCATATAATGAAAGTTTCTGCTGAAAGCTAGGAAAAATTTCAAACATGTCAATCCTACCAAAAATGACCAAACATATTGTAATATTTTGATCAACTTAAAACTTTCCTTGACCCAGGAAGATCTGCAGTTGAAAAAACTCTTTTGGTTTGCCCTACCTGTCTGATCAGCAATGGTCCCTTCTGGACAAGGGTCACATTGGTAGCAGCAAACCTGCTGGCCCTCTGGAACACTTCTCCTCTCCCCTGCATGGCACCTCTTCATGCCACACCTGGCAAAGGGCACCTTCTAAAAGAGAAAGAAGAATGCTTGAGATGGCCTACGCAATGAGCACGTATCACTTATTCATTTCCACATTCCCATTTCCATCTTAAGAATGTCTTCAAAAGAACTGGTTCACCATGGTCTGCAGAAACCATGAACAGCTCCCAGAGGAATTCAGTCCAATGGCATTCCTGATCCACCAATGAATGCTGGATGTTGGAAGTAGGACCTCTGTGCTCAAACCAAGGCCTGTGACACTGTCCTACCACCTTGCTAAAAGAAAGAATCATAAGGGTCAAATAAAGGTCCATGGATTTCACTCTTTCCTGCATCAATTGCATCCTGGGTTTCCAGCATGATTTTTCCCAGTCCCAACCCTTCTTGGACATGCCACATGGCAGACCTCAAATGTGTTACATGCAAAGGAGGTCTTTCACCACATGGTTGTCATCTTTTGTGATTCAATACACATTTTTTCCAGTTACAAGAACATTCTGTATCCCCAGGAGAGAATGAATCTCTCCCTGGATTCAGAACATATCCTGCAGCCCACCTTTGTGGCCCAGATGATTCCATCCAGATTAATGGCAAAATCCTGGCCTGGGGGAGCCCCAGGATCTATTTGCCCAACTTTCACAGGGATGAAAGATTGATTGTGGAGGAAAACCCAGTTGAGAAGATCATAACGAGCTGACCCCAGTCCATTTTCTGAGAAGGACACTTCATTTCCAGCAGTGTCATTGAACCGGACATTCCTCAAATATGGAAGAATCTGAAAGAAAAAACACCCTTAGGAATTGGGGTACTTGCAAAAAAGACATTGTGGCTCTATCACTTTCTGGTGGCCACCATCTTAGGAAAGAAGTTGTGTGTCTGGACTTGGTGAATATCTTTGTCATAGGGAGCAGCACTGAATCAGAAGAATCCATCCTGGAGCATGTGAAATTAAACTCAATTCCAGCTTTACAAGAAAGATACCAACATAAAACATTTTAATGCCATACTGCAAATGTCATTGTTGGGTTCTACTCCTGAAATCGTAGCTATAAAATTTTTTAAATATTTATCATAGTCCATGGCCTTGTAAATGACATATTCAATTTTGGGAATGAGTCAATGATTTCCAAAACAACAGTAAGATTCCCCAGGACATTCCTGACTCTTTCTAGACGATAGCCAAAGAATGCAGAATATAGTACCAGGTCTGACCCAGTGGAAGGAAGTGCCTGCCCCAATCTTGATAGTGATCAAGGGAGGTCCAAGATTTAGCCTTTGATGCAGAACAGCCTGATGAATTTTGGACTGGGAGGCCAGTAGGAGCATCTTTGCATTGGAGCCCTGCTGTGTGTGTGTTGAGATTGGCAGAGGCTACTTTCACACAACAACTGGAACTGTACAACAAATGGCCAATTTACAGAACAGCCTGAGTTCAAGCAGTATACTAAGCCATTGAAAAATAAGCAAGGTTATTATTATTTTTGGCGGGAAAATGGCAAGCGGGTGAGTGAAAGTGTAGCTCGTCAATTTCTTCATCTGCAACGTGCTTTTTGAGCCGGTGCCGTGAAACTAAATAAGTCAAACGGACTATGACAGGGAAGCGGAGAAAGGAGCGGACCTGTTAGTGACAACTCAGCGGCTTCTGGACGGCAAGAAAAGAGGCTTTTATACTTTCATTTTCTGCCTTGTACTTCGTCTGGTAGTGAAAACAGCCGGGAAGCCTGAGATACCTCAGACCACGTTTGCTACCTAATTCAATTAGGTTTTGCTGCCGTTTTTCTCCTCATTTATTTTGAAGAAAAGTTCCGAATTATAATGTAAGATATTGGTACTTGACATCCAAAAAAATTAATAATAATTTTAAAGTCGTTAAAGTTGTTGGGTGAGACTATTATCGTGAAATTGTGTTATGAGGTAAAAGACTATTTATTAAATTAATTAAAAGCACCATTTTTAAAGTATATGTTAGTCTGTTAAGTTATAAGTACTAAATTAATTCTTGGTAATATTTATGTCTGTATAGAATTATATAAGTTTGTATAGAAAATTAAAGAGAAATAAGTCAAAAATATATATTATTTAGTAACGCCATATTTATCCTATTAGGTTCATTAGTAATCTTGGCTGACTGTTAATACTTATTTCTGTACTTTACTTATATAACTTTTAGAAAATTTTGTTAAGTTTAGAAAAATAAGATTAAGAAATTATACATATTGGACTTCCGGGTGAGCAGAGAAATCGACTAGACGTGGTAAAGAAGTGCTCCGCGAAAAAAGTTTTTCTGCAGCCGTTTGGAAAGCGCAATTTCGTCGGAAGGAGAAGGGACGAAATTGGCCAGAGAGGTGGAGAAAAACCTCTCTGGAAAAGAACCTCAGCCACCACAAAGGGACGCGAGCTGGACAAGTTCACTCCATTTGTTCGTCTGCTGTCTCGTTACTGTCAATGTCGGAGGGAAATGGAGGCTCGCAACGCTGAGTGGTAAGAGGGACGAAAGCAATTCCAATGGGCCAAGTCAGACAAACGGTGTGACGAAGGTTGATTTTTCTGCCACAACTTTATAAGGGTGGATTAAAGTTAAAAGAAGCCTAAATTTCTTAACAAAAAATAAGCGAAAGAGACTGAAAAGAAGAAGTACTTTCCAAAAAAAAACAACAACCTGAAACTCAATTAATTAATTATTAAGAGTGGCCATTTTAAAGACATTTTGAAAAAGTAATATTGAATATATTGAATATATAAAGGAAACCTATAAGTATAGTATTGCATTATACTGTTTGTATGTTTATGTATAATATAATATAAAATAAGATAAAACAATAGTGGAAATATATATAAGGATAAGGATATAAGATATTGTGATATATTAAGTAATTAGAATATAGACATATATATATATATATATATATATATATATATATATATCAATTAGTTAGAATATAGATTTTGTTATAAAAAGGAGGAAATAACAAATAGAAAGGTGTTGGAAAAACATGGCCACAAAACGACAACCAAGAAGAGGATCTGATGGTGAAGGGTTGAAAGCCTTATTTGAAGACTTTACAATAAAAACCACAGAAACAATAACACAGACTGTGAAAAAAGTGTTAGAAGAAAGATTTGGAGATTTGGAAAAAAGGATAGATCAAAAAATGGATATTATAGAAAAAAAATTTAATATTGAAATACAACAAATTAAAAAACAAATGGACAAATGTGAAGAAAAAAGAGAAGAAGAGGAAGAACGTCTAGCACTACTGGAATTGAAAGAAAAAGAACGTTACATAAGAATAAAAGGGGTGGAGGAAGACAAAGAAGAAAATATTAAAGGACTGCTTATTCAAATGATTGCTGACTTGATAGAATTGGAGGAGGAGAAAATAGATGATGAAATTGAAAAAATATATAGAGTTAACTCCAAATATGCAAAGATTAACAAAAAACCTAGAGACATATTGATAGAATTTTCTAAAAAAATATATAGAGATATGGTTATTCAATCAGCATTTAACAAAAAAATTGAAATTGAAGGTAATGCTATCACTATCTTTAAAGAAATACCTGGAGGAATACTAAGAAAAAGAAAAGAATATAAATTTCTGACAGAAACATTAAAGAAATACGAAATAAATTTTAGATGGGAGAATTTTGAAGGAGTTAACTTAATGTATAAGGGTCAAAGACATAGACTAAATTCTATATACAAAGCAAAGGAATTTCATAAGAGATTAGAGAAAGAATTGGGAAGTAAGAAAGATGAATAAACTTAAAAGTTTAACATGGAATATCAATGGATTTAACTCACCAGTGAAAAGACATAGAACATTCCAAATTTTAAAAAAATTAGAACTAGATATCATTTGTCTTCAAGAAACCCACATAAAAAAAAAGGATACGAAATATTTGGACAATAAAAAACTAGGGGTAGCATTCTCAACAGCTAATGAAAAGAAAAAAAAATGGTATAGTAATCTATGTAAAACCTTCACTTAAACCTAAAATAATATTAAAAGACGAAGAGGAAAGATTTTTAATAGTGGAAATTGAAAGCCAAAATATGAAAATTTGGATAGTGGGGGTCTATGCCCCGAACAACAATCAAAATTTTTTTTATAAAAAATTATCAGATGTCCTCTCTGAATATGCGAATAAAAATTGGGTGTTAATGGGAGATTTGAACGGGGTTGTGGAACCTAAAATAGATAGAAAATCAGATAACCAGATTAGCAAAAACCAAGGAAAACTACCAAAAGAATTTTTTAATATGGCTAAAAATTTAATGTTAGTAGATGCTTGGAGGCACAATAAAGGAAATAAAAGAGATTATACATTTTATTCGAATAGATTTAATTCATTTTCTAGAATAGACATGATCTGGATATCTAAAAGCTTAGAAAATAAAATAAAAGACATGTCAATTCTACCAAAAACACTCTCAGATCACAGCCCAATTCAAATGACCCTAAACATCAATACTAAAATATTTAGATGGAGAATGAATGAAAATATTCTTAAAGATAAAAAATATATAGAAGAATTAGGAAAAAAATTACAAGAATTTTTTACTTGGAACATTGACAAGGGAGTTAAAATAGAAACAGTCTGGGATACAAGTAAAGCATATATGAGAGGACAACTGATATCACTTAACAATTATCAAAAAAAGAACAAGAAAAAAAAACAGAAACAATAATGGAACAGATAAAAGAGAAAGAATTAGAATTGCAAAAGAACAATAGAAAGAAAAAAGAAAAAGAGGAATTAAGAAACCAAATAAAATTATTGCAACTTCAAATTAAAATAGAACTAACAGAAGAATTGAATAGAAAACTAAAATTTATCAAACAAAGAAATTTCGAACAGGCAAATAAACCAGGAAAATGGCTGGCATACAAATTAAGGAAAGAAAAAGAAAAAAAAATCATTTCAAAAATTAGAGATAAGAATTAAGAATTGATATATAATGAAGATATCATAAAGGCTTTCTTTGATTACTATACCAGACTATATCAAAAACAGCAAATATCAAAAAATAAAATAGATGAATATATTGAAAAATGTAAACTAGAAAAATTAACAGAAGAAGATAAAGATTTTACAAATAATAACATTACAACACAAGAAATCAAAGATGCAATCAAAAGACTAAAAACAGGAAAAACACCAGGAAATGATGGTTTTATAGCCGAATATTACAAAAAATTTCAAGAACATCTAATTAATCCATTAAAAATTCTATTCAATTCAATACTACAAGGGGCAGATATACCACTATCATGGAGAGAAGCAAATATTGTACTAATACCAAAAGAAAACCAAGACTTAACAGAATGTAAGAATTATAGGCCAATTTCCTTACTAAACAATGATTACAAAATATTTGCCATCATTCTTGCTGAAAGGTTAAAAAAAAATTACAGAAAATTATTAATCAGGATCAAAATGGTTTCTTACCAAACAGACAAATAAAAGAAAATATAAGACATGTGATCAATCTAATTGAATACGCAAACGTTCATAATGAAAAACCAATAATGTTATTATTTCTAGATGCGGAGAAAGCTTTCGATAACGTTAATTGGGAATTTATGTTTAAAGTACTAGAAAATAGAAACTTTGGGGAAAAATTTATAAAAGCAATAAGAGCAATATACAAGACTCAAAAAGCAAGAATAATGGTAAACGAAGAAGAAACCCAAGAATGTACAATAACAAAAGGCACAAGACAAGGCTGTCCCATTTCACCATTATTATTCATATTGGTTCTAGAAGTATTACTGGAAGAAATCAGGAAAGATCAAAATATAGAAGGGATCAAGGTAAAACAGGATAATCATAAACTAAAGGCTTTCGCAGATGATCTCGTAATAACAATACAAAACCCAAGAAATACAATAGAAAAATTAATTTTAAAATTACAAGAATATGGCGATTTATCAGGATTTAAAATTAATATACAGAAAACCAAAATGATAAATTTAAATATGACAAAAGAAGAAAAAAGTCAATTAGAACAAATAACAGGATTTCAAAACGTTAGAAAATTAAAATATTTAGGAATACAATTAACAGATAACAACAGATTTGTATAAAAATAACTATGAAAATTTATGGAAAGAAATTTAAAAAGATCTTGAAAAATGGGCAAATTTTCAGTTATCATTACTGGGGAGAATTGCTACAATAAAAATGAATATACTACCAAGATTTTTGTATTTGTTCCAAACAATCCCGATTATGATTAAAAACCAAATTTTTATAAAATGGCAAAAAGAAATATCCAAATTTATATGGCAAAAGAAAAAACCTAGAATAAAATTAAAATATTTACAAGACACAAAAGATAGAGGGGGATTAGCAATGCCAGACCTTAAATTATATTATGAAACATGTGGCCTAATATGGATTAAAGATTGGATAAAACTAGAAAATGAAAAATTACTGAATTTAGAAGGACACAACAATAGATATGGTTGGCATGGTTACATGTGGTATAATAAAAGCAAAATACATAAGGCATTTAATAACCACATAATAAGAAAATCCTTGCTAAAAATTTGGAACAAATACAAAAAAACACTATTACCAAATCTTCCACTATGGGTGTCAACCCAGGAGGCATGTACCAGATTAGGGAGTCAAAATAAAAAAGAATATATAAGATATAAAAATTTGTTAAAATTTGAAGGAAATAATCAGAAACTTAAAACAAGGGAAGAACTAGAAAATGAAAATATAATATGTCATTGGTTTACATATTTCCAATTGAAAGAGCAATATAAAATAGACGAAAAAAATTATCAATTTACAAAAATAGAAAATAATTGGGATAATATACTAGAAAAAGAGGGAGAACATTTAATTTCTAAAATATATAAAACATTACTGGAAATGAAAACCAAGGACATAAAAATTAAAAAATATATGAAAAAATGGGAGGAAAATTTAGGAATTGAAATTACATATGAAGATTGGCAAGAAATCTGGATCAAAAATATAAAATTTACTTTAAGTAATGATCTAAGAGAAAACATGCATAAAATGATTTTTAGATGGTACATGTCTCCTGAGGTGTTATTTAAATCAAAAATGAGTAACTCTAATTTATGTTGGAAATGCAAAAACAAAAGGGGATCTTTCTACCATGTATGGTGGCTATGTGAAAAAGCAAAAAAATATTGGGTCAAAATACACAAATATGTATGTAAAATATTGGACAAAGAAATAAGAATGAGACCAGAATTATATTTATTGGGTAAAATTGAAGACAATATATATAAAAAACAAAAGGTTTTATTTCAGTATCTAAGTACAGCTGCAAGGATAAAATACGCCCAATACTGGAAACAAGAAAATATTCCAACAAAAGAAGAATGGATTATAAAAGTAATGGATTTAATGCAAACAGACAAATTAACAAATTTAATAAAAGGAAAAGAAATGGGGAAGTACAATGAAACATGGGACCCCTTCATAAAATATATTCAAAAAGAATATAACATTAAATAGAGAAATAATAATAATAATAATAATAATAATAATAATAATAATAATACAAATAAAGAAGGGGTGAGGGGGAAAAAAGAGGTATAAGAAGAGAAAAATGTAAATCAAGTATTTACAAGAATTTTTTTTGTTAAGAAAACTGGAAGAATTTTAATGGAGTGTATGTATGTATTATGTATTATAAAACAAAGATTTAAACTTAAGATTGAATTTGATACAAATATATAAATAAATAAATAATATAATGTAAGGAAAGGAAAGGAAAGGGAGAAAAAGAGTGATAAATATATATAAAGTAAGAAGAAAAAGAAAGGATTAGGTTAGAAAGAAAAAGAGGATAGAAAGGGTGAAAAGGGAAAGAAAGATAGGGAAAGAAGATAGAACAGAAGAGAAGAGAAAGAAGAGGTTAGAGAGAGAAAGAGGGAGTATGAGAGAAGATATTAGAGAGAATGAGAGGGTCCAAAAAAAATTAAAAAAAAGAAGAAGAAGAAAGGAATGGATGAAGGGATAAAAGGAAGAATAAAAATGGAAGATAAAGGAAAGGAAAAGAGAGAGAGATGGGAGGGTTAGAAAGAGTGAGTAAGGTAAGTGAGAGAAGAGATTAGAGAGAGAGAGAGAGGGTTAAAAAAGGAAGAAGGGAGTGGATGAAAGAGAAAAGGAGTTAAAGGAAGAATCAAAAGGGAAGGAAAGGGAAAGGAAAAGATAGAGAGAGAATAGGTTAGAAGAGATTGAAAGATAAAGGAGGGAAAAGATTAGAGACAAAAAAAAAGAGAAGAAGGATACATTATATTAAATATAATAAAAATGATTATATAAAATCAAATGTAAATATATATACATAAATGTAACCATTGTTATATGTTATATATGATCATTGTTATGTGTTATGTGTTTTGTTTATGTTTTATGTTGAATGTAAATAAAATGATTTTTATTTTAAAAAAAAAGAAATTATACATATTGTTGTCTGGTTTAGTTTAAGATTTATAAAATGAATACAAGAAAAATACAGAGGAGGGGATCAGGCTCTGGAGAAGATAGAGGTGAATGGATGAAATCATTGTTTGAAGACTTTACTAAAAAAGCAATCCAGAGCATAATCTCAAATGTGATTACCCTCCTAGAAGAAAAAATCCAAGGATTTGAAAAAAGTCTAGATAAAAAATTAGACAGTATGGAACAAAAATTTCAAACAGAAATTAAGGGAATGAAAGAGAGAGTTAAAAAAATAGAAAAACAAAAAGATGAGACAGATAAAATTACTTTGCTAGAACATAAACAAAAAGAGAAATGCATAAGAATAAGAGGATTAGTTGAAGGTAAAGAACTAGAGATCAAAAATACAGTTACCCAGATGTTGGCAAACTTGATAGATTGGGAAGCAGAACAGTTAGAAGAGGAAATTGAAACCACCTACAGAGTAAATTCAAAATATGCTAAAGACCATAATTTACCAAGAGACCTAGTGATTGAATTCAGTAGAAAAAAACTCAGAGACTTGATAATACAAACTGCTTTTGATAAGAAAATAAACATAGAAGGCAGAGACATAAAAATTTTCAAAGGAATTCCACATACAATTCTAAAAAAAAGAAAGGATTATTTTTTCTTAACTGAGGTTTTGAAAAGGAATAAAATTATGTTTAGATGGGAAACTCTGGAAGGGGTAAGTGTTACATATAATGACCAAAGATTTAAATTAAACTCAATTGACAAAGCTAAGGATTTCCTCAGAAAATTGGGAAAGAGTATTGTACAAACAAAAGGTAACAATGACCAAAAAGAAGGGAAAAAGGAAAATTTTAATATAGTCTCTCAAGCCTCTAGCTCTAAAGATTTAAGTAATAAATCAGATAATGAGTAACCTGAAATGCCTCACTTGGAACATCAATGATTTAAATGCTCCAGCTAAAAGAAACAAAACTTTTCACACCCTCAACAAATTAAAGCTAGACATAGTATGTTTACAAGAAACGCACATTAGACTCAAAGATTCCAAATTATTAATAAATAAAAAATTAGGATCAGAATTTATAACGGCAAGTGAAAACAAAAAGAATGGTATAGTTTGCTATATCAAACCAAATTTAAAACCAAAACTCATACTAGCAGATGACAAGGGAAGATTTATAATTATAGAAATAGAAATACAAAATATAAAAGTTATATTAGTGGGATTGTATGCTCGAAATGAAAAACAGAGAAAATTTTTCAAAGCCCTTTTGAATTATTTATCAGATTTACCAAGCAAAAATTGGATTATTATGGGAGATTGGAATGGAGTTGTAACACCTAAGCTCGATAGAAAATCAGACAAACAAATTAAACCAAATCAGGGTAAACTACCTCAAGAATTTTTTGAACTTACAAACAATCTAGAATTGGTAGACACATGGAGAAATAAAATGGGAAATGCTAAAGATTATACTTTTTTTTCAGATAGCTACAAATCCTATTCCAGAATTGACATGATTTGGATATCTAAGAACCTAGCAAATAAAATAAATGATTTGGGCTAAAACATTTTCAGACCACAACGCAGTCCAATTAGCATTAAAAATTATACCTAAGTCATATAGATGGAGACTTAACTAAACAATATTAAGAAATAAGGATTATTTAGAAGATAGTAAAAACAAATTAAAAGAACTTTTTGACTTAAATATGAATGATGATATAAATATAGCAACAATTTGGGATGCAAGTAAAGCCTTCATTAGGGGTCATTTTATGTCTCTAAGTAAACACCTAAGAAAAATAAAACAACAAAATTTTTTAAAAATTTGTGATCAAATTAAAACAAAAGAAATTGAACTCCAAAGTAATCCTAGAGATAAAAATATTAAAAATCAAATTACAATATTACAAAAACAATTAGAATTACTAACAACAGATGAAATGGAAAAAACTTGAGGTATATTAAAGAAAGGCATTTTCAACATGTTAACAAAGCAGGTAAATGGCTAGCTTTCAAATTAAGAAAAGAAGGGGGGGAAATCATTAATAAAATAAGAGAAAATGGGGAAGTGTTAACAGACAATCATAATATCAAAAAAGCATTTCACGCTTTTTATACTAAACTATATCAAAAACAACAAATACCATTGGATAAAAGTGAATCTTACTTACTAGAAAGTAGTCTGGAAAAATTATCACAAATACAAAGAGATAACATGAATGAACCCATTACTATGCAAGAATTAACTGATGCTATTCAAAAACAAAAACCAGGTAAAACCCCAGGCCCAGATGGATTTACGGCAATATACTATAAATTATTCCAAGAGCAACTTATAAGTCCGTTTAACATTCTCTTAAATTCTATAATGACTGGAAATATGATACCAAATTCTTGGACAGAAGCTAACATTATTTTGATTCCTAAGGTTGATCAAGACCTGACTCTATGCAAAAACTATAGACCAATCTCTCTGTTAAATACCGACTATAAAATCTTTACCACTATTTTGGCTAATAGATTGAAATCTGTTTTACAGGACACTATTAATGTGGATCAATCCGGCTTTTTACCAAAAAGGCATATTAAGAATAATATTAGATCTATCTTAAATATAATTGAATATGCAAAAGATCATAATGAAAAACAAATTTTGTTATTATTTTTCAATGTGGAAAAAGCTTTTGATAATTTGATAATTTAAATTGGGATTTCATGATTAAAACGTTGAAAATTATGGACTATGGCAATAGGTTTATTAATGCAATTCAAGCTATATACTCAACCCAGACAGCCAAAATAGTGGTAAATGATGACATAACTCAGAACTGTAACATTGGTAAGGGTACCAGGCAAGGATGCCCAATCTCTCCACTCCTGTTTATCTTAGTGTTAGAAGTTCTCCTAGAAAACATCACGAAGGATAATCAAATTGAAGGGGTAAAAATAAAACAAGAAAATTATAAACTAAGGGCTTTTGCCGACGATGTTGCTATTACTGTGCAAAATCCGAATAATTCAATTAGACATTTGCAGAAAAAGATACAAGATTTTGATGAATTGGCAGGTTTTAAAATAAATAATCAAAAAACAAAGATGATAAATTTAAATATGACTCAAAATAACATACAAAATATGGAATTGGTTACGGGTTTTGTAAATGTTAAGAAATTAAGGTATTTAGGAGTGGAAATAACGTCAAAAAATTCAGATTTATTTAAAAATAACTATATAAAACTATGGAATGAAATAAAACATGACTTACAAAATTGGACAAAATTACAGATATCTTTCCTGGGTAGATTATCAACCATTAAAATGAACATCCTGCCAAGAATCTTATTTCTATTCCAAACGATACCAATTATAGTTACAGACAAAACCTTTCAAAATTGGCAAAGAGACTTATCCAAATTTATTTGGCAAGGGAAAAAACCTAGAATAAAATACAAATTTTTACAGGATGTAAAAGAAAATGGAGGTTTTGGATTTCCAAATTTAAAATTATATTATGATTCTTGTGCTCTCATTTGGCTTAGAGACTGGATAAAATTAGAAAATAGAAAATTACTAAACATAGAAGGTCATGATCTCAGATTTGGGTGGCATGGATATCTCTGGTATAACAAAACAAAAGCAAACACGGCATTTAATCATCACCCAATCAGAAAATCCATCTTAAAAACTTGGAATAAGTATAAAAACACAATATCACCTAATTTACCACTGTGGACTTCCCCTCAGGAGGCATTTGCATTACAAGGAAATCAAGGAAATTGATTACAAGGAAATCTGAATTCGTGTAATTGGTTAAAATACAAAGATTTATTAATATTCGAGGGTACAAATTTTAAACTCAAAACTAGAGAAGACTTAGCAAAGGAAGGAATCACTTGCAATTGGTTTACTTATTTACAAATTAATGAACAATTTAAGATAGATACTAAAAAAATTAAGTTTAAAGAAAAATCAGTAAATTGGGACAATGTATTATGGAAAGAAGATAATCATCTGATTGCAAAAAATTATAAAATGTTATTACATATTAACCTGTCTAATTTACCAAAACAGAAATGTATAACCAAATGGGAAGAAAATATAGGTCATAGAATTCATATTGAAAATTGGGAGAAAATATGGTTAAAAGATATAAAGTTTATTCTAAATTATAACATGAAAGAAAATTTCTTTAAAATGGTGTACAGATGGTACATAACTCCTAATACATTGTCCAAAATGAATATTGCTATACCTAATAAATGTTGGAAATGTAAGAAAGAAGTCGGCACCTTTTTTCATCTATGGTGGACTTGCCAAAAATCAAAAAAGTTTTGGGATAAAATTCATGAAACCATGTGTGAAATATTAGAAGAGGACATTATCAAAGAGCCATAATTCTATCTACTGGGATTCATAAAATCAGACTTACACAAGAAATATGGAAAATTGCTATTTTACTTAATAACTGCTGCTAGAACCATCTTCGCTAAACATTGGAAAGAGGATTACATACCTACGATTGAAGAATGGACAATAAAAGCGATGGACCTAGCACAGATGGCCAAACTGACGGATCAGTTGAATGATAAGAACATAGAAGAATTCAACTTATGTTGGAGTCCCTTCTATAAATTTATAGAAAAGACTCAAAAAGTTCATTTGGGAACTTAATGTAAATAATGTAAATAAGTTAGAGTTTATAGTTGTTTATAAATATACAGTATGATGGTAAGGATGGTGAGAAAGTAGAAAGTCCTTTATGTTTATGTCCTTTATTTATGTTATGTTATGTTATGTTATGTTATGTTATGTTATGTTATGTTGTGTTGTGTTGTGTTGTGTTGTGTTGTGTTGTGTTGTGTTGTGTTGTGTTGTGTTGTGATGTTGTTATGTCAGATTTTGTTATTTATGTTTTTACTATAAAATAAAGAATAATTAAAAAAAAAGAAAAATAAGCAAGGTTAAAGTGTTTACTTTATAGGCTGGATTCAGATCACATGCTTAGGCCAAATTGTGCACATGTGACCACAAGGGTTTCCACTGACCTGTGGAAGCATCTTGCACAAGCACAGCTAGATTGCCATCTTGATTGGCTGATGCCTCCTGCCTGGAATAGTCAGGAACTGAAACTCAGGCAGCTGTGGAAGGAGCTGTGGAAGTCCCTTCAGGACCTAAGAGCAAGGCCAGTCCTACATGGGCATTATGGAAAAACTGGTTTGGTTGTCTCTTTTCCTCCCCATGTCCCTTTTTCATCAAAACATTATATTTCATGCATGTTTTGCATATTTTAATAACTTTTTCAATACAGTATGTATTGATTGATTGATGAATTATATGTGACCAATTTATTGTTAACTCTTAGCAGCTCTATTTTGAGATGCAGTTAATTGGGTAGTGTACAGGTATATAATGAGCAATATAGTAAATATATCTGGGAATCTTCCCCCCTAAAGATCTTTTGAATGGACAAAATAGAGACATTACCTGCCATGACTGGACATTTGAGATCTTCTTTCCAAGCCTCATCATGGCTGGTCGGGCTCCTGATCCATGCATTGCATGTAATGCGTGGGCCACAGAGAAAATGGCATGGTAGATGTTGTAACTTTCACCTGTCATGCTCTTTTCAAAAATGTAAGCTGGCAGATTCTGTACATTTTCCTTTCCTGTACATTCTTCCCTTTGCTCTTCAGGGATTTCACCTGATTTCAGTAACTGGCAGCGAAAGACCCTTTCCCACCATGGAGGGAGAAAAACATCTCCTTGTGGGTTCCAGGGGTCTAAAGACAGGATGAAATGCCTGAATTCTGATATATCACTGGTATGGTCCCTGAAATGCAAAGCACCATGGAATGACTTAAAGGTTTGCAATTCTTTTTGAAATGCCATCACACTAACATCCCAATGGGAAGTCAAGATCCAGATTTTCCCAAATGAAGTTTGAGTCAAAACTTCATAATTAACCAGCCTCATGTGTAAAATTTTAATAATACTGGAGTCTCCATACAGAATAATCACTTCAGCTTTAAACCAAGCTTTGGGAATCTGAAGCCAATTCCACAGTTTATCAACTGTTTTCCACAGATTATCAGATTCCAACATTTCACTGAAGGCCAGGCAGATCTCCTTCTGCTTCAGCATTGGTATCAAGGATGAGATGAAAACTGCTCCTCTATCATCTTCAGGGGCCAGAAGCCCAACCCAGTTCCACTGGAAATGCAGGAGCAGCTGGACTAAACCCACATACTGAGGAAGTTCATTGGGATTAATCCGGAAGAAGGAAGGATAAACAGTTCTGTCTCCCTGAGTGCCCTCAAAGTCAACACCAAGCTGTAGAAAGCGAGATGCTTCTTTTACAAATAATTTTTTGTAGACAAGGTAAAGTTTTATGCTGGCTTTAAGAGTAACCATCGTGTGATTTATGGTCCGACCAGTTGAGCTGAAATAGAGGTAGCCTCACTTTGAATGACTTGGTTAAACCTCCTGCCTAAAGAAGACCCACCAGTTGCATATTATACCTGGCTGTCACACATATGAAGCCAAGGGAGCAAACCTTTACCCTGAAACCAAGTATAAACTGGATTAAAAGGGGATTACAAAGAATCAGTTAAGAGGGAACTTCTCTGGAAGTATTTCTGAAATATCTCAGTATCTATCTCTTTGGGGTTATAATATTGTGAAACACAAAATAGAAAATATGAATTCAATTGTAGAATGGGTTCTCCAAGTCACATACTCATGGACTGAGTTTGATTCTATTATGCCTGAGGAAGTAGGCAAGATCCTTATATTTGTTAGTCCAGCCACCTGTTTTATTTATCCCAGCCCCTCCTGCATTATTAAAGAAGCCCGGCAGGTGACCACAGAGTGGTTTCATACAGTGGTTTGAGCCTATTTGAGAGATGGGGTGTTCCCACCAGCCTTGGAGGAAGCGGTTGTATGCCCCCTCCTCAAGAGGTCATTGCTGGCCCCTTCCCTGTTAGAGAATTATCAGCCAGTTTCTAATCTACCCTTTCTGGGAAGATTGTGGGAAAGCTTTGGACGATAGCTACAGAAGATCTTGGAGGAAACAAATGATCTGGACCCTTTTCAGTCTGGCTTCAGATCAGGGAACAGTACAGAGGGAAAAGTACAGAGACAGCATTAGTTGCACTTACTGATAACCTTTTGGGGGAGCCGGGATGACGGTGGTGCATTCAGTCAAGTTCTCCTTGATCTCTCATTGGCTTTTGATACTGTCGACCACAGTGCCCTTCTGGACCAGTTGCAGGGGTTAGGAGTGGGAGGCACTGTGATCCAGTGGTTCACCTCCTTCCTCAGTGGTCAGTGAAAGTCGGTGTTGACAGGGGGGAGAGATTGTGTCTGCGGCCCCTTATGTGTGGGGTGCCTCAGAGCACAATGCTTTCCCCTCTCCTGTTAAATATCTACATGAAACCACTGGGTGATGTCATCTGCCTGTCCAGGATGTGGTACCATCAGTATGCTGATAATACCCGGCACGTCTTTACCCCAGGTGGCACAGGTGGAGCTGTCAATGTCTTGACCCAGTGTCTGGAGGCCATTCGGATCTGTATGGGGCAGAACAGGCTTCGGCCTTCTCTTATACCTGCTCTTTTCTAACCCCCACCCTATGGTACAGCATCCCCCCAGAGATGAGGCTTCTTGCCCCCTTCTCCTGTTGTTCCAGAAGGCGTTGAAAAACTTGCTTTGGTCCCAGGCCTAGGGTTGATGTTTGTTGTTTCATGTCTCCTGTTTGTTTTGTTGGCTGTTAGCAGAGTATTGTTGGCTGTTAGCAGAGTATTTTAGTCTGGGCTGCCCATACATTTAATGTTTCTCACTGTTTTATGTTTTCTCTAGTTTTGTACGCTGCCCAAAGCCCACTGGAGTTGGTCGGCCAATAAATTTAAATAAATAATAATAAATAATGTGCCCCCAAACTATTCTGACTGGTCTTTGGCTTCTATGTCCAGATCTATTCTGTGTCATCCCCACACAGATATCCAATAGAACCTTTTACCTGTGGGATCTTGAAGATAGTGAAGATGGGGGCCATCTGCCTTGACGATTTGGAGATACTACCACCAATGATGGACAGCATGGTGTCCTGCCGGTCACATTTATAACCTGGAACCATTCGGCCTCGTGTGGAGAGCAGACAGAGGCTGTTCAAGGAGATCCTCCTCTCAATCTGGCTATTGTCGTAGATGCGGAAGCCGAGTGTGATGTTGGGGAGGAGAACCAGATCCTTGTTGACCTCTGTGACTGCAAATACCAAGGCCAGGAACTGCTGGTAGTTGTTGGGTGTTACTCTACAATGAAAAAGACATCGGGGAACATTATATTAAAAGTTATGTGTGCTGACGGAGTTTGTTTTGCCTTTTTCTGATGTTCTCCTGGACTTTTGATTTTGTTCTGAGGCTTTGGGAAAAAACATCTGATTAAGAATGTTATATGCACTGAAATACACTGCAGTGAAACAATGGTAGGGACTGAAAAGTACTATGTTTGAGACTCCAAACAGTCATCTTCAACCAATGGAAGTAATTTGTGCTTTAAGGTATGTGTGTGTGCCTTTGAGACAGTGTTGAATCCCATTGACTGCCCGGAGAGTTCCTGCAGTTTTCTTGGCAAGTGGTTTGCCATTGCCTCCTCCCTAGGACAGAGAGAATGACTGGCCCAAGGTCACCCTGCTGGTTTTTTAGAATGGCAGGATTAGAAATGACCATCTCCCAGTTTCTAGCTCAGTGCCTTTAAACACTACCCCAAACTGGCTCTCAGGTTGCTGGCTATAAGGTAGCTTCTGCAATATTCAGTGAACCCCTGGTTCAGATCCATGGGAATGGGAATCTAAGGTGATTTCTCAGAGGAGGATCATAGCTGAGCAGTCAAGGAACATTTTTTGCCCAAAGAAAGCCAAGCTTTTGACCTCACAGCTCCTGCAGGTATCACAGGTAAAGCCTTTCTGGAAAGCTGCCTCTGCCATTAAGTGCAAGCAAACAGAGCTGGGGAACAAGCCATGATGCTCTTTGTGATATCATACGATGGTGAGAAACCAAGACAGGATGCATTGAGGCATGTTTTTCCCCAGGACCTGGTATTTAAAGCCTGCTTCCTCAGTGCTGCCCTTTTCACACAGCCCATGTTAGCCGTCTACTCCACGAATCGATCCATCCCCCTTGAAAAACCATCCACACAACTGGTTGCAGAAAGTCCCACCATTTAACTGGCTTTCGTTTTTCAAAAAAGGCTCCCTTGTATTGGTTTTGAATCTTCTTCTCTTTAGCCTGGAGCACTTTGTGAGAAGGCAGAGAAACCTTCCTCTTCCTCCACATCACAGCCACTTTCATACCCCTGTATTGTCCACCCCCCTTCTTCCTTTGCTCCAGCAGCTGCCATCTTTCCCAATCTCTCTGCTGGCCCCCTAATCCATTTGCTTGTCACCTCAAGCAGCTTCTTCAGCTCGGATAACCATCACTGTTCCCAATATTCCAGCGGCGGCCACAGCATCAGTTTACTGAAGGCTGTTAGTAAGGAGCACTATGGATTCCAAAACTGAATTTCCTTTTCTTCCTGCACCTCCACCCTGTAAACAGATTCGCTTTTTCTTTGAGTTTTCTCCCATCACTTTCTTTCCAAATTAATATGAAATCAACTTCTTCACTAGGTCACCACAGTTTCTGAGCTATTCTCCCTCCTTTCTTTTGATGTTGTATCATCTTCCTGCCGAAGAGTCCTGGGAACCTGCAACATTCTTGCCTATTTTGTGAGCTTGGCTCTTTCTTGAGAAAAGCACCAAGGCTCCTGAACTGTGCCAAGACATTGCAGTCATCACCAGAACAAGAATTTCAGAAAGCAGGCCCTGAATCCAAAGCAAATCAGGCAATCCTCTGCCCCTTCCCACCCCCCACCCCACAAGCTCAAACTTACGAAGATTTGGTGTCCGTCAGGAATGGCTCTTTTTGGAAGTCTAGCAACCCAAAGAAAAAAAAGATTCTCAGGGGCAAATTGCCCCCAATAATGAGATTGCCAGGCCTGTAGTGGTCCTCCAGAGTCTGCCAAGGGTTCCTCAACAGACATACAGTTTGCATCCTCCTATGCGTTGTTGGAGGCAGGAGCCAGAAGAGCAGAAGCAGCAGCAGGTGAGGCAGCCCAATCATTATTCTCACCTTCCCTCCAAGGTGAGGAATCAAGGCTTGTTCAGAACCTGCACAAAAGAGGCATGCTGTGACCCTTGGATGGGCTCAGGGCAAATTTATATCAAGCGTGGTTTGACTTAGGTGTGACTGAGCTGACACCAAAGAGAAGATTGAGTCTCATCCCTCGAAAGAAATCCCCTCCTTGCAAGACAAGCTAGGGTGACCTGCCCAGCCCCCTTTGGAAGAACTCAGAGCATATTAATTTTAAGCAGCTTTTTGCTTGGATGTCCTTTTTGGTAAAACTCCAGAGGGGATACATGAAGAATTACTGTTATTATGATGATTCCAGGGAGGAATATTATTAGTATGCCCTTAACAATAGATTTTGTTCACACACCAGAAAGTTAAAAAACTTGTTTCTGTCTATGGTTCTTGACCTAGGGAGCAGATGGACTTGAGAGCTAGGGTGCAGCTGACTGTCTGATGGGAAAGTGAGCACCCACAGCCAGGATGGTGTCTGGCCAGTGTGATAGTCTGCTGAGATAGGGGGAGGGTGAAGGGGCAAGAGGGCAGCATGGTAAACAGCTGGGCCCTTGGAAGAGGGAGCAATAATACTGTGTTTGGATGGAACTAGTGGCATATTTTTACTACCAGACTGGAGTCTGTAGCTTGAATCATGTCAACTGGATTTCTATTTTCTCAGTGGAAACGTTTCGCTCCTTATCCAAGGAGCTTCTTCAGTCTGAGCAAAGTTGGTAAGGGAATCCTAAATATGTTTCTAGATAGCTGTGTGACCTTACACCTGGGGTCATGGTTATATTGAGATGTTATTTTAAGTCCTTTTATTATCTAAAGGAGGATCGTTAAGATCACCATGCTGCTGTTGAGCTTGTGAAATGGTCTTAATCTTCCTAGGCACAGAAGAAGAGCCCGGAGAAAGATAGGAGAAAGATTGTGGCTGAGGCCCCCACCTCTATTCAAGGAAGGATTTTCCAAGTTGGCATAAATGGATTCCTTGACCCCTCTCTCAAACCACCTATCTTCTCTGTCTAAAATGTGAACATTAATGTCCTCAAATGAGTGTCCTTTTTCCTTTAAATGAAGATAAACTGCTGACTCTGGTCCTGTGGTGTTACTTCTCCTGTGTTGGGCCATCCTCCTGTACAAAAGTTATTTGGTTTCTCCAATGTAGAGTTCAGAGCACTCCTCACTGCACTGGATTGCATAAACTACATTGCTTTTCTTGTGTTTTGGAGTTTGAACTTTGGGGTGTACAAGCCTCTGTCTCAGTGTGTTGGTGGGTTTGAAATATACAGGTATGTGGTGTTTGCCAAATATCCGTTTTATCTTTTCAGACACACCAGCCATGTAGGGAATGACCAGGTTCTTTCCTTTACTCTGAGTCTCAGCCCTATCTGTCGCTGTTTTAGGTCTGGTAGATTTAGATTTGGTGAAGGCCCAATTTGGATATCCACGGGCCTTCAGAGCTGTTCTCAGGTGCTGATTTTCATTCTTTTTGGAATCCATGGAGGTGGGGATGGTTTCTGCTCTGTGTGACAATGTCCTGATGACTCCTAGTTTGTGCTGCAGTGGATGGTAGGAGTCAAACATCAGATATTGATCTGTGTGTGTGTTTCCTGTAGATCCCTATTTCTAGCTTGCCACCGGTCCCAATGAGGACTTCATAGTCTAGGAATGCCAGTCTGTTGTCCTTGGTGTCTTCTCTGGTGAACCTAATGTTGGCATCTATAGTGTTTATATGGTCCGTGAAGGCCTGTACTTCTTGGGTATTGATTTTGACCCAGGTGTCATCCACATACCTAAACTAGTGGGTGGGCACCGATCCCTGGAATGTGTTGAGTGCTTTCTTCTCCACTTCATCCATGTATAAATTGGCCACAATGGGTGACACAGGAGAACCCATGGCACAGCCGTGTTTTTGTCTGTAAAAGTCACCTCTGTATGTGAAATAAGTGGTGTTAAGACACAGGTCCAGAAGATGGCAGATCTGGTTTGGGTTGAGATGGCTTCTCCTTTCAAGTCTTCTAGTCTCTTCCTGACAGTGGATCGAGCATGAGTGGTGGGGATGCTGGTGAAAAGGGAGGACACATCAAAGGAGACCATAGTTTCATCTGTATCCAGTTTCAGGATCTTTGCTTTGGAAACAAATTCTTCCGAATTATGGATGTGGTGTTCAGAGTGTCCAACTAGAGGTGCTAGTATGGTAGAGAGGTGTTTGGCAATGTTGTATGTTACAGAATTAATGCTGCTGACTATGGGTCGGAGGGGTGTTCCTTCCTTGTGGATCTTAGGAAGTCCGTAGATGCAGGGGATGGCTTCTCCAGGATACAGACGGTGGTAGGTAATCCTATCGATGGAGCCATCATGTTCCAATTGTTTCAAACTGTCTATTACCCTTTTCTTGTAATTGTTGGGGGGGTAAGGTCACACAGCTACCTAGAAACATATTTAGGATTCCCTTACCAACTTTGCTCAGACTGAAGAAGCTCCTTGGATAAGGAACGAAACGTTTCCACTGAGAAAATAGAAATCCAGTTGACATGATTCAAGCTACAGACAATTCCAACTGGATGACTGAGAACCTTCATAGACATATTACCAGACTGGAGATGACCTTACTGTAAGAATTCCGATATGGTAGTATCAGAAATCCATGCAGCTTCTTATTAGTATATAGCAGAGTAGAAGTGTTCCCATAAACTTGCACAAGGCTTTTTTGTTGTTCATTCGTTGAGTTGCTTCCGACTCTTCGTGACTTCATGGACCAGCCCACGCCAGAGCTTCCTGTCGGCCGTCACCATCCCCAGCTCCCCCACGTTTGAGTCCGTCACCTCCAGAATATCATCCATCCATCTTGCCCTTGGTCGGCCCCTCTTCCTTTTGCCTTCCACTTTCCCTAGCATCAGCTTCTTCTCCAGGGTATCCTGTCTTCTCATTATGTGGCCAAAGTACTTCAGTTTTGCCTTTAATATCATTCCCTCAAGTGAGCAGACTGGCTTTATTTCCTGGAGTACGGACTGGTTTGATCTTCTTGCAGTCCAAGGCACTCTCAGAATTCTCCTCCAACACCACAGTTCAAAAGCCTCTATCTTCCTTCGCTCAGCCTTCCTTATGATGCAGCCCTCACAGCCATAGGTTACTACAGGGAATACCATTGCTTTAACTATGCGGACCTTTGTTGTCAGTGTGATGTCTCTGTTCTTAACTATTTTATCAAGATTTGCCATTGCTCTCCTCCCAAGAAGTAGACGTCTTCTGATTTCCTGGCTGCAGTCAGCGTCTGCAGTAATCTTTTCCTTCACTGCCTCCACATTTTCTCCCTCTATTTGCCAGTTATCAATCAAGGTCGTTGCCATAATCTTGGTTTTTTTGAGGTTTAACTGCAACCCAGCTTTTGCACTTTCTTCTTTCACCTTCATCATAAGGCTCCTCAGCTCCTCCTCGCCTTCAGCCATCAAAGTGGTATCATCTGCATATCTCAGATTATTAATGTTTCTTCCAACGATTTTAACTCCAGCCTTCGATTCATCAAGTCCAGAACGTTGCATGATGTGTTCTGTGTACAGGTTGAACAGCCAGGATGGCGTCTGGCCAGTGTGATAGTCTGCTGAGATAGAGAGAGGGCGAAGGGGAAGAGGGCAGCATGGAAAACAGCTGGGCCCTTCGAAGAGGAAGCAATAATACTGTGCTTGAATGGAACAAGTGGCTTGTTTATACTATAAATAATTATATTATATAATAATTATATTAGACTGGAGATATCCTTAGTGTAAGAATTCTGATATGGTAGTACCAGAAATCCATGCAGCTTCTTATTAGTATATAGCAGAGTAGAAGTGTTCCCATAAACTTGCACAAGGCTTAATCAGTTCAAAATACAAAATAAACACACTTCACATGTTAAATGTAAAGTTACATAAAAAAGAGTTTACAAGTTTATTGTAACTCACAGTTCCTTAGTAGAAATGGTACATGCGTGCAAGCAAGTGGTTCTGACCAAACCCACATGCTTCTAATGTGGCCTTGCTGTCTGGAAGTATGAGAAACACATGGCAGCAGCCATGGCTGCCACCCTTCCTGGTTGGAGATTCAAGCAGAGAGAGGAAGAGAAGGGAACAGGAAACAGGAAACTGGGATTCAGCCCCTCCCACACACAGCAAGTGAGATCAGGTTACAGCAGAGGCTGTCTGCTCCTTCAAGTCTGTGTGTGAGATGTGCTTGATTGAAACCCTATCTCTAACACTTAGAAGCTAATTTCTCCTGTAGACCTCTATAAATAATAATAGTAAGAGTAATAATAATAGTAATTTAGGGAGGGCAGGCCATCGTTGGGGAAGACGCCCCCGGTGTTTGTTACCGGTGGCGTGTTCCGGCCCTCCAGGCTCAAACCTAGGCCCTGGTCAACAGATCCTCGAGGGCCCTGGATTCCGGCTGTTGTTGCTTAACGCCAGGTCGGTTAATAACAAGGGTCCCCTCATATGTGATTTGATCACGGAGGAGGGGGCCGACCTGGCGTGTATTACTGAAACCTGGCTGGGCGTAGGAGTAGGGGTTGCCCTCTCGGAGATCTGCCCGGCCGGGTTTCAAGTACGGCACCAGCCGAGACATCGGGGTAGGGGAGGAGGGGTGGCAGTTGTTATTAGAGAGTCGATGGTAGCCTTCAGGGGCGCTGCTCCACAAGTGGCCGGATGTGAGACCCTGTTTTTCAAGTTGGGTTCCCGAGAGCAGTTGGGAGTGTTGCTGCTGTACCAGCCTCCCTGCTGCGTAGCAACCTCCCTGCCTGAGCTGCTGGAGGCCGTCTCGGGGTTGGCGGTGGAGTTCCCCAGGCTTATGGTTCTGGGGGACTTCAATCTGCCGTCTCTGGGACGGGCCTCGGAGGCGGCTCGGGAGTTCATGGCTACCATGGCAGCCATGGGCCTGACTCAGATTATTCGGGACCCGACTCGAGACAGTGGCCTCACTCTGGACTTGGTGTTCTTGTCTGAGCAGTGGCAAGGTGATCTGGGGGGAGAGTTACATCTTTCCCCATTGTCATGGTCAGATCATGCACTGGTGGCCCTGAGATTCTCATATGCTGCCCCACTCCGCAGGGAGGCTGGACCTATTCGATTGGTCCGCCCCCGGTGACTAATGGACCCGATAGGGTTTCAGAGGGAGCTGGGGGTTATACCTAAGGATCTTCTGCACGGTCCAGTGGAGGTCCTGGCTGCAGCCTGGAATAAGGAAGTGGCCGGGGCCTTGGACAGGATCGCGCCTGTGCGGCCTCTCTTGCCCCATCCGACCATATTCCCCGTGGTTCACGGAGGGATTGAGGGTTTTGAAAAGGGTTAAGAGACGTCTAGAGCGCCGCTGGAGGAAGACAAAGACCGAATCTGACCGAACACTAGCTAGAGCCGCGGTTAAGGCCTACCTGGTGGCGGTAAGAGTGGCGAAACGTCAATATTTCTCCACTCTTATTGCATCCGCAGAATGCCGCCCATCGGCCCTGTTTAGGATTACTCGATCTCTCCTGGGTAAGGTGGGCCCAGTGACCCACCTTCAGGGCCGTGCAGAGGAATTTTTGGAGCATCTGGCGGATAAAATCGCTCGGATTCGTTCTAAGCTGGACTCCAAGCGTGGTGCATGGTCTGGGGAGATGCCAAGGGAACGTCTATGCCCGGTTATCTGGGAACAGTTTGATCCTCTTGGGCCCAAGGAAGTGGACAGGATCCTCTGGACTGTAAGGGCCACTAAGTGTCATCTTGACCCATGCCCTTCCTGGCTAGTGAAAGCGGCCAGGGAAGTATGTCTATGAAGGTTCTCAGTCATCCAGGTGGAACAGTCTGTGGCTTGAATCATGTCAACTGGATTTCTATTTTCTTAGTGGAAACGTTTCACTCCTTATCCAAGGAGCTTCTTCAGTCTGAGTAAAGTTAGTAAGGGAATCCTTAAATATGTTTCTAGGCTGGCTGTGTGACCTTGCACCTGGGGCTAGGTCATGGTTATTTTTGAGATGTTTGTTTCTAAGTCCCTTTATCATCTAAAGGAGGATCGTTAAGATTACCCTGCTGCTGTTGAGCTTGTGAAATGGTCTTAATCTTCCTAGGCACAGAAGACAAAGCAGGAAGGAAGATAGGGGAAAGGTTATGCCTGAGGCCCCCACCTCTATTCAAGGAAGGATTTTCCAAGTTGGCATGAATGGATTCCTTGACCCCTCTCTCAAACCACCTATCTTCTCTGTCTAAAATGTGAACATTAATGTCCTCAAATGAGTGTCCTTTTTCCTTTAGATGAAGATAAACTGCTGACTCTGGTCCTGTGGTGTTACTTCTCCTGTGTTGGGCCATCCTCCTGTACAAAGGTTGTTTGGTATCTCCAATGTAGAGTTCAGAGCACTCCTCACTGCACTGGATTGCATACACTACATTGCTTTCCTTGTGTTTTGGAGTTTGATCTTTGGGGTGTACAAGCCTCTGTCTCAGTGTGTTGGTGGGTTTGAAATATTTCAAACCCACCAACACACTGAGACAGAGGCTTGTACACCCCAAAGATCAAACTCCAAAACACAAGGAAAGCAATGTAGTGTATGCAATCCAGTGCAGTGAGGAGTGCTCTGAACTCTACATTGGAGAAACCAAACAACCTTTGTACAGGAGGATGGCCCAACACAGGAGAAGTAACACCACAGGACCAGAGTCAGCAGTTTATCTTCATCTAAAGGAAAAAGGACACTCATTTGAGGACATTAATGTTCACATTTTAGACAGAGAAGATAGGTGGTTTGAGAGAGGGGTCAAGGAATCCATTCATGCCAACTTGGAAAATCCTTCCTTGAATAGAGGTGGGGGCCTCAGGCATAACCTTTCCCCTATCTTCCTTCCTGCTTTGTCTTCTGTGCCTAGGAAGATTAAGACCATTTCACAAGCTCAACAGCAGCAGGGTAATCTTAACGATCCTCCTTTAGATGATAAAGGGACTTAGAAACAAACATCTCAAAAATAACCATGACCTAGCCCCAGGTGCAAGGTCACACAGCCAGCCTAGAAACATATTTAAGGATTCCCTTACTAACTTTACTCAGACTGAAGAAGCTCCTTGGATAAGGAGTGAAACGTTTCCACTAAGAAAATAGAAATCCAGTTGACATGATTCAAGCCACAGACGGCCAGGGAAGTGACATGTGACTGGGTCCATGCGATGGTTGTTACATCCTTGGGAGAGGGAGTGTTTCCGGCTGCTTTTAAAGAAGCGCTGGTGCACCCCCTCCTCAAGAAGCCATCACTGGACCCTACAGTGTTGGACAATTTTCGTCCCGTCTCCCACCTCCCCTTTTTAGGGAAGGTGGTTGAGAAAGTGGTGGCATTACAGCTCCAGAGGATTCTGGATGATACGGATTATCTAGACCCCTTCCAGTCAGGATTCAGGCCGGGATATGGGGTAGAAACTGCATTGGTCGCACTTACAGATGATCTCTGGCGAGAGCGGGATGGAGGCAGTGCATCCATCCTGGCTCTTCTTGACCTCTCAGCGGCTTTCGATACCATCGACCATGGTATCCTTTTGGGGCGGCTCGGAGAGTTGGGGGTGGGTGGCGTAGTTTTGCGCTGGTTCACCTCCTTCCTCCGAGACCGGTCCCAATCGGTGGTGATAGGAGATGAGAGGTCCGACCCTCGGCCCCTAATTTGTGGGGTGCCGCAGGGCTCGGTTCTCTCCCCTCTCCTATTTAATATCTACATGAAACCGCTGGGTGAGATCATCCGCCAACACGGGACGAGGTATCATCAGTATGCTGATGATACTCAATTATATATCTCCATCCCGGGTGAGTTAAGTAATGCAGTTTCTGCCCTTTCTCAGTGCCTAAGGGCTGTGGGGGTCTGGATGGGGAACAACAGGCTTCAGCTGAACCCTGGTAAGACAGAGTGGCTGTGGATTGATAGCGCCTCGGGATCCAAGGAGTTGTCATCTTTAGATCTGGACGGGGTGGCACTACCCCGTTCAGACTCAGTGCGGAACCTGGGGGTCCTTCTGGACTCACGACTCCTGCTTGAAGAGCAGGTGGCAGTCGTGGCCAGAAGGGCTTTTGTGCAACTTCGAGTTGTACGCCAGCTTCGCCCTTTCCTGGACCGAGATGCCCTCCGTACAGTCACTCATGCCCTGGTCATCTCCCATATAGACTGTTGCAATGCACTCTACATGAGGCTACCCTTAAAGGGTATCCGGAAGCTTCAGCTGGTCCAGAATGCAGCTGCACGCGCAGTTATGAGCGCCCCAAGATCGGCACATGTGACACCTCTGCTGCATGAGCTGCACTGGTTACCAGTTTGCTTCCGGGTCCAATTCAAGGTGTTGGTTGTTACCTTTAAAGCCCTACATGGCATGGGACCAGGCTACCTTAGAGACTGCCTCATCCCCAGAGTATCGACCCGCCCCACCCGGTCATGCAGGGAGGGCATGCTACGGATCCCATCAGTAAAAGAATTTCACCTAGCGGGATCCAGGAGGTGTGCCTTCTCTGCCGCAGCACCCGCCCTTTGGAACATCTTGCCCCTTGAGGTGAGGCTAGCCCCCACACTCCTGACCTTCAGGAAGCAACTGAAAACCTGGCTCTGCCACCTCGCTTGGGACGGGATGAGTAATAGCTCCTCCTGGGGATGGCTCGCACCGTAAAGTTCGGTCACAAACATCACATGCAGCCTCTTGGATTTTATATTTTTATATTTTATATTTTTAATGATTGTATAAAGTATTTTATATGTTTTTAATTGCTGACTTCATTGTAAACCACCCAGAGTCCCCTTGTGGGGGGAGATGGGCGGTGATATAAGTTAGAAATAATAAATAATAAATAAATAAATAAATAATTTATTAAACTTGTATGCCACCTGACTCTCAGTGATTCTGGGCAGATAACACATCAAACAAAGAAGTTACAATAGATGGGTTATGAAAACTGAAGTGAGATTATTATATTCTCAAAAGTGGAAAACTTCGACACTACCCACAATAGAGGAAAGGCTGGCGAAGATGATGGAGCTTGCAGAAATGGCTAAATTAATTTCCTTGATCAGAGAAAAGTCAAAATCTATGTTTATGGTTGATTGGAAACCTCTTATACACATTTGGCATGAAATGGGAAGAAATGCACTTATGATTTGTAGTTTTGATGATTAGGAAAAAAAATGGATAATAGAAAAAAGTGAGCTTTTTTGTAATCATAGAGTGAGAGATAACTTTGTAATCATACTTATTTTTGCTGCAGAGAAAATCGGAAGCTTCTTATTTCTATTTCTTTTTATTCTTTTCCACTGCACTTTTGTTTTTTGTTTTTTTCTTTCCTTTCTTTCCTTATTCTTTTATCTTGTATTAGTTTGTGTTAGTTTTTATGTTCTCTTTAAAACTTTTAATAAAATTTATTAAAACAGCAGCAACAATAACTGTGAGATGGGTTGGGCTGAGACAGAGTGAATGGCCCCAAATCACCCAGCCAGTTTTCACAGTCTCCTAGTTTCTAGGCCAGCATCTTCACTGCTACACGAGACTCGCTCTCTAATTGTCGACTGAATGAAAAAATTAGGAGGGAACTCAGCAAAGCCACAGGAATCTATGGAAACAGGTTTAAAAACACTGATAGTGAAAAAAGTCTGACACATTTTTAAAGACTCTTTTGATTAAAATGCACAAAGTGGGACAATGTTGTACCAGAAACATCCACATCTTTAACATCAACACTTATTTCCAAGTAGGGCACTGGGACTCACTGGGGACAACTGGTATTCATGAAATATAAAAGGGGGGTGACTCTTACAGGTTAACAGGTACAGTATATCATGATCAGTCGAACAATTTGATAACCAATTATGTAACAGACAAGCCCATTTCTCATTTCATCGCTTGTAAGAAATGTTTTCAATTTTTAACTATACCGAAAGCCAAAAAAACCGTATCCTATCTCTGCATTACTCAGAAATTTTTGTTCCTCACTATATTTTCTCTGGAATTCAGATCAGGCCTCAATAGGATAATGTAGCACTTGGGGAAAAAGATACAAGCCAGGAGACCAGCTCCAGAGGCCAAAATGGAGAAGATCTCCACGGCCACCATGGACTTCCCTTTGGTGCTCAGGTAGGTGGGGAGGAAGGAGATCCAAACACTGCAAAAGATCAGCATGCTAAAAGTAATGAACTTTGCTTCATTAAAGCTGTTGGGCAATTTCCTAGCCAAAAAGGCCACTGTAAAACTGACAAGGGCCAGGAAACCAAGGTAGGCAAGGACAGCATAAAACATTGAAGCTGAGCCTTCATTACATTCCAAGATGGTCTCTCCTACAAATGAGTTGAAGTCCAAGTTGGGAAACGGGGGAGAGGTTACCAGCCAGGTGGCACAAAGAACTACTTGGACCAGGGGACAGGCTAAGACAATGGAGGTAGTCAGTGGTTTTCCTAAGAGTTTCCTTGTCCTGTTCCCTGGTTTGGTGGCCATGAAGGCCAGAACCACCATGACAGTTTTTGCCAACACAGATGAAATGGCAACGGAGAAAATGATGCCAAAAGCAGTCTGTCGGAGGAGACAGGTGAGCTTCCCCGGTCGACCGATGAACAGGAAGGAACAGAGAAAGCAGAGCAGGAGGGAGACCAGGAGGATGTAGGTGAGATCTCTGTTGTTGGCTTTGACAATTGGTGTGTCACGATGTTTAAGAAAAATTGCCAGGACTGCAGATGTGATCATGGATGGAGATAGAGTGAGAGAAGCTAAAGTGTATCCCAGGGTCTCTTGATAGGAAAGGAAGTGGATCTTCTTGGCCATGCAGTCATCTTTGCCCTTGTTAGGGTACTGGTCTTCTGGGCAGGGGTCACAGTGAGCTGCATCTGAAATCAAGAGTCTTTGCCTAAGTATTTTAGGTGTATCTGCCGTGAGCAAATTCCCTCCCCCCAGGTGTCTCAGGGGTGACATTACTGTTCCCTTTCTGCAGTAGCCAGCTCATAGATGGTGATTCATTGACCTACTGTGCAAATTTTGGTGCCCCAAAAAGGGCAAAACATCCTTGGTAGAAGATAAACTTAGAGATCGGTTGGTAACATGCAGGGATCTATGGAGTTCCAATTGTGAAGTCTGATATGGAGAAAAACCTTGCTAGGAACTCTCCTATTAGAGGTTTGTTGACTTCCATGGTCACTTATTATCCGCACGGGGGCACCGTGGGGCTGATAGATGTGCTGAATGAAGAGCTTGGCTATCTGACCAGCCGATAGTATTCTGTTACATGGAATGAAATGTTCTTGTAAGAAATATCTGAAATGCCCTTTTATCTTGATTTATCCTGAGGCTACGACTGATACCTCATCAAGCCTTACCTGTGAGAATCGACCCCCTACCACTTACCTGTTAACCATCTGCATGGCAGATAACAGCAGGATGGAGGACTCTACTATATTAACACAGGTAGAGGAGCCTGAGCAACCAGGAACTTCCAGGGACTTAGGGGTAGTCCCGAAAGAAGAGAAATCAGTTGCCTTTGAGGGGAAAGCCGATCGTAAGAAGGGATCCAAGAAGGGAGCAAAATGAAGTGGGATTGAGGTAGCAGAGATCCCTGTTTTGCACACCCCTAAAACCAGAGTGGAGTGGTCTATGGGGATTGGAGGTGGCCTCAAACAAGTGATGGGGAAGCGGGCTACTAAAACCCGGGCGACCCAATCCCAAAGAATGGCTTCTCTGGAGGAAAAGACATCCCGATGGAGAACATCAGTCAACAGATGGCCAAGATGAACCAAACCTTACAACACATTGTGCAAGTTCTTCCCCAGGAAGGGGGAAAAGTTACTCAGAAGGGGGTCACTCCGACCATGACTTCGGCAGAGAGAGAGACATCAAGCAAAAGTTATGAGGAAGGAGACACATCAGAACCTGACACAGTTGTGAGACTTTCTTCCTCGGGCAGACCGGCCAAAGGGAGAACCCTAGCTGTCAATAAATTAAAGATGCAGTTTAATAGTGATCCTGGAAAGCTAGCCTGCTTCATGACCCATGTAAGAGGGTTCATGGAAGAATTTAAGGACTCATTTACTAATGAGGAAGCAAAAGTACAGTACGTGTCTAGCTTCTTGGAGGGGGAGGCAGCGCAGTGGCTGGTGGCCATGCATGATACAAATCCCAAAGAACTGTTAACTTTTAAAGCATTCATGTTGCCATTAAGAAAGATGTCAAAGATGTCGGCTAGAGTTGAATTGCAGCAACTGAGCCAGGGAAACCGCATCGTGGCAGAATATGCCATGGTATTTAAAAAACGTATCAGTCGGTTACCTGATTGGCCAGAAACTTTTAAAATTGAGTATTTCCAGATGTGGTTAAAGCCTGAGATTCTGGAAATGGCAGCTGGAAGGGGGGACCATGTGACGTTGGAGGAATGGATCCAACTAGCGGGGAAGGCAGAGAGCACCAGGTTGCACATCAAATTGTATAAACAACTTCAAATGCTGGGGAAAAGGGTGATTGGGGTGGCTCAATGACCGAAAAGACCCACTGGTCAGAAAGCTTTGGAAGAAGAAATAGAACGTTGGGCTAAAAGTGGACTATGCTTCAAGTGTGGCAAGGAAGGCCATAGAATTAGCAATTGCCCACAATCCACTTATGTTTCAATGAAAAAGCCAGAGATCAAAGCAACAAAACCACAACCACCAAAAAGAAAGGGAGCAGCCAACGCAGTTGAGGAGCCAAGCAAAGTGGAAGCATTTGGGGGTGACAACGACTCAACAGATGAAGAAATTCTGCTGGCGTGAAACTCTGACTGCCTGTCCTGAGATGCGCTGGAGGCCAGGCATTTGCAGATAGGCGTGCGGATCCCCTGGTGAGTAGCAACTATCCCACCATGCAAGTAAAGGTAAAGATTGAGACTTTGGATGGGAGGGATCAAGCTAGTTTATTAGCTATGCTGGACTCAGGGTGTTCTAGGTGTTTGATTCACCCTGCCATAGTGACTGGGTTGAGGCTGAAGTTATATAAACTCAAGGTATCAATAATTTTTTGTCAACTGGATGGGTCAGCTATGAAGGGGGGCCCAGTAGAATATTATACAGAAGCCATAAAAATGAATATTGGGACACATCAAGAGACTGTACGATTCACCGTGGCCCCTATAGCAAATCAGCCAATAGTGTTAGGGCTGAAATGGCTAAGAGAGTGCAATCTCCATATTGACTGGGTATCTGGGAAGATGGAATTTGCAGATGGGTCCTACACGGGGTTGGAAAGGGATGGCATGCAGCATCAAGCTGAAGTGGGAGCCGCAAGTGTGGAAATTACCCAGGAGATGGCACACGCGGCAAACGTCCCTGTGTCATATGAGGAGGTGGAAGTAATTTTCGAAGAAGCTGAGTCAGACCAGCTGTCTCCCCCATCATAAAACTGTGCTATTGAGCTGGAACCAGGGGCAGTGTTACCAAAACCTAAGTTGTTTTCCATGACCCATAAGGAATTACAGGAACTTAGAAAGTTCATTGATAAAAACCTGAAAAGGGGTTTCATTGAACCATCCACTTCACCCATGGCAGCACCTGTATTGTTCTGGAAAAAGAAAGATGGATCGCTGAGACTCTGTACTGACTATAGGGGGTTAAATGCCATTTGTATTTCCAATCAATATCAATTACCTTTATTGAAAGACTCATGTTGGCTCACTTAACCAAAGGAAAAATCTTTACAAAACTGGATTTAAGAGAAGCGTATTTTAGAGTACACATAAGGGAAGGGGATGAGTGGAAAACTGCTTTTAATTGTCAATTGGGTTGTTTTCAATATTGGGTCATGCCATTCAGGTTAAGTGGAGGGCCTGGAGTCTTCATGAGCTTACTTAATGAGGTTCTGCATGAATTTTTATATCAAGGGATATTGGTTTCTTGATATACTGATCTATACAGAAACCATGGAAGAGCATGTAAAATTGGTCAAATAAGTGCTAAAACGACTGTTAGATGCTAAACTGTATGTCAAATTGTCTAAATGTGAATTTCATAAGGAGAAATTGGATTATTTGGGGTATAGAATATAGCACCAAGAGATTGAAATGGACCCTGCAAAAGTTAGGGATGTCCTGGCTTGGGAATCCCCAAAAACAAAGAAACAATTACAATCCTTTCTCGGTTTTGCTAATTTCTATTGCCAATTCATTCCCCAATTTGCTCAAATAGCTTTGCCATTAACTGATCTATTAAAAATGAAACACCCCAATGAGGGGTGCTAGTAAACAAGCCTCAAGCAAAGCTGAAATGGACTCCAGCATGCCAAACTGCTTTCGAATAGTTGGAAGCACTATTCATGGCTGAGCCTATCTTAAAACATCCTGACTCTGAGCAACCATTTGTAATTCAAACGGATGCATCAGACACAGCAGTTGGACCTGTATTGTTGCAGAAAGATACTGATAATAAATTAAGACCATGCGCCTATATCTCTCAGAAATTCACTGAAATGGAGAGATGTTGGCATGTGTGGGAGAAAGAAGCATTTGCTGCTCGTCATGCCTTGGCTACATGGCGGCATTTGCTGGAGGGATCTCCTCACCCCTTTGAAGTTCTAACTGATCATAAAAACCTGGAAGCTTTGAAAGCACCACGCAAACTAAACCCTAAACAAGTAAGGTGTGCTGAATTTTTTAGTAGGTTTAATTTCAACCTGAAATACCTCCCAGAAGGGAAAAACTTTCTAGGAGACACATTATCCCGGTTGCCTCAACACGGGAGCCAAAGGGAGGAGGTCATTACCACAGTGATGTCTCCTCAGCAATTAGGAATTCACAAGACAGCAGCACCTGCCCTAAAAGTAATCTCCAAAACTGAAACTGTTAGGCAAGTGGGAAATGTTGCTCTCACTAGACACCAGGCTAAATGTTGAGACACAATGCCTGAACCCTCCTTAGTTAAGGAGATGAGGGTGGAAATAGTAAATGATGAATGGTGGAAAGGCAACAAACATTCTATGACTGAAAACAATGGATTGTGGTGGAGTGGGGACATACTATATATTCCTGAAGCTATGAGAAAAATTATTTTAAAACGATGTCATGATGACAAAAAGGCAGGACATTTTGGGTTTGTGAAAACATTAGATTTGGCAAGAAGACAATTCTGGTGGCCCACGTTAAGAAAAGATGTAAAACAGTATGTGTTGTCTTGTTCTGTATGTGCCACCATAAAAAGGGCTCCTGGCAAACCTGTGGGATTGTTGCAGGGAGTAGCACAGCCAACAAGCCCCTGGAAGCAAAGTGCTATGGACTTTATTGTGGATTTGCCAGAAAGTAAAGGTAAAACAGTGATTTGGGTGGTTACTGATTTATTTTCTAAGCAAGCACATTTCATTCCATGTAAAAGTGTGCCATCTGCTGGACAACTAGCAAAATTGTTCATTCAACATATCTATCGGGCACACGGTGCCCCCTTGCAGATAATCAGTGACCGCGGAAGTCAATTTACTGCAAAATTTTGAAAATCGTTTTTAAAATTAATTGGTACTGAACAAGGATTAAGCTCTGCATTCCATCCTTGCACGGATGGATCGACTAAACATTTGAATGCTCTTCCAATCTCTCCCCTTATCCCAAATATCAACAAAATTCCCAATTGTATTATCAACATCTTTCTGTAATCCTCTTATTGTCCAAAAGGCTCCAGATATCCAAGCCCTTGATAAAGAGGCCACAGTCAATATATTCTTTTTTTTTTCAGAGGCAAGCAGAACACTTGCCAGGTCTACTGAACCCAAGTTAGAATTGGGGCTTCCAGGCACCTGGGGAAGTAATTCCAAATTTTCATGGAACACTACTAAAATAAAAAGGATGCCCTTTCCCCAATGGGGGTTTATAATTTCTACAGAATATAATTTTATAATTTTCTACAGAATAATAATCACCAGCTGTTGAAGCAAGGAGTTGGTTTCACCACCCATTCATTTCCTGCAAAGGAGACCAGGTAGCTATCAACACCCCACTCCCACATAGCAAGAGTTAAAACAGCCTAAAAAGGAAAAAAAAAACAGAAAACAGAGATTTTGCTTCTATCTGTGCTCCTGCCCTCTGAAGATGCTGGCCACAGATGCTGGCGAAACGTTAGGAACCACAACTTCCAGAACACGGCCACACAGCCCGGAAGACCCACAACAGCCATCGAATCTGGCCGTGAAAGCCTTCGACATTACAAAAAACAGAAAACTTCAGTCCAGGGTCAATATGCTCCAGGGCCCATCCACCTCTCCTAGGACACAAAGCATAAGCTTACATTTGAAAATCAACAAGTCCTAGAAAAAAAACAAAAACCCTTAGTCAATGTCAGTGAAATAAAAAACAATGCAGGTCAGATGATAAGGCCAAATCCTTCACTGGTCCTGAAAGAAATGTTTTAGTCTGCATCGCTTATCTGAACAAAGGAAAAAAACAAAGTCTCATGTAACTGTATGTGGAATTTTACATGCCGTCCCCCCTGTTGTTTTTATTGGCAGTCATGTTTTTATTAGGCAAAACTTCTTTTTCTCTTTTAAACAAAAGACTCAGTCCAAAATTGTTTGGCAGCTCCACAGTTCAGGTTATTGCACAGTCCAGGCATCGGGGGGGTTACACTGGCTCAGGGATTTATGGCAGCCTCGTGTAAGGTATGCAGGTGACTTTGGCAGCAGTTGTTGTGGTCAGCAGGACCCAGAGCAGCCTTGTGCACTCAGGCTGTAACTCTCCTCCATCCTGGCACCAAGCCGTCACCAGCCCCAGCTCCTCAGCCTGGAATAGGGCACCGGTTGGTCCACCTGTCAAGGTTGGCATTCCTGCAGAAAGGATGATAAGAACAAAGCTTGTGCAGACAACTGCTATATTGGCTCAGTGATGGAGCTTTGTGAAAGCCACCTCCAAAAAAACCAAAACTCCCAGGATTTATGCTCATCTCTAGAAGCAACCTGGTGGGGGGATGCCCTACAGTTGCAGGAGGTATTGTATAAACAAATTGTGTCCCCTGGAAGCACTCTCCAGGGATCCTAATAGGTGCTTGGGTTAACAAATTTCTACACCACAAAATCTCCCAGTACATGTTTCCTTTCCCCCACGCATGCACTCACCACACCAGCAACTTCTGATGTGTGAGATGGAACATGCATATAAAAAAAACTATTGGGACTTGGCCCTGCCACTAACAGGCAAGGATTTTAAAAACCATGCTGAATATTCCAAATAAAAATAAAAAAAATTGAAAGGCAATTAAACAGTGACACTTGTCTCTGTGGCCAAATAGCACAGCCATGTTGAGCAAAAACATAACACATAACACTTATAAAATTCCCAATGAATTTCCAAAAGCAAGCCTAGAAGGCTAGAAAATAAAAATGAGCATTGGCATAATGTATTTTAATGTATTTTAATGAACAGACTACTTTTGCAGTAAAAAATTTGTAAAAAAGAAACAACACAAAGTCATCAAATAGATTATGCCAATCCATGGAGGCTCTATTACAACCAGAATTTCATCAAAAAAAAATTTCTTTCTTTCTACCTGCTAATGATGTGCTATACAGTTAAACAAACTGAAGACACACAAACAAACACACATTCACATTCTCTTTGTCTCTTGAAAGGTTCAGCATCAGCATAAAACAATTGGGCAGACAGAAAGAGGGTGGCCCGCCTTTACTGCCTGAAAAAAATGCAACCTCTGTTCTCTAATAGCAGCCAAAAAAAAAATGTTTTATAAAAAGTTGAAACTCAGATAAGATTCCAATGAAGGGGTTCAAAGTTTAGCTCATTCATTACAAACCCCTTGTAAGTAGCTTGAATCATGTCAACTGGATCTCTATTTTCTTAATGGAAACGTTTCGCTCCTTATCCAAGGGGCTTCTTCAGTCTGAGCAAAGTTGGTAAGGGAATCCTAAATAAATATTTAGGATTCCCTTACCAACTTTGCTCAGACTGAAGAAGCCCCTTGGATAAGGAGCGAAACGTTTCCATTAAGAAAATAGAGATCCAGTTGACATGATTCAAGCTACAGACAATTCCACCTGGATGACTGAGAACCTTCATAGACAAACCCCTTGTAAATTAAGTAGGAAAGCAGACATGTTTTTAGATGGGGCTTTCACACTTAAGCATTTCTTTTTCAGCTGGCTGCAAACACTTGCCTTCCCTTTTCCTTCGTTCCACCAAATCATGCACTACGCATTTCTGATTTCTCATTTCTTTGTTGCCATTTTTTCAAAAACTTTCCCCCTTTTCTCCTCGCCACCTCTTCCGCAAAGCACTTCCATCCCATATCTTCCCATCTCACTTTTTACACATACATTTTCCTTTTCTCTGTCACTTACTTACTCAAGCCATTTCAATATCACGAACCTACTTCTTTTCTCTCCTATCAGGGAGGCAGACAGCCAGTACAGCAAAGAAGCAAAAAGAAGCATTTTAATTGCAGCAGCCTATCGCCCTTGTGGGTTTATCTCCCCCCCTTTCCTCCCTCCTCTAGGCAGACCTTCAAACAAGAAGCAGACTGAAGGAAGGAGGAGGGGGGCTTTGGGTGAAGCTAAGCAAAAAGAAAAAAAATAGGGGAACAAGCATTTTTTTCCCAAACAATGAAAAATAAATGACAAGGAATTAACATAATTAAAACTTTCTTGCAATATGCATTTAAGTTCCACAAATCACACTAGATTGGATGTAGGTTTGGCCGGAACCTATATCCATTCTTACCATAGACAGACACACATAATTTTTAAAACTTTCTCTTCATAATTCAAAACAACTTCTTAACCTTACATGCACACACAAATCCAGACAGACAAATGTTTGCAAACAGAACAAAAGACACACACAAGTGTCTTAACATTGACAAAACACAGAAACTTTTTCTTCTTGTTTTAGGAGCTCCCCATCCCCTGATTTTGAAAAGAATTATATGGGGGGGGGGGCAAAGTATCCCCTCTTGCCTTAGGCAGCTTGATTTTGGGGACAACATTTCATGCATAAAACAACACACCCAAAAAAACTTGTTCCTCAGCCCTCCAGCTGTTGAGGATTGGGGATTTTGGATGGTTACTTTAATATTTCTCCTGTTTCCTGATGGTCCCAATAATGAAACCTGTACATGCCCTGAATTCTTGGGGAGTCCCATTCTAGCCCTAGCTCTAAAAGCTCTCTCAATCTAGGGTTAGTGGCCCCACAGGCAGGCAAGGGCTCTGTTGTTATGTGTGTTACTAATAGTGCCTGCCTTATAAATTGCCTAGCTTGTTCAATATCTTATCTTGTTTACTATCTGGAACTTCTCTAAAGGAAGTGATCACATGCACTAACAGAACTTCATCAAATATTTCCCTGTATAAGCTTTTTAGGAAAGCATCTAAACTGTTTTCTTCCCCTTCACCACATCCTGAGGCAGAGGACAAAACTACCTGCAGCTAGGAAGTTTGTGAAGGTGTTAATAAAAACATCATTAATGGTGCCCTCTGGCAGCCAAAATCCCATTTTTGAACCAATAAAAATAGGTAGGCCATATCTTGCTTACAGAGGGTCTTTAATTTTTTCTTAAAAGATATTTTTACTGTCACTTGAAGTTTCAGTGCCTCCCAATGTGTTTAAAACACATGCAAAAGGAGTGTATGGCTTACATGCTTCCTGTTACCCATGGCCCCTAGGGATTTCTCAGGTCTTTGACTCGGGGTATGATCAACCACCCTCCCATCACAGGGAGCCAAATTACTTTATACTTTACTTTGTTGCCTACAGTGGTTTCCTAGGGATTTCTCGGGGATCTTGTAGCCTCGGAGTTAGTGCCCTGAATTCACTACCCTCCCATATTTAGAAACCACTAAACCTCAAATATTCCAGCACACACTCTCTCTTCCACACGACCAAACATACTCACATTCCAACAGACACAAGGCAAAACTCCCCTCCTAGGAAAAACTATACTCACCAGTACTTTCAAGTGCACTTTTCCAATTTCCAATTTCCTAAGGCGCCACACAAAAAACCCCCACAAAAACAAATACTCAAAGCCTCTAACACTGGGCATTCAGGTCCAGCCAGAACAGAGTCTGCTGATATCTCAGATCCAGTCAAGGTTACCGGTGAAAGCACACCGGGAGCGCTCTTAACATTGAAAGAGATCTGTGTCGGTTTCTTCTGTCTGCCATTGTGAAGGCCATAACTCACAAAGGGAGTTACACCGTGGGGAGCCGTGGGCAGCTGACCCAAAGGAACAAAGCCTTCAAGTCCCTGTTCGGGCACCAGAATGTAAGGCCCCTGCTTACACTGTTTTACCCAAGTTCCTGAGGTTACCAATAACAGTCTTGAGTCGAGTCTTGGAGATTTAAAGTAACAGCATTTATTTTGGCCAAGACAGAGCTGGGTGGAGGTCTCCACAGACATCATGACAGTGAAATGCCACACACACAGACCACAAGTTCAGTACTTATATAGGGTTTGCAAAGCTCAGTAAGAAAGCATAGTGAACCCTCCTCCTAGTCAGAGGGCAAGGTTCCTAAATCTACATTGCTAGCAATAAGCATCCCAGAAACCTCCAGGGGCAGTCTGCATGTCTCCTGGTATTCTAAACAATCCTTGGAGAGCGTTATCTCCCTACAGACAGCAGCAAGGTCTCTGCGTCTCCTATAACCTACTTCCCTTTAGCAAGCAGGTTCCAAAAGCAAGATGGCATTGGTTAAGCTAAGCTAACCCTTACAAATGGAAACACTTCCCATTAGGATTCAGTGAATGGGTTGATAAAATTCATGTTGTGGCTCCAAGATTATTGTTAAAGTTCCATGCTAAGTTCCTGATAAACCTGGATGATCTTATTGTTCATGTTTTGGTCTTGTTTGTCTTACAGATTTCAACCTACAATCCACTGCATTTCCCTTCTGGTTATTTCACATATTGGAAACATGTTTGCTCTGTTGTTATATTCATATTTACCTGTTTTGCTTTGTATATTGCTCTTTCTTTTGGAGGGTCACCATGTCAGGGTTCATAGCTGAATCCTGTCGTTATGGGTATAGAGGTGGTTTAAGCATGTGAAATGGAGAGAGGGGGAGTGTGTACTAAGTGTGGTTTCCATTGGAGACTGTGGAATGCAGCATCAAGGTCAACCACCTGAAAGAGCTGGAGGCTTGGGAATGGAGAGGGAATGTTCTGGACATTGACATCAGAGGGGCTGCAAAACTGGTGCACAGGGGGGAGAGTTAAGTTAACGGTGTTTAGTGGGAATCTGCATTCAGATCTTTAGGAGTGCTTCAATTTACATGTATCCTAAATAAAGCTTAATCTGCATTTTAATGACTTGCATCGAGAAGTGTTTATTGGGGCATTGAAGTTGGAGTCATTACACCAGCATCTTCACTAGTACATCAAACTGGGTTCCTAATAGTTGACTGAGTGAAAAAATTTGTAGGGAACTCAGCAAAACCTCAGGAATCTATGAAACAAATGTATTTAGAAACACTGATAGTGAAGCCAACCCAACACATGTTTAAAGACTCCTTTGATTAAAAGGAATAAAGTGCAAAACTTCATTTCCAAGTTGGGCATTGCGATTCACTGGGGACAACTGGCATTCATGAAAAATAAAAAGGGTGGGTGATTTTTGCTGATTAATAGGTACATTATGATCAGTAACATTATTTGTTATCCAATTACTTGATGGACAAGCTGCTCCCTCATTTCATCACTATTTATAAATCAGAACAAATACTAAATGTGCCCAAAATCCAAAACAAATGTTGGCCTATCCCTGCATAAGTCAGAGATTGCTCCACTACCAAAGCAATAACCCAACTTCCCACAAGAGGAGCTGTAATCGAACACTATTCAGATGGGCACAAACGCACTGCAGCAATCCAGAACACCAGAAAAAGGAAACAGACCACTTATACAGCATCTTCCAGCAAAATGTGGCGGTAAGAGCGGCGAAACGTGAATATTTCTCCGCTCTTATTGCGTCCACAGAATGCCGCTCGACGGCCCCTTTTAAGATTACAAGATCGATTTTGGGTCAGGAGGAGGTGGTGACCCATTTACAGGGCCGGTCGGAAGAGTTTTCTGAGGATCTGCAGGACCAAATCGCTCAGATTCATTCCAAGTTGGACTCTAAGCGTGAGATAAGATCTGGGGAGATGCCAAAGGACCATACTTACCCTGTTATCTGGGAACGGTTTGATCCTGTTGGACCTGATGAAGTAGACAGGATCCTCCAGATTGTAAACACCACAACATGTCAGCTTGACCCATGTCCCTCCTGGGTGGTTAAATCAGCTAGAGACGTGACATGTGGCTGGGTCCAGGCGATGATTAATACTTCCTTGAGTGAGGGGGTGTTCCCGGCTGCCATTAAGGAGGCGCTGGTGCACCCCCTCCCCAAGAAACCATCCCTGGACCCCACCATCTTGGGCAAATTTTGCCCAGTCTCCCACCTGCCCTTTTTGGGAAAGGTGGTTGAGAAGGTGGTGGCGTTGCAACTCCAGAGGGTCCTGGTGGAAATGGATTATCTGGACCCCTTTCAGTCAGGTTTCAGGCCAGAATATGGGATGGAGACCACATTGGTCACGCTTACGGATGATCTCTGGTGGGAGCGGGATGGAGGGAGCGCGTCCATCCTAGCTCTCTTAGATCTCTCAGCAGCTTTCGATACCGTCAACCACGGTATACTTTTGGGATGGCTCAGAGAGTTGGGGGCGGGCGGCGTGCTTTTATGCTGGTTCACCTCCTTCCTCCAGGGCCATTCCAAGTCAGTGTTGATAGGGGAGGAGAGGGCTGACCCGTGACCCCTGACTTGTGAGGTGGTACAGGGGTCCATTCTCTCTCCTCTCCTATTCAACATCTACATGAAGCCGCTGGGTGAGATCATCCGTCACCACGGGATGAGGTATCACCAATATGCTGATGATACCCAGTTATACATCTCCATCCCGGCTGAAGTAAGTGATGCGGTCGATGCCTTATCTCAGTGCCTGGAGGCTGTGGGGGTCTGGATGGGGAACAACAGGCTTCAGCTGAACCCTGGTAAGATGGAGTGGCTGTGGATTGATGGCCCCCCTGGATCCGGGAAGTTATCATCATTTTTTCTGGATGGGGTTGCAATACCCCACTCGGACCCAGTGCGGAATCTGGGGGTCCTCCTGGACTCACGACTCCTGCTCGAAGAGCAGGTGGCAGTCGTGGCCAGGAGGGCCTTTGCACAGCTTTGAGTTGTGCACCAGTTACGCCCTTTCCTGGATTGGGATGCCCTCCGAACAGTCACTCACACCCTTGTCATCTCCCATATAGATTATTGTAATGCGCTCTACATGGGGCTACCCTTGAAGAGTATCCGGAAGCTTCAGCTGGTGCAGAATGCAGCAGCACAGGCAATTATGGTTGCTACAAGATCAGCACATGTGACACCTCTGCTGCGCAAGCTGCATTGGGTTCCAGTTTGCTTCCAGGTCCAACCGCCCAGAGTCCCCTATTCCGGGAGATGGGCGGGGATAAATTTAAATAGTAAATAAATAAAATAATAAGTTCAAGGTGTTGGTGATTACCTTTAAAGCCCTACATGGCATAGGGCCAGGGTATCTGAGGGACCGTCTCATCCCGATAACATCGGCCCGCCCTACCCGTTCATGCAGAGAGGGCATGCTTCGGACCCCTTCAACAAGATAATTCCATCTAGTGGGGTCCAGGAGGCGTGCCTTCTCTGAGATAGCGCCCGCTCTATAGAACATCTTGCCCCCGGAGGTGAGGCTGGCTCCCTCACTCCTGACCTTTCGGAAGGCTCTTAAGACCTGGCTCTGCCGCCTGGCCTGGGACGACAGAGGTGGTACTGCCTCTTGGGGTTTGTTGGCCCCGTAGTATTGGGATCTACACTACAGCTTTTAACCATCTGTGGACTTTATTTATTCTTATACAGTATTTGTTGTTTTTAGAAATTTTGTAAAGATTTTGAATTTTTATGTGTTGTAACCCGCCCAGAGTCCCCTGTTCGGGGAGATGGGTGGGGATAAATTGAATAAATTTATTTTTAAATTTATATTTAGCTCATCCCATCGAGCTAAGGCGGCAGAGGGCTTGTAGGGGTCCTTTGGTATGAATGTGGACCCCACCTGGGTGAGAGACGAGGAGGGGGGAGTTAAGATTGTATGAGTGTGGAAGAGTACCCCCTGGGTGAGAGTCAGGTGGGGTAGGAGTGATTGTTTGTACCTCTCCCTGACCAATGAGAGAAGTTGAGGGGGAGGTACAGGGCGTGAGTGGGGTGGTGCTAGACCCTACCAGTGCCGAGAGTGAGAGCTGGTGCGCTGGGGGGTCTTCCAACCGCCCAAGAGTGTGTGGGATTGCATGATGGATGGTTGGGATAAGGGACCCTTGATTAAACCCAAGAATTCCAGAGGCCTGGGAGTGGAGGCTACTGGGACAGAGCCAGGAATCTCTTTGGGCTATGCGCCGGGCCATTTGATTCAGGTGGTGATGGGCAAGGGACGGTATAACGGGAACTGGAGGGCAAGCCATCATTGGGGAAGGCGCCCCCGGTTTTTGTTACCGGTGGTGCGTTCCGGCCCCCCGTGTTCACACCCAGGCCCTGGTAAGCAGATCCTCGTGGGCTCTGGTTTCCGACTGCTGCTGTTAAATGCCAGGTCGGTGAACAACAAAGCCCCCCTTATAAGTGACTTGATCACGGATGAGGGGGCTGACCTGGTGTGTATTAACGAGACCTGGCTGGGTCCAGAGGGGGGAGTGGCCCTCTTGGAAATGTGCCCAGCTGGGTTTCAGGTTTGGCATCACCCGAGACACCGGGGCAGGGGAGGAGGGGTGGCAGTGGTCATCCGAGAGTCTATAGTGGCCTTCAGGGGCGCTGCTCCACAGGTGGCCAGGTGTGAGACCCTGTTTTTCAAGTTGGGTTCACGAGAACAGTTGGGAGTGTTGCTGCTGTACCAGCCTCCCTGCTGCGTAGCAACCTCCCTGCCTGAGCTGCTCGAGGCTGTCTCGGGGTTGGCAGTGGAGTTCCCCAGACTTATGGTTCTGGGGGACTTCAATCTGCCATCTCTGGGACGGGCCTCGGAGGCGGCTCAGGAGTTCATAGCTACCATAGCAGTTATGGGCCTGTCTCAGATTATTCGTGACCCGACTCGTGACAGTCGTCTCACCCTGGACTTAGTTTTCTTGTCTGAGCAGTGGCAATGTGATCTGAGGGGAGAGTTACATCTTTCCCCATTGTCATGGTCAGACCATGCCCTGGTGACCCTGAGACTCTCTTGTGCTGCCCCACTCCACAGGGAGGTGGGACCTATTTGATTGGTCCGTCCCAGGTGAGTGATGGACCCAGTGAGGTTTCAGAAGGAGCTGGGGGTTATTCCCGAGGACTTGCTTCACAGTCCAGTGGAGGTCCTGGCCGCGGCCTGGAATAAGGCCGCGGCTGGAGCCCTGGACAAGATCGCACCGATGTGACCTCTCCGGCCCTGCTCGGCCCGCCGCTCTCCGTGGTTTACAGAAGAGTTAAGGGCTTTGAAGAGGGTTAATAGACGTCTAGAGAGCTGCTGGAGAAAGACAAAGAATGAATCTGACCGAACACAATCTAGAGCCGCAGTTAAGGCCTACCTTGTGGCGGTAAGAGCGGCGAAATGTGAATATTTCTCCGCTCTTATTGCATCCGCAGAATGCCACCCGACGGCCCTTTTTAAGATTACAAGATCACTTTTGGGTCAGGAGCAGGGGGAGACCCACTTACAGGGCCGTTCGGAGGAGTTTTCTGAGCATCTGTGGGACAAAATCGCTCAGATTCATTCCAAGTTAGACTCCAAGCAGGATACAAGATCTGGGGAGATGCCGGAGGCTCGTACTTACCATGTTATCTGGGAACAGTTTGATCCTGTTGTGCCTGATGAAGTAGACAGAATCCTCCAGATTGTAAACACCACCACATGCCAGCTTGACCCATGTCCCACCTGGGTGGTGAAATCAGCTAGTGAGGTGACATGTGGCTTGGTCCAGGCGATGATTAATTCGTCCTTGAGTGAGGGGGTGTTCCTGGCTGCCTTATGGAGGTGCTGGTGCACCCCCTCCTCAAGAAACCATCCCTGGACCCACCATCCTGGGCAATTTTTGACCAGTCTCCCACCTTCCCTTTTTGGGAAAGGTGGTTGAGAAGGTGGTGGTGTTGCAACTCCAGAGGATTCTGGAGGAAACGGATTATCTAGACCCCTTCCAGTCAGGTTTCAGACCGGGATATGGGACGGAGAACGCATTGGTCGCACTTATGGATGATCTCTGGCAAGAGCGGGATGGAGTGAGTGCGTCCATCCTTGCTCTCTTAGATCTCTCAGCAGGTTTTGATACCGTCGACCACAGTATACTCTTGGGGCGGCTCAGGGAGTTGGGAGTGGGCGGCGTGGTTTTACGCTGGTTCGCCTCCTTCCTCCAGGGCCATTCCCAGTCGGTGTTGATAGGGGAGGAGAGAGCTGACCTGCGACCCTTGACTTGTGGGGTGCCGCAGGGGTCGGTTCTCTCTCCGCTCCTATGATAGGATGTACGCTGGTTTAAAGGGAAAAAATCAAGGCTTGAGAATAAACAGACAGGAGTGCAGCGTTTAAGGCTAAAAGTGTTTACTTGTAGCATAAGGCAATAAATGCATATATAGTTATATTATTGCAAAAAGGAAAAACAAAAATAGAGTACATCTTCTCAAGTGTATTGCTTCCACTGACAGAAATGCAGGAGCCCATGCCAAGGCATCACTCACATAGCCAGGCATAGCTCACACAGTCCACAGGAACAGAACACGTGAAGAACTACATGGCTAAAAGACACTAGAAATCAAGAAGCATAGAACACCATTTTGCATGGTTAGATATTCGGTTCTTCCAGCTTTCTGATTGGCTGGATGTTAGGTGTGACACACACCAGGCCTAAAGCATAGGCCATAGCACATAGCATTGGGTGGCAGTGCTGCTTCTAAGCAAGCATGTGATTTCCCCCTCCCAGTTCTCCCAGGGCTTCCCATGAAGGCTTCAGGGGGAATTGTTCCCATGGGAAGTTCCCATTGCTTGTGTTATCTGACCACCTGCACCTCACGTCACCATGAGAACGCTGTGTATAGAAACCAATTTGCCAAAACAATTTTCATGTGGGAAATCTGACATCCTATTCAACATCTACATGAAGCCGCTGGGCGAGATCATCCATCACCATGGGATGAGGTATCATCAATATGCCGATGATACCCAGGTATACATCTCCATCCTGGGTGAAGTAAGTGATGCGGTCGATGCCTTATCTCAGTGCCTGGAGGCTGTGGGGGTCTGGATGGGGAACAACAGGCTTCAGCTGAACCCTGGTAAGATGGAGTGGCTGTGGATTGATGGCCCCCCTGTATCCGGGAAGTTATCATCTTTGGTTCAGGGCGGGGTTGCACTACCACACTCGGATCCAGTGAGGAATCTGGGGGTCCTCCTGGACTCGCGACTCCTGCTCGAAGAGCAGGTGGCAGTCGTGGCCAGGAAGGCCTTTGCACAGCTTCGAGTTGTGCGCCAGTTATGCCCTTTCCTGGATTGGGAGGCCCTCCGAACAGTCACTCATGCCCTTGTCATCTCCCGCATAGACTATTGTAGTGCGCTCAACATGGGGCTACCCTTGAAGAGTATCTGGAAGCTTCAGCTATTGCAGAATGTGGCGGTGTGAGCAGTTATGGGTGCTAAGAGATCGGCACATGTGACACCTCTGCTACGCGAGCTGCATTGGGTGCCAGTTTGCTTCCAGGTCCAATTCAAGGTGTTGGTGATCACATTTAAAGCCCTACATGGCATAGGACCAGGGTACCTGAGGGACCGTCTCGTCCCGATAACGTCGGCCCGCCCCACCCGTGCACGCAGAGAGGGCATGCTTCGAACCCCCTCAACAAGAGAAATCCATCTAGCAGGGTCCAGGAGGTGTGCCTTCTCTGCGATAGCACCCGCCTTATGGAATATCTTGCCCCCGGAGGTGAGACTGGCCCCCTCACTCCTAGCCTTTCAGAAGGCTCTTAAGACCTGGCTCTGCTGCCGGGCCTGGGATGACGGAGATGGCAGTGCCTCCTGGGGTTTGCTGGCCACATAGCACCATGACCTATTTTGCGGTTCTAACCCATCCTGGACTTTATTTACTTTGCTTGATATGTTTTTTAGAAATTTTATATAGTTTTTAAATTTTTACTTGCTGTAACCCACCCAGAGTCCCTTGTATGGGAGATGGGCGGGGGATAAATTTAATAAATAAATAAATAATAAATAAATAAATAAATAAATAAATAATAATAATAATAAATGGATACCCATGCAACTTTATTAAAAAGTGCCTGACCACTCAACCCACCACAGCAAAACCAACAGAAGCTATGAAAAGGATTACACTGCCATACATCAGAAACATCTCAGAAACTACAAATAGACTGCTACAACCACACATCACAGAAGAACAAAACCCAACCAAAACCTTTCAGAACATCATAAGTAAACCAAACGACCCAGTAGCCCAAGAAGGAAAAACAGGAGTTATCTACAACATACAGTGTAAGGACTGTAAAAGCCACTATGTAGGACTATGTAGGACAGACTGGCAGAAGACTAGCAGAACGCATCCACAAACACCAACTAGCAGTCAGAAGACATGATGTTCCTTAATCTCACAACACATGGATAGATTTATCCAAAATTTCAACTGGGAACTGTTAGCAACTTAAACCAAGCGAAATCCAAACATGCTAGAGAATTGCTGGAAGCTTGGCACTCAGACAAAGCAGCCATCAACAGACCCATAGAGGTAAAAAACATTTACATAGCATTCATAAGAGACAATAGAAAAGCCAGAAGACCAGAACACCTCCTTGCCAGCAATCTTCACCCAGATATGCAAAGATTAACACCAAGATTAGCACCAGAGGAACAATCAAATAGCACAAAATACCCTAATCAAGGAACTATTAACTCAGTCAATCAACCAAGTAGCAAACAGCAGTCAAATCAAGGAATTACTAAGGAGAGAACAACACCTCCACCAACACAAGCAGGACAAACCATGGTATATAAACAGAGAGCAAGTCCAACTCACTTTTCGCACTGAAGGTATTGCCTGGCCTGGCAATGAAACGTCTGCAAGAAAACAAGGCTCAGAGATCACCAAGGACTCCACACATCAGAGATTCTTGCGCCTCATTAAATTTTCTCTGCAATTCAGGTCAGGCCTCAGTAGGATTATGTAGCATTTGGGAAAAAAAGATACAAGCCAAGAGACCAGCTCCAGAGGTCAAAATGGAGAAAATCTCCACGGCTACCGTGGACTTCCCTTTGGAGCTCAGGTAGGTGGGGAGGAAGGAGATCCAAACACTGCAAAAGACCAGCATGCTAAAAGTAATGAACTTGGCTTCATTAAAGCTGTCGGGCAATTTCCTAGCCAAAAAGGCCACCATGAAACTGATGAGGGCCAGGAAACCTAGGTAGGCAAGGACAGCATAAAACATTGAAGCCGAGACTTCCTTACATTCCAAGATGGTCTCTCCTACCAAGGAGTGGAAATCCAAGTTGGGAAATGGGGGAGAGGTTACCAGCCAGTTGGTACAAAGAACTGCCTGGACCAGGGGACAGGCTAAGACAATGGAGTTGGTCAGTGGTTTTCCTAAGAATTTCCTTGTTCTGTTCCCTGGTTTGGTGGTCATGAAGGCTAGAACCACCATGACAGTTTTTGCCAAAACAGAAGAAACAGCTAGGGAAAAGAGAATGGCAAAGACAGTTTGTTGGAAGAGACAGGTAAGCTTCCCCGGTCGACCAACGAAGAGTAAGGAGCAGAGGAAGGAGAGCAGGAGGGAGACGAGGAGGATGTAGGTGACATCACGGTTGTTGGCCTTGACGATCGGTGTGTCACGGTGCTTTAGGAAAATTGCCAGGACTGCCAATGTGGTTACGAAGAGAGAAACAGCTAGAGAAGCTAAAGCGTATCCCAGGGTCTCTTGATAGGAAAGGAAGTGGATCTTCTTGGCAATGCAGTGATCTTTGCCCTTATTATGGTACTGGTCTTCTGGGCAGAGGTCACAGTGAGCTGCATCTGAAATCAAGAGTGTTTGCTAAGAATTTCATATGTATCAGCTGTGAGCAAGTTCCCTCCCCCAGGTTTCTTAGGGGTGACATGACTGTTCCCTCACCAACTGACAGATTTCCCTCCCCCAGGTATAAGGCCCGAAAAGAATTAAAGCAGGAAAGAACGGGGATTGCACAACATTTGAATCAGTCCTGAGCAGCCGACTGGAGGCAGCCCAGTAGGACACTCGCCTCCACCAATGGAGATAGAAAAAGAAGTGCAAGAACAGAAGTGGGAAAGGCAGGCGGAACAATGTGAAGCATAATTGGCGCCCGATCACAAATGGTGAGAAAATCAAAGGGATAAAAGACGAGCGCAGCATGTATCCATTGTCGGAGAAAACTGTTCACATTCTGTCCTGCATCCTGGAGTGAATCACAATCCCGTCACCATGCCAGACTCCCCGATCGGACCTCGCCCTGCTCCACGCCAGAGCCTTGATTTGTAACCCAGCAAAGCCTCATGCCAGAACTTTGCCTCGCCATCCAGCCATTTTTCTTGCTACAGCCTTGCCTTGCCACCCCACCCAGCCTTGTGCCAGAACCCTGCCTCAAAGCACCGCCGTGCTATGAACCAGAAACTACCCTTGCCTCCACACCAAATCCCTTGTCGGAACATTGCTCTGCCTTTGCGCCCAGCCTTGAGCTGGACCCTTACCTTGCAGCCTCCACATCCAGCCTTGAGCTGGAACCTCACCTTACAGCAGCCGCATCCAGCCCCATGCCAGAATCTTTCCTTGCCTCTACATCAAGTCTCCCACCAGAGCCTCGCACTGCAGACGTGCCAAGCCTTGAGCTGGAGTCGCGTCCTGCAGCCATGCCAAGCCTCGTGCTGAGATAGTTCTTTGGTACAGTGCCAAGCCTTGCACCAAAGCCTCACACCACAGCTGCGCCAAGCCTTATGCCAAGATTATTCCTTGCTGCATCACCGAGCCTCACGCCAGAACCTTGCACCACAGCCACACCAAGCTTCTTGCTGGGACTTTGCATTGTAACCAGATGGTGGCTGCCCACATGCACGCCAACCAGGAATGGTACAACACTTGCCACCCGAACTCTGTGAACTTCCTGTGTCATATTGTTTTTACTAGAAATACTTTGTGTGTCTTGGTTGTAAATAAAAGACTTATTCTACACCTTCCTGCTTCGTGTCTTAGTCGGAACAGGGCAGATTGTCTGTGGCCATATCCTATGTGGGAAAAGGAAGGTAGTAGACCCAGGACTAATTGACTATGGCATACCAGCAGCTCACCCTGTACTCAAGACCCCAGCCATGATCTACTCGGGGGGCACTGCCAATTTCATTGATGAGGTGTTTGCCAAACAGCAGGGCATACCTCAGGACAAGGTGAAGCCTGCACTGGTCATCGAGACCATTGATGGCCGGACCCTCCACTCTGGTCCCGTGTCCTCCACCATGCAAGTTCTTCTTATGCAAATTGGTAGGCACCAGGAGTGGCTGGAATTCTATGTGGTTTCCACACCTCACTTCCCACGTGGTGCTTTGGTTGGAGTGGCTATAAGCACACGAGTCACAGATTGAGTGGTCGTCTGGGAGGGTTGAATTTTCCAGCCCTCAGTGTGTGGGGCCCAATGCCCAATGTTTTTGCTTCCAGACAATTCGTAGCACCCAATCTAGCTAGCAGTAGCGTAATTTGCCTACAACGCACTGCCCTACTTCCACCACACTTCCACGCTGCACAATTCCACTTCTCTTCTTGGAGAACTACAGGGTTTACCCTCAACACCTCCCCCTTGTGCCCCCAGAATCCTCCATGCCTGCTGCCAACCAGCTTGTTCATTAGTTACAGGCCAGTCACCAGGTCCTGCTCAAACAGTTAGATAAGGCCAAGGATGACTTCAAGCAGTTCGCTGATTGCCATTGGAAGCCAGGACCATCATTAGTGGTTGTTGACTTGAAAGTGGCTGTCCCCCAAACATCTGACCTCCATACGCCTATCCCAGAAATTGGACCACCGCTTCCTGGGACCTTTTCCAGTTGAAGTCATGATCAACCCCTTCTCCTTCAGCTTAATCCTGCTGTCCCACATGTGGGTACACCCCGTGTTTCATAGATCCTTGTTAATACTCACATCAATGGCCAGCTCACTGAGATCCATGAAGCCGACTCTCCCTCCAGTCATCATTCAAGAGGAACCCAAGTATGAGGTTGCACACATCCTGGACTTGTGCTTTCATCATGGTTGTCTCCACTACCTCATCGATTGAAAGGGGTATGGACCAGACAAATAATTGTGGGAGAATGCGACAGATGTACATGCACCCTGTTAGGTGAGTGGCTTTCACTGGCAATACCCCCATAAACCCCGACCTCCCAGTCAGGGAGAAGGGGGTACTGTGGTGGGGGTAAGTGTCAGGATGGAGGCTTAGTCCAATGAGTCCAATTTGTAGGTCGAAGGGCTGATAACAATTATAGCGGGGAAAAACAGTGATGGCGCAAAATTTGAATCAGTTTCTGAGAAGCTTATTGGAGGGAGCCCAGTAGGAGACTCATGTCCATGGTTGAGCATACAAGAAGGGAATTGGGAAAGTGAGATAGAACAATGTGAAGCATGATTGGTGACCAATCACAAATGGTGTGAAAGTCAAAGGGATAAAAGGCGAGCACAATGTGCATCCATCGCTGGAGAAAACCGTTCACATTCCATACCATGTCCTTGAGTGAATCATGATATCATCGCCATGCCAGACTCCCTGATCAGACCTCGCCCTTCTTCCACACCAGAGCCTTGCTTCTAACCCAGCCAAGCATCATGCCAGAAACAGAAACAGAAACAGCCAAGTTTTGTTCCAGAGCCTAGGCTTGCAGCCCCACCAAGCCTTGTGCAGGAACCCTGCCTCTCAGCACTGCCGCGCTTTACACCAGAATCTAGCCTTGCTGCCGTACCTCGTCCCAGGTCAGAACCTTGTCCTGCCTTTGCACCCAGACTCGAGCTGCAACCTCCCCTTGCAGACTCCGCACCCAGGCTTGAGCCGGAGTTGCATCCTGCATCCTGCAGCCGTGCCAAGCCTCATGCCGGAACCTCGAACCACTGTCATCCCAAGCCTTGTGCCAGGACTTTGCATTGCAGCCACATGGTGGCTGCCCACATGCACAACAACTGGGAATGGAACACCACTTGCCACCTGAACTCTATGAGCTTCCTGTGTCATATTGTCTTTCTTAGAAATACTTTGTGTGTCTTGATTGTAAAAGAAAACCTTATTCTATGCCTTCCTGCTTTGGGTCTTAGTCAGAACAGGACATATGGAGAAAATCCTTCCTAAAAACACTGCTATTAGAGGTTTTTCTACATTATCTGTTGGCATGTGCTGAGTAGGCAAAAAACAGAGGTGAGAGAGAGAGGGAGAGGGAGAGAAAGGAGAGAGAGAGGAGGTGGGCAAGGGTAGGGGATCTTTGCCTGATCAAAAGTGATTCATGGGGAACTTGGCTTCAGGAGGGAGGGAGGAAACAATGGTCCAGAACTCTCTGGAACAATTTCTCTGCTTTGTGCTTCAAATCAGATTTTCCCATCACTCATCCAGAATATTTTTGCACGGAGAGGTTAGCAGAGATAGGTAGATAGATCTACACTTTCTCTGACAGGTGTACCAATTTCCTGGGAGATTGATATTCCTGACAGAAGAAACATTTGGTAAATAATAAAAATTAAGGCTTCAACCCCAACCACACCACACTACTCATTCAGGAAAAAGATCAGTAGTTGGTTTTCCCAGTGGTATGTGATGGGAGGAGTGGAAAGGCTAGTAAGGAACCCATCAATTGTGCCCTGTAATTACCCTGTATTAAATTTCTGAAGAGTGGGGAAGGTGTCTTTGCAACAAGTCAGTTTAGTTCCATATGATGAAAGTTTCTGCTGCATACTAGGAATAATTTCAGGCATGTACCAGAAATGACTGAAAATATCTTAATATTTTGATCAAATGAATAGTTTCCTTGACCCAGGAAGATCTGCAGTTGAAAAAACTCCACAGGTTTGCCCTACCTGTCTGATCAGAAATGGTCCCTTCTGGACAAGTGTCACATTGGTAGCAGCAAACCTGCTCGCCCTCTGGAACACTTTTCCTCTCCCCTGCATGGCACCTCTTCATGCCACACCTGGCAAAAGGCACCTTCTAAAAGAGAAGAAGAATGCTTGAGATGGCCTACGCAATGAGCACACAACATTTATTCATTTCCACCGTCCCATTTCCATCTTAAGAATGTCTTCAAAAGAACTGGTTCACCATGGTCTACCAGAAACCAGGAACTGCTCCAGGGGGAACTCAGTCCTATAGCATTCCTGAAGTACCAATGGATGCTGGATATTGGAACTAGGACCTGTGTATGCAAAGCAGGGCCTGCGACACTGTCCTACAGCCTCACTATAAGAAAGCATAATAAGGGTCCAATAAAGGTTGATGGAGTTCACTGTTTCTGCCTTCAATTGCACCCTGGGTTTCCAGCATGAGTTTTTTCCTATCCCAACCTTTCTTGGACATGCCACATTGCAGACCTCAAATGTGTTACATGCAAAGGAGGTCTTTCACCACATGGTTGTCATCTTTTGTGATTCAATAAACCTTTTTTCCAGTTAAAAGAACATTCTGTATCCCAGGATCTCTCCCTGGATTCAGAACATATCCTCCAGCCCACCTTTGTGGCCCAGATGATTCCATCTGGATTAATGGTGAAATCCTGGCCTGGGGGAGCCCCAGGATCTATTTGCCCAACTTTCACAGGGACAAAAGATTGATTGGGCAGGAAAACCCAGTTCAGAAGATAATAACGAGCTGACCCCAGTCCATTTTCTGAGAAGGAGACTCCATTTCCAGCAGTGTCATTGAACCGAACATTCCTCAAATATGGAAGAATCTGGAAGAAAAGACACCCTTAGGAACTGGGGTACTTGAAAACAGGACATTATGGCTCTATCACTATCTGGTGGCCACCATCTTAGGAGAGAAGTTGTGTGTCTTTAATTGGCGAATATTGTTGTGATCGGGAGCACCACCGAATCACAGGAATCCATCCTGGAGCATGTGAAATTAATCTCAGCACTGCAAAAAGATTCTATTATTGAACATTTGGATTATGTCTTACTCAATTCCAGCTTTACTAGAAAGATACCAACATACAAATATTTTAATGCCATACTGCAAATGTCATTGTTTGGTTCTACTCCTGAAATCTTAGCTATATAATTTTTAAAATGTTTATCCTGGTCCATAGTCTTGTAAATGATGTATTCAATTCTGGGAATTAGTTAATGATTTCCACAACAGAAAGATTCCCCAGAACGTTCCTGACATTTTCTAGAAGATAGTAAAAGAATGCAGAATGTAGTACCAATTCCAACCCAGTGGAAGGAAGTGCCTTCCTCCGTCTTGATATTGACAGAGGGAGGTCTAAGATTTAGCCTTTGATGCAGAACAGCCTGATGAATTTCGGACTGGGAGGCCAGTAGGAACATCTTTGCTGTGTGTTTAGAGGTTGGCAGAGGCTGCTTTCAAACCACAACCGGAACCATACAACAAATGGCCAATTATCAGAACAGCCTGAGTTCACACATTATGCTAAGTCATTGAAAAATAAGCCAGTTTAAAGTGAGATAAGCTTATGGTTTTGTTTATAGGCTGGATTCAGATCACATGCTAAAGTCAACTTGTGCACATGTGACCACTAGGATGTGCACTGACCTGTGGAAGCATCTTGCACAAGAACAGCCAGATTGCCACCTTGCTCAGCTGATGCTTCCTGCCTGGATTGGTCAGGAATTGAAACTCAGGCAGCTATGGAAGTAGCTGTGGAAGACCCTTTAGGACCAGAGAGCAAGGCCTGTCCTCCATGGGCATTGTGGACAACTGGTTTGGTTCTCTCTTTTCCTCCCCATGTTCCTTTTTCATCAAAAAATTATTTCATGCATGTTTTGCATATTTTAATAATTTTTAAATACACTATGTATTGATTTATTGATCAATTATATGTTGTCAAATTGTTGTTGACTCTGAGCAGCTCTGTTTTGAGATGCAGTTAATTGGGTAGTGTACACGTATATAATGAGTAATGTAGTAAATATATCTGGGAATCTTCCCTCCTAAAGGTATTTTGAATGGACAAGATAGAGACATTACCTGCCATGACTGGACATTTGAGATCTTCTTTCCAAGCCTCATCATGGCTGGTCGGGCTCCTGATCCATGTCTTGCATGTAATGCGTGTGCCACAGAGTAAATGGCATGGTAGATGTTGTAACTTTCACGTGTCATGCTCTTTTCAAAAATGTAAGCTGGCAGATTCTGTACATTTTCCTTTCCTGTACAGTCTCCCCTTCGCTCCTGAGGGATTTCACCTGATTTCAGGAACTGGCAGCGAAAGACCCTTTCCCACCATAGAGGGAGAAAAACATCTCCTTGTGGGTTCAAGGGGTCTAAATTGAGGATGAAATTCCTGAATTCTGATATATCACTGGTATGGTCCCTAAAATGCAAAGCACCATGGAATGACTTAACGATTTGCAATGCTTTTTGAAATGCCGTCACACTAACATCCCAATGGGAAGTCAAGATCCAGATTTTCCCAAACGATGTTTTAGTCAATCCTTCATGGCGAACCAGCCTCAGGTGTACAATTTTAATAATACTGGAGTCTCCAAACAGAATAATCACTTCAGCTTTAAACCAAGTTTTGGGAATCTGAAACCATTTGAACTGTTTGTTTGTTTTCCACAGCTTATCAGATTCCAACATTTCACTGAAGGCCAGGCAGATCTCCTTCTGCTTCAGCATTGGCATCAGGGATGAGATGAAATCTGCTCCTCTATCATCTTCAGGGGCCAGAAGCCCAACCCAGTTCCACTGGAAATGCAGGAGCAGCTGGACCAAACCAACATACTGAGGAAGTTCATTGGGATTAATCCGGAAGAAGGAGGGAGAAGCAGTTCTGTCTCCCTGAGTGACCTCAAAGCCAACACCAAGCTGGAGAAAGCAAGATGCTTCTTTTACAAACAATTGTTTGTAGACAAAGTAAAGTTTTATCGTGGCTTTAAGAGTAACTATTGTGTGATTTATTGCCCAACCAGTTGGGCTGAAATAGAGGAAGCCTAACTTTGAGTGACGTGGTTAAACCTCCCGCCTAAAGAAGACCCACCAGTTGCATATTATACCTGGCTGTCACACATGAGAAACCAAAGGAACAAACCTTTACCCTGAAATGGAGTATAAACTGGATTAAAAGGGGATTACAAAGAATCAGCTAAGAAGGAACTTCTCTGGAAGTATTTCTGAAATATCTTATTACCTATCTCTTTAGAGTTATAATATTGTGACATACAAAATACGAATATGAATTCAATTGTAGAATGGGTTCTTCAAGTCACATACTCCTGATGTTGGAGTTGGACTGGGCAAGTCCTCATGAGTTGCCCTGGAAACAGCCTTCTGATGTTATCTGGACTGAGATTTATTCTGTTACACCCAAGGAAATAGGCAAGATCCTTATATTTGTTCATCCAGCCACCTGTTTTTTAGATCCTAGCCTCTCCTGCGTTAAAGTAGCCCAGCAGGTGACCACAGAGTGGTTTCAGCCTCTTTGAGAGATGGGGTTTTCCCACCAGCCTTGGAGGAAGCAGTTTTATGCCCCCTCCTCAAGAGGTCATTGCTGGACCCTTCCCTGTTGGAAAATTATCAGCCAGTTTCCAATCAACCCTTTCTGGGAAGGTTGTGGAAAAGATGGTTGGATGATAGCTACAGAAGATCTTGGAGGAAACGAATGACCTGGACCCATTTCAGTCTGCCTTCAGACCAGGATACAGTACAGAGACAGCATTGGTTGCTCTTACTGATAACCTTTGGGGGAGCCTGGGTGAGGGGCGTGCATTCACTCTAGTGCTCCTTGATCTCTCAGTGGCTTTTGATACTGTCAACTGCAGTACACTTCTGGACCTGTTGTAGGGGTTAGTAGTGCGAGGCACTGTGGTTAACCTCCTTCCTCAGTGGTCAGTTCCAGTCAGTGTTGACAGGGGGGAGAGATCATGTCTGTGGTCCCTCATGTGTGGGGTGCCTCAGGGCTTGATGCTCTCCCCTCTCCTGTTCAACATCTACCTGAAACCAGTGGGTGAGGTCATCCGCCTCTCCGGGATGCGGTATCATCAGTATGCTGATGGTACCCAGCCCTACATCTCCACCCCAAGTAGCACAGGTGGAGCTGTAAATGTCTTGACCCAGTGTCTGAAGGCCGTTCGGTTCTGTATGGAGCGGAACAGGCTTCGGTCTTCTCTTATGCCCGCTCTATTCTATCACCCTCTCGTACAGCATCCCCCCAGAGATGAGGTGTGGACCCTCTCTCCTGATGTTCCAGAAAGCCTTGAAAACCTTGCTTTGGTCCCAGGTCTAGGGTTGACGTTTGTCATTGTTTCATGGCCCCTGTTTTGTTTTGTTGGCTGTGTTAGCATAGTATTTTAGTCTGGGCTGCCTGTAGATTTAATGTTTCTCACTGTTTTATGTTTTCTCTAGTTTTGTACACCGCTCAAAGCCCACTGGAGGGGGAGTCAATAAATTTAAATAAATAATAATAATATCTAAATATTGTGCCCCCAAAATATTTGGACTGGTCTTTGGCTTCTATGTCCAGATCTATTCTGTGTCTGCCCCACACAGATATCCAATAGAACCCCCTTACCTGTGGAACCTTGAAAATGGTGAAGATGGGGGCCATCTGCCTTGACGATTTGGAGTCACTACCACCAATGATGGACAGCAGAGTATCCTGCCTGTAACATTTATAACCTGGAACCATTCGGCCTCGTGTGGAGAGCAGACAGAGGCTGTTCAAGGAGATCCTCCTCTCAATCTGGCTATTGTCATAGATGCGGAAGCCGAGTGTGATGTTGGGGAGGAGAACCAGATCCTTGTTGACCTCTGTGACTGCAAATACCAAGGCCAGGAACTGCTGGTAGTTGTTGGGTATGACTCTACAATGAGAAAGACATTGTGGAACATTACAGGAAAGGTTATGTGTGCTGGCAGAGTTCGCTTTGCATTTTTCTGATGTTCTCCTGGACTTTTGATTTTGTTCTGAGGCTTTGGACAAAAACACCTGATTAAGAATGTTATCTGGATGATACTGCTTTGAAACAATGGTAGGGACTGAGAAGTACCACATTTGAGACTCCAAACAGTTATTTTCCACCAATGTGAGTAATCTGTGCTTTAAGATATGTGTGTGTGACTTTTAGTCAGTGTTGATTCATATTGACTGCCGGGAAAGCTCCTGCAGTTTTCTTGGCAAGATTTATGGAGTGGTTTGCCATTGCCTTCTTTCTGGGGCTGAGAGAGGGTGACTGGCCCAAGGTCACCCAGCTGGCTTTGTGCCTAAGATGGAACTAGAACTCATGGTCTCTCAGTTCATAGCTCAATGCCTTTAACCACTACCCCAAACTGGCTCTCAGGTAGCTCGCTGTAAGGTAGCTTCTGCCACATTCAATGAACCCTTGGTTCAGATCCATGGAAATGGGAATCTAAGGTGATTTCTCAGAGGAGGCTCATAGCTGAGCAGACAAGGCACATTCTTTGCAGAAAGAAAGCCAAGTTTTGACCGCAGCATCTCCTGCAGGTGTCAATAGTAAAGCCTCTTTGGGAAGCTGCCTCTGCCACTCAGTGCAAGCAAACAGAGGTGGGTAACAAGCTATGATGAAGGTATGTCTTTGTGATATCATAAGATGGTGAGAAACCATTACAGGATGCATTGAGGCATGTGTCTCACCAGGACTTGGTATTTAAAGCCTGCTGCCTGGGTGCTGCCCTTTTCACACAGCCCATGTTAGCTGTCTACTCCACGAATTGATCCATCCCCTTGAAAAACCATCCACACAACTGGTAGCGGCAAGTCCCACCATTTTACTGGGTCTGGTTTTTCAAAAAAGGCTCACTTGTATTGGATTTGAATCTTCTTCCCTTTAGCCTGGAGCACTTTGTGAGAAGGCAGAGAAACCTTCCTCTTCCTCCACATCACAGCCACTTTCATACCCCTGTATTGTCCCCCCCTTCTTCCCTTTGCTCCAGTGGCTGCCATCTTTCCCAATCTGTCTGCTGGCCCCCTAATCCTTTTGCTTGTCCCCTCAAGCAGCTTCTTCAGCTCGGATAACCATCACTGTTCCCAATATTCCAGCAAGGGCCAAAGCATCAGTTTACTGAAGGCTGTTACTAAGGAGCACTACGGATTCCAAAACTGAATTTCCTTTTCTTCCTGCACCTCCACCCTGTAAACCGACTGGCTTTTTCTTTGAGTTTTCCCCCATCACTTTCTGTCCAAATTAATATGAAATCAACTTCTTCACTAGGTCACCACAGTTTCTGAGGTATTCTCCCTCCTCTCTTTTGATGCTGTCTATCATCTTCCTGCTGAAGAGTACCTTGGGACTCTAAACAGCCACCTTTGACCAATGGAAGTAATTTGTGCTTCAAGGTATTTGTGTGTGCCTTTGAGTTAGTGTTGAATCCCAGTGACTGCCTGGAGAGTTTCTGCAGTTTTCTTGTCAAGTGGCTTGCCATTGCCTCCTTCCTAGGACAAAGAGAATGACTGGCCCAAGGTCACCCTGCTGGTTTTTTAGAATGGCAGGATTAGAAATCACCATCTCCCAGTTTCTACCTCAATGCCTTTAACCACTACCCCAAACTCGCTCTCAGGTAGCTGGCTCTCAGGTTGTTGTTGTTGTTGTTCAGTCGTTTAGTCGTGTCCGACTCTTCGTGACATCATGGACCATAGCACGCCAGGCCTTCCTGTCCTCCACTGTCTCTCGGAGTTTACTCAAATTCATGTTCATTACATCGGTGATGCTATCTAACCATGTCATCCTCTGCCGTCCCCTTCTCCTTTTCCCTTCAGTCTTTCCCAGCATCAGGGTCTTTTCCAGTGAGTCCTCCTTTCGCATTAGGTGGCCAAAGTATTTTAGCTTCGGCTTCAGCATCTGTCCTTCCAATGAGCAGTCAGGGTTGATTTCCTTTAGGATTGACTGGTTTGACCTCCTTGCAGTCCAAGGGACTCTCAGGTAGCTTCTGCAATATTCAATGAACCCCTGGTTCAGATCCATGGGAATGGGAATCTAAGGTGATTTCTCAGAGGAGGATCATATCTGAGCAGTCAGGGCACATTCTTTGCACAAAGAAAGCTGAGCTTTAGACCTCACAGCTCCTGCAGGTATCACAGGTAAAGCCTTTTTGGAAAGCTGCCTCTGCCATTCAGTGCAAGCAAACAGAGCTGGGGAACAAGCCATGATGAAGGTATGTCTTTGTGATATCATACGATGGTGAGAAACCATTACAGGATGCATTGAGGCACGTCTCTCCCCAGGACCTGGTACTTAAAGCCTGCTGCCTGGGTGCTGCCCTTTTCACACAGCCCATGTTAGCCGTCTACTCCACGAATCTATTGATCCCTCTTGAAAAACCATCCACACAACTGGTTGGGGCTAGTCCCACCACTTAACTGGCTCTGGTTTTTCAAAAAAGGCTCCTTTGTATTGGTTTTGAATCTATTCCCCTTTAGCCTGGAGCACTTTGTGAGAAGGCAGAGAAACCTTCCTCTTCCTCCACATCACAGCCACTTTCATACCCCTGTTTTGTCCCCAACTTCTTCACTTTGCTCCAGCTGCTGCCATCTTTCCCAATCTCCCTGCTGGCCCCCTAATCTTCAGCTCGGATAACCATCGCTGTTCCCCATATTCCAGCGGGGGCCACAGTTTACTGAAGGCTGTTACTAAGGAGCACTACGGATTCCAAAACTGAATTTCCTTTTCTTCCTGCACCTCCACACTGTAAACAGATTGGCTTTTTCTTTGAGTTTTCTCCCATCACTTTCTGTCTAAATTAATATGAAATCTACTTCTTCACTAGGTCGTCTCAGTTTCTGAGCTATTCTCCCTCCTTTCTTTTGATGTTGTATCATCTTCCTGCCAAAGAGTCCTTGGAAACTGGAACATTCCTGCCTATTTTGTGAGCTTGGCTCTTTCTTTGCAAAAGCACCAAGGCTCCTGAACTGTGCCAGGACATTGCAAACATCACCAGAACAAGACTTTCGGAAAGCAGGCCGTGAATCCAAAGCAAAGCAGGCAATCCTCTACCCCTTCCCCCTCCAGCTCAAACTTACAAAGTTTTGTTGTCCAACAGGAATGGGTCTTTTTGAAAGTCTAGCAACCCAATGAAAATAAAAGTTCTCAGTTACAAATTGCCCCCAATAATGAGTTTGCCAGGCCTGTAGTGGTCCTCTATAGTCTGCCGAAGGTTCCTCAACACACATACGGTTTGCATCCTCTTATGCGTTGTTGGAGGCAGGAGCCAGAAGAGCAGCAGCAGCAGCAGCAGGTGAGGCAGCCCAATCATTATTCTCGCCTTCCCTCCTAGGTAAAAAATCAAGGCTTTTTCAGAACCTGCAAAAAGGAGGCAGGCTGTGACCCTTGGATGGGCTCGGGGCAAATTTATACCAAGCGTGCTTTGACTTACGTGTGTTTGAGCTGAGACCAAAGAGAAAATTGAATCTCGTCCCTCGAAAAAAATCACCTCCTTTCAAGACAAGCTACGGTGATCTGTCCAGCCCCCTTTGGAAGAGCTCAGAGCATATTTCTTTTAAGCAGGTTTTCACTTGGATACCTTTTGTGGTAAAACTCCAGAGGGGATACATGAAAAATAACTGTTATTATGATGATTCCAGGGAGGAGCAATTTTTGTATACCCTTAGTAATAGATTTTGTTCGCACAACAGAAAGTTAAGAAACATGTTTGTGTCTCTGGTTGCTGGCCCAGGGAGCAGATGGACTTGAGAGCCAGGGTGCAGCTGACTGTCTGACGGGAAAGTGAGCACCCGCAGCCAGGATGGAGTCTGTCCTGTCTGATAGTCTGCTGAGATAGAGAGATAGAGAGAGGGCGAAGGGGCAAGAGGGCAAGGGGCAAGGGGCAAGAGGGCAGCATGGCAAACAGCTGGGCCCTTGGAAGTGGGAGCAATAATGCCCTGTTTGGATGGAACAAGTGGCTTGTTTATACTCCCATGTCAGGAGATGACCTTAGAAGCTGACTTCTCCTATAGACCTCTCCTATAGACCTCTATAAATAATAATACTAATAGTAATAACAATAGTAGTTTATTAAACTTGTATGCCACCTGACTCTCAGTGATTCTGGGCAGCTCACAAGCATCAAACAAAGAAGTTAGAATAAAACCAATAAAGCATAAATATAAATATAAAACTATAAAGGCAGGGGGGTCACTCAGGTTCAAGGCTAATTTGAACCCTGCTGGAGGGTTGCTGTCAACCGCATTAGGTGGGTCAGACCAGAAAATCAACTCCACGAGAAGACCACAGATCCACATTATTGAGAGCGGCTATAAGAATGGAATCTTGCAGGTCTGACTGTGCTGGACCTCCCCTCCTTATTATGCCCCAGTGAATCTGGGGGGTTGTCTACTTGATCTGCTCCTGAATATTATCTTGCTTCCCAGGACTTAAGGAACATGTCAGCCCAAAACCCAAAACGTAGCTGGGTTCAAGCGGTTGGTGGTCTCCAAAGTTATGTTGGGGTTATCTATCAGGATTGCCTGGTGTAGTACCAGTCTGCTGCCTATCAGCCAATGTGCCCCCTTAGCTTCCAGCAAGTTGCTCACACAATGGGGTTTCTGCTCCTGCAGTTCTCCACCTAGTGTCAGCTTTCTGATTCTTTAATGAGCAGGGCAGCCGCTGTTGCCGCTCTCAAGCACGCTGGCCACAGCATCCAAATGCTTTGGAAAGTACACCACTGGTCTCTCTCAGCTCCCCAGTTTCTGGGTGAGCACCCCCGCAGCCTTCCTTGCTGCTCATGCACAGACAGACTGAAGGGTTTTGTCAGGTCTGGCAAACCCAAAGCAGGGGCCTCTCTGAGGGCATTTTTATCTGGTTGAAGGCATTTAAGCACTCTTTGGTCCAATCAAAGAGATCTTGGTCTGCCCTATTAGTGGCCTCGTATAGGGGCTTCGCCAGCAACCCAAAGTTAGGAACCCAAATTCGACGAAAACCAGCCATTCCCAAAAATCCCCTGAGCTGCCTCCTGCTAGTGGGGGTTCTCATCTGGCACACTGCCTCTACCCGTGTGTGGGTCAGCCCTCTCTCTCCTTGTGAGATCAGAAACCCTAGATATTGCTCTTGCTTTTGTATGCGCTGAGCCTTTTTCTGCAATACCTTATAGCTCCAGCTTGCAAGTGCATTCAGCAGAGCTATCGTGTTCCGCTAACATTCCTCCTGAGTGGGACCTCCCCACAGTAAATCATCCATATATTGAAGGAGGGTGGCTGTCGTTCCCGCAGTTGGCCACCACTCCTTCATATCCTTTGCCAAAGCAGCACCAAAAATGGTAGGGCTGTTTTTGAACCCCTGAAACAACACTGTCCAACACATCTGTCCCTTCTCCCTAGTCTTTGGGTTTTCCCATTCAAAAGCAAACAATTTCTGGCTTTCCTCCACCAGCGGAATGCAGAAGAATGCATCCTTTAGGTCCAGAAAAGAGAACCACGAGTCCGCAGGGTCTTAGGTGGATTAGAAGGTGTAAGGGTTAGGCACTAGAGGATGCAGGGTTTCGGTGATTTTATTAACTGCATGCAGATCCTGGACAAAATTATAGGTGCCATCAGGTTTCTTCACTTCTAGCACTGGGGTGTTATAAGAACTGAACTCCTCTTTCAACGAGCCATATTTCAAAAATTTATCTATTATGGGCTGCAACCCTTCTCTTGCATTATGACTAATCTGATATTACCTCACCCTCACTGGCTCTGCACCAGCCTTCAAGTGAACCTGGACTGGGGTTGCCAGTATGACACGACCTGGGGCGCCTCCTGCACATACCCATGGTTTTTCGGCATCCTCAATTGCCCTAGGCAATGCACTGTTTCTCAGGTGGCAAAGCGTCCCTGTTTGCAACCTCAGACTGACCAGGGTTGTCCAACAGGGGCAAAACCATCTTCCATGACTCATGCTTTGGACGTTTTAACTCAATCATATCAATTGGGAAAACCCCCAGCTCCCTCTGAAACTGGATTGGGTCCATCAGTCACCGGGGGTGGACTGATCGAATAGGTCCTGCCTCCCTGTGGAGTGGGGCGGCATAAGAGAATCTCAAGGCCACCAGGGCATGATCTGACCATGACAAAGGGGAAAGATGTAACTCTCCCCTCAGAGAACATTGCCACTGCTCAGACAAGAAAACTAAGTCCGGTGTGAGACCACTGTCTCTAGTCGGCTCCCAAATAATCTGAGTCAGGCCCATGGCCACCATGGTGGCCATGAACTCGTGAGACACATCTGAGGACCGTCCTAGGAATGGCAGATTGAAATCCCCCAGAACCATAAGTCTGGGGAATTCCACTGCCAACCCCGAGACAGCCTCCTGCAGCTCAGGCTAGAAGGTTGCTATGCAGCAGGGAGGCTGGTACAGCAGCAACACTCCCAACTGCTCTCGGGCACCCAATTTGAAAAACAGGGTCTCACAACCAGCTACTTGTGAGCAGTGCCCCTGAAGGCCACAAGAGACTCTCGGATGACAACTGCCACCCCTCCTCCCCTGCCCTGACATCACGGCTGGTGCCACACCTGATACCCAGCTGGGCACATCTCTGACAAAGCCACTCCTCCCTCTGAGCCCAGCCAGCTATCGGTAATACACGCCAGGTCAGCCCCCTCCTCCGTGATCAAATCACTTATCAGGGGGGCTTTGTTGTTAACTGACCTGGCGTTAAGCAGGAGCAGCCAGAGGTCAGGACCCCCACAAGTCTGCTGTCCAGGGCCTAGGTTTACGTCCGGAGGGTCGGAACACGCCACAGATAATAAACATCTGGGGCATCTTCCTCGACAATGACTCACCCTCTGGCTTCCGCCATAACATCCCCTGCCCATCACCACCTCGATAAAATGCCCCGCCCTATATCCCCCTATATACTGGGGTTGCCAGTACGGCACGACCTGGGGCGCCTCCCGCCCATACCCATGGTTTTACGGCATTCTCAATTGCGCTAGGCAATGCACTGTTTCTCAGGTGACAAAACGTCTCTGTTTGCAACCTCAGACTGACCAGCGTTGTCCAACAGGGGCAAAACCAGCTTCCATGACTCATGCTTTGGAAGTTTTAACTCAATCTTATCATCCCTAAAGCTGATCATAGCCTGCAGCTTAGACAACAAATGTAACTTCCTCTTAATATCTTCCCAACTCTGTCCTATAAACAACATGTTCACCATCCTTTGATTTTCAACTGACTCTGGATTTAGGTCACTAAAGTTCCTGAATGCTTGATATAGCCTTTTAAGAAACTTCCCCGGGTCTTCATCCTTTTCCTGTTTCACGTCATACAGCTTAGAGAGGTTTTTCATCTTTGGGATACCTTCCCTCAGGGCCCTAACTATCTGTGCCTGGTATTCCCTCAGACATCCCATTTGTTCTAGATCTTTTGGATTCCAGCGTGGATCCACCGAGGGGAAGGTCTCATCAGGGTTTGGATTAGTCCCTCCCAGGACCAAATTCTCAGAGCCCCGTTTTCTCCCCACTGCTGCAACCATCTATCGCTCCTCTGATGTCAGAAGGATGGACAGAAGGGTTTGAATGTCCTGCCAAGCTGGTTTATGAGTTTGCACTATTGAATTTACAACTTCAGCCATCTGGTCTGGTTTTTGCTGTATGGCTCTATGTTATTTTTCCAATTATATAAATCTGAAATGGAAAATGGTGTCTAAACCAACACCATGTCTGTTTCCCCTTGTGCATTTGCAATGGGGGTTTGCCTCATCAGCAGAATGTTGTCCCCATTGTCCTTCCACAGTCTCAAATTATAAGAAGCACTTTCCAGACCTTCGGGGGCATCTGTTTCCTCCTCTGACTCCGAGGATCCCTCCACCTTTAGGGCCAGTGGTGCTGACAGGGCTGGGGGCGACCGGGTTGTTCCACAAGGATAGGGCGGAGGTTCCTCAGGACCCTCCAATATTCTATTTTTTCTTCTCTTACATTCTTCCACCTTTTTTATTTGCCACAAACTGCCTATAATTGGTCATTTCTTCAAGCACTTGTGCAGTCAGTTTGCCTGTTACATACTATCCCGTAATAATTTTAGCATGTACTGTATTCTATAAAATCTCCTCCTATGGGGTGTGCTTTTAATATGCTAATAAGCTAAGGTACTATCTCCCAGTCAGGGACACATTAATCAGGCATGTAACTCATGTGTAAGGAGTTTAAAAAGAAACTTTCTTAAGCTAAAGTTTCTTATCTTGACCTTGTTAGAACATTCCTAACAGAGGTGAATGGCCGATAGTTACAACCTCCACTGGCAATAGGAACATTCACACTTTCCCTTTTTGTATCCAGTCTTTCCATCCACACCCAACACCATGTTTGTCTGATCGTTGCCTTGATAACGGATCTTCCCTCTGTCCTTCAAGGCCACTCTCTGTGCTAAAAGGCCACCGATCAACTCCAGGATTCTCTCAAAAAATGAATCAGCTTTTTTTAAGATCACAGAGAAAGTTAAGGCTCCACACAGAGGGAGCATGGTTAAAAAGAGATAAAATAAAATACAGAAACCCTGATGAGATTCTAGGCTCCCACGAAACAAAGCCTCACTTTCCATCTTGGCCTAAGTTAATCCCCTAGCCCAGGACTCCCACCAACCACACAAAGGACCAAACGCTCCTCCTAACAGAGCCCCCTTTTTCCTCGCTCATCCCTCATGGAAGGCTGGCTTGCTATTTAAAGGTCCAAGGCTCCCCACTCCAACGGGGCTCTTTCATCCTGGGCTTGAGTGCATCCATGCTGTCCCCCCCAATGGCCCCATGTGCCCAGCAATTGTGACAATTGTTGGTTTTAGAATGTTGCAGGTGGTTTATGGCATGGTTTGTGGTCCCAGTTGGAATGGTGGGTGGCCAGCAATGATAATGCTGGATGCCTGGGCCAGCAATAGAAATGGCAGTGGCACAAGTGGCTGGAAAGACTAGCAGAGCCCCTTCAGCACTACACGGTGCAGTAGCCAACTGGTACTGCATCGGGCAGCACTTCGTCCCTTGCAGAGGTTCCATTGCAATTAGTTGGCAGTCGGTGGAGCTCAGCAGTGACATGGATCAGCTGTTTTCATTTAGCTGAAACAGGGCCCGGAACAGGCTCCAGAGTACGCAAAAGTGCAGTGAAGTGAGTGCAATGTATTAGAGGCTTGGCCTCCATTTTCCACCTTGAGTCTACTGCTGGAGAGAAGACGGAGACAGACTGGACAGGCACAGCACAAAGGGGTGGCAGTGGCTGTTGAGCCCTGGCCATTGGAGTGCTCAGTGGGGTGGAGGGCTCAGGTGGCCAGGTGGTTTTTGGCAGTGGGAGCTGGAGCAAGACAGCAGATCTGTGTTGGTGGGGGTTGCTTTGTGTCCTGCAACTTTCACTTGACCAGCCCACATGGTACAGCAGCCATTTTGGCAGTTTCTTATGTTGGAGGACTCTAGACTGAAGCTGCTTGGGATCCCTGTTTTTGGTCATCTGGGCAACTGACACCTGGATTAAAAATTTAGGAACTTGGCTGGGAAATTAGCAGACTGTCCAGAAGCCCTGAAGGACTTTCTCCAAGCTGGATTTAAGAGAGGCATATTTCCAAGTTCACATCAGAGAAGGAGATGAACTGAAAACTGTGTTTAATTGTCAGTTGGGTTCTTTTGAATATTTGGTAATGTGCTTCAGGCTAAAGGGGGGCCCTGGGGTCTTTATCCATTTGATAAATGAAGTATTATGTGACTTATTTTATAAAGGAGTGCTAGTCTATGTTGATGACATTTTGGTCTATACTGAAACAATGGAAGGGTATATAAAATTGCTGAGAGAGGTGTTGAAACATTTGTTATGAAATCAATTGCATGCTAAATTTTCAAAATGTGAGTTCCATAAGGAACTATTAGATTATCTGGGTTACCGAGTGTCTAATAAGGGGGTAGAAATGGATCCTGCAAAGGTGCATGATGTAATAGCTTGGGAGCCCCCAAAAACTAGGAAACAGTTACAAAGTGTAAAGTTTCTAAAGGAAAAAGGACACTCATTTGAGGACATTAATGTTCACATTTTAGACAGAGAAGATAGGTGGTTTGAGAGAGGGGTCAAGGAATCCATTTATGCCAACTTGGAAAATCCTTCCTTGAATGGAAGTGGGGGCCTCAGGCACAATCTTTCCCCTATTTTCCTTCCTGCTTTGTCTTCTGTGCCTAGGAAGATTAAGACCATTTCGCAAGCTCAACAGCAGCATGGTAATCTTAACGATCCTCCTTTAGATGATAAAGGGACTTAGAAATAACATCTCAAAATAACCATGACCTAGCCCCAGGTGCAAGGTCACACAGCCACCTAGAAACATATTTAAGGATTCCCTTACTAACTTTGCTCAGACTGAAGAAGCTCCTTGGATAAGGAGCGAAACGTTTCCACTGAGAAAATAGAAATCCAGTTGACATGATTCAAGCTACAGACAATTCCACCGGGATGACTGAGAACCTTCACAGACAAAGTTTCCTAGGGTTTGCTAATTTCTAAAGGCAATTCATACCCAATTTTGCAGAAGTGGCGTTACCCCTCATTGACCTATTAAAAACAAAGGGTAAAGGGGATCAAAAGGAGATGAAAAAAACAGGGGCAAAGTTGCAATGGACGGCAGAATGTCAAGAGGCATTTGAACAGCTGAAATCCCTATTTATGTGAGAGCGTGTGTTAAAAAACCCCGATCGTATGAAGCTGTTTGTAATCCAGGTTGATTCTTCAGATGTCGCAATTTGGGGAATTCTACTACAAAAAGATGAAGGGGGGCTCTGAGGCCCTGTGCCTAACTTTCACAAAAGTTCAATGATATGGAACAATGCTGGCATGTATGGGAAAAAGAAGCCTTTGCGGTATGACGGGCTTTGCTGACATGGAGGCATTTGCTGGAGGGGGCCTCTCAGCCCTTTGAAATATGGATGGATCATAAGAATTTATAGGATTTGTGTGCCCCACAAAAACAAATTAGGTGAGTGCAATTTTTCAGTAGATTTAACTTTACTCTCAAGTAGTTGCTGGGAGGAAAGAATTTCTTAGCTGATGCTCTATCTTGGTTGCCCCAACACAACAGCCAGAGAGAGGAGGTTATAGACTCTATTTTCCCAACTCAGCAGTTGGGGATGGGTGCAGTTATGAGAAGTCAGAAGTCTGCAACATTTTTAAGAATGGAGGAGGGATAACAGACTGAATTACTTTCTGAATTAAAGAAAGATGCTTGATTGCAAGCCAATAAAGCAAGCCTGACAGAATAGCAGGTGTATTGGTGGAATGCTGATAGGCTTTATGTTCCAGAGCCTTTCTGTTGTAAAGTACTGGAGAGTTGTCATGATGCCAAATCAGCTGGCTCTTTTGGTTGGCCTGTAATAGAGAAAGCATTGATAGAAGCCACGGAAGCATAACAGAAATTTTCAGATCGCAATTGGGCACCGGAATGGCCAATATGCCAGTATTTCTATGCTCTTATTGTGTCCAAGGAGTGCCACCTGGTGGCCCTGTTTAAAGTTACCCAGGCCCTCCTTGGTAAGAGGGGTTCAGAGGTTTATCTCCAGGGTCATACAGAGGAATTTTCTGTGCAAGTTGAGAGCCTGTTTATTATGTTCAGTACATTTCTATGACAAGCAGAATGATCTTGGTGTTTGGTATATTATTTTTCAAGTACATACAACAAATATGAATATCAAATCTATGGAACATCTGTTAGAAATCATTTGAGTTCTTAGACGATATACCATCATCTATATATAGAATACACAGATATTTGCATTCCCAAATAACCAGTCCCTAAGCAATTCCTATACCTTCACTTTTCCTCACAAAAGCTTTGTGAGATGGGTTGGGCTGAGAGAGGGGGACAGGCTCAAAATCACTCAGCAGGTTTTCATGCCTAAGGCAGAACTAAAACTCATTGTCTCCTGGTTTTTAGGCCAGCATTTTCACCAGTACACCAAACTGGGTTCCTAATAGTTGACTGAGTGAAAAAATTTGTAGGGAACTCAGCAAAGCCTCGGGAATCTATGGAAACAAATGTATTTAGAAACACTGATAGTGAAGCCAACCCAACACATGTTTAAAGACTCCTTTGATTAAAAGGAATAGAGTGCAAAACTTCCACATATCAACCTTTATTTCCAAGCTGGGCATTGCGATTCATTGGGGACAACTGGCATTCATGAAAAATAAAAAGGGTGGGTGATTGTTGCTGATTAATAGGTACATTATGATCAGTCACATTACTTGTTATACAATTACTTGATGGACAAACCCCTACCTCAATTCATCACTATTTAAAAATCAGATCAAATACTAAATGTGCCCCAAATCCAAAATAAATGTGGCCTATCCCTGCATAAGTCAGAGATTGCTCCACTACCAAAGCAATAACCCTACCTCCCACAAGAGGAGCTGTATAAGAACAGTATTCAAATGAGCACAAATGGACTGCAGCAACCAAGAAAATCAGAAAAAGGAAACAGACCACTTATATAGCATCTTCCAGCAAAATGGATACCCACACAACTTTATCAAAAAGTGCCTGACCACTCAAAACACCACAGAAAAACCAACAGAAGCTCTGAAAACAATTACACTGCCATACATCAGAAACATCTCAGAAACTACTAATAGACTGTTACAACCACACAACATCACAGTAGCACACAACCCAACCAAAACCCTTCAGAACATCAGAAGTAAACCAAAAGACCCAGTAGCCCAAGAAAAAAAACAGGAGTTATCTAGAACATACAGTGTAAGGACTGTAAAAGCCACTATGTAGGACAGACTGGAAGAAAACTAGCAGAAAGCATCCAAGAACACCAACTAACAGTCAGAAGACATGATGAAAACTCCTTAATCTCATAACACATGGACAGAATTAACCATACTTTCAACAGGGAAACTGTGAGCATCTTAAACCAAGCCAAATCCAAAAATGCTAGAGAATTCCTGGAAGCTTGGCACCCAGACAAAGCAGCCATCAACAGACACATACAGGTTAACAACATTTACATACCATTCATAAAATATAATAGAGGAGCCAGAAGACCAGACCACCTCCTTGCCAGCAATCATCACCCAGATATGCAAAGATTAGCACCAAGATTAGCACCAGAGGAACAATCAAACAACACAATGTAACCTAATCAAGTGTCAGAGCTCTGCAGACCTCTGCCATTATCTTAGATAAGCATGCATAGCCAGGGTGGCGTGCAACAGACACGGAAGAGGCGCCTGCCTTTGAAATAGATGATTCACACCTAAAGCGGTCAGTGCCAGTACCCATCTATGCAAACGGATGTCTGAGCACCCTGGAGCCACGAGCTACATGTGTCAACATCAAAGGACTTCGGGAGGGGGAATGTTTAAATATGACAAGCCATGCTTTGCTGATTCATTCAAGTCTTTGTTCGTGTTAGCTTTCATGTCTTATAATAAATCCTTATACTTCTAAGAAACCACGCGTCTGTGCTTTACTCTAGAGTAAGGATATTTCAGACATCGGATGGAACACCTTACATAAAGACTTGAATGAAAATATATATATATTTTAATAAATTTTATTGAGTTTTAAAATACATATTAAAAGTTAAAGCAGAAAATAAAGATAGAAATTCAAAGTAAGAAAAAAGTAAAGAAAAAGTGAAGTCAAGAAAATAATAAGCAAAAGAAATATAGAAAATAGATAGCCTCCAATCTATCTTTGGTGTTTAAATACAATAATTTGCTTTAAATGTTAGTCTTTCATACAATACACAGGAACTTTTCTTTGTCCTATACACTTCAATTTCTATAATCCAATCTTCTGGTCTTCATGTAAGTTTCACCTTTCTTGCAATTCTCCAATTATCCATCTTTGGTTTCCACTCGTTAGGATAATATCCATTTAAGTGTTCTTATCTGTATCAGTTTAATATTTTTTATTCACTCTTTCCATTTTTACATCTATATTTATATCCTTAATAAAGTCCAATTAGTCTTAAATCATATGTATAACAAATAAAGGCCTTATTTTAATTCTAATGAAATACAATATATTCTATTCATATATATCCATAAAAATAACACTAATTTAATCATAATCTTATTTAAATTACAATTATACCATATTCTACTTCTTCTTATATATTTACCTAATTAACAAATTTTGTAACTACATATTCCACTAATACATAACCTAACAACTATTCTCATAATATTCATACTTATAATTATAAAAATATGTCATCCTGTAATAACATTAGTTCTAATTCCAACTCATCATCATATCCCAATGGTATATCTTCTCATACCTGAATCTCCATTCAAAAAGTAATCTATAACATCAACTTATTTATATCACTAATTTCTAAATTCCATATCCTACAATTAAAATATCACATTTTTATATATCCATACAGTTTCTCATATCAACTTTACTCTATGTCCAATCCAAATCCATGATTTCCTTAACCATGTGTCCCACATTATATTAAATCTCCTATTCAGGTTATGCCAAAATCACAATATGCAATCTGTTTTGTTCTATATCTCATGTTCTTAATCTTTCCCAGTATTTCACAATAGTTATCTATTTGCATATTAAAATCTTCCTGTCTCAACTGCCACAATGTGTTTGTACCCAAGTTGTAATGTGTAACCTGTTTTGTCCTACATTTCATGTAGGATATCAAAATCTTCTTTTGAACCAATGTAATTAAATCCCCATTTTCTTGTTTCTTCACTATCTCAAAAAAAATCTCTTCCATTTCTAAATCTATCTTTTGTTCCTTTTGTTCCAAGTCTATCAATAAAAGTTCCAGTGATTTCTTAATTTCCGAAAGAGTTTCACAAAACTCTTTTTTAAAATCTTGAAGTGCTGTTAAAAAAGCCATTCTCTCTCTCACCCCCTCCTTCTTTCAAGCTGCCGTAGCCAGCCGCTCTAGTCAAAACAACACTTTTCCCAGGGAGTGAGAAGTCAGCTGATCTATTCAGATGGAAAGTTACCAGCAGGGTTTGTCTATTAATTTTTTTTTTAAATAAAAGATAAAAAGATCCAATAATCCCAAATAAAGAGAGAAAATAGTATTTCAAACAGTTTATAAAAAAGGGAAAGGATAAATATCAACCAGTATAAAAAGAGAAAATAAGAAAATAAACAGATTCATCAATAGTTAGTCCAACAAAATGTATTCAAAAGATATTTAAAAAAAACCTTATACTTCCAAGTGAGACAAAATCCACTCTAGAAAAAATAGAAAGGTAAAAAGAAAAAAAAATGCAGACGTTTCACTATGCTTCCAATGTAAATCCATCATGTTTCCACCATGATTACTATAGGAAAGAAAGCACAAAATTTGCCAACATTTATGTGCAAAGTCCAGAGATAGATCTTAGATCATAAAACAATCTATTCTAAAAAAAAAATTAAAGAAAAGTAATCTAAAAGCCGGCTTTAGCTCTAACTTACTTATTCCCTGTAAGAGCTTGAAGTATACTCCAGTCGTCTCACTGCTTCCAGCCTCTCGCTCTCTCCGTGGTGGAAAAACAACAGAAAAAGCGGGGGGAGGCAATTCCAACAACCCTGTGATCAATCTTCCGATTCTCCCCTCTCCAGGGAGACATTCCAGTGATCTTATCTTATCTATAGACCACTGCAAACAGAAAAGCTAGCCAGGTCTTCAGTGCTCTGAAAAATTCTGACTCATCGAGCTGCTAGTCCGGCTTGGAGTGACTTGAATGAAAATTTTTTTGGCTATGTATCCTGAGGGACCCTGAGTAATCAGCGAGCCCACGGTTGAAAGTAGCTGCACAATCTACAGAACAACATGGAACAAGCTGAGGCAATAGACGAGACCATTCCCAGCACGTCTTCAGCCAAGAGGATGGAGAGGGTAGCGCAGCAAGCAGCGGAAAACCCCATCGGAGAAACAGGCATCAAGAAGGCAGTGAAGACCAGAGGGAAGGAGGTAACTAAAACCCCCCCAAACCCCGAGACTCGCCAGACTAGGTCGGCTGACTGGTCATTCAGAGTCAGAGAAGGGATGGCGGAGAAAGGGGGGAAGCAACCCAAACAGCGTGTCACCCAGATTCAGCGCATTGGGGCACTAGAAGGAAGATGGTCTTGCATGGACTTTGACATGGAGATGATGAGCAAAAGGTTGGACTCCATGGGCTTAGTAATGGGGAAAATTTTGCATACCCTGGAAGGCAACAGGGAAAAAGGAGATGAGGCAAGCCCATCAACACCCGAAGGGGAGGAGGAACTCACGGAGGTTAGTGATGAGGGCAAAGAGGAAGAAGAGGAACTTCACTCTTACAGCCAGCTTCAACTCACCCCACCGTTGGGACAGCACCAGACTTTGCCCCTCACAAATGGACCGGCAGGATTAAGTGAACTCAAAATGAAATTTGACGGGGACCCTCAGAAACTGGCCTGTTTTCTGACGCACGTGAGGGGGTTCATGGAGGACTGTGAGAACAAGTTCCACTCGGAGGAGGCGAAAGTCAGGTATGTCTCCGGGTTCTTAGAAGGGGAGGCAGTGAACTGGCTCGTGAAATTGCACGATGCCAAGGCAAGCATGTTACAGGTCTTTAATAAATTTATGCATGCCCTACGCAAACGCTTTGAGGACACATTGGCAAAAGTGTCGGCTAGAGTCCGCCTCTGGAATCTAGACCAGGGCAAAAAGACTGTAGCTGAATATGTCCTGGAATTAAAAAGGATTCTTAGTGACTTACCGGAACGGCCGGAAGAAGTGCAAATTGAATACTTCCAGTATGGATTGAGACAGGACTTCCTCAAGTTAATGGTGGGAAGAGAGGAACCAAAGACCCTGGAGGGATTGATACAAATGGCAGGAAGAATTGAACAAAGTCAGACACAATTGCTGACCATAAAAAAGTTCAAGCACCTGCGGAAAAAGCCAGGAACCGACCCACACCCCACCCGAGCGGACTTCAGGCAGAAATACTGGGAAGAGGAGAAAGATCAGAGAATGAGAGTGGGCGTGTGCTTCCGATGTGGGCAGATGGGACACCTTATTAGTAACTGCCCCCAGAACAGAACACCTAACAAAGGGAAGATGCACCCGAGGAACCCCTCAGAGAGGAAGGGAGAAAAGGAGGCTGGGAACAAGCGCAAAGGCGTGGCGGCAGCCATGGAGGAATGGGAAAACCCCCCACACGTGGAAGATGACAGCGACAGCGATGAATCCAACATCGAATTCCAACCGGCGGGAAACGGGAAAGGTCTGTTCTAAAGAGCGCCGCGGGACAGGCCTTTGCAAAGGGGCGCAACGGAAGAGAAAGCAACAGCCCGACAATGCACCTAAAGGTACAGTTAAAGACTTTGGGTGGGAGGAAGAAATATTCGGGGGTGGCAATGTTAGACTCTGGCTGCTCAAGATGCCTAATGCACCCGAACGTGGCTGACAAGATGGGACTGAACCTTTTTAAATTAAATATGCCTATTACATTTTGCCAATTGGATGGCTCAGAAATGAAAGGGGGGCCAGTGGAGTTTTTCACAGAAGAGATTCAAATGACTCTGGGGACCCATGTAGAGACTTTGAGGTTCATTGTGGCTCCCATTGCGACACGTCCTATTGTCTTAGGGTTGAAATGGCTGAGAACGAGAAACCCATGGTGGACTGGGCTTCTGGGGAAATTGAATTCATTGACGGGACTTATTTAGGGCTGGACACTGATAGAACTCCGGGTTGCTTAGAAGTGGGGGCTGCTGGGATGGAACTTTGGGAAGAGGATCAGGACCAAGAGGTTGGCAAACTCCCAGACACAATCCCGGAGAAATGGTTGAGGTGTTTGGTCAAAAGGAATGCAAACAAGCACCCCCCCCCCCACAGACAGTCGGACGCAACGGTTGATCTCATCCCAGGGGCGCCCTTTCCCAAGCCCAAAATGTATGCTATGACACAAAAGGAACTACAGGAGCTACGCAAATTCATCGATAAAAAATTGGTGTGTGGATTTATCGAACCAGCCAATTCCCCCCTAGCAGCTCCAGTCTTTTTCAGGAAGAAAAAAGATGGGTCCCTCAGATTGGGCACGGATTACAGGGGGCTCAATGCAATTTCGGTTACCAAACAGTACCCCCTCCCATTGTTGAAAGACATGCTAGCCCAACTGTCGAAAGGGAAGGTTTCCACGAAACTAGATGTAAGAGAGGTGTACTATCGAGTACACATACGGGAGGGGGACAAGTGGAAAACAGCATTCAATTGCCCACGGGGGTCATTTCAATACCGAGTGCTCCTGTTTGGGATTGCGGGAGGGCCAGGAATTTTTATGAGGTTCATAAACGAAGTACTGTACAAATTTCTCTACAAAGGGGTAATTGTATATTTAGATGATATACTGATTTTTTCTTAAAACTTAGAGGAACATATGGAACTAGTCAAGAAGGTGTTAGAGAAATTACTGGAGGCAAAGCTGTATGTGAAACTTGAGAAATGTGAATTCCACAAAAAGAAGCTAGACTTCCTGGGGTACCGCATTTCACATGAGGGCATTGAAATGGACCCAGAAAAGGTCAAAGTGGTCATGGGTTGGCAGCCCCCCCAAACACACAGACAGCTGCAAGCATTCTTAGGTTTTGCGGGCTTCTATAGGCAATTTATTCAGGATTTCGTGCAGATTGCTCTGCCCCTTACTGACTTGTTAAAAACGAAAAGCAAGGGTGCGAAAGCGAAAGCCCGGTCACCAAGCACGAAACTAGTGTGGACCCAAGAATGTCAGAAAGCGTTTGACAAGTTAAAGGTGATGTTCACTGAGGAGCCTATCCTCAAACACCTTGAGACAGACAAGCCGTTCTTTATACACACGGATGCATCTTTTAGTGCAGTTGGGGCCATATTGCTTCAGGCAGATGACAGTAAGAAATTAATACCCTGCGCTTACATCTCCAGAACATTTACTCAGACTGAGAAACATTGGCATGTGTGGGAGAAAGAGGCGTTTGCAGTTAAACACGCCCTAATCACTTGGCGACACCTCCTGGAAGGGGCAGCAGTCCCATTTCAAGTGTGGACTGACCACAAAAACTTAGAAGCTCTCAAGTCCCCAGAAAACTAAATCCCAAACACCTCCGGTGGGCAGAGTTCCTTAGCAGATTCAACTTCACATTGAAATACTTCCCTGGGGGAAAAAGTTACTTGGCGGGTGCACTATCATGCCTGCCGCAGCATGAAACCAAGATGGAGGAGGTCATTGAGTCACTCATCCCTTACCAGCCAGAGGAGGCTCAGAGCCACCTGGCACAAGCTGATAGATTGGAGGGGAAAATGGCGATCACTCGCAGTAGCGCGAAACGTTTGGCTGAGAGCGATCCATTTGCAAGCGAACTGTGAGTGCCAACAGTGACAGACACATGGTGGGGGGAGAACAAACACACCCTCGAGGAGAAAGATGGAGTGGGGTGGAAAAACAATAAAGCATATGTCCCTGAGCCTTTGAGGCAAACGGTTTTGAGCAAGCATCATGACCACAAAACGGCAGGGCATTTCGGATTTGTGAAAACATTACATTTAGTTTGGCGCAAATTCTGGTGGCCATCACTGTGCACAGACGTTAAAGCTTATGTGGGTTCGTGTGCAGTGTGCGCAACAGCCAAAAGGAAAATGGGCAAACCCACAGGGAAATTGCAGGATGTAGCAAACCCTACTCAACCATGGAAGCAGATTGCCATGGATTTTTTTGTAGATTTACCATTAAGCAGCAAGAAAATGGCTATTTGGGTGGTCACAGATTTATTTTCTAAACAGGCACTCTTCATTGCTTGCAATGGGATCCCGAATGCTCACAAACTAGCTAGGATGTTTATTCAACACATCTATTGAGCTCACGGGACGCCGGGACGCATAATCAGTGATCGCGGCAGCACTTTCACTTGTAAGTTCTGGTGGGCTTTTTTGAAGTTAATTGGATCAGAACAGGGGCTCAGTAGTGCATTCCATCCGTGCACAGATGGAGCGAGTGAACACATTAATGCTATACTGGAGCAGTACCTTAGATGTTACATTAATTATCAACAAAATGATTGGGCAGAACTGTTACCATTTGCAGAAGCTGCTTACAATAACGCGCTCCATCAAAGCATGGGGTTTTCGCCATTTAAAGTAGCCACAGGGCAGGATTTTGTAACTATCCCCAAGTTGGCTATGACCCAAAGCACAGAACTAGCACAACCACTGAAAGCGGATGAATGGATAGCAAAGGTAACCAGCAATTGGCCAATCATGGTGAAAATGCTACAAGAAGCCAAAGCAAGTTACAAAAAATATGCAGACTGCAAACGAGGGAAGGAATGTGAGTTGAGAGTAGGGGATAAGGTGTAACTTTAAACAAAAAACCCAAGGGCTACACAACCGTCACGAAAACTGGCACCCAAATTCATAGGTCTGTTCCCAATAATTGAAGTTATTAACCTGGTAACAGCTAAACTGCAGTTACCAAAGACACTAAGAAAGGTGCACCCAGTATTCCACATTAGTTTGTTGAAACAGCACCACACTTCACAGCAGTGGCACCCAGAGCCAGCAGAACCCGCCCCATTGTTAGTGGAGGGAGAACCACACTGAAATCGACAGGATTCTTGATTCCAGATGGCACAAGGGACAGCTGCAATATTTGGTCAAGTGGCAACATCTGCCGATAGGGGACAAGGAATGGGTTAACGCTAAACACACACGCGCTCCCAAATTGGTAAAAACCTTCCATAGGGAGTTCCCGGACAAACCTCACTGAGACGGGTACCCCAACAGGACGATGTAAAAAATTCTCTTTATGTTCTCTCATTACAGGGCACGACTGAAAATGTTTTAGTTAGTTCAGTAGTTAGGGTGTGTTGGTGGGGTGGGGGGAGCATCATGGGCCGGGAGCATGTCAGAGCTCTGCAGACCTCTGCCAATATCTTAGATAAGCATGCATAGCATGGTGTGCAACAGACACGGAAGAGGTGCTTGCCTTTGAAATAGACGATTCACACCTAAAGCAGCCAGCGCCAGTACACATCTATGCAAACAGATGTCTGAGCACCGTGGAGCCACGAGCTACACGTGTCAACATCAAAGGACTTCGGGAGGGGGAATGTTTAAATATGACAGGCCATGCTTTGCTGATTCATTCAAGTCTTTGTTCGTGTTAGCTTTCATGTCTTATAATAAATCCTTATACTTCTAAGAAACCGCATGCCTGTGGTTTACTCTAGAGTAAGGATATTTCAGACATCGGATTGAACACCTTACATCAAGGAACTATTAACTCAGTCAATCAACCAAGTAGCAAACAACAGTCCAATCAAGGAACTACTAAGGAAAGAACAACACCTACACCAACACAAGCAGGACAAGCCATGGTATATAAACAGAGAGCAAGTCCAACTCACTTTTCACACTGAAGTTGTTGCCTAGCCTCGCAATGAAATGTCTGCAAGAAAACAACAAGGCTCAGAGAGCACCAAGGACTCCACAACTCAGAGATTCTTGTGCCTCGTTAAATTTTCTCTGCAATTCAGATCAGGCCTCAGTAGGATAATGTAGCATTTGGGGAAAAAGATACAAGCCAAGAGACCGGCTCCAGAAGCCAAAATGGAGAAGATCTCCACGGCTACCATGGACTTCCCTTTGGAGCTCAGGTAGGTGGGGAGGAAGGAGATCCAAACACTGCAAAAGACCAGCATGCTAAAAGTAATGAACTTGGCTTCATTAAAGCTGTCGGGCAATTTCCTAGCCAAAAAGGCCACCATGAAACTGATGAGGGCCAGGAAACCTAGGTAGGCAATGACAGCATAAAACATTGAAGCTGAGCCTTCCTTACATTCCAAGATTGTCTCTCCTACCAAGGAGTGGAAATCCAAGTTGGGAAATGGGGGAGAGGTTACCAGCCAGTTGGTACAAAGAACTGCCTGGACCAGGGGACAGGCTAAGACAATGGAGTTGGTCAGTGGTTTTCCTAAGAGTTTCCTTGTCCTGTTTCCTGGTTTGGTGGCCATGAAGGCTAGAACCACCATGACAGTTTTTGCCAAAACAGAAGAAACAGCAAGGGAAAAGAGAATGGCAAAGACAGTTTGTCGGAAGAGACAGGTAAGCTTCCCCGGTCGACCAACGAAGAGTAAGGAGCAGAGGAAGGAGAGCAGGAGGGAGACGAGGAGGATGTAGGTGACATCACAGTTGTTGGCCTTGACGATCGGTGTGTCACGGTGCTTTAGGAAAATTGCCAGAACTGCCAATGTGATCATGAAGAGAGAAAGAGCTATAGAAGCTAAAGCATATCCCAGGCTCTCTTGATAGGAAAGGAAGTGGATCTTCTTGGCAATGCAGTGATCTTTGCCTTTGGTAGGGTACTGGTCTTCTGGGCAGGGGTCACAGTGAGCTGCATCTGAAATGAAGAGTCTGTGTCTAAGTATTTCAGATGAATCTGCTGTTAGCAAGTTCCCTCCCCCCAGGTGTTTCAGGGGTGACATGACTGTTCCCTCTCTGTAGTTGCCAACTGAGAGATGGTAATGGAATGACCTACTTTGCAAATTTTGCAGCCCCACAAAGGGAAAAACCTCTTAGATTGTAGTTGAGTCTAGAGATGGGTTGGTTACATGCAGGGATCTATGGAGTTCCAATTGTGAAATATGCTATGGTGTCAGGATGGAGGCAGAGTCTGATGGGTCCGATTTGGAGGTAGAAGGGCTGATAACAATTAATGCATGAAAGAATGGGGATGGCACAAAATTTGAATCAGTTTCTGAGCAGCCAACTGGAGGCAGCCCAGTAGGACACTCGCCTTCACCAATGAGCCTGCAAGAACAGAAGTGGGAAACGGACGGAACAACGTGAAGCGCTATTGGTGCCCAATCACAAACGGTGCAAAAATCAAAGGGATAAAAGACGAGTGCAGCATGCATCCATTGCCGGAGACAACTGTTCACATTCTGTACTGCATCCTGGAGTGAATGACAATCCAGTCGCCATGCCAGACTCCCCAAACTGACCTCGCCCTGCTCCACACCAGACCCTTGCTTTTTAACCCAGCGAAGCCTCGTGCCAGAACCTTGCCGCACTGTCCAGCCAAGTTTTGTGCCAGAGACTTGCCTTGCTACCCCACCCAGCGTCGTGCCAGAACCATGCCTCATAGCACTGCTGTGCTTTGAACCAGAATCTATCCTTGCCTCCATGCTTCATCCCATGTCAAAACATTGCCGTGCCTTTGCGCCCAGCCTCGAGCTGGACCCTTGCCTTGCAGCCCCAATGTCCAGCCTCGAGTGGAACCTCACCTTACAGAAGCTGCAACCACTCCCATGCCAGAATCTTGCCTTGCCTGCACATCAAGCCTCCCACCAGAGCCTCGCACCACAGCCGTGCCGAGCCTTGAGCTGGAGTCGCATCCTGTAGCCACGCCAAGCCTTGTGCTGAGATAGTTCTTTGGTACAGCGCCAAGCCTCGTGCCAAAGACTCACAACACAGCTGTGTCAAGCCTTGTGCCAAGATTTTTCCTTGCCGCATCACCGAGCTAGGGTTGGAGTGGCTACAAGCACACGAGCCAAAGATTGTGTGGTCATCTGAGAGGGTGGAATTCTCTAGCCCTCAGTGTGTGGGACACATGCCAAATGTTCTTGCTGCTGGACAATTCATAGCAAGCAATATGCCCTTAGCATCCACAGCTCTGAAAGTTCACAGACATCTTCAATGAGAAAGAAACAGACCAGTTTCTTTCCCCACAGATCCTATAATTGCCCCATTGACCTAGCTCCAGGTGCCTGACCGGATCTCCACCTACAGCATTGCCATTGAAACTGGCAAGGTAGAGGCACTCCAGTCCTGGCAGCCCGCATGCCAAGCCAAGGACGTGCAACGCTTATTGGGGTTTGCAAACTACTATTGGAATTTCCTCCCTCACTTTGCAGAGCTCACCACTCCTATCTCGAATCTCCTTTGGAAATGGACTAGGTTTATGTTGGGGGATGCCGAGCAATTGGCATTTAACAGTCTCAAATTCTCCTTCACCTTGTGACCCATCCTCAGACTCCCAGATCCTCTCCAGGCATTCATGGTTGAAACGGATGCTTTTGGCATCTCCATCAGGGCTATTCTACTGCAAGCAGATCCATGAACCAGAACCTTGTGTCCCTGTGCACGGAAGTTGGCACCAGCCAAAAGAGCATACACCATCTGGGACAAGGAATTGTTAGTGATTAAAGTGGCATCTGGGAACTGGAGGCACCACATAGACGAAGCCCGTCATTCCATTGTAGTGAGGACAGACCATCACAATCTGGAGCATTTGAAGACTACAAGTAGTTTGAACCAGAGGAAGGTTCGTTGGTCATTTTTCTTCTCATGCTTCAACTTCCAAGTGACCTACATTCTGCAAGGCCAGAATCAACAGGCTGAAATCAGGAAGATAACTTGTGAAGAAGTAGGGGGCTCCTTCCAGGGTGATAAATGCATGCTGAATCACTTTGCTTTCCTCTCAAGAGGGTAAATAAGGCCCTGCCCTAGTTTCATGGGCCTTTTCTCTGAGCATCACTAATTCATTTCAGTTTAACTGGATTCTGTCTAGCAGAGTAGAACAATAAAACACTAGAGCCCTTACACCAAGTCTCAGCGTGTTCCTTCACTCGAAGTCAGGATAGCTGACACATTATCCAGAAATCTGGATTATGACTGTCTAGAGACCTCCCCATTGCACCAGTCAGTCATACCCCTTGAACAATTCACCACGACCAGCATACTGTATGACCTCCTGCAACAGATCCATGATCAGCTGCAAAATGACCTGTTTGTAATCAACCAGAAGCAAGAGATACTGTAAATGCCCACAGATCAGACTCATCCGTTGATGTGGTCAAATGATGTACTCTGCTATCAGGGATGTTATTATGTACCCATGGGAAATCTGCGAGAAATGACACTGCAGTGGTGCCATGACAACCCTGCTGCAGGCCACTTTGGCTTCTTTAAAATGTTAGACCTGATTTCCTGGGAGTTTTGGTGGCCTCGCATTCGGGAAGAGGTGAAACAATTCGTGTTATCATGCCCCAAGTGCCGCTGGGCCAAGAATCAGACAGGGAAGCCTTCAGACCTTCTTATGCCCCTACCCACACCGGGACAACCTTGGGAGGCCATATTGATGGACTTCATAACAGACCTCCTAGATTCTCAAGGTGCCATGACCATTTTGGTGGTGGTCAATTCAATGACTAAGATGGTGTATTTAATAGCATATGGAAACAGTGTGACTGTATATCAAACATGTCTTCAGGCTGCATGGGTTGGCCAACAGTGTGATCTCCAATAGAGGATCCCAGTTCACTGCCCAGTTCTGGAGAGCACTCCTCAAGAACTTGAGTATCCAGAGTCACTTATCATCAGCTTATCACCCAGAATCGGATGGGGGGATGGAATGAGTGAACACCATTTTGGAGCACTACCTGCTTTGTTACATCAATTTCCAACAGGATAATTGGGTGGACCGGCTAGCAGTAGTGGAATTCTCCTACAACAATGCACTGCACCACTTCCACCACACTTCCACACTGCACACTTCCACTTCCCTTCTTGGAGAACTACAGGTTTCACCCTCAACACCTCCCCCTTTTGCCCCCAGAATCCTCCGTGCCTGACGCCAACCAGTTTTTTCAGGAATTACAGGCCAGTCACCAGGTCCTGCTCAAACAGTTGGAGAAGGCCAAGGATGACTACAAGCAGTTCACTGATCACCATTAGAAGCCGGGAGCATTGCTAGTGGTTGGTGACTTGGTGTGGCTGCCCACCAAACATCTGACCTCCGTGCGCCTATCCCAGAAATTGGACCACCGCTTCCTGGGACCTTTTCCAGTTGAAGTCATGATCAACCCCATCACCTTCAGCTTAACCTGCCATCCCACATGTGGGTACACCCCATGTTTCATAGATGCTTGTTAATACTCACATCAATAGCCAGCTCACTGAAATCCATGAAGCCACCTCCCCCTCCAGTCATCATTCAAGTGGAACCCAAGTACGAGGTTGCATGCATCCTGGACTCATGCTTTCATCATGGTTGTCTCCACTACCTCATCCATTGGAAGAGGTACAGACCAGACAAATACTTGTGGGAGAATGTGACAGATGTACATGCACCCTGTTGAGTGAGTGACTTTCATTGACAATAGCCCCATAAACCCAGACCTCCCAGTCAGGGAGAAGGGGGTACTGTGGGGGGATTAGTGTCAGGATGGAGGCTTAGTCGAATGAGTCCAATTTGTAGGTCGAAGAGCTGATAACAATTAAAGCGGGAAAGAACAGGGATGGCATGAAATTTGAATCAGTTTCTGAGCAGCCGATTGGAGGCAGCCCAGCAGGGCACTCGCTTCCACATTTGAGCATACGAGAACGGTAGTGGAAAAGGTGGATTGAACAATCCGAAGCATGATTGGTGCCTGATCACAAATGGCATGAAAATCAAAGGGATAAAAGACGAGCACAGTGTGCATCCATTGCCAGAGAAAACCGTTCACATTCTGTACCATGTGCTGGACTGAATCACGATCCCGTCGCAATGCCAGACTCCCTGATCGGACCTCTCCCTTCTTCCACGCCAGAGCCTTGCTTCTAACCCACCCAAGCCTCATGTCAGAAACTGCCATCCAGCCAAGTTTTGTGCTGGAGCCTTTCCTTGCTGCCTCACCCAGCCTTGCGCTGGAACCCTGCCTCACAGCCCTGCCGCGCTTTACATCAGAATCTAGCCTTGCTGCCATGCCTCATCCCATGTCAGAATCTTGCCCTGCCTTTGCACCCAGACTCAAGCCACAACCTTCCCTTGAAGACTCTGCGCCCAGCCTTGAGCCAGAGTTTCATTCTGCAGCCGCGCCCAGCCTTGTGCTGGAATCTCGCATCGAAGCCATCCCAAAACTTGCGCCGGGACCATGCGCACCAACTGGGAATGGAAAACCACTTGCCACCCAAATTCTGTGAGCTTCCCTTCTCATATTGTCTTTCCTAGAAATACTTTGTGTGTCTCGATTGTAAATAAAACCTTATTCTATGCCTTCCTGCTTTGGGTCTTAGTCGGAACAGGACATATGGAGAAAATCCTTCATAGAAACACTGCTATTAGAGGTTTTCCTACATTATCTGTTGGCATGTGCTGAGTAGGCATAAAACAGGGGAGAGAGAGAGAGGGAGAGAGGAGAGAGAGAAAGAGAAGAGGTGGGCAAGGGTAGGGGCTCTTTGCCTGATCAAAACTGATTCATGGGGAACTTGGCTTCAGGAGGAATGGAGGAAACAATGATCAAGGACTCTCTGGAACAATTTCTCTGGTTTGTGTTTAAAATCAGATTTTCCCATCTCTCATCCAGACTTGTTTTGCACGGAGAGGTTAGCAAAGATAGGAAGATAGATCTTCACTTTCTCTGACAGGTGTACCAATTTCCTGAGAGATTGATATTCCTGACAGAAGAAACGTTTCGTAAATAATAAACATTAAGGCTTGAACCCCAACCATACCATACTCCTCATTCAGGAAAAAGATCAGTAGTTGTTTTTCCCAGTGGTATGTGATGGTAGGAGCCGAAAGGCTAGTAAGGAACCCATCAATTGTGTCTTGAAACTACCCTGTATTAAAATACTGAGGAATGGGAAAGGTGTCTTTGCGACAAGTCAGTTTAGTTCCATATAATGAAAGTTTCTGCTGAAAACTAGGAAAAATTTCAGGCATGTTAATCCTACCAAAAAGGACAAACATATTTTAATATTTTGATCAACTTAAAACTTTCCTTCACCCAGGAAGATCTGCAGTTGAAAAAACACCAGAGGTTTGCTCTACCTGACTGATCAGAAATGGTCCCTTCTGGACAAGGAACACATTGGTAGCAGCAAACCTGCTGGCCCTCTGCAACACTTCTCCTCTCCCCTACATGGCACCTCTTCTTGCCACACCTCGCAAAGGGCACCTTCTAAAAGAGAAAGAGGAATGCTTGAGATGGCCTACACAATGAGCACGCATCATTTATTCATTTCCACATTCCCATTTCCATCTTAAGAATGTCTTCAAAAGAACTGGTTCACCATGGTGTGCAGAAACCATGAACAGCTCCCGGTGGAATTCAGTCCAATGGCATTCCCGATCCACCAATGGATGCTGGATGTTGGAACTAGGACCTCTGTGTGCAAACCAAGGCCTGTGACACTGTCCTAAGGTAAAGGAAAAGATTCCCCCCGCACATTTGTGCAGTCGTGTCCGAATCTAGGGGCCGGTGCTCATCTCCGTTTGTTAGCCGAATTGCCAGCATTGTCCGGAGACGCTTCCACAGTCATGTGGCTGCCTGACGCGCGGGGAATGCTGTTACCTACCCACCGAAGTGGTACCTATTAATCTACTTGCATTTGCATGCTTTTGAATTGCTAGGTTGGCAAGAGCTGGAAGTAGTGTGGGAGCTCACTCCGCACACAGGGCTAGGGATTCAAACCTCCGAACTTGAGATCTTCCGATCGACAAGCCTGGCCTCTTACCCGCTGAGCCACCACTGTCCTACCACCTTGCTAAAAGAAAGAAACATAAGGGTCAAATAAAGGTCCATGGAGTTGATTCTTTCCTGCATCAATTGCACCCTGGTTTTTTCCCAATCCCATGATTTTTTCCCAATCCCAACCCTTCTTGGACATGCCGCATTGCAGACCTCAAATGTGTTACATGTAAAGCAGGTCTTTCACCACATGGTTGTCAACGTTTGTGATTCAATACACCTTTTTTCCAGTTACAAGAACATTCTGTATCTCCAGGAGAGAATGAATCTCTCCCTGGATTCAGAACATATCCTGCAGCCCACCTTTGTGGCCCAGATGATTGCATTCAGGTTAATGGCGAAATCCTGGCCTGGGGGAGCCCCAGGATCTATTTGCCCAACTTTCACAGGGATGAAAGATTGATTGGGGAGGAAAGCCCAGTTGAGAAGATCATAACGAGCAGAACCCAGTCCATTTTCTGAGAAGGAGACTTCATTTCCAGCAGTGTCATTGAACCGAACATTCCTCAAATATGGAAGAATCTGAAAGAAACGACACCCTTAGGAATTGGGGAACTTGCAAACAAAACGTTGTGGCTATATCGCTTTCTGGTGGCCACCATCTTAGGAAAGAAGTTGTGTGTCTGTACTTGGCAAATATCTTTGTCATAGGGAGCAGCACCGAATCACAGGAATCCATCCTGGAGCATGTGAAATTAAACTCAGCACTGCAAGATGATTCTATCTTGGACATTTAGATTATGGCTTATTCAATTCTAGCTTTACAAGAAAGATACCAACATAAAACATTTTAATGCCATACTGCGAAGGTCATTGTTGGGTTCTACTCCTGAAATCGTAGCTATACATTTTTTTTAATGTTTATCATGGTCCATGGTCTTGTAAATGACATATTCAATTTAAGATTCCCCAGGACATTCCTGACTCTTTCTAGACGATAGTCAAAGAATGCAGAATGTAGTACCAGGTCCGACCCAGTGGAGGAAGTGCCTGCCCCAATCTTGATAGTGATCAAGGGAGGTCCAAGATTTAGCCTTTGATGCAGAACAGCTTGATGAATTTTGGACTGGGAGGCCAGTAGGAGCATCTATGCGTTGGAGCCCTGCTGTGTGTGTTGAGGTTGGCAGAGGCTGCTTTCACACAACAACTGGAACCGTACATCGAATGGCCAATTTACAGAACAGCCTGAGTTCAAGCAGTATACTAAGCCATTGAAAAATAAGCAAGGTTAAAGTGTTTACTTTATAGGCTGAATTCAGATCACATGCTTAGGCCAACTTGTGCACATGTGACCACTAGGATGTGCACTGACCTGTGGAAGCATCTTGCACAAGCACAGCCAGATTGCCATCTTGCTCAGCTGATGCTTCCTGCCTGGAATGGTCAGGAATTGAAACTCAGGCAGCTGTGGAAGAAGCTGTGGAAGTCCCTTCAGGACCTGAGAGCAAGGCCAGTCCTACATGGGCATTGTGGAAAAACTGGTTTGGTCGTCTCTTTTCCTCCCCATGTCCCTTTTTCATCAAAACATTATATTTCATGCATGTTTTGCATATTTTAATAACTTTTTCAATACAGTATGTATTGATTGATTGATGAATTATATGTGACCAAATTGTTGTTGACTTTTAGCAGCTCTGTTTTGAGATGCAGTTAATTGGGTACTGTACATGTATATAATGAGTAATGTAGTAAATATATCTGGGAATCTTCCCCACTAAATATCTTTTGAATGGACAAAACAGAGACATTACCTGCCATGGCTGGACATTTGAGATCTTCTTTCCAAGCCTCATCATGGCTGGTCGGGCTCCTGATCCATGCATTACATGTAATGCGTGTGCCACAGAGAAAATGGCATGGTAGATGTTGTAACTTTCACCTGTCATGCTCTTTTCAAAAATGTAAGCTGGCAGATTCTGTACATTTTCCTTTCCTGTACATTCTTCCCTTTGCTCTTCAGGGATTTCACCTGATTTCAGTAACTGGCAGTGAAAGACCCGTTCCCACCATTGAGGGAGAAAAACATCTCCTTGTGGGCTTAAGGGGTCTAAAGACAGGATGAAATGCCTGAATTCTGATATATCACCCGTGTGCTCCCTGAAATGCAAAGCACCATGGAATGACTTAAAGATTTGCAATTCTTTTTGAAATGCCATCACACTAACATCCCAATGGGAAGTCAAGATCCAGATTTTCCCAAATGAAGTTTGAGTCAAAACTTCATAATTAACCAGCCTCATGTGTAAAATTTTAATAATACTGGAGTCTCCATACAGAATAATCACTTCAGCTTTAAACCAAGCTTTGGGAATCTGAAGCCAATTCCACAGTTTACCAGCTGTTTTCCACATATTATCAGATTCCAACATTTCACTGAAGGCCAGGCAGATCTCCTTCTGCTTCAGCATTGGCATCAAGGATGAGATGAAATCTGCTCCTCTATCATCTTCAGGGACCAGAAGCCCAACCCAGTTCCAGTGGAAATGCAGGAGCAGCTGGACCAAACCCACATACTGAGGAAGTTCATTCGGATTAATCCGGAAGAAGGAAGGAGAAACAGTTTTATCTCCCTGAGTGACCTCAAAGCCAACACCAAGCTGGAGAAAGCGAGATGCTTCTTTTACAAATAATTTTTTGTAGACAAGGTAAAGTTTTATGGTGGCTTTAAGAGTAACCATCGTGTGATTTATGGTCTGACCAGTTGGGCTGAAATAGAGGTAGCCTCACTTTGAATGACTTGGTTAAACCTCCTGCCTAAAGAAGACTCACCAGTTGCATCTTATACCTGGCTGTCACACGTGAGAAACGAAGGGAGCAAACCTTTACCCTGAAACCAAGTATAAACTGGGTTAAAAGGGGATTACAAAGAATCAGTTAAGAGGGAACTTCTCTGGAAGTATTTCTGAAATATCTCATTATCTATCTCTTTGGTTTATAATATTGTGAAACACAAAATAGAAAATATGAATTCAAATGTAGAATGGGTTCTCCAAGTCACATAGTCATGGACTGAGTTTGATTCTGTTACGCCTGAGGAAGTAGGCAAGATCCTTATATCTGTTAGTCCATCCACCTGTTTTTTTATCCCAGCCCCTCCTGCATTATTAAAGAAGCCCAGCAGGCGACCATAGAGTGGATTCATGCAGTGGTTTCAGCCTTTTTGAGAGAGGGGGTGTTCCCACCAGCCTTTGAGGAAGCGGTTGTATGCCCCCTCCTCAAGAGGTCATTGCTGGGCCCTTCCCTGTTGGAGAATTATTAGCCAGTTTCTAATCTACCCTTTCTGGGAAGATTGTGGGAAAGGTGGTTGGATGATAGCTACCGAAGATCTTGGAGGAAACAAATGATCTGGACCCTTTTCAGTCTGGCTTCAGTATCCTGATGATACCCAGCACTACATCTTCACCCCAGGTGGTACAGGTGGAGCTGTCAATGTCTTTACCCAGTGTCTGGAGGCAGTTTGGGTCTGTATGGGGCGGAACAGGCTTTGGTCTTCGCTTATGCCTGCTCTATTCTATCCCTCACCCTCTGGTACAGCATCCCCCCAGAGATGAGGTGGGCACCCTCTCTCCTGATGTTCCAGAAAGCCTTGAAAACCTGGCTTTGGTCCCAGGCCTAGGGTTGATCCTTGTCATTGTTTCATGGCCCCTGTTTTCCTTTGTTGGCTATGTTAGCAGAGTATTTTAGTCTGGGCTGCCTGTAGATTTAATGCTTCTTGCTGTTCTATGTTTCTCTAGTTTTGTACACCACTCAGAGCCCACTGGAGTGGGGGTCAGTAAATTTAAATAAATAATAATATATAAATAACGTGCCCCCAAACTATTTTGACTGGTCTTTGGCTTCTATGTCCAGTTCTGTTCTGTGTCTGCCCCACACTGATATCCAATAGAACCCCCTTACCTGTGGAACCCTGAAGACGGTGAAGATGGGGGCCATCTGCCTTGAAGATTTGGAGTCACTACCACCAATGATGGACAGCAGGGTGTCCTGCCGGTCACATTTATAACCTGGAACCATTCGGCCTCGTGTGGAGAGCAGACAGAGGCTGTTCAGGGAAATCCTACTCTCAATCTGGCTATTGTCGTAGATGCGGAAGCCGAGTGTGATGTTGGGGAGGAGAACCAGATCCTTGTTGACCTGTGTGACTGCAAATACCAAGGCCAGGAACTGCTGGTAGTTGTTGGGTGTTACTCTACAATGAAAAAGACATCGGGGAACATTATATTAAAAGTTACGTGTGCTGGCGGAGTTTGTTTTGCCTTTTTCTGATGTTCTCCTGGACTTTTGATTTTGTTCTGAGGCTTTGGGCAAAAACATCTGATTAAGAATGTTATATGCACTGAAATACACTGCTGTGAAACAATGGTAGGGACTGAGAAGTACTATATTTGAGTCTCCAAACAGTCATCTTCAACCAATGGAAGTAATATGTGCTTTAAGGTATGTGTGTGTGCTTTTGAGTTAGTGTTGAATCCCAGTGACTGCCTTGAAAGTTCCTGCAGTTTTCTTGGCAAGTGGTTTGCCATTGCCTACTTCCTAGGACAGATAGAACAACTGGCCACCCTGCTGGTTTTTTAGAACGGCAGGATTAGAAATCACCATCTCCCAGTTTCTTGATCAATGCCTTTAAACACTACCCCAAACTGGCTCTCAGGTAGCTGGCTATATGGTAGCTTCTGCAATATTCAAGGAACCCCTGGTTCAGATCCATTGGAATGGGAATCTAAGGTGATTTCTCAGAGGAGGATCATATCTGAGCAGTCAGGTCACATTCTTTGCACAAAGAAAGCCGAGCTTTAGACCTCACAGCTCCTGCAGTTATCACAGGTAACGCCTTTTTGGAAAGCTGCCTCTGCCATTCAGTGCAAGCAAACAGAGCTGGGGAACAAGCCATTGTGAAGGTATGTCCTTGTGATATCATACGATGGTGAGAAACCATTACAGGATGCATTGAGGCATGTCTCTCACCAGGACCTTGTATTTAAAGCCTGCTGCCTGGGTGCTGCCCTTTCCAGACAGCCCATGTTAGCTGTCTACTCCACGAATCGATCCATCCCTCTTGAAAAACCATCCACACAACTGGTTGCAGCAAGTCCCACCATTTAACTGGCTCTGGTTTTTCAAAAAAGGCTCCCTTGTATTGGTTTTGAATCTTCTTACCTTTAGCCTGGAGCACTTTGTGAGAAGGCAGAGAAACCTTCCTCTTCCTCCACATCACAGCCACTTTTATACCCCTGTATTGTCCCCCCCTTCTTCCCTTTGCTCCAGTGGCTGCCATCTTTCCCAATCTCTCTGCTGGCCCCCTAATCCATTTGCTTGTCCCCTCAAGCAGCTTCTTCAACTCGGATAACCATCGCTGTTCCCAATATTCCAGCAGGGGCGACAGCATCAGTTTACTGATTGCTGTTAGTAAGGAGCACTACGGATTCCAAAACTGAATTTCCTTTTCTTCCTGCAGCTCCACCCTGTAAACAGATTGGCTTTTTCTTTGAGTTTTCCCTCATCCCATTCTGTCCAAATTAATATGAAATCAACTTCTTCACTAGGTCGCCTCAGTTTCTGAGCTATTCTCCCTCCTTTCTTTTGATGTTGTATCATCTTCCTACCAAAGAGTCCTGGGAACCTTGAACGTTCTTGCCTATTTTGTGAGCTTGGCTCTTTCTTGAGAAAAGCACCAAGGCTCCTGAAAAACAAACAAGATTTTTTTTTCAAAAAGGAGGCCCTGAATCCAAAGCAAATTAGGCAATCCTCTGCTCCTTCCCACCCCTCCCCACCCCCCAAGCTCAAACTTACGAAGATTTGGTGTCCGTTGGGAATGGCTCTTTTTGGAAGTCTAGCAACCCAAAGGAAAAAAAGATTCTCAGGGGCAAATTGCCCCCAATAATGAGATTGCCAGGCCTGTAGTGGTCCTCCAGAGTCTGAAAAGGGTTCCTCAACACACATACGGTTTGCATCCTCTTATGTGTTGTTGAAGGCAGGAGCCAGAAGAGCAGCAGCAGGTGTGGCAGCCCAATCATTATTCTCGCCTTCCCTCCTAGGTAAAAAATCAAGGCTTGTTCAGAACCTGCACAAAAGAGGCAGGCTGTGCCCCTTGGATGGGCTCAGGGCAAATTTATATCAAACGTGCTTTGACTTACGTGTGTCTGAGCTGACACAAAAGAGAAAATTGAGTCTCGTCCCTCGAAAGAAATCACCTCCTTACAAGCTACGGTGACCTGTCCAGCCCCCTTTGGGAGAGCTCAGAGCATATTTACTTTAAGCAGGTTTTCGCTTGGATGTTTTTTGGGGGTAAAACTCCAGAGGGGATACATGAAGAATTACTATTCTTATGATAATTCCAGGGAGGAGCAATTTTTGTATGCCCTTAGTAATAGATTTTTTTCGCAAACCAGGAAGTTAAAAAACTTGTTTGTATCTCTGGTTGCTGGCCCAGGGAGCAGATGGACTTGAGAGCCAGGGTGCAGATGACTGTCTGACGGGAAAATGAGCACCCACAGCCAGGATGGAGTCTGTCCTTTGCAATAGTCTCCTAAGATAGAGAGAGGCCAAAGGACAAGGGGGCAGAATGGTAAACAGTTGGACTCTTGGAAGTCGGAGCAATAATGTTCTGTTTGGATGGAACAAGTGGCTTATTTATACTCCCAGGCTGCAGATGCCCTTAGAAGCTAATTTCTCCTGTAGACCTCTATAAATAATACTAATAGTAATAGTAATAATAATAGTAATAGTAATTAATTAAACTTGTATGCCACCTGTTCTCTCAGTGATTCTGGGCAGTTCACAAGCATCAAACAAAGAAGTTACAATAAAATCAATAAAGCATAAATATAAATATAAAAATAGAGAAGCAGGATGGTCACTCAGGTGCAAGGCTAATTTGAACCCTGCTGGAGGGTTGCTGTCAACCGCATTAGGTGGGTCAGACCAGAAAATCACCTCCACTAGAAGACCAGAACTCTACTTTATTGAGAGTGGCTATAAGAATGGAATCTTGCAGGTCTGACTTTGCTGGACCTCCCCTCCTTATTATGCCCCAGTGAATCCGGGGGTTGTCTACTTGATCTGCTCCTGAATACTATCTTGCTTCTCAGGACTTAAGGAACATTTCAGTCCCCTTTGCCTTGTAATGGTTCTCCCTTGTTATCTACAGTTGTCTAACAACTGATTGGAGCCAGAGAAGTTAGTCTCAGATACATATCTCCTCAGAACTATCAGCTGGGGAGGAAAGAATACCTTTAACCATGATGTACTTCTGGACTGGCTGCAGATGGTGAGAGTGAAGTGCATGAGGTTATGTGGTTCTCCTCCTCTCTCTGAAGCTGGTTTCAGTCAGATGGGTGAGATTGAGCCAGAACTTCATGATTTTCAGGGTGCCTCAGGCTTGGTGTTCTCTTCCCTCCTGTTTAACATCCATATGAGGCTGCTGGGAGTTCATCAGTTGGCTTGAGGTCAGGTATCATCACTACACTGAAGATACTCAGTTGTACCTCTCAACCCCCAGTCAACCAAGCAATGCTGTCAAGGTCATGTTCCTGTGCCTGGGGGCTGGATGGGGCAGAACAGGCTCAACTTTGGTCCTAGGCAGTGCTTGGTTGGTCCTCCCTGTGAAGAGTTTTCCATCATTGCTCCTGAATGGGGTTCCATGGCCACACTCGGGACTGGTGCAAAACCTGGGGGTCTTCCTGGACTTCCAGATCCTGCTTGAAGAGCAGATGGCAGCTCGGACTAGAAAGGCCTTTGCACAGGTTCAGCTTGTGAAACAGGTGTGCCTGTTCTGGATCAAGAGGCTCTCCTCACTGTCACTCATGCCTTGGTCATCTCCCACTGGATTATTGCAATGGGCTCTCCATATGACTGCCTTTGAAGAGCAGTGCTGTAAGATGGGCAGCCATACAATGTAGTCACATTGTCAAAGCAATATGGTTTGTCTGGAACAACCTGTTTTAACAAAACCATACAGGCTTCTCGTAATCACGTTTTTCATTCCTAGGTGCTTGCAAACCCAACATTTGCTTATCTTTTGTAGGATTTTTCCAGGTATTATTTATTTATCGCTCACATTTATATCGTCCCCCCATCTCAAACAAGGCAGCTCTATAGATAGACCACATTTATTTTGACTTTCAAGCATGCTTACAATTTGATAACATTTTCAACCAGTGATGAAATGAGAGAAGGGTTGTCTATGTAATAATCGATGGCTGTTGTGGGTCTTCCGGGCTGTGTGGCCGTGTTCTGTAAGTTGTGGTTCCTAACATTTCGCCAGCATCTGTGGTCAGCATCTTCAGAGGGCAGGAGCACAGATGTAATAATCGTTTATCAAGAGCACCTTTGCTCTGTTCTTTTCGGTCTGCAGTGACCCTTGCGTTGTGTGGAGGCGGCAGCTTAGACCTAGCTGTTCCTAGCCAGAAAGGCCACCATGAAACTAATGACACCTAGGAGGCCCATGTAGCACAGGACAGCATAAAACATGGTGGCCGACCCTTCATTGCATTCCCAAACAATTTCTCCCATCACTGAACGAAAGTCCAAATTAGCCAACAGGGGAAGGTTGCCAGCCAGGAGGCACAAAGAGCTGCTTGGAAAAAGTAACAGTCCAAAGCAGCAGAGTTGATCACCTGCTTCCCCAAGAGTTTTCTTGCCCTGTTTCCTGGCTTAGTAGCTATGAAGGCCAGAACTACCATCAGAGTTTTTGCCAGCATGGATGAAATGGCAAAGGAGAAGATGATGCCAAAAGCAGCCTGTCAGAAAATACAGGTGAGGTCCCTGGGCTGACCTATGAAGGGGAAGGAGCAGAGGAAGCAGAGCAGGATGGAGACCAGAAGGACGTATGTGTAATGACTTCAACTTCAATGCCCCAATAAACACTTCTCAATGCACTTCATTGAAATGCAGAATAAGCTTTATTAAGGATACATGTAAATCAAAGCAATCCCAAAGATCCAAATGCCGGATTCACGCCAAACACCCCTTAGTTAACTCTACCTTCTGCACATCAATTTTGCAGCACCTGTGATGTCAATGTCCATTGCGTTCACTCTCCACTCCCAGGCCTCTCTCTGACTCCTGCAGACGGCCGACCTTAGCACCGCATTCCACATTCTCTGATGGAAACCACAACCCCTTGCTTGGCACAGCTCCCTCCCTCCTCACATTCCACAAACTAACACTAACACAATTAATGCAGGATTCAACTTTGAACCGTGACATGCCGACTATCCAGGAAAAAAATGCATATAGGAAAAGAAGAAAAGAGAAAAACAGAAAAAAGAACAATATAGGATATGCATATTAGATACACAGATAAGCAATCACATCATAGCTTGGTGAGAAATCTGCAATGAGAAAAAAACATAACAGTTAACTGTATAATTTTACCTAGGCTTATCAGGGTACTGAGAAGGAAACTTAGCAAGAAGCCTGGGAGCCGAAACATGAGACTTATCCACCCATTCACTGAAACCCATAGGCAAATGTTTCCATTGAACCAAATATTGCAATTTGCCTCTGTGAAGGTGAGAGTCCAAAATAGACTTCACTTCAAAATGCTGTTCATCCCCCACCATCACAGACGGAGGCGTCAGCAGTTCTGGATGCCACCTCTCAGATGTTTTCACCGGTTTCAACAAACTAATTTGAAAAACAGGATTTATTTTCCAGAGATTCTTGGGTAATTCCAACTGAGCAGTAACAAGATTTATCACTTTCACAATTGGAAAAGGTCCAACATACTTTACTCCTAACTTTTTGGATGACTGATTAGAACGCAAATGCTTGGTAGATAAATACATTTATTCAGCCACAACCAACGACCATTCTGGAAACCTTTTCCGGTCTGCAAATTTTTTATAAGCGTCCTTTGCCTCTTGTTGTGTCTTTTGCATTACCGGCCAATTGGCCCTTATTTGTGAAATCCATTCATCTGCCAATATTGGATTGGGGTGATCCTTCGAGGAGGGATCTGGTAATTCTGGTATAGGCACAAAGTCCTGATGATTAGCAATTTTAAATGAAGAAAAGCCCGTGCTCTGATGAACAACACTATTGTATGCTTCTTCAGCAAATGGTAAAAGATCTACCCAGTCTCTTTGTTGATAACTAATGTAAAACCTTAAATCAGTGCTTTCCAAAGTGCCATCGTTGGGGACACAGCAACGGCAGCAGCAGCGGTGGTGTGGGGGCATGCACAGGGTTAGGGGCATGCACAGCGGTGGTGCGGGGGGTGCGTGGCGGAGGTGTGTGTGGCGGTGGTGGCAGCGACGGTGGCCTCTACTAAAACGCGGAAGCGCTGATGGCGCAGCGCTGCCGTCTTCGCTGTCGCCACCGCAATGCACACTACCTTTGCCGTGCGTGCCTCTGCCATGCACGCACCCACTGCCACTTCAGGGTTGTGTTGTGACACACCAAACTGTGTGTTCCGACAACTAAAACGTCACGACACACAGTTTGCAAAGGTATGCATTAAATATTGCTCAAATATGGCATTCAGCTCCAGCAAAGGAGATCGTTACCTTGTCGTGGTGCTGGAGCTTGAGCACCTCAATGAAACCATGAGCTAAACCACGAAGGGAAACCCAAGAAGGGAAGGTCATGGCAGAGAGGTCAAAATAAATACTATCCCTGGGGAAAGTAATGACAACCCACCCCAGTATTCTTGCCGTGAAAACTAAATGGATCAGTACAACCAGAGATATGTCGGTATATCATCGGAAGATGGGACTCCCAGGTTGGAAGATGGTCAAAATGCTACTGGGGAGGAACAGAGGATACGTTCAACTAGCCCCAGATGTGATGATGCAGCTAGCTCAAAGCCAAAAGGACGGCTAGCGGCCGATGGTGCTGGTGGTGAATGACTAATCCGATGTTCTAAAGATCAACACACCATAGGAACCTGGAATGTAAGATCTATGAGCCAGGGCAAATTGGATGTGGTTATTGGTGAGATGTCAAGATTAAATATAGACATTTTAGGTGTAAGTGAATTGAAATGGACTGGAATGGGCCACTTCACATCAGATGACCACCAGATCTACTACTGTGGACAAGAGGACCACAGAAGAAATGGAGTAGCCTTCATAATTAATAATAAAGTGGCTAAAGCAGTGCTTGGATACAATCCAAAAAATGATAGAATGATCTCAATTCGAATTCAGGGTAAGCCATTTAACATCACAGTGATCCATATATATGTCCCATCCACAGATGCTGAAGAAGCAGAAGTAGATCAGTTCTATGAGGATCTGCAGCACCTACTGGATAATACACCAAAAAGAGATGTTATTTTCATTACAGGAGACTGGAATGCTAAGGTGGGTAGTCAAACAACACCTGGAATTACAGGCAAGCGTGGTCTGGGAGAACAAAATGAAGCAGGACATAGGCTGATAGAATTTTGCCAAGACAACTCACTGTGCATAACGAACACTCTCTTCCAACAACCTAAAAGATGACTTTATACATGGACTTCACCAGATGGTCGACACCGAAATCAGATTGACTACATCCTTTGCAGCCAAAGGTGGCGGACATCTATACAGTCGGTAAAAACAAGACCTGGAGCTGACTGTAGTTCAGATCACAAACTTCTTATTGCAAAATTTTGAATCAGACTAAAGAGAATAGGGAAGACCCACATATCAGATATGAGCTCACTAATATATGTAATATATATACTAATAGGAATATGCAGTGGAGGTGAAGAATAGATTTAAGGGACTAGATTTAGTAGATAGGGTCCCGGAAGAACTATGGACAGAAGTTTGCAACATTGTTCAGGAGGCAGAAACAAAAAACGTCCCAAAGAAAAAGAAAACCAAGAAGGCAAGATGGCTGTCTGCTGAGACACTAGAAGTAGCCCAAGAAAGAAGGAAAGGAAAAGGCAACAGGGATAGGGGGAGATATGCCCAATTAAATGCAAAATTCCAGAGCTTAGACAGAATAGATAAGGAATTATTTTTAAACAAGCAATGTGCGGAAGTGGAAGAAGACAATAGAATAGGAAGGACAAGAGACCTCTTCCAGAAAATTAGAAAAATCGGAGGTAAATTCCAGGCAAAAAAGGGTATGATCAAAAACAAAGATTGTAAGGACCTAACAGAAGCAGAAGAGATCAAGAAAAGGTGGCAAGAATATATGGAAGATCTGTATAGGAAGGATTATAATATTGGAGATAGCTTTGACGGTGTGGTCAGTGAGTAAGAGCCAGATATCCTGAAGAGTGAGGTTGAATGGGCCTTAAGAAGCATAGCTAATAACAAGGCAGCAGGAGACGATGGTATCCCAGCTGAACTGTTTAAAATCTTGCAAGATGATGCTGTCAAGGTGATGCATGCCATATGCCAGCAAATTTGGAAAACACAAGAATGGCCATCAGATTGGAAAAAATCAACTTATATCCCCATACCAAAAAAGGGAAGCACTAAAGAATGTTCAAACTATCGAACAGTGGCACTTATTTCACATGCCAGTAAGGTAATGCTCAAGATCTTGCAAGGTAGACTCCAGCAATTCATGGAGCGAGAATTGCCAGATGTACAAGCTGGGTTTAGAAAAGGCAGAGGAACTAGAGACCAAATTGCCAATATCCGCTGGATAATGGAGAAAGCCAGGGAGTTTCAGAAAAACATCTATTTCTGTTTTATTGACTATTCTAAAGCTTTTGACTATGTGGATCATAACAAATTGTGGCAAATTCTTGGTGGTATGGGGATACCAAGTCATCTTGTCTGCCTCCTGAGGAATCTGTATAACGATGAAGTAGCAACGGTAAGAACAGACCACGGAACAATGGACTGGTTTAAGATTGGGAAAGGAATACGGCAGGGTTGTATACTCTCACCCTGCCTATTCAACCTGTACGCAGAACACATCATGCAATGTGCTGGGCTTGAGGAATCCAAGGCTGGAGTTAAAATCTCTGGAAGAAACATTAACAATCTCAGATATGCAGATGATACCACTTTGATGGCTGAAAGCGAGGAGGAGTTGAGGAGCCTTATGACAAAGGTGAAAGAAGAAAGTGCAAAAGCTGGGTTGCAGTTAAACCTCAAAAAAACCAAGATTATGGCAATGAGCTTGATTGATGACTGGCAAATAGAGGGAGAAGAAGTGGAGGCAGTGACAGACTTTGTATTTCTAGGTGCAAAGATTAGTGCAGATGCTGACTGCAGCCAGGAAATCAGAAGACTTCTACTTCTTGGGAGGAGAGCAATGGCAAATCTTGATAAAATAGTTAAAAGCAGAGACATCACACTGATAACAAAGGTCCGCATAGTTAAAGCAATGGTATTCCCCGTAGTAACCTATGGCTGTGAGAGCTGGACCATAAGGAAGGCTAAGCGAAGGAAGATAGATGCTTTTGAACTGTGGTGTTGGAGGAAAATCCTGAGAGTTCCTTGTACTGCAAGAAGATCAAGCCAGTCCACACTCCAGGAAATAAAGCCAGACTTCTCACTTGAGGGAACGATATTAAAGGCAAAACTGAAGTACTTTGGCCACATAATGAGAAGACAGGATACCCTGGAGAAGAAGCTGATGCTAGGGAAAGTGGAAGGCAAAAGGAAGAGGGCCCGACCAAGGGCAAGATGGATGGATGATATTCTGGAGGTGATGGACTCAACCATGGGGGAGCTGGGGATGGTGATGGCCGACAGGAAGCTCTGGCGTGGGCTGGTCCATGAAGTCATGAAGAGTTGGAAGCGACTGAACGAATAAACAACAAAAATGGCGTTCAAACGTTCAGTCGAACCATCCGTCTGTGGATGAAAAGCCGAGCTTAAACCTTGTTCAGTGCCAATTAATTTTAAAAACATTTCCAAAATTTGGCAGTAAATTGACTTCCCTTATCACTGATTATCCGCACGGGGACACCGTGGGGCTGATCGATGTGCTGATTGAAGAGCTTGGCTAACTGACCAGCTGATGGAATACTGGTCTGTATTTAAATATAAATCACAGTCTTTTCCTTGCTTTCTGGGAAATCCACAATAAAGTCCATAGCAATTTGCTTCCAGGGGCTGGATGGCTGCACTACTCTCTGCAACAATCCAGCTATCGAGTTCCAGCTCGACAGCACAGTCAGTTTTACAATGGAGAGGCAGATGGTCAGACTTAACTTCATCAAAGACTAGTTGCACTTCCTCATACGGCTCAGGGAAATCTGCATCCCGGGCTGCTTGCTGGTCTGTTTCAATGCTTATGGCTCCCACTTCAGTTCCTAGCTGCGTGCCATCCCTTTCTAAACCTGCATAGGACCCATCAGCAAACTCCATATCCCCAGACACCCAGTCAATATGGGGATTGCGTTCCCTTAACCATGTCAGCCCCAACACTATTGGCTGATTAGCTATGGGTGCCACTATGAACCGTACAGTCTCTTGATGTGTCCCAATAGTCATTTTTACTTCTTCTGTATAATATTCTCTTGGGCCCCCTTCATGTCAGAACCATCAAGTTGACAAAATATTATTGGTACCTTGAGTTTATATAATTTCATTCTCAGTCCAATCACTATGGCAGGGTGAATCAAACACCTAGAATACCCAGAGTACAACATAGCTAGCAAACTAGCTTGATCCCTCCCATCCAAAGTCTCAATTTTTACCTTTACTTGCATGTTGGGACAGTCACCACTCACAAGGGAATCAGCGTGCCTATCTGCAAATGCCTATCCTCCAGCAAATCTCAGGACAGGCAGTTGGAGTTTCCCGCTGGCAGAAATTCTTCATCTGTAGAGTTGTTCTCTCCACTGAACAATTCTGCTTTGCTTGGCTCCTCGACGGCTATGGCTGCTCCCTTTCTCTTTGCTGGTAGTGGTTTAGCCGCTTTAATCTCTTGTTTCTTCTTCACCACATACATGGCTTGAGGGCAGTTGCTAATTCGATGGCCCTCCTTGCTGCATTTAAAACACAGTCCACTTTTAGCCCCACGGTCCTTTTCCTCCTCCTCACTCTCACCCGACGTGTCACTGTCTGCCAAATAGATAGGTGGTAGATGGTCGATTCTCACCAACAAGCTCCCTGTGATTTCAGCAGTAGCCTCAGGATAAAATGACATAAAGGGACACATTCTCACATTCCTCCTCACATTCCACAAGCTTACACTAACACTACACAATTAATGGCAGGATTCAACTTTGAACCCTGACAGTAGGTGAGATCTCGGTTGTTGGCCTTCATGATTGGTGTGTTGCATAATTTAATGAAGGCTGCCAACACAAGGATTGTGAGCAAAGAGAAGAAAAGAGCTAGGCAAACTAAAAGGAAGCCGAGTGTATCCTCATATGAGAGAAAGTTCATGGCCTTGGAAATGCACCAGACTTAGTTCCTGCTTGGGCGTTGGTCTTCTGGGCAGTGGATGTACTGAGCCGCAGCTGGAAAGAGCAGGTGGCAGGTTATATCAGACAGTCCAAGGGTTATCTTTGAGGGGATTTGCTTTCCCAGTGAAAGAGGTGGAATGCCCCATACTGCCCATCTCCCTACTTCTTCGGCACATAAGAGAAAAGTAACTGGTGGAATCCATCTCACAGGATGTGATAGCAGCTACTAACCTCTGCAGGGGGATTGACAAATTTTTTGGCAAAGAAGGGTTATCAGTCTTGATGACTTAGTGGCAGTTGTGAGTTGTGAACCACCTCTGCATGGAAGTTGCAGGATAGGAGAGCAATGGTGAGTTATGTCAGAGTTTTTCAGAGTAGCCGTGTTATGTAGATGTGAAGTCCTTCAGGCCTAAGATAAGAAACGACTCAGACACAATAGTCAGTGTTAAGTGTCTATTTACATACATACAACTTTGTACAGATGTTCTCTGCAAAACAGCATACAGACGTATTCACAGCGCAGTCCAATAATGAAGAAGAGAAAGAGTATTCAGGCATATGTATACTTTTATACATTCATTTTCTTTTCTTTTTTTTAATATATTTTATTGAATTTTAAATATACATAGATAAAAGGTTGAAAAGGAAAAAGAAATAGAAATACAAATCAAAGAAAGAAAGAAAAAAGTGTAGTAAAGTAACTAGAAAAAGAGAAAGATGAAACATAGAAATTAGAACTTCCGATTTATCTCTGGTCATAGTGATTTAAAAAATAGTCTCTTACATGCTAGGTCTATATATAACATTGTAGAGCATTTCCTGTCTAATATATCAATTTATGTATATTTTAATCTTCAAAACCCCATATAAGCTTTACTCCTCCTGCATTTTGTAAATAGTCCATTAATGGTTTCCACTCTTTAAGAAAATAATAATTTGTATTTTCTTTTAATAAACATGTCAATTTATTGTTTTCTGCCATTTCCATTACTTTTAACATCCAGTCCTGTATTGTAAGTATAGTCTGGTTTTTCCAATTTTGTGCATATATAAGTCTTGCTGCTGTAACCATATATTGCATAATTCTTGTAAATTTCTTTCCTATTTGTTCTTCTGTTATTCCCAATAAAAATAATTCTGGTTTATATGGAACTTGAATTTGTAAAATATTTTGCATCAATGAATGTATCTGAGTCCAAAATTTCTTAGCAATCTCACAAGTCCACCACATATGATAAAATGACCCCTCTTTTTTTTTACATTTCCAACATAAGTTGGATACATTCCCATACATTTTAGCTAACTTTTGTGGGGTCATATACCATCTGTACATCATTTTGTAGAAATTTTCCTTCAAATTATAACACAGAGTAAATTTTAATCCTTTAGTCCACATATCCTCCCATTGTTGCATTTGAATATTATGACCAATATTTTTTGCCCATTTAATCATACAATCTTTAACTTGTTCCTCTACCATTTCGCCTTTTAACAATAATTTATACATTTTGGCAATTAAATGATCATCTGTCTCACATAGTTGTATCTCAAATTCCGATTTATTTTGTTCAAATTCAAAGTCTTTTTTGTCTGATTTAAATTTTTCTACAAGTTGCATATATGAAAGCCATTGGAAAGTATATCCTTCAGAGGCCAATTCTTCTTTTGATTTAGTTTTATATTGTCCTTGTTCTTTTTTTAAAAGATCTTTGTAAGTCAACCATTTATCTTTAACTCTTACTTCTGTTCTATAAAATGCTTCTTGTGTAGAAATCCATAAAGGTTTTTGTAACATAAAATTAATTTATATTTATTCCAAATTCTTAATAAAGATCTTCTAATATAATGATTTTTAAAATCCACATTAACTTTCACTTTGTCGTACCACAAATATCCATGCCATCCGTATCTTAATTCATGTCCCTCCAAATTCAATAATTTTTCATTTTTCAAAACTATCCATTCTTTTATCCATACTAAACAGCAAGCAGCATAATATAATTTCAAATCCGGTAAACCCAGTCCACCTCTTTCCTTTGAATCTTGCAAAACTTTATATTTTATCCTTGGTTTTTTTCCTTGCCAAATAAACTTAGAAATATCTCGCTGCCATTGTTTGAAAGGTTCTTCTGATGCCAATATAGGTAGTGCTTGAAAAAGATATAAAATTCTTGGCAAAACATTCATTTTGATTGCTGAAATTCTACCTAATAATGATAATTGCAGTTTTTCCCAATGTTCCAAATCTTTCTTAATATCCATCCAAAGTGGAATATAGTTATTCTTGAACAATTTAACATTTTTAGTTGTTAAGTATACTCCCAAATATTTTACTTTTTCTTCCATTGAATATCCTGTTATTTCTTTCAGTTTCTCTTGTTGGTGGTAATCCATATTTTTAGTCAAAACTTTTGTCTTCTGTAAATTCACTTTAAACCCTGCTAGCGACCCAAAGTCTTTTAATTTCTGTATTAATATTTCAATTCCTTCTAGTGGATTTTCCAAGGTAATGACTAGGTCGTCAGCAAAGGCTCTTAGTTTATAATCTTCTTTTTTAACTTTGATACCATGGATACCATCATCCTGTCTAATATCTCTAAGTAAAACCTCTAATACCAGCATAAACAAAAGTGGAGATAATGGACAACCTTGTCTAGTACCTTTTTGGATTTCACATGGCTTACTAAATTCTCCATTAACAATTATTTTGGCAAATTGTGGAGTATATATTGATTTAATCCATTTTATAAAATTTCCTCCAAAATTCATATTTTCCAATACTTTAAACATAAAAAGCCAATTTAAGTTGTCAAAAGCTTTTTCCGCATCAATAAATATCAAGGCAGCTTGTTTATCATAGTGTTGTTCCAAATATTCAATTACATCTAATATATTTCGAACATTGTCTCGTATTTGCCTCTTGGGTAGAAAACCAGCTTGGTCTTGATGAATAAAATCCTTAAGTATATTCTTCATTCTTTCTGCTAATATCGTTGTGAATATCTTATAATCATTATTCAATAGAGATATTGGTCTGTAATTTTTAGTTAATGTTAAATCCTGTTGTTCTTTGGGGATCAAAGTTATGTGTGCTTCTTTCCAGGTTTCAGGCATAGTTCCTGTTTCCAAAATAGAATTCATAGTCTTCTGCAAAGGTAGACATAAATCCTCTTCAAAACATTTATAATAGGCTGCTGACAATCCATCTGGTCCAGGAGCTTTTCCACTACTAATTTTCTTAAAAGCTTTTGTCAATTCTTCTTTTGTTATAACATTGTTTAATGTCAATCTTTGTTGGTCATTAAGAACAGTTAATTTTTGTTTGTTCAAATATTCTTCAATCTCATCCAAGTTGACATCTTGTTTTTTATATAATTTAGAATAATAGTCATGAAAGGCTTTTTGAATATCCATATTATTCACCAAAATTTTTCCTTCATGTTGAATATTAGTAATCAAATTCTTTTGTCTTTGTTTCCTCAAGTTATAAGCCAGCCATCTACCTGGTTTATTTGCATGTTCAAAATATTTTTGTTTTGTAAATTTCATTTGAGTCTCTATCTCTTGAGTTAATATCATTGATATTTGCTTTTGTAAGAATTTAATTTGAGTGAGCAAAGTGTCATCCATTGGTTTATCTCTCAAATCTAACTCTTTACTTTTAATTTCATCTAAAATCAATTGAATTCTTTTTTGTTTTTTCTTCCTCATTTGAGCATTGTATTGAATAAAATAACCCCTCATATATGCTTTGCTGGCTTCCCATACAGTTTGAATATTAGTCCCTTTGTCCAAATTAAATTGAAAATATTCTCTTAATTTTTTTTTGCATACATCAACTACATCATTATTCCGTAGTAGCGACTCATTCAATCTCCATCTAAATACATTCCGTTTCCCTTTAAGAGTCAACATTACTGGATTATGATCTGATAAAATCTTAGGTAATATATCAACTTTGTTAATATCCATCATCAAATTTTTAGATATCAAGATCATATCTATTCTAGAATGTGATTTAAATCTCTCTGAATAATATGTAAATTCTCTGGAAGTCCCATTCATACATCTCCAAATGTCTTGTAAATCCAACATCTCTTTCAAGTCGAAAAAAGTTTGTGGCAATTTTCCCTGTGTTTGCTTCACTTCTTTTTGTGACTGTCTATCCAGTCTGGGGTAAATTACCCCATTCCAATCCCCCATGAAACACCAATTGTCATACGTTAAGTCCAAAAGTTTATCCATCAGGTTTTTATAAAATACTCCTTTATCCATATTCGGTGCATAAAGTCCAACTATCAGTGTTTTCGTTCCTTGTATGTTAGTTTCTACTACAATGAATCGACCCTCTTCATCAGCTAATATCAATTTTGGGTTTAACTTTGGTTGTACATATAAGACTACCCCTTTATTGGCTGTTGTGGGTCTTCCGGGCTGTGTGGCCGTGTTCTGGAAGTTGTGGTTCCTAACGTTTCGCCAGCATCTGTCGCCAAGCCTTCGACAATACACTACCCCTTTAGTTTTTTTATATCCAGCCAAAATAAATTCTTCTCCAAGCTGTTTTTGAATCAAATATTTAGTATCTTTTTTACAAATATGCGTCTCTTGTAAACAACTTATGTCCAATTTCTGTTTTTTCAAAAAATGAAATATCTTTCTTCTTTTCTGTGGAGCATTAGCTCCATTAATGTTCCATGTCAGAAATTTAAGTTCCATTGGTATTTTATTCTTTAAAATCCCTTTGTTAAGTCCACACCTGTAGCTCCTTTCTCAGATAGATCTTCAGTCTTCTCTTTGTCTTTCGATGTTTCTCCTCCTTTTGTCAATTCTCCTTCTGGTAAACCCATTTCTTTCTTGTATTTCTCTAAAAAAGTTTTTGCTTTTAAAATGGAAGTTATTTTGAATCTCTGTCCTTTGAACTCAAATGATACGCCTTCCAATTTTTCCCATCTGAATGCAATACTATGTTGCCTTAATTTGTCTGTAAGGAAAGAATAGTCTTTTCTTTTCCTTAATATTCTCAAGGGAATTTCTTTTAATAGAATTATTTCCTTCCCTTCTATGTTTAGTCTCGTATTATAATGTTTCTTTAAGATTTGCTCTTTTGTCACTTTTCTTACAAAATATATCAATATGTCTCTAGGGACTTTTTTTTCCTTAGCGTAACGTGAGTTTACTCTGAATATCTTGTCTTTTTTTTAGCTTTGAAAAGCTCCACTCTGATAGACAAGATATTCAGAGTGGAGCTTTTCAAAGCTAAAAAATCTTTACTATAGATAAAGCAGAGTTGTATATACAGGTACAGCATTGCTAAAGTAAAAATAGCTTACAAGCAGAATACACACTATTCACATGTGTTGCTTCCACTGATAAGACATGAAGGAGCACATACCTAGGAGAACAACACTCTCAGAATCAGGCATAGCTACACACTTCTCAGTCCTCAGGATCAGAACACATGGCTACTAGACGAGCAGAAGTCAAGAAGCAAAGAAACACCATTTTGCATGGTTTGATATACAGTCATTGCCAATTTCTGATTGGCTGACACTTAGGTGTGCAAACACCAGGCACAAAGTTTGTAGAACATAGCACATAGCATAACCTGTCAATGGGTGGCAGTGTTGCATGCTGTCTCCCCCTCCCTCTGCTCTCCCAGAGCAGGCTTTTCCCATGGAGCATCGGGGCAAACTATTCCCGTGCGAACGTTTTGGGACTAGACGTAAACAATGCATCACATGTTACCTTTACTGGACACCTGCACTTTCATATCTATGGAAGATATGGGCAAAGCCATTCAAAGCTATGAGGACGATTTGTTGTTATCTGGCCACCTGGCGTCACATCACCATGAGAAAGCTTTGCTTTGTACAGAAAACAATTTGCAATTTCACATGAGAAATCTGACAGGAGGTTGGGTTATTGCTTTGGTAGTGGAGCAATCTCTGACTTATGCAGGGATAGGCCACATTTGTTTTGGATTTGGGCCACATTTAGTATTTGTTCTGATTTATAAATAGTGATGAAATGAGGGAGGGGCTTGTCCATCAAGTAATTGGATAACAAATAATGTTACTGATCATAATGTACCTATTAATCAGCAACAATCACCCACCCTTTTTATTTTTCATGAATGCCAGTTGTCCCCAATGAATCGCAATGCCCAGCTTGGAAATAAAGGTTGATATGTGGAAGTTTTGCACTCTATTCCTTTTAATCAAAGGAGTCTTTAAACATGTGTTGGGTTGGCTTCACTATCAGTGTTTCTAAATAAATTTGTTTCTGTAGATTCCCGAGGCTTTGCTGAGTTCCCTACAAATTTTTTCACTCAGTCAACTATTAGGAACCCAGTTTGGTGTACTAGTGAAGATGCAGGCCTAAAAACCAGGAGACAATGAGTTTTAGTTCTGCCTTAGGCATGAAAACCTGCTGAGTGATTTTGAGCCTGTCCCCCTCTCTCAGCCCAACCCATCTCACAAAGCGTTTGTGAGGAAAAGTGAATGTATAGGAATTGCTTAGGGACCGGTTATTTGGGAATGCAAATATCTGTGTATTCTATATATAGATAATGGTATATTGTCTAAGAACTCAAATGATTTGTAACAAATGTTCCATAGATTTGATATTCATGTTTATTGTATGTACTTAATAAATAATATACCAAACACCAAGATCATTGTGTTTGAAAGAGAAATGTAGTGAAGATCATAATTGTCCTCAAATGAGTGCCCTTTTTCCTTTAGATGAAGATAAACTGCTGACTCTGGTCCTGTGGTGTTACTTCTCCTGTGTTGGGCCATCCTGGGAGAAGTATCCTAAATATTTAGGATTCCCTTACTAACTTTGCTCAGACTGAAGAAGCTCCTTGGATAAGGAGCGAAACGTTTCCACTGAGAAAATAGAAATCCAGTTGACATGATTCAAGCTACAGACAATTCCACCTGGATGACTGAGAACCTTCATAGACATATTGATATGTGGAAGTTTTGCACTTTATTCCTTTTAATCAAAGGAGTCTTTAAACATGTGTTGGATTGGCTTCACTATCAGTGTTTCTAAATACATTTGTTTCATAGATTCCTGAAGTTTTTCTGAGTTCCCTACAAAATTTTTCACTCAGTCAACTATTAGGAACCCAGTTTGGTGTACTGATGAAGATTCTGGCCTAAAAACCAGGAGACAATGAGTTTTAGTTCTACCTTAGGCATGAAAACCTGCTGAGTTATTTTGAGCCTGTCCCCCTCTCTCAGGCCAACCTATCTCACAAAGGTTTTGTGATGAAAAGTGAAGGTATAGGAATTGTTTAGGGACTGGTTATTTGGGAATGCAAATATCTGTGTATTCTCTATATAGATGTTGGTATATAGTCTAAGATCTCAAAAGATTTGTAACAAATGTTTCATAGATTTGATATTCATATTTATTGTGAGTATGCAGTTTAAATATAATATACCAAACACCAAGATCATGGTGTTTGACAGAGAAATGTACAGAACATCATAAACAGGCTCTCAACTTGCACAGAAAATTGCTCTGTAGGATCCTGGAGGTAAACCTCTGAACCCCTCTTACCAAGGAAGGTCTGGGTAACCTTTAACAGGGCCACCACGTGGCACTCCTTGGACCCAATAAGAGCAGAGAAATACTTGCATATTGGCAATTACGGTGCCCAATTGCAATCTGCAAGCTTTCTGCATAACTCCACACATCAGAGATTCTTGCGCCTCATTAAATTTTCTCTGCAATTCAGGTCAGGCCTCAGTAGGATAATGTAGCATTTGGGAAAAAAGATACAAGCCAAGAGACCAGCTCCAGAAGTCAAAATGGAGAAAATCTCCACGGCTACCATGGACTTCCCTTTGGAGCTCAGGTAGGTGGGGAGGAAGGAGATCCAAACACTGCAAAAGACCAGCATGCTAAAAGTAATGAACTTGGCTTCGTTAAAGCTGTCGGGCAATTTCCTAGCCAAAAAGGCCACCATGAAACTGATGAGGGCCAGGAAACCAAGGTAGGCAAGGACAGCGTAAAACATTGAATCTGAGCCTTCCTTACATTCCAAGATGGTCTCTCCTACCAAGGAGTGGAAGTCCAAGTTGGGAAATGGGGGAGAGGTTACCAGCCAGGTGGCACAAAGAACTGCTTGGACCAGGGGACAGACTAAGACAATGGAGTTGGTCAGTGGTTTTCCTAAGAGTTTCCTTGTCCTGTTCCCTGGTTTGGTGGCCATGAAGGCCAGAATCACCATGAGAGTTTTTGCCAAAACAGAAGAAACAGCAAGGGAAAAGAGAATGGCAAAGACAGTTTGTCGGAAGAGACAGGTAAGCTTCCCCGGTCGACCAACGAAGAGTAAGGAGCAGAGGAAGGAGAGCAGGAGGGAGACGAGGAGGATGTAGGTGACATCACGGTTGTTGGCCTTGACGATCGGTGTGTCACGGTGCTTTAGGAAAATTGCCAAGACTGCCAATGTGATCACAAAGAGAGAAATTGCTAGAGAAGCTAAAGCGTATCCCAGGGTCTCCTGATAGGAAAGGAAGTGGATCTTCTTGGCAATGCAGTGATCTTTGCCCTTGTTAGGGTACTGGTCTTCTGGGCAGGGGTCACAGTGAGCTGCATCTGAAATCAAGAGTCTTTGTCTAAGAATTTCATATGTATCAGCTGTGAGCAAGTTCCCTCCCCCAGGTTTCTTAGGGGTGACATGACTGTTCCCTCTCTGCAGTAGCCAACTGACAAATGGTGATGGAATGACCTACTGTGCAAATTTTGCAGCCCCACAAAGGGAAAAACATCTTAGGTTGAAGCTGAGTCTAGAGATCGGTTGTTTTTATGAAGTGATCTATGGAGATCCAATTGTGAAGTCTGCTATGGTGTCAGGATTGAGTGTGAGTCTGATGGGTTTGATTTGGAGGTAGAAGGGCCGATAAGAATTAAGCATGAAAGAACGGGGATTGCACAAAATTTGAATCAGTTTCTGAGCAGCCGACTAGAGGCAGCCCAGTAGGACACTCGCCTCCACCAATGGAGAAAGAAAAAGAAGTGCAAGAACAGAAGTTGGAAAGGTGCATGGAACAACATGAAGCACGATTGCCACCTGATCACAAATGGTGAGAAACTCAAAGGGATAAAAGATGAGCGCAGCGTGCATCCATTGCCGGAGAGAACTGTTCACATTCTGTCCTGCATCCTGGAATGAATCACATTCCCATCCACCATGCCAGACTCCCCGATCGGACCTCGCCCTGCTCCACACCAGAGCCTTGCCTTGTAACCCAGCAAAGCCTCATGCCAGAACCTTGCCTCACCATCCAGCCAAGTTTTGTGCCAGAGCCTTACCTGGCCACCCCACCCAGCCTTGAGCCAGAACCCTGCTTCCTAGCACTGCCATGCTTTTGAACCCTTGCCTCCACACCTCATCCCGTGTCAGAATGTTGCTCTGCCTTTGCACCCAGCCTCGAAATGGACCCTCACCTTGCAGCCTTCACATCCAGCCTCAAGCTGGAACCTCACCTTGCAGCAGCCGCACCCAGCCCCATGCCAGAATCTTGCCTTGCCTTCATATCAAGCCTCCTACCAGAGCCTCACACCACAGACATGCCAAGCCTTGAGCTGGAGTCGCATCCTGCAGCCACGCTAAGCCTTGTTCCTGTTCTTTGGTACAGCGCCAAGCCTCACACCAGAGCCTAGCACCACAGCTCCACCAAGCCTTGTGCCAAGATCGTTCCTCGCCCCATCACCGAGCCTCATGCCAGAACCTTGCACCACATCCGCAAGAAGCTTCGCGCTGGGACTTTTCATTGTAACCACATGGTGGCTGCCCACATGCACGCCAACCAGGAATGGTACACCATTTGCTACCCAAACTCTGTGAGCTTCCTGTGTCATATTGTTTTTCCTAGAAATACTTTGTGTGTCTTGATTGTAAATAAAAGCCTTATTCTACACCTTCCTGCTTCAGGTCTTAGTCGGAACAGGACAGATTGTCTCTGGCCATATCCCATGGGGGAAAAGGAAGGTGGTAGACCCGGGACTAATCGCCATGGCAGACCAGCAGCTCACCATTGAAAATGCACAGCTAAGACAACAAGTCACTGACTGCCCAAGTATCTTAACTACAAGCCCAACAGGCGGTGCCTGCAACCATGGTCACTCAGCTCCCCAAGTGCCCTGTGTTGGTGTCAGAAAAATTTGATGGAACTCTTGCCCCATTTCCATGTTTTTTGCCCACAGTAAACAGTATCTCAGCCTCTGTTCAGATGAGTTTCCCACCAATCGCCACAAGGCGGGATTCTTGAACAGCCTATTGTTGGGATTTGCCACACGCTGGGCCTCACCCTTGATCCTGCAACCAAGTCCCATACTGGACGATTTTGATGGGTTTTGCCTGCAGCTGTGGCTGATGTATGAGGACCCAGTGAGGACACAGACCACCAGCAGTTGCCTGAGTGGGCTGTGGCAAGGACAGCTTCTAGTGGCGGAGTACATCAGTGACTTCTGGCTAATTATCCAGGACTTGAATTGGAAGAAAGAGGCACTTCTTGGCCAATTCCAGGATGTTTTGGCCCCTGAAATCCTGGATGAGCTGGCCTGCACCATATGCCCGCAGACCCTGCAAGCTTTGATGCAGTTGTGTCTCTGCATCAATGGGCATCTACATCAGAGGAAGGCAAGGCAATGCACTGCTATGTCACCACCCTTTGGCACACACTTCTCGGCTCCCCAACCAACCCCCAGAGATGAGCCCATAAAACTAGGGTTGTGAGACCATGGCTGACACCGGCAGAGAAGGATTGACACAGGCAAGTTGGTCTGTGCTTGTACTGTGGAAAACCCAGGCTACCCGTGGCAAGGTGCCTCGCGAAGGCCAAAGTCACCCCCTTGTCGGGAAATGGACTCAGCCCAGCATAAACAGGCAATAAGGCTGGGCCAAGTTGGCAGCTAGCCAATCTGCCAAGCCCCATCCCACATTCCTCAGGCATTTGGCGGTGGTGGTCACCTTGCATGTCCCTGGGGGCCCTGTACTCAAGACCCAAGCCATGATCGACTCGGGGGCCACTGCCAATTTCTTTGATGAGGGGTTTGCCAAACAGCAGGAAATACCTCAGCACAAGGTGAAGCCCACACTGGTCATCTAGACCATTGATGGCCGGACCCTCCACTCCGGTCCTGTGTTCTCCCCTATGCGAGGTCTGCTTATGCAAATTGGTGAGCACCACGAGTGGCTGGAATTCTATGTGGTTTCCACACCTCACTTCCCATTTAGTGCTGGGGTTTGAGTGGCTATAAGCACACGATCCAGAGATTGCGTGGGCGCTGGGAGGGTTGAATTCTCCAGCCCTCAGTGTGCAGGACACATGCCCAATGTTCTTGCTGCCAGGCAATTCATAGCACCCAATCTGCCACTGCCTCCACAGCTCCGATAGTTCACGGATGTCTTCAAAGAGAAAGAAGCAGACCAGCTACCACCCCACAGATCCTATGACTGCCCATCGACCTAGTTCCGGGCGACTGACTGGATCAACTGGCAGTCCCCATCCGAAGCCAAGGATGTGCAATGCTTATTGGGGTTTGCAAACAACTATTGGAATTTCATCCCTCACTTTGCAGAGCTCACCACTCCTCTCTTGAATCTACTTTGGAAATGGACTAATTTTATGTGGGGGGATGCCAAGCAATGGGCATTTGACTGTCTCAAATTCACCTTCACCTTGAGCCCCATCCTCAGACACCCAGATCCTCTCCAAGCATTTGTGGTCGAAACAGATGCGTTAGACATCGCCATCAGGGCTATTCTACTGGAAGCAGATCCATGAACCAGAACCTTGTTTCCCTGTGCATGCCACACCCAGAAGTTGGCACCTGCCGAAAGAGCATACACCATCTGGGAGAAGGAGTTGTTAACGATTAAAGTGGCATCTGAGAACTGGAGGCACCACCTAGAGGGAGACCATCATTCCATTGTAGTGAGGACAGGCCATCACAATCTAGAGCATTTGAAGACTGCGAGGAGTTTGAACAAGAGGAAGATTCACTGGTCGTTGTTCTTTTCACGCTTCAACTTCCAAGTGAAATGACACTGCAGTGGTGCAATGACAACCCTGCTGCAGGCTATTTTGGTTCTTTAAAATGTTAGACCTGATTTCCCAGGAATTTTGGTGGCCTCGCATTCGGGAAGAGGTGAAACAATGTGTGTTATCATGGCCTGAGTTCCGCTGGGCCAAGAATCAGAAAGGGAAACCTTCAGGCCTTCTTATGCCCCTACCCACACTGGGACAACCTTAGGAGGCCATATTGATGGACTTCATAACAGAACTGTCAGACTCCCAAGGCACCACAACCACTTTGGTGGTGTTCAATTCAATGACTAAAATGGCACATTTAATAGCATATGGAGGTCTTCCCACTGCTGAAGAAACAGCGCAACTGTATATTAAACATATCTTCAGGCTACATAGGTTGGCCAAGTGTGTGATCTCTGATAGAGGATCCCAGTTCCCTGCCCAGTTCTGGAAAGCACTCCTCAAGAACTTGAGTATTGAGAGTCGCTTATTGTCAGATTATCACCCAGAATCGGATGGGGCGGACCTGCTAGCAGTAGCGGAATTTGCCTACAACAATGCACTACCCAACTTCCACCACATTTCCACGCTGCACACGTCCACTTCCCTTCTTGGAGAACTTCAGGTTTTACCCTCAACAACTACCCCTTGTGCCCCCAGAATCCTCCGTGCCTGCCGCCAACCAGTTTTTTCAGGATTTACAGGCCAAGTATGACTTCAAGCAGTTCTCTGATCACCATTGGAAGCCAGGACCATCGTTAGTGGTTGGTGACCTCCATGCACCTATCCCAGAAATTGGAGCACCGCTTCCTGGGACCTTTTCCAGTTGAAGTCGTGATCAACCCCATTGCCTTCAGCTTAACCCTGCTGTCCCACATGCGGGTACACCCCATGTTTCATAATACACACATTCATTGGCGATCACTCGTAGCCGAGTAAGCTCCATTAATAAAGGATGACCTCCAATTGAAACGCTCATGAGTTAGGGCTTCCCAGTTCTCAGTGCTGATATTACATTTTTTTAAATTAGCTTTGAGAGTATCTTTGAATCTCTTTTGCTGTCCACCAATATTCCGTTTTCCATTCTTAAGTTGGGAGTAAAGTAGCTGCTTTGGAAGACGATGGTCAGGCATTCGAACAACATGGCCGGTCCAGCGAAGTTGATGTTGGATGATCATTGTTTCAATGCTGGTGGTTTTCGCTTCTTCTAATACGCTAACATTAGTCCGCCTATCTTCCCAAGTAATTTGCAGAATTTTTCGGAGTCAGCGTTGATGGAATCTTTCAAGAAGTTGGAGGTGGCGTTTGTAGAGGGTCCATGTTTCACAGGCGTACAGAAGGGTTGGTAGTACAATGGCTTTGTAAACAAGCATTTTGGTCTCCCTGCGAATGTCCCGATCCTCAAACACTCTACGCTTCATTCGGGAGAAAGCTACACTCGCAGAGCTCAGGCGATGCTGAATTTCAGCATCAATGTCGGCTTTTGTAGATAGATGGCTGCCGAGATAAGAAAAGTGGTCGACATTTTCCAGTGACATACCTTTAAGCTGGATTGATGGCGCTGCAGAGGGATTGGTTTGAACTTGCTGGTAAAGCACTTTGTTTTTTTTTAATGTTAATCGAGAGGCCGAGCTTTTCATATGCTTCTGCAAAGATGTTTAGGATAGTTTGAAGATCTTCCTCGGAGTGTGCACAGACAATGTTATAATCAGCATATTGAAGTTCTATAACAGAAGTTGCAATTACCTTATTTTTTGCTTTCAGCCTACTAAGATTAAAAAGCTTTCCATCTGTTCGATATATAATTTCTACACCAGTAGGAAGTTTCTCTTCAACAAGATGTATAATCATAGCGATGAAGATAGCGAATAAGGTTGGAGCAATAACACATCCCTGTTTAATGCCGGATTCCACTTTAAATGGATCACTTTGAGAGCCATTGTTATTCAGGATTGTTGCCATCATGTCGTCATGGAGTAACCGCAAGATGTTCACAAATTTATCAGGGCATCCAATTTTCAGAAGGATGGTCCAGAGAGCAGTACGATTTACAGTATCAAAAGCTTTAGTCAGATCAATAAACGCCATGTACAGAGGGCGGTTTTGCTCCTTGCATTTTTCTTGAAGCTGTCGTGCAGTGAAGATCATATCCACTGTTCCCCTGGAAGGGCGGAAGCCATTTTGCGTTTCAGGGAGGATGTCTTCTGATACAGATAGGAGACAGTTTGCAATGATCTTTGCCAGGATTTTGCCTGCTGTGGCTAGAAGGGAGATGCCTCGATAGTTTCCACAGTCTGTTCTATCACCCTTTTTAAAGAGAGTGATAATTATGGCATCCCTAACGTCTGCTGGAATCTCCTCCCTCATCCAGATTTTTTCGATGAGCTTATGAAGTTGTTGTGTAAGTTCAGGCCCGCCTTCTTTAAAGACTTCAGCAGGAATCCCATCAGGTCCACTAGCTTTGTTATTTTTCATTTGTTTAGTGGCTTTATTGACTTCCTCCAAACTAGGGGGTACTGCAAGCTCATTTCTTATTTGTTTTTGCGGGATTTGCAAGAAGACTTCATCAGCCACAGTAGAGTGACGATTAAGGAGATTGTAGTAATGCTCTTTCCAGCGCAGTGCAATAGACTCTTTGTCCTTTAGAAGTTTAGCACCATCTACTGAGCGTAAGGGATGTGTACCATGGTTTGTTGGTCCATAGATGGCCTTTATGGCATTAAAAAATCCCCGTGCATCATGAGCATCTGCAAAATGTTGGGTTTCTTGGGCTTTTTTTATCCACTATATGTTCTTAAGTTCTCTAGTTCTTCTTTGGACTTCTGCCTTTGCACTGGCGTAGATTTTTTTCTTAATGGCACAGTTAATATCTTTTTGCCATATCTGGAAGGCTTTCCTTTTCTTGTCAATAATATGTTCAATCTCACTATCGTTCTCATCAAACCAGTCCTGATGTCTCTTAGTCTGGTATCCGATAGTTTGTTCACAGGCTGAAATAATAGAAGTCTTCCATTTAATCCAGTGTTCCTCAACATTTTCAGGAAGTTCCATAGGCAGATGTTCCTTGAGAGTTGATTGAAAGCAAGCTCGTTTAACAGGATCTTGAAGGGCCAGTGTATTCATTTTACGCCTTGGTTTTCTTCCTTGGAGCCTACGATGAGGGACTATCTTTATGGCCATCGTGGATCGAATTAATCGATGGTCTGTCCAGCAGTCATCGGCGCTCGTCATGGCTCTGGTGAGAAGTACATCACGGCGATCTCTAGCACGGACAATTACATAATCTAAAAGATGCCAGTGCTTCGACCGTGGGTGCTTCCATGATGTTTTAAATGTATTTTTCTGGCGAAAGAGTGTGTTAGTAATGACAAGGTTATGCTCTGCACATTTAGTCAGAAGTAAGATTCCATTCGTGTTGCTGTTGTCAACTCCTTCTTTCCCAATGATCCCTGGCCACAAATCAAAATCACGCCCAACTCTTGCATTGAAATCGCCCAGGAGGATAATTTTATCCTCCTTTGGTATCTCTGATAAGATGGTGTCCAGCTGGGTATAACATTTTTCCTTGATATCCTCATCTGCATCTAGTGTTGGTGCATAAGCACTTAGGATAGTTGCCTGTTGGTTTTTGTCGAGTTTTATTCACAGAGTTGAGAGTCGTTCATTAATCCCAGTGGGAACTTCTGACAAGAGCTTCACAAGGTCGTTTTTGATAGCAAAGCCTACCCCATGTATTCATTGTTCTTGTTCAGGCAGTCCTTTCCAAAAGAAGGTATAACCTCCTTTTTCTTCCTTCAACTGTCCTTCTCCTGCTCTTCGAGTTTCTTGGAGTGCTGCTATATTGATATTAAAACATCTCAGCTCCCTTGCAATAATGGCAGTCCTACGTTCAGGTCGTTCACTATCCATATTGTCTTGCAGTGTCCATATATTCCATGTTCCAAAATTCATGTGTTTTTTACGACCGCTAAATAGTGACCCCACTGGTCGCGGTAATCCAGTCAGGGAGAAAATGAGGCAGACTATGTTTAGGGCACCTTTTCTAGCCCCCTCCCCATATGGGGTGAGCAGAGTGGATCCTAAATAGGGCTGCTCAGTCATGGATACAGCTGCCGAACTACTCAACTGCCTTGATCCTTGAGTCAGGGCGACTGAATCCGTATCCACCACCCATGTGCTGGTCCATGACTAGGAGCTTCCGGATTTCACAGTCCTGCCCCCGTTGCCATTCATCAATCGCCATGGGACTTTTGGTTGTTTTGGGTTTGGTGTGGTTGGAAGATGCCTATGCATGAATTTGTTTTATGTGTGGAGATCGGTGCACAACGATCAGCACACAACCTTCACAGAAAAAGGCTCTAATCCAATGGCATGGATACCATGACGATTGGTGACCTTTTGTCTGCTGTAGCCTTCATCCACCTTCTCAGCCGTTGTAACAATACACCTTGTTATCTTCTGCCTGTTCTGCCGTTGAGGACTTTCTTGGATCGTTCTTTGTCTGCTTCCTCCCCCTGGACCTTACCGCCATGGGTGACCCTACCAGGAGTACATGACTCCCGACGGCTTCGCTCACAGGGTTCATTGGGAACACACAAGCCCACTCACCACAACAAGGTGACGATCCAGCGAGCGAGATAATACACACATGAACCACCAGCTCACTGAGATCCATGAAGCCACCTCTCCCTCCAGTCATCATTCAAGAGGAACCCAAGTACGAGGTTGCATGCATCCTGGACTTGTGCTTTCGTCATGGTTGTCTCTGCTACCTCATCCATTGGAAGAGGTACGGACTGGACAAATACTTGTGGGAGAATGTGACAGATGTACACGCACCCTGTTAGGTGAGTGACTTTCACTGGCAATACCCCCAGAAACCCAGACCTCCCCATCAGGGAGAAGGGGGTACTGTGGTGGGGGTAAGTGTCAGGATGGAGGCTAAGTCCAATGAGTCCAATTTGTAGGTCGAAGGGCTGATAACAATTATAGTGGGAGAAGAACAGGGATGGTGCGAAATTTGAATCAATTTCTGAGCAGCCAATTGGAGGCGGCCCAGTAGGAGACTCATCTCCATGGTTGAGCCTAAAAGAAGGGAAGTGGGAAAGGCAGATAGAACAGTGCGAAGAATGATTGGTGCCCTATCACAAATGGCATGAAAATCAAAGTGGTAAAAGTGGAGCACAGCATGCATCCATTGCCGGAGAAAACCATTCACATTCCATACCATGTCCTTGAGTGAATCGTGATCCCGTCACCATGCGAGACTCCCTGATTGGACCTCGCCTTTCTTCCACACCAGAGTCTTGCTTCTAACACACCCAAGCCTCATGCCAGAAACAGAAACAGAAACAGCCGAGTTTTGTTCCAGAGCCTAGCCTTGCCACCCCACCCAGCCTTGTGCTGGAACACTGCCTCAAAGCACTGCCATGCTTTACACCAGAATCTAGCCTTGCTGCCGTACCTCATCCCATGTCGGAACCTTTCCCTGCCTTCTCACCCAGACTCAGGACACAACCTCCCCTTGCAGACTCCGCACCCAGCTATGAGCCGGAGTTACATACTCCATCCTGCAGCCGTGCCAAGCCTCATGCCGGGAACTCAAACTGCTGTCATCCCAAGCCTTGTGCCGGGACATTGCATTGCAGCCACATGGTGGATGCCCATATGGACAAAAACTGGGAATGGAAAACCACTTGCCACCTGAACTCTGTGAGCTTCCTGTGTCGTATTGTCTTTCCTAGAAATACTTTGTGTGTCTTGATTGTAAATGAGAGCCTTATTCTATGCCTTCCTGCTTTGGGTCTTAGTCGGAACAGGACATATGGAGAAAAACCTTGCTAGAAACACTGCTATTAGAGGTTTTTCTACATTATCTGTTGGTATGTGCTGAGTAGGCAAAAAACAGAGAAGAGAGAGAGAGGGAGAGAGAGAGAGAGAGAAAGGAGAGAGAGAGGAGGAGGTGGGCAAGGGTAGGGGCTCTTTGCCTGATCAAAAGTGATTCATGGGGAACTTGGCTTCAGGAGGGAGGGAGGAAAAAATGATCCAGAGCTCTCTGGAACAATTTCTCTGCTTTGTGCTTCAAATCAGATTTTCCCATCACTCATCCAGAATTTTTTTGCACGGAGAGGTTAGCAGAGATAGGTAGATAGATCTACACTTTCTCTGACAGGTGTACCAATTTCCTGGGAGATTGACATTCCTGACAGAAGAAACATTTGGTAAATAATAAACCCAAACCACACCACACTACTCATTCAGGAAAAAGATCAGTAGTTGGTTTTCCCAGTGGTATGTGATGGGAGGAGTGGAAAGGCTAGTAAGGAACCCATCAATTGTGCCCTGTAACTACCCTGTATTAAATTGCTGAAGAGTGGGAAAGGTGTCTTTGCGACAAGTCAGTTAAGATCCATATAATGAAAGTTTCTGCTAAAATCTAGGAATAATTTCAGGCATGTCAATCCTACCAGAAATGACCAAAAATATCTTAATATTTTGATCAACTTAATAGTTTCCTTGACCCAGGAAGATCTGCAGTTGAAAAGACTCCAGAGATTTGCCCTACCTGTCTGATCAGAAATGGTCCCTTCTGGACAAGGGTCACATTGGTAGCAGCAAACCTGCTGGCCCTCTGGAACACTTCTCCTCTCCCCGGCATGGCACCTCTTCATGCCACACCTCGCAAAGGGCACCTTCTAAAAGAGAAAGAAGAATGCTTGAGATCGCCTACGCAATGAGCACAAATCATTTATTCATTTCCACATTCCCATTTCCATCTTAAGAATGTCTTCAAAATAACTGGTTCATCATGGTCTACCAGAAACCAGTAACAGCTCCTGGGGGAATTCAGGCCAATGGCATTCCCGATCCACCAATGGATGCTGGATATTGGAACTAGGACCTCTGTGTGCAAAGCAAAGCCTGTGACACTGTCCTACAGTCTTGCAAAAAGAAAGCAAAATAAGGGTACAATAAAGGTCCATGGAGTTCACTCTTTCCTGCTTCAATTGCACCCTTGCACCCTTTTTCCAATCCCAACCCTTCTTGGACATGCCACATTGCAGACCTCAAATGTGTTACATGCAAAGGAGGTCTTTCACCACATGGTTGTCATCTTTTGTGATTCAATACACCTTTTTTCCAGTTACAAGAACATTCTGTATCCCAGGGAAAGAATGAATCTCTCCCTGGATTCAGAAGATATCCTCCAGCCCACCTTTGTGGCCCAGATGATTCCATCCGGATTAATGGCAAAATCCTGGCCTGGGGGAGCCCCAGGATCTATTTGCCCAACTTTCACAGGGATGAAAGATTGATTGGGGAGGAAAACCCAGTTCAGAAGGTCATAACGAGCTGAACCCAGTCCATTTTCAAAGAAGGAGACTTCATTTCCAGCAGTGTCATTGAACCGGACATTCCTCAAATATGGAAGAATCTGAAAGAAAAGTAGCAGCACCCACACTATGGAACATCTTGACCCCGGAGTTGAGACAGATCCCCTCCCTCCCGACCTTTAGAAAAGAACTGAAGACCTGGTTCTGCCGCCTGGCATGGGAGGGAGGAAACGATAGCTCCTCATGGGGGTGGTTAATCCCGTAATTTTATAATGCCCTTCTTTTATTAATACTATCTCCCACTTGGATTTTTATTTTATTTTATTTTATATTATATTAATTGTATAAATTGTTAGTTTATATATTTTATATTTTATGCTTTTATCTAATTTTATTTATTGTAAACCGCCCAGAGTTCCCCGTTGGGGGAGATGGGCGGTTATATAAATTAAATAAATAAATAATAAATAAATAAATAAAAGACACCCTTAGGAACTGGGGTACTTGCAAACAGGACATTGTGGCTCTGTCACTATCTGGTGGCCACCATCTTAGGAGAGAAGTTGTGTGTCTGTACTTGGCGAATATTGTTGTGATCAGGAGCAGCACCGAATCACAGGAATCCATCCTGGAGCATGTGACATTAATCTCAGCACTACAAGAAGATTCTATCTTGGACATTTGGATTATGGCTTCCTCGATTCCAGCTTTACTAGAAAGATACCAACATACAAATATTTTAATGCCATACTGCAAATGTCATTGTTTGGTTTTACTCCTGAAATCTTAGCTATATAATTTTTCAAATGTTTATCATGGTCCATGGTCTTGTAAATGACATATTCAATTCTGGGAATGAGTCACTGATTTCCACAACAACAGTAAGATTCCCTAGGATGTCCGTGACACTTTCTAGATGATACTCAAAGAATGGAGAATGTAATACCAGGTCCGACCCAGTGCCTTCCTCAGTCTTGATATTGACAGAGGGAGGTCCAAGATTTAGACTTTGATGCAGAACAGCCTGATGAATTTTGGACTGGGAGGCCAGTAGGAACATCTTTGCATTGGAGCCCTGCTGTGTGTGTAGAGGTTGGCAGAGGCTACTTTCACACAACAACTGGAACCGTACAACAAATGGCCAATTAACAGAACAGCCTGAGTTCACACAGTATGCTAAGTCATTGAAAAATAAACAAGTGTAAAGTGAGATAAGCTTATGGTTTTGTTTATAGGCTGGATTGAGATCACATGCTAAAGTCAACTTGTGCACATGTGACCACTAGGATTTGCACTGACCTGTGGAAGCATCTTGCACAAGCACAGCCAGATTGCCATCTTGCTCAGCTGATGCTTCCTGCCTGGAATGGTCAGGAATTGAAACTCAGGCAGCTGTGGAAGAAGCTGTGGAAGACCCTTCAGGACCAGAGACCAAGGCCTGTCCTCCATGGGCATTATGGACAACTGGTTTGGTTCTCTCTTTTCCTCCCCATGTTCCTTTTTCATCAAAACATTATATTTCATGCATGTTTTGCATATTTTAATAATTTTTAAATACAGTATTTATTGATTTATTGATCAATTATATGTGATCAAATTGTCATTGACTCTTAGCAGCTCTGTTCTGAGATGCAGTTAATTGGGTAGTGTACACGTATATAATGAGTAAGGTAGTAAATATATCTGGGAATCTTCCCCCCTAAAGATGTTTTGAATGGACAAGATAGAGACATTACCTGCCATGACTGGACATCTGATATCTTCTTTCCAAGCCTCATCATGGCTGGTCGGGCTCCTGATCCATGCATTGCATGTAATGCATGTGCCACATAGTAAATGGCATGGTAGATATTGTAACTTTCACCTGTCATGCTCGTTTCAAAAATGTAAGCTGGCAGATTCTGTACATTTTCCTTTCCTGTACATTCTTCCCTTTGCTCTTCAGGGATTTCACCTGATTTCAGTAACTGGCAGCGAAAAACCCTTTCCCACCATGGAGGGAGAAAAACATCTCCTTGTGGGTTCAAGGGGTCTAAAGACATGATGAAATGCCTGAATTCTGATATATCACGGGTATGGTCTCTGAAATGCAAAGCACCATGGAATAACTTAAAGATTTGCAATGCTTTTTGAAATGCCGTCACAGTAACATCCCAATGGGAAGTCAAGATCCAGATTTTCACAAATGAAGTTTTAGTCAAAACTTCATAATAAACCAGCCTCAGGTGTAAATTTTTAATAATACTGGAGTCTCCAAACAGAATAATCACTTCAGCTTTAAACCAGGTTTTGGGAACCTGAAGCCATGTCAACTGTTTATTGGCTGTTTTCCACAGATTATCAGATTCCAACATCTCACTGAAGGCCAGGCAGATCTCCTTCCCCTTGAGCATTGGCATCAGGGATGAGATGAAATCTGCTCCTCTATCATCTTCAGGGGCCAGAAGCCCAACCCAGTTCCAGTGGAAATGCAGGAGCAGCTGGACCAAACCCACATACTGAGGAAGTTCATTGGGATTAATCCGGAAGAAGGAAGGAGAAGCAGTTCTGTCTCCCTGAGTGACCCTAAAGCCAACACCAAGCTGGAGAAAGCGAGATGCTTCTTTTACAAATATTTTTTTGTAGACAAGGTAAAGTTTTATGGTGGCTTTAAGAGTAACCATCGCGTGATTTATGGTCTGACCAGTTGGACTGAAATAGAGGTAGCCTCACTGTGAGTGACTTGGTTAAACCTCCCGCCTAAAGAAGACCCACCAGTTGCATATTATACCTGGCTGTCACACGTGAGAAACCAAGGGAGCAAACCTTTACCCTGAAACCAAGTATAAACTGGATTAAAAGGGGATTACAAAGTATCAGCTAAGAAGGAACTTCTCTGGAAGTATTTCTGAAATATATCATTACCTATCTCTTTAGGGTTATAATATTGTGACACACATAATACGAATATGAATTCAATTGTAGAATGGGTTCTTCAAGTCACATACTCCTGATGTTGGAGTTGGAATCCGACTGGGCAAGTCCTCATGAGTTGCCGAGGGAACAGCCTTCTGATGTTATCTGGACTGAGATTGATTCTGTTACGCCCAAGGAAATAGGCAAGATCCTTATGTCTGTTAGTCCAGCCACCTGGTTTTTAGATACTAGCCTCTCCTGCATTATTAAAGTAGCCCAGCAGGTGACCACAGAGTGGTTTCATGTGGTGGTTTCAGCCTCTTTGAGAGAGGGGGTGTTCCCACCATCCTTGAAGGAAGCGGATTTATGCCCCCTCCTCAAGAGGTCATTTCTGGACCCTTCCCTGTTGGAAAATTATCAGCCAGTTCTGAATCAACCCTTTCTGGGAAGGTTGTGGAAAATGTTGTGGGATGATAGCTACAGAAGATCTTGGAGGAAATGAATGATCTGGACCCATTTCAGTCTGCCTTCAGACCAGGATACAGTATAGAGAGAGCATTTGGGGGAGCCCAGGAGAGGGGGGTGCATTCACTATAGTGCTCCTTGATCTCTCAGTGGCTTTTGATACTGTCGACCGCAGTACACTTCTGGACCAGTTGTAGGGGTTAGTAGTGCGAGGCACTGTGCTCCAGTGGTTCACCTCCCTCTTCAGTGGTCAGTTCCAGTCGGTGTTGACAGGGGGGAGAGATCGTGTCCGTGGCCCCGCATGTGTGGGGTGCCTCAGGGCTTGATGCTCTCCCCTCTCCGGTTCAACATCTACCTGAAACCAGTGGGTGAAGTCTACAAAAGCCTACATCGACGCTGAAATTCAGCATCACCTGAGCTCTGCGAGTGTAGCTTTCTCCCGAATGAAGCGTAGAGTGTTTGAGGATCGGGACATTCGCAGGGAGACCAAAATGCTTGTTTACAAAGCCATTGTACTACCAACCCTTCTGTACGCCTGTGAAACATGGACCCTCTACAAACGCCACCTCCAACTTCTTGAAAGATTCCATCAACGCTGCCTCCGAAAAATTCTGCAAATTACTTGGGAAGATAGGCGGACTAATGTTAGCGTATTAGAAGAAGCGAAAACCACCAGCATTGAAACAATGATCATCCAACATCAACTTCGCTGGACCGGCCATGTTGTTCGAATGCCTGACCATCGTCTTCCAAAGCAGCTACTTTACTCCCAACTTAAGAATGGAAAACGGAATATTGGTGGACAGCAAAAGAGATTCAAAGATACTCTCAAAGCTAATTTTAAAAAATGTAATATCAGCACTGAGAACTGGGAAGCCCTAACTCATGAGCGTTTCAATTGGAGGTCATCCTTTATTAATGGCGCTATGGACTTTGAAGAAGCAGGAGTACAGGGCGAAAGGGAGAAAAGAGCTAAAAGGAAGGCAGGTCAGGCAAACCCTCATCATGACCGTCTCCCACCCGGAAACCTATGCATTCATTGTGGGAGGTTGTGCGGATCCAGAATTGGCCTTTATAGCCACTTATGGATCCACCGTTAAAATTTTACCTTTGGAAGACAATCTTACTCGGCTACGAGTGATCGCCAATGAATAATGATTCTATCCCCCACCCTCTGTTACAGCATCCCCCAAGAGATGAGGTGGGCACGCTCTCTCCTGGTGTCCTGGAAAGCCTTGAAAACCTGGCTTTGGTCCCAGGTTAGGGTTGACGTTTGTCATTGTTTCATGACCCCTGTTTTCTTTTGTTGGTTGTGTTAGCAGAGTATTTTAGTCTGGGCTGCCTGTAGATTTAATGTTTCTCACTGTTTTATGTTTTCTCTAGTTTTGTACACCGCTCAGAGCCCACTGGAGGGGGAGTCGATAAATTTAAACAAATAATAATATATAAATATTGTGCCCCCAAACTATTTGGACTGGTCTTTATATTCTATGTCCAGATCTATTCTGTGTCTGCCCCACACAGATATCCAATATAACCCCCTTACCTGTGGGACCTTGAAGATGGTGAAGATGGGGGACATCTGCCTTGACGATTTAGAGTCACTACCACCAATGATGGACAGCAGGGTGTCCTTCCGGTCACATTTATAACCTGGAACCATTCGGCCTCGTGTGGAGAGCAGACAGAGGCTGTTCAAGGAGATCCTCCTCTCACTCTGTATATTGTCATAGATGCGAAATCCGAGTGTGATGTTGGGGAGGAGAACCAGGTCTTTGTTGACCTCTGAGACTGCAAATACCAAGGCCAGGAACTGCTGGTAGTTGCTGGGTGTGACTCTACAATGAGAAAGACATCAGGGAACATTATATTAAAAGTTGTGTTTGGTGGCGGAATTTGCTTTGCCTCTTTCTGATGTTCTCCTGGACTTTCGATTTTGTTCTGAGGCTTTGGGAAAAACATCTGATTAAGAATGTTATATGCACTGAAATACACTGCTTTAAAACAATAGTAGGGACTGAGAAGTACTATGTCTGAGACTCCTAACAGTCACCTTCGACCAATGTGAGTAATCTGTGCTTTAAGGTATGTGTGTGTGCCTTTGAGTTAGTGTTGAATCCCAGTGATTGCCTGGAACGTTCCTGCAGTTTTCTTGTCAAGTGGTTTGCCATTGCCTCCTTCCTAGGACAGAGAGAGTAACTGAACCAAGGTCACCCTTCTGGTTTTCTAGAAAGGCAGGATTAGAAATCACCAGCTCCCAGTTTCTAGCTCAATGCCTTTAATCACTACCCCAAACTGGCTCTCAGGTAGCTGGCTATAAGGTAGCTTCTGCAATATTCAATGAACACTTGGTTCAGATCCACAGGAATGGGAATCTAAGGTGATTTCTCAGAGGAGGATCATAGCTGAGCAGTCAAGGTACATTCTTTGTACAAAGAAAGGCAAGCTTTAGACCTCACAGCTCCTGCAGGTATCACAGGTAAAGTCTTTTTGGAAAGCTGCCTCTGCCATTCAGTGGAAGAAAACAGAGCTGGGGAACAAGCCATGATGAAGGTATGTCCTTGTGATATCATACGATGGTGAGAAACCATTACAGGATGCATTGAGGCACGTCTCTCCCCAGGACCTGGTACTTAAAGCCTGCTGCCTGGGTGCTGCCCTATTCACACAGCCCATGTTAGCCGTCTACTCCACGAATCGATCGATCCCTCTTGAAAAACCATCCACACAACTGGTTGCAGCAAGTCCCACCATTTAACTGGCTCTGGTTTTTCAAAAAAGGCTCCTTGTTTTGGTTTTGAATCTTCTTACCTTTAGCCTGGAGCACTTTTTGAGAAGGCAGAGAAACCTTCCTCTTCCTCCACATCACAGCCACTTTTATTCCCCTGTATTGTCCCCAACTTCTTCACTTTGCTCCAGCTGCTGCCATCTTTCCCAATCTCCCTGCTGGCCCCCTAATGTTCAGCTTGGATAACCATCGCTGTTCCCCATATTCCAGCGGGGGCCACAGCATCAGTTTACTGAAGGCTGTTAGTAAGGAGCACTACGGATTCCAAAACTGGATGTCCTTTTCTTCCTGCACCTCCACCCTGTAAACAGATTGGCTTTTTCTTTGAGTTTTCTCCCATCACTTTCTGTCTAAATTAATATGAAATCAATCTTCACTAGGTTGACACAGTTTCTGAGCTATTTTCCCTCCTCTCTTTTGATGCTGTCTATCATCTTCCTGCTGAAGAGCCCTGGGAAACTGGAACACTATTGCATATCTTGAGAAAAGTACCAAGGCTCCTGAACTGTGCCAGGACATTGCAGACATCACCAGAAGAAGAATTTCTGAAAGCAAGCCCTGAATCCAAAGCAAAGCCGGCAATCCTCTGCCCCTTCTCCCCCAAGCTCAAACTTACAAAGTTTTGTTGTCCAACAGGAATGGGTCTTTTTGAAAGTCTAGCAACCCAATGAAAATAAAGGTTCTCAGGGGCAAATTGCCCCCAATAATGAGATTGCCAGGCCTGTAGTAGTCCTCTATAGTCTGCCAAGGGTTTCTCAAGACACATACGGTTTGCATCCTCTTATGCGTTGTTGGAGGCAGGAGCCCGAAGAGCAGCAGCAGCAGCAGGTGAGGCAGCCCAATCATTATTCTCACCTTCACTCCAAGATGAGAAATCAAGGCTTTTTCAGAACTGGCAAAAAAGAGGCAGGCTGTGCTCCTTGGATGGGCTCTTGGCAAATTTATACTGTATCAAACGTGCTTTGACTTACGTGTGTTTGAGCTGAGACCAAAGAGAAAATTAAGTCTCGTTCCTCGAAAGAAATCCCCTCCTTGCAAGACAAGCTACGGTGATCTGTCCAGCCCCCTTTGGGGCTGGAAAAGCTCAGAGCATATTTATTTCAAGCAGGTTTTCACTTGGATATCTTTTGTGGTAAAACTCCAGAGGGGATACATGAAGAATAACTGTTATTATGATGTTTCCAGGGAGGAGCAATTGTTGTATGCCCTTAGCAATAGATTTTGTTTGCACACCAGGAAGTAAAAAAACTTGTTTGTGTCTGTGGTTGCTTGCTCAGGGAGCAGATGGACTTGAGAGCCAGGGTGCAGCTGACTGTCCCATGGGAAAGTGAGCACCCACAGATAGGATGGAGTTTGTCCTGTGCGATAGTCTGCTGAGATAGAGGGTGAAGGGGCAAGAGGGCAGCATGGAAAACAGATGGGCCCTTGGAAGTGGGAGCAATAATACCATGTTTGGATGGAACAAGTGGCTTGTTTATACTCCCATGGCAGGAGATGACCTTAGAAGCTAACTTCTACTATAGACCTCTAATAGTAGGGGACGTGGTGGCTCAGCGGGTAAGACGCCAGGCTTGTCAATCGGAAGATCGCAAGTTTGGAGGTTCGAATCCCTAGCCCTGCGTGTGGTGTGAGCTCCCACACTAGCTCCAGCTCTTGCCAACCTAGCAATTTGAAAGCATGCAAATGCAAGTAGATGAATAGGTACCACTTCGGTGGGTAGGTAACAGCGTTCCGTGCGTGTCATGCAGCCACATGTCCATGGAAGCATCTTCGGACAACGCTGGCTCTTCAGCTAACAAACGGAGATGAGCACCGGCCCCTAGAGTCAGACACGACTGCACAAATGTGCGGGGGGAACCTTTACCTTTAATAATAATAGTAATTTATTAAACTTGTATGCCACCTGACTCTCAGTGATTCTGGGCAGCTCACAAGCATCAAACAAAGAAGTTACAATAAAACCAACAAAGCATAAATATAAATACAAAAATATAAAGGCAGGGTGGTCACTCAGGTGCAAGGCTAATTTGAACCCTGCTGGAGGGTTGCTGTCAACCGCATTAGGTGGGTCAGACCAGAAAATCAACTCCACGAGAAGACCAGAGATCCATTTTATTGAGAGCAGCTATAAGAATGGAATCTTGCAGGTCTGACTGTGCTGGACCTCCCCTCCTTATTATGCCCCAGTGAATCTGGGGGGTGTCTACTTGATCTGCTCCTGAATATTATCTTGCTTCCCAGGACTTAAGGAACATTTCAGCCCACTTTGCCTAGTAATGTGTCTTGCATTAATCTCTCAACGTCACCTCCCTTGTTATCTACAGTTGTCTAACAACTGATTGGAGCCAGAGAAGTTAGTCTGAGATATGTTCTCAGAATTGTCAGCTGGAGAGGAAAGAATACCGTAAACCGTGACGTACTTCTGGACTGGCTGCAGACAGTGAGAGTGGAGTGCACGAGGTTACGTGGTTCTCCTCCTCTCTCTGAAGCTGGTTTCAGTAAGATGGGAGAGGTTGAGCCAGAACCCCGTGATTTTCAGGGTGCCTCAGGCTTGGCTCTTTTCCCTCCTGTTTAACACGACAACCTGTTCCTCTGCCGGCCATCTTTTTATTCTTTTTTCTTCCCACCATTTCAGGGTGGGAACCAATCGGGCTGCCTTTTGAATGGTGCGCTTTTCTAACCTCCATTCCACAGCACTGATAGGCGGTAATGAATCCACCTCCCGATTCCTGCCAATCAGCTGTTCCTGATCTTCCCACACTAGGTTTCTCGCCAGCAAGGGTTCCATAGCAGTTTTCCCACTGTTACAGTTATTGCTGTTGAGCTCCCCCTACTCCACGTAAGTAAGAGTAAGAGTCCACAATGACAACGGCGGTAAGAGCGGCGAAACGTCAATATTTCTCTGCTCTTATTGCATCCACAGAATGCCGTCCAACGGCCCTCTTTAAGATAATACGATCACTTCTAGGTAAGGTGGAGTCTGTGACCCACCTACAGGGCTGTGCGGAAGAACTTTCTAAGCATCTGCAGGATAAAATCGCTCAGATTCATTCTAAGTTAGACTCCAAGCATGAAGCAAAGTCTGGGGAGATGCCGAGGGAACGTCATTGCCTGGTTATCTGGGAATGGTTTGATCCTGTTGGACCTAAGGAAGTGGACAGGATCCTCCGGAGTGTGAAGGCCACCACATGCCATCTAGATCCTTGCCCTTCCTGGCTGGTTCAAGCAGCCAGGGAGGTGACTTGTGGTTGGGTCCAGGCGATGGTTAATATATCTCTTGGGCAGAGGGTGTTTCCAGATGCTTTTAAGGAGGCGCTGGTGCATCCCCTGATCAAGAAACCATCGCTGGACCCTACTGTATTGGACAATTTTCGTCCTGTCTCCCACCTCCCCTTTTTGGGGAAGGTGGTTGAGAAAGTGGTGGCCATGCAACTCCAGAGGATTCTGGATGAAACGGATTATCTGGACCCCTTTCAGTCAGGTTTCAGGCCAGGAAATGGGGTGGAAACTGCATTGGTCACACTTACGGATGATCTCTGGCAGGAGCGGGATGGAGGAAGTGCATCCATCCTGGCTCTCCTTGATCTCTCAGCGGCTTTCAATACCATTGACAATGGTATCCTTTTGGGACAGCTTGAGGAGTTGGGGGTGACCGGTGTAGTTTTGCGCTGGTTCACCTCCTTCCTCGGGGGCCGGTCCCAATCGGTGGTAATAGGAGATGAAAGATCTGACTCTTGCCCATTTGTCTGTGGGGTGCCACAGGGTTCAGTTCTTTCACCTCTCCTATTTAATATCTACATGAAACCGCTCATCATCCGTCACCATGGGATGAGATATCATCAATATGCTGATGATACCCAACTGTACATCTCCATCCCAGGTGAGGTAAGTGATGCAGTGACCGCCCTTTCTCAGTGCCTTGAGGCTGTGGGGGTCGGGATGGGGAACAACAGCCTTCAGCTGAACCCTGGTAAGACAGAGTGGTTGTGGATTGATGGTTCTTCTGGATCTGGGAAATTATCATCTTTGGTTCTGAATAGGGTTGCACTACCCCATTCAGAATCAGTACAGAATCTGCAGGTGGCAGTCGTGGCCAGAAAGGCCTTTGCACAACTTCGTGTTGTGCACCAGTTATGCCCCTTCCTAGATCAGGAGTCCCTCCGTACAGTCACTCATACCCTGGTCATCTCCCACATAGATTACTGCATGTTGGTTGTTGACGGTTTCATGGGGTTTTTCAGGCGCAGAGTAAAAACAACGTGTTGTAAGGCTAACAATATCTTTATTGAAAGCATAGGGCAATAATGGATGTATGGTGCATTATTGCAAAAGGAAAAAATCAAAGCATGAGCAGAGTTCCATCAACAGATTTGAGGAACAATCATGGCCTATGCAAAGGCCAGGCATAGTTACAGTTCAGATACAAAGTACATGCAGATAGAGGCGTGAGATGAACAACAGAAAGAATGAAAGAATGAATAAGGACCCATAGTTCACAGCTGAGTTAAAGCATTGATTCAGTCGTCTGATTGGTTACACGTGTGGGCAATGCAATAACAGTTGTACTTACTATAAAGCGTCACACGATGGCAGTGTTGCACATTGGCTGTGTCTAAGAAAAGATTCTCATAAGAACAGTAGCTTATCTTAATGAAAACAATGGTGGCTAGACCAACGAAGGTCACACCTGTTGTTTACGAATAGAATGTTTTGGGAACCAGCTTTTCAGCAGAGGAACTTGGAAAATTCCGCATACAGGCTAGGATTTCATAGTGAAGGAAACCCATACGTATGCATTTTACATAGGATAACTTTACCAATACCTTAACACCCCTTCCGGATGGGTTCCGAAACGCTGTGGGGAGTGAGAACTGTTATTGTACAGGCACACAGAGACACAAATGATTTTATTTCAAGCACATTTTCTCTAGTCCCAAGCTGGTTACCATGGTTGCATGCTTCTCAAGTGGTAGTGCTTTCGTGAAGATATCTGCCACATTCAATTCAGAACGACAATATTCTAACTGGATGAATCCTTCCTGAATTGCATGTCTTACATTTTTGAACTTCACATCGACATATTTTGTCTGGCCTCTCACATTCTCAGAAAGAGCAAGGGAAATAGACGATTGTGAATCCTCATATACTGTAAGTGGTGTGGCACTTTCAATATTGATTGAAAGATCTACAAATAATTGTTTTAACCAGTGTATTTCATTGATTGCCTCACTGAGAGCACTGTATTCGGCCTCACAGGTAGAAACAGCGATTGAACTTTGTTTTCTTGCTCGCCAAGCAATGGCAGTATTGGCAAACAAACAAAGGAAGCCACTTACAGATTTTCTATCTCCCTCTTCTGCAAAGGAGCTGTCAGCATAAATCACAGCCATTTCAGCTTTAGTAGCTGACACTTTAAGGCAAAGATCAGCTATGTCTTTAAGGTAACGTAGGACCCTTTTTAACCCTTGCCAATCGCGCATGGATGGTTTGGCAACCTTACGACTGAGTACTCCAACTGAGTAAGCTAAGTCAGGACGTGTCCATTGTGTTAAGTGTAGCAAGCTTCCTACAGCAGAATGATACAATTGAGATTGAGAACAAATCTCCTCACATGTATCACCCTTTAGGAAATCAAGAGTCATTGGTGTTTTGGTTGGTTTTGCATTTGACATTTTAAATTGACTCAACAATTGATCGATTTTTCTTTTCTGACTCAGATAGAACTCACCACTCTGAGCTCTAGTGACTTCAACACCTAGATAGTATTTCAGCTCACCTAGGTCTTTCAATTGAAAGTACTGTCTTAATTGTGTTGCAAACTCTTGTACAAGGTGCAAAGAACCAGTTGCTAGGCAAAAATCATCAACATACGTTAGCAACACAGTGTAGTCACTTCCAGAACCTCTTACGTACACACAAGGATCAGCAACAGACTTTTTAAAGTTTAGCTCTGATAACGCCTTATCTAAGCACTGATGCCAACAACGTCCAGCCTGCTTCAATCCATACAGCGCCTTGCGCAGTCTGTACACCTTCTGGGAATTGCCACAAGCATAGCCAGGAGCCTGCTTCATGTACACAGTTTCAGGGAGAGCTGCATTCAGATATGCTGTGTCAACATCAAAATGATGGACAACAAGTTCACGCTGTGCAGCCAGAGAAAGTACCATATGTAAAGACTCTGGTCTAGCTGTGGGTGCATATGTGAGATCATAGTTCAGAAACCTCTCTTGTGCAAATCCCTGAGCAACAAGCCTGGCTTTGTACTGCACTGTATTATCAGGAAGAAGCTTCTTTCTGAAAACCCATCTGGAACCAACAGCTTTCTGGGATGGGGGCAAATCAGTGACTTCAAACACCTTTTGATTCACTAATGCCTCAAACTCCTTATCCATCGCTGTGTTCCACTTCTCCTGCTCTTCAACAGGCAGAAGCAACATCTCCTGGAAAGACTGAGATTCACAGGTAATCTGACACACTCTCACCTGCTGAATCACAAACCTGTCAGGCTTCACACCCTTTGTGGAACGTGCAGACCTACGAGGAATTACCACTGCCTCTTCCTCATTTTATTTATTTATTTATTTAATCTTATTTATACCCCGCCTATCCCCTCCCTACTGGAGGGCTCTAGGCGGCTTACAACATCAATATATATATCAATTTATACATCATATATCATATACAATTTTACCGCGCGATAGGGAGGAGGACAGGGAACCGGCTCTTCAGCTGCAGGCATCGGACTACATGCCCCAGCATGCCTCGCTTCCACGCCGGCTGCTGACGACCAGGAAGCTGTTCTTTCAGATCTGTCGTCCTCCGCCGTCATCACCGGGATTCTCCAGGTCTTTTTGGATCGAGGACGACCCTCCGCTGGATGTCACAAATTGCCCCACGTGAGTGGTACCCATTCATCTACTTGCTATATTAGCTTTCGAATCGCTGGGTTGGCAGAGAGCTAGGGCTAGTTACGAGAGCTCACCTCGCCACGCGGTTTCGAACTGCCAACCTTGTGGTCGGCAGTCTAACGGCTCTGCGGTTTAACCCACTGAGCCACCGCGCCCTAATCGCCACCGTGCACACCTCATCACTGTCCTCTGCCTTTTCACTACCTGATTCCCCCTTCAGGTCCTGAACCTGCTCAGGTGAAATTTCCTCTTCCTTCACCTGAGGAGACCTTCTCACCACACTAGGAGACTGGGAACCAGAAGGCAGCTGAACTGGTTGTTGTCCAGCCACAGGAGCATGGACAGTTGGCTGTACACTAGATGGCAACAACACCTCTGAATTAGCATTCAACCTATCCCAACCAGTAGGGTGCTCAAAATTAGCACTTCTGGAGACTACCACATGACCATAGCCTGCAGAAAAACGGTAACCCTTAGATCTAGAGGAGTAACCAACAAACCTTAAGCGTTGTGCTTTTGGCTGGTTCTTCCTTCGCTGAGACTTAGGGATGTGAACATACGCAAATGTTCCAAAAACACGCAGATGCTTCAGCAAAGGGCGCTTGCCAAACAAAAGGAAGTAAGGAACTTCATTTACAGCTGAATTCCACACCCTGTTTTAGATACACTGCAGTCATGGTAGCCTCACCCCAAAAACGGGCTGGCACCTGGGCATCTAACATCAGGCTATTTCTAATGGTATTAACAACACCAATCTTCCTTTCAGCTATACCATTCTCAGCAGGAACACCAACGTTGGCAAGTCTATGGGAGATTCCTTTCCTACGAAGCCAATTCTGGAACTCATGACTTAGGAACTCTCCTCCACAATCCGATTGAAACTGACCTACCTGATAGCCATAGTTTCTCTCCACCATTGCAACAAACTTCTTAAAGCGAGCAAAAGCCTCCGCTTTAGATTTGAGCAAATAACAAAACGTATAGCGAGTATGGTCATCCACCAAAAGAAACATGAAACGTGCCCCCCCTTCACTAGGAGCATTGGGGCCGGCTAAGTCTCCATGAACCAACTGAAAAGGCCTAGTTGACACTCTTCCACTTTTCCTAGCAACAGGAGCAGCCTTAATTTTGGATTGTTTGCACACAGTACAATCAAGAAAGTCATCACACTTTTTGGATCCTAGTTCAGGATACACCTTGGCCATTTGGGACAAACTTCCCCACCCGGGATGTCCCAGAACTCTGTGATAATAGTGAATGCATTTGTTATGTGGGGGAACATTGGAAATACAATTTCCTGACACAATCCCCTGCTTAGGAAGCATTTCATATAATTGATTCACTAACTTCCCTCTAGCACATTCAACCCCATCTTTTTCAATAGAACATCCAGTACCCTTGAACACAACAGTATATCCAGACTTCACCAGGGCTGGAACGGTAAGGAGGGAAAAGTCAAGTGTAGGAACACACAACACATTTTGTACATTTATCCCCAAACAAGGAATGTATACTTCACCCTGAAAAGACACATCAGCCATGGATCCATCAGCTAGAGCAACCTGTTGGATTTTAGGCCTGTCCTTTGTCAATAGCAACTGTTCATTGTTTACAATGATTTGGCTACACGCTGAGTCCAAAAGCCAAGTCTCTGGGGAACGTCTACTCACAGCCGTGAGCAAAGCAGACACTTGGGTACGTTGTCTAGGCGGTTGTTTCCCCTTCTTTCGTACGAACGTCTTTCCACTGGCTCCACCAGCTGGGCGAGGTGACTGGCGACAGTCTCTCATGAAGTGTTAGCTCGAATTGCACTGGTAGCATCTCCTCATAGCACATGCAGCCTCTGTTCCAGCTGGAAAACACTGTGCAGAAGTCTCAGGAACAGCAACAGACGGCTTACCCTGCTTTGAGAGCCTCCCAACATGCATGTGCAGTGTCTAGATTGCTGATATGCAGTAGCTGCGATGATTCCAGTCCCAGAATCAAATTGCCATAAGCACGATCCAAACACAACTGCACTTCTTCAGTAATAACACCACCTGGAGGTGCGTCTCTCACATACTTCCACAAACCTTCTTTTAGGAAGAAAGACTTGATCTTCACACATCAGGTCTGATAGTTTGTGCCATTCAAACACTCAAAGGGCAGACTGGTTAGCCCTGCAGCAGCAGCCATGCTGACCACTCAAAGAAAAACACATTTACTCCAAAATGCAGCCTCAAAAACAAACCCCTTTTTACAGCCAGATCCAGCGCAGCAAAGAAAACACAAATTCCTCTCTGGGCAACATAACCTGTTGGTTGTTGATGGTTTCATGGGGTTTTTCAGGCGCAGAGTAAAAACAACGTGTTGTAAGGCTAACAATATCTTTATTGAAAGCATAGGGCAATAAAGGATGTATGGTGCATTATTGCAAAAGGAAAAAATCAAAGCATGAGCAGAGTTCCATCAACAGATTTGAGGAACAATCATGGCCTATGCAAAGGCCAGACATAGTTACAGTTCAGATACAAAGTACATGCAGATAGAGGCGTGAGATGAACAACAGAAAGAATAAAAGAATGAATAAGGACCCGTAGTTCACAGCTGAGTTAAAGCATTGATTCAGTCGTCTGATTGGTTACACGTGTGGGCAATGCAATAACAGTTGTACTTACTATAAAGCGTCACACGATGGCAGTGTTGCGCATTGGCTGTGTCTAAGAAAAGATTCTCATAAGAACAGTAGCTTATCTTAATGAAAACAATGGCGGCTAGACCAACGAAGGTCACACCTGTTGTTTACGAATAGAATGTTTTGGGAACCAGCTTTTCAGCAGAGGAACTTGGAAAATTCCACATACAGGCTAGGATTTCATAGTGAAGGAAACCCATACGTATGCATTTTACATAGGATAACTTTACCAATACCTTAACACTGCAATGCGCTCTACATGGGGCTACCCTTGAAGAGTATCCGGAAGCTTCAACTGGTCCAAAATGCGGCTGCGTGCGCAGTTATTGGTGCCCCTAGATCACATGGGACCAGGCTACTTGAGGGACCGTCTCATCCCCATAACTTCAAACCATCCCACTTGATCATGTAGGGAGGGCATGCTTCGGACTCTGTCGTCAAGGGAGTGTTGTTTGGCGGGGTCCATAAGGCAAGCCTTTTCCATCGTGGCACCCACTCTTTGGAACATTCTGCCCCCGGAGGTGAGGCAGGCCCCATCGCTCCTGTCCATCCGGAAGAATTTAAAGACCTGGCTTTGCCGCCTCGTGTGGGATGGGAATGGGAACAGTTCCTCTTGGGGATGGCTGGTGCCGTAGAGCCCTTTTTAAAAGAACATCTATTGCCTATTGGATTTTTATATTGAATTTATTAGTTTTTTAATGTATTTTAAATTGTAGATATTTTTTAAAGATTTTAAATTGTTGTATTGTGAACCGCCCAGACTCCCCCTTGGGGGAGATGGTGCAGTAATAAAAGTTGACATATAAATAAATAAAAATAAATGTATTATTGATGTATTAGCAACAAGCCTCGGCTCTATGGCAGAAAAAGAGTTAACTATGAATTATTTAACCAACTGTTTGGTGGAGGAGGAACAGAGATGGCAAGAGTGTGCCCGTGTCACAGGGAGAGGCAGCTTATCTCAGCAGAGAGGAGCAATAATGAATGAAGCTGTTGCAGCTGAGGAAGAGAAAATCTGTGCTGTTAAGCGATACTACAAATGTGGATTGACTACACACCTGCTACGTGACTGTATCATAAAGAAGAAAGATAAAGACAAATGGAGATCAGCTCAGCTGAGAAGCGATGCCCACCTTTCTGTTGTCAAGGCGACAGAGAGGCATTCCAAGGGCAGATGGCTATTGGACAGTGGAGCCAGTGAACATATTTCAAATGATCCTTATTTCTTAACTAATCTTGGACCAGCTGCACAAGACCATGTAAGCCTAGCAAATGGGAATTGTGCTTCTGTATTTGGGAGAGGCACAGTGTATATGCCCTGTTTAAATGACAACTTGAGTATGCTCTGTGTCCCTAATTTAGAGTATAATATAATAAGTGTGTCTCACTTAGATCAGAAGGGATATGATGTTACGTTTGCAAATGGAAAATGCTATATAAGAAAAAATTGGAAATTATGTGGGGAAGGTATGTTACAAGATAATTTATATATAATGAAAACAAAGGAAATAGGCACAGAAGCAAACACAGCTATTGGTAAAAAAAGCCATATCATGACCAATGTGTTCATTTATGGCACAGAAGGTTAGGTCATGCATATATTAAGGTAGTAGAACAAATGCCCAATGTAGTAACAGGAATCAATATGAAAACATGCCAGAAATTCCTGGATTGTTCAACCTGTAAAATGTCAAAATCAAAGGCATATCCTGTGAACAAAAGAAGTAACAGGGTGTCAGATAGATGTTTCCAATTAGTACATGCTGATGTGATTGGCCCTATGACAACAACGCTAGGGGGCACCAAATTTCTGTTAGTGATAGTAGATGATGAAACACAAAAGCAAAGTGTTTGTACAGTTTAAACAGTGGATAAATTTTGTAGAAAGGCATAACACAAAAGTATGTGCGTTACAAACTGACAGAGGTAGTGAATTTATGGCTGGAGGTTTCCAGCAATGGCTGAATAGGAGGGGCATTGAACATAGAAAAATGAACCTGTATTCGCCAGCGGAAAATGGCATTGCTGAACGCCGGAATGGAGTATTGCAGATTATGAAAGATAGTCTGTTATCTGATTCAGGCTTATCCTCTGATTACTGGGGCGAGGCAATTTTAACTGCAAATTATCTAATTAATAGGCGTGGAGTACAGCAATAAATGAAACACCATATTTTCTTTTGTATAGGAAGAAACCTTCCTTATCTCATTTAAAAGTGTTCGGGTGTTAAGCATGGGTACATGTACTGAAAACAATCAGGAGAAAAGGACAAGCAAAAGCTAGAAAGCTTATATTTATTGGATATGAACAGGGATCAAAAGGGTACAGGTTCAAAGATGGAAGAAATTTTTATTTTGAGGTCTGCAAATTTTTGTGAGCACAGCAACTGGAAAAAGTTGCATGAGAATTCTGAAGTGTATCTTCCAAGCCAAGAAGAGGTTGGACCATTGCTACAGCTATGGAATGACCAAGGTCAGATTAAGTTAGAGGAAGAATTAACCTCAGAGGTGCAAGTAAAGGAGGAACCTCAAGATTTACGAAGGTCTGAAAGGAGTAATAAGGGGATTCCCCCTCAAAGATTGATACCGGGTGATGTGAAAGTCTGTTATGTTAACTATGAACCCCAAGATTATCAAGAAGTATTGCAGCTCCCAAAGTCTGATCAAATGAAATGGAGGGAGGCTATGCATAATGAAATTAAGTCAATGTCTGAACATAATGTTTTTAATGGCTACTCCAAGAATGAAATCAGGAGAACTATCAAACCGAAAAAACAGCACTCAACTGAAGAAAAACAGCCCCCCACAAGCAAAATATTTCTGCCCTACATTAAAGGAGTCATGGACTGCATGGAAAAACTAATGAAAAAACATAACCTCCAAACATTCTTCAAACCCACCAGAAAAATACAGCAAATGTTAAAATCAGCAAAAGACAAAAGGGACCCCTTCACCGCTGCAGGAGTTTACTGCATACCCTGCAACTGTGGCCAAGTATTCACTGGGACCACAAAACGCAGCATCCACACCAGGATAAAAGAACATGAAAGACACTGCAGACTACAGCAACCTGTAGCAATAGCTGAACATGCTCTCAAACAAACTGGTCACCAAATCTTATTTGAAAACACAGAAATACTGGACAACACCAACAGCCACTATGTTAAACTATACAGAGAAGCCATTGAAATACATAAACACCAACACAGTTTCAATAAAAAAGAAGAAAGCCTAAAGATTAGCAAAACCTGGCTGCCAGTCCTGAAAAACACAGCTTGCAAAAGGTCAACGACTCTACTTAACCACAGAAATATACAAACAACTCACACAATAGATGTGCTAATCCCACACATGACAGCACCACACCCTCTAATTACCACAAAGAACCCTCTCCTAATCTCTTGTAAATGACCCACAGAAAACACACACCCTCTCAGCAGCTATAAACACCAGCAGGAACACACACCCTCCACTTGGGCACAGAGAGAACCTTCTAGCTGTGCTCCTGTCCTCTGAAGATGCCAGCCACAGCTACTGGCAAAATGTTAGGAACCAAAACTGCCAGAACATGGCCACACAGCCCAGAAAACCCACAACAACCATTGGATTCCGGCCGTGAAAGCCTTCGACTATACATAATGTTTTTACTCCAGTACAATTGCCTACAGGTCAAAAAGCAGTAGGGTGTTAGTGGGTATACAAGAAAAAAACATTAGTTAACAGTGATATGAAATATAAGCCTAGGTTAGTAGCTCGAGGATATGCACAAATTAAAAATCTCTCATATGATGAAGTTTTTGCTCCCACTCTCAAAAGTGAAATGTTCAGGGTGGCGTTAACAATAGCTGCAGCACAGGAATGTGTAGTACATCATTTTGATATAACAACAGCTTACCTTAATGCTACTCTTAAGGAGGAAATTTATATGTTGGAAGCTCCAGGGTATGAATCTCAAGAAGCAGGTAAAGTATATTGATTAAATAAGGCAATCTATGGATTAAAACAATCAGCAAGGAATTGGAATCTATGTTTGGATTCTACATTAAGAAAGATGGGATTTGAAAGCAGCTTAGCTGATCCTTGTTTGTACATAAAAGGACATGGCAATGAACTATTGATAATTTTAGCATTCATAGATGATTTCTGTCTTATAGCGAAAGAACAGAGTAAAATAGATGCATTAGCAAAACGTCTAAATCAAGATTTTCAACTTAATGATTTGGGAGAAATAAAGAATTATTTAGGAGTAGAGATTAGGAAACTAGAGGGAAGAGAATGTGTTGTAAGCCAAAAGAGGAAAATAGAACAACTACTTAGGAAGTACTCCATGGAAAACTGTAAAGAGGTATTTACACCAATGGTTGTTGATTTTCAAAAAGTAGAAGAAAATGAAAAAAACAAAATGATGTTTGATAAGGAGGTATACCATTCAGGAATTGGCAGTTTGCTATATCTTGCCCAATGGACAAGACCCGATATTGAGACCGCTATCAATATTTTAAGCAGATATACAGCACAACCAACAGAGAGACATTGGTTAGGTATGAAACACATATTTAGATATTTAAAAGGAACAATTAACAAATGTTTAATCTTAAATCACTCTAAACCATTAGAATTAAAGTGTTTCGTTGACAGTGATTGGCGTAATGATGTGAAGTATAGAAAATCCATGACAGGACTAATAGTTAAATTTGGAGAAGCTCTAGTAGGCTGGAAAGCTAGAAAGCAAACATCGATCACGTTATCAACAGCCGAAGCCGAATATGGAGCCTCATCAGAGTTATGTTCTGAAGTAGTATGGTACAAACAACTATTGCAAGACCTACATGTTAAAGTGGAAATACCAATTCCAGTATTAGAGGATAGTGAGGCATGTATTCAGATGGCAACAAGTGATCGAGAAAAGGGCAGAAGTAAACATGTTGACATTAAGTATTATCATGTTGGAGAAGCAGTTAAAGATAAAATGACTGAATTAAAATACTGTCCATCTGAGGAAAATACAGCTGATATAATGACTAAACCATTATGTGCAGAAAAATATAAAACATTTGTAGACAAACTAGGTTTAGTATCAATGTAATCAATGTAGGAGATATTTAGCTATTCTGCTGTAAATTGGAGGGGTGTTGATGTTTGTGAAAATATACATCAGAATTTACACACCAGAATAGAAGCCATTATAAGAGGAAGTGCTGTGTCATGTAGTCAGCAAGTTTGCTGTGTCATTAAGACATAGAGGAAGCTGATGAAATAAAAGGAAGCTGATGAAAGAAGATGATGCAATGTGAAATACTATTTGAAAATGAATGTATACACTTGGCTTCCGGGTGTCGAGCTGAGCAGAGTGCTGAAATGAGGCTCCGTGCTTCGTTTCCACGGTTTCCATATAGCGGCGATTAACAAGGAAGAGAATCGCCGGAAAATCACCCTTGGAGAAAGGGGGAGCAAGAGATTTACCACAAGGGCTGCCGGATTTTGCTGCTCTCTGCTCTCTGCAGATGCCCGTTTCCACTGTGGGAAAATGCAGATTGAGCGGCGAAAGGTGGCTGGGCATTATCAACAAGCTCTTTGAAAACCGCGAAACTGGAAAGTTAAGTAGCTCTCTACTCGACCTTTTAGTTGCACTATTTAGTTTTCTTTTAAATGTTAATTGCCTAATTAAGCGCTAAGATTTATCTCTGGACTTGTTAAATAATTGCTAGAAGTGGTTTTTTCTTTCCTGTCAAAGACTGTTAAAAAGTGGGAAGGAAAGTTAATTGACTTTACCAAGAAGGAAGGTGATCTGCCTATTATTCTCATTTTTACTTGGATTTAAAGTTTCTACTTATTGGCTACTATATATATATATATTACTTTGGGAATATTCTATTTTAATTTTGTTTCTACATGGAATAATCAATATTCTGCCTTCTATTCTTCTTGGTGAAGATTGTTGGGAAAGAGAAGTGAAAGTGACTTTTACTACTATTTCAGTTTGGCTTGAGTTTCTTACATATGGACAATTATTGGTACTTCTCTTTTTTGTTCTTTGGAATACTATATAAAAGCCTGGATTTAAATTTTCTTTCTGAACTTTGAACTCTGTTTGGATTTATTTTTCTGAAAAAGTCAAAAAGTTTGATTAAAAGGAATAAAGTGCAAAACTTCCACATATCAATATGTCTATGAAGGTTCTCAGTCATCCAGGTGGAATTGTCTGTAGCTTGAATCATGTCAACTGGATTTCTATTTTCTCAGTGGAAACGTTTCGCTCCTTATCCAAGGAGCTTCTTCAGTCTGAGCAAAGTTAGTAAGGGAATCCTAAATATTTAGGATACTTCTCCCAGGATGGCCCAACACAGGAGAAGTAACACCACAGGACCAGAGTCAGCAGTTTATCTTCATCTAAAGGAAAAAGGGCACTCATTTGAGGACATTTATGATCTTCACTACATTTCTCTTTCAAACACAATGATCTTGGTGTTTGGTATATTATTTATTAAGTACATACAATAAACATGAATATCAAATCTATGGAACATTTGTTACAAATCATTTGAGTTCTTAGACAATATACCATTATCTATATATAGAATACACAGATATTTGCATTCCCAAATAACCGGTCCCTAAGCAATTCCTATACATTCACTTTTCCTCACAAACGCTTTGTGAGATGGGTTGGCCTGAGAGAGGGGGACAGGCTCAAAATCACTCAGCAGGTTTTCATGCCTAAGGCAGAACTAAAACTCATTGTCTCCTGGTTTTTAGGCCTGCATCTTCACTAGTACACCAAACTGGGTTCCTAATAGTTGACTGAGTGAAAAAATTTGTAGGGAACTCAGCAAAGCCTCGGGAATCTACGGAAACAAATTTATTTAGAAACACTGATAGTGAAGCCAACCCAACACATGTTTAAAGACTCCTTTGATTAAAAGGAATAGAGTGCAAAACTTCCACATATCAACCTTTATTTCCAAGCTGGGCATTGCGATTCATTGGGGACAACTGGCATTCATGAAAAATAAAAAGGGTGGGTGATTGTTGCTGATGAATAGGTACATTATGATCAGTAACATTATTTGTTATCCAATTACTTGATGGACAAGCCCCTCCTTCATTTCATCACTATTTATAAATCAGAACAAATACTAAATGTGGCCCAAATCCAAAACAAATGTGGCCTATCCCTGCATAAGTCAGAGATTGCTCCACTACCAAAGCAATAACCCAACCTCCTGTCAGATTTCTCATGTGAAATTGCAAATTGTTTTCTGTACAAAGCAAAGCTTTCTCATGGTGATGTGACGCCAGGTGGCCAGATAACAACAAATCGTCCTCATAGCTTTGAATGGCTTTGCCCATATCTTCCATAGATATGAAAGTGCAGGTGTCCAGTAAAGGTAACATGTGATGCATTGTTTACGTCTAGTCCCAAAACGTTCGCACGGGAATAGTTTGCCCCGATGCTCCATGGGAAAAGCCTGCTCTGGGAGAGCAGAGGGAGGGGGAGACAGCATGCAACACTGCCACCCATTGACAGGTTATGCTATGTGCTATGTGCTACAAACTTTGTGCCTGGTGTTTGCACACCTAAGTGTCAGCCAATCAGAAATTGGCAATGACTGTATATCTAACCATGCAAAATGGTGTTTCTTTGCTTCTTGACTTCTGCTCGTCTAGTAGCCATGTGTTCTGATCCTGAGGACTGAGAAGTGTGTAGCTATGCCTGATTCTGAGAGTGTTGTTCTCCTAGGTATGTGCTCCTTCATGTCTTATCAGTGGAAGCAACACATGTGAATAGTGTGTATTCTGCTTGTAAGCTATTTTTACTTAGCAATGCTGTACCTGTATATACAACTCTGCTTTATCTATAGTAAAGATTTTTTAGCTTTGAAAAGCTCCACTCTGAATATCTTGTCTATCAGAGTGGAGCTTTTCAAAGCTAAAAAAAAGACAAGATATTCAGAGTAAACTCACGTTACGCTAAGGAAAAAAAAGTCCCTAGAGACATATTGATATATTTTGTAAGAAAAGTGACAAAAGAGCAAATCTTAAAGAAACATTATAATACGAGACTAAACATAGAAGGGAAGGAAATAATTCTATTAAAAGAAATTCCCTTGAGAATATTAAGGAAAAGAAAAGACTATTCTTTCCTTACAGACAAATTAAGGCAACATAGTATTGCATTCAGATGGGAAAAATTGGAAGGCGTATCATTTGAGTTCAAAGGACAGAGATTCAAAATAACTTCCATTTTAAAAGCAAAAACTTTTTTAGAGAAATACAAGAAAGAAATGGGTTTACCAGAAGGAGAATTGACAAAAGGAGGAGAAACATCGAAAGACAAAGAGAAGACTGAAGATCTATCTGAGAAAGGAGCTACAGGTGTGGACTTAACAAAGGGATTTTAAAGAATAAAATACCAATGGAACTTAAATATCTGACATGGAACATTAATGGAGCTAATGCTCCACAGAAAAGAAGAAAGATATTTCATTTTTTGAAAAAACAGAAATTGGACATAAGTTGTTTACAAGAGACGCATATTTGTAAAAAAGATACTAAATATTTGATTCAAAAACAGCTTGGAGAAGAATTTATTTTGGCTGGATATAAAAAAACTAAAGGGGTAGTGTATTGTCGAAGGCTTGGCGACAGATGCTGGCGAAACGTTAGGAACCACAACTTCCAGAACACGGCCACACAGCCCGGAAGACCCACAACAGCCAATAAAGGGGTAGTCTTATATGTACAACCAAAGTTAAACCCAAAATTGATATTAGCTGATGAAGAGGGTCGATTCATTGTAGTAGAAACTAACATACAAGGAACGAAAACACTGATAGTTGGACTTTATGCACCGAATATGGATAAAGGAGTATTTTATAAAAACCTGATGGATAAACTTTTGGACTTAACGTATGACAATTGGTGTTTCATGGGGGATTGGAATGGGGTAATTTACCCCAGACTGGATAGACAGTCACAAAAAGAAGTGAAGCAAACACAGGGAAAATTGCCACAAACTTTTTTCGACTTGAAAGAGATGTTGGATTTACAAGACATTTGGAGATGTATGAATGGGACTTCCAGAGAATTTACATATTATTCAGAGAGATTTAAATCACATTCTAGAATAGATATGATCTTGATATCTAAAAATTTGATGATGGATATTAACAAAGTTGATATATTACCTAAGATTTTATCAGATCATAATCCAGTAATGTTGACTCTTAAAGGGAAACGGAATGTATTTAGATGGAGATTGAATGAGTCGCTACTACGGAATAATGATGTAGTTGATGTATGCAAAAAAAAATTAAGAGAATATTTTCAATTTAATTTGGACAAAGGGACTAATATTCAAACTGTATGGGAAGCCAGCAAAGCATATATGAGGGGTTATTTTATTCAATACAATGCTCAAATGAGGAAGAAAAAACAAAAAAGAATTCAATTGATTTTAGATGAAATTAAAAGTAAAGAGTTAGATTTGAGAGATAAACCAATGGATGACACTTTGCTCACTCAAATTAAATTCTTACAAAAGCAAATATCAATGATATTAACTCAAGAGATAGAGACTCAAATGAAATTTACAAAACAAAAATATTTTGAACATGCAAATAAACCAGGTAGATGGCTGGCTTATAACTTGAGGAAACAAAGACAAAAGAATTTGATTACTAATATTCAACATGAAGGAAAAATTTTGGTGAATAATATGGATATTCAAAAAGCCTTTCATGACTATTATTCTAAATTATATAAAAAACAAGATGTCAACTTGGATGAGATTGAAGAATATTTGAACAAACAAAAATTAACTGTTCTTAATGACCAACAAAGATTGACATTAAACAATGTTATAACAAAAGAAGAATTGACAAAAGCTTTTAAGAAAATTAGTAGTGGAAAAGCTCCTGGACCAGATGGATTGTCAGCAGCCTATTATAAATGTTTTGAAGAGGATTTATGTCTACCTTTGCAGAAGACTATGAATTCTATTTTGGAAACAGGAACTATGCCTGAAACCTGGAAAGAAGCACACATAACTTTGATCCCCAAAGAACAACAGGATTTAACATTAACTAAAAATTACAGACCAATATCTCTATTGAATAATGATTATAAGATATTCACAACGATATTAGCAGAAAGAATGAAGAATATACTTAAGGATTTTATTCATCAAGACCAAGCTGGTTTTCTACCCAAGAGGCAAATACGAGACAATGTTCGAAATATATTAGATGTAATTGAATATTTGGAACAACACTATGATAAACAAGCTGCCTTGATATTTATTGATGCGGAAAAAGCTTTTGACAACTTAAATTGGCTTTTTATGTTTAAAGTATTGGAAAATATGAATTTTGGAGGAAATTTTATAAAATGGATTAAATCAATATATACTCCACAATTTGCCAAAATAATTGTTAATGGAGAATTTAGTAAGCCATGTGAAATCCAAAAAGGTACTAGACAAGGTTGTCCATTATCTCCACTTTTGTTTATGCTGGTATTAGAGGTTTTACTTAGAGATATTAGACAGGATGATGGTATCCATGGTATCAAAGTTAAAAAAGAAGATTATAAACTAAGAGCCTTTGCTGACGACCTAGTCATTACCTTGGAAAATCCACTAGAAGGAATTGAAATATTAATACAGAAATTAAAAGACTTTGGGTCGCTAGCAGGGTTTAAAGTGAATTTACAGAAGACAAAAGTTTTGACTAAAAATATGGATTACCACCAACAAGAGAAACTGAAAGAAATAACAGGATATTCAATGGAAGAAAAAGTAAAATATTTGGGAGTATACTTAACAACTAAAAATGTTAAATTGTTCAAGAATAACTATATTCCACTTTGGATGGATATTAAGAAAGATTTGGAACATTGGGAAAAACTGCAATTATCATTATTAGGTAGAATTTCAGCAATCAAAATGAATGTTTTGCCAAGAATTTTATATCTTTTTCAAGCACTACCTATATTGGCATCAGAAGAACCTTTCAAACAATGGCAGCGAGATATTTCTAAGTTTATTTGGCAAGGAAAAAAACCAAGGATAAAATATAAAGTTTTGCAAGATTCAAAGGAAAGAGGTGGACTGGGTTTACCGGATTTGAAATTATATTATGCTGCTTGCTGTTTAGTATGGATAAAAGAATGGATAGTTTTGAAAAATGAAAAATTATTGAATTTGGAGGGACATGAATTAAGATACGGATGGCATGGATATTTGTGGTACGACAAAGTGAAAGTTAATGTGGATTTTAAAAATCATTATATTAGAAGATCTTTATTAAGAATTTGGAATAAATATAAATTAATTTTATGTTACAAAAACCTTTATGGATTTCTACACAAGAAGCATTTTATAGAACAGAAGTAAGAGTTAAAGATAAATGGTTGACTTACAAAGATCTTTTAAAAAAAGAACAAGGACAATATAAAACTAAATCAAAAGAAGAATTGGCCTCTGAAGGATATACTTTCCAATGGCTTTCATATATGCAACTTGTAGAAAAATTTAAATCAGACAAAAAAGACTTTGAATTTGAACAAAATAAATCGGAATTTGAGATACAACTATGTGAGACAGATGATCATTTAATTGCCAAAATGTATAAATTATTGTTAAAAGGCGAAATGGTAGAGGAACAAGTTAAAGATTGTATGATTAAATGGGCAAAAAATATTGGTCATAATATTCAAATGCAACAATGGGAGGATATGTGGACTAAAGGATTAAAATTTACTCTGTGTTATAATTTGAAGGAAAATTTCTACAAAATGATGTACAGATGGTATATGACCCCACAAAAGTTAGCTAAAATGTATGGGAATGTATCCAACTTATGTTGGAAATGTAAAAAAAAAGAGGGGTCATTTTATCATATGTGGTGGACTTGTGAGATTGCTAAGAAATTTTGGACTCAGATACATTCATTGATGCAAAATATTTTACAAATTCAAGTTCCATATAAACCAGAATTATTTTTATTGGGAATAACAGAAGAACAAATAGGAAAGAAATTTACAAGAATTATGCAATATATGGTTACAGCAGCAAGACTTATATATGCACAAAATTGGAAAAACCAGACTATACTTACAATACAGGACTGGATGTTAAAAGTAATGGAAATGGCAGAAAACAATAAATTGACATGTTTATTAAAAGAAAATACAAATTATTATTTTCTTAAAGAGTGGAAACCATTAATGGACTATTTACAAAATGCAGGAGGAGTAAAGCTTATATGGGGTTTTGAAGATTAAAATATACATAAATTGATATATTAGACAGGAAATGCTCTACAATGTTATATATAGACCTAGCATGTAAGAGACTATTTTTTAAATCACTATGACCAGAGATAAATCGGAAGTTCTAATTTCTATGTTTCATCTTTCTCTTTTTCTAGTTACTTTACTACACTTTTTTCTTTCTTTCTTTGATTTGTATTTCTATTTCTTTTTCCTTTTCAACCTTTTATCTATGTATATTTAAAATTCAATAAAATATATTAAAAAAAAGAAAAGAAAATGAATGTATAAAAGTATACATATGCCTGAATACTCTTTCTCTTCTTCATTATTGGACTGCGCTGTGAATACGTCTGTATGCTGTTTTGCAGAGAACATCTGTACAAAGTTGTATGTATGTAAATAGACACTTAACACTGACTATTGTGTCTGAGTCGTTTCTTATCTTAGGCCTGAAGGACTTCACATCTACATAACACGGCTACTCTGAAAAACTCTGACATAACTCACCATTGCTCTCCTATCCTGCAACTTCCATGCAGAGGTGGTTCACAACTCACAACTGCCACTAAGTCATCAAGACTGATAACCCTTCTTTGCCAAAAAATTTGTCAATCCCCCTGCAGAGGTTAGTAGCTGCTATCACATCCTGTGAGATGGATTCCACCAGTTACTTTTCTCTTATGTGCCGAAGAAGTAGGGAGATGGGCAGTATGGGGCATTCCACCTCTTTCACTGGGAAAGCATATCCCCTCAAAGATAACCCTTGGACTGTCTGATATAACCTGCCACCTGCTCTTTCCAGCTGCGGCTCAGTACATCCACTGCCCAGAAGACCAACGCCCAAGCAGGAACTAAGTCTGGTGCATTTCCAAGGCCATGAACTTTCTCTCATATGAGGATACACTCGGCTTCCTTTTAGTTTGCCTAGCTCTTTTCTTCTCTTTGCTCACAATCCTTGTGTTGGCAGCCTTCATTAAATTATGCAACACACCAATCATGAAGGCCAACAACCGAGATCTCACCTACTGTCAGGGTTCAAAGTTGAATCCTGCCATTAATTGTGTAGTGTTAGTGTAAGCTTGTGGAATGTGAGGAGGAATGTGAGAATGTGTCCCTTTATGTCGTTTTATCCTGAGGCTACTGCTGAAATCACAGGGAGCTTGTTGGTGAGAATCGACCATCTACCACCTATCTATTTGGCAGACAGTGACACGTCGGGTGAGAGTGAGGAGGAGGAAAAGGACCGTGGGGCTAAAAGTGGACTGTGTTTTAAATGCAGCAAGGAGGGCCATCGAATTAGCAACTGCCCTCAAGCCATGTATGTGGTGAAGAAGAAACAAGAGATTAAAGCGGCTAAACCACTACCAGCAAAGAGAAAGGGAGCAGCCATAGCCGTCGAGGAGCCAAGCAAAGCAGAATTGTTCAGTGGAGAGAACAACTCTACAGATGAAGAATTTCTGCCAGCGGGAAACTCCAACTGCCTGTCCTGAGATTTGCTGGAGGATAGGCATTTGCAGATAGGCACGCTGATTCCCTTGTGAGTGGTGACTGTCCCAACATGCAAGTAAAGGTAAAAATTGAGACTTTGGATGGGAGGGATCAAGCTAGTTTGCTAGCTATGTTGTACTCTGGGTATTCTAGGTGTTTGATTCACCCTGCCATAGTGATTGGACTGAGAATGAAATTATATAAACTCAAGGTACCAATAATATTTTGTCAACTTGATGGTTCTGACATGAAGGGGGCCCAAGAGAATATTATACAGAAGAAGTAAAAATGACTATTGGGACACATCAAGAGACTGTACGGTTCATAGTGGCACCCATAGCTAATCAGCCAATAGTGTTGGGGCTGACATGGTTAAGGGAACGCAATCCCCATATTGACTGGGTGTCTGGGGATATGGAGTTTGCTGATGGGTCCTATGCAGGTTTAGAAATCTTTCTTTGATTTGTATTTCTATTTCTTTTTCCTTTTCAACCTTTTATCTATGTATATTTAAAATTCAATAAAATATATTAAAAAAAGAAAAAGAAAAGAAAAGCTCCACTCTGTGTCTGTTTACTCTGTGCCTCTTTCCCTATAAGCCAGCATTTATCCAACACCTCCCACAGGAGGAGCTGTGTAAGAACACTATTCAGATGGGCACAAATGCACTGCAGCAACCCAGAACACCAGAAAAAGGAAACAGACCACTTATATAGCATCTTCCAGCAAAATGGATACCCACGCAACTTTATTAAAAAGTGCCTGACCACTCAACCCACCACAGCAAAACCAACAGAAGCTATGAAAAGGATTACACTGCCATACATCAGAAACATCTCAGAAACTACTAAAAGACTGTTACAACCACACAACATCACAGAAGCACACAACCCAACCAAAACCCTTCAGAACATTGTAAGTAAACCAAAAGACCCAGTAGCCCAAGAAGGAAAAACAGCAGTTATCTACAACATACAGTGTAAGGATTGTAAAAGCCACTATGTAGGACAGACTGGCAGAAGATTAGCAGAATGCATCCAGAAACACCAACTAGCAGTCAGAAGACATGATGAAAACTCCTTAATCTCACAACACATGGACAGATTTAACCATACTTTCAACTGGGAACTGTTAGCAACTTAAACCAAGCCAAATCCAAAAATGCTAGAGAATTCCTGGAAGCTTGGCACTCAAACAAAGCAGCCATCAACAGACACATAGAGGTAAGCAACATTTACATAACATTCATAGGGACACGGTGGCTCACCAGGTTAAACAGCTGAGCTGTAGGCTGCCGATCAGAAGGTCAGCAGTTCGAACTCCGCATGACGAGGTGAGCTCTCGTCGTTAGTCCTAGCTCCTGTCAACCCAGCAGTTCGAAAGCCTAGCAAGTAGATAAATGGGTACCACCGTAAAGTGGGCTAATTTGCTGGCATCCTGTCGGGAAGTCGGCTCTGCCAGAGGAGAGGATCGGAGGAAGATCAAATGATGGTGGTGACGACGGACCCGGATGTGACAGCTACAGGATGTCAGCAGCCGGCTCAAGGCATCCTGGGAATTGTAGTCCAGAGCCTTAGAGTCGGTTCCCTTACCCCTCTCCATTCATGCACGGTGAAATGTAAATTTGGTTTATTGTATAATTTGAATTGTATATATGATTGTAAGCCGCCTAGAGTCCTAAACTAGGGAGGGGATAGGCGGGGTATAAATATCACTAAATAATAAAATAAAAATAATAAATTCATAAGAAAGAACAGAAAAGACAGAAGACCAGAACACCTCCTTGCCAGCAATCATCACCGAGATATGCAAAGATTAACACCAAAATTAGTACCAGAGTAACAATCAAACAGCACAATAAACCCTAATCAAGGAATATGTCGATGAAGGTTCTCAGTCATCCAGGTGGAACAGTCTGTGGCTTGAATCATGTCAACTGGATTTCTATTTTCTCAGTAGAAACTTTTCACTCCTTATGTGAAACGTTTCTACTGAGAAAATAGAAATCCAGTTGACATGATTCAAGCCACAAGCCTAATCAAGGAACTATTAACTCAGTCAATCAACCAAGTAGCAAACAGCAGCCCAATCAAGGAACTACTAAGGAGAGAACAACACCTACATCAAAACAAGCAGGACAAACCATGGTATATAAACAGAGAGCAAGTCCTACTCCCTTTGCGCACTGAAGGTATTGCCTGGCCTGGCAATGAAACGTCTGCAAGAAAACAAGGCTCAAAGCACACCAAGGACTCCACACATCAGAGATTCTTTTTTTAAAAAAGTAAATTTTATTTCGATTCACCATACGTAACAAACATAATACATAACATTAATTACATTTATATACATACATTAACATTACATTACATTACATTACTCACTACACAACATGTCAAAATATCTAGTCTTTTTTTAAAATTTTAATCTATATCTTACTCTAACCTTAATATGCTGTTTATTCGTTCAGTCGCTTCCGACTATTCTTGACTTCAAGGACCAGCCCACGCCAGAGCTTCTTGTCGGCTGTCACCATCCCCAGCTCCCCCATGGTTGAGTCTGTCACCTCCAGAATATCATCCATCAAAGATATCTCCAATATTATTATCCTTCCTATACAGATCTTCTGTATATTCTTGCCACCTTTTCTTGATCTCTTTGATCATACCCATTTTTGCATGGAATTTACCTCCGATGTTTCTAATTTTCTGGAAGAGGTCTCTTGTCCTTCCTATTCTATTGTCTTCTTCCACATCCGCACATTGCTTGTTTAAAAATAATTCCTTATCTCTTCTGGCTAACCTCTGGAATTTTGCATTTAATTGGGCATATCTCCCCCTATCACTGTTGACTTTTGCTTTCCTTCTTTCTTGGGCTACTTCCAGTGTTTCAGCAGACAGCCATCTTGCCTTCTTGGTTTTCTTTTTCTTTGGGACGTTTTTTGTTGCTGCCTCCTGAACAATGTTGCGAACTTCTGTCCATAGTTCTTCTGGGACCCTATCTACTAAATCTAGTCCCTTAAATCTATTCTTCACCTCCACTGCATATTCCTTAGGAATATTAGTGAGCTCATATCTAACTGATCTGTGGGTCTTCCCTATTCTCTTTAGTCTGATTCTAAATTTTGCAATAAGAAGTTCGTGATCTGAACTACAGTCAGCTCCAGGTCTTGTTTTTACCGACCGTATAGATGTCCGCCACCTTTGGCTGCAAAGGATGTAGTCAGTCTGATTTTGGTGTTGACCATCTGGTGAAGTCCATGTATAAAGTCGTCTTTTAGGTTGTTGGAAGAGAGTGTTTGTTATGCACAGTGAGTTGTCTTGGCAAAATTCTATCAGCCTATGTCCTGCTTCATTTTGTTCTCCCAGACCTTGCTTGCCTGTATTTCCAGGTGTCTTCTGACTACCCACCTTAGCATTCCAGTCTCCTGTAATGAAAATAACATCTCTTTCTGGTGTATTATCCAGTAGGTGCTGCAGAACCTCATAGAACTGATCTACTTCTGCTTCTTCAGCAACTGTGGTTGGGGTGTATATTTGGATCACTGTGATGTTAAATGGCTTACCCTGAATTCGAATTGAGATCATTCTATCTTTTTTGGATTGTATCCAAGCACTGCTTTAGCCACTTTATTATTAATTATGAAGGCTACTCCATTTCTTCTGTGGTCCTCTTGTCCACAGTAGTAGATCTGGTGGTCATCTGATGTGAAGTGACCCATCCCAGTCCATTTCAGTTCACTGACACCTAAAATGTCTATATTTAATCTTGACATCTCACCAATAACCACATCCAATTTGCCCTGGCTCATAGATCTTACATTCCAGGTTCCTATGGTGTGTTGATCTTTAGAACATTGGATTCGTCGTTCACCACCAGCACCGTCGACCGCTAGCCATCCTTTCGGCTTTGAGCTAGCTGCGTCATCACATCTGGGGCTAGTTGAACGTATCCTCTGTTCCTCCCCAGTAGCATTTTGACCATCTTCCGACCTGGGAGTCCCATCTTCCGATGGTATACCGACATATCTTTTGTTGTACTGATCCATTTAGTTTTCATGGCAAGAATACTGGGGTGGGTTGCCATTACCTTCCCCAGGGATCGTATTTAGTCTGACCTCTCTGCCACAACCTTCCCGTCTTGGGTGTCCCTTCACGGTTTAGCTCATGGTTTCATTGAGGTGCTCAAGCTCCAGCACCACGACAAGGTAACGATCTCCTTTGCTGGATATATATATATATATATATATATATGAAGATAATGGGATGATGAGGTGGAATTAGAATTATGTTATGACAGGATGACATATTTTTACAATATTAGAAGTAAATAAGCTTTTTATTTGTTATACTAATTGGATTTTATTGAAGATACAAATATAGATATAAAAATGGAAGGAGCGAATAAAACATATTAAACTGATGCAGCAATGAACGTTTAACTGTTACTTCAAGGAGTGGAAGCTAAAGATGGACTATTGGAAGATAACAAGTAAGGTGAAACTTATATGAAGATCAGAAGATTGGATTATAGAAATTAAAGAGTATATGATAAAGAAATGTTCCTGTGTATTGTATGAAGGACTAACATTTAAAGTTAAATATTGTATTTAAAGTTCAAGGATAGATTGGAGGACATCTATTTTCTATGTTTCCTTTGTTTATTATTTTTTGACTTCACTTTTTCTTTACTTTTTTCTTACTTTGTATTTCTATTTCTTTTTTCTGTTTCAACTTTTAATATGTATCGTAAAATTCAATAAAACTTATTAAAAAATTTTTTGTCGATTTGTCTAACTGCATTAATTCCATTATTTTCATGATCCAGTCCTCTTTTGTTGGTATAATTTCTTGTTTCCAACATTGAGCATATTTTATTCTTGCTGCTGTACTTAAATTTAAGAGTACAAACTTTTGTTTTTTATTTATGTTATCATCCATTTTACCTAGCAAATAAAATTCTGGTTTCATCCTTACATCTTTATTATTTTACATACATATTTATGTATTTTACTCCAGTATTTTTTTTATTATTATTATTTCAATTTATTTTTTATTATTTCAATTTATTTATTATTATTTCAATTTATTTTTTTATTCAAAAAATAAAAAAAAAATATTTTTTGCTTTTGTGCATGTCCACCATACATGATAAAAAGACCCACTTTTAATTTTACATTTCCAACATAAATTAGTGTTACTAAATTTTGATTTGAATAAAATCTCAGGAGACATATACCATCTAAAAATCATTTTATACAAATTTTCTCTTAAATTATTATTTAAATTAAATTTCATATTTTTAATTCAAATATCTCCACACATCAGAGATTCTTGCGCCTCATTAAATTTTCTCTGCAATTCAGGTCAGGCCTCAGTAGGATAATGTAGCATTTGGGAAAAAAGATACAAGCCAAGAGACCAGCTCCAGAAGTCAAAATGGAGAAAATCTCCACGGCTACCATGGACTTCCCTTTGGAGCTCAGATAGGTGGGGAGGAAGGAGATCCAAACACTGCAAAAGACCAGCATGCTAAAAGTAATGAACTTGGCTTCATTAAAGCTGTCGGGCAGTTTCCTAGCAAGAAAGGCCAGCATGAAACTGAAGAGAGCCAAAAAACCCAAGTAGCCAAGGGCAGCGTAAAACATTGAACCTGAGCCTTCCTTACATTCCAAGATGGTCTCTCCTACCAAGGAGTGGAAGTCCAAGTGGGGAAACGGGGGAGAAGTTACCAGCCAAGTGGCACAAAGAACTGTCTGGACCAGGGGACAGGCTAAAACAATGGAGTTGGTCAGTGGTTTTCCTAAGAGTTTCCTTGTCCTGTTTCCTGGTTTGGTGGCCATGAAGGCTAGAACCACCATGACAGTTGTTGCCAAAACAGAAGAAACAGCAAGGGAAAAGAGAATGGCAAAGACAGTTTGTCGGAAGAGACAGGTAAGCTTCCCCGGTCGACCAACGAAGAGTAAGGAGCAGAGGAAGGAGAGCAGGAGGGAGACGAGGAGGATGTAGGTGACATCACGGTTGTTGGCCTTGACGATCGGTGTGTCACGGTGCTTTAGGAAAATTGCCAAGACTGCCAATGTGATCACAAAGAGAGAAATTGCTAGAGAAGCTAAAGTGTATCCCAGGGTCTCCTGATAGGAAAGGAAGTGGATCTTCTTGGCAATGCAGTGATCTTTGCCCTTGTTAGGGTACTGGTCTTCTGGGCAGGGGTCACAGTGAGCTGCATCTGAAATCAAGTGTCTTTGTCTAAGAATTTCATATGTATCAGCTGTGAGCAAGTTCCCTCCCCCAGGTTTCTTAGGGGTGACATGACTGTTCCCTCTCTGCAGTAGCCAACTTACAGATGGTGATGGAATGACCTACTGTGCAAATTTTGCAGCCCAACAAAGGGAAAAACATCTTAGGTTGAAGTTGAGTATAGACATGGGTTGGTTTCATGCATGGATCTATGGAGTTCCAATTGTGAAGTCTGCTATGGTGTCAGGATTGAGTCTGAGCCCGATGGGTCCGATTTGGAGGTAGAAGGGCCAATAAAAATTAAAGCAGGAAAGAATGGGGATTGCACAAAATTTGAATCAGTTTCTCAGCAGGCGACTGGAGGCAGCCTAGTAGGACACTCGCCTCCACCTATAGAGAAAGAAAAAGAAGTGCAAGAACAGAAGTTGGAAATGTGGACAGAACAACGTGAAGCACGATTGGTGCCCGATCACAAACGGTGAGAAAATCAAAGGGATAAAAGACGAGCGCAGCGTGCATCCATTGCCACAGAAAACAGTTCACATTCTGTCCTGCATCTTGGAGTGAATCACAATCCTGTCACCATGCCAGACTCCCTGATTGGATCTCGCCCTGCTCCATGCCAGAGCCTTGCCGTGTAACCCAGCAAAGCCTCATGCCAGAACCTTGCCTCACCATCCAGCCAAGTTTTGTGCCAGAGACTTGCCATGCCACCCCACCCAGCCTTGTGCCAGAACCCTGCCTCATAGCACTGCCATGCTTTGAGCCAGAATCTACCCTTGACTCCACACCTCTTCTCATGTCAGAATGTTGCTCTGCCTTTGCGCCCAGCCTCGAAATGGACCCTCACCTTGCAGCCTCCACATCCAGCCTCAAGCTGGAACCTCACCTTGCAGCAGCCGCGCCCAGCCCCATGCCAGAATCTTGCCTTGCCTCTACATCAAGTCTCCCACCAGAGCCTCGCACTGCAGACATGCCAAGCCTTGAGCTGGAGTCACATCCTGCAGCCATGCCAAGCCTCGTGCTGAGATAGTTCTTTGGTACAGTGCCAAGCCTTGCGCCAAAGCCTCACACCACAGCTGCACCAAGCCTTGTGCCAAGATTCTTCCTTGCTGCATCACCGAGCCTCATGCCAGAACCTTGCACCACAGCCACACCAAGCTTCTTGCTGGGACTTTGCATTGTAACCCAATCTTGGCTGCCCACATGCACGCCAACCAGGAATGGTACAACACTTGCCACCCGAACTCTGTGAGCTTCCTGTGTCATATTGTTTTTCCTAGAAATACTTTGTGTGTATTGATTGTAAATAAAAGCCTTATTGTACACCTTCCGGCTTTGGATCTTAGTCGGAACAGGACAGATTGTCTGTGGCCATAACCTATTTGGGAAAAGGAAGGTGGTAGACCTGGGACTAATTGACAATGGCATACCAGCAGCTCACCAAGTACTTAAGACCCAAGCCATGATTGACTCGCGGGCCACTGCCAATTTCATTGATGAGTGGTTTGCCCAAACAGCAGGGCATACCTCAGCACAAGGTGAAGCCCGCACTGGTCATCAAGACTATTGATGGCCGGACTCTCCACTCCGGTCCTGTGTCCTCCACCATGCAAGGTCTTCTTATGCAAATTGGTAGGAACCAGGAGTGGCTGGAATTCTATGTGGTTATCAAACCTCACTTCCCATGTGGTGCTGGGGTTGGAGTGGCTATAAGCACACAAGTCACAGATTGAGTGGTCTGGGATGGTTGAATTCTCCAGCCCTCAGTGTGCGGGGCCCAATGCCCAATGTTTTTGCTGCCAGACAATTCGTAGCACCCCATCTGCCACTGCCTCCACAGCTCCGATGGTTCACGGACGTCTTCAAAGAGAAAGAAGCAGACCAGCTACCACCCCACAGATCCTATGACTGCCCATAGACCTAGTTCCGGGTGACTGACTGGATCAACACCAATGGCATTGCCATTGAAACTGGTAAGGTAGAGGCACTCCAGTCCTGGCAGCCCCCATGCCAAGCCAAGGACATGCAATGCTTATTGGGGTTTGCAAACTACTATTTGGAATTTCATCTGTCACTTTGCAGAGCTCACCACTCCTCTCTCAAATCTACTTTGGAAATGGACTAATTTTATGTGGGGGGATGCCAAGCAATGGGAATTTGACTGTCTCAAATTCACCTTCAACTTGGGCCCCATCCTCAGACACCCAGATCCTCTCCAGGCAATTGTAGTCGAAACGGATGCGTTAGACATCGCCATCAGGGCTATTCTACTGGAAGCAGATCCATGAACCAGAACCTTGTTTCCCTGTGCATGCCACACCTGGAAGTTGGCACCTGCCGAAAGATCCTACACCATCTTGGACAAGGAATTATTAGCATCTGAGAACTAGAGGCACCACCTAGAGGGAGTCCGTCATTCCATTGCAGTGAGGACAGGACATCACTATCTGGAGCATTTGAAGACTGCGAAGAGTTTGAACCAGAGGAAGATTCGCTGGTCGTTGTTCTTCTCACGCTTCAACTTCCAAGTGAAATGACACTGCAGTGGTGCCATGACAATGCCGCTGCACACCATTTTGGTTCTTTAAATGTTAGACCTGGAGTTTTGTTGGCCTCGCATTCGGGATGAGGTGAAACAATTTGTTATCATGGCCCGAGTGCCACTGGGCCAAGAATCAGACAGGGAAGCCTTCAGGCCTTCTTATGCCCCTACCCACACCGGGACAACCTTAGGAGGCCATATTTATGGACTTCATAACAGAACTCTCAGACTCCCAAGGCACCATGACCATTTTGGTGGTGGTCAATTCAATGACTAAGATGGCGCATTTCATAGTATATAGAGGTCTTCCCACTGCTGAAGAAACAGCGCAACTGTATATTAAACATGTCTTCAGGCTGCATGGGTTGGCCAAGTGTGTGATCTCGGATAGAGGATCCCAGTTAACTGCCTACTTCTGGAAAGCACTCCTCAAGAACTTGAGTATTGAGAGTCACTTATTGTCAGCTTATCGCCCAGAATCGAATGGGATGACAGAATGGGTGAACACCAATTTCAATTTATTTATTACAGTCATAGACTAGTACAAATAAAAATACGCCATATGTAGCCAATAAAAGTTCTCAGCTATAATAAAATAAATAAAATCCATATCTAAAATTAGTTTAGCAAAATACTTAACATTTGTATTGGAGCAGTAACTGAGTTGTTACATTGTCTGTAGCTTGAATCTGGATTTCTATTTTCTCAGTGGAAACATTTCGCTCCTTATCCAAGGAGCTTCTTCAGTCTGAGCAAAGTTGGTAAGGGAATCCTAAATATGTTTCTAGGTAGCTGTGTGACCTTACACCTGGGGCTAGGTCATGGTTATATTGAGATGTTATTTTAAGTCCTTTTATCATCTAAAGGAGGATCGTTAAGATCACCATGCTGCTGTTGAGCTTGTGAAATGGTCTTAATCTTCCTAGGCACAGAAGACAAAGCCGGGAGGAAGATGGGAGAAAGATTGTGCCTGAGGCCCCCACCTCTATTCAACGAAGGATTTTCCAAGTTGGCATAAATGGATTCCTTGACCCCTCTCTCAAACCACCTATCTTCTCTGTCTAAAATGTGAACATTAATGTCCTCAAATGAGTGTCCTTTTTCCTTTAAATGAAGATAAACTGCTGACTCTGGTCCTGTGGTGACCCCAGGTGTAAGGTCACACAGCTACCTAGAAACATATTTAGGATTCCCTTACCAACTTTGCTCAGACTGAAGGAGCTCCTTGGATAAGGAGCGAAACGTTTCCACTGAGAAAATAGAAATCCAGTTGACATGATTCAAGCTACAGACAATTCCACCTGGATGACTGAGAACCTTCATAGACATATTGAGTTGTTACATCAATTTCCAACAGGATAATTGGGCGGACCTGCTAGCAGTAGTGGAATTTGCCTACAACAATGCACTTCCCCAGTTCCACCACACTTCCACGCTGCACACTTCCACTTCTCTTCTTGGAGAACTACAGGGTTTACCCTCAACACCTCCCCATTGTGCCCCCAGAATCCTCCGTGCCCGCTGCCAACCAGCTTTTTCAGCTGGTTTTATACACCAAACATCTGACCTCCATGCGCCTATCCCAGAAATTGGACTACCGCTTCCTGGGACCTTTTCCAGTTGAAGTTGTGATCAACCCCTTCGCCTTCAGCTTAACCCTGCTGTCCCACATGTGGGTACACCCCATGTTTCATAGATCCTTGTTAATACACACATCAACGTCATGCTCCCTGAGATCCATGAAGCCGACTCTCCCTCCAGTCATCATTCAAGAGGAACCCAAGTACGAGGTTGTACGCATCCTGGACTCGTGCTTTCGTCATGGTTGCCTCCACTACCTCATCCATTGGACGGGGTACAGACCAGACAAATACTTGTGGGAGAATGTGAAAGATGTACACGCACCCTGTTAGGTGAGTGACTTTCACTGGCAATATCCCCATAAACCCAGACCTTCCAGTCAGGGAGAAAGGGGTACTATGGTAGGGGTAAGTGTCAGGATGGAGGCTGAGTCCTATGAGTCCAATTTGTAGGTCGAAGGGCTGATAACAATTATACTGGGAAAGAACAGGGATACCATGAAATTTGAATCAATTTCTGAGCAGCCGATTGGAGGCAGCCCAGTAGGAGACTCTTCTCCATGCTTGACCGTACAAGAAGGGAAGTGGGAAAGGCAGATAAAACAATGCGAAGCATGATTGGTGCCCTATCACAAACAGCATAAAAATCAAGGTGATAAAAGACGAACACAGTGTGCATCCATTGCCGGAGAAAACCATTCACATTCCATACCATGTCCCTGAGTGAATCGTGATCCCGTCACCATGCGAGACTCCCTGATTGGACCTCGCCTTTCTTCCACACCAGAGTCTTGCTTCTAACACACCCAAGCCTCATGCCAGAAACAGAAACAGAAACAGCCGAGTTTTGTTCCAGAGCCTAGCCTTGCCACCCCATCCAGCCTTGTGCTGGAACACTGCCTCAAAGCACTGCCATGCTTTACACCAGAATCTAGCCTTGCTGCCGTACCTCATCCCATGTCGGAAACATGCCCTGCCTTTATACCCAGACTCGAGTGGCAACCTCCCCTTGCAAACTTGGCACCCAGCCCTGAGCTGGACTTGCATCCTGCATTCTGCAGCGATGAGAAGCCTCATGCCAGAACCTCAAACCGCTGTCATCCCAAGCCTTGCGCCGGGACTTTGCATTGCAGCCACATGGTGGATGCCCACATGTCTATGAAGGTTCTCAGTCATCCAGGTGGAATTGTCTGTAGCTTGAATCATGTCAACTGGATTTCTATTTTCTTAGTGGAAACGTTTCGCTCCTTATCCAAGGAGCTTCTTCAGTCTGAGCAAAGTTGGTAAGGGAATCCTAAATATGTTCCTAGGTAGCTGTGTGACCTTACACCTGGGGCTAGGTCATGGTTATATTGAGATGTAATTTTTAAGTCCTTTTATCATCTAATGGAGGGTCGTTAAAATCACCATGCTGCTGTTGAGCTTCTGAAATGGTCTTAATCTTCCTAGGCACAGAAGACAACACGGGGAGGAAGATGGGGGAGAGTTTGTGCCTGAGGCCCCCACCTCTATTCAAGGAAGGATTTTCCAAGTTGGCATAAATGGATTCCTTGACCCCTCTCTCAAACCACCTATCTTCTCTGTCTAAAATGTGAACATTAATGTCCTCAAATGAGTGTCCTTTTTCCTTTAGATGAAGATAAACTGCTGACTCTGGTCCTGTGGTGTTACTTCTCCTGTGTTGGGCCATCCTCCTGTACAAAGGTTGTTTGGTTTCTCCAATGTAGAGTTCAGAGCACTCCTCACTGCACTGGATTGCATAAACTACATTGCTTTTCTTATGTTTTGGAGTTTGATCTTTGGGGTGTACAAGCCTCTGTCTCAGTGTGTTGGTGGGTTTGAAATATACAGGTATGTGGTGTTATTTGGCAAACACCACATTGGTTGGTGTGACCCTTTTCTTTGGGCGTTTCCCCTCTCCTACTTTCTCTAGTCCTTCTCCCACTGCTACTGACCATCCTGCCAACTTAGGCTTTGTAGATTCGAGGGAGGGGGAGTTTTGGTTACCTCTTTTTTCTGTGTTTTCTGTTTCTCCCATCCGTCTTCTCCTGCTTGCTGTGATGCTCTCGCCATCAGCTCTAGAGTAACTCACAGATGCATGAGTTCTTAGAAGTAGAAGAGTTTATTACAGGATACAGAAGCTAGCACGAACAAAGACTTGAATGGCTGGAACCTGTAAAGTCTGCACATTTAAATCTTCCCTTCCCCCCCACAAGGTTCTTTGGTGTTGACACGTGTAACTCGTGCCTTTCCAAGCTGCTCAGACATCCGCTCGCGGAGATGTGTATTCACGATCGTCAGCTAGGTTTACTTCAAAGCCAGCGTCTCTTTCATGTCACTTGCAGCCTCCTGGAATGTGCATCCCATCTAGCGTCTTTGGCAGAGATCTGCCGATCTCTGACACTGCCTTGATTGCAATGTGTGTTTCTAACTAACAGGTTGGAGAATTCAACTGTAAAAAGAAGTTATTTTTCTTTGGTATGGCAAGCGCCCTTCACTGAAGTACCTGCATGTCTGTGGAACATCTGCATGTGTTCACAACCCCAGGTCACAGAGAAGGAAGAACCAAGGAAGCACAGTGCTTCAGGTTGTTGGTTGTTGGTTGTTGGTTAAAATCCAAGGCTTATCGGTGTTTCATTAGGCCATGGTCAAATCCAAATCTCCAGAAGTGCTTTATGTTGAAGCAGCCTACTGGTTGGGAAAGGTTACATGCTAAGGTTGCAGAAGTGTTGCTGCATTGCTAATGTAAACCCACTGTCCATGGTTCAGTAGATGGGCAAAAACCAGTTTAGGTTTCTTCTGTTCCCCAGTCTCCGAGTGTGAAAAGGGCCCCTCAGGTGAAGGAAGTGGAAATTTCATCTGAGCAGTTGCAGGGCCTGGAGAGGGAGTCAGGTAGTGGAAGGAAAGAAGACGGTGATGGGGAAAGCACAGTGGTCATTCCTCATGGGTCCTCTTATTCCACAAGGGTGTGAAGCCTGACAGATTTGTGAGTTAGCAGGTGACAGAGTGTCAAGTTACCTGTGAAAAACCCTGTCTTTTCAAGACGTGTTGCTCCTGCCTTTTGAGAGGCAAGAAGAACATTGGAACACAGCTGTGGATAGTCTGTTTTAGTTTTGGTGAAGTGTTAAAAGTAACCAACCTGTCCTTTGTTTTAATAAGCTGTAGGTTCCAGATGAATGTTCAGAAAGACATTTCTTCCTGATAATACTCTGCAATGTAAAGCCAGCTTTGTTGCCCAGGGATTTCACAAAAGGTGTTTGTGAACTGTGAATCTAATGTATGCACCCACAGCTAGGCCAGAATGTTGACGTGTGGTGCGTTTTCTGGTTGCGTAGCGTGGAAACAGGTGTCCATTTACATATTGTGATGTTGACACAGCATATTTGAATATAGATCTCCCTGAAACAGTGTGTGTAAGGCAAGCCTTATGGCTCTACATGTGTGACAAGTCCCAGACAGTTCATTGACCTAACAGGGTGCTTTATGGATGTTAAAGCAGGCCAGTCATTGATAGCATGGTACAGATGCTAACTGGGATGTGTAGAACAGTCACGTGCTGTTTTCTGTGTGTACATAAAAAAGTGTAGAAGTTTGTGTAGAACCTCTTACTTATGTAGTTGGTTTTCTGCTTAGAAACTGAATCTTACCACCTTGTATAAGAATTTGTCAGTCAGCTGAGGTAGTAATTCCAGCTAAAGGAGTAAGGCACAAATTCAAACATTTATCTTGGTGTTGAAGTTACAAAAGCCCAGAACAGAGAATCCTATGGTTCTTGAGCATGTCAAATGACAGAGTGTCACAGAGTGTCATTTGTATAAAGGAAAGCTTATCCTTAATTTGTTGTACAGTATATCACTCTGCAGTAACGCAGTGGACATGCCCTGAATTAGTTTCTCCCAGGTAGGGTACCAAGCTTGCAAAATGGTTTAGCCCTCGATGTGAGCTTGCAAAGGGTTGAAACAGCCCTGCGATTTTCTTCAAATCAAAACAAACCTTTGCCTCAAAAAATCAGCTAACAGCATGCAACAGGATTGGAATTCCTGCTTACCAGCTGCATTTTTTTGCAAAGGAGGGGGCAAGGAGGGCAATGTTTGTCTGCTTTCTATGTAACTGTGTTTCTATTCCTGCATAATGTGTATTATTATGTATTTGTATGTATCTGAATAAAACATTGCATGAAGTGTATATTGTGCATTATACATATGTGTAACAAGTGTTTTTAAACCATTTTCTAGTGTTGATGACTATTGGTTGTAAAAACTGAAAAAACGAAGCTTGTAAATGAATACATGTACTAACCATGTTTTTCTTGTTTCTGTAAAAATGTATTTTATAGCTCTGACAATCCCATCGCTGGTGTCGGGTCCAATTTGGGAGGGGTGTCAGATTACCCATATGAGAAGTGTTTTGGCAAATTGCATCCTTTACCAGCAAAGCGTTCTCATGATGACGTGAACTGGCGTTCACGGTGGCTAGATAACAAGCATTCCCATAATTTTGAATGGCGTTGTTTACATCTTCATGAGATAGGGAGCGAGAAGGTACCATGTTATGGCTAGCAATGGAAATCTTCCCATGAGAACAAATCCTCCTGATTTCTTTCGGTGGGAAGCCTTGCCCAGGCCCCCTGAGCAAGGAGGGGGGGAACTCAGTGCTTAGATGCAGCACTGCTACCCAATAGCAGGTCATGCTATGTGCTTTAGGCTGAATGCTTTGGGCCTAGTGTGTGTCACAGCTAACTTCCAGCCAATCAGAAAGCTAGAAGAACTGAATATACAACCATGCAAAATGGTGTTCTATGCTTCTTGATTTCTAGTGTCTTTTAGCCATGTAGTTCTTCACGTGTTTACTTCCCGTGGACTGGGCAGAGTGACCTATGCCTGGCTTTGGGTATAGGCGGTGGCAGGAACTCTGGCCCTGGGATCAATACATGGAACTCTGCTTATAAGTTTGTTTTGTTGTTTTTCCTTTTACAATGCTGTACCATGTATATTCATTTTTTTTCATTTTTGCGATAATGTGATTGTATATACATTATTGCCTTATGCTACCAGTAAACACTGTTAGCCCTAACAAGCTGCATTCTTGTCTGTTTATTCTCAAGCCTCGAGTTTTTTCCCTTTAAGCCAGCGTATGTCCCATCAACCACACCACACTACCCATTCAGGAAAAAGATCAGTAGTTGGTTTTCCCAGTGGTATGTGATGGGAGGAGTGGAAAGGCTATTAAGGAACCCATCAATTGTGCTGTGTAACTACCCTGTATTAAATTGCTGAAGAGTAGGAAAGGTGTCTTTGCAACTAGTAAGTTTAGATCCAAATAATGAAAGTTTCTGCTGAAAACTACGAATAATTTCAGGCATGTCAATCCTACCAGAAATGACAAAAAATATCTTAATATTTTGATAAACTGAATAGCTTCCTTGACCCAGGAAGATCTGCAGTAGAAAAAACTCCAGAGGTTTGCCCTACCTGTCTGATCAGCAATGGTGCCTTGTGGACAAGGGTCACATTGGTAGCAGCAAACCTGCTCGCCCTCTGGAACACTTTTCCTCTCCCCTGAATGGCACCTCTTCATGCCACACCTGGCAAAGGGCACCTTCTAAAAGAGAAAGAAGAATGCTTGAGATGGCCAACGCAATCAGCACACATCGTTTATTCATTTCCACATTCCCATTTCCATCTTCAGAATGTCTTCAAAAGAACTGGTTCACCATGGTCTATCAGAAAACAGGAACTGCTCCCGGGGGAATTCGGGCCAATGGCATTCCTGATCCTCCAATGGATGCTGTATATTGGAACTAGGACCTCTGTGGGCAAAGCAAAGCCTGCAACACTGTCCTACAGCCTTGCTAAAAGATAGCATAATAAGGGTCCAATAAAGGTTGATGGAGTTCACTGTTTCCTGCTTCAATTGCAGAGTTTTTTCCTATCCCAACCTTTTTTGGACATGCCACATTGTAGACTTCAAATGTGTTACATGCAAAGGAGGTCTTTCACCACATGGTTGTCATCTTTTGTGATTCAATACACCTTTTTTCCAGTTACAAGAACATTCTGTATCCCAGGGAAAGAATGAATCTCTCCCTGGATTCAGAAGATATCCTCCAGCCCACCTTTGTGGCCCAGATGATTCCATTTAGATTAATGGCGAAATCCTGGCCTGGGGGAGCCCCAGGATCTATTTGCCCAACTTTCACAGGGACGAAAGATTGATTGGGGAGGAAAACCCAGTTCAGAAGATAATAACGAGCTGACCCCAGTCCATTTTCTGAGAAGGAGACTTCATTTCCAGCAGTGTCATTGAACCGAACATTCCTCAAATATGGAAGAATCTGAAAGAAAAGACACCCTTAGGAACTGGGGTACTTGCAAACAGGCTCAAGCATCTTCCCAGACCATGTTTCACTCTTAGAGTCTAACTTAGAGCCAATCTGAGTGATTTTATCCTGCAGATGCCTGGAAAGCTACTCAGCATGCCCCTGCATTTGATTTTCTGAATCATATTTCCCCAAAAGGTATCAGGTGATCCTGAACAGGGCCACTGGATGGCATTCTGCAGATGCAATAAGAGCGGAGAAATACTGGCGTTTCACCGCTCTTAAATCCACAAGGTAGGCCTTAACCGCGGCTCTAGCTTGTGTTCGGTCGGGTTCAGTCTTTGTCTTAATCCAGTGGCACTCTAGGCGTCTCTTATTGCTCTTCAGGACTCTCAACTCCTCCGTGAAGCATGGGGAGTGTCGGGTTTGATAGGAGAAGAGAGGCTCCACAGGCGCAATCCTATCCAAGTCCCCAGCCACCTCCCTATTCCAGGTGGCAGCTAGGACGTCCGCTGGACTGTGCAGCAGATCTCTGGGGACAACCCCCAGCTCCCTCTGAAACCAGATTGGGTCCATCAGTTGCCGGACTGATCGAATAGGTCCTGCCTCCCTGTGGAGTGGGGTGGCATAAGAGAATCTCAAGGCCACCAGGGCGTGATCTGACCATGACAAAGGGGAAAGATGTAACTCTCCCCTCAGAGAACATTGCCACTGCTCTGACAAGAAAAGTAAGTCCGGTGTGAGACCACTGTCTCTAGTCGGCTCCCAAATAATCTGAGTCAGGCCCATGGCCACCATGGTGACCATGAACTCGTGAGACACCTCTGAGGACTGTCATAGGAATGGCAGATTGAAATCCCCCAGAACCATAAGTCTGGGGGATTCCACTGCCAACCCCGAGACAGCCTCCTGCAGCTCAGGCTAGGAGGTTGCTATGCAGCAGGGAGGCTGGTACAGCAGCAACACTCCCAACTGCTCTCGGGCACCCAATTTGAAAAACAGGGTCTCACAACCAGCTACTTGTGAGCAGTGCCCCTGAAGGCCACAAGAGACTCTCGGATGACAACTGCCACCCCTCCTCCCCTGCCCTGACATCACGGCTGGTGCCACACCTGAAACCCAGCTGGGCACATCTCTGACAAAGCCACTCCTCCCTCTGAGCCCAACCAGGTTACAGTAATACACGCCAGGTCAGCCCCCTCCTCCGTGATCAAATCACTTATCAGGGGGGCTTTGTTGTTAACTGACCTGGCGTTAAGCAGGAGCAGCCAGAGGTCAGGACCCCCACGAGTCTGCTGTCCAGGGCCTAGGTTTACGTCTGGAGGGTCGGAACACACCACAGATAATAAACATCTCGATGCTGGCGAAACGTTAGGAACCACAACTTCCAGAACACGGCCACACAGTCCGGAAGACCCACAACAGCCAAACTTTCTTAAGCAAAAGTTTCTTATCTTGACCTTGTTAGAACATTCCTAACAGAGGTGAATGGCCAACAGTTACAACCTCCACTGGCAATAGGAACATTCACACTTTCCCTTTTTGTATCCAGACTTTCCATCCACACCCAACACCGTGTTTGTCTGATCGTTGCCTTGATAACGGATCTTCCCTCTGTCCTTCAAGGCCACTCTCTGTGCTAAAAGGCCACCGATCAACTCCAGGATTCTCTCAAAAAATGAATCAGCTTTTTTTAAGATCACAGAGAAAGTTAAGGCTCCACACAGAGGGAGCATGGTTAAAAAGAGATAAAATAAAATACAGAAACCCTGATGAGATTCTAGGCTCCCACGAAACAGCGCCTCACTTTCCAGCCTGGCCTAAGTTAATCCCCTCGCCCAGGACTCCCACCAACCACCCAAAGGACCAAACGCTCCTCCTAACAGAGCCCCCTTTTTCCTCGCTCATCCCTCATGGAAGGCTGGCTTGCTATTTAAAGGTCCAGGGCTCCCCACCCCAATGGGGCTCTTTCATCCTGGGCTTGAGTGCATCCATGCTGTCCCCCCCAATGGCCCCGTGTGCCCAGCAATTGTGACAATTGTTGGTTTTAGAATGTTGCAGGTGGTTTATGGCATGGTTTGTGGTCCCAGTTGGAATGGTGGGTGGCCAGCAATGATAATGATGGTTTCCTGGGCCGGCAATAGAAATGGCAGTGGCAAAAGTGGCTGGAAAGACTAGCAGAGCCCCTTCAGCACTTCACGGTGCAGTAGCCAACTGGTACTGCATCGGGCAGCAGTTCGTCCCTTGCAGAGGTTCCATTGCAATTAATTGGCAGTCGGTGGAGCTCAGCAGTGACATGGATCAGCTGTTTTCATTTAGCTGAAACAGGGCCCGGAACAGGCTCCAGAGTACGCAAAAGTGCAGTGAAGTGAGTGCAATGTATTAGAGGCTTGGCCTCCATTTTCCACCTTGAGTCTACTGCTGGAGAGAAGACGGAGACAGACTGGACAGGCACAGCAGAAAGGGGTGGCAATGGCTGTGGAGCCCTGGCCATTGGAGTGCTCAGTGGGGTGGAGGGCTCAGGTGGCCAGGTGGTTTTTGGCAGTGGGAGCTGGAGCAAGACAGCAGATCTGTGTTGGTGGGGGTTGCTTTGTGTCCTGCTACTATCACTTGACCAGCCACATAGTACAGCAGCCATTTTGGCAGTTTCTTATGTTGGAGGACTCTAGACTGAAGCTGCTTGGGATCCCTGTTTTTGGTCATCTGGGCAACTGGCACCTGGATTAAAAATTTAGGAGCTTGGCTGGGAAATTAGCAGACTGTCCAGAAGCCCTGAAGGACTTTCTCCAAGCTGGATTTAAGAGAGGCATATTTCCAAGTTCACATCAGAGAAGGAGATGAACTGAGAACTGTGTTTAATTGTCAGATGGGTTCTTTTGAATATTTGGTAATGTGCTTCAGGCTAAAGGGGGGCCCTGGGGTCTTTATCCATTTGATAAATGAAGTATTATGTGACTTATTTTATAAAGGAGTGCTAGTCTATGTTGATGACATTTTGGTCTATACTGAAACAATGGAAGAGTATATAAAATTGCTGAGAGAGGTGTTGAAACGTTTGTTATGAAATCAATTGCATGCTAAATTTTCAAAATGTGAGTTCCATAAGGAACTATTAGATTATCTGGGTTACCAAGTGTCTAATAAGGGGGTAGAAATGGATCCTGCAAAGGTGCATGATGTAATAGCTTGGGAGCCCCCAAAAACTAGGAAACAGTTACAAAGTGTAAAGTTTCTAAAGGAAAAAGGACACTCATTTGAGGACATTAATGTTCACATTTTAGACAGAGAAGATAGGTTGTTTGAGAGAGGGGTCAATGAATCCATTTATGCCAACTTGGAAAATCCTTCCTTGAATAGAAGTGGGGGCCTCAGGCACAATCTTTCCCCTATTTTCCTTCCTGCTTTGTCTTCTGTGCCTAGGAAGATTAAGACCATTTCGCAAGCTCAACAGCAGCATGGTAATCTTAACGATCCTCCTTTAGATGATAAAGGGACTTAGAAATAACATCTCAAAATAACCATGACCTAGCCCCAGGTGCAAGGTCACACAGCCACCTAGAAACATATTTAAGGATTCCCTTACTAACTTTGCTCAGACTGAAGAAGCTCCTTGGATAAGGAGCAAAACGTTTCCACTGAGAAAAAAGAAATCCAGTTGACATGATTCAAGCTACAGACAATTCCACCTGGATGACTGAGAACCTTCATAGACAAAGTTTCCTAGGGTTTGCTAATTTCTAAAGGCAATTCATACCCAATTTTGCAGAAGTGGCGTTACCCCTCATTGACCTATTAAAAACAAAGGGTAAAGGGGATCAAAAGGAGATGAAAAAAACAGGGGCAAAGTTGCAATGGACGGCAGAATGTCAAGAGGCATTTGAACAGCTGAAATCCCTATTTATGTGAGAGCGTGTGTTAAAAAAACCCCGATCCTATGAAGCTGTTTGTAATCCAGGTTGATTCTTCAGATGTCGCAATTTGGGGAATTCTACTACAAAAAGATGAAGGGGGCCCCTGAGGCCCTGTGCCTAACTTTCACAAAAGTTCAATGATATGGAACAATGCTGGCATGTATGGGAAAAAGAAGCCTTTGCGGTATGATGGGCTTTGCTGACATGGAGGCATTTGCTGGAGGGGGTCTCTCAGCCATTTGAAATATGGATGGATGATAAGAATTTATAGGATTTGTGTGCCCCACAAAAACAAATTAGGTGAGTGCAATTTTTCAGTAGATTTAACTTTACTCTCAAGTAGTTGCTGGGAGAAAGAATTTCTTAGCTGATGCTCTATCTTGGTTGCCCCAACACAACAGCCAGAGATAGGAGGTTATAGACTCTATTTTCCCAACTCAGCAGTTGGGGATGGGTGCAGTTATGAGAAGTCAGAAGTCTGCAACATTTTTAAGAATGGAGGAGGGATAACAGACTGAATTACTTTCTGAATTAAAGAAAGATGCTTGATTGCAAGCCAATAAAGCAAGCCTGACAGAATAGCAGGTGTATTGGTGGAATGCTGATAGGCTTTATGTTCCAGAGCCTTTCTGTTGTAAAGTACTGGAGAGTTGTCATGATGCCAAATCAGCTGGCTCTTTTGGTTGGCCTGTAATAGAAAAAGCATTGATAGAAGCCACGGAAGCATAACAGAAATTTTCAGATCGCAATTGGGCACCGGAATGGCCAATATGCCAGTATTTCTACGCTCTTATTGTGTCCAAGGAGTGCCACCTGGTGGCCCTGTTTAAAGTTACCCAGGCCCTCCTTGGTAAGAGGGGTTCAGAGGTTTATCTCCAGGGTCATACAGAGGAATTTTCTGTGCAAGTTGAGAGCCTGTTTATTATGTTCAGTACATTTCTATGACAAGCAGAATGATCTTGGTGTTTGGTATATTATTTTTGAAGTACATACAAGAAATATGAATATCAAATCTATGGAACATCTGTTAGAAATCATTTGAGTTCTTAGACAATATACCATCATCTATATATAGAATACACAGATATTTGCATTCCCAAATAACCAGTTCCTAAGCAATTCCTATACCTTCACTTTTCCTCACAAAAGCTTTGTGAGATGGGTTGGGCTGAGAGAGGGGGACAGGCTCAAAATCACTCAGCAGGTTTTCATGCCTAAGGCAGAACTAAAACTCATTGTCTCCTGGTTTTTAGGCCAGCATTTTCACCAGTACACCAAACTGGGTTCCTAATAGTTGACTGAGTGAAAAAATTTGTAGGGAACTCAGCAAAGCCTCGGGAATCTATGGAAACAAATGTATTTAGAAACACTGATAATGAAGCCAACCCAACACATGTTTAAAGACTCCTTTGATTAAAAGGAATAGAGTGCAAAACTTCCACATATCAACCTTTATTTCCAAGCTGGGCATTGTGATTCATTGGGGACAACTGGCATTCATGAAAAATAAAAAGGGTGGGTGATTGTTGCTGATTAATAGGTACATTATGATCAGTCACATTACTTGTTATACAATTACTTGATGGACAAACCCCTCCCTCAATTCATCACTATTTAAAAATCAGATCAAATACTAAATGTGCCCCAAATCCAAAATAAATGTGGCCTATCCCTGCATAAGTCAGAGATTGCTCCACTACCAAAGCAATAACCCTACCTCCCACAAGAGGAGCTGTATAAGAACAGTATTGAAATGAGCACAAATGGACTGCAGCAACCAAGAAAATCAGAAAAAGGAAACAGACCACTTATATAGCATCTTCCAGAAAAATGGATACCCACACAACTTTATCAAAAAGTGCCTGACCACTCAAAACACCACAGAAAAACCAACAGAAGCTCTGAAAACAATTACACTGCCATACATCAGAAACATCTCAGAAACTACTAATAGACTGTTACAACCACACAACATCACAGTAGCACACAACCCAACCAAAACCCTTCAGAACATCATAAGTAAACCAAAAGACCCAGTAGCCCAAGAAAAAAAACAGGAGTTATCTAGAACATACAGTGTAAGGACTGTAAAAGCCACTATGTAGGACAGACTGGAAGAAAACTAGCAGAAAGCATCCAAGAACACCAACTAACAGTCAGAAGACATGATGAAAACTCCTTAATCTCATAACACATGGACAGAATTAACCATACTTTCAACAGGGAAACTGTGAGCATCTTAAACCAAGCCAAATCCAAAAATGCTAGAGAATTCCTGGAAGCTTGGCACTCAGACAAAGCAGCCATCAACAGACACATACAGGTTAACAACATTTACATACCATTCATAAAATATAATAGAGGAGCCAGAAGACCAGACCACCTCCTTGCCAGCAATCATCACCCAGATATGCAAAGATTAGCACCAAGATTAGCACCAGAGGAACAATCAAACACCACAATGTAACCTAATCAAGTGTCAGAGCTCTGCAGACCTCTGCCATTATCTTAGATAAGCATGCATAGCCAGGGTGGGGTGCAACAGACACGGAAGAGGCGCCTGCCTTTGAAATAGATGATTCACACCTAAAGCGGTCAGTGCCAGTACCCATCTATGCAAACGGATGTCTGAGCACTCTGGAGCCACGAGCTACATGTGTCAACATCAAAGGACTTCGGGAGGGGGAATGTTTAAATATGACAAGCCATGCTTTGCTGATTCATTCAAGTCTTTGTTCGTGTTAGCTTTCATGTCTTATAATAAATCCTTATACTTCTAAGAAACCACGCGTCTGTGCTTTACTCTAGAGTAAGGATATTTCAGACATCGGATGGAACACCTTACATAAAGACTTGAATGAAAATATATATATATATATATTTTAATAAATTTTATTGAGTTTTAAAATACATATTAAAAGTTAAAGCAGAAAATAAAGATAGAAATTCAAAGTAAGAAAAAAGTAAAGAAAAAGTGAAGTCAAGAAAATAATAAGCAAAAGAAATATAGAAAATAGATAGCCTCCAATCTATCTTTGGTGTTTAAATACAATAATTTGCTTTAAATGTTAGTCTTTCATACAATACACAGGAACTTTTCTTTGTCCTATACACTTCAATTTCTATAATCCAATCTTCTGGTCTTCATGTAAGTTTCACCTTTCTTGCAATTCTCCAATTATCCATCTTTGGTTTCCACTCGTTAGGATAATATCCATTTAAGTGTTCTTATCTGTATCAGTTTAATATTTTTTATTCACTCTTTCCATTTTTACATCTATATTTATATCCTTAATAAAGTCCAATTAGTCTTAAATCATATGTATAACAAATAAAGGCCTTATTTTAATTCTAATGAAATACAATATATTCTATTCATATATATCCATAAAAATAACACTAATTTAATCATAATCTTATTTAAATTACAATTATACCATATTCTACTTCTTCTTATATATTTACCTAATTAACAAATTTTGTAACTACATATTCCACTAATACATAACCTAACAACTATTCTCATAATATTCATACTTATAATTATAAAAATATGTCATCCTGTAATAACATTAGTTCTAATTCCAACTCATCATCATATCCCAATGGTATATCTTCTCATACCTGAATCTCCATTCAAAAAGTAATCTATAACATCAACTTATTTATATCACTAATTTCTAAATTCCATATCCTACAATTAAAATATCACATTTTTATATATCCATACAGTTTCTCATATCAACTTTACTCTATGTCCAATCCAAATCCATGATTTCCTTAACCATGTGTCCCACATTATATTAAATCTCCTATTCAGGTTATGCCAAAATCACAATATGCAATCTGTTTTGTTCTATATCTCATGTTCTTAATCTTTCCCAGTATTTCACAATAGTTATCTATTTGCATATTAAAATCTTCCTGTCTCAACTGCCACAATGTGTTTGTACCCAAGTTGTAATGTGTAACCTGTTTTGTTAACCATTTCATGTAGGATATCAAAATCTTCTTTTGAACCAATGTAATTAAATCCCCATTTTCTTGTTTCTTCACTATCTCAAAAAAAATCTCTTCCATTTCTAAATCTATCTTTTGTTCCTTTTGTTCCAAGTCTATCAATAAAAGTTCCAGTGATTTCTTAATTTCCAAAAGAGTTTCACAAAACTCTTTTTTAAAATCTTGAAGTGCTGTTAAAAAAGCCATTCTCTCTCTCACCCCCTCCTTCTTTCAAGCTGCCGTAGCCAGCCGCTCTAGTCAAAACAACACTTTTCCCAGGGAGTGAGAAGTCAGCTGATCTATTCAGATGGAAAGTTACCAGCAGGGTTTGTCTATTAATTTTTTTTTTAAATAAAAGATAAAAAGATCCAATAATCCCAAATAAAGAGAGAAAATAGTATTTCAAACAGTTTATAAAAAAGGGAAATAATAAATATCAACCAGTATAAAAAGAGAAAATAAGAAAATAAACAGATTCATCAATAGTTAGTCCAACAAAATGTATTCAAAAGATATTTTAAAAAAACCTTATACTTCCAAGTGAGACAAAATCCACTCTAGAAAAAATAGAAAGGTAAAAAGAAAAAAAAATGCAGATGTTTCACTATGCTTCCAATGTAAATCCATCATGTTTCCACCATGATTACTATAGCAAAGAAAGCACAAAATTTGCCAACATTTATGTGCAAAGTCCAGAGATAGATCTTAGATCATAAAACAATCTATTCTAAAACAAAATTAAAGAAAAGTAATCTAAAAGCCGGCTTTAGCTCTAACTTACTTATTCCCTGTAAGAGCTTGAAGTATACTCCAGTCGTCTCACTGCTTCCAGCCTCTCGCTCTCTCCGTGGTGGAAAAACAACAGAAAAAGCGGGGGGAGGCAATTCCAATGACCCTGTGATCAATCTTCCGATTCTCCCCTCTCCAGGGAGACATTCCAGTGATCTTATCTTATCTATAGACCACTGCAAACAGAAAAGCTAGCCAGGTCTTCAGTGCTCTGAAAAATTCTGACTCATCGAGCTGCTAGTCCGGCTTGGAGTGACTTGAATGAAAAAAATTTTGGCTATGTATCCCGAGGGACCCTGAGTAATCAGCGAGCCCACGGTTGAAAGTAGCTGCACAATCTACAGAACAACATGGAACAAGCTGAGGCAATAGATGAGACCATTCCCAGCATGTCTTCAGCCAAGAGGATGGAGAGGGTAGCGCAGCAAGCAGCGGAAAACCCCATCGGACAAACAGGCAACAAGAAGGCAGTGAACGCGACTCCAAGCCTGGCTGGCAGCTCGACAAGTCAGAGTTTCTCAGAGCTCTGAGCTCTGAGACCTGGCTAACTTTCTATCTTGTTTGCAGGGGTCTACAGACCACTGAAGTTTCCCCCTGGAGAAGGGGGAACCAGAAGATTGCTCACAGAGCCATTGTAATTGCCCACTCCTGTTTTTCTTTGTTGTTTCCACCGCGGAGAAGAACGGGGGTGAATGCAGTGAAATGGCCGAAAGAGGATCCTAGCTCTGCAGAGAACGTAAGTCTCTTGGGAGACACAAGAGTGACAGCCAGCTTTTAGACCACTTTATATTAGTTTTCTTTTTTATATTAGTACATTTTTATTATCTAAAATTTATCTTTGGACTTCGTTCAAAATGTTGGCTAATTTTGTGTTTTCTTTGCTATAATTAATTTTGGTGGAAGTTTGATAGATTTTATTTTGGCAACATAGTGAACAAGTTTGTATTTTTCTGCCTTTCTTTTGTATCAGAGAAATTGGGACTTAAGAGACTTTGTTGGTATTTCTCACTCGACAAACTAACTGACTTTTGAGAAATTGTTTGTTTGGGTTAAGCAGCTTGCAGCCTGAAGAATAAAGAAGAATAAAGAATAAAGTATAGAGAATGTGTGCCTCTTTACCTTTTTTTTTTCTTTTTCTACTTTTTTTTAGAAAGGACTATCTTTCATTTGGAATATATTTTCATCTTTCCTTTTACAAACTGTTTGAAATACTGCTCTGTGGAATTTTTTCATCTTTTACTTTAAAAGCTTTTCTCACTTAAAGAAATAGACATTATTGATAAATAATAGAACAGCTGTTCCCTGCTCCCTGAGAAAAATTTTTGTTTTGGCTACGGCAGCTGATTACGGTTTGAACAACAAATAATGGCATTTCTCACAGCACTTCAGGATTTTAAGGAAGAAAGCAGCAAAAATTTTTTGCAAATTAAGAAATCCATAGAACGTATATTAATAGTTTTGGTGGCTCAGGAACAGAAGATACAAGGGACAGATTTAGAAACAGAGGAAAGACCTTTCGAACCAGTAGAGAAACAGGGAAAGATGACTTTGAATGTATTGGTACAGAAGAAGATTATGATATTTTACAGGAAGTGGTCTATTAAATGTTTGGGCATAAATACATTGTGGCAGCTGAGACAGGAAGATTTTAATATGCAAATTGATAGATATGGCAAAATAAACATTTTGACATCCCGCATGAGTTACAGAAATAAACAAGTTGCATATTGTGATATTGGCATAACCTAAACAGGAGATTTATTGATATTGATTTGGAATGCAAGGTTAATGAAAATGCGGATTTGGTATTGTACACAGAGTAAGCACAGATATGAGAAACTGTACAGATGCATAAAAACATGATATTTTAAGTGTAAGATACAAGATTATAAATAAATATGTTGATATTATATATTACTCTTTCTGGAGACACATTTATGAGAAGACAATGAGATGATGAGATGGAATTAGAATGTAGGTTATTACAAGAATATGTTGTATGTATTAGGTTATATGTTATGTTAGGTTTTGTATTTTTGCTATATTATGTATTATGTTATGTAATATGTTAGATTATGTATTAATGGAATATATAGTCATAACATGAACAGAATATACTGTATTTTATTAGACGTAGATAAGGCCTTTATTTGTTATACTAATTGGACTTTATTGAAGATATAAATATAGATGTAAAAATGGAAAGAGTAAGTGGAAAACATTTAATTGATGCAACAATGAACATTTGATTAATATTCAAAGGAGTAGAAACCAGAGATGGATTGTTGGAAGATATCAAGAAAGGCGAAACCTATATGAAGAACAGAAGATTGGATTATAGAAATCATAGGGTATATGACAAAGAAAAGTTTCTGTGTATTGTATGAAGGACTAACATTTAAAGTTAATTGTTGTACTTAAAGTTCAAGGATAAATTGGAGGACATCTATTTTCTATATTTTCTTTGTTTGTTATTTTTTGACTTCACTTTTTCTTTTCCTTTTTCTTACTTTGTATTTCTATTTCTTTTCTTTTGTATTAGCTCTTAATATGTATTTTAAAATTTAATAAAACTTATGGAAAAAAAAAAAAGAAGGCAGTGAAGACCAGAGGGAAGGAGGTAACTAAAACCCCCCCAAACCCCGAGAATCGCCAGACTAGGTCGGCGGACTGGTCATTCAGAGTCAGAGAAGGGATGGCGGAGAAAGGGGGGAAGCAACCCAAACAGCGTGTCACCCAGATTCAGCGCATTGGGGCGCTAGAAGAAAGATGGTCTTGCATGGACTTTGACATGGAGATGATGAGCAAAAAGTTGGACTCCATGGGCTTAGTAATGGGGAAAATTTTGCATACCCTGGAAGGCAACAGGGAAAAAGGAGATGAGGCAAGCCCATCAACACCCGAAGGGGAGGAGGAACTCACGGAGGTTAGTGATGAGGGCAAAGAGGAAGAAGAGGAACTTCACTCTTACAGCCAGCTTTAACTCACCCCACCGTTGGGACAGCACCAGACTTTGCCCCTCACAAATGGACCGGCAGGATTAAGTGAACTCAAAATGAAATTTGATGGGGACCCTCAGAAACTGGCCTGTTTTCTGACGCACGTGAGGGGGTTCATGGAGGACTGTGAGAACAAGTTCCACTCGGAGGAGGCGAAAGTCAGGTATGTCTCCAGGTTCTTAGAAGGGGAGGCAGTGAACTGGCTCGTGAAATTGCACGATGCCAAGGCAAGAATGTTACAGGACTTTAATAAATTTATGCATGCCCTACGCAAACGCTTTGAGGACACGTTGGCAAAAGTGTCGGCTAGAGTCCGCCTCTGGAATCTAGACCAGGGCAAAAAGACTGTAGCTGAATATGTCCTGGAATTAAAAAGGATTCTTAGTGACTTACCGGAACGGCCGGAAGAAGTGCAAATTGAATACTTCCAGTATGGATTGAGACAGGACTTCCTCAAGTTAATGGTGGGAAGAGAGGAACCAAAGACCCTGGAGGGATTGATACAAATGGCAGGAAGAATTGAACAAAGTCAGACACAATTGCTGACCATAAAAAAGTTCAAGCACCTGTGGAAAAAGCCAGGAACCGACCCACACCCCACCCGAGCGGACTTCAGGCAGAAATACTGGGAAGAGGAGAAAGATTGGAGAATGAGAGTGGGTGTGTGCTTCCGATGTGGGCAGATGGGACACCTTATTAGTAACTGCCCCCAGAACAGAACACCTAACAAAGGGAAGATGCACCCGAGGAACCCCTCGGAGAGGAACGGAGAAAAGGAGGCTGGGAACAAGTGCAAAGGCGTGGCGGCAGCCATGGAGGAATGGGAAAAACCCCCACACATGGAAGACGACAGCGACAGCAATGAATCCAACATCAAATTCCAACCGGCGGGAAATGGGAAAGGTCTGTTCTAAAGAGCGCCGCAGGACAGGCCTTTGCAAAGGGGCGCAAAGGAAGAGAAAGCAACAGCCCAACAATACACCTAAAGGTACAGTTAAAGACTTTGGGTGGGAGGAAGAAATATTCGGGGGTGGCAATGTTAGACTCTGGCTGCTCAAGATGCCTAATGCACCCGAACGTGGCTGACAAGATGGGACTGAACCTTTTTAAATTAAATATGCCTATTACATTTTGCCAATTGGATGGCTCAGAAATGAAAGGGGGGCCAGTGGAGTTTTTCACAGAAGAGATTCAAATGACTCTGGGGACCCATGTAGAGACTTTGAGGTTCATTGTGGCTCCCATTGCGACACGTCCTATTGTCTTAGGGTTGAAATGGCTGAGAACGAGAAACCCATGGTGGACTGGGCTTCTGGGGAAATTGAATTCATTGATGGGACTTATTTAGGGCTGGACACTGATAGAACTCCGGGTTGCTTAGAAGTGGGGGCTGCTGGGATGGAACTTTGGGAAGAGGATCAGGACCAAGAGGTTGGCAAACTCCCAGACACAATCCTGGAGAAATGGTTGAGGTGTTTGGTCAAAAGGAATGCGAACAAGCACCCCCCCACAGACAGTCGGACGCAACGGTTGATCTCATCCCAGGGGCGCCCTTTCCCAAGACCAAAATGTATGCTATGACACAAAAGGAACTACAGGAGCTATGCAAATTCATTGATAAAAAATTGGCGCGTGGATTTATCGAACCAGCCAATTCCCCCCTAGCAGCTCCAGTCTTATTCAGGAAGAAAAAAGATGGGTCCCTCAGATTGGGCACGGATTACAGGGGGCTCAATGCAATTTTGGTTACCAAACAGTACCCCCTCCCATTGTTGAAAGACATGCTAGCCCAACTGTCGAAAGGGAAGGTTTCCACGAAACTAGATGTAAGAGAGGTGTACTATCGAGTACACATACGGGAGGGGGACAAGTGGAAAACAGCATTCAATTGCCCACGGGGGTCATTTCAATACCGAGTGCTCCTGTTTGGGATTGCGGGAGGGCCAGGAATTTTTATGAGGTTCATAAATGAAGTACTGTACAAATTTCTCTACAAAGGGGTAATTGTATATTTAGATTATATACTGATTTTTTCTTAAAACTTAGAGGAACATATGGAACTAGTCAAGAAGGTGTTAGAGAAATTACTGGAGGCAAAGCTGTATGTGAAACTTGAGAAATGTGAATTCCACAAAGAGAAGCTAGACTTCCTGGGGTACCGCATTTCACATGAGGGCATTGAAATGGACCCAGAAAAGGTCAAAGTGGTCATGGGTTGGCAGCCCCCCCAAACACACAGACAGCTGCAAGCATTCTTAGGTTTTGCGGGGTTCTATAGGCAATTTATTCAGGATTTCGTGCAGATTGCTCTGCCCCTTACTGACTTGTTAAAAACAAAAAGCAAGGGTGTGAAAGCGAAAGCCCCGTCACCAAGCACGAAACTAGTGTGGACCCAAGAATGTCAGAAAGCGTTTGACAAGTTAAAGGCGATGTTCACTGAGGAGCCTATCCTCAAACACCTTGAGGCAGACAAGCCGTTCGTTATACACACGGATGCATCTTTTAGTGCAGTTGGGGCCATATTGCTTCAGGCAGATGACAGTAAGAAATTAAGACCCTGTGCTTACATCTCCAGAACATTTACTCAGACTGAGAAAGGTTGGCATGTGTGGGAGAAAGAGGCGTTTACAGTTAAACACGCCCTAAGCACTTGGCGACACCTCCTGGAAGGGGCAGCAGTCCCATTTCAAGTGTGGACTGACCACAAAAACTTAGAAGCTCTCAAGTCCCCAGAAAACTAAATCCCAAACACCTCCGGTGGGCAGAGCTCCTTAGCAGATTCAACTTCACATTGAAATACTTCCCTGGGGGAAAAAGTTACTTGGCGGGTGCGCTATCATGCCTGCCACAGCATGAAACCAAGATGGAGGAGGTCATTGAGTCACTCATCCCTTACCAGCCAGAGGAGGCTCAGAGCCACCTGGCACAAGCTGATAGATTGGAGGGGAAAATGGCGATCACTCGCAGTAGCGCGAAACGTTTGGCTGAGAGCGACCCATTTGCAAGCGAACTGCGAGTGGCAACAGTGACAGACACATGGTGGGGGGAGAACAAACACACCCTCAAGGAGAAAGATGGAGTGGGGTGGAAAGACAATAAAGCATATGTCCCTGAGCCTTTGAGGCAAACGGTTTTGAGCAAGCATCATGACCACAAAACGGCAGGGCATTTCGGATTTGTGAAAACATTACATTTAGTTCGGCGCAAATTCTGGTGGCCATCACTGTGCACAGATGTTAAAGCTTATGTGGGTTCGTGCGCAGTGTGCACAACAGCCAAAAGGAAAATGGGCAAACCCACAGGGAAATTGCAGGAAGTAGCAAACCCTACTCAAACATGGAAGCAGATTGCCATGGATTTTTTTGTAGATTTACCATTAAGCAGCAAGAAAATTTCTATTTGGGTGGTCACAGATTTACTTTCTAAACAGGCACTCTTCATTGCTTGCAATGGGATCCCGAATGCTCACAAACTAACTAGGATGTTTATTCAACACATCTATTGAGCTCACGGGACGCCGGGACGCATAATCAGCGATCGCGGCAGCACTTTCACTTGTAAGTTCTGGTGGGCTTTTTTGAAGTTAATTGGATCAGAACAGGGGCTCAGTAGTGCGTTCCATCCGTGCACAGATGGAGCGAGTGAACACATTAATGCTATACTGGAGCAGTACCTTAGATGTTACATTAATTATCAACAAAATGATTGGGCAGAACTGTTACCATTTGCAGAAGCTGCTTACAATAACGCGCTCCATCAAAGCACGGGGTTTTTGCCATTTAAAGTAGCCACAGGGCAGGATTTTGTAACTATCCCCAAGTTGGCTATGACCCAAAGCACAGAACTAGCGCAACCACTGAAAGCGGATGAATGGATAGCAAAGGTAACCAGCAATTGGCCAATCATGGTGAAAATGCTACAAGAAGCCAAAGCAAGTTACAAAAAATATGCAGACTGCAAACGAGGGAAGGAATGTGAGTTGAGAGTAGGGGATAAGGTGTAACTTTAAACAAAAAACCCAAGGGCTACACAACCGTCACGAAAACTGGCACCCAAATTCATAGGTCTGTTCCCAATAATTGAAGTTATTAACCTGGTAACAGCTAAAGTGCAGTTACCAAAGACACTAAGAAAGGTGCACCCAGTATTCCACATTAGTTTGTTGAAACAGCACCACACTTCACAGCAGTGGCACCCAGAGCCAGCAGAACCCGCCCCATTGTTAGTGGAGGGAGAACCACACTGAAATCGACAGGATTCTTGATTCCAGATGGCACAAGGGACAGCTGCAATATTTGGTCAAGTGGCAACATCTGCCGATAGGGGACAAGGAATGGGTTAACGCTAAACACACACGCGCTCCCAAATTGGTAAAAACCTTCCATAGGGAGTTCCCGGACAAACCTCACTGAGACGGGTACCCCAACAGGACGATGTAAAAAATTCTCTTTATGTTCTCTCATTACAGGGCACGACTGAAAATGTTTTAGTTAGTTCAGTAGTTAGAGTGTGTTGGTGGGGTGGGGGGAGCATCATGGGCCGGGAGCATGTCAGAGCTCTGCAGACCTCTGCCAATATCTTAGATAAGCATGCATAGACAGGGTGGTGTGCAACAGACACGGAAGAGGTGCTTGCCTTTGAAATAGATGATTCACACCTAAAGCAGCCAGCACCAGTACACATCTATGCAAACAGATGTCTGAGCACCGTGGAGCCACGAGCTACACGTGTCAACATCAAAGGACTTCGGGAGGGGGAATGTTTAAATATGACAGGCCATGCTTTGCTGATTCATTCAAGTCTTTGTTCGTGTTAGCTTTCATGTCTTATAATAAATCCTTATACTTCTAAGAAACCGCGTGTCTGTGGTTTACTCTAGAGTAAGGATATTGCAGACATCGGATTGAACACCTTACATCAAGGAACTATTAACTAAGTCAATCAACCAAGTAGCAAACAACAGCCCAATCAAGGAACTACTAAGGAAAGAACAACACCTACACCAACACAAGCAGGACAAGCCATGGTATATAAACAGAGAGCAAGTCCAACTCACTTTTCACACTGAAGTTGTTGCCTAGCCTCGCAATGAAATGTCTGGAAGAAAACAACAAGGCTCAGAGAGCACCAAGGACTCCACAACTCAGAGATTCTTGTGCCTCGTTAAATTTTCTCTGCAATTCAGATCAGGCCTCAGTAGGATAATGTAGCATTTGGGAAAAAAGATACAAGCCAAGAGACCGGCTCCAGAAGCCAAAATGGAGAAGATCTCCACGGCTACCATGGACTTCCCTTTGGAGCTCAGGTAGGTGGGGAGGAAGGAGATCCAAACACTGCAAAAGACCAGCATGCTAAAAGTAATGAACTTGGCTTCATTAAAGCTGTCGGGCAATTTCCTAGCCAAAAAGGCCACCATGAAACTGATGAGGGCCAGGAAACCTAGGTAGGCAATGACAGCATAAAACATTGAAGCTGAGCCTTCCTTACATTCCAAGATGGTCTCTCCTACCAAGGAGTGGAAATCCAAGTTGGGAAATGGGGGAGAGGTTATCAGCCAGTTGGTACAAAGAACTGCCTGGACCAGGGGACAGGCTAAGACAATGGAGTTGGTCAGTGGTTTTCCTAAGAGTTTCCTTGTCCTGTTCCCTGGTTTGGTGGCCATGAAGGCTAGCACCACCATGACAGTTTTTGCCAAAACAGAAGAAACAGCTAGGGAAAAGAGAATGGCAAAGACAGTTTGTCGGAAGAGACAGGTAAGCTTCCCCGGTCGACCAACGAAGAGTAAGGAGCAGAGGAAGGAGAGCAGGAGGGAGACGAGGAGGATGTAGGTGACATCACGGTTGTTGGCCTTGACGATCGGTGTGTCACGGTGCTTTAGGAAAATTGCCAGAACTGCCAATGTGATCATGAAGAGAGAAAGAGCTATAGAAGCTAAAGCATATCCCAGGCTCTCTTGATAGGAAAGGAAGTGGATCTTCTTGGCAATGCAGTGATCTTTGCCTTTGGTAGGGTACTGGTCTTCTGGGCAGGGGTCACAGTGAGCTGCATCTGAAATGAAGAGTCTGTGTCTAAGTATTTCAGATGAATCTGCTGTTAGCAAGTTCCCTCCCCCCAGGTGTTTCAGGGGTGACATGACTTTTCCCTCTCTGTAGTTGCCAACTGAGAGATGGTAATGGAATGACCTACTGTGCAAATTTTGCAGCCCCACAAAGGGAAAAACCTCTTAGATTGTAGTTGAGTCTAGAGATGGGTTGGTTACATGCAGGGATCTATGGAGTTCCAATTGTGAAATATGCTATGGTGTCAGGATGGAGGCAGAGTCTGATGGGTCCGATTTGGAGGTAGAAGGGCTGATAACAATTAATGCATGAAAGAATGCGGATGGCACAAAATTTGAATCAGTTTCTGAGCAGCCAACTGGAGGCAGCCCAGTAGGACACTTGCCTTCACCAATGAGCCTGCAAGAACAGAAGTGGGAAACGGACGGAACAACGTGAAGCGCTATTGGTGCCCAATCACAAATGGTGCGAAAATCAAAGGGATAAAAGACGAGTGCAGCATGCATCCATTGCCGGAGACAACTGTTCACATTCTGTACTGCATCCTGGAGTGAATGACAATCCAGTCGCCATGCCAGACTCCCCAAACTGACCTCGCCCTGCTCCACACCAGAGCCTGATCACTAATTCATTTCAGTTTAACTGGATTCTGTCTAGCAGAGTAGAACAATAAAACACTAGAGCCCTTAAAAAGCCCATTGCTTTTTAACCCAGCGAAGCCTCGTGCCAGAACCTTGCCGCACTGTCCAGCCAAGTTTTGTGCCAGAGCCTTGCCTTGCCACCCCACCCAGCCTCGTGCCAGAACCATGCCTCATAGCACTGCTGTGCTTTGAACCAGAATCTACCCTTGCCTCTATGCTTCATCCCATGTCAAAACGTTGCCCTGCCTTTGCGCCCAGCCTCGAGCTGGACCCTTGCCTTGCAGCCCCAATATCCAGCCTCAAGTGGAACCTCACCTTACAGAAGCTGCAACCACTCCCATGCCAGAATCTTGCCTTGCCTGCACATCAAGCCTCCCACCAGAGCCTCGCAGCACAGCCGTGCCGAGCCTTGATCTGGAGTCGCATCCTGTAGCCATGCCAAGCCTTGTGCTGAGATAGTTCTTTGGTACAGTGCCAAGCCTCATGCCAGAGACTCACAACACAGCTGTGTCAAGCCTTGTGCCAAGATTTTTCCTTGCCGCATCACCGAGCTAGGGTTGGAGTGGCTACAAGCACACGAGCCAAAGATTGTGTGGTCATCTGAGAGGGTGGAATTCTCCAGCCCTCAGTGTGTGGGACACATGCCAAATGTTCTTGCTGCTGGACAATTCATAGCAAGCAATATGCCCTTAGCATCCACAGCTCTGAAAGTTCACGGACATCTTCAATGAGAAAGAAACAGACCTGTTACCACCCCACAGATCCTATAATTGCCCCATTGACCTAGCTCTGGGCGCCTGACCGGATCTCCACCTACGGCATTGCCATTGAAACTGGCAAGGTAGAGGCACTCCAGTCCTGGCAGCCCGCATGCCAAGCCAAGGACGTGCAACGCTTATTGGGGTTTGCAAACTACTATTGGAATTTCCTCCCTCACTTTGCAGAGCTCACCACTCCTCTCTCGAATCTCCTTTGGAAATGGACTAAGTTTATGTTGGGGGATGCCGAGCAATTGGCATTTAACAGTCTCAAATTCTCCTTCACCTTGTGACCCATCCTCAGACTCCCAGATCCTCTCCAGGCATTGATGGTTGAAACAGATGCATTTGGCATCCCCATCAGGGCTATTCTACTGCAAGCAGATCCATGAACCAGAACCTTGTGTCCCTGTGCACGGAAGTTGGCACCAGCCAAAAGAGCATACACCATCTGGGACAAGGAATTGTTAGTGATTAAAGTGGCATCTGGGAACTGGAGGCACCACCTAGACGAAGCCCGTCATTCCATTGTAGTGAGGACAGACCATCACAATCTGGAGCATTTGAAGACTACAAGTAGTTTGAACCAGAGGAAGGTTCGTTGGTCATTGTTCTTCTCATGCTTCAACTTCAAAGTGACCTACATTCTGCAAGTCCAGAATCAACAGGCTGAAATCAGGAAGATAACTTGTGAAGAAGAAGGGGGCTCCTTCCATGGTGATAAATGCATGCTGAATCACTTTGCTTTCCTCTCAAGAGGGTAAATAAGGCCCTGCCCTAGTTTCATGGGCCTTTTCTCTGAGCATCACTAATTCATTTCAGTTTAACTGGATTCTGTCTAGCAGAGTAGAACAATAAAACACTAGAGCCCTTACACCAAGTTTCAGCGTGTTCCTTCACTCGAAGTCAGGATAGCTGACACACTATCCAGAAATCTGGATTATGAATGTCTAGAGACCTCCCCATTGCACCAGTCACTCATACCCCTTGAACAATTCACCATGACCAGCATACTGTATGACCTCCTGCAACAGATCCATGATCAGCTGCAAAATGACCTGTTTGTAATCAACCAGAAGCAAGAGATACTGTAAATGCCCACAGATCAGACTCATCCTTTGATGTGGTCAAATGATGTACTCTGCTATCAGGGATGTTATTATGTACCCATGGGAAATCTGCGAGAAATGACACTGCAGTGGTGCCATGACAACCCTGCTGCAGGCCACTTTGGCTTCTTTAAAATGTTAGACCTGATTTCCTGGGAGTTTTGGTGGCCTCGCATTCGGGAAGAGGTGAAACAATTCGTGTTATCATGCCCCAAGTGCCGCTGGGCCAAGAATCAGACAGGGAAGCCTTCAGGCCTTCTTATGCCCCTACCCACACTGGGACAACCTTGGGAGACCATATTGATGGACTTCATAACAGACCTCCTAGATTCTCAAGGTGCCATGACCATTTTGGTGGTGGTCAATTCAATGACTAAGATGGTGTATTTCATAGCATATGGAAACAGTGTGACTGTATATTAAACATGTCTTCAGGCTGCATGGGTTGGCCAACAGTGTGATCTCCAATAGAGGATCCCAGTTCACTGCCCAGTTCTGGAGAGCACTCCTCAAGAACTTGAGTATCCAGAGTCACTTATCATCAGCTTATCACCCAGAATCGGATGGGGGGATGGAATGAGTGAACACCATTTTGGAGCACTACCTGCTTTGTTACATCAATTTCCAACAGGATAATTGGGTGGACCGGCTAGCAGTAGTGGAATTCTCCTACAACAATGCACTGCACCACTTCCACCACACTTCCACACTGCACACTTCCACTTCCCTTCTTGGAGAACTACAGGTTTCACCCTCAACACCTCCCCCTTGTGCCCCCAGAATCCTCCGTGCCTGTCGCCAACCAGTTTTTTCAGGAATTACAGGCCAGTCACCAGGTCCTGCTCAAACAGTTGGAGAAGGCCAAGGATGACTACAAGCAGTTCACTGATCACCATTAGAAGCCGGGACCATTGCTAGTGGTTGGTGACTTGGTGTGGCTGCCCACCAAACATCTGACCTCCATGCGTCTATCCCAGAAATTGGACCACCGCTTCCTGGGACCTTTTCCAGTTGAAGTCATGATCAATGCCATCACCTTCAGCTTAACCTGCCATCCCACATGTGGGTACACCCCATGTTTCATAGATGCTTGTTAATACTCACATCAATAGCCAGCTCACTGAAATCCATGAAGCCACCTCCCCCTCCAGTCATCATTCAAGTGGAACCCAAGTACGAGGTTGCATGCATCCTGGACTCATGCTTTCATCATGGTTGTCTCCACTACCTCATCCATTGGAAGAGGTACAGACCAGACAAATACTTGTGGGAGAATGCGACAGATGTACATGCACCCTGTTGAGTGAGTGACTTTCATTGACAATAGCCCCATAAACCCAGACCTCCCAGTCAGGGAGAAGGGGGTACTGTGGGGGGATTAGTGTCAGGATGGAGGCTTAGTCCAATGAGTCCAATTTGTAGGTCGAAGAGCTGATAACAATTAAAGCGGGAAAGAACAGGGATGGCATGAAATTTGAATCATTTTCTGAGCCGCCAATTGGAGGCAGCCCAGTAGGGCACTCGCTTCCACTTTTGAGCATACGAGAACGGTAGTGGAAAAGGTGGACTGAACAATCCGAAGCATGATTGGTGCCTGATCACAAATGGCATGAAAATCAAAGGGTTAAAAGACGAGCACAGTGTGCATCCATTGCCAGAGAAAACCGTTCACATTCTGTACCAAGTGCTGGACTGAATCACGATCCCGTCGCAATGCCAGACTCCCTGATTGGACCTCTCCCTTCTTCCACGCCAGAGCCTTGCTTCTAACCCACCCAAGCCTCATGTCAGAAACTTTCTTCGCCATCCAGCCAAGTTTTGTGCTGGAGCCTTTCCTTGCTGCCTCACCCAGCCTTGCGCTGGAACCCTGCCTCACAGCCCTGCCGCGCTTTACATCAGAATCTAGCCTTGCTGCCATGCCTCATCCCATGTCAGAATCTTGCCCTGCCTTTGCACCCAGACTGAAGCCACAACCTTCCCTTGAAGACTCTGCGCCCAGCCTTGAGCCAGAGTTTCATTCTGCAGCTGCGCCCAGCCTTGTGCTGGAATCTCACACTGAAGCCATCCCAAAACTTGCGTCGGGACCAAGCGCACCAACTGGGAATTGAAAACCACTTGCCACCCGAACTCTGTGAGCTTCCCTTCTCGTATTGTCTTTCCTAGAAATACTTTGTGTGTCTCGATTGTAAATAAACCTTATTCTATGCCTTCCTGCTTTGGGTCTTAGTCGGAACAGGACATATGGAGAAAATCCTTCATAGAAACACTGCTATTAGAGGTTTTCTCTATTATCTGTTGGCATGTGCTGAGTAGGCATAAAACAGGGGAGAGAGAGAGAGAGAGAGAGGAGAGAGAGAAAGAGAAGAGGTGGGCAAGGGTAGGGGCTCTTTGCCTGATCAAAACTGATTCATGGGGAACTTGGCTTCAGGAGGAATGGAGGAAACAATGATCAAGGACTCTCTGGAACAATTTCTCTGGTTTGTGTTTAAAATCAGATTTTCCCATCTCTCATCCAGACTTGTTTTGCACGGAGAGGTTAGCAAAGATAGGAAGATAGATCTTCACTTTCTCTGACAGGTGTACCAATTTCCTGAGAGATTGATATTCCTGACAGAAGAAACATTTGGTAAATAATAAACATTAAGGCTTGAACCCCAACCATACCATACTCCTCATTCAGGAAAAAGATCAGCAGTTGGTTTTCCTAGTGGTATGTGATGGTAGGAGCCGAAAGGCTAGTAAGGAACCCATCAATTGTGTCTTGAAACTACCCTGTATTAAAATACTGAGGAATGTGAAAGGTGTCTTTGCGACAAGTCAGTTTAGTTCCATATAATGAAAGTTTCTGCTGAAAACTAGGAAAAATTTCAAGCATGTTAATCCTACCAAAAATGTCCAAACATATTTTAATATTTTGATCAACTTAAAACTTTCCTTCACCCAGGAAGATCTGCAGTTGAAAAAACACCAGAGGTTTGCCCTACCTGACTGATCAGAAATGGTCCCTTCTGGACAAGGAACACATTGGTAGCAGCAAACCTGCTGGCCCTCTGCAACACTTCTCCTCTCCCCTACATGGCACCTCTTCTTGCCACACCTCGCAAAGGGCACCTTCTAAAAGAGAAAGAGGAATGCTTGAGATGGCCTACACAATGAGCACAAATCATTTATTCATTTCCACATTCCCATTTCCATCTTAAGAATGTCTTCAAAAGAACTGGTTCACCATGGTGTGCAGAAACCATGAACAGCTCCCGGTGGAATTCAGTCCAATGGCATTCCCGATCCTCCAATGGATGCTGGATGTTGGAACTAGGACCTCTGTGTGCAAACCAAGGCCTGTGACACTGTCCTAAGGTAAAGGAAAAGATTCCCCCCGCACATTTGTGCAGTCGTGTCCGAATCTAGGGGCCGGTGCTCATCTCCGTTTGTTAGCCGAATTGCCAGCATTGTCCGGAGACGCTTCCACAGTCATGTGGCTGCCTGACGCACGGGGAATGCTGTTACCTACCCACCGAAGTGGTACCTATTAATCTACTTGCATTTGCATGCTTTTGAATTGCTAGATTGGCAAGAGCTGGAAGTAGTGTGGGAGCTCACTCCGCACACAGGGCTAGGGATTCAAACCTCCGAACTTGAGATCTTCCGATCGACAAGCCTGGCCTCTTACCCGCTGAGCCACCACTGTCCTACCACCTTGCTAAAAGAAAGAAACATAAGGGTCAAATAAAGGTCCATGGAGTTGATTCTTTCCTGCATCAATTGCACCCTGTTTTTTTCCCAATCCCATGATTTTTTCCCAATCCCAACCCTTCTTGGACATGCCGCATTGCAGACCTCAAATGTGTTACATGTAAAGCAGGTCTTTCACCACATGGTTGTCAACGTTTGTGATTCAATACACCTTTTTTCCAGTTACAAGAACATTCTGTATCTCCAGGAGAGAATGAATCTCTCCCTGGATTCAGAACATATCCTGCAGCCCACCTTTGTGGCCCAGATGATTGCATCCAGGTTAATGGTGAAATCCTGGCCTGGGGGAGCCCCAGGATCTATTTGCCCAACTTTCACAGGGATAAAAGATTGATTGGGGAGGAAAACCCAGTTGAGAAGATCATAACGAGCTGAACCCAGTCCATTTTCTGAGAAGGAGACTTCATTTCCAGCAGTGTCATTGAACCGAACATTCCTCAAATATGGAAGAATCTGAAAGAAAAGACACCCTTAGGAATTGGGGAACTTGCAAACAAAACATTGTGGCTCTATCGCTTTCTGGTGGCCACAATCTTAGGAAAGAAGTTGTGTGTCTGTACTTGGCAAATATCTTTGTCATAGGGAGCAGCACCGAATCACAGGAATCCATCCTGGAGCATGTGAAATTAAACTCAGCACTGCAAGATGATTCTATCTTGGACATTTGGATTATGGCTTATTCAATTCTAGCTTTACAAGAAAGATACCAACATAAAACATTTTAATGCCATACTGCAAATGTCATTGTTGGGTTCTACTCCTGAAATCATAGCTATACAATTTTTTTAATGTTTATCATGGTCCATGGTCTTGTAAATGACATATTCAATTTTGGGAATGAGTGAATGAATTCCAAAACAACAATAAGATTCCCCAGGACATTCCTGACTCTAGACGATAGTCAAAGAATGCAGAATGTAGTACCAGGTCCGACCCAGTGGAGGAAGTGCCTGCCCAAATCTTGATAGTGATCAAGGGAGGTCCAAGATTTAGCCTTTGATGCAGAACAGCTTGATGAATTTTGGACTGGGAGGCCAGTAGGAGCATCTATGCGTTGGAGCCCTGCTGTGTCTGTTGAGGTTGGCAGAGGCTGCTTTCACACAACAACTGGAACCGTACATCGAATGGCCAATTTACAGAACAGCCTGAGTTCAAGCAGTATACTAAGCCATTGAAAAATAAGCAAGGTTAAAGTGTTTACTTTATAGGCTGAATTCAGATCACATGCTAAGGCCAACTTGTGCAAATGGGACCACTGGGTGTCCCACTGACCTGTGGAAGCATCTTGCACAAGCACAGCAAGATTGCCATCTTGATCGGCTGATGCCTCCTGCCTGGAATGGTCAGGAATTGAAACTCAGGCAGCTGTGGAAGAAGCTGTGGAAGTCCCTTCAGGACCTGAGAGCAAGGCCAGTCCTACATGGGCATTGTGGAAAAACTGGTTTGGTCGTCTCTTTTCCTCCCCATGTCCCTTTTTCATCAAAACATTATATTTCATGCATGTTTTGCATATTTTAATAACTTTTTCAATACAGTATGTATTGATTGATTGATGAATTATATGTGACCAAATTGTTGTTGACTTTTAGCAGCTCTGTTTTGAGATGCAGTTAATTGGGTAGTGTACTGGTCTATAATGAGTAATGTAGTAAATATATCTGGGAATCTTCCCCCCTAAATATCTTTTGAATGGACAAAACAGAGACATTACCTGCCATGGCTGGACATTTGAGATCTTCTTTCCAACGCTCAACATGGCTGGTCGGGCTCCTGATCCATGCATTACATGTAATGCGTGTGCCACAGAGAAAATGGCATGGTAGATGTTGTAACTTTCACCTGTCATGCTCTTTTCAAAAATGTAAGCTGGCAGATTCTGTACATTTTCCTTTCCTGTACATTCCTCCCTTTGCTCTTCAGGGATTTCACCTGATTTCAGTAACTGGCAGTGAAAGACCCGTTCCCACCACTGAGGGAGAAAAACATCTCCTTGTGGGCTTAAGGGGTCTAAAGACAGGATGAAATGCCTGAATTCTGATATATCACCCGTGTGCTCCCTGAAATGCAAAGCACCATGGAATGACTTAAAGGCTTGCAATTCTTTTTGAAAAGCCATCACACTAACATCCCAGTGGGAAGTCAAGATCCAGATTTTCCCAAATGAAGATTTAGTCAATTCTTCATAATTAACCAGCCTTATGTGTAAAATTTTAATAATACTGGAGTCTCCATACAGAATAATCACTTCAGCTTTAAACCAAGCTTTGGGAATCTGAAGCCAATTCCACAGTTTACCAGCTGTTTTCCACATATTATCAGATTCCAACATTTCACTGAAGGCCAGGCAGATCTCCTTCTGCTTCAGCATTGGCATCAAGGATGAGATGAAATCTGCTCCTCTATCGTCTTCAGGGACCAGAAGCCCAACCCAGTTCCACTTGAAATGGAGGAGCAGCTGGACCAAACCCACATACTGAGGAAGTTCATTCGGATTAATCCGGAAGAAGGAAGGAGAAACAGTTTTATCTCCCTGAGTGACCTCAAAGCCAACACCAAGCTGGAGAAAGCGAGATGCTTCTTTTACAAATAATTTTTTGTAGACAAGGTAAAGTTTTATGGTGGCTTTAAGAGTAACCATCGTGTGATTTATGGTCTGACCAGTTGGGCTGAAATAGAGGTAGCCTCACTTTGAATGACTTGGTTAAACCTCCTGCCTAAAGAAGACTCACCAGTTGCATCTTATACCTGGCTGTCACACGTGAGAAACGAAGGGAGCAAACCTTTACCCTGAAACCAAGTATAAACTGGGTTAAAAGGGAATTACAAAGAATCAGTTAAGAGGGAACTTCTCTGGAAGTATTTCTGAAATATCTCATTATCTATCTCTTTGGGGTTATAATATTGTGAAACACAAAATAGAAAATATGAATTTAATTGTAGAATGGGTTCTCCAAGTCACATACTCGTGGACTGAGTTTGATTCTGTTACGCCTGAGGAAGTAGGCAAGATCCTTATATCTGTTAGTCCATCCACCTGTTTTTTTATCCCAGCCCCTCCTGCATTATTAAAGAAGCCCAGCAGGCGACCATAGAGTGGATTCATGCAGTGGTTTCAGCCTTTTTGAGAGAGGGGGTGTTCCCACCAGTCTTGGAGGAAGCGGTTGTATGCCCCCTACTCAAGAGGTCATTGCTGGGCCCTTCCCTGTTGGAGAATTATTAGCCAGTTTCTAATCTACCCTTTCTGGGAAGATTGTGGGAAAGGTGGTTGGATGATAGCTACCGAAGATCTTGGAGGAAACAAATGATCTGGACCCTTTTCAGTCTGGCTTCAGTATCCTGATGATACCCAGCACTACATCTTCACCCCAGGTGGCACAGGTGGAGCTGTCAATGTCTTTACCCAGTGTCTGGAGGCAGTTTGGGTCTGTATGGGGCGGAACAGGCTTCGGTCTTCTCTTATGCCTGCTCTATTCTATCCCTCACCCTCTGGTACAGCATCCCCCCAGAGATGAGGTGGGCACCCTCTCTCCTGATGTTCCAGAAAGCCTTGAAAACCTGGCTTTGGTCCCAGGCCTAGGGTTGATCCTTGTCATTGTTTCATGGCCCCTGTTTTCCTTTGTTGGCTATGTTAGCAGAATATTTTAGTCTGGGCTGCCTGTAGACTTAATGTTTCTTGCTGTTCTATGTTTCTCTAGTTTTGTACACCACTCAGAGCCCACTAGAGTGGGGGTCAGTAAATTTAAATAAATAATAATATATAAATAACATGCCCCCAAACTATTTTGACTGGTCTTTGGCTTCTATGTCCAGTTCTGTTCTGTGTCTGCCCCACACTGATATCCAATAGAACCCCCTTACCTGTGGAACCTTGAAGACGGTGAAGATGGGGGCCATCTGCCTTGAAGATTTGGAGTCACTACCACCAATGATGGACAGCAGGGTGTCCTGCCGGTCACATTTATAACCTGGAACCATTCGGCCTCGTGTGGAGAGCAGACAGAGGCTGTTCAGGGAAATCCTACTCTCAATCTGGCTATTGTCGTAGATGCGGAAGCCGAGTGTGTTGTTGGGGAGGAGAACCAGATCCTTGTTGACCTCTGTGACTGCAAATACCAAGGCCAGGAACTGCTGATAGTTGTTGGGTGTGACTCTACAATGAGAAAGACATTGTGGAACATTACAGGAAAGGTTATGTGTGCTGGCGGAGTTTGTTTTGCCTTTTTCTGATGTTCTCCTGGACTTTTGATTTTGTTCTGAGGCTTTGGGCAAAAACATCTGATTAAGAATGTTATATGCACTGAAATACACTGCTGTGAAACAATGGTAGGGACTGAGAAGTACTATATTTGAGTCTCCAAACAGTCATCTTCAACCAATGGAAGTAATCTGTGCTTTAAGGTATGTGTGTGTGCTTTTGAGTTAGTGTTGAATCCCAGTGACTGCCTTGAAAGTTCCTGCAGTTTTCTTGGCAAGTGGTTTGCCATTGCCTACTTCCTAGGACAGATAGAACAACTGGCCACCCTGCTGGTTTTTTAGAACGGCAGGATTAGAAATCACCATCTCCCAGTTTCTTGATCAATGCCTTTAAACACTACCCCAAACTGGCTCTCAGGTAGCTGGCTATATGGTAGCTTCTGCAATATTCAAAGAACCCCTGGTTCAGATCCATTGGAATGGGAATCTATGGTGATTTCTCAGAGGAGGATCATAGCTGAGCAGTCAAGGCACATTCTTTGCACAAAGAAAGCCAAGCTTTAGACCTCAGAGCTCCTGCAGTTATCACAGGTAAAGCCTTTTTGGAAAGCTGCCTCTGCCATTCAGTGCAAGCAAACAGATCTGGGGAACAAGCCATGATGAAGGTATGTCTTTGTGATATCATACAATGGTGAGAAACCATTACAGGATGCATTGAGGCATGTCTCTCCCCAGGACCTGGTATTTAAAGCCTGCTGCCTGGGTGCTGCCCTTTCCAGACAGCCCATGTTAGTCATCTACTCCACGAATCGATCCATCTCTCTTGAAAAACCATCCACACAACTGGTTGCAGAAAATCCCACCATTTAACTGGTTCTGGTTTTTCAAAAAAGGCTCCCTTGTATTGGTTTTGAATCTTCTTACCTTTAGCCTGGAGCACTTTGTGAGAAGGCAGAGAAACCTTCCTCTTCCTCCACATCACCCCCACTTTCATACCCCTGTATTGTCCCCCCCTTATTCCCTTTGCTCCAGTGGCTGCCATCTCTCCCAATCTCTCTGCTGGCCCCCTAATCCATTTGCTTGTCCCCTCAAGCAGCTTCTTCAGCTCGGATAACCATCGCTGTTCCCAATATTCCAGCAGGGGCGACAGCATCAGTTTACTGATTGCTGTTAGTAAGGAGCACTACGGATTCCAAAACTGAATTTCCTTTTCTTCCTGCAGCTCCACCCTGTAAACAGATTGGCTTTTTCTTTGAGTTTTCCCTCATCCCATTCTGTCCAAATTAATATGAAATCAACTTCTTCACTAGGTCGCCTCAGTTTCTGAGCTATTCTCCCTCCTTTCTTTTGATGCTGTATCACCTTCCTACCAAAGAGTCCTGGGAACCTTGAATGTTCTTGCCTATTTTGTGAGCTTGGCTCTTTCTTGAGAAAAGCACCAAGGCTCCTGAAAAACAAACAAGATTTTTTTTTCAAAAAGGAGGCCCTGAATCCAAAGCAAATTAGGCAATCCTCTGCTCCTTCACACCCCTCCCCACCCCCCAAGCTCAAACTTACGAAGATTTGGTGTCCGTTGGGAATGGCTCTTTTTGGAAGTCTAGCAACCCAAAGGAAAAAAAGATTCTCAGGGGCAAATTGCCCCCAATAATGAGATTGCCAGGCCTGTAGTGGTCCTCCAGAGTCTGAAAAGGGTTCCTCAACACACATACGGTTTGCATCCTCTTATGAGTTGTTGAATGCAGGAGCCAGAAGAGCAGCAGCAGGTGAGGCAGCCCAATCATTATTCTCGCCTTCCCTCCTAGGTAAAAAATCAAGGCTTGTTCAGAACCGGCACAAAAGAGGCAGGCTGTGTCCCTTGGATGGGCTCGGGGCAAATTTATATCAAGCGTGCTTTGACTTACGTGTGTTTGAGCTGAGACCAAAGAGAAAATTGAGTCTCGTCCCTCGAAAGAAATCACCTCCTTGCAAAACAAGCTATGGTGATCTGCCCAGCCCCCTTTGGAAGAGCTCAGAGCATATTTATTTTAAGCAGGTTTTCGCTTCGATGTCTTTTGTGGTAAAACTCCAGAGGGGATACTTGAAGAATAACTGTTATTATGCTGATTCCAGGGAGTAGCAATTTTTGTATGCCCTTAGTAATAGATTTTGTTCGCACACCAGGAAGTTAAAAAACTTGTTTGTATCTCTGGTTGCTGGCCCAGGGAGCAGATGGACTTGAGAGCCAGGGTGCAGATGACTGTCTGATGGGAAAGTGAGCACCCGCAGCCAGGATGGAGTCTGTCCTGTGCGATAGTCTGCTGAGATAGAGAGAGGACGAAGGGGGAAGAGGGCAAGGGGCAAGAGGGCAGCATGGAAAACAGCTGTGCCCTTGGAAGTGGGAGCAATAATGCTCTGTTTGGATGGAACAAGTGGCTTATTTATACTCCCAGGCTGCAGATGCCCTTAGAAGCTAATTTCTCCTGTAGACCTCTATAAATAATACTAATAGTAATAGTAATAATAATAGTAATAGTAATTAATTAAACTTGTATGCCACCTGACTCTCAGTGATTCTGGGCAGCTCACAAGCATCAAACAAAGAAGTTACAATAAAATCAATAAAGCATAAATATAAATATAAAAATAGAGAAGTAGGATGGTCACTCAGGTGGAAGGCTAATTTGAACCCTGCTGTGTTGTATATATTTTTTATGTCTGTAGAATATGTGGCTGAGTTTTTAAAAAGCCAGGCCTCAAAAACTTTTTTCCTGTTTGGGCTCAGAGAGCACATGTTCACCCCCACTCAGGAATGCTAATTTCCTTTAGGTGCCGGCCAGTCTGAGAATTCTAAGCAATCAGAATTAGCTGTTAGAGCTTTGCCCATATTGGGAATCTGTTGCCTAGGTGTTTTGGTCACATGCTGGATCCTGTCCACTCAGATGCTGATCAAGTTAAGGTTTAAAATGTAAATGCCTTTTGTTCTTTTGTTCCTCTGCATTCTGCTATCTGCTATCTAAATGTAAATAGCCATGCCTTCTCTTCGGCTGAAGAAAAAGCTTAGTTTCGTTTTTCTTTGTTTTAAATAAAGCAACATTTTTACTACTAACTTATCTCTTGGTTTTTCCATAACTCTGATCACAAATTTTATAAAAATACAAAAGGTTCTGTGCCCAGCAACTGCTTCTGGATCAGAGACAAAACTTATGGAAAAATGGAAAGAGGCTTCTTTTGTTTTTTGAAACTTGCTGGCAATTGCAAGAAGTTTGAATTGGAGGCAGAGTTTTAAGCCTCGTGCAAGCCTCGTGTTTGGATTACTACAACAGGGGAGAGAAGAAACATGGCGGCTGCTGGAGCTTCAAATTTTCAAGGTATGCCCCTGGAAAGGCTTTCTAATACTAATTATTTGAACTGGTCTTTGAAAATGGAAAGTTTCTTGAGGAGAGAAAATTTATGGTCTGCAATTTCTGAACAAATTCCTCAGAATCCAGATCAAGCCTGGTTGAGGAAAGATGAGAAATGCAAAGCCTCCATTATTTTGGCTGTTCAGGATGATCAGCTTATTCACGTGAGAGGCAGAGAAAATTCTAAAGACTTATGGGACTATTTGCGTGATTTATATGTGAAAACAAGTCCAGGCAGCAAGGTTATTTTAACGAAAAAACTGTACAAGGCTCACTTGCCTGAGGATGGAAATTTGCCAGATCATCTCCACAAGCTTCAGAATTATTTTGTGGAACTTCAGGAACGTGGGATGGAATTTACCCCCCTGATGAAAGCCTACATTATGCTGTCTTCGTTGAATGAGTCCTGGGACACTTTAATTTGCTCCATGGAGGGAATCCCAGAAGATGATCTAACTCCATCATTCGTGTCTACCCGCCTGCTTGCTGAGTGGGAGAAAAGACAAGAAAAAGCTGCCTCCACTTCTACAAAATAAAGTCTTCTCGTGGCCAGCAGAGGGAGCGGAAGAGCTCTGAATTCCAAGCTTCTGCTTTTTCCACCAGCAGGCGATGCTTTACCTGTGGATCCCCTTCTCATCTCCAAAAGGACTGTGTCAAGTTTAAAAGCAAGAAGACTTCAAAGAACAAAGAAGAAACTTCTGGAAAGAAGATTCTTCATGCAACAGTTGTTGAGAACTCTGATAATAAAGATTTGTGGGTTCTTGACAGCGGAGCCAATTCTCATATATGTCACAATAAAGATTCCTTTCTGTCTTTGTCTAAAACTAACAAACAAAAAGTTTCCTTAGCAGATGGATCTGTATCCAAGATCGTGGGTGAAGGTGAGATCAATCTTCCATGTTTGGGGGAAACTGTTAAAAATGTTTTGTTTGTGCCTAATTTTCAAAGCAATCTCTTGTCTGTGGGGCAGCTAGTAGCCTCAGGTTATGTTATAACTTTTAAGAAAGAGGGTTGTGATATTAGAAAGAATGGTAAAATGGTTGCAAAGTGTTTGCAGAAAGATTCTCTGTACATTGTGCAGAAGGCTGAAAAGCAGCAAATTGCTAAAGCTAAGGCTGTTTTTGAAAATAAGCCCATACACGACCAGTGCATCCATTTATTACATAGGAGATTTGCTCATGCTAATTTTAAGTACATATCTCAAATGCCTAGTTATTCTGCTGATTTAAAATTGAAACCTTGTGCTAAGTATCTAGATTGCGCAGTTTGCAAGGAGAATAAAACCACAAGAGCTCCTGTGAAGAAGTTTTCTGATAGGTCCACCTCTAGGCCTCTAGAGATAATTCATTCTGATGTTATAGGCCCATTTTCTCCTAGTCTTGGGGGAGCAAGGTACATTTTGACCTTCATAGATGATTTTTCCAGATACACATTCATTTATTTGCTGAAACACAAAGATGAGGTCTTTGCTAAATTTAAGGCTTTTGTGGCTTGGGCGAATGGAAAATTCCCAAGGCCAGTGTCTGCTTTGCAATCAGATCACGGTGGCGAGTATCTATCCTCAAAGTTTAAAAACTTTTTGTTAGAAAAAGGGATAGAACACATTTTAGCTAACCCTTACACTCCAGAACAGAATTCTGTTGCAGAGAGAAAAGGCAGAACATTGCAGGAAGCAATGATGTGTTTGCTGAAGGATGCTAGTTTGCCTTTTAGGTATTGGGGAGAAGCTGTTACTACAGCGTGTTATGTGCAGAACAGGTTGTTTAGCAGTGCAATTCAGGATGTCCCTTTTCATTTGTTCTATGGTGTGAAGCCAAAAGTAAACCACCTCAGAGTGTTTGGAAGCACAGCTTGGGTCCACATTCCCAAACAGCTGAGGCGCAAGGGGGCTTCCAGAACAAAGAAAGCAATCTTTGTAGGGTATGAACAAAGTCAGAGGAGCTACAGGTTCATACTGGATAATCAATTGATAATTAGTAAAAGTGCTTCTTTTGCTGAGCAAAATTGGGATAAAATAAACTCTAGTTCTTCAGTTGATTTATCCATGGGGGAGCAGCAAAGTCTTGCTGATGGTGATTTGCAGGAATCACCCAGTGAAGTCAATGATCAGGAAGCTGACTTGTCTGGAAAGTCAGAGGTTTCTGAGGACAATGGTGGGAAACAGAGTGTAAGTCCTGTCCTACCTCGCAGGTCTGAAAGGATTAATAAGGGAGTTCCTCCTGATCGTTATCAAGTAGATGTTGTGAAGGCTTTTCACATTCACACAGAGCCTGAGTCTCTGGAAGAAATTAAAGAAATGCCAGCTGAAATAGCTAAGTGTTGGCATGAAGCCATGCAGCAAGAGTTGGATTCCTTAAAGGAAAATAAAACTTGGAAATTGGTAAATTTGCCTCCTAATCAGAAGGTTTTAGGTTGTAGGTGGGTGTTCAAACTGAAAAAAGATTCTGATGGCAAAATTCAGAAGTACAAAGCAAGGTTGGTAGCAAAAGGTTTTGCTCAAAGAAAAAATGTGGATTATGACAAAACTTTTGCTCCAGTGACAAAAGCTGAATCTATCAGGTTGCTTTTAAAGGTTGCTGCCATGAAGAAACTGTCTGTTTATCACTATGATATTCAAACTGCTTTTCTGTATGGTGACTTGGAGAAAAAATTGTTTATGCAACAACCTCCTGGTTATGAGAAAGAAAAACATCTTGTGTGTGAATTGCAGAAATCCATCTATGGATTGAAACAGGCCGCGCATTGTTGGAATATTAAAATGGATAATATTTTGCAAAAATTTGGGTTTCAGAAGGGAATTGCTGATCCTTGTGTGTATGTAAAAAATGATAAGCAAGGTGTAATGTACTTGTGCTTGTATGTGGATGATTTGTTGCTGCTCACTTCATCTGATGAACAGAAGCATTCCTTTGAGGTTTGTATGAAAAACAATTTCACATTGAAATGTCTTGGAGCAGTCAACAATTACTTAGGATTAGAAATTCAGAGGGAAAAAGATGGCAGTTTTCTCATCAGCCAGAGCAGCAAAATTAAGAAACTGCTGGAGGATTTTAAAATGCAGGACTGCAAGTCTGTCTCCTCCCCCATGCTTCCCGAGTTTCTAAAAGAGGAGGGGGAGAAGGGGGATGGTGAGTCATCTGAAGGAGATAGTTTCAGATCAGCCATTGGCAGTCTTCTTTACATTGCAAACAATAGCCGTCCGGACATTGCTAACAGTGTGTCCATTTTGAGCAGGTTTGTGGAAAATCCCACATCTGCTGCAAAGTCTGGTTTAAAAAGGCTGTTTCGTTATTTGCAAGGCACCAAAGATTTTTGCTTAAGGTTGTCTGCTACAGACACCAAAGAAAAGTTAGAATGCTGGTGTGATTCAGATTGGGCTGGAGATCTCAGTGATAGAAAGTCTACTTCTGGAAGTGTAATTCAATTTGCAAAGTCCACTATTGCATGGTTTTCCAGAAAGCAGACTGTAGTAGCCATTAGCACAGCTGAAGCCAACTGTGCAATGAGGTAATTTGATTTACACAATTGTTGCAAGACATTGGAGTCATTTTAAGTCAGCCTGTCACAATTCATGAAGACAATCAAGCTTGTATCCATTTGGCTTTATCTGAAAGTTCCAGAAATCGCACAAAGCACATTGATGTGCGTTTTCATCTTGTTAAAGATTTTCTAGCCAAGAAAAAGGTTATTTTGAAATACTGTGATACTAAATTAATGTTGGCTGATATCTTAACCAAGCCTCTAGTTGCCAGTAGGCACTGTGAGTTAATTACCAAGCGGGGTTTGTTTCCATATTCTTTCTAGTCATAAAAAAAGGGGAGTGTTGTATATATTTTTTATGTCTGTAGAATATGTGGCTGAGTTTTTAAAAAGCCAGGCCTCAAAAACTTTTTTCCTGTTTGGGCTCAGAGAGCACATGTTCACCCCCACTCAGGAATGCTAATTTCCTTTAGGTGCCGGCCAGTCTGAGAATTCTAAGCAATCAGAATTAGCTGTTAGAGCTTTGCCCATATTGGGAATCTGTTGCCTAGGTGTTTTGGTCACATGCTGGATCCTGTCCACTCAGATGCTGATCAAGTTAAGGTTTAAAATGTAAATGCCTTTTGTTCTTTTGTTCCTCTGCATTCTGCTATCTGCTATCTAAATGTAAATAGCCATGCCTTCTCTTCGGCTGAAGAAAAAGCTTAGTTTCGTTTTTCTTTGTTTTAAATAAAGCAACATTTTTACTACTAACTTATCTCTTGGTTTTTCCATAACTCTGATCACAAATTTTATAAAAATACAAAATGCTGGAGGGTTCCTGTCAGCCCCATTAGGTGGGTCAGACCAGAAAATCACCTCCACTAGAAGACCAGAACTCTACTTTATTGAGAGTGGCTATAAGAATGGAATCTTGCAGGTCTGACTTTGCTGGACCTCCCCTCCTTATTATGCCCCAGTGAATCCGGGGGTTGTCTACTTGATCTGCTCCTGAATACTATCTTGCTTCTCAGGACTTAAGGAACATTTCAGTCCCCTTTGCCTTGTAATGGTTCTCCCTTGTTATCTACAGTTGTCTAACAACTGATTGGAGCCAGAGAAGTTAGTCTCAGATACATATCTCCTCAGAACTATCAGCTGGGGAGGAAAGAATACCTTTAACCATGATGTACTTCTGGACTGGCTGCAGATGGTGAGAGTGAAGTGCATGAGGTTATGTGGTTCTCCTCCTCTCTCTGAAGCTGGTTTCAGTCAGATGGGTGAGATTGAGCCAGAACTTCATGATTTTCAGGGTGCCTCAGGCTTGGTGTTCTCTTCCCTCTTGTTTAACATCCATATGAGGCTGCTGGGAGTTCATCAGTTGGCTTGAGGTCAGGTATCATCACTACACTGAAGATACTCAGTTGTACCTCTCAACCCCCAGTCAACCAAGCAATGCTGTCAAGGTCATGTTCCTGTGCCTGGGGGCTGGATGGGGCAGAACAGGCTCAACTTTGGTCCTAGGCAGTGCTTGGTTGGTCCTCCCTGTGAAGAGTTTTCCATCATTGCTCCTGAATGGGGTTCCATGGCCACACTCGGGACTGGTGCAAAACCTGGGGGTCTTCCTGGACTTCCAGATCCTGCTTGAAGAGCAGATGGCAGCTCGGACTAGAAAGGCCTTTGCACAGGTTCAGCTTGTGAAACAGGTGTGCCTGTTCTGGATCAAGAGGCTCTCCTCACTGTCACTCATGCCTTGGTCATCTCCCACTGGATTATTGCAATGTGCTTTCCATATGACTGCCTTTGAAGAGCAGTGCTGTAAGATGGGCAGCCATACAATGTAGTCACATTGTCAAAGCAATATGGTTTGTCTGGAACAACCTGTTTTAACAAAACCATACAGGCTTCTCGTAATCACGTTTTTCATTCCTAGGTGCTTGCAAACCCAACATTTGCTTATCTTTTGTAGGATTTTTCCAGGTATTATTTATTTATCGCTCACATTTATATCATCCCCCCATCTCAAACAAGGCAGCTCTATAGATAGACCACATTTATTTTGACTTTCAAGCATGCTTACAATTTGATAACATTTTCAACCAGTGATGAAATGAGAGAAGGGTTGTCTATGTAATAATCGTTTATCAAGAGCACCTTTGCTCTGCTCTTTTCGATCTGCAGTGACCCTTGCGTTGTGTGGAGGCGGCAGCTTAGACCTAGCTGTTCCTAGCCAGAAAGGCCACCATGAAACTAACGACACCTAGGAGGCCCATGTAGCACAGGACAGCATAAAACATGGTGGCCGACCCTTCATTGCATTCCCGAACAATTTCTCCCATCACTGAACAAAAGTCCAAATTAGCCAACGGGGGAAGGTTGCCAGCCAGGAGGCACAAAGAGCTGCTTGGAAAAAGTAACAGTCCAAAGCAGCAGAGTTGGTCACCTGCTTCCCCAAGAGTTTTCTTGCCCTGTTTCCTGGCTTAGTAGCTATGAAGGCCAGAACTACCATCAGAGTTTTTGCCAGCATGGATGAAATGGCAAAGGAGAAGATGATGCCAAAAGCAGCCTGTCAGAAAAGACAGGTGAGGTTCCTGGGCTGACCTATGAAGGGGAAGGAGCAGAGGAAGCAGAGCAGGATGGAGACCAGAAGGACGTATGTGTAATGACTTCAACTTCAATGCCCCAATAAACACTTCTCAATGCACTTCATTGAAATGCAGAATAAGCTTTATTAAGGATACATGTAAATCAAAGCAATCCCAAAGATCCAAATGCCGGATTCACGCCAAACACCCCTTACTTAACTCTACCTTCTGCACATCAATTTTGCAGCACCTGTGATGTCAATGTCCATTGCGTTCACTCTCCACTCCCAGGCCTCTCTCTGACTCCTGCAGACGGCCGACCTTAGCACCGCATTCCACATTCTCTGATGGAAACCACAACCCCTTGCTTGGCACAGCTCCCTCCCTCCTCACATTCCACAAACTAACACTAACACAATTAATGCAGGATTCAACTTTGAACCGTGACATGCCGACCATCCAGGAAAAAGAAATGCATATAGGAAAAGAAGAAAAGAGAAAAACAGAAAAAAAGAACAATATAGGATATGCATATTAGATACACAGATAAGCAATCACATCATAGCTTGGTGAGAAATCTGCAATGAGAAAAAAACATAACAGTTAACTGTATAATTTTACCTAGGCTTATCAGGGTACTGAGAAGGAAACTTAGCAAGAAGCCTGGGAGCCGAAACATGAGACTTATCCACCCATTCACTGAAACCCATAGGCAAATGTTTCCATTGAACCAAATATTGCAATTTGCCTCTGTGAAGGTGAGAGTCCAAAATAGACTTCACTTCAAAATGCTGTTCATCCCCCACCATCACAGACGGAGGCGTCAGCAGTTCTGGATGCCACCTCTCAGATGTTTTCACCGGTTTCAACAAACTAATTTGAAAAACAGGATTTATTTTCCAGAGATTCTTGGGTAATTCCAACTGAGCAGTAACAAGATTTATCACTTTCACAATTGGAAAAGGTCCAACATACTTTACTCCTAACTTTTTGGATGACTGATTAGAACGCAAATGCTTGGTAGATAAATACATTTATTCAGCCACAACCAACGACCATTCTGGAAACCTTTTCCGGTCTGCAAATTTTTTATAAGCGTCCTTTGCCTCTTGTTGTGTCTTTTGCATTACTGGCCAATTGGCCCTTATTTGTGAAATCCATTCATCTGCCAATATTGGATTGGGGTGATCCTTCGAGGAGGGATCTGGTAATTCTGGAATAGGCACAAAGTCCTGATGATTAGCAATTTTAAATGAAGAAAAGCCCGTGCTCTGATGAACGACACTATTGTATGCTTCTTCAGCAAATGGTAAAAGATCTACCAAGTCTCTTTGTTGATAACTAATGTAAAACCTTAAATCAGTGATTTCAAAAGTGCCGTCGTTGGGGACACAACAACAGCGGCAGCAGCGGTTCTGTGGGGGCATGCACAGGGTTAGGGGCATGCACAGCGGTGGCGTGGGGGGTGCGTGGCGGCGGTATGTGTGGCGGTGGTGGCAGCGACGGTGGCCTCTACTAAAACACGGAAGCTCTGATGGCGCAGCGCTGCCGTCTTCGCTGTCGCCAGTGCAATGCACACTACCTTTGCCGAGCGTGCCTCTGCCATGCACGCACCCACTGCCACTTCAGGGTTGTGTTGTGACACACCAAACTGTGTGTTCTGACACACTAAAATGTCGCGACACACAGTTTGGAAAGGTATGCATTAAATATTGCTCAAATATGGCATTCAACTCCAGCAAAGGAGATGATTACCTTGTCGTGGTGCTGGAGCTTGAGCACCTCAATGAAACCATGAGCTAAACCGTGAAGGGACACCCAGACGGGAAGGTCGTGGCAGAGAGGTCAGACTAAATATGATCCCTGGGGAAGGTAATGGCAACCCACCCCAGTATTCTTGCCGTGAAAACTAAATGGATTAGTACAACCTGAGATATGTCGGTATATCATCGGAAGATGGGACTCCCAGGTTGGAAGATGGTCAAAATGCTACTGGGGAGGAACAGAGGATATGTTCAACTAGCCCCAGATGTGATGATACAGCTAGCTCAAAGCCGAAAGGACGGCTAGCGGCCGACGGTACTGGAGGTGAATGACGAATCCAATGTTCTAAAGATCAACACACCATAGGAACCTGGAATGTAAGATCTATGAGCCAGGGCAAATTGGATGTGGTTATTGGTGAGATGTCAAGATTAAATATAGACATTTTAGGTGTCAGTGAATTGAAATGGACTGGAATGGGCCACTTCACATCAGATGACCACCAGATCTACTACTGTGGACAAGAGGACCACAGAAGAAATGGAGTAGCCTTCATAATTAATAATACAGTGGCTAAAGCAGTGCTTGGATACAATCCAAAAAACGATAGAATGATCTCAATTTGAATTCAGGGGAAACCATTTAACATCACAGTGATCCAAATATACGCCCCAACCACAGATACTGAAGAAGCAGAAGTAGATCAGTTCTATGAGGATCTGCAGCACCTACTGGATAATACACCAAAAAGAGATGTTATTTTCATTACAGGAGACTGGAATGCTAAGGTGGGTAGTCAAACAACACCTGGAATTACAGGCAAACGTGGTCAGGGAGAACAAAATGAAGCAGGACATAGGCTGATAGAATTTTGCCAAGACAACTCACTGTGCATAACAAACACTCTCTTCCAACAACCTAAAATATGACTTTATACATGGACTTCACCAGATGGTCGACACCGAAATCAGATTGACTACATCCTTTGCAGCCAAAGGTGGCGGACATCTATACAGTCGGTAAAAACAAGACCTGGAGCTGACTGTAGTTCAGATCACAAACTTCTTATTGCAAAATTTTGAATCAGACTAAAGAGAATAGGGAAGACCCACAGATCAGTTAGATATGAGCTCACTAATATTCCTAATGAATATTCAGTGGAGGTGAAGAATAGATTTAAGGGACTAGATTTAGAAGATAGGGTCCCAGTAGAACTATGGACAGAAGTTCGCAACATTGTTCAGGAGGCGGCAACAAAAAACGTCCCAAAGAAAAAGAAAACCAAGAAGGCAAGATGGCTGTCTGCTGAGACACTAGAAGTAGCCCAAGAAAGAAGGAAAGGAAAAGGCAACAGTGATAGGGGGAGATATGCCCAATTAAATGCAAAATTCCAGAGCTTAGACAGAATAGATAAGGAATTATTTTTAAACAAGCAATGTGCGGAAGTGGAAGAAGACAATAGAATAGGAAGGACAAGAGACCTCTTCCAGAAAATAAGAAACATCGGAGGTAAATTCCAGGCAAAAATGGGTATGATCAAAAACAAAGATGGTAAGGACCTAACAGAAGCAGAAGAGATCAAGAAAAGGTGGCAAGAATATATGGAAGATCTGTATAGGAAGGATAATAATATTGGAGATAGCTTTGACAGTGTGGTCAGTGAGTTAGAGCCAGACATCCTGAAGAGTGAGGTTGAATGGGCTTTAAGAAGCATAGCTAATAACAAGGCAGCAGGAGTCGACGGTATCCCAGCTGATCTGTTTAAAGTCTTGCAAGATGATGCTGTCAAGGTGATGCATACCGTATGCCAGAAAATTTGGAAAACACAAGAATGGCCATCAGATTGGAAAAAATCAACTTATATCCCCATACCATAAAAGGGAAGCACTAAGGAATGTTCAAACTATCGAACAGTGGCACTTATTTCACATGCCAGTAAGGTAATGCTCAAGATCTTGCAAGGTAGACTCCAGCAATTCATGGAGCGAGAATTGCCAGATGTACAAGCCGTGTTTAGAAAAGGCAGAGGAACTAGAGACCAAATTGCCAATATCTGCTGGATAATGGAGAAAGCCAGGGAGTTTCAGAAAAACATCTGTTTCTTTTTTATTGACTATTCTAAAGCTTTTGACTATGTGGATCGTAACAATTTGTGGCAAATTCTTGGTGGTATGGGGATACCAAGTCATCTTGTCTGCCTCCTGAGGAATCTGTATAACGACCAAGTAGCAACGGTAAGAACAGAGCACGGAACAATGAACTGGTTTAAGATTGGAAAAGGAATACGGCAGGGTTGTATACTCTCACCCTACCTATTCAACCTGTACGCAGAACACATCATGCGATGAGCTGGGCTTGAGGAATCCAAGGCTGGAGTTAAAATCACTGGAAGAAACATTAACTATCTCAGATATGCAGATGATACCACTTTGATGGCTGAAAGTGAGGAGGAGTTGAGGAGTCTTATGACGAAGGTGAAAGAAGAAAGTGCAAAAGCTGGGTTGCAGTTAAACCTCAAAAAAACCAAGATTATGGCAACCAGCTTGATTGGTAACTGGCAAATAGAGGGAGAAAAAGTGGAGGCAGTGACAGACTTTGTATTTCTAGGCGCAAAGATTACTGCAGATGCTGACTGCAGCCAGGAAATCAGAAGACGCCTACTTCTTGGGAGGAGAGCAATGGCAAATCTTGATAAAATAGTTAAGAGCAGAGACATCACACTGATAACATAGGTCCGCATAGTTAAAGCAATGGTATTCCCCATAGTAACCTATGGCTGTGAGAGCTGGACCATAAGGAAGGCTGAGCGAAGGAAGATAGATGCTTTTGAACTGTGGTGTTGGAGGAAAATCCTGAGAGTGCCTTGTACTGCAAGAAGATCAAACCAGTCCATACTCCAGGAAATAATGCCAGACTTCTCACTTGAGGGTACGATATTAAAGGCAAAACTGAAGTACTTTGGCCACATAATGACAGGATACCCTGGAGAAGAAGCTGATGCTAGGGAAAGTGGAAGGCAAAAGGAAGAGGAGCCGACCAAGGGCAAGATGGATGGATGATATTCTGGAGGTGACGGACTCAACCATGGGAGAGCTGGGGATGGTGATGGCCGACAGGAAGCTCTGGCGTGGGCTGGTCCATGAAGTCATGAAGAGTTGGAAGCGACTGAACGAATAAACAACAAAAATGGCATTCAAATGTTCAGTCGAACCTGATTGGGTATATGCTGGCTTTAAGGGGAAAAACCGAGGCTAACAAAGGGCAATAAGGCAGATACAATCACTATCGCAACAATGAAAAAGATGAATATACAGGATACATCAATGTAAAAGGAAAAACAAAACAAACTTATAAGCAGAGTTCCGTGTATTGATCCCAGGGCCAGAGTTCCTGCCATGGCATAGCTCACTCTGCCCAGTCCACGGGAAGTGAACACCTGAAGAACTATATGGCTAAGAGACACTAGAAATCAAGAAGACATAGAACACCATTTTGCATGGTTGTATATTCAGACCTTCTAGCATTCTGATTGGCTGGAAGGTAGCTGTTACACACACTAGGCCTCAAAGCACACAGCATGTGCTGCATCTACGCACTGAGTTCCCCCCTTCCTTGCTCAGGGGGGGCTTGAGCAAGGCTTCCCATGGAAGGATTCAGGAGGCTTCGCCTTCATGGGAAGATCCATTGCTAGCCATAACAATGGTACCTTCTAGCTTCATATCTAATGAAGATGTAAACAAAGCCAAGGCTTCTCTGTTATCCAGCCACCTGGCATTCACGTCATCATGAGAATGCTTTTGCTTTGTACAGAGATAATTTGCCAGGGCAACACAAGAACTCTAACACCCCTCCCGAATTATTTCTGTACAATGGGAGTAACAAACATTTTTACAGAAACAAGAAAAACAAAGGTTAATGCATGTAATAATCACACTATTCAAGTTACAGTTTTTACAACCAATAGTATCAACACTAGAAAATGGTTTAAAAATACTTGTTACACATATGTATAATGCACAATATACATTTCATGCAATGTTTTATCCAGATACATACAAATACATAATACAAATTATGCAGTAATATAAACAGTACAGAGGAATAGAAAAACATTGTTCTGTCCCCTCCTCTGCAGAAAATTGCAGGGCTGTTTCAACCCTTCGCAAGCTCACATCGAGGGCTAAACCATTTTGCAAGCTTGGTACCCTACCTGGGCAAAACTAATTCAGGGCAACTGCGTTACTGCAGAGTGATATACTGTACAACAAATTAAGAATAAGCTTTCCTTTACACAAATGACACTCTGTAACACTCTGTCATTTGACACTCTCAAGAACCATAAGATTCTGTTTTGGGCTCTTGTAACTTCAACACCAAGATAAATGTTCGAATTTGTGCCTTACTCCTTCAGCTGGCAATTCTATTTCAGCTGACTGACAAATTCTTATTCAAGGTGGAAAACTTCAGTTTCTAAGCAGAAAATCAACTCATATAAGTACGAAGTCCTACACAAACTTCTACACTTTCTTATGTACACACAGAAAACAGCACGTGACTGTTCTCACATCCCAGTTTGCATCTGTACCATGCTATCAATGACTGGCCTGCTTTAAAATCCATAAAGCACCCTGTTAAGTCAATGAATTGTTTGGGAACTGCCACACATGTAGAGCCAAAACGCTTGCCTTACACACACTGTTTTCAGGGAGATCTACATTCAAATATGCTGTGCCAACATCACAATATGTAAATGGACACCTGTTTCCATGCTACGCAACCAGAAAACGCACCACACGTTAATATTCTGGCCTAGCTGTGGGTGCATACACTAGATCCACAGTACACAAACTCCTTTTTGTGAACAAATCCCTGGGCAACACTGGCTTTACACTGCAGAGTACTATCAGAAAGAAATGTCTTTCTGAACATTCATCTGGAACCTACAGCTTACTAAAACAAAGGATAGGTTGGTTACTTTTAACACTTCACCAAAACTCAAACTGACTATCCACAGCTGTGTTCCAACGCTCTCCTTGCCTCTCAAAGGCAGGAGCAACACATCTAGCAAAGACTGGGTTTTCTCAGGTAACTTGACACACTCTGTCACCTGCTAAATCACAAATCTGTCAGGCTTCATACCCTGGAATAAGAGGACCCATGAGGAATGACAACTGTACATCCTCATCACCATCTCTTTTCCCTAATACCTGACTCCCCCTCCAGGCCCTGCAACTGCTCAGGTGAAATTTCCACTCCTTCACCTGAGGGGCCCTTTTCACATTCGGAGACTGGGGAACAGAAGAAACCTGAACTGGTTTTTGCCCATCTACTGAACTATGGACAATGGGTTTACACTAGCAATGCAGCAATACTTCTGCAACCTTTGCATAACCTTTCCCAACCATTAGGCTGCTTAAACATAAAGCACTTCTGGAGATTTGGATTCGACCATGGCTTAATGAAACATCGATAAGCCTTGGATTTTAATCAACAACCAACAACCAACAACCTGAAGCACTGTGCTTCCTTGGTTCTTCCTTCTCTGTGACCTGGGGTTGTGAACACACACAAATGTTTCACAGACATGCAGGTACTTCAGTGAAGGGCTCTTGCCATACCAAAGAAAAATAACTTCTTTTCACAGTTGAATTCTACACTCTGTTAGTTAGAAAACACACACTGCAATCAAGGCAGCCTCTCCCCAGACATGGGATGGCACCTGAGCAACTAACAGCAGGCTATTTTTTAATGGTATTCACAACACCAATACTCAGCTAGAATTCCAACATTGGCAAGTCTTTGGGAGAATACTTTCCTGCAAAGCCAATTCTGGAACAAATGGCTCAGGAACACTCCACTACAATCAGACTAGAACTGACTTTATTTTCATCCTACTATTGCTACATACACTTCAAAGCGAGCACAGACCTTCGCTTTAGACTTCAACAAGTAGCAACAACACAAGCAGGTATGATCATCAACCAGAAGGAACATGAAACTCACACCCCACCATTACTTGGGACATGGGGGCTAACTAGGTCTCTATGAACCAACTGAAATGGTCTAGTTAACACTCTGTTACTTTGCCTAGCAACAGACACAGTCCTGATTTTAGATTGTTTACACACAGTTTACACACAACACAATCAAGAAACTTTTGCACATTTCCTGGGTTCTAACTCAGAATGCATTTGGCTATCTGAGACACACTCTCCCATCCTGGGATACCCCAGTACTTTGTGAAAACTTTATGGATGCATTTATGATGTGGGGAACATTAAAAACACAATGTCCTGTCCACACAATCTCCACAGCATCTCACACACTTGATTTTACAGGTTTGTCTCTAACACACTCAGCCTCAACACAAGCAGTTTCATATCGCAATGAAACATTCAGCACCAAGTACACTCAGACTTGACCAGGGCTGGAACACTGAGGAGAGAAAAACAACAAGTGTAAACATACACATTTCTTACACAGAAATATCAGCTAAAATGACTTGCTGAACTCAAGGCTGAAATTTGTAACAATAACCGTCCATGTTTACAAACTTTACAGCAAGCTGAATTCAAAAACAGAGTCTCTGTAGAGAAATGCTTACACACAGCAGCCAGTAGAGCAGAAAACTTGGATTCGTTTTTCAGCTGACTCCTGGCATCTGGCGTCCCCTCCCTTCGTAAATCAGGCTTATTGCACTGACCATATCCGCTGGACATCGGGGCAGGGAACAGCTTTGTAGAATCACAGCAAACCACGGCAAATGTAAATTCCATACCAGGTTTTACTTCAGCTGGAACGCTGTTTGCAAATCTTAGGAACAGGAACGGATGACTTGCAATGCCGCTTCTGGAAGTGGCTTGTACAATAATCCACAGCAGGGAGATAGCGTCTAGCTTTCTCAACCAGTAGCTCAAACCTATGACCAGGCTTGACAAAAATCATGCATGCTTTTTCACAGTGCCAGAAAAACAAGCCTTCTTGTTCAAATACAGCAAACAAAGTCTTGAACTCACCAAGGTGGGTCATCACAGTCTCACCGGAGGTTGCAGCTTCAAACCATAAAGCTGTCTTAATAGACTACCAAGGGCAACAGAGCTCCACTGTGTATCAAAGGCTCCAACAGCTTCTCAGCTCTCATTACTCAGTCCCTGAGTAGCTGATATAATTCCATTCAGAGGAGTTGAGTCCCAAAAGCAAAAATGCCATAAGCACAGTCCAAACATGCTTGCACTTCTTCAGAGAGAACCCCTCTGAATCCTCCAGGGATCTCTGGAAGTGGATTTGCCACTTACTGCCACAAATCTTCTTCTTGCAAAAAGAATGATTCCATCTCCACACACTAGGTCAGATAGTTTGTGCCATCTAAAGCCCCAAATGGCAGACTGACCAGACACTGTTCAGCCATTGCTGACCACTCAAAGAAAACATGTTTATTCTGAAAACAGCCTCTAAAACCAAACTCCCTTTCACAGCCAGTTCCAACGCAGCAAAGAAAACGCAAATTTCTCTCTGGGCAACCATAACCTGATGGGGTATATGCTGGCTTAAAGGGGAAAAACCGAGGCTTGAGAATAAACAGACAAGAATGCAGCTTTTTAGGGCTAACACTGTTTACTGTTTAGCATAGGGCAATAATGCAGATACAATCACATTATCGCAACAATGAGAAAGATGAATATACAGGATACATCATTGTAAAAGGAAAAACAAAACAAACTTATAAGCAGAGTTCCGTGTATTGATCCCAGGGCCAGAGTTCCTGCCATGGCATAGCTCACTCTGCCCAGTCCACGGGAAGTGAACACGTGAAGAACTACATGGCTAAGAGACACTAGAAATCAAGAAGACATAGAACACCATTTTGCATGGTTGTATATTCAGACCTTCTAGCATTCTGATTGGCTGGAAGGTAGCTGTTACACACACTAGGCCTCAAAGCACACAGCATGTGCTGCATCTACGCACTGAGTTCCCCCCTTCCTTGCTCAGGGGGGGCTTGAGCAAGGCTTCCCACGGAAGGATTCAGGAGGCTTCGCCTTCATGGGAAGATCCATTGCTAGCCATAACAATGGTACCTTCTAGCTTCATATCTAATGAAGATGTAAACAAAGCCAAGGCTTCTCTGTTATCCAGCCACCTGGCATTCACGTCATCATGAGAATGCTTTTGCTTTGTACAGAGATAATTTGCCAGGGCAACACAAGAACTCTAACAGAACCATCCGTCTGTGGATGAAAAGCCGAGCTTAAACCTTGTTTAGTGCCAATTAATTTTAAAAACATTTCCAAAATTTGGCAGTAAATTGACTTCCCTTATCACTGATTATCCGCACGGGGACACCGTGTGGCTGATCGATGTGCTGATTGAAGAGCTTGGCTAACTGACCAGCCGATGGAATACTTTTATTTATTTTATTTGTTCAATTTATCCCCCGCCCATCTCCTATACAAGGGACTCTGGCCGGAGTCCATTTTACACAGAATGAAATGTGCTTGCTTAGAAAATAGGTCTCTATTTAAATATAAATCACAGTCTTTTCCTTGCTTTCTGGTAAATCCACAATAAAGTCCATAGCAATTTGCTTCCAGGGGCTGGATGGCTGCACTACTCTCTGCAACAATCCCACAGGTTTGCCAGGAGCCCTTTTCATGGTGGTGCATACAGGGCAAGACAAAACCTATTCTTTTACATCTTTCCTTAAGGTGGACCACCAAAATTGTTGTCTGACCAAATGCAAATTCTTCATGAAGTCAAAATGACCTGCCAAATTATCATCAGGACACCGCTGCAAAATCCGTTTTCTTAAAGTATATGATATATACAGTCTGTCTCCACTCCACCTCAACCCATTATTTTCTCTCAAGTTTTGTTTATTTGATTTTCACCAGTCATCATTTTCTAATTGCACTCTGATTTCTTTTGCGAATGATGTCTCAGGCATTTTGTCAGGAATTTTAGCTTTATGTCTAGTGACAGCCACTTCCCCAATTGCTTATCAGACCCAGCCTCCTGGATTCTGGGTGCAGCAAATGCTTCTTTTTCCCACACATGCCAGCATCTCTCAGTTTCGGTGAATTTATGGGAAATATATCCCTTTGGAATATCTTACCCCCGAGGCTGAGGCTGGTTTCCTCGCTCCTGACTTTCCGGAAAGGCCTAAAGACCTGGTTCTGCCGTCTTGCCTGGGAGGGAAATGTTAACAGTTCTTCATGGGGATGGCTGGTCCCATGAAGCCTCCTAGTACTCCATTTTTAACATTTTATCTTGGATTCTATATTATGTATTTATTGTAAGTTTATGTTTATCTTTTTAATTATGTTTTATTGTGAACCGCCCAGGGTCCCCAATGGGGGAGATGGGCGATAATATAAATTTAATTAATTAATTAAATAAATAAATAAATATATGCACAGGGTCTCAATTTTTCATTAATGACCTTCTGCAATAATACTGACCTACTTTGGTATCAGATTCGTCTGTGTGAATTACAAAAGTTTGATCAGAATCAGGATGCTTCAGTATTGGTTCAGCTGTAAAAAGTTTTTAACTTTTCAAAAGTGGCTTGGCATTCTGGAGTCCATTTCAGTTTTGTCTGAGGTTTTCTTGCCAACACCTCATTGGGGTGTTTTGTTTTTAACAATCCAGTTAACGGCAAAGCAATCTGGGCAAATTGGGGAATGAACTGGCAATAAAAATCAGCGAACCCAAGAAACGATTGTAATTGTTTCCTGGTTCTTGGAGGCTCCCACACCAACAAACTGCGTACCTTTGCAGGGTCCATCTCAATCCCCTGGTGTGATATTATATACCCCAAATAATCCAATTTCTCCTTGTGAAATTCACATTTAGACAATTTGACATACAATTGAGCATCAGGCAGTCGTTTTAACACTTATTTGACCAATTGTAGATGCTCTTCCATGGTTTCTGTTTAGATTAATATATTGTCTAAATAGACCAATACTCCTTGATACAAAACTTCATGTAAAACCTCATTAATTAAGCTCATGAAGACTCCAGGCCCTCCATTCAATCCGAACGGCATGACCTGATACTGGAAACATCCCAATTGGCAATTGAAAGTGGTTTTCCACTCATCCCCCTCTCTTATGCGTACTCTAAAATATGCTTCCCTCAACTCCAGCTTAGTAAAGATTTTCTCTTTGGTCAGATGAGCCAACATGTCTTTTAACAAAGGCAATGGATACTGATTAGAAATACATATGGCATTTAACCTTCTCTAATCAGTACACAGTCTTAATGAGCTAACTTTCTTTTTTCGAAACCGTATAAAACTGCCATGGGTGAAGTGGATGGTTCAATTAAACCCCTCTTTAAGTGTTTATCAATAAACTTTCTCAGTTCTTGTAATTCTTTGTGAGTCATGGAATACAGTTTAGTTTTTGGTAGCACTGCCCCCAGTTCCAGCTCGATAGCACAGTCAGTTTTACAGTGGAGAGGTAGCTGGTCAGACTTAACTTCATCAAAGACTACTTGCACTTCCTCATACGGCTCAGGGAAATCTGCATCCCGGGCTGCTTGCTGGTCTGTTTCAATGCTTATGGCTCCCACTTCAGTTCCTAGCTGCGTGCCATCCCTTTCTAACCCTGCATAGGACCCATCAGCAAACTCCATATCCCCAGACACCCAGTCAATATGGGGATTGCATTCCCTTAACCATGTCAGCCCCAACACTATTGGCTGATTAGCTATGGGTGCCACTATGAACCGTACAGTCTCTTGATGTGTCCCAATAGTCATTTTTACTTCTTCTGTATAATATTCTCTTGGGCCCCATTCATGTCAGAACCATCAAGTTGACAAAATATTATTGGTACCTTGAGTTTATATAATTTCATTCTCAGTCCAGTCACTATGGCAGGGTGAATCAAACACCTAGAACACCCAGAGTACAACATAGCTAGCAAACTAGCTTGATCCCTCCCATCCAAAGTCTCGATTTTTACCTTTACTTGCATGTTGGGGCAGTCACCGCTCACCAGGGGATCAGCGCACCTATCTGCAAATGCCTGTCCTCCAGCAAATCTCAGGACAGGCAGTTGGAGTTTCCCGCTGGCAGAAATTCTTCATCTGTCAAGTCGTTCTCTCCACCAAACAATTCTGCTTTGCTTGGCTCCTCGACAGCTATGGCTGCTCCCTTTCTCTTTGCTGGTAGTGGTTTAGCCGCTTTAGTCTCTTGTTTCTTCTTCACCACATACGTGGCTTGAGGGCAGTTGCTAATTTGATGGCCCTCCTTGCTGCATTTAAAACACAGTCCACTTTTAGCCCCATGGTCCTTTTCCTCCTCCTCACTCTCACCCAACGTGTCACTGTCTGCCAAATAGATAGGTGGTAGATGGTCGATTCTCAACAAGCTCCCTGTGATTTCAGCAGTAGCCTCAGGATAAAACGACATAAAGGGACACATTCTCACATTCCTCCTCACATTCCACAAGCTTACACTAACACTACACAATTAATGGCAGGATTCAACTTTGAACCCTGACAGTAGGTGAGATCTCGGTTGTTGGCCTTCACAATTGGTGTGTTGCATAATTTAATGAAGGCTGCCAACACAAGGATTGTGAGCAAAGAGAAGAAAAGAGCTAGGCAAACTAAAAGGAAGCCGAGTGTATCCTCATATGAGAGAAAGTTCATGGCCTTGGAAATGCACCAGACTTAGTTCCTGCTTGGGCGTTGGTCTTCTGGGCAGTGGATGTACTGAGCCGCAGCTGGAAAGAGCAGGTGGCAGCTTATATCAGACAGTCCAAGGGTTATCTTTGAGGGGATTTGCTTTCCCAGTGAAAGAGGTGGAATGCCCAATACTGCCCATCTCCCTACTTCTTCTGCACATAAGAGAAAAGTAACTGGTGGAATCCATCTCACAGGATGTGATAGCAGCTACTAACCTCTGCAGGGGGATTGACAAAATTTTTGGCAAAGAAGGGTTATCAGTCTTGATGACTTAGTGGCAGTTGTGAGTTGTGAACCACATGCCTCTGCATGGAAGTTGCAGGATAGGAGAGCAATGGTGAGTTATGTCAGAGTTTTTCAGAGTAGCCGTGTTATGTAGATGTGAAGTCCTTCAGGCCTAAGATAAGAAACGACTCAGACACAATAGTCAGTGTTAAGTGTCTATTTACATACATTCAACTTTGTACAGATGTTCTCTGCAAAACAGCATACAGACGTATTCACAGCGCAGTCCAATAATGAAGAAGAGAAAGAGTATTCAGGCATATGTATACTTTTATACATTCATTTTCAAATAGTATTTCACATTGCATCATCTTCTTTCATCAGCTTCCTTTTATTTCATCAGCTTCCTCTATGTCTTAATGACACAGCAAACTTGCTGACTACATGACACAGCACTTCCTCTTATAATGGCTTCTATTCTGGTGTGTAAATTCTGATGTATATATTCACAAACATCAACACCCCTCCAATTTACAGCAGAATAGCTAAATATCTCCTACATTGATTACATTGATACTAAACCTAGTTTGTCTACAAATGTTTTATATTTTTCTGCACTTAATGGTTTAGTCATTATATCAGCTGTATTTTCCTCAGATGGACAGTATTTTAATTCAGTCATTTTATCTTTAACTGCTTCTCCAACATGATAATACTTAATGTCAACATGTTTACTTCTGCCCTTTTCTCGATCACTTGTTGCCATCTGAATACATGCCTCACTATCCTCTAATACTGGAATTGGTATTTCCACTTTAACATGTAGGTCTTGCAATAGTTGTTTGTACCATACTACTTCAGAACATAACTCTGATGAGGCTCCATATTCGGCTTCGGCTGTTGATAACGTGATCGATGTTTGCTTTCTAGCTTTCCAGCCTACTAGAGCTTCTCCAAATTTAACTATTAGTCCTGTCATGGATTTTCTATACTTCACATCATTACGCCAATCACTGTCAACGAAACACTTTAATTCTAATGGTTTAGAGTGATTTAAGATTAAACATTTGTTAATTGTTCCTTTTAAATATCTAAATATGTGTTTCATACCTAACCAATGTCTCTCTGTTGGTTGTGCTGTATATCTGCTTAAAATATTGATAGCGGTCTCAATATCGGGTCTTGTCCATTGGGCAAGATATAGCAAACTGCCAATTCCTGAATGGTATACCTCCTTATCAAACATCATTTTGTTTTTTTCATTTTCTTCTACTTTTTGAAAATCAACAACCATTGGTGTAAATACCTCTTTACAGTTTTCCATGGAGTACTTCCTAAGTAGTTGTTCTATTTTCCTCTTTTGGCTTAGAACATATCCTCTTCCCTCTAGTTTCCTAATCTCTACTCCTAAATAATGCTTTATTTCTCCCAAATAATTAAGTTGAAAATCCTGATTTAGTCATTTTGCTAATGCATCTATTTTACTCTGTTCTTTCGCTATAAGACAGAAATCATCTATGAATGCTAAAATTATCAATAGTTCATTGCCATGTCCTTTTATGTACAAACAAGGATCAGCTAAGCTGCTTTCAAATCCCATCTTTCTTAATGTAGAATCCAAACATAGATTCCAATTCCTTGCTGATTGTTTTAATCCATAGATTGCCTTATTTAATCGATATACTTTACCTGCTTCTCGAGATTCATACCCTGGAGCTTCCAACATATAAATTTCCTCCTTAAGAGTAGCATTAAGGTAAGCTGTTGTTATATCAAAATGATGTACTACACATTCCTGTGCTGCAGCTATTGTTAACGCCACCCTGAACATTTCACTTTTGAGAGTGGGAGCAAAAACTTCATCATATGAGAGATTTTTAATTTGTGCATATCCTCGAGCTACTAACCTAGGCTTATATTTCATATCACTGTTAACTAATGTTTTTTTCTTGTATACCCACTAACACCCTACTGCTTTTTGACCTGTAGGCAATTGTACTTGAGTAAAAACATTATGTATAGTCGAAGGCTTTCACGGCCGGAATCCAATGGTTGTTGTGGGTTTTCTGGGCTGTGTGGCCATGTTCTGGCAGTTTTGGTTCCTAACATTTTGCCAGTAGCTGTGGCTGCTATCTTCAGAGGACAGGAGCACAGCTAGAAGGTTCTCTCTGTGCCCAAGTGGAGGGTGTGTGTTCCTGCTGGTGTTTATAGCTGCTGAGAGGGTGTGTGTTTCTGTGGGTCATTTACAAGAGATTAGGAGAGGGTTCTTTGTGGTGATTTGAGGGTATGGTGCTGTCATGTGTGGGATTAGCACATCTATTGTGTGAGTTGTTTGTATATTTCTGTGGTTAAGTAGAGTCGTTGACCTTTTGCAAGCTGTGTTTTTCAGGACTGGCAGCCAGGTTTTGCTGATCTTTAGGCTTTCTTCTTTTTTATTGAAACTGTGTTGGTGTTTATGTATTTCAATGGCTTCTCTGTATAGTCTAACGTAGTGGCTGTTGGTGTTGTCCAGTATTTCTGTGTTTTCAAATAAGATTTGGTGACCAGTTTGTTTGAGAGCATGTTCAGCTGTTGCTACAGGTTGCTGTAGTCTGCAGTGTCTTTCATGTTCTTTTATCCTGGTGTGGATGCTGCGTTTTGTGGTCCCAGTGAATACTTGTCCACAGTTGCAGGGTATGCAGTAAACTCCTGCAGCGGTGAAGGGGTCCCTTTTGTCTTTTGCTGATTTTAACATTTGCTGTATTTTTCTGGTGGGTTTGAAGAATGTTTGGAGGTTATGTTTTTTCATTAGTTTTTCCATGCAGTCCATGACTCCTTTAATGTAGGGCAGAAATATTTTGCTTGTGGGGGGCTGTTTTTCTTCAGTTGAGTGCTGTTTTTTCGGTTTGATAGTTCTCCTGATTTCATTCTTGGAGTAGCCATTAAAAACATTATGTTCAGACATTGACTTAATTTCATTATGCATAGCCTCCCTCCATTTCATTTGATCAGACTTTGGGAGCTGCAATACTTCTTGATAATCTTGGGGTTCATAGTTAACATAACAGACTTTCACATCACCCAGTATCAATCTTTGAGGGGGAATCCCCTTATTACTCCTTTCAGACCTTCGTAAATCTTAAGGTTCCTCCTTTACTTGCACCTCTGAGGTTAATTCTTCCTCTAACTTAATCTGACCTTGGTCATTCCATAGCTGTAGCAATGGTCCAACCTCTTCTTGGCTTGGAAGATACACTTCAGAATTCTCATGCAACTTTTTCCAGTTGCTGTGCTCACAAAAATTTGCAGACCTCAAAATAAATTTTTCTTCCATCTTTGAACCTGTACCCTTTTGATCCCTGTTCATATCCAATAAATATGAGCTTTCTAGCTTTTGCTTGTCCTTTTCTCCTGATTGTTTTCAGTACATGTACCCACGCTTAACACCCGGACACTTTTAAATGAGATAAGGAAGGTTTCTTCCTATACAAAAGAAAATATGATGTTTCATTTATTGCTGTACTCCACGCCTATTAATTAGATAATTTGCAGTTAAAATTGCCTCGCCCCAGTAATCAGAGGATAAGCCTGAATCACATAACAGGCTATCTTTCATAATCTGCAATAGTCCATTCCGGCGTTCAGCAACCCTGTTTTTCCGCTGGCAAATACAGGTTCATTTTTCTATGTTCAGTGCCCCTCCTATTCAGCCATTGCTGGAAACCTCCAGCCATAAATTCACTACCTCTGTCAGTTTGTAACGCACATACTTTTGTGTTATGCCTTTCTACAAAATTTATTCACTGTTTAAACTGTACAAACACTTTGCTTTTGTGTTTCATCTGATGGGATACACACTGGCTTAAAGGGGAAAAACCGAGGCTTGAGAATAAACAGACAAGAATGCAGCTTGTTAGGGCTAACAGTGTTTACTGTTTAGCATAGGGCAATAATGCAGATACAGTACATTATCGCAACAATGAAAAAGATGAATATACAGGATACATTATTGTAAAAGGAAAAACAAAACAAACTTATAAGCAGAGTTCCGTGTAGTGATCCCAGGGCCAGAGTTCCTGCCATGGCCTATACCCAAAGCCAGGCATAGCTCACTCTGCCCAGTCCACGGGAAGTGAACACGTGAAGAACTACATGGCTAAGAGACACTAGAAATCAAGAAGACATACAACACCATTTTGCATGGTTGTATATTCAGTTCTTCTAGCTTTCTGATTGGCTGGATGTTAGCTGTTACACACACTAGGCCTCAAAGCACATAGCATTGCTGCATCTACGCACTGAGTTTCCCCCTTCCTTGCTCAGGGGGGGCCTGGGCAAGGCTTCCCACGGAAGGATATCAGGAGACCTTGTTCCCATGCTATCTAGTCAAAACAATACACACGTGACAGTTGTTATCTTGCACCTGCACTTCACGTCACCATGAGAAGGCTTTTGCTTTGTACAGAGATAATTCGCCAGGGCAACACAAGAACTCTAACATCATCATCTACTATCACTAACAGAAATCTGGTGCCCCCTAGCGTTGTTGTCATAGGGCCAATCACATCAGCATATACTAATTGGAAACATCTATCTGACACCCTGTTACTTCTTTTGTTCACAGGATATGCCTTTGATTTTGACATTTTACAAGTTGAACAATCCAGGAATTTCTGGCATGTTTTCATATTGATTCCTGTTACTACATTGGGCATCTGTTCTACTACCTTAATATATGCATGACCTAACCTTCTGTGCCATAAATGAACACATTGGTCATGATATGGCTTTTTTTACCAATAGCTGTGTTTGCTTCTGTGCCTATTTCCTTTGTTTTCATTATATATAAATTATCTTGTAACATACCTTCCCCACATAATTTCCGATTTTTTCTTATATAGCATTTTCCATTTGCAAACGTAACATCATATCCCTTCTGATCTAAGTGAGACACACTTATTATATTATACTCTAAATTAGGGACACAGAGCATACTCAAGTTGTCATTTAAACAGGGCATATACACTGTGCCTCTCCCAAATACAGAAGCACAATTCCCATTTGCTAGGCTTACATGGTCTTGTGCAGCCGGTCCAAGATTAGTAAAGAAATAAGGATCATTTGAAATATGTTCACTGGCTCCACTGTCCAATAGCCATCTGCCCTTGGAATGCCTCTCTGTTGCCTTGACAACAGAAAGGTGGGCATCGCTTCTCAGCTGAGCTGATCTCCATTTGTCTTTATCTTTCTTCTTTATGACACAGTCACGTAGCAGGTATGTAGTCAATCCACATTTGTAGTATCGCTTAATAGCACAGATTTTCTCTTCCTCAGCTGCAACAGCTTCATTCATTATTGCTCCTCTCTGCTGAGATAAGCTGCCTCTCCCTGTAACACGGGCACACTCTTGCCATCTCTGTTCCTCCTCCACCAAACAGTTGGTTAAATAATTCATAGTTAACTTTTTTTTCTGCCATAGAGCCGAGGCTTGTTGCTAATACATCCCAGGATTCATCCAAAGAGCTTAACAGGACATAAGCTTTATGTGTCTCTGTAAAATTTATTTATTTATTTTTATTTATTTATATGTCAACTTTTATTACTGCACCATCTCCCCCAAGGGGGAGTCTGGGCGGTTCACAATACAACAATTTAAAATCTTTAAAAAATATCTACAATTTAAAATACATTACAAAACTAATAAATTCAATATAAAAATCCAATAGGCAATAGATGTTCTTTTTAAAAGGGCTCTATGGCACCAGCCATCCCCAAGAGGAACTGTTCCCATTCCCATCCCACACGAGGCGGCAAAGCCAGGTCTTTGAATTCTTCCGGATGGACAGGAGCGATGGGGCCTGCCTCACCTCTGGGGGCAGAATGTTCCAAAGAGTGGGTGCCACGACGGAAAAGGCTCACCTTCTGGACCCCGCCAAATGACCCTCCCTTGACGACAGGGTCCGAAGCATGCCCTCCCTACATGATCAAGTGGGATGGTTTGAAGTTATGGGGATGAGACGGTCCCTCAAGTAGCCTGGTCCCATGTGATCTAGGGGCACCAATAACTGCGCACGCAGCCGCATTTTGGATCAGTTGAAGCTTCCGGATACTCTTCAAGGGTAGCCCCATGTAGAGCGCATTGCAGTGTTAAGGTATTGGTAAAGTTATCCTATGTAAAATGCATACGTATGGGTTTCCTTCACTATGAAATCCTAGCCTGTATGCGGAATTTTCCAAGTTCCTCTGCTGAAAAGCTGGTTCCCAAAACATTCTATTCGTAAACAACAGGTGTGACCTTCGTTGGTCTAGCCACCATTGTTTTCATTAAGATAAGCTACTGTTCTTATGAGAATCTTTTCTTAGACACAGCCAATGCGCAACACTGCCATCGTGTGACGCTTTATAGTAAGTACAACTGTTATTGCATTGCCCACACGTGTAACCAATCAGACGACTGAATCAATGCTTTAACTCAGCTGTGAACTATGGGTCCTTATTCATTCTTTCATTCTTTCTGTTGTTCATCTCAAGCCTCTATCTGCAGGTACTTTGTATCTGAACTGTAACTATGCCTGGCCTTTGCATAAGCCATGATTGTTCCTCAAATCTGTTGATGGAACTCTGCTCATGCTTTGGTTTTTTCCTTTTGCAATAATGCACCATACTTCCATTATTGCCCTATGCTTTCAATAAAGATATTGTTAGCCTTACAACACGTTGTTTTTACTCTGCGCCTGAAAAACCCCATGAAACCATCAACAACCAACATGCAGTAATCTATGTGGGAGATGACCAGGGTATGAGTGACTGTACAGAGGGACTCCTGATCTAGGAAGGGGCATAACTGGCACACAACACGAAGTTGTGCAAAGGCCTTTCTGGCCACGACTGCCACCTGCAGATTCCGTACTGATTCTGAATGGGGTAGTGCAACCCCATTCAGAACCAAAGATGATAATTTCCCAGATCCAGAAGAACCATCAATCCACAACCACTCCGTCTTACCAGGGTTCAGCTGAAGCCTGTTGTTCCCCATCCCGACCCCCACAGCCTCAAGGCACTGAGAAAGGGCGGTCACTGCATCACTTACCTCACCTGGGATGGAGATGTACAGTTGGGTATCATCAGCATATTGATGATATCTCATCCCATGGTGACGGATGATGAGCGGTTTCATGTAGATATTAAATAGGAGAGGTGAAAGAACTGAACCCTGTGGCACCCCACAGACAAGGGGGCGAGAGTCAGATCTTTCATCTCCTATTACCACCGATTGGGACCGGCCCCCGAGGAAGGAGGTGAACCAGCACAAAACTACACTGGCCACCCCCAACTCCTCAAGCCGCCCCAAAAGGATACCATTGTCAATGGTATTGAAAGCCGCTGAGAGATCAAGGAGAACAAGGATGGATGCACTTCCTCCATCCCGCTCCTGCCAGAGATCATCCGTAAGCGTGACCAATGCAGTTTTCACCCCATATCCTGGCCTGAAACCTGACTGAAAGGGGTCCAGATAATCCGTTTCATCCAGAATCCTCTGGAGTTGCATGGCCACCACTTTCTCAACCACCTTCCCCAAAAAGGGGAGACAGGACGAAAATTGTCCAATACAGTAGGGTCCAGCGATGGTTTCTTGAGCAGGGGATGCACCAGCGCCTCCTTAAAAGCATCTGGAAACACCCTCTGCCCAAGAGATATATTAACCATCGCCTGGACCCAACCACAAGTCACCTCCCTGGCTGCTTGAACCAGCCAGGAAGGGCAAGGGTCTAGATGGCATGTGGTGGCCTTCACACTCCAGAGGATCCTGTCCACTTCCTTAGGTCCAACAGGATCAAACTATTCCCAGATAACCGGGCAATGATGTTCCCTCGGCATCTCCCCAGACTTTGCTTCATGCTTGGAGTCTAACTTAGAATGAATCTGAGCGATTTTATCCTGCAGATGCTTAGAAAGTTCTTCCGCACAGCCCTGTAGGTGGGTCACGGACTCCTACTACCTAGAAGTGATCGTATTATCTTAAAGAGGGCCGTTGGACGGCATTCTGTGGATGCAATAAGAGCGGAGAAATATTGACGTTTCGCCGCTCTTACCGCCGTTGTCAGAGTGGACTCTTACTCTTACTTACGTGGAGTAGGGGGAGCTCAGCAGCAATAACTGTAACAGCGGGAAAACTGCTATGGAACCCTTGCTGGCGGGAAACCTAGTGTGGGAAGATCAGGAACAGCTGATTGGCAGGAATCAGGAGGTGGATTCATTACCGCCTATCAGTGCTGTGGAATGGAGGTTAGAAAAGCACACCATTCAAAAGGCAGCCCGATTGGTTCCCACCCTGAAATGGTGGGAAGAAAAAAGAATAAAAAGATGGCCGGCAGAGGAACAGGTTGTCGTGTTAAACAGGAGGGAAAAGAGCCAAGCCTGAGGCACCCTGAAAATCACGGGGTTCTGGCTCAACCTCCCCTATCTTACTGAAACCAGCTTCAGAGAGAGGAGGAGAACCAAGTAACCTCATGCACTCCACTCTCACTGTCTGCAGACAGTCCAGAAGGACATCACAGTTTACGGTATTCTTTCCTCTCCAGCTGACAATTCTGAGGACATATCACAGACTAACTTCTCTGGCTCCAATCAGTTGTTAGACAACTGTAGATAACAAGGGAAGTGATGTTGAGAGATGTATGCAAAAAACATTACTAGGCAAAGTGGGCTGAAATGTTCCTTAAGTCCTGGGAAGCAAGATAATATTCAGGAGCAGATAAAGTAGACACCCCCCAGATTCACTGGGGCATAATAAGGAGGGGAGGTCCAGCACAGTCAGACCTGCAAGATTCCATTCTTATAGCTGCTATCAATAAAATGGATCTCTGGTCTTCTCGTGGAGTTGATTTTCTGGTCTGACCCACCTAATGCGGTTGACAGCAACCCTCCAGCAGGGTTCAAATTAGCCTAGCACATGAGTGACCACCCTGCCTTTATATTTTTGTATTTATATTTATGCTTTGTTGGTTTTATTGTAACTTCTTTGTTTGATGCTTGTGAGCTGCCCAGAATCACTGAGAGTCAGGTGGCATACAAGTTTAATAAATTACTATTATTATTAAAGGTAAAGGTTCCCCCCGCACATTTGTGCAGTCGTGTCTGACTCTAGGGGCCGGTGCTCATCTCCGTTTGTTAGCCAAAGAGCCAGCGTTGTCCGAAGACGCTTCCATGGACATGTGGCTGCATGAAACGCACAGAACGCTGTTACATACCCACCGAAGTGGTACCTATTCGTCTACTTGCATTTGCATGCTTTCAAATTGCTAGGTTGGCAAGAGCTGGAGCTAGTGCGGGAGCTCACACCGCACGCAGGGCTAGGGATTCGAACCTCCAAACTTGCGATCTTCTGATTGACAAGCCTGGCGTCTTACTCGCTGAGCCACCACGTCCCCTACTATTAGAGGTCTATAGTAGAAGTTAGCTTCTAAGGTCATCTCCTGCCATGGGAGTATAAACAAGCCACTTGTTCCATCCAAACATGGTATTATTGCTCCCACTTCCAAGGGCCCATCTGTTTTCCATGCTGCCCTCTTGCCCCTTCACCCTCTATCTCAGCAGACTATCGCACAGGACAAACTCCATCCTATCTGTGGGTGCTCACTTTCCCATGGGACAGTCAGCTGCACCCTGGCTCTCAAGTCCATCTGCTCCCTGAGCAAGCAACCACAGACACAAACAAGTTTTTTTACTTCCTGGTGTGCAAACAAAATCTATTGCTAAGGGCATACAACAATTGCTCCTCCCTGGAAACATCATAATAACAGTTATTCTTCATGTATCCCCTCTGGAGTTTTACCACAAAAGATATCCAAGTGAAAACCTGCTTGAAATAAATATGCTCTGAGCTTTTCCAGCCCCAAAGGGGGCTGGACAGATCACCGTAGCTTGTCTTGCAAGTAGGGGATTTCTTTCGAGGAACGAGACTTAATTTTCTCTTTGGTCTCAGCTCAAACACACGTAAGTCAAAGCACGTTTGATACAGTATAAATTTGCCAAGAGCCCATCCAAGGAGCACAGCCTGCCTCTTTTGTGCCGGTTCTGAAAAAGCCTTGATTTCTCATCTTGGAGTGAAGGTGAGAATAATGATTGGGCTGCCTCACCTGCTGCTGCTGCTGCTCTTCGGGCTCCTGCCTCCAACAACGCATAAGAGGATGCAAACCGTATGTGTCTTGAGAAACCCTTGGCAGACTATAGAGGACTACTACAGGCCTGGCAATCTCATTATTGGGGGCAATTTGCCCCTGAGAACCTTTATTTTCATTGGGTTGCTAGACTTTCAAAAAGACCGATTCCTGTTGGACAACAAAACTTTGTAAGTTTGAGCTTGGGGGAGAAGGGGCAGAGGATTGCCTGCTTTGCTTTGGATTCAGGGCTTGCTTTCAGAAATTCTTGTTCTGGTGATGTTTGCAATGTCCTGGCACAGTTCAGGAGCCTTGGTGCTTTTCTCAAGATATGCAATAGTGTTCCAGTTTCCCAGGGCTCTTCAGCAGGAAGATGATAGACAGCATCAAAAGAGAGGAGGGAAAATAGCTCAGAAACTGTGTCAACCTAGTGAAGATTGATTTCATATTAATTTAGACAGAAAGTGATGGGAGAAAACTCAAAGAAAAAACCAATCTGTTTACAGGGTGGAGGTGCAGGAAGAAAAGGACATTCAGTTTTGGAATCCATAGTGCTCCTTACTAACAGCCTTCAGTAAACTGTGGCCCCCGCTGGAATATGGGGAACAGCGATGGTTATCCGAGCTGAAGATTAGGGGGCCAGCAGGGAGATTGGGAAAGATGGCAGCAGCTGGAGCAAAGTGAAGAAGTTGGGGACAAAACAGGGGTATAAAAGTGGCTGTGATGTGGAGGAAGAGGAAGGTTTCTCTGCCTTCTCAAAAAATGCTCCAGGCTAAAGAGAAGAAGATTCAAAAACAAAACAAGGAGCCTTTTTTGAGAAACCAGAGCCAGTTAAATGGTGGGACTTGCTGCAACCAGTTGTGTGGATGGTTTTTCAAGAGGGATCGATAGATTCGTGGAGTAGACGGCTAACATGGGCTGTGTGAATAGGGCAGCACCCAGGCAGCAGGCTATAAATACCAGGTCCTGGGGAGAGACATGCCTCAGTGCATCCAGTAATGGTTTCTCACCATTGTATGATATCACAAAGACATACCTTCATCATGGCTTGTTCCCCAGCTCTGTTTGCTTGCACTGAATGGCAGAGGCAGCTTTCCAAAAAGGGTTTACCTGTGATACCTGCAGGAGCTGTGAGGTTTAAAGCTTGCCTTTCCTTGTGCAAAGAATGTACCTTGACTGCTCAGCTATGATCCTCCTCTGAGAAATCACCTTAGATTCCCATTCCTGTGGATCTGAACCATCTGTTCATTGAATATTGCAGAAGCTACCTTATAGCCAGCTACCTGAGAGCCAGTTTGGGGTAGTGTTTAAAGGCATTGAGCTAGAAACTGGGAGGTGGTGATTTCTAATCCTGCCTTTCTAGAAAACCAGCAGGGTGACCTTGGTTCAGTCACTCTCTCTGTCCTAGGAAGGAGGCAATGGCAAACCACTTGACAAGAAAACTGCAGGAACGTTCCAGGCAATCACTGGGATTCAACACTAACTCAAAGGCACACACACATACCTTAAAGCACAGATTACTCACATTGGTCGAAGGTGACTGTTAGGAGTCTCAGACATAGTACTTCTCAGTCCCTACTATTGTTTTAAAGCAGTGTATTTCAATGCATATAACATTCTTAATCAGATGTTTTTCCCAAAGCCTCAGAACAAAATCGAAAGTCCAGGAGAACATCAGAAAGAGGCAAAGCAAATTCCGCCACCAAACACAACTTTTTATATAATGTTCCCTGATGTCTTTCTCATTGTAGAGTCACACCCAGCAACTACCAGCAGTTCCTGGCCTTGGTATTTGCAGTCACAGAGGTCAACAAAGACCTGGTTCTCCTCCCCAACATCACACTCGGATTTCGCATCTATGACAATATACAGAGTGAGAGGAGGATCTCCTTGAACAGCCTCTGTCTGCTCTCCACACGAGGCCGAATGGTTCCAGGATATAAATGTGAACGGCAGGACACCCTGCTGTCCATCATTGGTGGTAGTGACTCTAAATCGTCAAGGCAGATGTCCCCCATCTTCACCATCTTCAAGGTCCCACAGGTAAGGGGGTTATATTGGATATCTGTGTGGTGCAGACACAAAATAGATCTGGACATAGAATATAAAGACCAGTCCAAATAGTTTGGGGGCACAATATTTATATATTATTATTTGTTTAAATTTATTGACTCCCCCTCCAGTGGGCTCTGAGCGGTGTACAAAACTAGAGAAAACATAAAACACTGAGAAACATTAAATCTACAGGCAGCCCAGACTAAAATACTCTGCTGACACAACCAACAAAAGAAAACAGGGGCCATGAAACAATGACAAACGTCAACCCTAGCCTGGGACCAAAGCCAGGTTTTCAAGGCTTTCCAGGACACCAGGAGAGAGCGTGCCCACCTCATCTCTTGGGGGATGCTGTAACAGAGGGTGGGGGATAGAATCATTATTCATTGGCGATCACTCGTAGCCGAGTAAGATTGTCTTCCAAAGGTAAAATTTTAACGGTGGATCCATAAGTGGCTATAAAGGCCAATTCTGGATCTGCACAACCTCCCGCAGTGAGGGCATAGGTTTCCGGGTGGGAGACGGTCATGATGAGGGTTTGCCTGACGTGCCTTCCTTTTAGCTCTTTTCTCCCTTTCGCCCTGTACTCCTGCTTCTTCAAAGTCCATAGCGCCATTAATAAAGCATGACCTCCAATTGAAACGCTCATGAGTTAGGGCTTCCCAGTTCTCAGTGCTGATATTACATTTTTTTAAATTAGCTTTGAGAGTATCTTTGAATCTCTTTTGCTGTCCACCAATATTCCGTTTTCCATTCTTAAGTTGGGAGTAAAGTAGCTGCTTTGGAAGACGATGGTCAGGCATTCGAACAACATGACCGGTCCAGCGAAGTTGATGTTGGATGATCATTGTTTCAATGCTGGTGGTTTTCGCTTCTTCTAATATGCTAACATTAGTCCGCCTATCTTCCCAAGTAATTTGCAGAATTGTTCGGAGGCAGCGTTGATGGAATCTTTCAAGAAGTTGGAGGTGGCATTTGTAGAGGGTCCATGTTTCACAGGCGTACAGAAGGGTTGGTAGTACAATGGCTTTGTAAACAAGCATTTTGGTCTCCCTGCGAATGTCCCGATCCTCAAACACTCTACGCTTCATTCGGGAGAAAGCTACACTCCCAGAGCTCAGGCGATGCTGAATTTCAGCGTCGATGCCGGCTTTTGTAGATAGATGGCTGCCGAGATAAGAAAAGTGGTCGACATTTTCTAGTGACACACCTTTAAGCTGGATTGATGGCGCTGCAGAGGGATTGGTTTGAACTTGCTGGTAAAGCACTTTGGTTTTTTTAATGTTAATCGAGAGGCCGAGCTTTTCATATGCTTCTTCAAAGATGTTTAGGATAGTTTGAAGATCTTCCTCGGAGTGTGCACAGACTACGTTATCATCAGCATTTTGAAGTTCTATTACAGAAGTTGCAATTACCTTATTTTTTGCTTTCAGCCTACTAAGATTAAAAAGCTTTCCATCTGTTCGATATATAATTTCTACATTAGTAGGAAGTTTCTCTTCAACAAGGTGTATAATCATAGCGATGAAGATAGCAAATAAGGTTGGAGCAATAACACATCCCTGTTTAAAGCCGGATTCCACTTTAAATGGATCGCTTTGAGAGCCATTGTTATTCAGGATTGTTGCCATCATGTCGTCATGGAGTAACCGCAAGATGTTCACAAATTTATCAGGGCATCCGATTTTCAGAAGGATGGTCCAGAGAGCAGTACGATTTACAGTATCAAAAGCTTTAGTCAGATCAATAAACACCATGTACAGAGGGCGGTTTTGCTCCTTGCATTTTTCTTGAAGCTGTCGTGCAGTGAAGATCATATCCACTGTTCCCCTGGAAGGGCGGAAGCTATTTTGCGTTTCAGGGAGGATGTCTTCTGATACAGATAGGAGATGGTTTGCAATGATCTTTGCCAGGATTTTGCCTGCTGTGGCTAGAAGGGAGATGCCTCGATAGTTTCCACAGTCTGTTCTATCACCCTTTTTAAAGAGAGTGATAATTATGGCATCCCTAAAGTCTGCTGGAATCTCCTCCCTCATCCAGATTTTTTCGATGAGCTTATGAAGTTGTTGTGTAAGTTCAGGCCCGCCTTCTTTAAAGACTTCAGCAGGAATCCCATCAGGTCCACTAGCTTTGTTATTTTTCATTTGTTTAGTAGCTTTACTGACTTCCTCCAAACTAGGGGGTACTGCAAGCTCATTTCTTATTTGTTTTTGCGGGATTTGCAAGAAGACTTCATCAGCCACAGTAGAGTGACGATTAAGGAGATTGTAGTAATGTTCTTTCCAGCGCAGTGCAATAGACTCTTTGTCCTTTAGACGTTTAGCACCATCTACTGAGCGTAAGGGATTTGTACCATGGTTTGTTGGTCCATAGATGGCCTTTATGGCGTTAAAAAAGCCTTTATGGCATTAAAAAATCTTTATGGCATTAAAAAAGGGGGATAGAATAGTGCAGGCATAAGAGAAGACCGAAGCCTGTTCCCCCCCATTCAGACACTTGGTCAAGACATTTACAGACCCACCTGTGCCACTTGGGGTGGAGACGTAGGGCTGGGTATCATCAGCATACTGATGATACTGCATCCCGGAGAGGCGGATGACCTCACCCACTGGTTTCAGATAGAAGTTGAACAGGAGAGGGGAGAGCATTAAGCCCTGAGGCACCCCACACATGTGGGGCCACAGACATGATCTCTCCCTCCTGTCAAAACCGAGTGGAACTGACCACTGAGGAAGGAGGTTAACCACTGGAGCACAGTGCTTCGCACTCCTAACACCTGCAACCGGCCAGAAGTGTACTGTGGTCAACAGTATCAAAAGCCACTGAGAGAACTAGAGTGAATGCACCCCGTTCACCCAGGCTCCCCCAAAGGTTATCAGTAAGAGCATCCAATGCTGTCTCTGTACTGTATCCTTGTCTGAAGCCAGACTGAAACGAGTCCAGATCATTCGTTTCCTCCAAGATCTTCTGTAGCTATCATCCAACAACATTTTCCACAACCTTCCCAGAAAGGGTTGATTCAAAACTGGCATTTTCCAACAGGGAAGGGTCCAGCAATGACCTCTTGAGGAGGGGGCATAAAACCGCTTCCTTCAAGGCTGGTGGGAACACCCCATTTCTTATAGTGGCTGAAACCACCACATGAAACCACTCTGTGGTCACCTGCTGGCCTACTTTAATAATGCAGGAGAGGCTAGTATCTAAAAACCAGGTGGCTGGACTAACAGATATAAGGATCTTGCCTATTTCCTCAGGCGTAACAGAATCAATTTCAATCAAGATAACATCAGAAGGCTGTTCCCGCCGCAACTCATGAGGACTTGCCCAGTCGGAGTCCAACTCCAACATCAGGAGTATGTGACTTGAAGAACCCATTCTACAATTGAATTCATATTCGTATTATGTGTGTCACAATATTATAACCCTAAAGAGATAGGTAATGATATATTTCAGAAATACTTCCAGAGAAGTTCCTTCTTAGCTGATTCTTTGTAATCCCCTTTTAATCCAGTTTATACTTGGTTTCAGGGTAAAGGTTTGCTCCCTTGGTTTCTCACATGTGACAGCCAGGTATAATATGCAACTGGTGGGTCTTCTTTAGGCGGGAGGTTTAACCAAGTCACTCACAGTGAGGCTACCTCTATTTCAGCCCAACTGGTCAGACCATAAATCACGCAATGGTTACTCTTAAAGCCACCATAAAACTTTACCTTGTCTACAAAAAATTGTTTCTAAAAGAAGCATCTTGCTTTCTCCAGCTTGGTGTTGGCTTTGAGGTCACTCAGGGAGACAGAACTGCTTCTCCTTCCTTCTTCCGGATTAATCCCAATGAACTTCCTCAGTATGTGGGTTTGGTCCAGCTGCTCCTGCTTTTCCACTGGAACTGGGTTGGGCTTCTGGCCCCTGAGGATGATAGAGGAGCAGATTTCATCTCATCCCTGATGCCAATGCTCAAGGGGAAGGAGATCTGCCTGGCCTTCAGTGAGATGTTGGAATCTGATAATCTGTGGAAAACAGCCAATAAACAGTTGACATGGCTTCAGGTTCCCAAAACTTGGTTTAAAGCTGAAGTGATTATTCTGTTTGGAGACTCCAGTATTATTAAAAATTTACACCTGAGGCTGGTTTATTATGAAGTTTTGACTAAAACTTCATTTGTGAAAATCTGGATCTTGACTTCCCATTGGGATGTTACTGTGACGGCATTTCAAAAAGCATTGCAAATCTTTAAGTTATTCCATGGTGCTTTGCATTTCAGAGACCATACCCGTGATATATCAGAATTCAGGCATTTCATCCTGTCTTTAGACCCCTTGAACCCACAAGGAGATGTTTTTCTCCCTCCATGGTGGGAAAGGGTCTTTCGCTGCCAGTTACTGAAATCAGGTGAAATCCCTGAAGAGCAAAGGGAAGAATGTACAGGAAAGGAAAATGTACAGAATCTGCCAGCTTACATTTTTGAAACAAGCATGACAGGTGAAAGTTACAATATCTACCATGCCATTTACTCTGTGACACACGCATTACATGCAATGCATGTTTCAGGAGCCCGACCAGCCATGATGAGGCTTGGAAAGAAGATCTCAAATGTGCAGTCATGGCAGGTAATGTCTCTATCTTGTCCATTCAAAACATCTTTAGGGGGGAAGATTCCCAGATATATTTACTACCTTACTCATTATATACGTGTACACTACCCAATTAACTGCATCTCAGAACAGAGCTGCTAAGAGTCAATGACAATTTGATCACATATAATTGATCAATAAATCAATAAATACTGTATTTAAAAATTATTAAAATATGCAAAACATGCATGAAATATAATGTTTTGATGAAAAAGGAACATGGGGAGGGAAAGAGACAACCAAACCAGTTGTCCATAATGCCCATGGAGGACAGGCCTTGCTCTCAGGTCCTGAAGGGACTTCCACAGCTGCCTGAGTTTCAATTCCTGACCATTCCAGGCAGGAAGCATCAGCTGAGCAAGATGGCAATCTGGCTGTGCTTGTGGAAGATGCTTCCACAGGTCAGTGCAACTGCCAGTGCTCACATGTGCACAAGTTGACTTTAGCATGTGATCTCAATCCAGCCTATAAACAAAACCATAAGCTTATCTCACTTTAAACTGGCTTATTTTTCAATGACTTAGCATACTGTGTGAACTCAGGCTGTTCTGTTAATTGGCCATTTGTTGTACGGTTCCAGTTGTTGTGTGAAAGTAGCCTCTGCCAACCTCTAAACACACAGCAGGGCTCCAATGCAAAGAGGATCCTACTGGCCTCCCAGTCCAAAATTCATCAGGCTGTTCTGCATCAAAGGCTAAATCTTGGACCTCCCTCTGTCAATATCAAGACTGAGGAAGGCACTGGGTCGGACCTGGTACTACATTCTCCATTCTTTGACTATCATCTAGAAAGTGTCAGGAACATTCTAGGGAATCTTACTGTTGTTGTGGAAATCAGTGACTCATTCCCAGAATTGAATATGTCATTTACAAGACCATGGACCATGATAAACATTTGAAAAATTATATAGCTAAGATTTCAGGAGTAGAACCAAACAATGACATTTGCAGTATGGCATTAAAATATTTGTATGTTGGTATCTTTCTAGTAAAGCTGGAATCGAGGAAGCCATAATCCAAATGTCCAAGATAGAATCTTCTTGTAGTGCTGAGATTAATGTCACATGCTCCAGGATTGATTCCTGTGATTCGGTGCTGCTCCCTATGACAAAGTTATTCGCCAAGTACAGACACACAACTTCTCTCCTAAGATGGTGTCCACCAGATAGTGATAGAGCCACAATGTCCTGTTTGCAAGTACCCCAGTTCCTAAGGGTGTCTTTTCTTTCAGATTCTTCCATATTTGAGGAATGTTCGGTTCAATGACACTGCTGGAAATGAAGTCTCCTTTTCAGAAAATGGACTGGGGTCAGCTCGTTATTATCTTCTGAACTGGGTTTTCCTCCCCAATCAATCTTTCATCCCTGTGAAAGTTGGGCAAATAGATCCTGGGGCTCCCCCAGGCCAGGATTTCACCATTAATCCGGATGGAATCATCTGGGCCACAAAGGTGGGCTGGAGGATATCTTCTGAATCCAGGGAGAGATTCATTCTTTTCCTGGGATACAGAATGTTCTTGTAACTGGAAAAAAGGTGTATTGAATCACAAAAGTTGACAACCATGTGGTGAAAGACCTCCTTTGCATGTAACACATTTGAGGTCTGCAATGTGGCATGTCCAAGAAAGGTTGGGATTGGAAAAACTCATGCTGCAAACCCACGGTGCGATTGAAACAGGAAACAGTGAACTCCATCAACCTTTATTGGACCCTTATTATGCTCTCTTTTAGCAAGGCTGTAGGACAGTGTCGCAGGCCTTGCTTTGCACACAGAGCTCCTAGTTCCAATATGCAACATCTATCGGTGGATCAGGAATGCCATTGGCCTGCATCCCCCCGGGAGCAGTTCCTGGTTTCTGGTAGACCATGGTGAACCAGTTCTTTTGAAGACATTCTGAAGATGGAAATGGGAATGTGGAAATGAATAAATGATGCATGCTCATTGCGTAGGACATCACATGCATTCTTCTTCTCTTTTAGAAGGTGCCTTTTGCCAGGTGTGGCATGAAGAGGTGCCATGCAGGGGAGAGGAGAAGTGTTCCAGAGGGAGAGCAAGTCTGCTGCTATCAATGTGACTCTTGTCCAGAAGGGACCGTTTCTGATCAGACAGGTAGGGCAAATCTCTGGAGTCTTTTCAACTGCAGATCTTCCTGGGTCAAGGAAACTATTAAGTTGATCAAAATATTAAGATATTTTGGTCATTTCTGATAGGATTGACATGCCTGAAATTATTCCTAGTTTTCAGCAGAAACTTTCATTATATGGATCTAAACTGACTTGTCGCAAAGACACCTTTCCCACTCTTCAGCAATTTAATACAGGGTAGTTACACAGCACAATTGATGGGTTCCTTACTAGCCTTTCCACTTCTCCCATCACATACCACTGGGAAAACCAACTACTGATCTTTTTCCTGAATGAGTAGTGTGGTGTAGTTGGGGTTCAAGCCTTAATGTTTATTATTTACCAAATGTTTCTTCTGTCAGGAATATCAATCTCCCAGGAAATTGGTACACCTGTCAGAGAAAGTGTAGATCTATCTACCTATCTCTGCTAACCTCTCCATGAAAAAAAATTCTGGATGAGTGATGGGAAAATCTGATTTGAAGCAGAAAGCAGAGAAATTGGGATGAGGTATCACCAATATGCTGATGATACCCAGTTATACATCTCCATCCCGGGTGAAGTAGGTGATGCGGTCGATGCCCTATCTCAGTGTCTGCAGGCTGTGGGGGTCTGGATGGGGAACAACAGGCTTCAACTGAACCCTGGTAAGACCGAGTGGCTGTGGATTGATGGCCCCCCTAGATCCGGGAAGTTGTCATCTTTGGTTCTGGGTGGGGTTGCACTACCTCACTTGGATCCAGTGCCGAATCTGGGGGTCCTCCTGGACTTGCAACTCTTGCTCGAAGAGCAGGTGGCAGTCGTGGCCAGGAGGGCCTTTGCACAACTTCATGTTGTGCGCCAGTTACGCCCTTTCCTGGATCAGGAGGCCCTCCGAACAGTCACTCATGCCCTTGTCATCTCCCGCATAGACTACTGTAATGCGCTCTACATGGGGCTACCCCTGAAGAGTATCCGGAAGCTTCAGCTGGTACAGAATGCGGCGGCGCGAGCAGTTACGGGTGCCATAAGATCGGCACATGTAACACCTCTGCTACGCGAGCTGCATTGGTTGCCAGTTTGCTTCCGGGTCCAATTCAAGGTGTTGGTGTTTACCTTTAAAGCCCTATATGGCATAGGACCAGGGTACCTGAGGGACCGTCTCATCCCGATAACGTCAGCCCGCCCCACCCGTGCGTGCAGAGAGGGCATGCTTCGGACCCCCTCAACAAGAGAATTCCATCTAGCGGGGTCCAGGAGGCGTGCCTTCTCTGCGACAGCGCCTGCCTTATGGAACATCTTGACCCCAGAGGTGAGACTGGCCCCTTCACTCCTGGCCTTTCGGAAGGCCATTAAGACCTGGCTCTGCCGCCTGGCCTGGGACAACGGAGGTGGTAGTGCCTCCTGGGTTTGGCTGGCCCCGTAGCAATATGACCTGTGCTACGGTCCCCAATCCATCTTGGATTTTATTTTATTTTATTTTATATTGGATATATTTTTTATATATTTTCTATCTTGTATGGTTTTAAAAATTTTAAATTTTTAAGTTTTAATTATTGTAACCCGCCCAGAGTCCCTTGTATGGGAGATGGGCGGGGAATAAATTAAATAAATAAATAAATAAATAAAATAAAATTGTTTCAGAGAGCTCTGGATCACTGTTTCCTCCCTCCCTCCTTAAGCCATGTTACCCATGAATCACTTTTGATCAGGCAAAGAGCCCCTACCCTTGCCCTCCTCCTCCTCTCTCTCTCCTTTCTCTCTCTCTCTCTCTCTCTCTCTCTCTCCCTCTCTCTCTCTTCTCTGTTTTTTGCCTACTCAGCACATGCCAACAGATAATTTAGAAAAACCTCTAATAGCAGTGTTTCTAGGAAGGATTTTCTCCATATGTCCTATTCCGACTAAGACCCAAAGCAGGAAGGCATAGAATAAGGCTTTCATTTATAATCAAGACACACAAAGTATTTATAGGAAAGACAATACAACAAAGGTAGCTCACAGAGTTCAGGTGGCAAGTGGTTTTCCATTCCCAGTTTTTGTCCATGTGGGCAGCCACCATGTGGCTGCAATGCAATGTCCCTGCACAAGGCTTGGGATGACAGCAGTTCGAGGTCCCAGCATGAGGCTTGGCACGGCTGCAGGATGTAGTATGCAACTCCGGCTCATAGCTGGGTGCGGAGTCTGCAAGGGGAGGTTGTGTCCTGAGTCTGGGTGTGAAGGCAGGGAAAGGTTCCGACATGGGATGAGGTACGGCAGCAAGGCTAGATTCTGGTGTAAAGCATGGCAGTGCTGTGAGGCAGGGTTCCAGCACAAGGCTGGGTGGGGCGGCAAGGCTAGGCTCTGGCACAAAACTCAGCTGTTTCTGTTTTTCTTTCTGGCATGACGCTTGGCTGGGTTAGAAGCCAGGCTCTAGCATGGAAGAAGGGCGAGGTCCGATCAGGGAGTCTTGCATTGTGACGGGATCACGATTCACTCAAGGACATGGTATGGAATGTGAATGGTTTTCTCTGGCAATGGATGCACGCTGTGCTCCACTTTTACCACTTTGATTTTCATGCCATTTGTGATAGGGCACCAATCATGCTTCGCACTGTTCTATCTTCCTTTCCCACTTCCCTTCTTGTACGCTCAACCATGGAGATGAGTCTCCTACTGGGCTGCCTCCAATCGGCTGCTCAGAAACTGATTCAAATTTCGCACCATCCCTGTTCTTCTCCCACTATAATTGTTAACAGCCCTTCGGCCTACAAATTGGACTCATCGGACTTAGCCTCCATCCTGACACTTACCCCCACCACAGTACCCCCTTCTCCCTGATGGGGAGGTCTGGGTTTCTGGGGGTATTGCCAGTGAAAGTCACTCACCTAACAGGGTGCGTGTACATCTGTCACATTCTCCCACAAGTATTTGTCCAGTCCGTACCTCTTCCAATGGATGAGGTAGCAGAGACAACCATGACGAAAGCACAAGTCCAGGATGCATGCAACCTCGTACTTGGGTTCCTCTTGAATGATGACTGGAGGGAGAGGTGGCTTCATGGATCTCAGAGAGCTGGCGGTTGATGTGTGTATTATCTCACTCGCTGGATCGTCACCTTGTTGTGGTGAGTGGGCTTGTGTGTTCCCAATGAACCCTGTGAGCAAAGCCGTCAGGAGTCATGTACTCCTGGTAGGGTCACCCATGGCGGTAAGGTCCAGGGGGAGGAACCAGACAAAGAACGATCCAAGAAAGTCCTCAATGGCAGAACAGGCGGAAGATAACAAGGTGTATTGTTACAATGGCTGCGAAGGCGGATGAAGGCTGCAGCAGACAAAAGGTCACCAATCGTCATGGTATCCATGCCATTGGATTAGAGCCTTTTTCTGTGAAGGTTGTGTTCTGATCGTTGTGCACCAATCTCCACACATAAAACAAATTCACGCACAGGCGTCTTCCAACCACACCAAACCCAAAACAACCAAAAGTCCCATGGCGATTGACGAATGGCAACGGGGGCAGGACTGTGAAATCCAGAAGCTCCTAGTCATGGACCAGCACATGGGCGGTGGATATGGATTCAGTCGCCCTGACTCAAGGATCGAGGCAGTTGAGTAGTTCGGCAGCTGTATCCACGACTGAGCAGCCCTATTTAGGATCCACTCTGCTCACCCCATATGGGGAGGGGGCTAGAAAAGGTGCCCTAAACATAGTCTGCCTCATTTTCTCCCTGACTGGATTACCGCAACCAGTGGGGTCACCATCTAGCGGTCGTAAAAAACACATGAATTTTGGAACATGGAATATACGGACACTGCAAGACAATATGGATAGTGAACGACCTGAACGTAGGACTGCCATTATTGGAAGGGAGCTGAGATGTTTTAATATTGATATAGCAGCACTCCAATAAACTCGAAGAGCAGGAGAAGGACAGTTGAAGGAAGAAAAAGGAGGTTATACCTCTTTTGGAAAGGACTGCCTGAACAAGAACGATGAATACATGGGGTAGGCTTTGCTATTAAAAACGACCTTGTGAAGCTCTTGTCAGAAGTTCCCACTGGGATTAATGAACGACTCTCAACTCTGCGAATAAAACTCGCCAAAAACCAACAGGCAAATATCCTAAGTGCTTACGCACCAACACTAGATGCAGATGAGGATATCAAGGAAAAATTTTATACCCAGCTGGACACCATCTTATCAGAGATACCAAAGGAGGATAAAATTATCCTCCTGGGCGATTTCAATGCAAGAGTTGGGCGTGATTTTGATTTGTGGCCAGGGATCATTGGGAAAGAAGGAGTTGACAAAAGCAACACGAATGGAATCTTACTTCTGATTAAATGTGCAGAGCATAACCTTGTCATTACTAACACACTCTTTCGCCAGAAAAATACATTTAAAACATCATGGAAGCACCCACAGTCGAAGCACTAGCATCTTTTAGATTATGTAATTGTCCGTGCTAGAGATCGCCGTGATGTACTTCTCACCAGAGCCATGACGAGCACCGATGACTGCTGGACAGACCATCGATTAATTCGATCCACGATGGCCATAAAGATAGTCCCTCATCGTAGGCTCCAAGGAAGAAAACCAAGGCGTAAAATGAATACACTGGCCCTTCAAGATCCTGTTAAATGAGCTTGCTTTCAATCAACTCTCAAGGAACATCTGCCTATGGAACTTCCTGAAAATGTTGAGGAACACTGGATTAAATGGAAGACTTCTATTATTTCAGCCTGTGAACAAACTATCGGATACCAGACTAAGAGACATCAGGACTGGTTTGATGAGAACGATAGTGAGATTGAACATATTATTGACAAGGAAAGGAAAGCCTTCCAGATATGGCAAAAAGATATTAACTGTGCCGTTAAGAAAAAAATCTACGCCAGTGCAAAAGCAGAAGTCCAAAGAAGAACTAGAGAACTTAAGAACATATGGTGGATAAAAAAAGCCCAAGAAACCCAACATTTTGCAGATGCTCATGATGCACGGGGCTTTTTTAATGCCATAAAGGCCATCTATGGACCAACAAACCATGGTACAAATCCCTTACGCTCAGTAGATGGTGCTAAACTTCTAAAGGACAAAGAGTCTATTGCACTGCGCTGGAAAGAGCATTACTACAATCTCCTTAATCATCACTCTACTGTGGCTGATGAAGTCTTCTTGCAAATCCCGCAAAAACAAATAAGAAATGAGCTTGCAGTACCCCCTAGTTTGGAGGAAGTCAGTAAAGCCACTAAACAAATGAAAAATAACAAAGCTAGTGGACCTGATGGGATTCCTGCTGAAGTCTTTAAAGAAGGCGGGCCTGAACTTACACAACAACTTCATAAGCTCATCGAAAACATCTGGATGAGGGAGGAGATTCCAGCAGACTTTAGGGATGCCATAATTATCACTCTCTTTAAAAAGGGTGATAGAACAGACTGTGGAAACTATCAAGGCATCTCCCTTCTAGCCACAGCAGGCAAAATCCTGGCAAAGATCATCGCAAACCATCTCCTATCTGTATCAGAAGACAACCTCCCTGAAATGCAAAATGGCTTCCGCCCTTCCAGGGGAACAGTGGATATGATCTTCACTGCAAGACAGCTTCAAGAAAAATGCAAGGAGCAAAACCGCCCTCTGTACATGGTGTTTATTGATCTGACTAAAGCTTTTGATACTGTAAATCGTACTGCTCTCTGGACCATCCTTCTGAAAATCGGATGCCCTGACAAATTTGTGAACATCTTGCGGTTACTCCATGACGACATGATGGCAACAATCCTGAATAACAATGGCTCTCAAAGCGATCCATTTAAAGTGGAATCCGGCGTTAAACAGGGATGTGTTATTGCTCCAACCTTATTTGCTATCTTCATCGCTATGATTATACACCTTGTTGAAGAGAAACTTCCTACTGGTGTAGAGATTATATATCGAACAGATGGAAAGCTTTTTAATCTTAGTAGGCTGAAAGCAAAAAATAAGGTAATTGCAACTTCTGTTATAGAACTTCAATATGCTGATGATAACGTAGTCTGTGCACATTCCGAGGAAGATCTTCAAACTATCCTAAACATCTTTGAAGAAGCATATGAAAAGCTCGGCCTCTCGATTAACATTAAAAAAACCAAAGTGCTTTACCAGCAAGTTCAAACCAATCCCTCTGCAGCGCCATCAATCCAGCTTAAAGGTGTGTCACTAGAAAATGTCGACCACTTTTCTTATCTCGGCAGCCATCTATCTACAAAAGCCGACATCGACGCTGAAATTCAGCATCGCCTGAGCTCTGGGAGTGTAGCTTTCTCCCGAATGAAGCGTAGAGTGTTTGAGGATTGGGATATTCGCAGGGAGACCAAAATGCTTGTTTACAAAGCCATTGTACTACCAACCCTTCTGTACGCCTGTGAAACATGGACCCTCTACAAACGCCACCTCCAACTTCTTGAAAGATTCCATCAACGCTGCCTCCGAACAATTCTGCAAATTACTTGGGAAGATAGGCGGACTAATGTTAGCATATTAGAAGAAGCGAAAACCACCAGCATTGAAACAATGATCATCCAACATCAACTTCGCTGGACCGGTCATGTTGTTTGAATGCCTGACCATCGTCTTCCAAAGCAGCTACTTTACTCCCAACTTAAGAATGGAAAACGGAATATTGGTGGACAGCAAAAGAGATTCAAAGATACTCTCAAAGCTAATTTAAAAAAATGTAATATCAGCATTGAGAACTGGGAAGCCCTAACTCATGAGCGTTTCAATTGGAGGTCATCCTTTATTAATGGCGCTATGGACTTTGAAGAAGCACGAGTACAGGGCGAAAAGGAGAAAAGAGCTAAAAGGAAGGCATGTCAGGCAAACCCTCATCATGACCGTCTCTCACCCGGAAACCTATGCCCTCATTGTGGGAGGTTGTGCAGATCCAGAATTGGCCTTTATAGCCACTTACAAATCCACCGTTAAAATTTTACCTTTGGAAGACAATCTTACTCGGCTACGAGTGATCGCCAATGAATGTGTGTATTATGAAACATGGGGTGTACCCGCATGTGGGACAGCAGGGTTAAGCTGAAGGCAATGGGGTTGATCACGACTTCAACTGGAAAAGGTCCCAGGAAGCGGTGCTCCAATTTCTGGGATAGGTGCATGGAGGTCACCAACCACTAACGATGGTCCTGGCTTCCAATGGTGATCAGCGAACTGCTTGAAGTCATACTTGGCCTGTAAATCCTGAAAAAACTGTTTGGCGGCGGGCATGGAGGATTCTGGGGGCACAAGGGGTAGTTGTTGAGGGTAAAACCTGAAGTTCTCCAAGAAGGGAAGTGGACGTGTGTAGCGTGGAAGTGTGGTGGAAGTTGGGTAGTGAATTGTTGTAGGCAAATTCTGCTACTGCTTGCAGGTCCTCCCCATCCGATTATGGGTGATAATCTGACAGTAAGCGACTCTCAATACTCAAGTTCTTGAGGAGTGCTTTCCAGAACTGGGCAGGGAACTGGGATCCTCTATCGGAGATCACACACTTGGCCAACCTATGCAGCCTGAAGATATGTTTAATATACAGTTGCGCTGTTTCTTCAGCAGTGGGAAGACCTCCATATGATATTAAATGTGCCATTTTAGTCATTGAATTGAACACCACCAAAGTGGTCATGGCGCCTTGGGAGTCTGAGAGTTCTGTTATGAAGTCCATCAATATGGCCTCCTAAGGTTGTCCCAGTGTGGGTAGGGGCATAAGAAGGCCTGAAGGCTTCCCTTTCTGATTCTTGGCCCAGCGGAACTCAGGCCATGATAACACACATTGTTTCACCTCTTCCCGAATGCGAGGCCACCAAAACTCCTGGGAAATCAGGTCTAACATTTTAAAGAAACAAAATAGCCTGCAGCAGGGTTGTCATTGTACCACTGCAGTGTCATTTCACTTGGAAGTTGAAGCATGAGAAGTGAACGACCAGTGAATCTTCCTCTTGTTCAAACTCCTCGCAGTCTTCAAATGCTCTAGATTGTGATGGCCTGTCCTCACTACAATGGAATGATGGTCTCCCTCTAGGTGGTGCCTCCAGTTCTCAGATGCCACTTTAATCGTTAACAACTCCTTCTCCCAGATGGTGTATGCTCTTTCGGCAGGTGCCAACTTCTGGGTGTGGTATGCACAGGGAAACAAGGTTCTGGTTCATGGATCTGCTTCCAGTAGAATAGCCCTGATGGCGATGTCTAACGCATCTGTTTCGACCACAAATGCTTGGAGAGGATCTGGGTGTCTGAGGATGGGGCTCAAGGTGAAGGTGAATTTGAGACAGTCAAATGCCCATTGCTTGGCATCCCCCCACATAAAATTAATCCATTTCCAAAGTAGATTCAAGAGAGGAGTGGTGAGCTCTGCAAAGTGAGGGATGAAATTCCAATAGTTGTTTGCAAACCCCAATAAGCATTGCACATCCTTGGCTTGGGATGCGGACTGGCAGTTGATTCAGTCAGTCGCCCGGAACTAGGTCGATGGGCAGTCATAGGATGTGTGGGGTGGTAGCTGTTCTGCTTCTTTCTCTTTGAAGAAATCCGTGAACTATCAGAGCTGTGGAGGCAGTGGCAGATTGGGTGCTACGAATTGCCTGGCAGCAAAAACATTGGGCCGCACACTGAGGGCTGGAGAATTCAACCCTCCCAGCACCCACACAATCTCTGGATCGTGTGCTTGTAGCCACTCCACCCCCAGCACAATGTGGGAAGTGAGGTGTGGAAACCACATAGAATTCCAGACACTCCTGGTGCTCACCAATTTACATAAGCAGACCTTGCATGGTGGAGGACATAGGACCGGAGTGGAGGGTCCGGCCATCAATGGGCTCAATTACCAGGGTGGGCTTCACCTTGTGCTGAGGTTTGCCCTGCTGTTTCGCAAACCCCTCATCAATGAAATTGGCAGTGGCCCCCAAGTCGATCATGGCTTGGGTCTTGAGTACAGGGCCCCCAGCAACATGCAACATGACCACCACCGCCAAATGCCTGAGGAATGTGGGATGGGGCTTGGTAGATTGGCTAGCTGCCAACTTGGCCCAGCCTTATTGCCCATTTAGGCTGGGCTGAGTCCGTTTCCTGACAAGGGGGTGACTTTGGCCTTGGTGAGGCACCTTGCCATTGGTTCCCTGGGTTTTCCACTGTACAAGCACAGACCCACTTCCCTGTGCCGATCCTTCTCCACCGGTGTCAGCCATGGTCTCACAACTCTAGTTTTATGGGCTCATCTCTGGGGGTTGGTTGGGGAGCCGAGAAGTGTGTGCCAAAAGGTGGTGACATAGCAGTGCATTGCCTTGCCTTCTTCTGCTGTAGATGCCCATTGATGAAGAGACACAACTGCGTCAAAGCTTGCTGGGTCTGCAGGCATTTGGTGCAGTCCAGCTCATCCAGGATTTCAGGGGCCAAACCATGCTGGAATTGGTCGAGAAGTGCCTCCTTCTTCCAATTCAAGTCCTGGATAATTAGCCAGAAGTCACTGATGTACTCCGCCACTAGAAGCTGTCCTTTCCACAGCCCACTCAGGCAACTGCTGGTGGTCTGTGTCCTCACTGGGTCCTCATACATCAGCCACAGCTGCAGGCAAAACCCATCAAAATAGTCCAGTATGGGACTTGGTTGCAGGATCAAGGGTGAGGCCCAGCGTGTGGCAAATCCCAACAATAGGCTGTTCAAGAATCCCGCCTTGTGGCGATTGGTGGGAAACTCATCTGAACAGAGGCTGAGATACTGTTTACTGTGGGCAAAAAACATGGAAACGGGGCAAGAGTTCCATCAAATTTTTCTGACGCCAACACAGGGCACTTGGGGAGCTGAGTGACCATGGTTGCAGGCACCGCCTGTTGGGCTTGTAGTTAAGATACTTGGGCAGTCAGTACAGCGACTTGTTGTCTTAGCTGTGCATTTTCAATGGTGAGCTGCTGGTCTGCCATGGCGATTAGTCCCGGGTCTACCACCTTCCTTTTCCCCCATGGGATATGGCCAGAGACAATCTGTCCTGTTCCGACTAAGACCCAAAGCAGGAAGGTGTAGAATAAGGCTTTTATTTACAATCAAGACACACAAAGTATTTCTAGGAAAAACAATATGACACAGGAAGCTCACAGAGTTTGGGTAGCAAATGGTGTACCATTCCTGGTTGGCGTGCATGTGGGCAGCCACCACATGGTTACAATGAAAAGTCCCAGCACGAAGCTTCTTGCGGCTGTGGTGCAAGGTTCTGGCATGAGTCTCGGTGATGGGGCGAGGAACGATCTTGGCACAAGGCTTGGTGGAGCTGTGGTGCGAGGCTCTGGCGTGAGGCTTGGCGCTGTACCAAAGAACTAGAATGAGGCTTAGCGTGGCTGCAGGATGCGACTCCAGCTCAAGGCTTGGCATGTCTGCGGTGTGAGGCTCTGGTAGGAGGCTTGATATGCAGGCAAGGCAAGATTCTGGCATGGGGCTGGGTGCAGCTGCTGCAAGGTGAGGTTCCAGCTTGAGGCTGGATGTGAAGGCTGCAAGGTGAGGGTCCGTCTCGAGGCTGGGTGCAAAAGCAGAGCAACATTCTGACACGGGATGAGGTGTGGAGGCAAGGGTTCAAAAGCATGGCAGTGCTAGGAAGCAGGGTTCTGGCTCAAGGCTGGGTGGGGTGGCCAGGTAAGGCTCTGGCACAAAACCTGGCTGGATGGTGAGGCAAGGTTCTGGCATGAGGCTTTGCTGGGTTACAAGGCAAGGCTCTGGTGTGGAGCAGGGCGAGGTCCGATCGGGGAGTCTGGCATGGTGGATGGGATTGTGATTCACTCCAGGATGCAGGACAGAATGTGAACAGTTGTCTCCGGCAATGGATGCATGCTGCACTCATCTTTTATCCTTTTGAGTTTCTCAATGTTTGTGATCAGGCGCCAATCGTGCTTCATGTTGTTCCATGCACCTTTCCAACTTCTGTTCTTGCACTTTTTTTTCTTTCTCCATTGGTGGAGGCGAGTGTCCTACTGGGCTGCCTCCAGTCGGCTGCTCAGAAACTGATACAAATTTTGTGCAATCCCCGTTCTTTCGGCCCTTCTACCTCCAAATCAAACCCATCAGACTCAGACTCAATCCTGACACCATAGCAGACTTCACAATTGGAACTCCATAGATCACTGCATAAAACCAACCGATCTCTAGACTCAGCTTCAACCTAAGATGTTTTTCCCTTTGTGGGGCTGCAAAATTTGCACAGTAGGTCATTCCATCACCATCTGTCAGTTGGCTACTGCAGAGAGGGAACAGTCATGTCACCCCTAAGAAACCTGGGGGAGGGAACTTGCTCACAGCTGATACATATGAAATTCTTAGACAAAGACTCTTGATTTCAGATGCAGCTCACTGTGACCCCTGCCCAGAAGACCAGTACCCTAACAAGGGCAAAGATCACTGCATTGCCAAGAAGATCCACTTCCTTTCCTATCAGGAGACCCTGGGATACGCTTTAGCTTCTCTAGCAATTTCTCTCTTCGTGATCACATTGGCAGTCTTGGCAATTTTCCTAAAGCACCGTGACACACCGATCGTCAAGGCCAACAACCGTGATGTCACCTACATCCTCCTCGTCTCCCTCCTGCTCTCCTTCCTCTGCTCCTTATTCTTCGTTGGTCGACCGGGGAAGCTTACCTGTCTCTTCCGACAAACTGTCTTTGCCATTCTCTTTTCCCTTGCTGTTTCTTCTGTTTTGGCAAAAACTGTCATGGTGGTTCTAGCCTTCATGGCCACCAAACCAGGGAACAGGACAAGGAAACTCTTAGGAAAACCACTGACCAACTCCATTGTCTTAGGCTGTCCCCTGGTCCAGACAGTTCTTTGTACCAACTGGCTGATAACCTCTCCCCCGTTTCCCCACTTGGACTTCCACTCTTTGGTAGGAGAGACCATCTTGGAATGTAAGGAAGGCTCAGATTCAATGTTTTACGCTGTCCTTGCCTACCTTGGTTTCCTGGCCCTCCTCAGTTTCATGGTGGCCTTTTTGGCTAGGAAATTGCCCGACAGCTTTAATGAAGCCAAGTTCATTACTTTTAGCATGCTGGTCTTTTGCAGTGTTTGGATCTCCTTCCTCCCCACCTACCTGAGCTCCAAAGGGAAGTCCATGGTAGCCGTGGAGATTTTCTCCATTTTGACTTCTGGAGCTGGTCTCTTGGCTTGTATCTTTTTTCCCAAATGCTACATTATCCTACTGAAGCCTGACCTGAATTGCAGAGAAAATTTAATGAGGCGCAAGAATCTCTGATGTGTGGAGATATGCAGAAAGCTTGCAGATCGCAATTGGGCACCGTAATTGCCAATATGCAAGTATTTCTCCGCTCTTATTGGGTCCAAGGAGTGCCACGTGGTGGCCCTGTTAAAGGTTACCCAGACCCTCCTTGGTAAGAGGAGTTCAGAGGTTTACCTCCAGGATCCTACAGAGCAATTTTCTGTGCAAGTTGAGAGCCTGTTTATGACGTTCAGTACGTTTCTCTGTCAAACACCATGATCTTGGTGTTTGGTATATTATTTTTAAACTACATACTCACAATAAATATGAATATCAAATCTATGAAACATTTGTTACAAATCTTTTGAGTTCTTAGACTATATACCAACATCTATATAGAGAATACACAGATATTTGCATTCCCAAATAACCAGTCCCTAAACAATTCCTATACCTTCACTTTTCATCACAAAACCTTTGTGAGATGGGTTGGCCTGAGAGAGGGGGACAGGCTCAAAATCACTCAGCAGGTTTTCATGCCTAAGGTAGAACTAAAACTCATTGTCTCCTGGTTTTTAGGCCAGCATCTTCATCAGTACACCAAACTGGGTTCCTAATAGTTGACTGAGTGAAAAATTTTGTAGGGAACTCAGAAAAACCTCAGGAATCTATGAAACAAATTTATTTAGAAACACTGATAGTGAAGCCAATCCAACACATGTTTAAAGACTCCTTTGATTAAAAGGAATAAAGTGCAAAACTTCCACATATCAATATGTCTATGAAGGTTCTCAGTCATCCAGGTGGAATTGTCTGTAGCTTGAATCATGTCAACTGGATTTCTATTTTCTCAGTAGAAACGTTTCGCTCCTTATCCAAGGAGCTTCTTCAGTCTGAGCAAAGTTAGTAAGGGAATCCTAAATATTTAGGATACTTCTCCCAGGATGGCCCAACACAGGAGAAGTAACACCACAGGACCAGAATCAGCAGTTTATCTTCATCTAAAGGAAAAGGGACACTCATTTGAGGACATTTATGATCTTCACTACATTTCTCTTTCAAACACAATGATCTTGGTGTTCGGTATATTATTTATTAAGTACATACAATAAACATGAATATCAAATCTATGGAACATTTGTTATAAATCATTTGAGTTCTTAGACAATATACCATCATCTATATATAGAATACACAGATATTTGCATTCCCAAATAACCGGTCCCTAAGCAATTCCTATACATTCACTTTTCCTCACAAACGCATTGTGAGATGGGTTGGGCTGAGAGAGGGGGACAGGCTCAAAATCACTCAGCAGGTTTTCATGCCTAAGGCAGAACTAAAACTCATTGTCTCCTGGTTTTTAGGCCTGCATCTTCACCAGTACACCAAACTGGGTTCCTAATAGTTGACTGAGTGAAAAAATTTGTAGGGAACTCAGCAAAGCCTCGGGAATCTACGGAAACAAATGTATTTAGAAACACTGATAGCGAAGCCAACCCAACACATGTTTAAAGACTCCTTTGATTAATAGAGTGCAAAACTTCCACATATCAACCTTTATTTCCAAACTGGGCATTGCGATTCATTGGGGAGAACTGGCATTCATGAAAAATAAAAAGGGTGGGTGATTGTTGCTGATTAATATGTACATTATGATCAGTAACATTATTTGTTATCCAATTACTTGATGGACAAGCCCCTCCCTCATTTCATCACTATTTATAAATCAGAACAAATACTAAATGTGACCGAAATCCAAAACAAATGTGGCCTATCCCTGCATAAGTCAGAGATTGCTCCACTACCAAAGCAATAACCCAACCTCCTGTCAGATTTCTCATGTGAAATTGCAAATTGTTTTCTGTACGAAGCAAAGCTTTCTCATGGTGATGTGACGCCAGGTGGCCAGATAACAACAAATCATTCTCATAGCTTTGAATGGCTTTGCCCATATCTTCCATAGATATGAAAGTGCAGGTGTCCAGTAAAGGTAACATGTGATGCATTGTTTACGTCTAGTCCCAAAACGTTCTCATGGGAATAGTTTGCCCCGATGCTCCGTGGGAAAAGCCTGCACTGGGAGAGCAGAGGGAGGGGGAGACAGCATGCAACACTGCCACCCATTGACAGGTTATGCTATGTGCTATGTGCTACAAACTTTGTGCCTGGTGTTTGCACACCTAAGTGTCAGCCAATCAGAAATTGGCAATGACTGTATATCTAACCATGCAAAATGGTGTTTCTTTGCTTCTTGACTTCTGCTCGTCTAGTAGCCATGTGTTCTGCTCCTGAGGACTGAGAAGTGTGTAGCTATGCCTGGTTCTGAGAGTGTTGTTCTCCTGGGTATGTGCTCCTTCATGTCTTATCGGTGGAAGCAACACATGTGAATAGTGTGTATTCTGCTTGTAAGCTATTTTTACTTTAGCAATGCTGTACCTGTATATACAACTCTGCTTTATCTATAGTAAAGATTTTTTAGCTTTGAAAAGCTCCACTCTGTGTCTGTTTACTCTCTGCCTCTTTCCCTATAAGCCAGCATTTATCCAACACCTCCCACAGGAGGAGCTGTGTAAGAACACTATTCAGATGGGCACAAATGCACTGCAGCAACCCAGAACACCAGAAAAAGGAAACAGACCACTTATATAGCATCTTCCAGCAAAATGGATACCCACGCAACTTTATTAAAAAGTGCCTGACCACTCAACCCACCACAGCAAAACCAACAGAAGCTATGAAAAGGATTACACTGCCATACATCAGAAACATCTCAGAAACTACTAAAAGACTGTTACAACCACACAACACCACAGAAGCACACAACCCAACCAAAACCCTTCAGAACATCGTAAGTAAACCAAAAGACCCAGTAGCCCAAGAAGAAAAAACAGCAGTTATCTACAACATAAAGTGTAAGGACTGTAAAAGCCACTATGTAGCACAGACTGGCAGAAGATTAGCAGAACGCATACAGAAACACCAACTAGCAGTCAGAAGACATGATGAAAACTCCTTAATCTCACAACACATGGACAGATTTAACCATACTTTCAACTGGGAACTGTTAGCAACTTAAACCAAGCCAAATCCAAAATGCTAGAGAATTCCTGGAAGCTTGGCACTCAAACAAAGCAGCCATCAACAGACACATAGAGGTAAGCAACATTTACATACCATTCATAGGGACACGGTGGCTCACCAGGTTAAACAGCTGAGCTGTAGGCTGCCGATCAGAAGGTCAGCAGTTCGAACTCCGCGCGACGAGGTGAGCTCTCGTCGTTAGTCCTAGCTCCTGTCAACCCAGCAGTTCGAAAGCCTAGCAAGTAAATAAATGGGTACCACCTTAAAGTGGGCTAATTTGCTGGCATCCTGTCAGGAAGTCGGCTCCACCAGAGGAGAGGATCGGAGGATCGGAGGAAGATCAAATGATGGTGGTGACGACGGACCCGGATGTGACAGCTACAGGATGTCAGCAGCCGGCTCAAGGCATCCTGGGAATTGTAGTCCAGAGCCTTAGAGTCGTTTCCCTTACCCCTCTCCCTTCACGCGCAGTTAATTGTAAATTTGGTGTATTGTATAATTTGAATTGTATATATGATTGTAAGCCGCCTAGAGTCCTAAACTAGGGAGGGGATAGGCGGGGTATAAATATCACTAAATAATAAAATAAAAATAATAAATTCATAAGAAAGAACAGAAAAGACCGAAGACCAGAACACCTCCTTGCCAGCAATCATCACCGAGATATGCAAAGATTAACACCAAAATTAGTACCAGAGGAACAATCAAACAGCACAATAAACCCTAATCAAGAAACTATTAACTCAGTCAATCAACCAAGTAGCAAACAGCAGCCCAATCAAGGAACTACTAAGGAGAGAACAACACCTACATCAAAACAAGCAGGACAAACCATGGTATATAAACAGAGAGCAAGTCCTACTCCCTTTGCGCACTGAAGGTATTGCCTGGCCTGACAATGAAACGTCTGCAAGAAAACAAGGCTCAAAGCACACATCAGAGATTCTTTTTTTAAAAAAGTAAATATTATTTCGATTCACCATACGTAACAAACATAATACATAACATTAATTACATTTATATACATACATTAACATTACATTACATTACATTACTCATTACACAACATGTCAAAATATCTTGTCTTTTTTTTAAGTTTTAATCTATATCTTACTCTAACCTTAATATGCTGTTTATTCGTTCAGTCGCTTCCAACTATTCGTGACTTCATGGACCAGCCCACGCCAGAGCTTCTTGTCGGCCGTCACCATCCCCAGCTCCCCCATGGTTGAGTCTGTCACCTCCAGAATATCATCCATCAAAGATATCTCCAATATTATTATCATTCCTATACAGATCTTCTGTAAATTCTTGCCACCTTTTCTTGATCTCTTCTGCTTCTGTTAGGTCCTTACCATCTTTGTTTTTGATCATACCCATTTTTGCCTGGAATGTACCTCCGATGTTTCTAATTTTCTGGAAGAGGTCTCTTGTCCTTCCAATTCTATTGTCTTCTTCCACATCCGCACATTGCTTGTTTAAAAATAATTCCTTATCTCTTCTGGCTAACCTCTGGAATTTTGCATTTAATTGGGCATATCTCCCCCTATCACTGTTGCCTTTTGCTTTCCTTCTTTCTTGGGCTACTTCCAGTGTCTCAGCAGACAGCCATCTTGCCTTCTTGGTTTTCTTTTTCTTTGGGACGTTTTTTGTTGCCGCCTCCTGAACAATGTTGTGAACTTCTGTCCATAGTTCTTCTGGGACCCTATCTACTAAATCTAGTCCCTTAAATCTATTCTTCACCTCCACTGCATATTCCTTAGGAATATTAGTGAGCTGATATCTAACTGATCTGTGGGTCTTCCCTATTCTCTTTAGTCTGATTCAAAATTTTGCAATAAGAAGTTCGTGATCTGAACTACAGTCAGCTCCAGGTCTTGTTTTTACCGACTGTATAGATGTCCGCCACCTTTGGCTGCAAAGGATGTAGTCAATCTGATTTCGGTGTCGACCATCTGGTGAAGTCCATGTATAAAGTCGTCTTTTAGGTTGTTGGAAGAGAGTGTTTGTTATGCACAGTGAGTTGTCTTGGCAAAATTCTATCAGCCTATGTCCTGCTTCATTTTGTTCTCCCAGACCACGCTTGCCTGTAATTCCAGGTGTTGTCTGACTACCCACCTTAGCATTCCAGTCTCCTGTAATGAAAATAACATGTATTTTTGGTGTATTATCCAGTAGGTGCTGCAGAACCTCATAGAACTGATCTACTTCTGCTTCTTCAGCATCTGTGGTTGGGGCGTATATTTGGATCACTGTGATGTTAAATGGCTTACCCTGAATTCGAATTGAGATCATTCTATCTTTTTTGGATTTTATCCAAGCACTGCTTTAGCCACTTTGTTATTAATTATGAAGGCTACTCCATTTCTTCTGTGGTCCTCTTGTCCATAGTAGTAGATCTGGTGGTCATCTGATGTGAAGTGGCCCATTCCAGTCCATTTCAGTTCACTGACACCTAAAATGTCTATATTTAATCTTGACATCTCACCAATAACCACATCCAATTTGCCCTGGCTCATAGATCTTACATTCCAGGTTCCTATGGTGTGTTGATCTTTAGAACATCGGATTCGTCGTTCACCACCAGCACCGTCGGCCGCTAGCCGTCCTTTCGGCTTTGAGCTAGCTGCATCATCACGTCTGGGGCTAGTTGAACTTATCCTCTGTTCCTCCCCAGTAGCATTTTGACCATCTTCCGACCTGGGAGTTCCATCTTCCGATGGTATACCGTCATATCTCAGGTTGTACTGATCCATTTAGTTTTCACGGCAAGAATACTGGGGTTGGTTGCCATTACCTTCCCCAGTGATCGTATTTAGTCTGACCTCTCTGCCACGACCTTCCCGTCTTGGGTGTCCCTTCATGGTTTAGCTCATGGTTTTATTGAGGTGCTCAAGCTCCAGCACCACGACAAGGTAACGATCTCCTTTGCTGGAGAACCTTAAAATAACATATCCTTATTCCAATTATCCTAGCTTTTTTATCTCAATTTAATTACATTGCTTATATTTACATTTCCTATATATCTCTTAAATAAACCAATTAATCTTAAACTAATAATGCATTAAGTTACTTATCTATCTTTACCAATATTCCCTTTATATCCTTCAAAATTTTTCTCTATTGAATATTTTTCCCTCTATTTCCATCTTTTATTCTTTTTCTTCTATCCTTATCTACCTACCTTTTCCTTCCTTTCTTTTCTATTTTCCTTCTTTCACCCCTATCTATTATTTTCTCTTTCTCTCTAATGCTTTCCTTCCCTCATCTTCTGTTCCTCTTCTATCCTTACATTTTCTTTTCCCTTTTCCCCTAAATCCTCTCTCTTCCTACTCTCCTCATTTTCAACTACATCTTTTCCCTCTTTTCCTTCTTACTTACATTTCTCTATCCCTAATCCTATATCTATTTTCCTTTCTTCTCTTATGTTATATTGCTATTTGATTTACTATTTATTTAATTCTAATTAAACTTTTATATCTTAGACATACAATACACACATGTAATTTATTAAAATTCCTCCGGTTTTCTTTACAAAGAATATAGTTGTTAATACTAGATTTACATTTTTCCTTTTTCTATTTCTTCTTGTATCTTATCTTCCCCCCCTTGTTTTATTTGTTTTATTTGTATTATTTATTGGTCTCTATTTAATATCATATTCTTTTTGAATGTATTTTATAAAGGGATCCCATATTTCTTTGTATTTCCCTATTTCTTTTCCTTTTATTAAATTTGTTGATTTATCTAACTGCATTAATTCCATTATTTTCATGATCCAGTCCTCTTTTGTTCGTATATTTTCTTGTTTCCAATATTGTTGAAAACTCCAATTTGTAACTCCAAGTCAGACTGGCAGCTCGGTAGGTCAGAGTATTTCAGACTCCTGAATGCCTGGCCTGCTTCCCCCTATTTGCAGTGATCTATTGATAAGATAAGATCACTGGAATGTTTCCCCAGAGAGGGGAGAATCAGAAGATTAATCAAAAGGTCGTTGGAATTGTTTCCCTCCGCTTTTTCTGTTGTTTTCCACCGCAGAGAAAGTGAGAGGCTGGAATGGTGAGACGACTGAATTACAGCATTGCTCTCATGAGGGGAAGTAAGTTAGAGCTAAAGACGACTTTTAGATTATCACATTAACTTTTTAGTTTTTTAAAATTAATTGTTTATCATCTAAGATCTATCCTTGGACTTTGTATATAAATGTTGGCAAATTTTGTGTTTTCTTTGCTATAATAATAATCATGGTGGAAACATGATGGATTTTATAATGGAAGTATAATGAAACATTTGCATTTTTTCTTTTTACCTTTCTAACTTTTTAGTGTGGATTTTGCTCTACCTGGAAGTACAAGAAACTCCTTTTTTATATCTCTTAAATATATCTTATTGGACTAAATACTGATGAATTTGTTTCATTTTTTTATACTGATTGACATTTATTCTTTCTTTTTCTTATAAACTGTTTGGAATAATATTTTTTCTTTTAATTTTGGGATTATTGGAATTTTTCATCTTTTTATTTTTTACTGAATTATCTATTCAGTAAAAATCTATTCAGTAACAGATCATCTGACCACTCCTTCTCTGGGAAAAGCACATTGTTTTGTCTAGAACGAATGGCTATGTAGCCTGAAGGAGGGGGTGGTGGATGAGAAATGGCTTTTCTAACAGTACTTCGAGATTTAAAAAAAGAATTTAATGAAACTCTTTCAGAAATTAAAAAATCAATAGAATCTATGTTAATAGATTTGGAGCCTCGGGTTCAGATTCAAAAGACACACAAAAAAAGATTTAGATATGGAAAAAAAAAATTTCGAGGCAGCAGAGAAACAGGAAGAAAGGATTTGAAATACCTTGGTACAGAAGAAGATTTTGATACAATACAAGAGGGGGTTGTTTCAACAAGTTATATATTACAATTTGGGTCTAAACACATTGTTGCAGCTGAGACAGAAAGATTTCAATGTGCAAATTGATAACCATTGTGAAATACTGGGAAAGGCTAAGAAAAATATTTTGTCATCCTATATGAGCTATAGTACAAAACAAATTGAATACTGTGACTTTGGCATAACTTAAACAGGAAAATGATATGTGGGACACAAGGTTAATGAAAATAGATTTGGATTTGATATGGAATAAAGCTGATATGAGAAATTGTATAAACACATAAAAATGTAATACCAACTTTTTTATAAGATGACATATTTCTATAAATGTATGTATGAATATGTATGTATGAATATTATAAGAATTGGCCTATTATGTGTTAGGTTATGTGTTATGTTAGGTTATGTATCCAGTTTTCCAGTTTAAATGGACATTATCCCAAGGAGTGGAAATTATAGATAGATTTTTCCTTTATGGAGATATATATAATAAACAATATATATATTGTTGTTGTTTATTCGTTCAGTCGTTTCCGACTCTTCGTGACTTCATCAACCAGTCCACACCAGAGCTTTCTGTCGGCCGTCACCATCTCCAGCTCCCCAATGGTTGAGTCTGTCACCTCCAGAATACCATCCATCCATCTTGCCCTTGGTCGGCCCCTCTTCCTTTTGCCTTCCACTTTTCCTAGCATCAGCTTCTTCTCCAGGGTATCCTGTCTTCTCATTATGTGGCCAAAGTACTTCAGTTTTGCCTTTAATATCATTCCCTCAAGTGAGCAGTCTGGCTTTATTTCCTGGAGTATGGACTGGCTTGATCTTCTTGCAGTCCAAGGCACTCTCAGAATTTTCCTCCACAGTTCAAAAGCATCTATCTTCTTTCGCTCAGCCTTCATTATGGTCCAGCTCTCACAGCCATACGTTACTACAGGGAATACCATTGCTTTAACGATGCAGACCTTTGTTGTCAGTGTGAGGTCTCTGCTCTTAACTATTTTATCAAGATTTGCCATTGCTCTCCTCCCAAGAAGTAGACGTCTTCTGATTTCCTGGCTGCAGTCAGTGTCTGCAGTAATCTTTGCGCCTAGAAATACAAAGTCTGTCACTGCCTCCACTTTTTCTCCCTCTATTTGCCAGTCATCAATCAAGCTCGTTGCCATAGTCTTGGTTTTTTTGAGGTTTAACTGCAACCCAGCTTTTGCACTTTCTTCTTTCACCTTCGTCATAAGGCTCCTGAGCTCCTCCTCGCTTTCAGCCATCAAAGTGGTATCATCTGCATATCTGAGATTGTTAATGTTTCTTCCAGCGATTTTAACTCCAGCCTTGGATTCCTAAAGCCCAGCATGTCGCATGATGTGTTCTGCGTACAGGTTGAATAGGTAGGGTGAGAGTATACAACCCTGCCGTACTCCTTTCCCAATCTTAAACCAGTCCGTTGTTCCGTGCTCTGTTCTTACCGTTGCTACTTGGTCGTTATACAGATTCCTCAGGAGGCAGACAAGATGACTTGGTATCCCCATACCACCAAGAACTTGCCACAATTTGTTATGATCCACACAGTCAAAGGCTTTAGAATAGTCAATAAAACAGAAATAGATGTTTTTCTGAAATTCCCTGGCTTTCTCCATTATCCAGCGGAAATTGGCAATTTGGTCTCTAGTTCCTCTGCCTTTTCTAAACCCAGCTTGTACATCTGGCAATTCTCGCTCCATGAATTGCTGGAGTCTACCTTGCAAGATCTTGAGCATTACCTTACTGGCATGTGAAATAAGTGCCACTGTTCGATAGTTTGAACATTCTTTAGTGCTTCCCTTTTTTGGTATGGGGATATAAGTTGATTTTTTCCAATCTGATGGCCATTCTTGCGTTTTCCAAATTTGCTGGCATATGGCATGCATCACCTTGACAGCATCATCTTGCAAGATTTTAAAAAGTTCAGCTGGGATACCGTCGTCTCCTGCTGCCTTGTTATTAGCAATGCTTCTTAAGGCCCATTCAACCTCACTCTTCAGGATGTCTGGCTTTAACTCACTGACCACACCGTCAAAGTTATCTCCAATATTATTATCCTTCCTATACAGATCTTCCGTATATTCTTGCCACCTTTTCTTGATCTCTTCTGCTTCTGTTAGGTCCTTGCCAACTTTGTTTTTGATCATACCCATTTTTGCCTGGAATTTACCTCCGATGTTTCTAATTTTCTGGAAGAGGTCTCTTGTCCTTCCTATTCTATTGTCTTCTTCCACTTCCGCACATTGCTTGTTTAAAAATAATTCCTTATCTCTTCTGGCTAACCTCTGGAATTTTGCATTTAATTGGGCATATCTCCCCCTTTCACTGTTGCCTTTTGCTTTCCTTCTTTCTTGGGCTACTTCCAGTGTTTCAGCAGACAGCCTTCTTGCCTTCTTGGTTTTCTTTTTCTTTGGGACGTTTTTTGTTGCCACCTCCTGAACAATGTTGTGAACTTCTGTCCGTAGTTCTTCTGGGACCCTATCTACTAAATCTAGTCCCTTAAATCTATTCTTCACCTCCACTGCATATTCCTTAGGAATATTAGTGAGCTCATATCTAACTGATCTGTGGGTCTTCCCTATTCTCTTTAGTCTGATTCAAAATTTTGCAATAAGAAGTTCGTGATCTGAACTACAGTCAGCTCCAGGTCTTGTTTTTACCGACTGTATAGATGTCCGCCACCTTTGGCTGCAAAGGATGTAGTCAATCTGATTTCGGTGTCGACCATCTGGTGAAGTCCATGTATAAAGTCGTCTTTTAGGTTGTTGGAAGAGAGTGTTTGTTATGCACAGTGAGTTGTCTTGGCAAAATTCTATCAGCCTATGTCCTGCTTCATTTTGTTCTCCCAGACCACGCTTGCCTGTAATTCCAGGTGTTGTCTGACTACCCACCTTAGCATTCCAGTCTCCTGTAATGAAAATAACATGTATTTTTGGTGTATTATCCAGTAGGTGCTGCAGAACCTCATAGAACTGATCTACTTCTGCTTCTTCAGCATCTGTGGTTGGGGCGTATATTTGGATCACTGTGATGTTAAATGGCTTACCCTGAATTCGAATTGAGATCATTCTATCTTTTTTGGATTTTATCCAAGCACTGCTTTAGCCACTTTGTTATTAATTATGAAGGCTACTCCATTTCTTCTGTGGTCCTCTTGTCCATAGTAGTAGATCTGGTGGTCATCTGATGTGAAGTGGCCCATTCCAGTCCATTTCAGTTCACTGACACCTAAAATGTCTATATTTAATCTTGACATCTCACCAATAACCACATCCAATTTGCCCTGGCTCATAGATCTTACATTCCAGGTTCCTATGGTGTGTTGATCTTTAGAACATCGGATTCGTCGTTCACCACCAGCACCGTCGGCCGCTAGCCGTCCTTTCGGCTTTGAGCTAGCTGCATCATCACGTCTGGGGCTAGTTGAACTTATCCTCTGTTCCTCCCCAGTAGCATTTTGACCATCTTCCGACCTGGGAGTTCCATCTTCCGATGGTATACCGTCATATCTCAGGTTGTACTGATCCATTTAGTTTTCACGGCAAGAATACTGGGGTTGGTTGCCATTACCTTCCCCAGTGATCGTATTTAGTCTGACCTCTCTGCCACGACCTTCCCGTCTTGGGTGTCCCTTCATGGTTTAGCTCATGGTTTTATTGAGGTGCTCAAGCTCCAGCACCACGACAAGGTAACGATCTCCTTTGCTGGAGAACCTTAAAATAACATATCCTTATTCCAATTATCCTAGCTTTTTTATCTCAATTTAATTACATTGCTTATATTTACATTTCCTATATATCTCTTAAATAAACCAATTAATCTTAAACTAATAATGCATTAAGTTACTTATCTATCTTTACCAATATTCCCTTTATATCCTTCAAAATTTTTCTCTATTGAATATTTTTCCCTCTATTTCCATCTTTTATTCTTTTTCTTCTATCCTTATCTACCTACCTTTTCCTTCCTTTCTTTTCTATTTTCCTTCTTTCACCCCTATCTATTATTTTCTCTTTCTCTCTAATGCTTTCCTTCCCTCATCTTCTGTTCCTCTTCTATCCTTACATTTTCTTTTCCCTTTTCCCCTAAATCCTCTCTCTTCCTACTCTCCTCATTTTCAACTACATCTTTTCCCTCTTTTCCTTCTTACTTACATTTCTCTATCCCTAATCCTATATCTATTTTCCTTTCTTCTCTTATGTTATATTGCTATTTGATTTACTATTTATTTAATTCTAATTAAACTTTTATATCTTAGACATACAATACACACATGTAATTTATTAAAATTCCTCCGGTTTTCTTTACAAAGAATATAGTTGTTAATACTAGATTTACATTTTTCCTTTTTCTATTTCTTCTTGTATCTTATCTTCCCCCCCTTGTTTTATTTGTTTTATTTGTATTATTTATTGGTCTCTATTTAATATCATATTCTTTTTGAATGTATTTTATAAAGGGATCCCATATTTCTTTGTATTTCCCTATTTCTTTTCCTTTTATTAAATTTGTTGATTTATCTAACTGCATTAATTCCATTATTTTCATGATCCAGTCCTCTTTTGTTCGTATATTTTCTTGTTTCCAATATTGTTGAAAACTCCAATTTGTAACTCCAAGTCAGACTGGCAGCTCGGTAGGTCAGAGTATTTCAGACTCCTGAATGCCTGGCCTGCTTCCCCCTATTTGCAGTGATCTATTGATAAGATAAGATCACTGGAATGTTTCCCCAGAGAGGGGAGAATCAGAAGATTAATCAAAAGGTCGTTGGAATTGTTTCCCTCCGCTTTTTCTGTTGTTTTCCACCGCAGAGAAAGTGAGAGGCTGGAATGGTGAGACGACTGAATTACAGCATTGCTCTCATGAGGGGAAGTAAGTTAGAGCTAAAGACGACTTTTAGATTATCACATTAACTTTTTAGTTTTTTAAAATTAATTGTTTATCATCTAAGATCTATCCTTGGACTTTGTATATAAATGTTGGCAAATTTTGTGTTTTCTTTGCTATAATAATAATCATGGTGGAAACATGATGGATTTTATAATGGAAGTATAATGAAACATTTGCATTTTTTCTTTTTACCTTTCTAACTTTTTAGTGTGGATTTTGCTCTACCTGGAAGTACAAGAAACTCCTTTTTTATATCTCTTAAATATATCTTATTGGACTAAATACTGATGAATTTGTTTCATTTTTTTATACTGATTGACATTTATTCTTTCTTTTTCTTATAAACTGTTTGGAATAATATTTTTTCTTTTAATTTTGGGATTATTGGAATTTTTCATCTTTTTATTTTTTACTGAATTATCTATTCAGTAAAAATCTATTCAGTAACAGATCATCTGACCACTCCTTCTCTGGGAAAAGCACATTGTTTTGTCTAGAACGAATGGCTACGTAGCCTGAAGGAGGGGGTGGTGGATGAGAAATGGCTTTTCTAACAGTACTTCGAGATTTAAAAAAAGAATTTAATGAAACTCTTTCAGAAATTAAAAAATCAATAGAATCTATGTTAATAGATTTGGAGCCTCGGGTTCAGATTCAAAAGACACACAAAAAAAGATTTAGATATGGAAAAAAAAAATTTCGAGGCAGCAGAGAAACAGGAAGAAAGGATTTGAAATACCTTGGTACAGAAGAAGATTTTGATACAATACAAGAGGGGGTTGTTTCAACAAGTTATATATTACAATTTGGGTCTAAACACATTGTTGCAGCTGAGACAGAAAGATTTCAATGTGCAAATTGATAACCATTGTGAAATACTGGGAAAGGCTAAGAAAAATATTTTGTCATCCTATATGAGCTATAGTACAAAACAAATTGAATACTGTGACTTTGGCATAACTTAAACAGGAAAATGATATGTGGGACACAAGGTTAATGAAAATAGATTTGGATTTGATATGGAATAAAGCTGATATGAGAAATTGTATAAACACATAAAAATGTAATACCAACTTTTTTATAAGATGACATATTTCTATAAATGTATGTATGAATATGTATGTATGAATATTATAAGAATTGGCCTATTATGTGTTAGGTTATGTGTTATGTTAGGTTATGTATCCAGTTTTCCAGTTTAAATGGACATTATCCCAAGGAGTGGAAATTATAGATAGATTTTTCCTTTATGGAGATATATATAATAAACAATATATATATTGTTGTTGTTTATTCGTTCAGTCGTTTCCGACTCTTCGTGACTTCATCAACCAGTCCACACCAGAGCTTTCTGTCGGCCGTCACCATCTCCAGCTCCCCAATGGTTGAGTCTGTCACCTCCAGAATACCATCCATCCATCTTGCCCTTGGTCGGCCCCTCTTCCTTTTGCCTTCCACTTTTCCTAGCATCAGCTTCTTCTCCAGGGTATCCTGTCTTCTCATTATGTGGCCAAAGTACTTCAGTTTTGCCTTTAATATCATTCCCTCAAGTGAGCAGTCTGGCTTTATTTCCTGGAGTATGGACTGGCTTGATCTTCTTGCAGTCCAAGGCACTCTCAGAATTTTCCTCCACAGTTCAAAAGCATCTATCTTCTTTCGCTCAGCCTTCATTATGGTCCAGCTCTCACAGCCATACGTTACTACAGGGAATACCATTGCTTTAACGATGCAGACCTTTGTTGTCAGTGTGAGGTCTCTGCTCTTAACTATTTTATCAAGATTTGCCATTGCTCTCCTCCCAAGAAGTAGACGTCTTCTGATTTCCTGGCTGCAGTCAGTGTCTGCAGTAATCTTTGCGCCTAGAAATACAAAGTCTGTCACTGCCTCCACTTTTTCTCCCTCTATTTGCCAGTCATCAATCAAGCTCGTTGCCATAGTCTTGGTTTTTTTGAGGTTTAACTGCAACCCAGCTTTTGCACTTTCTTCTTTCACCTTCGTCATAAGGCTCCTGAGCTCCTCCTCGCTTTCAGCCATCAAAGTGGTATCATCTGCATATCTGAGATTGTTAATGTTTCTTCCAGCGATTTTAACTCCAGCCTTGGATTCCTAAAGCCCAGCATGTCGCATGATGTGTTCTGTGTACAGGTTGAATAGGTAGGGTGAGAGTATACAACCCTGCCGTACTCCTTTCCCAATCTTAAACCAGTCCGTTGTTCCGTGCTCTGTTCTTACCGTTGCTACTTGGTCGTTATACAGATTCCTCAGGAGGCAGACAAGATGACTTGGTATCCCCATACCACCAAGAACTTGCCACAATTTGTTATGATCCACACAGTCAAAGGCTTTAGAATAGTCAATAAAACAGAAATAGATGTTTTTCTGAAATTCCCTGGCTTTCTCCATTATCCAGCGGAAATTGGCAATTTGGTCTCTAGTTCCTCTGCCTTTTCTAAACCCAGCTTGTACATCTGGCAATTCTCGCTCCATGAATTGCTGGAGTCTACCTTGCAAGATCTTGAGCATTACCTTACTGGCATGTGAAATAAGTGCCACTGTTCGATAGTTTGAACATTCTTTAGTGCTTCCCTTTTTTGGTATGGGGATATAAGTTGATTTTTTCCAATCTGATGGCCATTCTTGCGTTTTCCAAATTTGCTGGCATATGGCATGCATCACCTTGACAGCATCATCTTGCAAGATTTTAAAAAGTTCAGCTGGGATACCGTCGTCTCCTGCTGCCTTGTTATTAGCAATGCTTCTTAAGGCCCATTCAACCTCACTCTTCAGGATGTCTGGCTTTAACTCACTGACCACACCGTCAAAGTTATCTCCAATATTATTATCCTTCCTATACAGATCTTCCGTATATTCTTGCCACCTTTTCTTGATCTCTTCTGCTTCTGTTAGGTCCTTGCCAACTTTGTTTTTGATCATACCCATTTTTGCCTGGAATTTACCTCCGATGTTTCTAATTTTCTGGAAGAGGTCTCTTGTCCTTCCTATTCTATTGTCTTCTTCCACTTCCGCACATTGCTTGTTTAAAAATAATTCCTTATCTCTTCTGGCTAACCTCTGGAATTTTGCATTTAATTGGGCATATCTCCCCCTTTCACTGTTGCCTTTTGCTTTCCTTCTTTCTTGGGCTACTTCCAGTGTTTCAGCAGACAGCCTTCTTGCCTTCTTGGTTTTCTTTTTCTTTGGGACGTTTTTTGTTGCCACCTCCTGAACAATGTTGTGAACTTCTGTCCGTAGTTCTTCTGGGACCCTATCTACTAAATCTAGTCCCTTAAATCTATTCTTCACCTCCACTGCATATTCCTTAGGAATATTAGTGAGCTCATATCTAACTGATCTGTGGGTCTTCCCTATTCTCTTTAGTCTGATTCAAAATTTTGCAATAAGAAGTTCGTGATCTGAACTACAGTCAGCTCCAGGTCTTGTTTTTACCGACTGTATAGATGTCCGCCACCTTTGGCTGCAAAGGATGTAGTCAATCTGATTTCGGTGTCGACCATCTGGTGAAGTCCATGTATAAAGTCGTCTTTTAGGTTGTTGGAAGAGAGTGTTTGTTATGCACAGTGAGTTGTCTTGGCAAAATTCTATCAGCCTATGTCCTGCTTCATTTTGTTCTCCCAGACCACGCTTGCCTGTAATTCCAGGTGTTGTCTGACTACCCACCTTAGCATTCCAGTCTCCTGTAATGAAAATAACATGTATTTTTGGTGTATTATCCAGTAGGTGCTGCAGAACCTCATAGAACTGATCTACTTCTGCTTCTTCAGCATCTGTGGTTGGGGCGTATATTTGGATCACTGTGATGTTAAATGGCTTACCCTGAATTCGAATTGAGATCATTCTATCTTTTTTGGATTTTATCCAAGCACTGCTTTAGCCACTTTGTTATTAATTATGAAGGCTACTCCATTTCTTCTGTGGTCCTCTTGTCCATAGTAGTAGATCTGGTGGTCATCTGATGTGAAGTGGCCCATTCCAGTCCATTTCAGTTCACTGACACCTAAAATGTCTATATTTAATCTTGACATCTCACCAATAACCACATCCAATTTGCCCTGGCTCATAGATCTTACATTCCAGGTTCCTATGGTGTGTTGATCTTTAGAACATCGGATTCGTCGTTCACCACCAGCACCGTCGGCCGCTAGCCGTCCTTTCGGCTTTGAGCTAGCTGCATCATCACGTCTGGGGCTAGTTGAACTTATCCTCTGTTCCTCCCCAGTAGCATTTTGACCATCTTCCGACCTGGGAGTTCCATCTTCCGATGGTATACCGTCATATCTCAGGTTGTACTGATCCATTTAGTTTTCACGGCAAGAATACTGGGGTTGGTTGCCATTACCTTCCCCAGTGATCGTATTTAGTCTGACCTCTCTGCCACGACCTTCCCGTCTTGGGTGTCCCTTCATGGTTTAGCTCATGGTTTTATTGAGGTGCTCAAGCTCCAGCACCACGACAAGGTAACGATCTCCTTTGCTGGAGAACCTTAAAATAACATATCCTTATTCCAATTATCCTAGCTTTTTTATCTCAATTTAATTACATTGCTTATATTTACATTTCCTATATATCTCTTAAATAAACCAATTAATCTTAAACTAATAATGCATTAAGTTACTTATCTATCTTTACCAATATTCCCTTTATATCCTTCAAAATTTTTCTCTATTGAATATTTTTCCCTCTATTTCCATCTTTTATTCTTTTTCTTCTATCCTTATCTACCTACCTTTTCCTTCCTTTCTTTTCTATTTTCCTTCTTTCACCCCTATCTATTATTTTCTCTTTCTCTCTAATGCTTTCCTTCCCTCATCTTCTGTTCCTCTTCTATCCTTACATTTTCTTTTCCCTTTTCCCCTAAATCCTCTCTCTTCCTACTCTCCTCATTTTCAACTACATCTTTTCCCTCTTTTCCTTCTTACTTACATTTCTCTATCCCTAATCCTATATCTATTTTCCTTTCTTCTCTTATGTTATATTGCTATTTGATTTACTATTTATTTAATTCTAATTAAACTTTTATATCTTAGACATACAATACACACATGTAATTTATTAAAATTCCTCCGGTTTTCTTTACAAAGAATATAGTTGTTAATACTAGATTTACATTTTTCCTTTTTCTATTTCTTCTTGTATCTTATCTTCCCCCCCTTGTTTTATTTGTTTTATTTGTATTATTTATTGGTCTCTATTTAATATCATATTCTTTTTGAATGTATTTTATAAAGGGATCCCATATTTCTTTGTATTTCCCTATTTCTTTTCCTTTTATTAAATTTGTTGATTTATCTAACTGCATTAATTCCATTATTTTCATGATCCAGTCCTCTTTTGTTCGTATATTTTCTTGTTTCCAATATTGTTGAAAACTCCAATTTGTAACTCCAAGTCAGACTGGCAGCTCGGTAGGTCAGAGTATTTCAGACTCCTGAATGCCTGGCCTGCTTCCCCCTATTTGCAGTGATCTATTGATAAGATAAGATCACTGGAATGTTTCCCCAGAGAGGGGAGAATCAGAAGATTAATCAAAAGGTCGTTGGAATTGTTTCCCTCCGCTTTTTCTGTTGTTTTCCACCGCAGAGAAAGTGAGAGGCTGGAATGGTGAGACGACTGAATTACAGCATTGCTCTCATGAGGGGAAGTAAGTTAGAGCTAAAGACGACTTTTAGATTATCACATTAACTTTTTAGTTTTTTAAAATTAATTGTTTATCATCTAAGATCTATCCTTGGACTTTGTATATAAATGTTGGCAAATTTTGTGTTTTCTTTGCTATAATAATAATCATGGTGGAAACATGATGGATTTTATAATGGAAGTATAATGAAACATTTGCATTTTTTCTTTTTACCTTTCTAACTTTTTAGTGTGGATTTTGCTCTACCTGGAAGTACAAGAAACTCCTTTTTTATATCTCTTAAATATATCTTATTGGACTAAATACTGATGAATTTGTTTCATTTTTTTATACTGATTGACATTTATTCTTTCTTTTTCTTATAAACTGTTTGGAATAATATTTTTTCTTTTAATTTTGGGATTATTGGAATTTTTCATCTTTTTATTTTTTACTGAATTATCTATTCAGTAAAAATCTATTCAGTAACAGATCATCTGACCACTCCTTCTCTGGGAAAAGCACATTGTTTTGTCTAGAACGAATGGCTACGTAGCCTGAAGGAGGGGGTGGTGGATGAGAAATGGCTTTTCTAACAGTACTTCGAGATTTAAAAAAAGAATTTAATGAAACTCTTTCAGAAATTAAAAAATCAATAGAATCTATGTTAATAGATTTGGAGCCTCGGGTTCAGATTCAAAAGACACACAAAAAAAGATTTAGATATGGAAAAAAAAAATTTCGAGGCAGCAGAGAAACAGGAAGAAAGGATTTGAAATACCTTGGTACAGAAGAAGATTTTGATACAATACAAGAGGGGGTTGTTTCAACAAGTTATATATTACAATTTGGGTCTAAACACATTGTTGCAGCTGAGACAGAAAGATTTCAATGTGCAAATTGATAACCATTGTGAAATACTGGGAAAGGCTAAGAAAAATATTTTGTCATCCTATATGAGCTATAGTACAAAACAAATTGAATACTGTGACTTTGGCATAACTTAAACAGGAAAATGATATGTGGGACACAAGGTTAATGAAAATAGATTTGGATTTGATATGGAATAAAGCTGATATGAGAAATTGTATAAACACATAAAAATGTAATACCAACTTTTTTATAAGATGACATATTTCTATAAATGTATGTATGAATATGTATGTATGAATATTATAAGAATTGGCCTATTATGTGTTAGGTTATGTGTTATGTTAGGTTATGTATCCAGTTTTCCAGTTTAAATGGACATTATCCCAAGGAGTGGAAATTATAGATAGATTTTTCCTTTATGGAGATATATATAATAAACAATATATATATTGTTGTTGTTTATTCGTTCAGTCGTTTCCGACTCTTCGTGACTTCATCAACCAGTCCACACCAGAGCTTTCTGTCGGCCGTCACCATCTCCAGCTCCCCAATGGTTGAGTCTGTCACCTCCAGAATACCATCCATCCATCTTGCCCTTGGTCGGCCCCTCTTCCTTTTGCCTTCCACTTTTCCTAGCATCAGCTTCTTCTCCAGGGTATCCTGTCTTCTCATTATGTGGCCAAAGTACTTCAGTTTTGCCTTTAATATCATTCCCTCAAGTGAGCAGTCTGGCTTTATTTCCTGGAGTATGGACTGGCTTGATCTTCTTGCAGTCCAAGGCACTCTCAGAATTTTCCTCCACAGTTCAAAAGCATCTATCTTCTTTCGCTCAGCCTTCATTATGGTCCAGCTCTCACAGCCATACGTTACTACAGGGAATACCATTGCTTTAACGATGCAGACCTTTGTTGTCAGTGTGAGGTCTCTGCTCTTAACTATTTTATCAAGATTTGCCATTGCTCTCCTCCCAAGAAGTAGACGTCTTCTGATTTCCTGGCTGCAGTCAGTGTCTGCAGTAATCTTTGCGCCTAGAAATACAAAGTCTGTCACTGCCTCCACTTTTTCTCCCTCTATTTGCCAGTCATCAATCAAGCTCGTTGCCATAGTCTTGGTTTTTTTGAGGTTTAACTGCAACCCAGCTTTTGCACTTTCTTCTTTCACCTTCGTCATAAGGCTCCTGAGCTCCTCCTCGCTTTCAGCCATCAAAGTGGTATCATCTGCATATCTGAGATTGTTAATGTTTCTTCCAGCGATTTTAACTCCAGCCTTGGATTCCTAAAGCCCAGCATGTCGCATGATGTGTTCTGCGTACAGGTTGAATAGGTAGGGTGAGAGTATACAACCCTGCCGTACTCCTTTCCCAATCTTAAACCAGTCCGTTGTTCCGTGCTCTGTTCTTACCGTTGCTACTTGGTCGTTATACAGATTCCTCAGGAGGCAGACAAGATGACTTGGTATCCCCATACCACCAAGAACTTGCCACAATTTGTTATGATCCACACAGTCAAAGGCTTTAGAATAGTCAATAAAACAGAAATAGATGTTTTTCTGAAATTCCCTGGCTTTCTCCATTATCCAGCGGAAATTGGCAATTTGGTCTCTAGTTCCTCTGCCTTTTCTAAACCCAGCTTGTACATCTGGCAATTCTCGCTCCATGAATTGCTGGAGTCTACCTTGCAAGATCTTGAGCATTACCTTACTGGCATGTGAAATAAGTGCCACTGTTCGATAGTTTGAACATTCTTTAGTGCTTCCCTTTTTTGGTATGGGGATATAAGTTGATTTTTTCCAATCTGATGGCCATTCTTGCGTTTTCCAAATTTGCTGGCATATGGCATGCATCACCTTGACAGCATCATCTTGCAAGATTTTAAAAAGTTCAGCTGGGATACCGTCGTCTCCTGCTGCCTTGTTATTAGCAATGCTTCTTAAGGCCCATTCAACCTCACTCTTCAGGATGTCTGGCTTTAACTCACTGACCACACCGTCAAAGTTATCTCCAATATTATTATCCTTCCTATACAGATCTTCCGTATATTCTTGCCACCTTTTCTTGATCTCTTCTGCTTCTGTTAGGTCCTTGCCAACTTTGTTTTTGATCATACCCATTTTTGCCTGGAATTTACCTCCGATGTTTCTAATTTTCTGGAAGAGGTCTCTTGTCCTTCCTATTCTATTGTCTTCTTCCACTTCCGCACATTGCTTGTTTAAAAATAATTCCTTATCTCTTCTGGCTAACCTCTGGAATTTTGCATTTAATTGGGCATATCTCCCCCTTTCACTGTTGCCTTTTGCTTTCCTTCTTTCTTGGGCTACTTCCAGTGTTTCAGCAGACAGCCTTCTTGCCTTCTTGGTTTTCTTTTTCTTTGGGACGTTTTTTGTTGCCACCTCCTGAACAATGTTGTGAACTTCTGTCCGTAGTTCTTCTGGGACCCTATCTACTAAATCTAGTCCCTTAAATCTATTCTTCACCTCCACTGCATATTCCTTAGGAATATTAGTGAGCTCATATCTAACTGATCTGTGGGTCTTCCCTATTCTCTTTAGTCTGGTTCTAAATTTTGCAATAAGAAGTTCGTGATCTGAACTACAGTCAGCTCCAGGTCTTGGTTTTACCGACTGTATAGATGTCCGCCACCTTTGGCTGCAAAGAATGTAGTCAATCTGATTTTGGTGTCAACCATCTGGTGAAGTCCATGTATAAAGTCGTCTTTTAGGTTGTTGGAAGAGAGTGTTTGTTATGCACAGTGAGTTGTCTTGGCAAAATTCTATCAGCCTATGTCCTGCTTCATTTTGTTCTCCCAGACCGTGCTTGCCTGTAATTCCAGGTGTCTTCTGACTACCCACCTTAGCATTCCAGTCTCCTGTAATGAAAATAACATCTCTTTTTGGTGTATTATCTAGTAGGTGCTGCAGATCCTCATAGAACTGATCTACTTCTGCTTCTTCATCATCTGTGGTTGGGACATATATTTGGATCACTGTGATGTTAAATGGCTTACCCTGAATTCGAATTGAGATCATTCTATCTTTTTTGGATTGTATCCAAGCACTGCTTTTGCCACTTTGTTATTAATTATGAAGGCTATTCCATGTCCACAGTAGTAGATCTGGTGGTCATTTGATGTGAAGTGGCCCATTCCAGTCCATTTCAGTTCACTGACACCTAAAATGTCTATATTTAATCTTGACATCTCACCAATAACTACATCCAATTTGCCCTGGCTCATAGATCTTACATTCCAGGTTCCTATGGTGTGTTGATCTTTAGAACATCGGATCCGTTGTTCACCACCAGCACCGTCCTTTCGGCTTTGAGCTAGCTGCGTCATCACATCTGGGGCTAGTTGAACTTATTCTCTGTTCCTCCCCAGTAGCATTTTGACCATCTTCCGACCTGGGAGTCCCATCTTCCGATGGTATACCGACATATCTCTGGTTGTACTAATCCATTTAGTTTTCACAGGAAGAATACTGGGGTGGGTTGCCATTACCTTCCCCAGGGATCGTATTTAGTCTGACCTCTCTGCCACGACCTTCCCGTCTTGGGTGTCCCTTCACGGTTTAGCTCATGGTTTCATTTCATGGTTTAGCTCATGGTTTCATTGAGGTGCTCCAGCTCCAGCACCACGACAGGTTAACGATCTCCTTTGCTGGAGATATATATATATATATATATATATATATATATATATATATATATATATATATATGATAATGGGATGATGAGGTGGAATTAGAATTATGTTATGACAGGATGACATATTTTTACAATATTATGTATGAATATGTATGTATGAACACTATAAGAATTGGTATATTATGTATTATGTTATGTAATATGTTAGGTTATGTAAGTGGAATATAGTCATAATATGAATAAAATATATAGTATTTTATTAGAATTAGAAGAAAATAAGGCTTTTATTTGTTATAATAATTGGATTTTATTGAAGATACAAATATAGATATAAAAATTGAAGGAGCGAATAAAAAATATTAAACTGATGCAGCAATGAACATTTAACTGTTACTTCAAGGAGTGGAAGCTAAAGATGGACTATTGGAAGATAACAAGAAAGGTGAAACTTATATGAAGATCAGTAGATTGGATTATAGAAATTAAAGAGTATATGATAAAGAAATTTTCCTGTGTATTGTATGAAGGACTAACATTTAAAGTTAAATATTGTATTTATATTTCAAGGATAGATTGGAGGACATCTATTTTCTATGTTTCCTTTGTTTATTATTTTTTGACTTCACTTTTTCTTTACTTTTTTCTTACTTTGTATTTCTATTTCTTTTTTCTGTTTCAACTTTTAATATGTATTTTAAAATTCAATAAAACTTATTAAAAAAAATTGTCAATTTGTCTAACTGCATTAATTCCATTATTTTTGTGATCCAGTCCTCTTTTGTTGGTATAATTTCTTGTTTCCAATATTGAGAATATTTTATTCTTGCTGATGTACTTAAATTTAAGAGTACAATCTTTTGTTTTTTATTTATGTTATCATCCATTTTACCTAGCAAATAAAATTCTGGTTTCATCCTTACATCTTTATTATTTTACATACATATTTATATATTTTACTCCAGTATTTTTTTTGCTTTTGTGCATGTCCACCATACATGATAAAAAGACCCACTTTTAATTTTACATTTCCAACATAAATTAGTGTTACTAAATTTTGATTTGAATAATATCTCAGGAGACATATACCATCTAAAAATCATTTTATATAAATTTTCTCTTAAATTATTATTTAAATTAAATTTCATATTTTTAATTCAAATATCTCCACACATCAGAGATTCTTGCACCTCATTAAATTTTCTCTGCAATTCAGGTCAGGCCTCAGTAGGATAATGTAGCATTTGGGAAAAAAGATACAAGCCAAGAGACCAGCTCCAGAAGTCAAAATGGAGAAAATCTCCACGGCTACCATGGACTTCCCTTTGGAGCTCAGGTAGGTGGGGAGGAAGGAGATCCAAACACTGCAAAAGACCAGCATGCTAAAAGTAATGAACTTGGCTTCATTAAAGCTGTCGGGCAATTTCCTAGCCAAAAAGGCCACCATGAAACTGATGAGGGCCAGGAAACCAAGGTAGGCAAGGACAGCGTAAAACATTTTAGCTGAGCCTTCCTTACATTCTAAGATGGTCTCTCCTACCAAGGAGTGGAAGTCCATGTTGGGAAACGGGGGAGAGGTTATGAGCCAGGTGGCACAAAGAACTGTTTGGACTAAGGGACAGGTGAAGACTTCCTGGATTTTATATTAAACTTATTAGTAATTTTAATGATTGTAGATTTGTATGATTTTATATTTATTTATATTTATAAATTTTAATTCTTGCATTTTGTAAACCGCCCAGAGTCCCCTTCAGGGGAGATGGTGGGGTAATAGAAATTGAAACATAGATTAAATAAAAAAATAAATAAATAACTTGATAAGGAATTATTTAACAGGCATGCCCATTTCTCATTTAATCACTTGTAAGAAATTCTTTCAATTTTTAACCACGGCCAAAGCAAACATAAATATGTCCTATCTCTGCATTACTCAGAAATTTTTGTTCCTCACTATATTTTCTCTGCAATTCAGATCAGGCCTCAATAGGATAATGTAGCACTTGGGGAAAAAGATACAAGCCAAGAGACCGGCTCCACGGGCCAAAATGTAGAAGATCTCCACGGCCACCATGGACTTCCCTTTGGAGCTCAGGTAGCTGGGGAGGAAGGAGATCCAAACACTGCAAAAGACCAGCATGATAAAAGTAATGAACTTGGCTTCATTAAAGCTGTCGGGCAATTTCCTAGCAAGAAAGGCCAGCATGAAACTGAAGAGAGCCAAAAAACCCAAGTAGCCAAGGGCAGCGTAAAACATTGAATCTGAGCCTTCCTTACATTCCAAGATGGTCTCTCCTACCAAGGAGTGGAAGTCCAAGTGGGGAAATGGGGGAGAGGTTATCAGCCAGTTGGTACAAAGAACTGTCTGGACCAGGGGACAGGCTAAAACAATGGAGTTGGTCAGTGGTTTTCCTAAGAGTTTCCTTGTCCTGTTCCCTGTTTTGGTGGCCATGAAGGCTAGCACCACCATGACAGTTTTTGCCAAAACAGAAGAAACAGCAAGGGAAAAGAGAATGGCAAAGACAGTTTGTCGGAAGAGACAGGTAAGCTTCCCCGGTCGACCAATGAAGACTAAGGAGCAGAGGAAGGAGAGCAGGAGGGAGACGAGGAGGATGTAGGTGACATCACGGTTGTTGGCCTTGACGATCGGTGTGTCACGGTGCTTTAGGAAAATTGCCAAGACTGCCAATGTGATCACGAAGGGAGAAATTGCTAGAGAAGCTAAAGCATATCCCAGGGTCTCCTGATAGGAAAGGAAGTGGATCTTCTTGGCAATGCAGTGATCTTTGCCCTTGTTAGGGTACTGGTCTTCTGGGCAGGGGTCACAGTGAGCTGCATCTGAAATCAAGAGTCTTTGTCTAAGAATTTCATATGTATCAGCTGTGAGCAAGTTCCCTCCCCAAGGTTTCTTAGGGGTGACATGACGGTTCCCTCACTGCAGTAGCCAACTGACAGATGGTGATGGAATGACCCACTGTGCAAATTTTGCAGCCCCACAAAGGGCAAAATATCTTTGGCTGAAGTTGAGTCTAGAGATGGGTTGGTTTCATGCAGGAAACTATGGAGTTCCAATTGTGAAGTCTGCTATGGTGTCAGGATTGAAGCTGAGTCTGATGGGTCCGATTTGGAGGTAGAAGGGCCGATAAAAATTAAAGCAGGAAAGAATGGGGATTGCACAAAATTTGAATCAGTTTCTCAGCAGGCGGCTGGAGGCAGCCCAGTAGGACACTCACCTCCACCTATAGAGAAAGAAAAAGAAGTGCAAGAACAGAAGTTGGAAATGTGGACAGAACAACGTGAAGCACGATTGGCGCCCGATCACAAACGGTGAGAAAATCAAAGGGATAAAAGATGAGCGCAGCGTGCATCCATTGCCGCAGAAAGCAGTTCACATTCTGTCCTGTATCTTGGAGTGAATCACAATCCTGTCACCATGCCAGACTCCCTGATTGGATCTCGCCCTGCTCCATGCCAGAGCCTTGCCGTGTAACCCATCAAAGCCTCATGCCATAACCTTGCCTCACCATCCAACCAAGTTTTGTGCCAGAGACTTGCCATGCCACCCCACCCAGCCTTGTGCCAGAACTCTGCCTCATAGCACTGCTGTGCTTTGAGCCATAATCTACCCTTGCCTCCACACCTCTTCTCGTGTCAGAATGTTGCTCTGCCTTTGCGCCCAGCCTCAAAATGGACCCTCACCTTGCAGCCTCCACATCCAGCCTCAAGCGGGAACCTCACCTTGCAGCAGACGCGCCCAGCCCCATGCCAGAATCTTTCCTTGCCTCTACATCAAGTCTCCCACCAGAGCCTCACACTGCAGACGTGCCAAGCCTTGAGCTGGAGTCACATCCTGCAGCCATGCCAAGCCTCGTGCTGAGATAGTTCTTTGGTACAGTGCCAAGCCTTGCACCAAAGCCTCACACCACAGCTGCACCAAGCCTTGTGCCAAGATTCTTCCTTGCTGCATCACCGAGCCTCACGCCAGAACCTTGCACCACAGCCCCACCAAGCTTCTTGCTGGGACTTTGCATTGTAACCCAATCTTGGCTGCCAACATGCACGCCAACCAGGAATGGTACAACACTTGCCACCTGAACTCTGTGAGCTTCCTGTGTCATATTGTTTTTCCTAGAAATACTTTGTGTGCCTTGATTGTAAATAAAAGCCTTATTGTACACCTTCCGGCTTTGGATCTTAGTCGGAACAGGACAGATTGTCTGTGGCCATAACCTATTTGGGAAAAGGAAGGTGGTAGACCTGGGACTAATTGACAATGGCATACCAGCAGCTCACCAAGTACTCAAGACCCAAGCCATGATTGACTCGGGGGCCACTGCCAATTTCATTGATGAGTGGTTTGCCCAAACAGCAGGGCATACCTCAGCACAAGGTGAAGCCCGCACTGGTCATCAAGACCATTGATGGCCGGACCCTCCACTCCGGTCCTATGTCCTCCACCATGCAAGGTCTTCTTATGGAAATTGGTAGGAACCAGGAGTGGCTGGAATTCTATGTGGTTATCACACCTCACTTCCCATGTGGTGCTGGGGTTGGAGTGGCTATAAGCACACAAGTCACAGATTGAGTGGTCTGGGATGGTTGAATTCTCCAGCCCTCAGTGTGCGGGGCCCAATGCCCAATGTTTTTGCTGCCAGACAATTCGTAGCACCCAAGCTGCCACTGCCTGCACAGCTCCGATGGTTCACGGACGTCTTCAAAGAGAAAGAAGCAGACCAGCTACCACCCCACGGATCCTATGACTGCCCATCGACCTAGTTCCGGGTGACTGACTGGATCAACACCAATGGCATTGCCATTGAAACTGGTAAGGTAGAGGCACTCCAGTCCTGGCAGCCCCCATGCCAAGCCAAGGACATGCAATGCTTATTGGGGTTTGCAAACTACTATTTGGAATTTCATCCATCACTTTGCAGAGCTCACCACTCCTCTCTCAAATCTACTTTGGAAATGGACTAATTTTATGTGGGGGGATGCCAAGCAATGGGCATTTGATTGTCTCAAATTCACCTTCAACTTGGGCCCCATCCTCAGACACCCAGATCCTCTCCAGGCAATTGTAGTCGAAACGGATGCGTTAGACATCGCCATCAGGGCTATTCTACTGGAAGCAGATCCATGAACCAGAACCTTGTTTCCCTGTGCATGCCACACCTGGAAGTTGGCACCTGCCGAAAGATCCTACACCATCTTGGACAAGGAATTATTAGCATCTGAGAACTAGAGGCACCACCTAGAGGGAGTCCGTCATTCCATTGCAGTGAGGACAGGACATCACTATCTGGAGCATTTGAAGACTGCGAAGAGTTTGAACCAGAGGAAGATTCGCTGGTCGTTGTTCTTCTCACGCTTCAACTTCCAATTGAAATGACACTGCAGTGGTGCCATGACAATGCCGCTGCACACCATTTTGGTTCTTTAAATGTTAGACCTGATTTCCCTGGAGTTTTGTTGGCCTCGCATTCGGGATGAGGTGAAACAATTTGTTATCATGGCCCGAGTGCCACTGGGCCAAGAATCAGACAGGGAAGCCTTCAGGCCTTCTTATGCCCCTACCCACACCGGGACAACCTTAGGAGGCCATATTTATGGACTTCATAACAGAACTCTCAGACTCCCAAGGCACCATGACCATTTTGGTGGTGGTCAATTCAATGACTAAGATGGCACATTTCATAGTATATAGAGGTCTTCCCACTGCTGAAGAAACAGTGCAACTGTATATTAAACATGTCTTCAGGCTGTATGGGTTGGCCAAGTGTGTGATCTCCGATAGAGGATCCCAGTTAACTGCCTACTTCTGGAAAGCACTCCTCAAGAACTTGAGTATTGAGTCACTTATTGTCAGCTTATCACCCAGAATCGAATGGGATGACAGAATGGGTGAACACCATTTTGTAGCAGTAACTGAGTTGTTACATTGTCTGTAGCTTGAATCATGTCAACTGGATTTCTATTTTCTCAGTAGAAACGTTTCGCTCCTTATCCAAGGAGCTTCTTCAGTCTGAGCAAAGTTGGTAAGGGAATCCTAAATATGTTTCTAGGTAGCTGTGTGACCTTACACCTGGGGTCATGGTTATATTGAGATGTTATTTTAAGTCCTTTTATCATCTAAAGGAGGATCTTTAAGATCACCATGCTGCTGTTGAGCTTGTGAAATGGTCTTAATCTTCCTAGGCACAGAAGACAAAGCCGGGAGGAAGATGGGAGAAAGATTGTGCCTGAGGCCCCCACCTCTATTCAAGGAAGGATTTTCCAAGTTGGCATAAATGGATTCCTTGACCCCTCTCTCAAACCACCTATCTTCTCTGTCTAAAATGTGAACATTAATGTCCTCAAATGAGTGTCCTTTTTCCTTTAAATGAAGATAAACTGCTGACTCTGGTCCTGTGGTGACCCCAGGTGTAAGGTCACACAGCTACCTAGAAACATATTTAGGATTCCCTTACCAACTTTGCTCAGAGTGAAGAAGCTCCTTGGATAAGGAGCGAAACGTTTCCACTGAGAAAATAGAAATCCAGTTGACATGATTCAAGCTACAGACAATTCCACCTGGATGACTGAGAACCTTCATGGACATATTGAGTTGTTACATAAATTTCCAACAGGATAATTGGGCGGACCTGCTAGCAGTAGCGGAATTTGCCTACAACAATGCACTTCCCTAGTTCCACCACACTTCCACGCTGCACACTTCCACTTCTCTTCTTGGAGAACTACAGGGTTTACCCTCAACACCTCCCCATTGTGCCCCCAGAATCCTCCGTGCCCGCTGCCAACCAGCTTTTTCAGCTGGTTTTATAAACCAAACATCTGACCTCCATGTGCCTATCCCAGAAATTGGACTACCGCTTCCTGGGACCTTTTCCAGTTGAAGTTGCCATCAACCCCTTCGCCTTCAGCTTAACCCTGCTGTCCCACATGTGGGTACACCCCATGTTTCATAGATCCTTGTTAATACACACATCAACGTCGTGCTCACTGAGATCCATGAAGCCGACTCTCCCTCCAGTCATCATTCAAGAGGAACCCTAGTACGAGGTTGTACGCATCCTGGACTCGTGCTTTCGTCATGGTTGTCTCCACTACCTCATCCATTGGACGGGGTATGGACCAGACAAATACTTGTGGGAGAATGTGACAGATGTACGCGCACCCTGTACAGTGAGTGACTTTCACTGGCAATATCCCCATAAACCCAGACCTTCCAGTCAGGGAGAAAGGGGTACTATGGTAGGGGTAAGTGTCAGAATGGAGGCTGAGTCCTATGAGTCCAATTTGTAGGTTGAAGGGCTGATAACAATTATACTGGGAAAGAACAGGGATACCATGAAATTTGAATCAATTTCTGAGCAGCCGATTGGAGGCAGCCCAGTAGGAGACTCTTCTCCATGCTTGACCGTACAAGAAGGGAAGTGGGAAAGGCAGATAAAACAATGCGAAGCATGATTGGTGCCCTATCACAAACAGCATAAAAATCAAGGTGATAAAAGACGAACACAGTGTGCATCCATTGCCGGAGAAAACCGTTCACATTCCATACCATGTCCTTGAGTGAATCGTGATCCCGTCACCATGCGAGACTCCCTGATTGGACCTCGCCTTTCTTCCACACCAGAGTCATGCTTCTAACACACCCAAGCCTCGTGCCAGAAACAGAAACAGAAACAGCCAAGTTTTGTTCCAGGGCCTAGCCTTGCCACCCCACCCAGCCTTGTGCTGGAACACTGCCTCAAAGCACTGCCATGCTTTCAACCAGAATCTAGCCTTGCTGCTGTACCTCATCCCATGTCGGAAACATGCCCTGCCTTTATACCCAGACTCGAGTGGCAACCTCCCCTTGCAAACTTGGCACCCAGCCCTGAGCTGGACTTGCATCCTGCATTCTGCAGCCATGAGAAGCCTCATGCCAGAACCTCAAACCGCTGTCATCCCAAGCCTTGCGCCAGGACTTTGCATTGCAGCCACATGGTGGATGCCCACATCCACAACAACTGGGAATGGAACACCACTTGCCACCTGAACTCTGTGAGCTTCCTGTGTCGTATTGTCTTTCCTAGAAATACTTTGTGTGTCTTGATTGTAAATGAGAGCTTTATTCTATGCCTTCCTGCTTTGGGTCTTTGTCTGAACAGGACATATGGAGAAAAACCTTGCTAGAAACACTGCTATTAGAGGTTTTTCTACATTATCTGTTGGTATGTGCTGAGTAGGCAAAAAACAGAGGAATGAGAGAGGGGGAGATGGGGAGAAAGGAGAGAGAAAGAGGAGATGGGCAAAGGTAGGGGCTCTTTGCCTGATCAAAAGTGATTCATGGGGAACTTGACTTCAGGAGAGAGGGAGGAAACAACGATCCAGAGCAATCTGGAACAATTTCTCTGCTTTGTGCTTCAAATCAGATTTTCCCATCACTCAAACAGAATTTATTGCATGGAGAGGTTAGCAGAGATAGGTAGATAGATCTACACTTTCTCTGACAGGTGTACCAATTTCCTGGGAGATTGATATTCCTGACAGAAGAAACATTTGGTAAATAATAAACATTAAGGCTTGAACCCAAACCACTGTCAGATTACCCATATGAGAAGTGTTTTGGCAAATTGCATCCTTTACCAGCAAAGCGTTCTCATGATTACGTGAACGCCAGGTGGCTAGATAAGAAGCATTCCCATAATTTTGAATGGCGTTGTTTACATCTTCATGAGATAGGGAGCGAGAAGGTACCATGTTATGGCTAACAATGGAAATCTTCCCATGAGAACAAATCCTCCTGATTTCCTTCTGTGGGAAGCCTTGCCCAGGCCCCCTGAGCAAGGAGGGGGGGAACTCAGTGCTTAGATGCAGCACTGCTACCCAATAGCAGGTCATGCTATGTGCTTTAGGCCTAATGCTTTGGGCCTAGTGTGTGTCACAGCTAAGTTCCAGCCAATCAGAAAGCTAGAAGAACTGAATATACAACCATGCAAAATGGTGTTCTATGCTTCTTGATTTCTAGTGTCTTTTAGCCATGTAGTTCTTCACGTGTTTACTTGCCATGGACTGGGCAGAGTGACCTATGCCTGGCTTTGGGTATAGGCCGTGGCAGGAACTCTGGCCCTGGGATCAATACACGGAACTCTGCTTATAAGTTTGTTTTGTTGTTTTTCCTTTTACAATGTTGTACCATGTATATTCATTTTTTTTCATTTTTGCGATAATGTGATTGTATATACATTATTGCCTTATGCTACCAGTAAACACTGTTAGCCCTAACAAGCTGTATTCTTGTCTGTTTATTCTCAAGCCTCGAGTTTTTTCCCTTTAAGCCAGCGTATGTCCCATCAACCACACCACACTACCCATTCAGGAAAAAGATCAGTAGTTGGTTTTCCCAGTGGTATGTGATGGGAGGAGTGGAAAGGCTATTAAGGAACCCATCAGTTGTGCTGTGTAACTACCCTGTATTAAATTGCTGAAGAGTAGGAAAGGTGTCTTTGCAACTAGTAAGTTTAGATCCAAATAATGAAAGTTTCTGCTGAAAACTACGAATAATTTCAGGCATGTCAATCCTACCAGAAATGACAAAAAATATCTTAATATTTTGATAAACTGAATAGCTTCCTTGACCCAGGAAGATCTGCAGTAGAAAAAACTCCAGAGGTTTGCCCTACCTGTCTGATCAGCAATGGTGCCTTGTGGACAAGGGTCACATTGGTAGCAGCAAACCTGCTCGCCCTCTGGAACACTTTTCCTCTCCCCTGAATGGCACCTCTTCATGCCACACCTGGCAAAGGGCACCTTCTAAAACAGAAAGAAGAATGCTTGAGATGGCCAACGCAATCAGCACACATCGTTTATTCATTTCCACATTCCCATTTCCATCTTCAGAATGTCTTCAAAAGAACTGGTTCACCATGGTCTATCAGAAAACAGGAACTGCTCCCGGGGGAATTCAGGCCAATGGCATTCCTGATCCTCCAATGGATGCTGTATATTGGAACTAGGACCTCTGTGGGCAAAGCAAAGCCTGCAACACTGTCCTACAGCCTTGCTAAAAGATAGCATAATAAGGGTCCAATAAAGGTTGATGGAGTTCACTGTTTCCTGTTTCAATTGCAGAGTTTTTTCCTATCCCAACCTTTCTTGGACATGCCACATTGTAGACCTCAAATGTGTTACATGCAAAGGAGGTCTTTCACCACATGGTTGTCATCTTTTGTGATTCAATACACCTTTTTTCCAGTTACAAGAACATTCTGTATCCCAGGGAAAGAATGAATCTCTCCCTGGATTCAGAAGATATCCTCCAGCCCACCTTTGTGGCCCAGATGATTCCATCCGGATTAATGGCGAAATCCTGGCCTGGGGGAGCCCCAGGATCTATTTGCCCAACTTTCACAGGGAAGAAAGATTGATTGGGGAGGAAAACCCAGTTCAGAAGATAATAACGAGCTGACCCCAGTCCATTTTCTGAGAAGGAGACTTCATTTCCAGCAGTGTCATTGAACCGAACATTCCTCAAATATGGAAGAATCTGATAGAAAAGACACCCTTAGGAACTGGGGTACTTGCAAACAGGACATTGTGGCTCTATCACTATCGGGTGGCCACCATCTTAGGAGAGAATTTGTGTGTCTGTACTTAGCAAATATTGTTGTGATCGGGAGCAGCACCGAATCACAGGAATCCATCCTGGAGCATGTGACATTAATCTAAGCACTACAAAAAGATTCTATCTTGGACATTTGGATTATGGTTTACTCGATTCCAGCTTAACTAGAAAGATACCGACATAGAAACATTTTAATGCCATACTGCAAATGTCATTGTTTGGTTCTACTCCTGAAATCTTAGCTATATAATTTTTTAAATGTTTATCATGGTCCATGGTCTTGTAAATGACATATTCAATTCTGGGATTGAGTCAATTTTTTCCACAACAAGAGTAAGATTCCCCAGGACATTCCTGACATTTTCTAGATGATAGTCAAAAAATGCAGAATGTAGTACCAGGTCCAACCAAGTGGAAGGAAGTGCCTCCCCCAATCTTGATAGTGATCAAGGGACGTCCCAGATTTAGCCTTTCATGTGGAACAACCTGATGAATTTTGAACGAGCAGGCGAGTAGGAGCATCTACTCGAAGAGTAGAGTCCCCTTTGGGGGAGATGGTGCGGTGATAGAAGTTGAAAAATAAATAAATAAATCTTTGCATTGGAGCCCTGCTGTGTGGGTTGAGGTTGGCAGAGGCTGCTTTCACACAACAACTGGAACCGTACAACAAATGGCCAATTAACAGAACATGAGTTCACACAGTATGCTAAGTCATTGAAAAATAAGGAAGTTTAAAGTGAGATAAGCTTATGGTTTTGTTTATAGGCTGGATTCAGATCACATGCTAAAGTCAACTTGTGCACATGTGACCACTAGGATTTGCACTGACCTGTGGAAGCATCTTGCACAAGCACAGCCAGATTGCCATCTGGTTCGGCTGATGCCTCCTGCCTGGGATCGTCACGAATTGAAACTCAGGCAGCTGTGTAAGAAGCTGTGGAAGATCCTTCAGGACCAGAGAACAAGGCCTGTCCAACATGGGCATTACAGACAAATGGTTTGGTTGTCTCTTTCCCTCCCATCTTCCTTTTTCATCAAAAAAATATTTCATGCATGTTTTGCATATTTTAATATTTTTTAAATACAGTATGTATTGATTTATTGATCAATTATACGTGATCAAATTGTTGTTGACTCTTAGCAGCTCTGTTCTGAGATGCAGTTAATTGGGTAGTGTACACGTATATAATGAGCAATGTAGTAAATATATCTGGGAATCTTCCCCCCTAAATATCTTTTGAATGGACAAAATAGAGATATTACCTGCCATGACTGGACATTTGAGATCTTCTTTCCAAGCCTCATCATGGCTGGTCGGGCTCCTGATCAATGCATTGCATGTAATACGTGTGCCACAGAGTAAATGGCATGGTAGATGTTGTAACTTTCACCTGTCATGCTCTTTTCAAAAATGTAAGTTGGCAGATTCTGTACATTTTCCTTTCCTGTACAATCTCCCCTTTGCTCTTGGGGGATTTCACCTGATTTCAGCAACAGGCAGCCAAAGACCCTTTCCCACCATGGAGGGAGAAAAACATCTCCCTGTGGTTTCAAGGGGTCTAAAGAGAGGATGAAATGCCTGAATTCTGATATATCACCAGTGTGGTCCCTAAAATGCAAAACACCATGGAAGGGCTTCAAGGTTTGCAATGCTTTTTGCAATGCTGTCACACTAACATCCCAATGGGAAGTCAAGATCCAGATTTTCCCAAACGAAGTTTTCGTCAATTCTTCATGGCGAACCAGCCTCAGGTATACAATCTTAATAATACTGGAGTGTCCAAACAGAATAATCACTTCAGCTTTAAACCAAGTTTTGGGAATCTGAAACCATTTGAACGGTTTGTCTGTTTTCCACAGCTTATCAGATTCCAACATCTCACTGAAGGCCAGGCAGATCTCCTTCTGCTTCAGCATTGGTATCAGGGATGAGATGAAATCTGCTCCTCTATCATCTTCAGGGGCCAGAAGCCAACCCAGTTCCAGTGGAAATGCAAGAGCAGCTGGACCAAACCCACATACTGAGGAAGTTCTTTGGGATTAATCCGGAAGAAGGAAGGAGAAGCAGTTCTGTCTCCCTGAGTGACCTCAAAGCCAACACAAAGCTGGAGAAAGCAAGATGCTTCTTTTAGAAACAATTTTTTGTAGACAAGGTAAAGTTTTTTGGTGGCTTTAAGAGTAACCATCGTGTGATTTATTGCCCGACCAGTTGGGCTGAAATAGAGGTAGCCTCACTTTGAGTGACTAGGTTAAACCTCCTGCCTAAAGAAGACCCACCAGTTGCATCTTATACCTGGCTGTCACACATGAGAAACCAAACCAGCAAACCTTTACCCTGAAACGGAGTATGAACTGGATTAAAATGGGATTATAAAGAATCAGCTAAGAAGGAACTTCTCTGGAAGTATTTCTGAAATATCTTATTACCTATCTCTTTAGAGTTATAATAGTGTGACATACAAAATACGAATATGAATTCAATTGTAGAATGGGTTCTTCAAGTCACATACTCCTGATTTTGGAGTTGGACTCCGACTTGGCAAGTCCTCATGAATTGCCGAGAGAACAGCCTTTAATGTTATCTGGACTGAGATTGATTCTGTTACATCCAAGGAAATAGGCAAGATCCTTATATCTGTTCATCCAGCCACCTGTTTTTTAGATCCCAGCCTCTCCTGCGTTATTAAAGTAGCCCAGCAGGTGACCACAGAGTGGTTTCATGTGGTGGTTTCAGAATCTTTGAGAGTTGGGGTGTTCCCACCAGCCTTGAAGGAAGCGGTTTTATGCCCCCTCCTGAAGAGGTCATTGCTGGACCCTTCCCTGTTGGAAAATTATCTGCCAGTTTCCAATCAACCCTTTCTGGGAAGGTTGTGGAAAAAGTGGTTGGATGATAGCTACAGAAGATATTGGAGGAAACGAATGACCTGGACCCGTTTCAGTCTGCCTTCAGACCAGGATACAGTACAGAGACAGCATTGGTTGCTCTTACTGATAACCTTTGGGGGAGCCCGGGTGAGGGGCGTGCATTCACTCTAGTGCTCCTTGATCTCTCAATGGCTTTTGATATTGTCGACTGCAGTACACTTCTGGACTGGTTGCAGGGGTTAGTAGTGCGAGGCATTGTGGTTAACCTCCTTCCTCAGTGGTCAGTTCCAGTCCGTGTTGACAGGGGGGAGAGATCGTGTATGTGGCCCCTCATGTGTGGGGTGCCTCAGGGCTTGATGCTCTCCCCTCTCCTGTTCAACATCTACCTGAAACCACTGGGTGAAGTCATCTGCCTCTCCGGGATGCGGTATCATCAGTATGCTGATGTTACCCAGCCCTACATCTCCACCCCAAGTAGCACAGGTGGAGCTGTAAATGTCTGGACCCAGTGTCTGAAGGCCATTCGGGTCTGTATGGGGCGGAACAGGCTTCGGTCTTCTCTTATGCCTGCTCTATTCTATCCCCCACCCTCTGGTACAGCATCCCCCCAGAGATGAGGTGGGCACCCTTTCGCCTGATGTTCCAGAAAATCTTGAAAACCTGGCTTTGGTCCCAGGCCTAGGGTTGACATTTGTCATTGTTTCATGGCCCCTATTTTCTTTTGTTGGCTGTGTTAGCAGAGTATTTTAGTCTGGGCTGCCTGTAGATTTAATGTTTCTCAGTGTTTTATGTTTTCTCTAGTTTTGTACAGCACTCAGAGCCCACTGGAGGGGGAGTCAATAAATTTAAATAAATAATAATATATAAATATTGTGCCCCCAAAATATTTGGACTGGTCTTTGGCTTCTACGTCCAGATCTATTCTGTGTCTGCCCCACACAGATATCCAATATAACCCCCTTACCTGTGGGACCTTGAAGATGGTGAAGATGGGGGCCATCTGCCTTGACGATTTGGAGTCACTACCACCAATGATGGACAGCATGGTGTCCTGCCTGTCACAATTATAACATGGAACTATTCGGCCTCCTGTGGAGAGCAGACAGAGGCTGTTCAAGGAGATCCTCCTCTCAATCTGGCTATTGTCGTAGATGCGGAAGCCGAGTGTGATGTTGGGGAGGAGAACCAGGTCCTTGTTGACCTCTCTGACTGCAAATACCAAGGCCAGGAACTGCTGGTAGTTGTTGGGTATGACTCTACAATGGGAAAGACATCAGGGAACAACTTTCACTTCCGGGTACTGGTCGGAGCGCAGCGAAGAACCGGGGCTCCTAGCCTCGATTCCACGGCTAAGCTGTTTGCAGCGATTTGGGTGAAGAAAATCGCTGGAAAAATCACACTCGAAGAGAGTGTGATCAGAAGATCAACCACAAAGGGTCTCTGGAGTAACTGCTCTCCCCCAACTCCCGTAATTTCCACTGCGGGAGGAGGGAGATGGAGCAATGAAAGGAGACTGGGAAAAAAAACGGGGATCTGCAGCAGCCGTGATTCTAAAAGATAAGTAGCTGGCCCGACCAGGCTTTTAGTCACTTTTTTTAACTTTTAAATATTATTATTTTTTTATTAAGTGCTAAGATTTGTATCTGGACTTGATTTATATTTGCTGGTGCTATATTTTTTTCTTGTTAATGGAAGAATAAACGGTGGGAAGAGAAGCTAAGTGGCTTTGCTAGAAGTGAAAGTGACTTTTACTATTATTTCAGTTTGGTTTGAGTTTCTTACTTATGGACAACTATTGGTATTTCTATTTTTGTTCTCTGGAATACTATATTAAAGCTTGGATTTAAATGGAGTGATTAATACTTTATTTTTTAAGACTTTGATGTTGGGATTACTGAACCCTATTAAAAACTCTTTTATATATACAAGTTCCTCTTTTTCTTTCTGAACTTTGAACTCTGTTTGGATTTATTTTTCTGAAAAAGTCAAGTTATTTAACGTTTAATTTGGATTATTGGATTATTATATGGAAAGTAGAGGCTTTTTTACATGTCTCTAGCAACATTTTTTCTTTTTGACTTGTGGTTGGATTGAAGAATTACAAGTGGGAAGGTGAAACCCTGGGAATATTTACTATTCTTATCTTTGATTTTGACTACAGGAGAACAAAAAGTCCTAGGCTTTTATCTTTTGAAACACTGTGGACTTTTATATATAAGGGATTATAAATGACCTAAGAGGAAATTTTTTAAAGGAGTCTAGTTCTCTCTTTCTTTTTCCTTAACCTTTTGGATATTTGTTTTTTCACCTTTTCTTTTTTCTTTTTATTATTTGTAAAAGAATTTTTAATTTTTTTTTAATTTTTCCCCCTTTTTTAAATAATTTTTGTTATATTGTTATATGGTGCTTTTCCCCCTTTTCTCCCTTTTTTCTTCTTTTTTGCAGGGCTATGGCGTCTTTGGGAACGAGACGGGCGGAGAAGGAGAAGAAGAAGGAGACTGGAGGACCACCTATTGATTCTGCTACACCTGCTACATCTGCCTCAGAAGCTTTATTACCAGAAATGAAAAAGATATTAGAAGCTGTTGCAACACTAAATAAGAAAATGGATGATCAGAATACAGCAATAAATAAGAAAATGGATGATCAGAATACAGCAATAAATAAGAAAATGGATGATCAGAATACAGCAATAAATAAGAAAATGGATGACTCCATGAAGCAGATGGAAGATCAGATTACAGCATTAGACAAAAAAATGGACGATATGAAGAAAGAAATAACCCGAGAGATTAAGCAAGATTTTAAAAAAGAAATTCAAACAGTTAAGGAAGTGGTCAATTCTCTGTCAGGAGAACTTAAAGATACGCAAAGCCAGATGCAAAAATTAGAAGATAAATCAGAATATGCTATTAAAGAGATTGAACATAATCTAGATATCACAGCTTTAGCAGAAATGAGAGAGAAGGAGCACATCTTGAGATTTAGAGCAATTCCAGAACAAGTAGATGAAAATGTGAGAGAAAGGATGACTTTTGAATTGGCTAAATGTTTGGAGACAAGAGAACAAGATTTAGATTTGGAGATAGACAAGATATTCAGAGTAAACTCACGTTATGCTAAGGAAAGAAAAGTCCCTAGAGACATATTGATATATTTTGTAAGAAAAGTGACAAAAGAGCAAATCTTAAGGAAACATTATAATACTAGATTAAATATAGAAGGGAAGGAAATAATTGTATTAAAAGAAATTCCCTTGAGAATAATTAGGAAAAGAAAAGACTATTCTTTCCTTACAGACAAATTAAGGCAACATAGTATTTCATTCAGATGGGAAAAATTGGAAGGCGTATCGTTTGAGTTTAAAGGACAGAGATTCAAAATAACTTCCATTTTAAAAGCAAAAGCTTTTTTAGAGAAATACAAGAAAGAAATGGGTTTACCAGAAGGAGAATTGACAAAAGGAGGAGAAACATCGAAAGACAAAGAGAAGACTGAAGATCTATCTGAGAAAGGAGCTACAGGTGTGGACTTAACAAAGGGATTTTAAAGAATAAAACACCAATGGAACTTAAATATCTGACATGGAATATTAATGGAGCCAATGCTCCACAAAAAAGAAGAAAGATATTTCATTTTTTGAAAAAACAGAAATTGGACATAAGTTGTTTACAAGAGACTCATATTTGTAAAAAAGATACTAAATATTTGATTCAAAAACAGCTTGGAGAAGAATTTATTTCGGCTGGATATAAAAAAACTAAAGGGGTAGTCTTATATGTACAACCAAAGTTAAACCCAAAATTGATATTAGCTGATGAAGAGGGTCGATACATTGTAGTAGAAATTAACATACAAGGAACTAAAACACTGATAGTTGGACAGATATTTCTAAGTTTATTTGGCAAGGGAAAAAACCAAGAGTAAAATATAAAGTCTTGCAAGACTCTAAAGAAAGAGGAGGACTAGGTCTACCGGATTTGAAATTATATTATGCTGCTTGTTGCTTGGTTTGGATTAAAGAATGGATAGTTTTGAAAAATGAAAAATTATTGAATTTGGAAGGACATGAATTAAGATATGGATGGCATGGATATTTGTGGTACGATAAAGTTAAAGTTAATGTGGACTTTAAAAACCATTATATTAGAAGATCCTTGTTAAGAATCTGGAATAAATATAAATTAATCTTATGTCATAAAAGACCCTTATGGATTTCTACACAAGAAGCATTCTACAGAACAGAAGTAAGAAATAAAGATAAATGGTTAACCTACAAAGACTTTTTAAAGAAAGAACAAGGACAATATATAATTAAATCAATAGAAGAATTGGTATCAGAGGGATACAGTTTTCAATGGCTTTCATATATGCAGCTCGTAGAGAAATTTAAATTAGATAAGAAAGACCTTGAATTTGAACAAACCAAATCGGAATTTGAGATACAACTATGTGAGACAGATGATCATCTAATTGCAAAAATGTATAAATTATTGTTAAAAGGTGAAATGGTAGAGGAACAAGTTAAAGACTGTATGATTAAATGGGCTAAAAATATTGGCCATAATATTCAAATGCAACAATGGGAAGATATGTGGACCAAAGGGTTAAAATTTACTTTGTGTTATAATTTAAAAGAAAACTTTTATAAGATGATGTACAGATGGTATATGACCCCACAAAAACATCCTAAAATGTATGGAAATGTTTCCAACGTATGTTGGAAATGTAAAAAAAAAGAGGGGTCTTTTTACCATATGTGGTGGACATGTGAGACTGCAAAGAAATTTTGGACTCAAATACATGCATTGATGCAAAATATATTACAAATTCGAGTTCCATTTAAACCGGAATTTTTCTTACTGGGAATAATTGATGGACAACCTGGGAAGCAATTTACAAGGATTATGCAATACATGATTACAGCAGCAAGACTTATTTTTGCACAAAATTGGAAAAACCGGATATCGCCTACGATACAAGATTGGATGTTAAAATTGATGGATATGGCAGAGAATGATAAACTGACATGTTTATTAAAAGAAAATCCAAATAATTATTTCCTTAAAGAGTGGAAACCATTAACTGACTATTTACAAGATGCGGGAGGGGCAAAGCTTATATGGGGATTTGAAGATTAAAATATATATATATTGATGTAATAGACAAGAAATATTCTTTAATGTTATATATAGACCTAGCATGTAAGATAAAATTTTTAAAATACCATGACCAGATACAAATCGGAAGTTGACCAAATTCTATGTTTCAGCTTTATCTTTTTTCCTTTTTTCCTTTACTACACTTTTTTATCTTTTCTTTTTTCTTGATTTGTATTTCCATTTTCTTTTCTGTTTCAAACTTTTATCTATGTAAAATTAAAATCTAATAAAATTTGTTAAAAAAAAAAAAGAATGTTATATGCACTGAAATACACTGCTGTGAAACAATGGTAGGGACTGAAAAGTATTATGAGTCTCCAAACAGTCACCTTTGACCAATGGAAGTAATTTGTGCTTCAAGGTATTTGTGTGTGCCTTTGAGTTAGTGTTGAATCTGTGACTGCCAGGAAAGTTCCTGCAGTTTTCTTGGCAAGTGGTTTGCCATTGCCTCCTTCCTAGGACAGAGAGAATGACTGGCCCAAGGTCACCCTGCTGGTTTTTTAGAATGGGAGGATTAGAAATCACCATTTCTCAGTTTCTAGCTCAATGCCTTTAAACACTACCCCAAACTGGCTCTCAGGTTGCTGGCTATAAGGTAGCTTCTGCAATATTCAATGAACCCCTGGTTCAGATCCATGGGAATGGGAATCTAAGGTGATTTCTCAGAGGAGGATCATATCTGAGCAGTCAGGTCACATTCTTTGCACAAAGAAAGCCGAGCTTTAGACCTCACAGCTCCTGCAGGTATCACAGGTAACGCCTTTTTGGAAAGCTGCCTCTGCCATTCAGTGCAAGCAAACAGATCTGGGGAACAAGCCATGATGAAGGTATGTCTTTGTGATATCATACAATGGTGAGAAACCATTACAGGATGCATTGAGGCATGTCTCTCCCCAGGACCTGGTATTTAAAGCCTACTGCCTGGGTGCTGCCCTTTTCACACAGCCCATGTTAGCCATCTACTACACGAATCGATCCATCCCTCTTGAAAAACCATCCAAACAACTGGTTGCAGCAAGTCCCACCATTTAACTGGTTCTGGTTTTTCAAAAAAGGCTCCCTTGTATTGGTTTTGAATCTATTCCCCTTTAGCCTGGAGCACTTTGTGAGAATGCAGAGAAACCTTCCTCTTCCTCCACATCACAGCCACTTTTATACCCCTGTATTGTCCCCCCCTTCTTCCCTTTGCTCCAGTGGCTGCCATCTTTCCCAATCTCTCTGCTGGCCCCCTAATCCATTTGCTTGTCCCCTCAAGCAGCTTCTTCAGCTCGGATAACCATCACTGTTCCCAATATTCCAGCAAGGGCCACAGCATCAGTTTACTGAAGGCTGTTAATAATGAGCACTACGGATTCCAAAACTGAATTTCCTTTTCTTCCTGCACCTCCACACTGTAAACAGATTGGCTTTTTCTTTGAGTTTTCTCCCATCACCTTCTGTCTAAATTAATATGAAATCTACTACTTCACTAGGTCGCCTCAGTTTCTGAGCTATTCTCCCTCCTTTCTTTGATGTTGTATCATCTTCCTGCCAAAGAGTCCTGGGAACCTTGAACATTCTTGCCTATTTTGTGAGCTTGGCTCTTTCTTGAGAAAAGCACCAAGGCTCCTGAACTGTGCCAGGACATTGCAAAAATCACCAGAACAAGAATTTCGGAAAGCAGGCCCTGAATCCAAAGCAAAGCAGGCAATCCTCTACCCCTTCCCCCTCCAGCTCAAACTTACAAAGTTTTGTTGTCCAACAGGAATGGGTCTTTTTGAATGTCTAGCAACCCAATGAAAATAAAAGTTCTCAGTTGCAAATTGCCCCCAGTAATGAGATTGCAAGGCCTGTAGTGGTCCTCTTTAGTCTGCCGAAGGTTTCTCAAGACACATACGGTTTGCATCCTCTTCTGCATTGTTGGAGGCAGAAGCCAGAAGAGCAGCAGCATCAGCAGGTGAGGCAGCCCAATCATTATTCTCGCCTTTCCTCCAAGATGAGAAATCAAGGCTTTTTCAGAACCTGCAAAAAGGAGGCAGACTGTGACCCTTGGATGGGCTCGGGGCAAATTTATGCCAAGCATGCTTTGACGTACGTGTGTTTGAGCTGAGACCAAAGAGAAATTTGAATCTCGTCCCTCGAAAAAAATCACCTCCTTGCAAGACAAGCTACGGTGACCTGTCCAGCCTCCTTTGGAAGAGCTCAGAGCATATTTATTTTAAGCAGGTTTTCACTTGGATATCTTTTGTGGTAAAACTCCAGAGGGGATACATGAAGAATAACTGTTATTATGATGATTCCAGGGAGGAACAATTTTTGTATGCCGTTAGTAATAGATTTTATTCGCACACCAGAAAGTTAAGAAACATGTTTGTGTCTCTGGTTACTTTCCCAGGGAGCAGATGGACTTGAGAGCCGGGGTGCAGCTGACTGTCTGACGGGAAAGTGAGCACCCGCAGCCAGGATGGAGTCTGTCCTGTCTGATAGTCTGCTGAGATAGAGAGATAGAGAGAGGGCGAAGGGGCAAGAGGGCAGCATGGAAAACAGCTGGGCCCTTGGAAGTGGGAGCAATAATACCGTGTTTGGATGGAACAAGTGGCTTGTTTATACTCCCATGTCAGGAGATGACCTTAGAAGCTGACTTCTCCTATATACCTCTCCTATAGACCTCTATAAATAATAATACTAATAGTAATAACAATAGTAGTTTATTAAACTTGTATGCCACCTGACTCTCAGTGGTTCTCGGCACGTCACAAGCATCAAACAAAGAAGTTAAAATAAAACCAATAAAGCATAAATATAAATATAAAACTATAAAGGCAGGGTGTTCACTCAGGTGCAAGGCTAATTTGAACCCTGCTGGAGGGTTGCTGTCAACCGCATTAGGTGGGTCAGACCAGAAAATCAACTCCACGAGAAGACCAGAGATCCACTTGATTGAGAGCGGCTATAAGAATGGAATTTTGCAGTTCTGACTGTGGTGGACCTGTTAAAGTTATTTGGTTAAAGTATTCTATGCAGAATTAAACGCATGGCATTTCTTCCACTGAGTCTGGCCAGAGAGTGGAAAAGTACAAGTTACAAGTGAAAAACAATTTACAAGTGACCCTGCATTGAAAGTTTGGTTCTCAAAACATTTGAGACGTAATCAGCAGATGTCCCTCTAGCTAGCCATAATAAACTTTAATCACGATTGTTCTCAAGAGAACTGTAGCTTGAGGAAAGGCCAATACACAACACTGCCATTGTGTGACGCTTTATAGTAAGTACAATTACTACCAAAATGCTATGCTGAAAGAGATGCCCATGTTTGAACCAATCAGATGTGAGCTATGAACCATGGGTATTCCTTCATACTTATGTTCTCACTTATGTTCTTTATATATGCCTTCTGTTCTTTATGTAGACTGCTATCTACATGTACTTGTATCTGAACTGTAACCATGCCTGGTCTTTGCACAGACCATGATGTTTTTCTTTCCTCACTTCTGGTGATGGAACTCTGCTTATGCTTTGTTTTTACCTTTTTGCAATAATGCACTATACATCCATTACTGCCTTATGCTATCAATAAAGATATTGTTAGCCTTACAACACGTTGTTTGGATTACTTCAAGCCTGAAACCCCAAATAGTTAACCATCACCCAATAGGACCTCCCCTCCTTATTATGCCCCAGTGAATCTGGGGGGTGTCTACTTGATCTGCTCCTGAATATTATCTTGCTTCCCAGGACTTAAGGAACATTTCAGCCCAAAACCCAAAACGTAGCTGGGTTCAAGCGGTTGGTGGTCTCCAAAGTTATGTTGGGGTTATCTATCAGGATTGCCTGGTGTTGTACCCGCCTGCTGCCTGTCAACCAATGTGCCCCCTTAGCTTCCAGCAAGTTGCTCACACAATGGGGTTTCTGCACCTGCAGTTCTCCACCTAGTGTCAGCTTTCTGATTCTTTAATGAGCAGGGCAGCCGGTGTTGCCGCTCTCAAGCACGCTGGCCATCCCTGGCCCACAGCATCCAATTGCTTTGGAAAGTACACCACTGGTCTCTCCCAGCTCCCCAGTTTCTGGGTGAGCACCCCCATGGCCTTCCTTGCAGCTCATGCACAAACAGACTGAAGGGTTTTGTCAGGTCTGGCAAACCCAAAGCAGGGGCCTCTCTGAGGGTAGGGTGCATGCGGCGGCACACGCGTGCATGGCGGCCACCGTGCACACGCGCACCGCCACTTCCGGGTGGTGTGGCGACACACCACGCTGTGTGTGGCGACACACTTTTGTGTCGTGACACACAGTTTGGAAAGCTCTGCCCTAGATATTGCTCTTGCTTTTGTATGAGCTGAGCCTTTTTCTGCAATACTTTCTTGCTCCAGCTTGCAAGTGCATTCAGCAGAGCTATCGTGTTTTCCTGACATTCCTCCTGAGTGGGACCTCCCAGCAGTAAATCACCACATATTGAAGGATGGTGGCTGTCGTTCCCGCAGTTGGCCACCACTCCTTCAGATCCTTTGCCAAAGAAGCACCAAAGATGATAGGGCTGTTTTTGAACCCATGGAACAACACTGTCCAACACATCTGTCCCTTCTCTCTAGTCTTTCGGTTTTCCATTCAAAAGCAAACAATTTCTGGCTTTCTTCCACCAGCAGAATGCAGAAGAATGCATCCTTTAGGTCCAGAACAGAGAACCACGAGTCCCCAGGGTCTAAGGTGGCTAACAAGGTGTAAGGGTTAGGCACCAGAGGATCCAGGGTTTCATTGTTTATATTAACTGCATGCAGATCCTGGACAAAATGATAGGTGCCATCAGGTTTCTTCACTTGTAGCACTGGGGTGTTATAAGGACTGAACTCCTCTTTCAACGAGCCATATTTCAAAAATTTATCTATTATAGGCTGCAACCGTTCTCTTGCCTCCTGACTAATCTGATATTGCCTCACCCTCAATGGCTCCGCACCAGCCTTCAAGTGAACCTGGACTGGGGTTTATTTATTTATTTATCACATTTATATCCCGCCCGTTTCCCCCACAAGGAGGGAACCTGGGCGGTTCACAGCAAAGGTTTAAAATCAATAATAAACTATAAATACCAATAATAAACAATAAAAGTATATCTATATATCATACAGTTCGATCCAGGAATGGTAGATCTCATCCCTGTCAGATTTCCCGTATGAAATTGACAAATATTTTCTCTACAAAGCAAAAGTGTTTTGGCAAATTGCATCTTTTACGAAGCAAAGGCTTCTCATGGTGACGTGAAGTGCAGGTAACAGATAACAACTGTCACGTGTGTACTGTTTTGGCTAGATTGCATGGGAACAATGTCTCCTGATTCCTTCCGCGGGAAGCCTGCTCCAGGGGGAGCAGAGGGAGGAAGGAGATCACGTGCTTGCTGAGATGCAGCACTGCCACCCAATAGCAGGTTATGCTATTGCTTTAGGCCTAGTGCTTTAGGTCTTGTGTGTGTCACACCTAACCCCAGCCAATCAGAAAGCTGGAAGAACAGAATATCAAACCATGCAAAATGGTGTTCTATGCTTCTTGATTTTTTGTGTCTTTAGCCATGTAGTTCTTCACGTGTATTCTACTTCTGAGGACTGGGCAGTGTGAGCTATGCCTGGCTTTGGGTACAAGCCATGGCAGGAACTCGGGCCCTGGGACCAATACACGGAACTCTGCTTATAAGTTTGTTTTTCCTTTTACAATGCTGTACCATATATATTTTGTTTTCCTTTTTGTGATAATGTGATTGTATATGCATTATTGCCTTATGCTACAAGTAAATACTTTTAGCCCTAAAAGCTGCACTCCATGTCTGTTTATTCTCAAGCCTTGAGTTTTTCCCTATAAGCCAGCGTACATCCCATCAATCCCATCGGTCAATAAGGCTGGTCAGGGCAGATCTAAGGGACCAGCCAACCACAAGACTGGCTGTTCCCCTCCCCTCCCCAAGCATGGTGACATAACCTGGTGTTTAGGTTTTTTCTAAAGTCCAGGAGAGAGGGGGCTGATCTTATTTCAGGAGGAAGAATATTCCAAAGGACGAGGGCTACTGCAGAGAAGGCATGCCTCCTACGATGGGGTTCGTAGCATGCCCTCTCTGCAGGACCGGGTGGGACGGGTTGATTGAACAGGGATGAGACGGTCCTTCAGGTAACCTGGTCCCATGCCATGTAGGGCTTTAAAGGTGATAACCAACACCTTGAATTGAATCCGGAAGCAAACTGGGACCTAATGCAGCTCAAGAAGCAAAGGTGTTATATGTGCCAATCTTGAGGCACCTAAAATTGCCCACGCGGCTGCATTCTAAACCAGCTGAAGCTTCTGGATGCTCTTCAAGGGTAGCCCCATGTATAGTGCATTGAAGTAGTCTATACAGGAGGTGACCAGGGCATGAGTGACTGTTCGAAGGGCCTCTCGCTCCAGGAAAGGGTGTAATTGGCGCACAACACGAAGTTGTGCAAAGGCCCTTCTGGCCACAACTGCCACCTGCTCTTTGAGCAGGAGTCGTGAGTCCAAGAGGACCCCCAAGTTATGGACCAGGTCTGTCTGGGGTAGTGCAATCCCATCCAGAACTAAAGATGATAAATTCCTAGACACCGAGGGGCCATTAATCCACAGCCACTCCATCTTACCAGGGTTCACCTGAAGCCTCTTGTTCCCCATCCAGACCCCTACAGCCCCCAGGCACTTGTCAGGGTAGTCACAGCATCACTTAGTTCCCCCAGGATGGAGATATATAACTGTGTATCATCAGCATATTGATGATACCTCATCCCATGGAGACGGATGATCTCGCCCAGTGGTTTCATGTAGATGTTAAATAGGAGAGGAGAGAGCACTGAGCCCTGCGGCACCCCAGAAAGGAGGGGCTGTGGACCCGATGTCTCCTCCCCTATCAACACCAATTGGGACTGGCCCTGGAGGAAGGAGGTGAACCAGTGCAAAACCATGCTGCCCACCCCCAACTCTCTCAGGCGTCCCAAAAGGATACCATGGTCAATGGTATCGAAAGCCACTGAGAGGTCAAGGTGATCCAGGATGGATGCACTGCCTCCATCCTGCTCCCTCCAGAGATCATCCATAAGTGCGACCAATGCTGTTTCCATCCCATATCCAGGCCTGAAACCTGACTGAAAGGGGTCTAGATAATCCATTTCATCAAGAATTCTCTGGAGCTGCAACGCCACCACTTTCTCAACCACCTTCCCCATAAAGGGAAGGTGGGAGACTGGACAAAAATTGTCCAGTACAACAGGGTCCAGTGATGGTTTCTTGAGGAGCGGGCACACCAATGCCTCCTTGAAGGCCTCCGGAAACACCCCCTCCTGCAAGGATGCATTTACCATCGACTGGACCCAGCCACACATCACCTCCTGAGCTGATTGAACCAGCCAGGAGGGATATGGATCTAATTTGCACATGGTGGCATTTACAGTCTGGAGGATCTTATCCACTTCCTCGGGTCCAACAGGATCAAACTGTTCCCAGATAACAGGGTAAGTACACTCCTCAAGCATCTTCCCAGACCATGTTTCACTCTTAGAGTCTAACTTAGAGCGAATCTGAGTGATTTTATCCTGCAGATGCCTGGAAAGCTACTCAGCATGCCCCTGCATGTGATTTTCTGAATCATATTTCCCCAAAAGGTATCAGGTGATCCTGAACAGGGCCACTGGGTGGCATTCTGCAGATGCAATAAGAGCGGAGAAATACTGGCGTTTCACCGCTCTTAAATCCACAAGGTAGGCCTTAACCGCGGCTCTAGCTTGTGTTCGGTCGGGTTCAGTCTTTGTCTTAATCCAGTGGCACTCTAGGCGTCTCTTATTGCTCTTCAGGACTCTCAACTCCTCCGTGAAGCACGGGGAGTGTCGGGTTCGATAGGACAAGAGAGGCTCCACAGGCGCAATCCTATCCAAGTCCCCAGCCACCTCCCTATTCCAGGTGGCAGCTAGTACGTCCGCTGGACCATGCAGCAGATCTCTGGGGACAACCCCCAGCTCCCTCTGAAACCAGATTGGGTCCAACAGTCGCCGGGGGCAGACTGATCGAATAGGTCCTGCCTCCCTGTGGAGTGGGGCGGCATAAGAGAATCTCAAGGCCACCAGGGCGTGATCTGACCATGACAAAGGGGAAAGATGTAACTCTCCCCTCAGAGAACATTGCCACTGCTCTGAGAAGAAAACTAAGTCCGGTGTGAGACCACTGTCTCTAGTCGGCTCCCAAATAATCTGAGTCAGGCCCATGGCCACCATGGTGACCATGAACTCGTGAGACACCTCTGAGGACTGTCATAGGAATGGCAGATTGAAATCCCCCAGAACCATAAGTCTGGGGGATTCCACTGCCAACCCCGAGACAGCCTCCTGCAGCTCAGGCTAGGAGGTTGCTATGCAGCAGGGAGGCTGGTACAGCAGCAACACTCCCAACTGCTCTCGGGTACCCAATTTGAAAAACAGGGTCTCACAACCAGCTACTTGTGAGCAGTGCCCCTGAAGGCCACAAGAGACTCTCGGATGACAACTGCCACCCCATCTCCCCTGCCCTGACATCATGGCTGGTGCCACACCTGAAACCCAGCTGGGCACATCTCTGACAAAGCCACTCCTCCCTCTGAGCCCAGCCAGGTTTCGGTAATACACGCCAGGTCAGCCCCCTCCTCCGTGATCAAATCACTTATCAGGGGGGCTTTGTTGTTAACTGACCTGGTGTTAAGCAGGAGCAGCCAGAGGTCAGGACCCCCACGAGTCTGCTGTCCAGGGCCTAGGTTTACGTCGGGAGGGTCGGAACACACCACAGATAATAAACATCTGGGGCGTCTTCCTCGACAATGACTCACCCTCTGGCTTCCGCCATAACATCCCCTGCCCGTCACCACTTTGATAAAATGCCCCACCCTATATCCCCCTATATACTGGGGTTGCCAGTACGGCACGACCTGGGGCGCCTCCCGCCCATACCCATGGTTTTACAGCATTCTCAATTGCGCTAGGCAATGCACTGTTTCTCAGGTGACAAAACGTCTCTGTTTGCAACCTCAGACTGACCAGCGTTGTCCAACAGGGGCAAAACCAGCTTCCATGACTCATGCTTTCTAAGTTTTAACTCAATCTTATCATCCCTAAAGCTGATCGTAGCCTGCAGCTTAGACAACAAATGTAACTTCCTCTTAATATCTTCCCAACTCTTTCCTATAAACAACATGTTCACCATCCTTTGATTTTCAACTGACTCTGGATTTAGGTCACTAAAGTTCCTGAATGCTTGATATAGTCTTTTAAGAAAATTCCCCGGGTCTTCATCCTTTTCCTGTTTCACATCATACAGCTTAGAGAGGTTTTTCATCTTTGGGATACCTTCCCTCAGGGCCCTAACTATCTGTGCCTGGTTTTCCCTCAGACATCCCATTTGTTCTAGATCTTTTGAATCCCAGCATGGATCCACCGAGGAGAAGGTTTCATGAGGGTTTGGATTAGTCCCTCCCAAGACCAAATTCTCAGAGCCCCATTTTCTCCCCACTGCTGCAACCATCTATCGCTCCTCTGATGTCAGAAGGATGGACAGAAGGGTTTGAGTGTCCTGCCAAGCTGGTTTATGAGTTTGCACTATTGAATTTACAAGTTCAGCCATCTGGTCTGGTTTTTGCTGTATGGCTCTATGTTATTTTTCCAATTATATAAATCTGAAATGGAAAATGGTGTCTAAACCAACACCATGTCTCTTTCCCCTTGTGCATTTGCAATGGGCGTTTGCCTCAGCAGCAGAATGTTGTCCCCATTGTTCTTCCACAGTCTCAAAGTATAAGAAGACTGTGCACTTTCCAGACCTTCGGGGGCATCTGTTTCCTCCTCTGACTTCGAGGATCCCTCCCCCCTTTAGGGCCAGCGGTGCTGACAGGGCTGGGGGCGACCGGGTTGTTCCACAAGGATAGGGCGGAGGTTCCTCAGGACCCTCCAATATTTTATTTTTTCTTCTCTTACATTCTTCCACCTTTTTTATTTGCCACAAACTGCCTATAATTGGTCATTTCTTCCAGCACTTGTGCAGTCAGTTCACCTGTTACATACTATCCCGTAATAATTTTAGCATGTACTGTATTCTATAAAATCTCCTCCTATGGGGTGTGCTTTTAATATGCTAATAAGCTAAGGTACTATATCCCAGTCAGGGACACCTTAATCAGGCATGTAACTCATGTGTAAGGAGTTTAAAAAGAAACTTTCTTAAGCTAAAGTTTCTTATCTTGACCTTGTTAGAACATTCCTAACAGAGGTGAATGGCCAACAGTTACAACCTCCACTGGCAATAGGAACATTCACACTTTCCGTTTTTGTATCCAGTCTTTCCATCCACACCCAACACCGTGTTTGTCTGATCGTTGCCTTGATAACGGATCTTCCCTCTGTCCTTCAAGGCCACTCTCTGTGCTAAAAGGCCACTGATCAACTCCAGGATTCTCTCAAAAAATGAATCAGCTTTTTTTAAGATCACAGAGAAAGTTAAGGCTCCACACAGAGGGAGCATGGTTAAAAAGAGATAAAATAAAATACAGAAAGCCTGATGAGATTCTAGGCTCCCACGAAACAAAGCCTCACTTTCCAGCCTGGCCTAAGTTAATCCCCTAGCCCAGGACTCCCACCAACCACCCAAAGGACCAAACGCTCCTCCTAACAGAGCCCCCTTTTTCCTCGCTCATCCCTCATGGAAGGCTGGCTTGCTATTTAAAGGTCCAGGGCTCCCCACCCCAATGGGGCTCTTTCATCCTGGGCTTGAGTGCATCCATGCTGTCCCCCCCAATGGCCCCATGTGCCCAGCAATTGTGACAATTGTTGGTTTTAGAATGTTGCAGGTGGTTTATGGCGTGGTTTGTGGTCCCAGTTGGAATGGTGGGTGGCCAGCAATGATAATGCTGGTTGCCTGGGCTGGCAATAGAAATGGCAGTGGCACAAGTGGCTGGAAAGATTAGCAGAGCCCCTTCAGCACTTCACGGTGCAGTAGCCAACTGGTACTGCATCGGGCAGCACTTCGTCCCTTGCAGAGCTTCCATTGCAATTAGTTGGCAGTTGGTGGAGCTCAGCAGTGACATGGATTAGCTGTTTTCATTTAGCTGAAACAGGGCCTGGAACAGGCTCCAGAGTACGCAAAAGTGCAGTGAAGTGAGTGCAATGTATTAGAGGCCTGGCCTCCATTTTCCACCTTCAGTCTACTGCTGGAGAGAAGACGGAGACAGACTGGACAGGCACAGCAGAAAGGGGTGGCAATGGCTGTGGAGCCCTGGCCATTGGAGTGCTCAGTGGGGTGGAGGGCTCAGGTGGCCAGGTGGTTTTTGGCAGTGGGAGCTGGAGCAAGACAGCAGATCTGTGTTGGTGGGGGTTGCTTTGTGTCCTGCTACTATCACTTGACCAGCCACATAGTACAGCAGCCATTTTGGCAGTTTCTTATGTTGGAGGACTCTAGACTGAAGCTGCTTGGGATCCCTGTTTTTGGTCATCTGGGCAACTGGCACCTGGATTAAAAATTTAGGAACTTGGCTGGGAAATTAGCAGACTGTCCAGAAGCCCTGAAGGACTTTCTCCAAGCTGGATTTAAGAGAGGCATATTTCCAAGTTCACATCAGAGAAGGAGATGAACTAAAAACTGTGTTTAATTGTCAGTTGGGTTCTTTTGAATATTTGGTAATGTGCTTCAGGCTAAAGGGGGGCCCTGGGGTCTTTATCCATTTGATAAATGAAGTATTATGTGACTTATTGTATAAAGGAGTGCTAGTCTATCTTGATGACATTTTGGTCTATACTGAAACAATGGAAGGGTATATAAAATTGCTGAGAGAGGTGTTGAAACATTTGTTATGAAATCAATTGCATGCTAAATTTTCAAAATGTGAGTTCCATAAGGAACTATTAGATTATCTGGGTTACCGAGTGTCTAATAAGGGGGTAGAAATGGATCCTGCAAAGGTGCATGATGTAATAGCTTGGGAGCCCACAAAAACTAGGAAACATTTATAAAGTTTCCTAGGGTTTGCTAATTTCTAAAGGCAATTCATACCCAATTTTGCAGAAGTGGTGTTACCCCTCATTGACATATTAAAAACAAAGGGTAAAGGGGATCAAAAGGAGATGAAAAAAACAGGGGCAAAGTTGCAATGGACGGCAGAATTTCAAGAGGCGTTTGAACAGCTGAAATCCCTATTTATGTCAGAGTGTGTGTTAAAACACCCCGATCCTATGAAGCTGTTTGTAATCCAGGTTGATTCTTCAGATGTCGCAATTTGGGGAATTCTACTACAAAAAGATGAAGGGGGCCCCTGAGGCCCTGTGCCTAACTTTCACAAAAGTTCAATAATATGGAACAATGCTGGCATGTATGGGAAAAAGAAGCCTTTGCAGTATGATGGGCTTTGCTGACATGGAGGCATTTGCTGGAGGGGGCCTCTCAGCCCTTTGAAATATGGACGGATCATAAGAATTTATAGGCTTTGTGTGCCCCACAAGAACAAATTAGGTGAGTGCAATTTTTCAGTAGATTTAACTTTACTCTCAAATCATTGCCGGGAGGAAAGAATTTCTTAGCTGATGCTCTATCTTGGTTGCCCCAACACAACAGCCAGAGAGAGGAGGTTATAGACTCTATTTTCCCAACTCAGCAGTTAGGGATGGCTGCAGTTATGAGAAGTCAGAAGTGTGCACCCTTTTTAAGAGTGGAGGAGGGATAACAGACTGAATTACTTTCTGAATTAAAGAAAGATGCTTGATTGCAAGCCAATAAAGCAAGCCTGACAGAATAGCAGGTGTATTGGTGGAATGCTGATAGGCTTTATGTTCCAGAGCCTTTCTGTTGTAAAGTACTGGAGAGTTGTCATGATGCCAAATCAGCCAGCCATTTTGTTTGGCCTGTAATAGAAAAAGCATTGATAGAAGCCACGGAAGCATACAAGAAGTTTGCAGATTGCAATTGGGCACCAGAATGGCCAATATGCCAGTATTTCTCTGCTCTTATTGTTTCCAAGGAGTGCCACCTGGTGGCCCTGTTTAAGGTTACCCAGACTCTCCTTGGTAAGAGGGGTTCAGAGGTTTACCTCCAGGATCATACAGAGGAAATTTCTGTGCAAGTTGAGAGCCTGTTTATGATGTTCAGTACATTTCTCTGTCAAACACCATGATCTTGGTGTTTGGTATATTATTTATCAAGTACACACTCACAATAAATATGAATATCAAATCTATGGAACATTTGTTAGAAATCATTTGAGTTCATCCATTCTTTAATAGAAAGATTTCCAGGGAGACCAGATAGTTTCTATGAGAACCATCTTTTACAAGATACAAATCCAAGTATTACCCGTCTAGTAGCCAAATTTTGTGCTGCCGCAATAACGATGAGACAAAATCAGATAAAGAAATAGGGATTTTTATTTGTGCTCATATTTTCACTAATATTCTGTTTAATTATTTTAATAATTTTGTGGATACTCATTTTATAATATTTTATAATATAGTACTAATAGAATGTTCATTTAATGATTAATTAAATTAAAATGTTATTATAGTATAGGATTTTATACGCTATAGTATAATTGTCCTAACACATTGTTTTTATATATAGACATATCTATAAGATCTAGTCGCCTGTATCCGTAATTCTTATTAAGTGTATGTCGCTGGTCATTGACCGAATAAATAAATGTGTGTGTGAGTTCTTAGACAATATACCATCATCTATGTATAGAATACACAGATATTTGCATTCCCAAATAACCAGTCCCTAAGCAATTCCTATACATTCACTTTTCCTCAAAAAAGCTTTGTGAGATGGGTTGGCCTGAGAGAGGGGGACAGGCTCAAAATCACTCAGCAGGTTTTCATGCCTAAGGCAGAACTAAAACTCATTGTCTCTTGGTTTCTAGGCCACCATCTTCACCAGTACACCAAACTGTGTTCCTAATAGTTGACTGAGTGAAAAAAATTGTAGGGAACTCAGCAAAGCCTCGGGAATCTATGGAAACAAATGTATTTAGAAACACTAAGAGTGAAGCCAACCCAACACAAGTTTAAAGACTCCTTTGATTAAAAGGAATAAAGTGCAAAACTTCCACATATCAACCTTTGTTTCCAAGTTGGGCATTGCGATTCATTGGGGACAACTGGCATTCTTGAAAAATAAAAAGGGTGGGTGATTGTTGCTGATTAATATCTACATTATGATCAGTAACATTATTTGTTATCCAATTATTTGATGGACAAGCCCCTCCCTCATTTCATCACTATTTATAAATCAGAACAAATACTAAATGTGCCCCAAATCTAAAACAAATGTGGCCTATCCCTGCATAAGTCAGAGATTGCTCCACTACCAAAGCAATAACCCAACCTCCCACAAGAGGAGCTGTGTAATAACAGTATTCAGATGAGCACAAATGCACTGCAGCAAACAAGAAAATCAGAAAAAGGAAACAGACACTTTCACTTCCAGGCGTTGGACTGAGTGGAGAGACGAACCGAGGCTTTCAGCCTCGATTCCACGGCTTGCCGTTTGTGGCAATTTGAAGAAAAAGAAAATCGCCGAAAAATCACCCTCGAAGAGAGGGTGAGCAGAAGATTGCTCACAAGGGTCACTGGATTCGCAGCTCTCTTCCAACCCCCATATTTCCACCACAGGGGAAGGGACATTGGAGCGGCGAGAGGCAACTGGAATTTACATGAAGCTCTGCGGAAGCCGTGAATCTTAAAAAGATAAGTAGCTCCTCATCCAACCTTTTAGATACACCTTTTATTTTTAAATATTATTTTTCCTATTAAGCTCTATGACTTATCTCTGGACTTGATCTATAATTGCTGGTGTTTTATTTCTTTCTTGTCAGAAGATGGTTAACCGGTGGAAATGGAAAGCTAATTGACTGTGCCACAAATGAAAGTTATTTTCCTTTTACTTTTACCTTGATTTAAGTTTCCTATCTGTTGATAATTGAATGCATTTTTATTTGGAAATTATTCTATTTGGATTTTGATTTTATATGGAATAAATAACATTTTGCTTTTTATGTTTTTTTGGTGATTATTGCCAGGAAAAGAACCTTCCTCTACTTCTTTTAATTAGCCCTTTTTTAAATGTTCATGCTTTGTTTGGACTTTTTTTCATAGAAACCTGACTGTTTAATATGTACTTTGGGTGAAAAAGCTATTTGGATTACTGCAGTTCTCTTATATATTTTATATAATTTTTCTGCTTCAGTTATTTTGGTTGGATTGAAGAGTTATAAGTGGGCGTGTGAAACCTTGGAATTGTTTATCGTTTCCATTATTATTTTGACTATAATAGAAAAAAAATTTCCATCTGCCTTTTTATTTTTTGTTCTTGAAAGTACATGGACTTACATATCTAATGGATTACAAATGAATTATGAGGACAATTATTTTTAAAGGACTGTTTTTGCTTTTTGTATGGACTACAATCCTGGTGTTATGACAACTATTTTTTAAAGGATTGTTTTTATTTTTGGTATTTCTTTACTCCCTCCTTTTCATAAACAACTATTGCAACATTTATTATCTTTCTCTTTTTTTTTAATTTCTCCTCTCTCCTCTTTCCTTTTTTTTTACAGGAATATTATTTACATTATGACGAATATGGCATTGAGGATGAAGAGAGACAAAGAGAAAAAAAAGAAACTGGAAGTGCATCTATGGGAGTTCCACCAGCGAAAGAAAAAATATTCTGGATGCAAACCTGGATGCAATTACTTTATTAAATAAAAAAATGGAAGACTCATTTATAAACTTGGGTCAGTGAATCAACGAGCAGATGGAGAATTTATTTGCTTTGGAAAAAAAGATGAACAAAAAGATGGGTCTATTGGGACAAGAAGTAGTTGAGAGGATGGGGAAGACGAAGGAAGAACCAATCCAGGAAATAAAACAAGAATTTGAAAAAGAAATGCAGATAGTTAAGGAAGTGGTGAAATTTGAAGAGATGCAAGGCCAGATGCAGAAATTGGAGACTACTTCAGAAAGTTTCATTGAGGAAGTTGAATACAACTTAGATAATACTGCCTTAGTAGAAATGATAGAGAAAGAATATGCTTGGAGATTGAGTGCATCCCTTGAACAATTGAATGAAAAAGCAAGAGAAAGGATTGTTTCTGAATTAGTTAAATTTCTGGAAATGAGAGAACAGGATTTGGATTTGGAAATAGATGGAACTTTCAAAGATAATTCATGGTATGCTAGAGAAAAGAAAGTGCTCAAGGGGCAAGGGTTAAGGATAACCTCTACTTTAAAAGTTAAAACATTTTTAGAGAAATACAAGAAAGATATAAGGGATGCACCAGGAGAACATAAGAAGCATTTCATAGAAATAGAGATAAATGACTTATAAGGACTTCTTAAGGGTTGGGAAAATCAGATTTTACCAATGATATATGATTGGATGTTAAAATTTATGGATTGATAGAAAATGATAAATTGACATGTTTCTTAGAAGAAGATTCAAATTATTATTTTATTTTATTAAGGAGTGGAAACTATTGATGGACTATCTGTAACATACAGGGGGGGGAGCCTATATGGGATTTTGAAGATTAAAATATATACTATTACATTTTAAAAGACTGGAAACCATTAATGGACTATTTGTAAAATGCAGGAGGGACAAAGCTTATATGGGGATTTGTAGATTAAAATATATACAAATTGATATATTAGAAAAGAAATGTTTTTTTTAATATTATATATAGACCTAGCAAGTAAGATAAAATTTTTAAATTACTAAGACCAGAGATAAGTCGGAAGTTGACTATTTTCTGTTTCATCTTTCTCTTTTTCTTTTTGCTTTACTACACCTTTTTTCTTCTTTCTTTCATTTGTATTTCTTTTTCTGTTTTCAAATTTTAACTATGTATATTCAAAACTTAATAAAATATATATTAAAAAAAGAAAGAAAAAGGAAACAGACCACTTACAGTATATAGCATCTTCCAGCAAAATGGATACCCATGCAAATTTATCAAAAAGTGCCTGACCACTCAACACACCACAGCAAAACCAACAGAAGCTCTGAAAACAATTACACTGCCATACATCAGAAACATCTCAGAAACTACCAATAGACTGTTACAACCACGCGACATCACAGTAGCACACAACTCAACAAAAACCCTTCAGAACACCATAAGTAAACTAAAAGACCTAGTAGCCCAAGAAGAAAAAACAGGAGTTATCTACAATATACAGTGTAAGGACTGTAAAAGCCACTATGTAGGACAGACTGGAAGAAAACTAGCAGAAAGCATCCACAAACACCAACTAGCAGTCAGCAGACATGATGAAAACTCCTTAATCTCACAACACATGGACAGAATTAACCATATTAATTAACTGGGAAACTGTGAGAATCTTAAACTAAGCCAAATCCAAAAATGCTAGAGAATTCCTGGAAGCTTGGCACTCAGACAAAGCAGCAATCAACAAACACATAGAGGTAAACAACATTTACATACCATTCATAAAGACAATAGAAAAGACAGAAGACCAGAACACCTCCTTGCCAGCAATCATCACCAGATATGCAAAGATTAACATCAAGATTAGCACCAGAGAAACAATCAAACAACACAATATAACCTAATCAAGGATCTATTAACTCAGTCAATCAACCAAGTAGCAAACAACAGCCCAATCAAGGAACTACTAAGGAAAGAACAACACCTACACCAACACAAGCAGGACAAGCCATGGTATATAAACAGACAGCTTCAAGAAAAATGCAAGGAGCAAAACCGCCCTCTGTACATGGCGTTAATTGATCTGACTAAAGCTTTTGATACTGTAAATCGTACTGCTCTCTGGACCATCCTTCTGAAAATTGGATGCCCTGACAAATTTGTGAACATCTTGCGGTTACTCCATGACGACATGATGGCAACAATCCTGAATAACAATGGCTCTCAAAGCGATCCATTTAAAGTGGAATCCGGCGTTAAACAGGGATGTGTTATTGCTCCAACCTTATTCGCTATCTTCATCGCTATGATTATACACCTTGTTGAAGAGAAACTTCCTACTGGTGTAGAAATTATATATCGAACAGATGGAAAGCTTTTTAATCTTAGTAGGCTGAAAGCAAAAAATAAGGTAATTGCAACTTCTGTTATAGAACTTCAATATGCTGATGATAACATTATTATTTTATTTTATTTTTATTTTATCCTATTTATACCCCGCCTATCCCCTCCCTACTGGAGGGCTCTAGGCGGCTTACAACATCAATATATTTCAATTTCAATTATACATCATATATCGTATACATTTTTAAATTTACCGCGCGATAGGGAAGAGGACAGGGAACCGGCTCTTCGGCTGCAGGCACCGGACTACATGCCCCAGCATGCCTCGCTTCCGAGCCGGCTGCTGACGTCCAGGAAGCTGTTCTTTTCTGGATCCGTCGTCCTCCGCCGTCATCACCGGGATTCCCTAGGACTTCTTCGGAACGAGGACGACCCTCCGCTGGACGCCGGCAAATTGACCCACGAAGTGGTACCCATTTATCTACTCGCATGTGCTTTCGATCCGCTGGGTGGGCGGAAGCTGGAGCTAGTGGCGGGAGCTCACCCCGCCCCGCGGTTTCAAACTGCCGACCTTATGGTCGGCAGACTAACGGCTCAGCGGTTTAACCTGCTGAGCCACCGCGCTCCTTGTCTGTGCACACTCCGAGGAAGATCTTCAAACTATCCTAAACATCTTTGCAGAAGCATATGAAAAGCTCGGCCTCTCGATTAACATTAAAAAAAACCAAAGTGCTTTACCAGCAAGTTCGAACAAATCCCTCTGCAGCGCCATCAATCCAGCTTAAAGGTGTGTCACTAGAAAATGTCGACCACTTTTCTTATCTCGGCAGCCATCTATCTACAAAAGCCAACATCGACGCTGAAATCCAGCATTGCCTGAGCTCTGCGAGTGTAGCTTTCTCCCGAATGAAGCGTAGAGTGTTTGAGGATCGGGACATTCGCAGGGAGACCAAAATGCTTGTTTACAAAGCCATTGTACTACCAACCCTTCTGTACGCCTGTGAAACATGGACCCTCTACAAACGCCACCTCCAACTTCTTGAAAGATTCCATCAACGCTGCCTCTGAAAAATTCTGCAAATTACTTGGGAAGATAGGCGGACTAATGTTAGCATATTAGAAGAAGCGAAAACCACCAGCATTGAAACAATGATCATCCAACATCAACTTTGCTGGACCGGCCATGTTGTTCGAATGCCTGACCATCGTCTTCCAAAGCAGCTACTTTACTCCCAACTTAAGAATGGAAAACGGAATATTGGTGGACAGCAAAAGAGATACAAAGATACTCTCCTAAGCTAATATTAAAAAATGTAATATCAGCATTGAGAACTGGGAAGCCCTAACTCATGAGCGTTTCAATTGGAGGTCATCCTTTATTAATGGCGCTATGGACTTTGAAGAAGCACGAGTACAGGGCAAAAGGGAGAAAAGAGCTAAAAGGAAGGCACGTCAGGCAAACCCTCATCATGACCGTCTCCCACCCGGAAACCTATGCCCTCATTGTGGGAGGTTATGCGGATCCAGAATTGGCCTTTATAGCCACTTACGGATCCACCGTTAAAATTTTACCTTTGGAAGACAATCTTACTCGGCTACGAATGATCACCAATGATAAACAGAGAGGAAGTCCTAATCTCTTTTTACATGAAGATGTTGCCTAGCCTCGCAATGAAATGTCTGCAAGAAAACAATAAGGCTCAGAGAGCACAAAGGACTCCACAACTCAGAGATTCTTGTGCCTCATTAAACATTCTCTGCAATTCAGGTCAGGCCTCAGTAGGATAATGTAGCATTTGGGAAAAAAGATACAAGCCAAGAGACCGGCTCCAGAAGCCAAAATGGAGAAGATCTCCACGGCTACCATGGACTTCCCTTTGGAGCTCAGGTAGGTGGGGAGGAAGGAGATCCAAACACTGCAAAAGATCAGCATGCTAAAAGTAATGAACTTGGCTTCATTAAAGCTGTCAGGCAATTTCCTAGCCAAAAAGGCCACCATGAAACTGATGAGGGCCAGGAAACCCAGGTAGGCAAGGACAGCGTAAAACATTGAAGCTGAGCCTTCCTTACATTCCAAGATGGTCTCTCCTACCAAGGAGTGGAAATCCAAGTTGGGAAATGGGGGAGAGGTTACCAGCCAGTTCGTACAAAGAACTGCCTGGACCAGGGGACAGCCTAAGACAATGGAGTTGGTCAGTGGTTTTCCTAAGAGTTTCCTTGTCTTGTTCCCTGGTTTGGTGGCCATGAAGGCTAGAACCACCATGACAGTTTTTGCCAAAACAGAAGAAACAGCTAGGGAAAAGAGAATGGCAAAGACAGTTTGTCGGAAGAGACAGGTAAGCTTCCCCGGTCGACCAACAAAGAGTAAGGAGCAGAGGAAGGAGAGCAGGAGGGAGACGAGGAGTATGTAGGTGACATCACGGTTGTTGGCCTTGACGATCGGTGTGTCATGATGCTTAAGGAAAATTGTGAGGACTGCAGACGTGATCACACAGAGAGAAAGAGTGAGAGAAGCTAAAGTGTATCCCAGGGTCTCTTGATAGGAAAGGAAGTGGATCTTCTTGGCCATGCAGTCATCTTTGCCCTTGTTAGGGTACTGGTCTTCTGGGCAGGGGTCACAGCGAGCTGCATCTGAAATCAAGAGTGTTTGCTAAGAATTTCATATGTATCAGCCATGAGCAATTTCCCTCCTCCAGGTTTCTTAGGGGTGACATGACTGTTCCCTCTCTGCAGTAGCCAACTGACAGATGGTGATGGATTGACCTACTGTGCAAATTTTGCAGCCCCACAAAGGGCAAAATATCTTAGGCTGAAGTTGAATCTAGAGATGGGTTGGTTTCATGCAGGGATCTATGGAGTTCCAATTGTGAAGTCTGCTATCATTTCAGGATGGAGGCTGAGTCTGATCGGTCCGATTTGGAGGTAGTAGAGCTGATAACAATTAAATCAAGAATTGGGTTGGTGCGAAAATCAAAGGGATAAAAGACGAGCGCAGCATGTATCCATTGTCGAAGACAACTGTTCACATTCTGTACTGCATCCTGGAGTGAATCCCGATCCCGTTGCCGTGCCAGAAACCCCAATTTGATCTTGCCCTGCTCCATGCCAGAGCCTTGCCTTGTAACCCAGCGAAGCCTCGTGCCAGAATATTGCCTCACTGTCCAGCCAAGTTTTTTTGCCACAGCCTTGCCTAGCCACCCCACCCAGTCTCGTGCCAGAACCCTTTCTCATAGCACTGCCGTGCTTTGAACCAGAATCTACCCTTGCCTCCATGCCTCATTCCATGTCGGAATGTTGCCGTGCCTTCGTGCCCAGCCTAGACCTGGACCCTCACCTTGCAGCCTCCACATCCAGCCTCGAGTGGAACCTCACCTTGCAGCAGCTGCGCCCAGTCCCATGCCAGAATCTTGCCTTGCCTGCACATCAAGCCTCCCACCAGAGCTTCGCACGGCATCTGTGCCAAGTCTAGAGCTGGAGTCGCATCCTGCAGCCACGCCAAGCCTCGTGCTGAGATAGTTCTTTGGTACAGCACCAAGCCTCATGCCAGAGCTTCACATCACAGCTGTGTCAAGCCTTGTGCCAAGATTGTTCCTTGCCGCATCGCCCAGCCTCATGCCAGAACCTTGCACCACAGCCGCACGAAGCTTCGCGCTGGGACTTTGCATCGTAATCATATGGTGGCTGCCCACATGCACGCCAATCAAGAATGGTACACTATTTGCCACCAGAACTCTGTGAGCTTCCTGTGTCATATTGTTTTTCCTAGAAATACTTTGTATGTCTTGATTATAAATAAAAGCCTTATTCTACACCTCCCTGCTTCGGGTCATAGTCAGAACAGGACAGATTGTCTCTGGCCATATCCCATGTGGGAAAAGGAAGGTGGTGAACCCGGGACTAATCGAGCATGGCAGACCAGCAGCTCACCATTGAACATGCACAACTAAGACAATAAGTTTCTGTACTGAGTGCCCAAGTAACTTAACTACAAGCCCAACAGCCAGTGCTCCCGACAATGGTCACACAGCTCCCCAAGTGCCCTATGTTGGCACCAAAAAAATTGATGTAAGTCTCACCTAGTTTCCCATGTTTTTTGCCCACAGTAAACTGTACCTGAGCCTCTGTTCGGAGGAGTTTCCCACCTATCACCACAAGGTGGGATTCTTGATCAACCTATTTTTGGGCTTTGCCGCATGCTTGGCCTCACCCTTGATCCTGCAACCAAGTCTCCTACTGAACTATTTCGATGGGTTTTGCCAGCAGCTGTGGCTGATGTATGAGGACCCAGTGAGGACACAGACTGCCAGCAGTTGCCTGAGGGGGCTGAGGCAAAGACAGCTTCTAGGGTCGGAGTATATCAGTGACTTCTGGCTACTTATCCAGGACTTGAATTGGAAGAAAGAGGTACTTCTCAACAAATTCCAGCATGGTTTGGCCATCAAAATCCTGGTTGAGCTTGCCTGCACTGAATGCCCACAGACCCTGCAAGCTATGATGCAGTTGTGTCTCCGCATCTATGGGCATCTACAACAGAGGAAGATGAGGCAATGCACTGCTATGTCACCACCCTTTGGCACACACTTCTCAGCTCCCCAACCAACCCCAGAGTTGAGCCCATAAAACTTGTGTTGCTAGACAATGGCTGACCCCGGCGGAGAAGGATCGACATAGGCGAGTGGGTCTGTGGTTGTACTGTGGAAAACCCAGGCACCTCGTGGCAAGTTGCCTTGCCAAGGCCAAAGTCACCCCCTTGTCGGGAAACAGACTCAGCCCAGCCTAAATGGGCAATTGGGCTGAGCCAAATTGGCAGCTAGCCAATCTACCGAGCCACGTCCCACATTTCTCTGGCATTTGGCAGTGGTGGTCACCTTGCATGTCCCTGGGGGCCCTGTACTCAAGACCCAAGCCATGATCGACTCAGGGGCCACTGACAATTTCATTGATGAGGGGTTTTCCAAACAGCAGGGCATACCTCAGCACAAGGTGAAGCCCACACTGGTCATTGAGACCAATTGATGGCTGGACCCTGCACTCCAGTCCCGTGTCTTCCAACATGCAACGTCTGCTTATGCAAATTGGTGAGCACCAGGGGTGGCTGGAATTCTATGTGGTCTCCACACCGCATTTCCCATGTGGTGCTAGGGTTGGAGTGGCTACAAGCACACAAGCCACATATTGCGTGGTCGTCTGGGAGGGTTGAATTCTCCAGCCCTCAGTGTGCGGGACACGTGCCCAATGTTCTTGCTGCTGGACAATTTGTAGCAAGCAATCTGCCACTGCATCCACAGCTCTGATAGTTCACGGACATCTTCAATGAGAAACAGACCAGCTACCACCCCACAGATCCTATGACTGCCCCATCGACCTAGCTCTGGGCGCCTGACCGGATCTCCACCTACAGCATCGCCATTGAAACTGGCAAGGTAGAGGCGCTCCAGTCCTGGCAGCCCCCATGCCAAGACAAGGACGTGCAATTCTTATTGGGGTTTGCAAACTACTATTGGAATTTTCTTTCTCACTTTGCAGAGCTCACCACTCCTCTCTCGAATCTCCTTTGGAAATGGACTAAGTTTATGTTGGGGGACGCCGAGCAATTGGCATTTGACAGTCTCAAATTCTCCTTCACCTTGGGACCCTTCCTCAGACACCCAGATCCTCTCCAGGCATTGATGGTCAAAACGGATGCATTTGACATCCCCCTCAGGGCGTTTCAACTGCAAGCAGATCCATGAACCAGAACCTTGTGTCCCTGTGCATACCACACATGGAATGTGGCACCTGCCAAAAGAGTCTACACCATCAGGGACAAGGAATTGTTAGCGATTAAAGTGGCATCTGAGAACTGGAGGCACCACCTAGAGGGAGCCCATCATTCCATTGTAGTAAGGACAGACCATCACAATCTGGAGAATTTGAAGACTACAAGGAGCTTGAACCAGAGGAAGTTTCAGTGGTCATTGTTCTTTTCATGCTTCAACTTCAAAGTGACCTACATTCTGCGAGGCCAGAATTAACAGGCCGAAATCAGGAAGATTTCAGAAGGAGGGGGCTCCTTCCAGGGTGATAAACGCATGCTGAATCACTTTGCTTTCCTCTTAATAGGGTAAATAAGGCACTGCCCTAGTTTCATGTGCCTTTTCTCTGCTCATCACTAATTCATTTCAGTTTAACTGGATTCTGTCTAGCAGAGTAGAACAATAAAACACTAGAGCCTTTACACCAAGTCTCAGCGTGTTCCTTCACTTGAAGTCAGGACAGCTGACACACTATCCAGAAATCTGGATTATGACCGTCTAGAGACCTCCCCATCACACCAGTCGGTCATACCCCTCAAACAATTCACCACGACCAGCACATAGTATGAACTCCTGCAAAAGATCCATGATCAGCTGCAAAAGGACCTGTTTGTAATCAAGCAGAAGCAAGAGATCCTATGAATGCCCACAGATCAGACTCATCCTTTGACATGGTCAGATGATGTACTCTGATATCAGGGATGTTATTACATGACCGTGGGAAAGCTGCGAGAAATGACACTGCAGTGGTGCCATGACAACCCTGCTGCAGGCCACTTTGGTTTCTTTAAAATGTTAGACCTGATTTCCTGGAAGTTTTGGTGGCCTCGCATTCGGGAAGAGGTGAAACAATTCATGTTCTCATGCCCCAAGTGCCGCTGGGCCAAGAATCAGACAGGGAAGACTTCAGGCCTTCTTATGCCCCTACCCACACCGGGACAACCTTGGGAGGCCATATTGATGGACTTCATAACAGACCTCCTAGATTCTCAAGGTGCCATGACCATTTTGGTGGTGGTCAATTCAATGACTAAGATGGCGTATTTCATAGCATAAGGAAACAGTGCGAATGTATATTAAACATGTCTTCAGGCTGCATGGGTTTGGCAAGAGTATGATCTCCAATAGAGGATCCCAGTTCACTGCCCAGTTCTGGAGAGCACTCCTCAAGAACTTGAGTATCCAGAGTCACTTATCATCAGCTTATCACCCAGAATCGGATGGGGGGACGGAATGGGTGAACACCATTTTGTAGCAGTACCTGAGTTGTTACATCAATTCCCGACAGGATAATTGGGCGGACCGGCTAGCGGTAGTGGAATTCGCCAACAACAACATGCTGCCCCACTTCCACCACACTTCCACGCTGCACACTTCCACTTCCCTTCTTGGAGAACTACAGGTTTCACCCTCAACACCTCCCACTTGTGCCCCCAGAATCCTCCGTGTCCACCACCAACCAGTTTTTTCAGGAATTACAGGCCAGTCACCAGGTCCTGCTCAAATAGTTGGAGAAGGCCAAGGAAGACTTCAAGCAGTTCTCTGATCTCCATTGGAAGCCAGGACCATTGTTAGTGGTAGATGACTTGGTGTGGCTGTCCAACAAACATCTGACCTCCATGCACCTATCCCAGAAATTGGACCACCGCTTCCTGGGACCTTTTCCAGTTGAAGTCATGATCAACCCCATCACCTTCAGCTTAACTCTACCATCCCACATGCGGGTACACCCCATGTTTCATAGATCTTTGTTAATACACACATCAATGGCCAGCTCACTGAGATCCATGAAGCCACCTCTCCCTGCAGTCATCATTCAAGTGGAACCCAAGTACGAGGTTCCATGCATCCTGGACTCCTGCTTTCGTCATGGTTGTCTTCACTACCTCATACATTGGAAGGGGTATGGACCAGAGAAATACTTGAGGGAGAATGTGACAGATGTACACAAACCCTGTTGGATGAGTGACTTTCACTGGCAATATCCCAATCAACCCAGACCTCCCAGTCAGGGAGAACGGGGTACTGTGGCAGGGGTAAGTGTCAGGATGGAGGCTGAGTTCTATGAGTCAAATTTGTAGGTCGAAGGGCTGATAACAATTAAAGCAGGAAAGAACAGGGATGGCATGAAATTTGAATCAGTTTCTGAGAAGCTGATTGGAGGCAGCCCAGTAGGACACTCTCCTCCACCTTTGAGTGTGCAAGAACGGAAGTGGAAAAGGTGGATAGAACAATGCGAAGCATGATTGGTGCCCGATCAGAAATGGCATGAAAATCAAAGTGATAAAAAACAAGCAGTGTGCATCCATTGCCAGAGAAAACCATTCACATTCTGTACCATGTCCTGGACTGAATCACGATCCCGTCGCCATGCCAGACTCCCTGATTGGACCTCTTCCTTCTTCCATGCCAGAGCTTTGCTTCTAACTCAGCCAAGCCTCATGCCAGAAACTTGCCTTGCCATCCAGCCGAGTTTTGTGCCAGAGCCTTGCCTTGCTGCCCACCCAGCCTTGCACTGGAACCCTGACTCACATGCACATAGAGTCAAGCCACAACCTCCCCTTGCAGACTCTGCGCCCAGCATTGAGCCGGAGTTTCATCCTGCAGCTGCGCCAAGCCTTGCGCTGGAATCTTGCACCACAGCCATCTGAAAAATTGTGCCGGGACCATGAGCACCAACTGGGAATGGAAAACCACTTGCCACCTGAACTCTGTGAGCTTCCCTTGTCGTATTGTCTTTTCTAGAAATACATTGTGTGTCTTGATTGTAAATAAAAGCCTTATTCTATGCCTTCCTGCTTTGGGTCTTAGTCAGAACAGGACATATGGAGAAAATCCTTCCTAAAAACACTGCTATTAGAGGTTTTCCTACATTATCTGTGGGTATGTGCTGAGTAGGCAAAAAACAGAGGAGAAAGAGAGGGGGAGATGGGGAGAAAGGAGAGAGAAAGAGGAGATGGGCAAAGGTAGGGGCTCTTTGCCTGATCAAAAGTGATTCATGGGGAACTTGACTTCAGGAGAGAGGGAGGAAACAACGATCCAGAGCAATCTGGAACAATTTCTCTGCTTTGTGCTTCAAATCAGATTTTCCCATCACTCATCCAGAATTTTTTTGCACGGAGAGGTTAGCAGAGATAGGTAGATAGATCTACACTTTCTCTGACAGGTGTACCAATTTCCTGGGAGATTGACATTCCTGACAGAAGAAACATTTGGTAAATAATAAACATTAAGGCTTGAACCCAAACCACACCACACTACTCATTCAGGAAAAAGATCAGTAGTTGGTTTTCCCAGTGGTATGTGATGGGAGGAGTGGAAGGGCTGGTAAGGAACCCATCAATTGTGCCCTGAAACTACCCTGTATTAAATTGCTGAAGACTGGGAAAGGTGTCTTTGCGGCAACTAAGTTTAGATCCATATAATCAAAGTTTCTGCTGAAAACTAGGAAAAATTTCAAGCATGTCAATTCTACCAAAAATGACCAAACATATTTTAATATTTTGATCAAGTTATAAGTTTCCTTGACCCAGGAAGATCTGCAGCTGAAAAAACTCCAGAGGTTTGCCCTACCTGTCTGATCAGCAATGGTCCCTTCTGGACAAGGCTCACATTGGTAGCAGCAGACCTGCTCACCCTCTGGAACACTTTTCCTCTCCCCTGCATGGCACCTCTTCATGCCACACCTGGCAAAGGGCACCTTCTGAAAGAGAAAGAAGAATGCTTGAGATGGCCTACGCAATGAGCACGCATCATTTATTCATTTCCACATTCCCATTTCCACCTTAAGATGTCTTCAAAAGAACTGGTTCACCATGGTTTACCAGAAACCATGAACAGCTCCCAGAGGAAATCAGTGCAATGGCATTCCCGATCCACCAATGGATTCTGGATGTTGGAACTAGGACCTCTGTGTGCAAAGCAAGTCCTGTGACATCGTCCTACCACCTTGCTAAAAGAAAGAATCATAAAGGTCAAATAAAGGTCCTTGGAGTTCAATCTTTCCTGCATCAATTGCACCCTGGGGTTCCAGCATGAGTTTTTCCCAATCCCACCCTTCTTGGACATGCCACATGGCAGACCTCAAATGTGTTACATGCAAAGAAGGTCTTTCACCACATGGTTGTCATCTTTTGTGATTCAATACACCTTTTTTCCAGTTACAAGAACATTCTGTATCCCCAGGAGAGAATTAATCTGTCCCTGGATTCAGAACATATCCTCCAGCCCACCTTTGTGGCCCAGATGATTGCATCCAGGTTAATGGTGAAATCCTGGCCTGGGGGAGCCCCAGGATCTATTTGCCCAACTTTCATAGGGATGAAAGATTGATTGGGGAGGAAAACCCAGTTTAGAATATCATAACGAGCTGAACCCAGTCCATTTTCTGAGAAGGAGACTTCATTTCCAGCAGTGTCATTGAACCGGACATTCCTCAAATATGGAAGAATCTGAAAGAAAAGACACCGTTAGGAATTGGGGTACTTGCAAACAAGACATTTCTGGTGGCCACCATCTTAGGTGAGAAGTTGTGTGTCTGTACTTGGTGAGTATCTTTGTCATAGGGAGCAGCACCAAATTACAGGAATCCATCCTGGAGCATGTGACATTAATCTAAGCACTACAAAAAGATTCTATCTTGGATATTTGGATTATGGCTTATTCAATTCGAGCTTTACAAGAAAGATACCAACATAAAACATTATAATGCCATACTGCAAATATCATTGTTGGGTTCTACTCCTGAAATTGTAGCTATACAATTTTTTAAATGTTTATCATGGTCCATGGTCTTGTACACAACATATTCAATTCTGGGAATGAGTCAATTATATCCTCAACAACAGTAGGATTCCCCAGGACTTTCCTGAACCTTTCTAGATGATAGTCAAAGAATGCAGAATGCAGTACCAGGTCTGACCCAGTGGAAGGAAGTGCCTCCCCCAATCTTGATAGTGATCAAGGGAGGTCCCAGATTTAGCCTTTCATGTGGAACAGCCTGATGAATTGGTGAGTAGGACCATCTACTTGTAGAGTAGAGTCCCCTTTGGGGGAGATCGTGCAGTGATAGAAGTTGTAAAATAAATAAATAAATAAATCCTTGCATTGGAGCCCTGCTGTGTGGGTTGAGGTTGGCAGAGACTGTTTTCACACAACTGGAACCGTACAACAAATGGCCAATTTATAGAACAGCCTGAGTTCAACCAGTATACTAAGCCATTGAAAAATAAGCAAGGTTAAAGTGATCCAGGCTTAGTGTTTTGTTTATAGGCTGGATTCAGATCACATGCTAAGGCCAACGTGTGCACATCTGACCACAAGGATGAGCACTGACCTGTGGAAGCATCTGCACAAGCACAGCCAGATTGCCATCTGGCTCGGATGATGCCTCCTGCCTGGAATGGTCAGGAATTGAAACTCAGGCAGCTGTGGAAGAAGCTGTGGAATTCCCTTCAGGACTCTTCAGGACCTGAGAGAAAGTCCTGTCCTACATGGGCATTATGGAAAAACTGGTTTGGTTGTCTCTTTTCCTCCCCATGTCCCTTTTTCATCAAAACATTACATTTCATGCATGTTTTGCATATTTTAATAACTTTTTCAATACAGTATGTATTGATTGATTGATCAATTATATGTGACCAAATTGTTGTTGACTCTTAGCAGCTCTGTTTTGAGATGCAGTTAATTGGGTAGTGTACACGTATATAATGAGTAATGTAGTAAATATATCTGGGAATCTTCCCCCCTAAATATCTTTTGAATGGACAAAACAGAGACATTACCTGCCATGACTGGATATTTGAGTTCTTCTTTCCAAGCCTCATCATGGCTGGTCGGGCTCCTGATCCATGCATTGCATGTAATGCTTGTGCCACAGAGAAAATGGCATGGTAGATGTTGTAACTTTCACCTGTCATGCTCTTTTCAAAAATGTAAGCTGGCAGATTCTGTACATTTTCCTTCCCTGTACATTCTCCCCTTCGCTCTTCAGGAATTTCACCTGATTTCAGTAACTGGCAGCGAAAGACCCTTTCCCACCATGGAGGGAGAAAAACATCTCCCTGTGGGTTCAAGGGGTCTAAAGACAGGATGAAATGCCTGAATTCTGATATATCACCAGTGCGGTCCCTGAAATGCAAAGCACCATGGAATGACTTAAAGATTTGCAATGCTTTTTGAAATGCCATCACACTAACATCCCAATGGGAAGTCAAGATCCAGATTTTCCCAAATGAAGTTTTAGTCAATTGCTCATAATGAACGAGCCTCAGGTGTAAAATTTTAATAAAACTGGAGTCTCCATACAGAATATTCACTTCAGCTTTAAACCAAGATTTGGGAATCTGAAGCCAATTCAATAGTTTATCAGCTGTTTTCCACAGGTTATCAGATTCCAACATTTCACTGAAGGCCAGGCAGATCTCCTTCTGCTTCAGCATTGGCATCAAGGATGAGATGAAATCTGCTCCTCTATCATCTTCAGGGGCCAGAAGCCCAACCCAGTTCCACTTGAAATGGAGGAGCAGCTGTACCAAACCCACATACTGAGGAAGTTCATTGGGATTAATCCGGAAGAAGGAAGGAGAAGCAGTTCTGTCTCCCTGAGTGACCTCAAAGCCAACACCAAGCTGGAGAAAGCAAGATGCTTCTTTTACAAACAATTGTTTGTAGACAAGGTAAAGTTTTATCGTGGCTTTAAGAGTAACCATCGTGTGATCTATGGTCTGACCAGTTGGGCTGAAATAGAGGTAGCCTCACTTTGAGTGACTAGGTTAAACCTCCTGCCTAAAGAAGACTCTCCAGTTGCATATTATACCTGGCTGTCACACGTTAGAAACCAAGGGAGCAAACCTTTACCCTGAAACCAAGTACAAACTGGATTAAAAGGGGATTACAAATAATCAGTAAAGTGGGAACTTCTCTGGAAGTATTTCTGAAATATCTCATTATCTATCTCTTTAGGGTTGTAATATTGTGAAACACAAAATAGAAAATATGAATTCAATTTTAGAATGGGTTCTTCAAGTCACATACAGCCTTCTGATGTTATCTGGACTGAGTTTGATTCTGTTATGCCAGAGGAAGTAGGCAAGATCCTTATATCTGTTAGTCCAGCCACCTGTTTTTTTTATCCCAGCCCCTCCTGCATTATTAAAGAAGCCCAGCAGGTGACCACAGAGTGGTTTCATGTGGTGGTACCAGCCTCTTTGAGAGATGGGGTGTTCCCACCAGCCTTGAAGGAAGCGGATTTATGCCCCCTCCTCAAGAGGTAATTGTTGGGCCCTTCCCTGTTGGAAAATTATCAGCCAGTTTCCAATCAACCCTTTCTGGGAAGGTTGTGGAAAACGTGGTTGGATGATAGCTACAGAAGATCTTGGAGGAAACAAATGATCTGGACCCGTTTCAGTCAGGCTTCAGACCAGGATACTGTACAGAGACAGCATTGGTTGCACTTACTGATAACGTTTGGGGGAGCCCGGGTGAGTGGGGTGCATTCACTCTAGTGCTCCTTGATCTCAGTGGCTTTTGATACTATCGACCACAGTACACTTCTGGACCCGTTGTAGGGGTTAGTAGTGCAAGGCACTGTGCTCCAGTAGTTACCCTCCTTCCTCAGTGGTCAGTTCCAGTCAGTGTTGACGGGGGGAGAGATCGTGTCTGTGGCCCCTCATCTGTGGGGTGCCTCAGGGCTTGATGCTCTCCGTTCTCCTGTTCAACATCTACTTGAAACCAGTGGGTGAGGTCATCCGCCTCTCCGGGATGCGGTATCATCAGTATGCTGATGATACCCAGCCCTACATCTCCACCCAAGTAGCACAGGTGGAGCTGTAAATGTCTTGACCCAGTGTCTGAAGGCCGTTCGGTTCTGTATGGAGCGGAACAGGCTTCGGTCTTCTCTTATGCCTGCTCTATTCTATCTGTTTTATGTTTTCTCCAGTTTTGTACACCGCTCAGAGCCAACTGCAGGGGGAGTCAATAAATTTAAATAAATAATAATATATAAATATTGTGCCCCCAAACTTTTTTGACTGGTCTTTGGCTTCTATGTCCAGATCTATTCTGTGTCTGCCCCACACAGATATCCAATAGAACCCCCTTACCTGTGGAACCTTGAAGATGGTGAAGATGGGGGCCATCTGCCTTGAGGATTTGGAGTCACTACCACCAATGATGGACAGCAGAGTGTCCTGCTTGTCACATTTATAACCTGGAACCATTCGGCCTCGTGTGGAGAGCAGACAGAGGCTGTTCAAGGAGATCCTCCTCTCAATCTGGCTATTGTCGTAGATGCGGAAGCCGAGTGTGATGTTGGTGAGCAGAACCAGGTCCTTGCTGACCTCTGTGACTGCAAAAACTAAGGCCAGGAACTGCTGGTAGTTGTTGGGTGTGACTCTACATTGAGAAAGACATCGGGGAACATTAAAGGAAAGGTTGTGTGTGCTGGTGGATTTTGCTTTGCCTTTTTCTGATGTTCTCCTGGACTTTTGATTTTGTTCTGAGGCTTTGGGTAAACATCTGATTAAGAATGTTATATGCACTGAAATACACTGCTGTGAAAAAATGGTAGGGACTGAGAAGTACTATGTTTGAGACTCCAAACAGTCATCTTCAACCAATGTTAGTAATTTGTGCTTTAAGGTATGTGTGTGTGCCTTTGAATTAGTGTTGAATCCCAGTGACTGCCTGGAACGTTCCTGCAATTTTCTTGGCAAGTGGTTTGCCATTGCCTCCTTCCTAGGGCAGAGAGAGTGACTGCCCCAAGGTCACCCTGCTAGTTTTTTAGAAAGTCTGGATTAGAAATCCCCATCTCCCAGTTTCTAGCTCAGTGTCTTTAAACACTACCCCAAACTGGCTCTCAGGTAGCTGGCTATAAGGTAGATTCTGCAATATTCAAGGAACCCCTGGTTCAGATTCATGGGAAAGGGAATCTAAGGTGATTTCTCAGAGGAGGATCATAGCTGAGCAGTCAAGGCACATTCTTGGTGCAAAGAAAGCCAAGCTTTTGACCTCACAGCTCCTGCAGGTATCACAACTAAGTCCTTTTTGGAAAGCTGCTTCTGCCATTCAGTGCAAGCGAACAGAGCTTGTGAACAAGCCATGATGAAGCTATGTCTTTATGATATCATACGATGGTGAGAAACCATTACAGGATGCATTGAGGCATGTCTCTCCCCAGGTGTTGGTATTTAAAGCCTGCTGCCTGGGTGCTGCCCTTTTCACACAGCCTATGATAGCTGTCTCCTCCACGAATCGATCCATCCCCCTTGAAAAACCATCCACACTACTGGTTGGGGCAAGTCCCACCATTTAACTGGCTCTGGTTTTTCAAAAAAGGCTCCCATGTATTGGTTTTGAATCTTCTTCCCTTTAGCCTGGAGCACTTTGTGTGAAGGCAGAGAAACCTTCCTCTTCATCCACATTACCCCACTTTCATACCCCTGTATCGTCCACCCACCTTCTTCCTTTGCTCCAGCGGCTTTCACCTTTACCAATCTCTCTGCTGGCCCACTAATCCATTTGCTTGTCCCGTCAAGCAGCTTCTTCAGATTGGATCACCTAATACGCTGTTCCAGTGAGGGCCACAGCATCAGTTTACTGAAGGCTGTTACTAAGGAGCACTACGGATTCCAAAACTGAATTTCCCTTTCTTCCTGCACCTCCACACTGTAAACAGATTGGCTTTTTCTTTGAGTTTTCTCCCATCACTTTCTGTCCAAATTAATATGAAATCAACTTCTTTACTAGGTCGCCTCAGTTTCTGAGCTATTCTCCCTCCTTTCTTTTGATGCTGTATCACCTTCCTGCAGATGAGTCCTGGGAACATAGAACATTCTTGCCTATTTCGTGAGCTTGGCTCTTTCTTGAGAAAAGCACCAAGGCTCCTGAACTGTGCCAAGACATTGCAATCATCACCAGAACGAGAATTTCAGAAAGCAACCCCTGAATCTAAAGCAAATCTGGCAATCCTTTACCCCTATGAACCCCCCACCCCCCAAGCTCAAACTTACGAAGATTTGGTGTCCGTTAGAAATGGGTCTTTTTGAAAATCTAGCAACCCAAAGAAAGTAAAGATTCTCAGGGGCAAATTGCCCCCAATAATGAGATTGCCAGGCCTGTAGTGGTCCTCCAGAGTCTGCCAAGGGTTCCTCAACAGACATACAGTTTGCATCCTCTTATGCGTTGCTGGAGGCAGGAGCCAGAAGAGCAGCAGCAGCAGCAGGTGAGGCAGCCCAATCATTATTCTCACCTTCCCTCCAAGGTGAGAATCAAGGCTTGTTCAGAACCTGGAAAAAGGAGGCAGACTGTGCCCCTTGGATGGGCTCAGGGGAAATTTATATCAAGCGTGGTTTGACTTACGTGTGTCTGAGCTGACACAAAAGAGAAAATTGAGTCTTGTCCCTCGAAAGAAATCACCTCATTGCAAGACAAGCTAGGGTGACCTGCCCAGCCCCCTTTGGAAGAACTCAGAGCTTATTAATTTTAAGCAGGTTTTTGCTTGGATGTCTTTTGTGGTAAAACTCCTGAGGGGATACATGAAGAATTACTGTTATTATGATGATTCCAGGGAGGAGTAATATTAGTATGCCCTTAACAATAGATTTTGTTTGCACACCAGAAAGTTAAAAAACTTGTTTTTGTCTATGGTTCTTAACCTAGGGAGCAGATGGACCTGAGAGCTAGGGTGCAGCTGACTGTCTGATGGAATAGTGAGCACCCACAGCCAGGATGGCGTCTGGCCAGTGCGATAGTCTGCTGAGATAGAGGGAGGGTGAAGGGGCAAGAGGGCAGCAAGGTAAACAGCTGGGCCCTTGGAAGAGGGAGCAAGAATACTGTGTTTGGATGGAACTAGTGGCCTATTTTGACTACCAGACTGGAGACGACCTTACTGTAAGAATTCCGATATGGTAGTATCAGAAATCCATGCAGCTTCTTATTAGTATATAGCAGAGTAGAAGTGTTCCCATAAACTTGCACAAGGCTTTTTTGTTGTTTATTCGTTCAGTGGCTTCCGACTCTTCGTGACTTCATGGACGAGCCCACGCCAGAGCTTCCTGTCGGCCGTCACCATCCCCAGCTCCCCAACGGTCGAGTCCGTCACCTCCAGAATATCATCCATCCATCTTGCCCTTGGTCGGCCCCTCTTCCTTTTGCCTTCCACTTTCCCCAGCATCAGCTTCTTCTCCAGGGTATCCTGTCTTTTCATTATGTGGCCAAAGTACTTCAGTTTTGCCTTTAATATCATTCCCTCAAGTGAGCAGTCTGGCTTGATTTCCTGGAGTATGGACTGGTTTGATCTTCTTGCAGTCCAAGGCACTCTCAGAATTTTCCTCCAACACCACAGTTCAAAAGCATCTATATTCCTTTGCTCAGCCTTCCTTATGATCCAGTTCTCACAGCCATAGGTTACTACAGGAAATACCATTGCTTTAACTATGCGGACCTTTGTTGTCAGTGTGATGTCTCTGCTCTTAACTATTTTATCAAGATTTGCCATTGCTCTCCTCCCAAGAAGTAGACGTCTTCTGGCTGCAGTCAGCATCTGCAGTAATCTTTGTGCCTAGAAATACAAAGTCTGTCACTGCCTCCACTTTTTCTCCCTCTATTTGCCAGTTATCAATCAAGCTGGTTGCCATAATCTTGGTTTTTTTGAGGTTTAACTGCAACCCAGATTTTGCACTTTCTTCTTTCACCTTCGTCATAAGGCTCCTCAACTCCTCCTCGCTTTCAGCCACCAAAGTGGTATCATCTGCATATCTGAGATTGTTAATGTTTCTTCCAGCGATTTTAACTTCAGCCTTGGATTCATCAAACCCAGCACGTCGCATGATGTGTTCTGCATACAGGTTGAATAGGTAGGGTGAGAGTATACAGACTTGCCGTACTCCTTTCCCAATCTTAAACCAGTCCATTGTTCCATGCTCTGTTCTTACTGTTGCTACTTGGTCATTATACAGATTCCTCAGGAGGCAGACAAGATGACTTGGTATCCCGATACCAGCAAGAACTTGCCACAATTTGTTATGATCCACACAGTCAAAGGCTTTTGAATAGTCAATAAAACAAAAATAGATGTTGTTCTGAAACTCCCTGGCTTTCTCCATTATCCAGTGGATATTGGCAATTTATTTATTTATTTATTTATTTATTTATTTATTTATTTATTTATTTCCAACTTATATCACCGCCCATCTCCCCCCACAAGGGGACTCTGGGAGGTTTACAATCAAGTCAGCAATTAAAAACATATAAAATACTTTATAAAATTAAAATACTAAAGATATAAAATCCAAGAGGCTGTTATGTAATTTGGTCTCTAGTTCCTCTGCCTTTTCTAAACCCAGCTTGTACATCTGGCAATTCTCGCTCCATGAATTGCTGGAGTCTACCTTGCAAGATCTTGAGCATTACCTTACTGGCATGTGAAATAAGTGCCACTGTTCGATGGTTTGAACATTCTTTAGTGCTTCCCTTTTTTGGTATGGGGATATAAGTTGATTTTTTCCAATCTGATAGCCATTCTTGTGTTTTCCAAATTTGCTGGCATATAGCATGTATCACCTGGACAGCATCTTCTTGCAAGATTTTAAACAGTTCAGCTGGGATACCGTCGTCTCCTGCTGCCTTGTTATTAGCAATACTTCTTAAGGCCCATTCAACCTCACTCTTCAGGATGTCTGGCTCTAACTCACTGACCACACCGTCAAAGCTATCTCCAATATTATTATCCTTCCTATACAGATCTTCCGTATATTCTTGCCACCTTTTCTTGATCTCTTCTGCTTCTGTTAGGTCCTTACCATCTTCGTTTTTGATCATACACATTTTTGCCTGGAATTTACCTCCGATGTTTCTAATTTTCTGGAAGAGGTCTCTTGTCCTTCCTATTCTATTGTCTTCTTCCACTTCCACACATTGCTTTTTTAAAAATAATTCCTTATCTCTTCTGGCTAACCTCTAGAATTTTGCATTTAATTGGGCATATCTCCCCCTACTGTTGCCTTTTGCTTTCCTTCTTTCTTGGGCTACTTCCAGTGTCTCAGCAGACAGCCATCTTGCCTTCTTGGTTTTCTTTTTCTTTGGGACGTTTTTTGTTGCCACCTCCTGAACAATGTTGTGAACTTCTGTCCATAGTTCTTCCGGGACCCTATCTACTAAATCTAGTCCCTTAAATCTATTCTTCACCTCCACTGCACATTCCTTAGGAATATTAGTGAGCTCATATCTAACTGATCTGTGGGTCTTCCCTATTCTCTTTAGTCTTATTCTAAATTTTGCAATAAGAAGTTCATGATCTGAAGTACAGTCAGCTCCAGGTTTTGTTTTTACAGACTGTATAGATATCTGCCACCTTTGGCTGCAAAGGATGTAGTCAATCTGATTTCGGTGTCGACCATCTGGTGAAGTCCATGTATAAAGTCGTCTTTTAGGTTGTTGGAAGAGAGTGTTTGTTATGCACAGTGAGTTATCTTGGCAAAATTCTATCAGCCTATGTCCTGCTTCATTTTGTTCTCCCAGACCATGCTTGCCTGTAATTCCAGGTGTCGTCTGACTACCCACCTTAGCATTCCAGTCTCCTGTAATGAAAATAACATCTCTTTTTGGTGTATTATCCAGTAGGTGCTGCAGATCCTCATAGAACTGATCTACGTCTGCTTCTTCAGCATCTGTGGTTGGGGCGTATATTTGGATCACTGTGATGTTAAATGGCTTACCCTGAATTCAAATTGAGATCATTCTATTGTTTTTTGGATTGTATCCAAGCACTGCTTTAGCCACTTTATTATTAATCATGAAGGCTACTCCATTTCTTCTGTGGTCCTCTTGTCCACAGTAGTAGATCTGGTGGTCATCTGATGTGAAGTGACCCATCCCAGTCCATTTCAGTTCACTGACACCCAAAATGTCTATATTTAATCTTCACATCTCACCAATAACCACATCCAATTTGCCCTGGCTCATAGATCTTACATTCCAGGTTCCTATGGTGTGTTGATCTTTAGAACATCAGATTGGTCGTTCACCACCAGCACCGTCGGCCGCTAGCCGTCCTTTCGGCTTTGAGCTAGCTGCGTCATCACATTTGGGGCTAGTTGAACGTATCCTCTGTTCCTGCCCAGTAGCATTTTGACCATCTTCCAACCTGGGAGTCCCATCTTCCGATGGTATACCGACATATCTCTGGTTGTACTGATCCATTTAGTTTTCAAGGCAAGAATACTGGGGTGGGTTGCCATTACCTTCCCCAGGGATCGTATTTAGTCTGACCTCTCTGCCACGATCTTCCCGTCTTGGGTGTCCCTTCATGGTTTAGCTCATGGTTTCATTGAGGTGCTCAAGCTCCAGCACCACGACAAGGTAACGATCTCCTTTGCTGGAGGCACAAGGCTTAATCAGTTGAAAATACAAAATAAACACACTTCATACGTTAAATGTAAAGTTACATAAAAAAGAGTTTAAAAATGTATTGTAACTCAGAGTTCCTTAGTAGAAACTGCCCATTCGTGAAAGCAAGTGGTTCTGACCAAACCCACATGCTTTTAATGTGGCCTTGCTGTCTTTAAGTATGAGAAACATGTGGCAGCAGCCATGGCTGCCATCCTTCTTGGTCAGATATTCAAGCAGAGAGAGGAAGAGAGGGGAACAGGATGTCAGATTTCTTATACTGTATGAAATTGGCAAATTGGGTTTCTCTACAAAGCAAAAGTGTTTTGGCAAATTATTTCTGTACAAAGCAAAGCATTCTCATGGTGACGTGAAGTGCAGGTGCCAGATAACAATAGTCACCTGTGTATTGTTATGGCTAGTTTCTGGATCTTCCCATGAGAACAAGTCCCCCTGATTTCCTCTGTGAGAAACAATGCTCTGTTTAGAGCAAGGAGGGGGGGAACTCACGTGCTTGCTGAGATGCAAGCCACTGTCACCCAATGCTGTGTGCAATGGGGCCTGGTGTGTGTTACACCTAACTTTCAGCCTATCAGAATGCTGAAAGAACTGAAGATCTAACCATGCAAAATGGTGTTCTATGCTTTTTGACTTCGAGACTTCTGTCTGGTCCTTTTAGCCATGTTTGTGTGTGTATCCTACTTCTGAGGGCTGAACAGAGCAGATATGCCTGCCTTCGTGTTTACGCCGTGGCATGAACTCTGGCCCTGGAGTTTATACACGTATCTCTGCTTATAAGTTTGTTTTTGTTTTTCCTCATTGCAATAATGTACTATATCTGCATTTATTGCCTTATGCTACTAGTAAACACCGTTAGCCCTAAAAAGCTGCATTCTTGTCTGTTTATTCTCAAGCCTTGGTTTTTCCCTTTAAGCCAGCATACATCCCATCAGCTTACGGGCCCAGAGAGAAATTTGCGTTTTCTTTGCTGCGTTGTTACCTGGCTGTAAAAGGGAATTTGTTTTTAAAGGCTGTTTTCAGAGTAAACATGTTTTCTTTGAGTGGTCAGCAATGGCTGAACAGTTTCTGGTCAGTCTGCCATTTGAGGCTTTAGATGGCACGAACTATCTGACCTGTTGTGTGGAGATGAAATCATTCTTTTTGTAAGGAGATTTGTGGCAGTATGTGGCAACTCCACCTCCAGAGGATCCCTCCGAAAAAGTGCAAGCGTGTTTGGACTGTGCTTATGGCATTTTTGCTTTTGGGACTCAACTCCTCTGAATGAACTTATATCAGCTACTCACGGACTGCGTATTGAGTGCTGAGAGGCTGTTAGAGCCTTTAATACAAAGTAGAACTCTGTTGCTCTTGGTGGTCTATCAAGACAGCTTTATAGTTTGAAGCTGCAACCCAGGCTGAGACTGTGATGACCCACCTTGGTGAGTTCAAGACTTTGTTTGCTGCATTTGAACAAGAAGGCATGTTTTTCTGGGGCTATGAAAAAGCGTGCATGCCTTTGTCAAGCCTGGTCATAGGTTTGATCTACTGTTCGAGAAAGCAAAGACGCTATCTCCCTGCGACCTTGTTGTGGATTATGTTACAAGCCACTTCCAGAAGCTGCATTGCAAATCATCTGTTCTGTTGTTCCTGAAACTTGCAAACAGAGCGTTCTAATGGAATTTACAATAGCCGTGGTTTGCTGTGATTCTGGGAGGCTGTTCCCTGCCATCTTCGAAGCCTGATTTACGAAGGGAGGGGAAGCCAGATGCCAGGAGTCAGCTAAACAATGAATCCAAGTTTTCTGCTCTACCGACTGCTGTTATGTGTAAGCATTTTCAGAGACCTGTTGGTGAATTCGGCTTGAAGCCTTGAGTTCAGCTAGTAATTTTAGCTGAGAATTCTGTGATAACTGTGTGAAATGTATATGTGTACACTTGTTGTTTTTTCTCTCCTCAGTGTTCCAGCCCTGGTCGAGTCTGAGTGCAGGTGCTGGATGTTTCATTGAGATATAAAACTGCATGTGACTGAGTGTGTTAGAGACAAACCTGTAAAATCATGTGTGTGAGATGCTTCCTAGAAAGGAGATTGTGTGGACAGGACATTGTGTGTTTAATGTTTCCCCACATCATAAATGCATCCATAAAGTTTTCACAAAGTACTGGGATATTCCTGGATGGGAGAGTGTGTCTCAGATAGCCAAATGCATTCTGAGTTAGAACCCAGGAAATGTGCAAAAGTTCCTTGATTGTGTTGTATGTAAACTGTGTATAAACAATCTAAAATCAGGACTGTATCTGTTGCTAGGCAAAGTGACAGAGTGTTAACTAAACCATTTCAGTTGGTTCATAGAGATCTAGTTAGCCCCCATGTCCCAAGTAATGGTGGGGTGCGAGTTTCATGTTCCTTCTAGTTGATGATCCTACCTGCTTGTGTTGTTGCTACTTGTTGAAGTCTAAAGCGAAGGTCTCTGCTCGCTTTGAAGTGTATGTAGCAATAGTAGGAAGAAAATATGGTTATCTAGTAGGTCAGTTCCAGTCTGATTGTAGTGGAGAGTTCCTGAGCCATGTGTTCTAGAATTGGCTTTGTAGGAACGTATTCTCCCAAAGACTTGCCAATGTTGGAATTCTAGCTGAGTGTTGGTGTTGTGAATACCATTAAAAATACCCTGTTGTTAGTTTCTCAGGTGCCATCCCATGTCTGGGGAGGGGCTGCCTTGACTGCAGTGTGTTTCTAACTAACCAGGTAGTAGAATTCAACTGTAAAAAGAAGTTGTTTTTCTTTGGTATGGCAAGCGCCCTTCACTGAAGTACCTGCATGTCTGTGGAACATTTGCATGTGTTCACAACCCCAGGTCACAGAGAAGGAAGAACCAAAGAAGCAGAGTGCTTCAGGTTGTTGGTTGTTGGTTGTTGATTAAAATCCAAGGCTTATCTTTGTTTCATTAGGCCATGGTCAAATCCAAATCTCCAGAAGTGCTTTATGTTTAAGCAGCCTACTGGTTGGGAAAGGTTGTATGCTAAGGTGGCAGAAGTGTTGCTGCATTGCTAGTGTAAACCTACTGTCCATGGTTCAGTAGATGGGCAAAAACCAGTTCAGGTTTCTTCTGTTCCCCAGTCTCCGAGTGTGAAAAGGGCCCCTCAGGTGAAGGAAGTGGAAATTTCACCTGAGCAGGTGTAGGGCCTGGAGTGGGAGTCAGGTATTAGGAAAAAGAGACAGTGATGGAGGAAGTACAGTGGTCATTCCTCATGGGTCTTCTTATTCCAGGGTGTGAAGCCTGACAGATTTGAGATTTAGCAGGTGTCAAATTGCCTGAAAAAACCCAGTCTTTGCTAGATGTGTTGCTCCTGCCTTTTGAGAGGCAAGAACATTGGAACACAGCTGTGGACAGTGAGTTTGAGGCTTTGGTGAAGTGTTAAAAGTAACCAACCTGTCCTTTGTTTTAGTGAGCTGTAGGTTCCAGATGAGTGTTCAGAAAGACATTTCTTCCTGATAATACTCTGCAATGTAAAGCCAGCCTTGTTGCCCAGGGATTTGTTGCACAAAAGGAGTTTGTGAACTGTGGATCTAGTGTATGCACCCACAGATAGGCCAGAATATTTACGTGTGGTACGTTTTCTGGTTGCGTAGCGTGAAACAGGTGTCCATTTACATATTGTGATGTTGACACAGCATACAGTATTTGAATATAGATCTCCCTGAAACAGTGTGTGTAAGGCAAGAGTTTGGCTATACATGTGTCGCAGTTCCCAGACAGTTCATTGACTTAACAGGGTGCTTTATGGATTTAAAGCAGGCCAGTCATTGATGTGTAGACAAACTGGGATGTGTAGAAAAGTCACGTGCTGTTTTCTGTGTGTACATAAGAGAGTGTAGAAGTGTGTAGGACTTCTTACTTATGTAGTTGGTTTTTTGCTAAAGAAACTGAAGTTTTCCACCTTGTATAAGAATTTGTCAATCAGCTGAGACAGTAGTATTTCCAGCTGAGGGAAGTAAGCACAAATTCAAGCATTTATCTTGGTGTTGATGTTGGTTTTTTAACGCCCAGAACAGAATCCCATGGTTCTTGGTTTCCTACAGAGTGTCATGTGTGAGGAACCTTGTCCTTAATGTGTGTAAGGAAGGCTTATCCTTAATTTGTTGTATATCACTCTGCAGAAGGCAGTGGACATGCCCTGAATTAGTTTAGCCCAAGTAAAAATACCAAGCTGCGTTTTTTCCTTAAAATCAAAACGAGCCTTTGCTTCAAACAGAAATCAGCTAACAGCATGAACAGTCTTTGGGTGAATTCCAGGCTTGGAATTTCTGCTTATCTATTTGACTGCATTTTCTGCAAAGGAGGGGGCAATGAGGGCAATGTTTTCTGTTTCTATTTGCTGTTTTATATTACTGCATAATCTGTATTTGATGAATTTGTATGTATCTGAATAAAACATTGCATAAAGTGTATATTATGCATTATACATATGTGTTTTTGTTGTTTATTCGTTCAGTCGTTTCCGACTCTTCGTGACATCATGGACCAGCCCACGCCAGAGCCCTCTGTCGACCGTCACCATCCCCAGCTCCCCAATGGTTGAGTCCGTCACCTCCAGAATACCATCCATCCATCTTCCTTTTGCCTTCCACTTTCCCTAGCATCAGCTTCTTCTCCAGGGTATCCTGTCTTCTCATTATATGGCCAAAGTACTTCAGTTTTGCCTTTAATATCATTCCCTCAAGTGAGCAGTCTGGCTTGATTTCCGGGAGTATGGACTGGTTTGATCTTCTTGCACTCCAAGGCACTCTCAGAATTTTCCTCCAACACCACAGTTCAAAAGCATCTATCTTCCTTCGCTCAGCCTTCCTTATGGTCCAGCTCTCGCAGCCATAGGTTACTACAGGGAATACCATTGCTTTAACTATGCGGACCTTTGTTGTCAGTGTGATGTCTCTGCTCTTAACTATTTTATCAAGATTTGCCATTGCTCTCCTCCCAAGAAGTAGACGTCTTCTGATTTCCTGGCTGCAGTCAGCGTCTGCAGTAATCTTTGCACCTAGAAATACAAAGTCTGTCACTGCCTCCACTTTTTCTCCCTCTATTTGCCAGTCTTCAATCAAGCTCGTTGCCACAATCTTGGTTTTTTTTGAGGTTTAACTGCAACCCAGCTTTTGCACTTTCTTCTTTCACCTTCATCATAAGGCTCCTCAACTCCTCCTCGCTTTCAGCCATCAAAGTGGTATCATCTGCATATCTGAGATTGTTAATGTTTCTTCCAGCGATTTTAACTCCAGCCTTGGATTCCTCAAGCCCAGCATGTCGCATGATGTGTTCTGCGTACAGGTTGAATAGGTAGTGTGAGAGTATACAACCCTGCCGTACTCCATTCCCAATCTTAAACCAGTCCGTTGTTCCGTGCTCTGTTCTTACCGTTGCTACTTGGTCGTTATACAGATTCCTCAGGAGGCAGACAAGATGACTTGGTATCCCCATACAACCAAGAACTTGCCACAATTTGTTATGATCCACACAGTCAAAGGCTTTAGAATAGTCAATAAAACAGAAATAGATGTTTTTCTGAAATTCCCTGGCTTTCTCCATTATCCAGCGGATATTGGCAATTTGGTCTCTAGTTCCTCTGCCTTTTCTAAACCCAGCTTGTACATCTGGCAATTCTCGCTCCATGAATTGCTGGAGTCTACCTTGCAAGATCTTGAGCATTACCTTACTGACATGTGAAATAAGTGCCACTGTTCGATAGTTTGAACATTCTTTAGTGCTTCCCTTTTTTGGTATGGGGATATAAGTTGATTTTTTTCCAATCTGATGGCCATTCTTGTGTTTTCCAAATTTGCTGGCATATGGCATGCATCACCTTGACAGCATCATCTTGCACGATTTTAAACAGTTCACCTGGGATACCGTCGTCTCCTGCTGCCTTGTTATTAGCAATGCTTCTTAAGGCCCATTCAACCTCACTCTTCAGGATGTCTGGCTCTAACTCACTGACCACACCATCAAAGCTATCTCCAATATCATTATCCTTCCTATACAGATCTTCTGTATATTCTTGCCACCTTTTCTTGATCTCTTCTGCTTCTGTTAGGTCCTTACCATCTTTGTTTTTGATCATACCCATTTTTGCCTGGAATTTACCTCCGATGTTTCTAATTTTCTGGAAGAGGTCTCTTGTCCTTCCTATTCTATTGTCTTCTTCCACTTCCTTACATTGCTTGTTTAAAAATAATTCCTTATCTCTTCTGGCTAACCTCTGGAATTTTGCATTTAATTGGGCATATCTCCCCCTATCACTGTTGCCTTTTGCTTTCCTTCTTTCTTGGGCTACTTCCACTGTCTCATTAGACAGCCATCTTGCCTTCTTGGTTTTCTTTTTCTTTGGGACGTTTTTTGTTGCTGCCTCCTGAACAATGTTGCGAACTTCTGTCCGTAGTTCTTCTGGGACCCTATCTACTAAATCTAGTCCCTTAAATCTATTCTTCACCTCCACTGCATATTCCTTAGGAATGTTAGTGAGCTCATATCTAACTGATCTGTGGGTCTTCCCTATTCTCTTTAGTCTGATTCTAAATTTTGCAATAAGAAGTTCATGATCTGAACTACAGTCAGCTCCAGGTCTTGTTTTTACCGACTGTATAGATGTCCGCCACCTTTGGCTGCAAAGGATGTAGTCAATCTGATTTCGGTGTCGACCATCTGGTGAAGTCCATGTATAAAGTCGTCTTTTAGGTTGTTGGAAGAGAGTGTTTGTTATGCACAGTGAGTTGTCTTGGCAAAATTCTATCAGCCTATGTCCTGCTTCATTTTGTTCTCCCAGACCATGTTTACCTGTAATTCCAGGTGTTGTCTGACTACCCACCTTAGCATTCCAGTCTCCTGTAATGAAAATAGCATCTCTTTTTGGTGTATTATCCAGTAGGTGCTGCAGATCCTCATAGAACTGATCTACTTCTGCTTCTTCAGCATCTGTGGTTGGGGCGTATATTTGGATCACTGTGATGTTAAATGGCTTACCCTGAGTTCGAATTGAGATCATTCTATCGTTTTTTGGATTGTATCCAAGCACTGCTTTAGCCACTTTATTATTAATTATGAAGGCTACTCCATTTCTTCTGTGGTCCTCTTGTCCACAGTAGTAGATCTGGTGGTCATCTGATGTGAAGTGGCCCATCCCAGTCCATTTCAGTTCACTGACACCTAAAATGTCTATATTTAATCTTGACATCTCACCAATAACCACATCCAATTTGCCCTGGCTCATAGATCTTACATTCCAGGTTCCTATGGTGTGTTGATCTTTAGAACATCGGATTCGTCGTTCACCACCAGCACCGTCGGCCGCTAGCCGTCCTTTCGGCTTTGAGCTAGCTGCGTCATCACATCTGGGGCTAATTGAACATATCCTCTGTTCCTCCCCAGTAGCATTTTGACCATCTTCCGACCTGGGAGTCCCATCTTCCGATGTTATACCGACATATCTTTGGTTGTACTGATCTATTTAGTTTTCACGGCAAGAATACTGGGGTGGGTTGCCGTTACCTTCCCCAGGGATCGTATTTAGTCTGACCTCTCTGCCACGACCTTCCCGTCTTGGGTGTCCCTTCACGGTTTAGCTCATGGTTTCATTGAGGTGCTCAAGCTCCAGCACCACGACAAGGTAACGATCTCCTTTGCTGGAGATACATATGTGTAACAAGTGTTTTTAAAACCATTTTCTAGTGTTGATGATTATTGGTTGTAAAAACTGAAAAACTGAAGCTTGTTAATGAATACATGTACTAACCATGTTTTTTCTTGTTTCTGTAAAAATGTATTTTGCTGCTTTGAACAACTTTGTTAATCCCATTGTGTCGAAATCCAATTTGGAGGGGTGTCTGATTTCTTATACTGTATGAAATTGGCAAATTGGGTTTCTCTACAAAGCAAAAGTGTTTTGGCAAATTATTTCTGTACAAAGCAAAGCGTTCTCATGGTGACGTGAAGTGCAGGTGCCAGATAACAATAGTCACCTGTGTATTGTTATGGCTAGTTTCTGGATCTTCCCATGAGAACAAGTCCCCCTGATTTCCTCTGTGAGAAACAATGCTCTGTTTAGAGCAAGGAGGGGGGGAACTCACGTGCTTGCTGAGATGCAAGCCACTGTCACCCAATGCTGTGTGCAATGGGGCCTGGTGTGTGTTACACCTAACTTTCAGCCTATCAGAATGCTGAAAGAACTGAAGATCTAACCATGCAAAATGGTGTTCTATGCTTTTTGACTTCGAGACTTCTGTCTGGTCCTTTTAGCCATGTTTGTGTGTGTATCCTACTTCTGAGGGCTGAACAGAGCAGATATGCCTGCCTTTGTGTTTAGGCCGTGGCATGAACTCTGGCCCTGGAATTTATACACGTATCTCTCCTTATAAGTTTGTTTTTGTTTTTCCTCATTGCAATAATGTACTATATCTGCATTTATTGCCTTATGCTACCAGTAAACACTGTTAGCCCTAAAAAGCTGCATTCTTGTCTGTTTATTCTCAAGCCTTGGTTTTTCCCTTTAAGCCAGCATACATCCCATCATAGGAAACAGGAAACTGGGATTCAGCCCCTCCCACACACAACAAGTGAGATCAGGTTACAGCAGAGGCTGTCTCCTACTTCAAGTCTGTGTGTGAGACGTGCTTGATTGAAACCCAGTCTCTAACATCCCCTTGTTTTCAACCTATTCATGTCTCAATGTCCCACAAGATTTAATTTCCCTCTCAGTTCTTGGTAACTGATTCTAGATAACAGCGTGGTGAAGATGTCCGCTATCATATTCCCTGTACGACAGTAGTCTAGTTTGACTAACCCTTGGTGTTGCAGCTCCCTCACAACATGAGGCTTTACATCAATGTGCTTGGTCCTCCCACCAATCTTCTCTGACTGTGAGAGTCTAATGCAACTCTGATTATCCTCAAGAATTTGGATAGGGAGTGGTTCCTCTCTCCCCATGTATGCGAGCAGAAACTTGAGCCATTTTACCTCGTTGCATGTTTCAGTGGCTGCAATGTATTCTGCCTTAGTGGATGACTGAGCAACTGTGCCTTGTTTGTGGCTACCCCAGCTTACTGCACCACCCCCATAGAAAAACACATATCCACTGGTGGACTTGCGATCAACAATATCTTCCGCCCAGTCTGCATCTGTGAATCCCACTAGTCTAGGATTCTCAGTGGCTTGCAGTTTTAGTTTTAGGTGCATGGTCCCCTTGAGGTACCTTCCCACCCACACCAGTCCAGTCTCTTTGTGTGGGTGTGCTGGTTTTCCTACGCAGAATGCCCACTGCAGCAGCTATGTCCGGCCTAGAATTGGTGTCTAGATACAACAGCTTGCCTGTGGCACTTGGTCATTGTTCTCTGGCAGTAGATCACTGGGTTCATGTTGTTTGTGGAAAGCTGTTTCCATCAGTGTAGGCATAGGATTAGCATCCTGCAGTCCTAGGCTTTCCAACGGTTCTAATTTCTTTTATTTTTGACTTAGAAGAAAGCTCCCATCTTCTTCTCTCACAATTTGTACCCCTAAGTTGTAACTAGCATTACCCAGATCTTTCACTTCTACTTCTTTATTTAGTTGGGAAACAAAATAATCAAAGTCCCTCTTTTTACTGTGGCAGATCATTAAATCATCCACATAACACAGTATGTACACATCTCTGCCATTTCTGTGTCTTGTGTACAAACAGGGATCAGCCTTTCCTTGAGCGAAACCCTGGTCAATAAGTATTTTGTTTAACTTCTTGTTCCATGCTGTGGCTGCCTGCTTCAGGCCATAAAACCCCTTCTGTAGTTTGCAAACAAGATGTTTGTTGGTTGTTGTGGGTTTTCTGGGCTGTGTGGCTGTGTTCTGGCAGTTTTGGTTCCTAACGTTTCGCCAGTCACTGTGGCTGGCATCTTCAGAGGACAGGAGCACAGCTAGAAGATTCTCTCTGTGCCCAAGTGGAGGGTGTGTCTTCCTGCTGGTGTTTATACAGTATCTGCTGAGAGGATGTGTGTCTTCTGTGGGTCATTTACAAGAGATTAAATGGTAAATGTTCCCCCCGCACATTTGTGCAGTCGTGTCCGACTCTAGGGGCCGGTGCTCATCTCCGTTTGTTAGCCGAAGAGCCAGCGTTGTCCGAAGACGCTTCCGCAGTCATGTGGCCGCATGACACACGCGGAACGCTGTTACCCGCCCACCGAAGTGGTACCTATTCATCTACTTGCATTTGCATGCTTTCGAATTACAAGAGATTAGGAGATGGTTTATTGTGGTGATTAGGGGGTATGGTGCTGTCGTGTGTGGAATTAGCACATCTATTGTGTGAGTTGTTTGCATATTTCTGTGGTTGAGTAGAGTTCATTGACCTTTTGCAAGCTGTGTTTTTCAGGACTGGCAGCCAGGTTTTGCTGATCTTTAAGCTTTCTTCTTTTTTATTGAAACTGTGTTGGTGTTTATGTATTTCAATGGCTTCCCTGTATAGTCTAACATAGTGGCTGTTGGTGTTGTCCAGTATTTCTCTGTTTTCAAATAATATTTGGTGACCAGTTTGTTTGAGAGCATGTTCAGCTATTGCAGATTTTACAGGTTGCTGTAGTCTGCAGTGTCTTTCATGTTCTTTTATCCTGGTGTGGATGCTGCGTCTTGATATCTAAATGTTCAACATCCATGTTCCTAGAAACTGCTAGGCTTAGGAGCATTCTAATTGTGGTGTGTTTGACAGCAGGAGCAAAACATTCATCATAGCCCTCTCCATATTTTTGTGAGTAGCCTTTTGCTACCAATCTGGCCTTGTACCTTTGTACTTCGCCATTCTCATCCTATTTTGCTTTGAACAACCACTTACAACTTACGGCTTTCTTGCCTTTAGGTAGCTTAGTTAAACTACATGTTTTATTTATTTATTTATTTATTTATTTATTTATTTATTTATTTATTTATTTTCTATGACCGCCCATCTCCCTCTCAAGGAGGGACTCTGTTTTGTTCTTGTGTAGTGCATCTAGCTACTCCTGTTCTGCTTTCTTCCACTTACTTCCTTCATCAGCAGGCATGTGAAGCACCTCGTTCCACAGGTTGCAGGTTCTTGTGGTTGCGACGACCTTGCGAGGTAGGACAGTCTTTGGGCTGGAACCCCCTGTTGGGTCATGATGAGCGTCTCAGAGCAGGTTCAGGAGCGGCATTTGGTGGTTCACCCCCTTCTGCACCCTTGGCCTCATCATCTCAATCTGGTCTTCCATCTCCCTCTCGGTTTGTGTGTCGATTATGTCATCTGGCAGCAGCCTGAATATCTCAGGCTGGTAACTGCTACTGGTGCTTGGTACGCAGTCATCATCCGCTTGAGTGTGGTAGCCTCTCTCTCTCTCATCAAAGTACACCACCCTGCATAATTTTCCTATTCCTGTCTTTCAATTCAGGACTCTGTATCCCTTGTTCCCTGGAGCGTAGCCAATCACGACCCCTTCTTCAACTCTGGGATCTAGTTTGGATCTTTTTTCTTTTAGAATGTGGGCATAAGCCTTTGATCCAAACACTCTCAAATGTTTGACGCTTGATTTTCACCCATGCCATACCTCAAAAGGTGTTACCTTATTGGCTCCAGTTGGCAGTCTGTTTTGCAAATAGGTAGCTGTCATCACAGCATCTGCCCAATATTTCTCAGGTATATCTGCCTCTAACAGCATGCACCTCACCATGTCCATTAATGATCTATTCTTTCTCTCTGCAATTCCATTACTCTCTGGTGTATAAGGAGCGGTCAGCATGTATTTTATGCATAATTGTGTCTGGTATGTTTGTATGGTGTTAGATAGGAACTCACCTCCCTGATCACTCTGGAGGGCCTGCGGGGTCTTGTTGAACTTGTTCCTCACCATGGCTATATATGCCTTCAACATGTCAGGTGCCTGGGATTTCTCCTTCAGAAGGTATGTAACACAGTATCTGGAAAAAAGCATCTACAAAACACATTATGTATTTACTTCCACCAACTGATGCTTTAAGAGGTCCACAAAAATCAGTGTGGATAAGCTCAAGTGGCTTGGTTGCCCGTCTTTCCCTTTCCTTGGGTATGGCTGGTCTGGTGGTTTTGCCTTTGATGCATACACACCTTGGTTGGCACCTTTCTCAATTGCTTAGTTCAAAGTCCCTTACCATATCCTCATTCTTCATCTTGTAAATTGCATCAAAGTCCCTGTGTGCAAAACGCCTGTGCCACATGATGGCACTGTTGTCCTCTCTTTGCTGCTGCTGCTGCTGCTACTGGAATGCGAGGCTGACATCTGGTGGTGATTGCTTGCAGTTCACCTGGTAGACTCCATCTTTCTTAAAGCCTATAACAAAAACTTCTCTTCCATGTGTAAGTTCACATGTGCCATTTCCTTTAAATATTACATTGTACCCTTTGCTGGTCAGTGTTGAAACACTCATTACGTTAGTAGATAACTGAGGCACATAATATGCTTCTGTAATCATGAGGTCTTTGTATCTACCTCTAAGATACAAAGATTAAATTGAGATGGAATTTCCATCAGCAAGAGAAATATTTCCTTGTGGTTCTTTAATTAATTCACTGAAATATTCTGTGTTTTTACAAAGATGTCTGCTTGCCCCTAATGTGGGGGACCTTTATTCCCTGGGTCTACATTAGGTTTATACTAAAATGGGGTGTTATGGGGTGTCACTACATGACTATATATTCATTTTAAGATGTATAAAAAGGTAAGAATATGTTTACAATCCAACACCAGAATCCATCATTCATTGCTTTCATTAAAATTAGCCTCAAGAGCACTTTCTGCCCTAAAAACTGTACGCAGACCTAAATTTTTCTTGGAATGCTGGTTTCCAGAAAAACCCTTTCCCTCCTTGTCCTTACAAAATCTTCCAATGTGCCTAGGCCTCTTGAAATTGTGGCAGACTATTGTTGAGTAGGTTGCTCACCTCTCCCCCTTGCTGCCAGGCCTTGGAGATGATCAGCTAATGGTTTCTGATCACGCCTCCCCCTTGCTGCAAGATACCCATTGTCTTTTGCTGGGCTACTTTTCAAATGTAAATTTTCCTGCCTTCGGGCCTCTGCTCGAAACTTCCCAAACAGCTGGGAAAGATTACTCCCATTTAGATTTTGGCTAGATAAAAAAGGGAAAAATTTATCAGGCAGGGAACTCAGTAAGAAAGACATTTTTGTTCTTTCACTCATAACGTTCTGTAATGAATTCAATCTGTCAAATATTGACTGCATTTTTAATAAATGTTCTTTTTTTTCATAAGTTTTATTGAATTTTAAAATGCATATTAAAAGTTAATACAAAGAAAGAAATAGAAAGAAAAAAGAAAAGAAAAAGTGAAGTCAAAAAATAACAAACAAAGAAAATATAGGAAATAGATGTCCTCCAATTTATCCTTGAACTTTAAGTACCACAATTAACTTTAAATGTTAGTCCTTCATACAATACACAGGGATTTTTCTTTGTCATATACCCTATGATTTCTATAATCCAATCTTCTGTTCTTCATATAGGTTTCGCCTTTCTTGATATCTTCCAACAATCCATCTCTGGTTTCTACTCCTTGGAATATTAATCAAATGTTCATTGTTGCATCAATTAAATGTTTTCCATTTGCTCTTTCCATTTTTACATCTATATTTATATCTTCAATAAAATCCAATTAGTGTAACAAATAAAGGCCTTATCTACTTCTAATAAAATACAATATATTCTGTTCATATTATGACTATATATTCCATTAATACATAATCTAAGATGTTACATAACATAATACATAATATAGCAAGAATACAAAACCTAACATAACATATAACCTAATACATATTATAATAATCATACAACATATTCCTGTAATAACCTACATTCTAATTCCATCTCATCATCTCATTGTCTTCTCATAAATGTATCTCCAGAAAGAGTAATCTATAATATCAACTTATATTTATATTTATAATCTTGTATCTTACACTTAGAATATCATGTTTTTATGCATCTATACAGTTTCTCATATCTGCTCTCACTCTGTGTACAATCCAGATCCGCATTTTCATTAACCTTGCATTCCAGATCAATATCAATAAATCTCCTGTTTAGGTTATGCCAATATCACAATATGCAACTTGTTTATTTCTGTAACTCATGTGGGATGTCAAAATGTTTATTTTACCATATCTATCAATTTGCATGTTAAAATCTTCCTGTCTCAGCTGCCACAATGTGTTTATGCCCAAACGTTTAATAGACCACTTCCTGTAAAATATCATAATCTTCTTCTGTACCAATACATTCAAAATCCTCTTTCCCTGTTTCTCTACTGGTTCGAAAGGTCTTCCCTCTGTTTCTAAATCTGTCCCTTGTATCTTCTGTTCCTGAGCCACCAAAACTATTAATATACGTTCTATGGATTTCTTAATTTGCAAAAAAGCTTTGCTGGTTTCTTCCTTAAAATCCTGAAGTGCTGTGAGAAATGCCATTTCCACCTGCACCCCCCTGATTGTGTTCATCGTTCAAACCATAATCAGCTGCCGTAGCCAAAGCAAAGAATTTTCTCAGGGAGCAGGGAAGGGAGCAGGGAACAGCTGTTCTATTATTATCAATAATGTCTATTTCTTTAAGTGAGAAATGCTTTTAAAATAAAAGATGAAAAATTCCACAGAGCAGTATTTCAAACAGTTTGTAAAAGGAAAGATGAAAATATATTCCAAGTGAGAGAAAGTCCGTTCTAAAAAAAGTAGAAAAATAAAAAGGAAAAGAGGCACACATTCTCTATACTTTATTCTTTATTCTTCTTTATTCTTCAGGCTGCAAGCTGCTTAACCCAAACAAACAATTTCTCAAAAGTCAGTTAGTTTGTCGAGTGAGAAATACCAACAAAGTCTCTTAAGTCCCAATTTCTCTGATACAAAGGAAAGGCAGAAAAATACAAACTTATTCACTATGTTGCCAAAATAAAATCTATCAAACTTCCACCAAAATTAATTATAGCAAAGAAAACACAAAATGAGCCAACATTTTGAACGAAGTCCAAAGATAAATTTTAGATAATAAAAATGTTCTAATCTAAAAAAGAAAACTAATGTAAAGTGATCTAAAAGCTGGCTGTCGCTCTTGTGTCTCCCGAGAGACTTACGTTCCCTGCAGAGCTAGGATCCTCCTTCGGCCATTCCACTGCATTCACCCCCGTTCTTCTCCGCGGTGGAAACAACAAAGAAAAACAGGAGTGGGCAATTCCAATGGCTCTGTGAGCAATCTTCTGGTTCCCCCTTCTCCAGGGGGAAGCTTCAGTGGTCTGTAGACCCCTGCAAACAAGATAGAAAGTCAGCCAGGTCTCAGAGCTCAGAGCTCTGAGAAACTCTGACTTGTCGAGCTGCCAGCCAGGCTTGGAGTGTGCATTTTTAATAAATGTTCATTGATACTTCCATGTTCTGAAAGTCTGGATTCCATTAATTCTCTTAATAAATAAACAGCCTTTTGGTCACCTTCTTCTGAATACAAAAGTTGTAGATTCTGAAGCATTTCTTTAGCAGTGGCAAGACCTTTTATTTCTGCCAGCCTGTGGTCAGGCAATGAACTAGAGATCAAAATCATGGCTAGGTTATTTTTCTGATCCCATGACTTCTTGACTTCTTCAGAATCTTCTGGTTTAGGTTGGTCAGTGTCTAGGCAATCTATGATCCCTTGGAAAGTTAATCTTAGTCATAAACTATATAGCCATGCTGAGAAATTTTCTTTATTCAGCATCGGGAGCGGGGGAAGTGTGAGGTGCCCCTCGTGCAGAGTGTAACGGCCAGTTTTCGGGATGGTTGTGTGGACTGTAAGTTTTTTGTTGAGAGGTATACTTTATCCCCTACAGTCAATTCCCACTCAGCTGTCCGTTTCCTGTCCGCATATTTCTTGTAAGACTCCCTCGCTTCCTGCAGAGTTTTCAACATAATTGGCCAGTTGCTGGTTAATTTGTTTATCCATTCATCAGCTTGTAGAGGTGCCAGTATGCTGTTTCCCTGGATCCTGTCCACCTCCGGAATTGTCGCGAAATCCCATCCTGTGGCGATCTTGAATGGCGAGAATCCCGTGCTATGGTGGACTGTATTGTTGTAGGCCACCTCTGCGAATGGCAATAGCTCTGCCCAATCGTCTTGTTGATAGCTGATGTAACAGCGGAGATATTGCTCAAGAATTGATACCAGGCATTCCGACGCTCCGTCCGTACATGGGTGGAACGTGCTACTTAGTCCCTGTTACAACCCAATTAGTTTCAGAAACGCTTTCCAGAATTTGCAGGTGAATGTGCTCCCGCGGTCGCTGATAATTCTAGTAGGCGTGCCGTGGGCTCTGTAGATGTGTTGGATGAAGAGTCTTGCGAGTTTGGGCGCCGTCGGTATTCCATTGCACGCGATGAAATGTGCTTGTTTCGAAAATAGATCCGTGACCACCCATACCTCTGTTTTCTTATTACTGATGGGCAGGTCGACTACAAAGTCCATGGCTATTTGCTCCCATGGCCGGGTGGGGTCTGCCACTGATTGCAGTAACCCCTTGGGTTTTCCTGTTGCCCTTTCTGCGGTTGCGCATATTGGGCACGTTTTGACATAGTCTTTGACGACTTTTCGCAACGAAGGCCACCAGAATTTGCGCCTTGTTAGGTGTATAGTTTTTACAAAACCAAAATGCCCTGCTGCTTTGTGATCATGGCATTTTTCTAATATCCGCGATCGTACGCTTGCCGGCACATACAGTTTATCATCCTTCCACCCCCCCCATTGTATTCTTGTAGTGACCCCTTGTTCTCGCCCCACCATGCGTCTTCTGGTACAGCTGCTCGTATGTCGTTTTCAAGAGGGTTTCGTGCCATTGTTTCCCGTATTGAATTCTTCACCACTGCCATGTTCCCCCCTTGTGTGTTTTGCGGCTCTCCGGTGATCCCCCTATTCGTGGATTCGGCGGGGGAAAGCGTTTCCGTGACGACCTCTGTCTTGCCTTCGTGTTGTGGCAATCAGAACAGCGCATCTGCCAGATAGTTTTCCCCCCCCGGGAAATACTTTAGGGTGAACTTAAACCGGCTGAAGAATTCAGCCCATCGAAGTTGCTTCGGGTTCAACTTCCTGGGGGATGTTAATGCCTCCAGGTTTTTGTGGTCCGTCCAGACCTCGAATGGTACCGATGACCCCTCCAGTAGGTGTTGCCAAGTTGCCAGTGCGTGACGGACTGCAAACGCTTCCTTTTCCCATACGTGCCATCTTTTTTCCGTCTCACTGAACTTCTTTGAGATGTACGCACATGGTCTCAGTTTTTTGTCCTCATCCTCCTGAAGTAGTATACACCCAACTGTGTTGTTGGATGCATCCGTGTGAATGATAAACTTTTTGTCAACCTCAGGGTGTTTCAGGATGGGGTCCGCGGTAAACATCGCCTTGAGCTTATCAAATGCTTCCTGGCATTCTGGTGTCCATTTGATCTTGCAGGTAGGTTGTTTTGCGTGTGTTTTGTTTTTATTTGATTTTGTTTTTAACAGGTCAGTGAGAGGGAGCGCGATTTGTGCAAAATTGCTTATGAAATCTCTGTAAAAGTTGGTGAACCCTATGAATGCTTGAGTTGTCGTCTGGTTCGCAGGGGTTCCCACCCCACAACTGCCTGTACTTTAGCGGGGTCCATTTCTATGCCTCTGTGTGAGATCCAGAACCCCAGGAAGTCCAATTGCTCCTTGTGAAATTCACATTTGTCCAATTTGACGTACAATTTGGCATTGAGTAACTTCTCCAGCACTGCTTTTACAATTTTCTTATGCTCGGCTAGGTTATCTGAAAAGATTAGGATATCGTCCAGATATACGATGACTCCCTGGTACAAGAACTCGTATAGCACTTCATTAATCAGTTTCATAAGAATTCCTGGGCCCCCTGCAATTCCGAATGGGAGTACCTTGTACTGGAACGAGCCGAGCGGGCAATTGAACGCCGTTTTCCACTCATCCCCTTCTCTAATTCTGACCCTGTAATATGCTTCCCTGAGGTCTAGTTTGGTAAAGATATTCCCTGTAGCAAGCTGCGCCAGCATGTCCTTTAGTAAGGGAAGGGGGTACTGGTTTGTCACCGAGATGGAGTTTAGTCCCCTGTAATCGGTACAGAGCCGGAGTGAGCCGTCTTTCTTCTTTCGGAACAGCACAGGTGCTGCCAGGGGGGAGTTTGCTGGTTCGATAAAACCCCGTGCCAGGTTCTTGTCGATAAACTTACGCAGTTCTTGTAGCTCCCTCTGGGTCATTGCATACATTCTGGGCTTGGGAAACGTCATGCCGGGAATCAGCTCGATGGCACAATCTGTTTTCCTGTGGGGCGGAAGCTGGTCGCACTCTTGTTCATCAAACACTTCTCTGACGGGTTTATAGCTTCTGGGGAATCTTCTCTCCTTTTTCTCTACAGTTTCCCCAGCCTTTGCCGTCCCCGCAGCTCCTAATTCTGTACCACTTTTCTCCGCTCTGTTGGTCTCGGCATGATATTTCCCATCTATGAACTCAATTTCACCCAACACCCAATCAATCTGGGGGTTTCTTTCCCTCAGCCATTTTAATCCCAAAATGATGGGTTGTGTTGATATGGGGGCTACAGTGAACTGCAAGGTTTCCGTGTGTGTTCCCATTGACATATTGACAGCTTCCGTGTAGTGCCCCAGTGGCCCCCCTTTCATTCTCGTCCCATCCAGTTGGCAAAATGTAATGGGTGATTTCAACTTGAATAGTTTAAGCCCCATCTTTATTGCTATTGACGGGTGCATCAAACATCTGGTGCACCCCGAGTCCAACATAGCTGCCCCCATGAACTGCTCCCTCCCGTCCAAGGTTTCCAGCACTACCTTAACCTGCATCGTGGGGCAGTCCTCTGTAGTCATGGTGTCGCTGCGCCCCGTACTGAAGACCTGTCCCGTGGCGCAGTCTAGGGCAGGCCGTCATCGTTTCCCGCCGGCACGAACTCTTCGTCAGTGGTATTGTCCGTGGAAACTTCTGGTTTTGTGTAATGGTGTCTCTCCATTGCAGCTTTTGCTGTGGTCTGCTTAATGGGTGGGGCCTTGTGGTGCTTATCTTTGGGTTTACTCCCCCCTAGTGCCTGTCTGCATTCACTAATCCTGTGCCCCTCACTCCCGCATTTGAAGCAGAGCTTGTTTTTTGCCCGATGCTCTTTTTCCTCAAGCCGTTGCTTCCTCTCGTAGTTCCTATTTTGCTGGTACCGAGTGGTTTGTGCTGGTCTCCCCGCATATTGTAGTTGACGGTACGAGTGTATTCGCATTTTAGTGCTTTCGACCTTCCCTGCCAACTGGACCCATTCATCGAGCGTCTCTGTGTCCCCTCTCCCTGCTGCCATGTCTAGGAGGTCCGGTCTCAGTCCCATTTGAAAATACTCGACTTTAAATGCTTCTGGCCAGTTCGGGAGGCGACTGACAAGTTTCTTGAACTCTAGTGTGTACTCTGCTACAGTTCAGTGTCCCTGTCTAAGTCTCTGTATCTCAGCCTTAGCTGACATGCCTGACAAAGTGTCTTCAAATCTCCTCCGCAGGGCTTTCATAAACAGGCTAAAATTATTTAATTCCTTTGCCCTGGTATCGTGGAGCACCGCCAACCATTTTGCTGCCTCACCTATCAGGAAATTCGACACATAGCGGACCTTGGCCTCCTCGTTAAGAAACCGTTCTTCCGACTCCTCCATGAACCCTCTGACGTGGTTCAGGAAACATGCCAACTTTTCCGGGTCCCCGTCAAATTTCGTTTTCAGTTTTGTAATGATGGCCGGTTTGTGCATTTGGTAGTGAGTGCGGTCACTCATGTAGGTTGGCTGTGCTGCCGGTTCATCTGAGTCCTCCCCGTAGTCCTCTTCCTCCTCGCTGTCTTTCGGGTTGTCGGAATTGGAATGTTCTGCGGGATGACTGTCGGTCAACGTGTGTCTGTATTCCTCCTGATGTTGGGGTTTTTTCAATAGTGTTTCTAAGGCTGCCTGAATTGCCGTTAGCTTGGCATCCATGTTCTCTAGCCCCACCTCCATTCTGGCTGCCCTTTCCTCGAGCGCCACGACTCTCTGGGCCTGGGATATCCATGCTTTCGCCGCTGGTTTCCCTCGTACTGGGGCCATGCCTCTTCCCACCCCAATTGACCACTCAGCCGTGGGGCGGCTTGCCTGCGTGGTGGGGGTGTGAGGAATTTTGTTTCGCAGCCCCACCCCGTCTTTCCTTTGCCCGCGCCTTTCTTCCGCTACCAGCATTGTTGCTGCTTCTGTCATTTCGGTTGGGTGCGCAGTTGTTTCTCCATTGCTGTGGTTTGGCCTGGTTTGCTCCATTCCTTTTACGCACTGCGTTGATGGCACCACTGCCTGCTCGCTGCTGGGAAGCGCTGGTCACTGCTTCGCTGCCACGGGTCTCTGCTGCCTGCTTGCTGCTGGGGAGCGTTGCTCACAGCTTAGCTGCCGCGGGTCTCCGCCGTCCGGTTGTTGCTTGGAGGCACTAGTCGCCGCTGCCTTGTAGCTGCTGGGGGAAAGCGGGTTCCTGCTGCCGCACTACTGCCGCTTCTCAGCTGTTGGGGAAAGCCTGTTCCTGCTGCCGCGCTACTGCCGCTTCTCAGCTGTTGGGGAAAGCCGGTTCCTGCTGCTGCGCTACTGCCGCGTATCAGCTGTTGCTGCTTTTCCTGTCAGCTTGTTCATTTCGCCTGCAAGCTGCTGGAGATCAGCGTTTGTTTGCTCGCCGCCCAGTCTGCCTTCCGAAAAATTTTCCCGGGTCTTCTACCCGGTGTGCGTAGGAGCCGGTCTCGACCGTGGAGCTTCCCGGATTCTCTCCAGTTCGCTCCCGGGAAAACCGGCTGGTTTGATTCTTGCCTTTCTGTGAGGTGCCCCTCGTGCAGAGTGTAACGTTTCTCTCAAAAAGACTTCAGCTTTCGTTTTTAAGGAGTAAACGGTTTATTTCCTACACTAGGGTTAGCACAAGCCAAAGGCAAGAATGATGGCCAGAGTCCTGGGTTGCCTTTTTATATTCTCCCGCCGATCATCCAACCCCCTCCCCATTGTAGGTTTCACTCCGGGCCGCTAGTCTTGTGTCAGCATGCTCGAACGCTTATTTGTTCGTCAGCCGAGTGGCGTGATTGTGGCTCGATGTCTTGTCTCCGCCCAGCTCTGCCGTTTGTCAGTTTTAGCTCAGTCTGTTCAAACTTGCCGTGCTTTTTTATGGCGGAACCCTGGAGCCATGCCAGGGTTCTGACAGGAAGCTCTGACCACTTATCTGCTCCATTGTTTAAGGAGAGAGAGAAAAAGTGAACTGAGCCTTTTGAATTTGTGCAAGCAGTTTCATTTTGCCTGTGAGAACAAAATAAACACTTTTTCAAAAAAAATAACTCTCAGTCTGCCAAGATGCACTGGTTTGCAGTTTGACTCTGGGATGTACTGGAGCCCAATAACCCAATGCAGGAATTCTGATATGCTAGTATCTGAAATCCATGCAGCTTCTTATTAGTATATAGCAGAGTAGAAGCTTTCCCATAAACTTGCACAAGGCTTAATCAGTTCAAAATACAAAATAAACACACTTCACACGTTAAATGTAAAGTTACATGAAAAAGAGTTTACAAGTGTATTGTAACTCACAGTTCCTTAGAAGAAATGGTTCATGCATGCAAGCAAGTGGTTCTGACCAAAGCCACAGGCTTCTAATGTGGCCTTGCTGTCTGGAAGTATGAGAAACACATGACAGCAGCCATGGCTGCCACCCTTCCTGGTTGGAGATTCAAGCAGAGAGAGGAAGAGAAGGGAACAGGAAACAGGAAACTGGGATTCAGCCCCTCCCACACACAGCAAGTGAGATCAGGTTACAGCAGAGGCTGTCTCCTCCTTCAAGTCTGTGTGTGAGATGTGCTTGATTGAAACCCTATCTCTAACACTTAGAAGCTAATTTCTCCTGTAAAAAAAAAGGTAAAGGTTCCCCCCGCACATTTGTGCAGTCGTGTCCGACTCTAGGGGCCGGTGCTCATCTCCGTTTGTTAGCCGAAGAGCCAGCGTTGTCCGAAGATGCTTCCGCGGTCATGTGGCCGGCATGATGTGCGCGGAACACTGTTACCTTCCCACCGAAGTGGTACCTATTTATCTACTTGCATTTGCATGCTTTCGAATTGCTAGGTTGGCAAGAGCTGGCGCGAGTGCGGGAGCTCACTCCGTCATGCGGGGCTAGGGATTTGAACCTCCGAACTTGCAATCTTCCAATGGACAAGCCTGGCGTCTTACCCGCTGAGCCACCACACCCCCAATTTCTCCTGTAGAGCTCTATAAATAATAATAGTAAGAGTAATAATAATAGTAATTTATTAAACTTGTATGCCACCTGACTCTCAGTGATTCTGGGCAGATCACACATCAAAAAAAGAAGTTACAATAGATGGGTTATGAAAACTGAAGTGAGATTATTATATTCTCAAAAGTGGAAAACTTCGACACTACCCACAATAGAGGAAAGGCTGGTGAAGATGATGGAGCTTGCAGAAATGGCTAAATTAATTTCCTTGATCAGAGAAAAGTCAAAATCTATGTTTATGGTTGATTGGAAACTTCTTATACACATTTGGCATGAAATGGGAAGAAATGCACTTATGATTTGTAGTTTTGATGATTAGGAAAAAAAATGGATAATAGAAAAAAGTGAGCTTTTTTGTAATCATAGAATGAGAGATAACTTTGTAATCATACTTATATTTGCTGCAGAGAAAATCAGAAGCTTCTTATTTCTATTTCTTTTTATTCTTTTCCACTGCACTTTTGTTTTTTGTTTTTTTGTTTTCTTTCCTTGTTCTTTTATCTTGTATTTGTTTGTGTTAGTTTTCATGTTCTCTTTAAAACTTTTAATAAGATTTATTAAAACAGCAGCAACAATAACTGTGAGATGGGTTGGGCTGAGAGAGAGTGACTGGCCCCAAATCACCCAGCCAGTTTTCACAGTCTCCTAGTTTCTAGGCCAGCATCTTCACTGCTACACGAGACTCGCTCTCTAATTGTCGACTGAATGAAAAAATTAGGAGGGAACTCAGCAAAGCCACAGGAATCTATGGAAACAGGTTTAAAAACACTGATAGTGAAAAAAGTCCGACACATTTTTAAAGACTCTTTTGATTAAAATGCACAAAGTGGGACAATGTTGTACCAGAAACATCCACATCTTTAACATCAACACTTATTTCCAAGTAGGGCACTGGGACTCACTGGGGACAACTGGTATTCATGAAATATAAAAGGGGGGTGACTCTTACAGGTTAACAGGTACAGTATATCATAATCAGTCGAACAATTTGATAACCAATTATGTAACAGACAAGCCCATATCTCATTTCATCGCTTGTAAGAAATGTTTTCAATTTTTAACTGTACCCAAAGCCAAAAAAACCGTATCCTATCTCTGCATTACTCAGAAATTTTTGTTCCTCACTATATTTTCTCTGGAATTCAGATCAGGCCTCAATAGGATAATGTAGCACTTGGGGAAAAAGATACAAGCCAGGAGACCAGCTCCAGAGGCCAAAATGGAGAAGATCTCCACGGCCACCATGGACTTCCCTTTGGTGCTCAGGTAGGTGGGGAGGAAGGAGATCCAAACACTGCAAAAGATCAGCATGCTAAAAGTAATGAACTTTGCTTCATTAAAGCTGTTGGGCAATTTCCTAGCCAAAAAGGCCACCGTAAAACTGACAAGGGCCAGGAAACCAAGGTAGGCAAGGACAGCATAAAACATTGAAGCTGAGCCTTCCTTACATTCCAAGATGGTCTCTCCTACAAATGAGTTGAAGTCCAAGTTGGGAAACGGGGGAGAGGTTACCAGCCAGGTGGCACAAAGAACTACTTGGACCAGGGGACAGGCTAAGACAATGGAGGTAGTCAGTGGTTTTCCTAAGAGTTTCCTTGTCCTGTTCCCTGGCTTGGTGGCCATGAAGGCCAGAACCACCATGACAGTTTTTGCCAACACAGATGAAATGGCAATGGAGAAAATGATGCCAAAAGCAGTTTGTCGGAGGAGACAGGTGAGCTTCCCCGGTTGACCGATGAACAGGAAGGAACAGAGAAAGCAGAGCAGGAGGGAGACCAGGAGGATGTAGGTGAGATCTCTGTTGTTGGCTTTGACGATTGGTGTGTCACGATGTTTAAGAAAAATTGCCAGGACTGCAGATGTGATCATGGATGGAGATAGAGTGAGAGAAACTAAAGTGTATCCCAGGGTCTCTTGATAGGAAAGGAAGTGGATCTTCTTGGCCATGCAGTCATCTTTGCCCTTGTTAGGGTACTGGTCTTCTGGGCAGGGGTCACAGTGAGCTGCATCTGAAATCAAGAGTCTTTGCCTAAGTATTTTAGGTGTATCTGCCGTGAGCAAATTCCCTCCCCCCAGGTGTCTCAGGGGTGACATTACTGTTCCCTTTCTGCAGTAGCCAGCTCACAGATGGTGATTCATTGACCTACTGTGCAAATTTTGGTGCCCCAAAAAGAGCAAAACATCCTTGGTAGAAGATGAACCTAGAGATCGGTTGGTAACATGCAGGGATCTATGGAGTTCCAATTAAGAAGTCTGCTATGGAGAAAAACCTTGCTAGGAACTCTCCTATTATAGGTTTGTCTACACTATCTATTGGCATGTGTTGAATAGGTATAAAATGAGAGAGGGGGGAGTGGGGAGATTAGAGAGGGAAGGGGCTCTTTGCCTGATCAAAAGTGATTCATAGGGAAATTGGCTTTAGGGGGGGGAAAGGAAAGAATGATCCAGAGGCACAATAGCATTGAGAACGCTGGCTCAATTTCTCTGCTTTATGTTTCAAATCAGTTTTTCCCGTCACAGTCATCAAGACTGTTTTTGCAGGAAGGGTTAGCAGAGATAGGTAGATAGATCTCCTATTTCACTCTACCAATTTTCTTGGAGATTGATATTCCTGACAGGAGATACATGTAGTAAATAATAAAAATTAAGTCTTGAACCCCAACCACACCACACTACTCATTCAGGAAAAAGATCAGTAGTTGTTTTTCTCAGTGTTATGTGATGGTAAGGCTATGAGGGAACCCATCAATTGTGCCCTGAAAGTACCCTGTATTAAATTGCTGAAGAGTAGGAAAAGTTGGCTTTTGTGGGCATGGCAGTTTAGGTGTATAAACTGAAAGAAAAAACTAAATGGATCAGTACAACCAGAGATATGTCGGTATACCATCGGAAGATGGGACTCCCAGGTCGGAAGATGGTCAAAATGCTACTGGGCAGGAACAGAGGATACGTTCAACTAGCCCCAGATGTGATGACGCAGCTAGCTCAAAGCCGAAAGGACGGCTAGCAGCCGACGGTGCTGGTGGTGAACAACGGATCCGATGTTCTAAAGATCAACACACCATAGGAACCTGGAATGTAAGATCTATGAGCCAGGGCAAATTGGTTGTGGTTATTGGTGAGATGTCAAGATTAAATATAGACATTTTGGGTGTCAGTGAACTGAAATGGACTGGAATGGGTCACTTCACATCAGATGACCACCAGATCTACTACTGTGGACAAGAGGACCACAGAAGAAATGGGGTAGCCTTCATAATTAATAATAAAGTGGCTAAAGCAGTGCTTGGATACAATCCAAAAAACGATAGAATGATCTCAATTTGAATTCAGGGTAAGCCATTTAGCATCACAATGATCCAAATCTATGCCCCAACCACAGATGCTGAAGAAGCAGAAGTAGATCAGTTCTATGAGGATTTGCAGCACCTACTGGATAATACACCAAAAAGAGATATTATTTTCATTACAAGAGACTGGAATGCTAAGGTGGGTAGTCAAACGACACCTGGAATTACAGGCAAGCATGGTCTGGGAGAACAAAATGAAGCAGGACATAGGCTGATAGAATTTTGCCAAGACAACTCACTGTGCATAACAAACACTCTCTTCCAACAACCTAAAAGACGACTTTATACATGGACTTCACCAGATGGTTGACACCGAAATCAGATTGACTACATCCTTTGCAGCCAAAGGTGGCAGACATCTATACAGTCGGTAAAAACAAGACCTGGAGCTGACTGTAGTTCAGATCACGAACTTCTTATTGCAAAATTTAGAATTAGACTAAAGAGAATAGGGAAGACCCACAGATCACTTAGATATGAACTCACTAATATTCCGAAGGAATATGCAGTGGAGGTGAAGAATAGATTTAAGGGACTAGATTTAGTAGATAGGGTCCCAGAAGAACTATGGACAGAAGTTCGCAACATTGTTCAGGAGGCGGCAACAAAAAACGTCCCAAAGAAAAAGAAAACCAAGAAGGCAAGATGGCTGTCTAATGAGACAGTGGAAGTAGCCCAAGAAAGAAGGAAAGCAAAAGGCAACAGTGATAGGGGGAGATATGCCCAATTAAATGCAAAATTCCAGAGGTTGGGCAGAAGAGATAAGGAATTATTTTTAAACAAGCAATGTGCGGAAGTGGAAGAAGACAGTAGAATAGGAAGGACAAGAGACCTCTTCCAGAAAATTAGAAACATTGGAGGTAAATTCCAGGCAAAAATGGGTATGATCAAAAACAAAGATGGTAAGGACCTAACAGGAGCAGAAGAGATCAAGAAAAGGGCCCTTTTAAACATCTAAACATCAACCATCACATCTTGGATTTTTATACTTAATTTTATTATATGAGAGTATTTTATTAGGTTGTTTTAATTGTAAGATTTTAATTGTTGTATTTTGTAAACCGCCCAGAGTTCCCTTATGGGGAGATGGAGCGGTATATAAATTGAAACATAAAATAAAATAAAATAAAAAGGTGGCAAGAATATACGGAAGATCTGTATAGGAAGGATAATAATATTCGAGATAGCTTTGACGGTGTGGTCAGTGAGTTAGAGCCAGACATCCTGAAGAGTGAGGTTGAATGGGCCTTAAGAAGCATTGCTAATAACAAGGCAGCAGGAGACGACGGTATCCCAGGTGAACTATTTAAAATCTTGGAAGATGATGCTGTCAAGGTGATGCATGCCATATGCCAGCAAATTTGGAAAACACAAGAATGGCCATCAGATTGGAAAAAATCAACTTATATCCCCATACCAAAAAAGGGAAGCACTAAAGAATGTTCAAACTATCGAACAGTGGTACTTATTTCACATGCCAGTAAGGTAATGCTCAAGATCTTGCAAGGTAGACTCCAGCGATTCATGGAGCGAGAATTGCCAGATGTACAAGCTGGGTTTTGAAAAGGCAGAGGAACTAGAGACCAAATTGCCAATATCCGCTGGATAATGGAGAAAGCCAGGGAGTTTCAGAAAAACATCTATTTTTGTTTTATTGACTATTCTAAAGCCTTTGACTGTGTGGATCATAACAAATGGTGGCAAGTTCTTGTTGGTATGGGGATACCAAGTCATCTTGTCTACCTCCTGAGGAATCTGTGTAACGACCAAGTAGCAACGGTAAGAACAGAGCACGGAACAACGGACTGGTTTAAGATTGGGAAAGGAGTACGGCAGGGTTGTATACTCTCACCCTACCTATTCAACCTGTATGCAGAACACATCATGCGACATGCTGGGCTTGAGGAATCCAAGGCTGGAGTTGAAATCGCTGGAAGAAACATTAACAATCTCAGATACGCAGATGATACCACTTTGATGGCTGAAAGCGAGGAGGAGTTGGGGAGCCTTATGGCGAAGGTGAAAGAAGAAAGTGCAAAAGCTGGGTTGCAGTTAAACCTTAAAAAAACCAAGATTATGGCAACCATGTTGATTGATAACTGGCAAATAGATGGAGAAAAAGTGGAGGCAGAGACAGACTTTGTATTTCTAGGCGCAAAGATTACTGCAGACGCTGACTGCAGCCAGGAAATCAGAAGACGCCTACTTCTTGGGAGGAGAGCAATGGCAAATCTTGATAAAATAGTTAAGAGCAGAGACATCACACCGACAACAAAGGTCCGCATAGTTAAAGCAATGGTATTCCCTGTAGTAACCTATGGCTGTGAGAGCTGGACCATAAGGAAGGCTGAGCGAAGGAAGATAGATGCTTTTGAACTGTGGTGTTGGAGGAAAATTCTGAGAGTGCCTTGGACTGCAAGAAGATCAAACCAGTCCATGCACCAGGAAACAAAGCCAGACTGCTCACTTTAGGGAATGATATTAAAGGCAAAACTGAAGTACTTTGGCCACATAATGCAAAGACAGGATACCCTGGAGAAGATGCTGATGCTAGGGAAAGCGGAAGGGAAAAGGAAGAGGGGCCGACCAAGGGCAAGATGGATGGGTGATATTCTGGAGGTGATGGACTCGACCGTGGGGGAGCTGGGGATGGCGACGACTGACAGGAAGCTCTGGTGTGGGCTGGTCCATGAAGTCACGAAGAGTCGGAAGCGACTGAACGAATAAACAACAACTGAAAGATTTTTCTGAAAACTAGGAATAATTTCAAGCATATCAATCCTACCAAAAATTACCAAAAAAAAAAACCCTTAATATTTTTATCAACTGAATAGTTTCCTTCACCCAGGAAGATCTGCACTTGAAGGAACTCCTGAAGTTTGCCCTACCTGTCTGGTTAGAATTGGTCCCTTCTGGACAAGGGTCACATTGGTAGCAGCAAACCTGCTGGCCCTCTGGAACACTTCTCCTCTCCCCTCCATGGCACCTCTTGATGCCACACCTGGCAAAGGGTACCTTCTAAGAGAGAAAAGAAGAAGGCTTGAGAAGGCTTAAGCAATGAGCACACATCATTTATTCATTTCCACATTCCCATTTCCATCTTCAGAATAACTTCAAAGGAACTTGTTCACCATGGTATAACATGAAGCAGGAACAGCTTTTGGAGGAACTCATGAAAGTGACATTCCTGACCCCCCAATCGATGCTGGGGATAGGAACTGGGACATCTGCATGCAAAGCAAGACCTGTGACATCAGACGTTCATCTTCCCATTGGTAACAGACACTGGTTGGGGGCAGAAAGGATAGTGGGGAACCCTCCAATTCCTGCTCTGAAACTACCTTCAACAGCTTTAAATTCTGTGAGGAGAACAGGACTGACAGTCCTCATTCCTCAGGAGTGGGAAAGTCAGGCTGGGGTAACAGGACAGTTTAGGTCCATGCATGCAACCTTTTCTCTGAAAACTAAGAAAACTTCAATGCATCTCAAATCTATCAGAAATTGAAGTCAAAACTTCATATTTCAATCAATGGAATGGCTTCCTTGATCCTGGAAGATCTGCAGTGGAAGGGGCTCCTGGGGTTTGCTCTACCTGTCTGATTAGAAATGGCCCCTTCTAGACAAGGAATACATTGGTAGCAGCAAACCTGCTGTCCCTCTGGAACGTTTCTCCTCTGCCCTGCATGGCACCTCTTCCTCCCACACCTGGCAAAGGGCACCTTCTAAGAGAGAAAAGAAGAATGCTTGAGATGGCCTAAGCAATGAGCACACATCACTTATTAATTTCCACATTCCCATTTCCATCTTAGGAATGTCTTCAAAAGAACTGGTTCACCATGGTTTAACATGAAGCAGGAACATCTTTTTGGGGAATTCAGGCCAGTGACATTTCTCACCTTCCAATCAATACCGGAGGTAGGAACTGGGGCTTCTACATGCAAAATAAGTCCTGTGACATTCGGCTGCAGCCTTTCTAGAACAAAGAATCCTGAGGATCCAACTGAACAGGAACTGTGCATGGAGTTCTCTTTTCCATGCTCTAATTGCACCCTGGGGTTCCAGCAGGAGTTTCTCCCAATCCCAACTCTTAGTGAACACAGTACATTACAGACCTCAAATGTGTTACATGCAAAACATGTAGAGAGCTGGACCATAAGGAAGGCTGAACGAAGGAAGATAGATGCTTTTGAACTGCGGTGCTGGAGGAAAATTCTGAGAGTGCCTTGGACTGCAAGAAGATCAAACCAGTCCATACTCCAGGAAATCAAGCCAGACTGCTCACTTGAGGGAATGATCTTAAAGGCAAAACTGAAGTACTTTGGCTATATAATGAGAAGACAGGATACCCTGGAGAAGAAGCTGATGCTAGGGAAAGTGGAAGGCAAAAGGAAGAGGGGCCGACCAAGGGCAAGATGGATGGATGATATTCTGGAGGTGACGGACACAACCGTGGGGGAGCTGGGGATGGTGACGGCCGACAGGAAGCTCTGGCGTGGGCTGGTCCATGAAGTCACGAGGAGTCGGAGACGACTGAATGAATAAACAACAACAAAATCCAAAAATGCTAGAGAATTGCTGGAAGCTTGGCACTCAGACAAAGCAGCCATCAACAGACTCATAGAGGTAAACAACATTTACATACCATTCATAAGAGACAATAGAAAAGCCAGAAGACCAGAACACCTCTTGGCCAGCAATCAACAACAAGATATGCAAAGATTAACAGCAATATTTTCAAACAACACAATAGACCCTAATCAAGGAATTATTAACTCAGTCAATCAACCAAGCAGCACACAACAACCCAATCAAGGTACTACTAAGGAGAGTACAACACCCCCACCAACACAGGCAGGACAAGCCAGGGTACATAAACAGACAGCAAGTTCCACTCCCTTTTCGCACTGAAGATGTTGCCTAGCCTGGCAATGAAACGTCTGCAAGAAAACAACAAGGCTCAGAGAGCACCAAGGACTCCACTATGAATAGAGGCCAGGGATTGGAACTGGGACTTCGTAAGGATGCAATTAAATGGGAACATTCCATGGAGTTCACTGTTTCCTGCTCTAATAGCATCCTCGGTTTCCAGCAGGAGTTTTTCCCAATCCCAACCCTTCTTGGACATGCCACAATTCAGACGTGAATGCATTACATGAAAAGATGGTCTTGAATCAGAGGGCAGTCATCTTTTCTGATTCAATAAACATTTTTTTTCAGAAGAATATTGTGCATCTGCAAGAGAGATTGAATGTTTCCCTAAATTCAGAGCATTTCCTTCCACCTCACCTTTGTGGCCCATATGATTGCATCAGAGTTGATATTGAAATCATGGCCTGAGGGAGCCCCAGGATGTATTTGCCCAACTTTCACAGGGACAAAGGACTGATTGGCGAGGAAAAGCCAGTTGAGAAGATCATGATGAGCTGATCCCAGTCCATTTTCTGAAAATGAGATTACATTTCCAGCACTGTCGTTGAACCGGACATTCTTCAAATAGGCAAGAAGCTGAAAGAAAAGAGACCCTGAGAAATTGAGGTAACTGTCTAGAAATCAGAAATGAGACATCATGGCTTCCATCATTCTGTAGTGACCATCAACTTAGAAAATTGCAATACGTTAATCAAGAAACACGAATGGGAAGCTGGTTCTCTAAAGATGCTTAGAAAGGACAAATAGCCACAGAGATTACCTGCCACGACTGGACATTGGATATCCTCTTTCCAAGCCTCATCATGGTTGGTCGTGCTCCTGATCCATACATTGCTTGTAATGCGTGTGCCACAGAATAAATGGCATTGTAGATGTTGTAACTTTCACCTGTCATGCTCCTTTCAAAAATGTAAGATGGTACATTCTGTAAATTCTCCTTCCCTGTACATGCTTTTATCCCCTTTGGAGGGGTTTCACTTGATTTCAGGAAACTGCAGGCAAAGAGCCATTTCCACCATTGTGGGAGAAAGACATCTCCTTGTGGGTTCAAGGGGTCTAAAGACAGGAGGAAGTGCCTGAATTCTGAGTCAGCACGAGTATGGTCCCTCAAATGCAAAGCACCATGGAAAGGCTTTAGAGTTTCTCGAGTTATTTGAGATGCCTTTGTGGTAATTTTCCAATTGGAAGTCAGGATCCAAACTTTTCCAAATGAAGTCATAGTCCGTTGTTCATAAACAAGCAGAATCAAGTATGTAATTGTAACAGTACTGGAGTCTCCAAACAGAATAATCACTTCAGCTTTAAACCAAGTTTGGGGAATATGTAGTATGGCTAGTGGAATACCAAAATGGTTACATTTCAAGATTTCTGTGAAGGCCAAACATATCTCATTCTGCTTGAGCATTGGTATCAGGGATGAGATGAAATCTGCTCCACTGTCATTCTCAGGGGCCACAATCCCAACCCAGTTCCACTGGAAATGCAGGAGCAGCTGGACTAAACCCATATTCTGAGCAAATTCATAGGAATTAATGTGGAAAAAGGAAGGAAAAACAGTTCTGTCTCCCTCAGTGAACTTGACGAAGTCAAAACCAAGCTGCAGAAAAGGAGAGTTTTGTTTTACAAATGAATTTTTCAAGACAAGGTCAAATGCTATTCTGATGTTAAGGGTCACCACCCTGTGGTTTATTGTCTGACCTGCCAGGCTGACTCACATTGAGTAGCAATGCTTCTTCCCTCCTAAAGAAGAGTCACCACTGACCTAGTTTTCCTGGCTCTGGCTTCTGAGAAGCCAAGGGAACAAACCAACATCCTGATTCAAAGAAAAAATAGGAAAGAATTCATCCAGGAAAGTATTTCAGAAATAAGTTATTATTTAGCTCTTTGGGATGGGGGTATAAAGAAATGTATCCTGACACATAAAATATACAAATGAATTCAACTGTAGCATGGGTTCCCCAAATCACATACTCCTGATGTCCCCCCAAAATAATTTTGGCTTCATCTTTGTCTGCTGTGTGCAGTTCTGTTCTTTGTCTTCTGTGTAGTGTATCCAAAGGAACCCCCTTACCTGTGGGACCTTGAGGATGCTGAAGATGGAGGCCATCTGCCTTGAGGATTTGGGGTTGAGATCTCCAATGACGGAGAGGAGGGTGTCCTGCTTGTCACATTTGTAGTTTGGAATCATTTGGCCTCGTGTGGAAAGCAGAGAGAAGGTGTTGATGGAAATCCTCCTCACAGACTGGCTATTGTCAAAGATACGGAAGCCGAGTGTGATGTTGGGGAGGAGAACCAAATCCTTGTTGATCTTTGTTACTGCAAGTACCAAGGCCAGAAACAGCTGGTAGTTCTGGAGTGTAATGCTACAATGAGAAAACATTTGGAAATATTACAGGGAAGCTTGTGTGGAATTAAATGCAGGACCCAAAGCAAATAATCAAGGCTGAACTGCAGTATTTCATTTTGAAGAGCTTTTTCAGCTCTGGGAACCATTGCTGTTCACAATATTCCACTGTAGGTCACAACATAGACTTCCTAAAGCCGTTACAAAAGAGCACTAATGATTCGAAAACTGGGTTTGCCTTTTTTACAACACCTCCACAGTCTAAATGGATTGGCCATTTCTTTGAGTTTTCCACCATTATTTTATGTCCAAATCTGTAATTTAAGTCAACTTCTTCACTAGGCCAGCACAGTTTCTAATAAGTACCCCATTGCTTATTTTTTATGCTGTTTATCATCTTCCTACTGAAGAGTCCTGGGAAACTGGAACATTCTAGCCTATTTTTTGTGTTTGGCTCTTTATCAATAAAAGCACCAAGGCTCCTGAACTGCACCAGGACATTGCAAACATCACTAGAATAAGAATTTCTGAAAGAAGTCCCTGAACCCAAAACAGACAGACAATCTTCTATCCCTTTCCCCTCCAGGTGAAATTTACCCTCTAAAAATTTCGATGAGTGATGGGTGCTGGTGAAATGTTTTCATTGTAGTCTCCAAAAAGGTTCCCATGGGCAAATTTCCCCCAATAATGAGATCACCAGGCCTGTAATACTCCTCCATAGTGTTTAATCGGTTCTGCAAAGGGTTCCTCGGTACACATACACTTTGCATCATCTTATGAGTTGTTGAAGGCAAGATCCAGAAGAGAAGCAACAGCAGGTGACGCCACTCATTCATTATTCTTGAATTACCTCCTAGATCAAAAATCAATGTTTATTGAGAACCTGAAATGCAAGTGGCCCCCACAAAATCTCACCAAGTCTTTAGCACAAAAGAAGCAGGCTGTGTCACTTGGATGGCTCACAGCAATTTTATATCAAGTGTGCTTTCTCTTACCTGTGTTTGAGCTATCACCCAAGAGAATGTTGAGGCCAGTTAAGTTTCACTGTTTGCAGGAAATGACCTGTTTTCAAGACAAGCTAAGCTGACATGTCCACGGCCCCTTGGGAGACCTCAGAGCAAATTTATCTTAATATGTTTTATCTTGGGTACCTTTTACAGTCATCCCACTGGTGATACCTTAAGAATCACTGTTATTCTGATAATTGCTAGGAAGAGTAACATCCTTCCCACTTAGCAATAGCTTCTCTTCATACACCAGAAGGGGGAAAACATGTTGGTTTCTCTTGTTGTTGATCCACAGGGCAGATGCAGTTGAGAGTCGGGGTGCAGGTGGGTATTCGGCCCTGACCACCTGCACCCAAGATGGAGTCTGGCCTGTGCCATAGTTTGTTGAGATAGAGAGAGGGCTAAGTGGCAATGTGGCAATCAGTTGTAGCCTTGTAAATGTGTGTAAAAATGTCAGTGTTTGGATGGAAGATATGGTTTATTTATGCCATATGACAGGGATGAGATTCAAAGCTAATTCTCCTTTAGTCCTTAAAAAGAAAGAAGCATGTGGGTCACTTGAGATGCCGTGCTAATTTAACCTCTGCAGGAGTGTTGCCTAACAACTGGTCAGAGCCCAAGAAATTTGTCTGCTCCATCTGGTGGGAGAAGAATACCATCAACCATATTCTTCTAGACTTGCTGCATAGAGCGAGATGGGGGACATGGTGCTTTATGGCTCTTCATTTTTCTCTCCAGCTAATTCCAGTCAGTGTGGGTTGACCCTGAAACAAAATTTTAGGGCTACCCCAAGGCTTCACATTGGCACCCATCCTTTTTCATGTCTCCATGTGGCCGCTGGGGTAGGTCATTTCTCTGTTAGAGGTCAGCTATCATCACCAGGCTGCACACCTGTACATATGGCCAATAAAGGGATGCTGACCATGTCTCATCCCAATGCCTAGAGTCTGTTGGGGTATGGATGGGGAGGAAGAGGGTCAGCCTCAATCCTGTCAAATCAAGGGGTTGTCAGGGCTTGATGTCCCGGTTCTTTCCCTCTTTTGTCCTGCATGGATTTGCACTGCCGCAGTTGGGACTGGTGCACAATCTGGGGGACTTCCTGGACTCTCAGCTCCTGGCTGAGGAGCAGATGGCACCTATGGCCAGGTAGGTTTTTGCACCAATTTATCCTTTACAATACTTGCGCCTGTTCCTGGATTGAGTGTTCTCTTCCTAGTCCCTCATGTCTTAGTCATCTCATGGCTGGATTGTTGCAATGGGCTCTCCATGGGGCTGCCCTTGAAAACCACTTGGAAGCTACATATTGTCAGCATGTGGCAGCACGAGGAGTGATGGGCAGTTGGCCTCCAGAGGCAATTATGTTGCTGGATATCACCTATCAATCCTACATGACATAATGACTTGGTATCTTCGGGACCTCCAATCTCCTGTAGCTTTACTGTTTTTCCCCCAAGATTCATCTTGTCTCCCCTGTCTTAAACTGGAAACATCAAACTAGAGGTTGTAAAGTATTAGAAATGTTTTCTTTGAGTAAATCCATAGCCACAGACCTAGTCCTGAGATTTCTTGAATAGAATCTGATCATAGTCAGGACACATATTTTAAGGGCTTCTTTGAAGAAGGTGAAGTGAGGGTTTATTTGAAAAGCAAAAGTTCCCCAAACTTGGGTGGCTTGACATTTCAGCTGTCCTGGTGTTTTATAAAAATTAGGAGCACAAGACATGTGACCAAAGAAAGGAAAAAACTAGAAAAGCTGAATGTTTATGTAATGACCCTGACTTCAATGCCCAAATAAACACTTCTCCATGCACTTCATTGAAATGCAGAATAAGCTTTATTAAGGTTACGTGTAAATCAAAGCACTCCCAGAGATCCAAATGCTGGATTCCGGTCAAATGCTCCAACTTACCTCTCCCCCCTGTGCTAATTTCTCCATGCCTATGATGTCAATTGTTAGAAGTAAATTTTATCTTACCAGATTCGTTCCTGAGCAGGGAGTAAGGAAACTAACGAATTGCATGAAGTTAGGAGTTTTTTCACCCAAGAGCAAAAGCAACGACAGCAAGCTGTTAGGTGGGCGGCTGTGCAGGACCCCCTTCCTACAGCACATTATATAGATTCCATTCAACTCCTCCTTTAGAAGACCACCCCTTACTCAGTTACCCATACTCCACCTTACCCTCATTCCATATTAGGAATTTCCTTCCTTCACTCCATATTAGGGACTTCCTTCCATCCTTGCTAGGGCCCCTTGACCATTATTAAACAATATCTTGTGTGTGGAATCCTGGCAGGGCAGGTTTGGAGGCAGCAAGGCACAAGGCAGGTACTAGGACCTGCGTGGAATCCTGGCAGGTCTTGTAGGCAGCAGCAGCCACGACACACCCAGGGACTGCAGCTGACACACTAACGTGTTGCGACACACAGTTTGGAAAACTCTGGTCTAGATAAACCAATACCCCTTGATATAAATTTCATGCAAACCTCATTAATTAAGCTCATGAACACTCCAGGCCCTCCAAACGGCATGATTCAATATTGGAAACATCCAAATTGACAATTAAAAGCAGTTTTCCATTCATCCCCTTCCCGTATGTGTACTCTAAAGTACGCCTCTCTCAGATCCAATTTAGTAAAAAAATTTCCTTTGGTAAGGTGAGCCAACATGTCTTTTAGCAAAGGCAATGGGTATTGATTGGAAATACATATGGCATTTAACCCTCTATAATCAGTACACAATCTTAATGAGCTATCTTTCTTTTTCTTAAATAACACAGGAGCCGCCATGGGCAAAGTGGATGGTTCAATAAAGCCCCTCTCAAAGTTTTTATCAATGAACTTCCTAAGTTCTTGTAGTTCTTTGTGGGTCATGGAGTATAGTTTAGACTTTGGTAGGACTGCCCCAGTTTCCAGTTCAATAGCACAGTCAGTTTTGCAATGAGGAGGAAATTGGTTTGATTCCGCTTCAACAAATACCACTTGCACTTCCTCATGTTGCCCAGGAATCTCTGCCTCCAGAGCTGTTTGATTTTCCATTTCAACCCCAGCAGCCCCGATCTCAGTTCCAAGGTGCATGCCTTCAATTTCTAACCCTCCATATGACCCATCGGCAAAGTCCATCTCCCCCAACACCCAATCAATATATGGATTTCATTCCCTTAGCAATTTCAACCCTAAAACTAAAGGCTGGTTAGCTATTGGTGCTAAAATAAACCTTAAAATCTCTTGATGTGTCCCAATAGTCATTTTTACGGCTTCTGTGTAATATTCCACTGGGCCCCCTTTCATATCAGACCCATCAAGTTGGCAGAATATTATCAACACCTTAAGTTTATACAATTTCAGTCTTAGTCCTGTTACTATAGCCGGATGAATTAAGCACCTACTGTAGATAACCCAAGTCCAGCATAGCTAATAAACTAGCTTGCTCCCTCCCATCCAAAGTCTCGATTTTTACCTTAACTTGCATGGTAGGACAATCACCACTCACAAGTGGATCTGCGTCCCTATCTGCAAATGCCTGTCCCCCAGCGTATCTCAGGACAGGCAGTTGGAATTTCCTGCCGGCAAAAATTCTTCATCTGTAGAATCGTTTTCTCCGTTGAATAATTCCATTTTGCTTTGCTCCTCAATGGCTATGGCGGCCCCTTTTCTCTTTGGCTGTGGTGGTTTAACTCCTTTGGTCTCCAGTTTCTTCTTTGTGATGTAGGTAATTTGCGGGCAATTGCTAATGCAATGACCCTCTTTGCCACATTTAAAACATAGTCCACTTTTAGCTTGACATTCTTTTTCCTCTTTCCATGCTTTTTGACTAGTTGGCTTTTTAGGTGGTGGAGCAGCCCCCATTACTCTTTTGGCCAGTATCTGGAACTGTTTATTCAACCTGATTTGTAGTCTGGTGTTTTCCGCTTTTCCAGCTAATTGAATCCACTCATCTAATGTTTCAGGATCCCCTCTGCCTGCTGCCATTTCCAGAATTTCCGGCTTTAACCCCATCTGGAAATATTTGATTTGGAAAATTTCTGGCCAGTCAGGCAATTGACTTATAAGTTTTTTAAATTCCATGGCATATTCTGTCACTGTACGATTCCCTTGTCTTAACTGCTGTTACTCAACTCGAACGGACATCTTTGACAAGGTATCTTCAAATCTGTTTCGTAATGCCATCATAAAAGAGTTGAATGTTAATGGTTCTTTGGCATTTGTATCATGCATGGCTACCAACCAATTGGCTGCCTCTCCCTCCATGAAACTCGACACGTACCTCACTTTAGCATCCTCATTGGCAAAGGATTCCTCAAACACTTCCATGAACCCTCTCACATGGTTCACGAAGCACGTGGGGTTTTCTGGATCACCATCAAAATGCATCTTTAATTTATTAACAGTCATAGATTTAGCTGGAATAGAGAGTGTTCTCACCTTGGAAGGTACGCTTGGAGCAAGCAGGCTGAAGCACTTTTCAGGTTCGGATGCTTCTTCTTCTTCACGTCCCCCCAATGCATCACTTTCCACTGAGGTCATCATCGGGCTGGTCGCTTGTTGGCTAGTTTTTCCCCCTTCTTGTTTCTGTAAGATTTGTTGCAAGGTCTTGTTCATCATAGCCATCTGTTGACTGATGGTTTCCAATTCAAAATCCATTTGGGACGTCTTTGCCTCTAAAGAGCCCACCATTTGCTATTGGGTTACACGTTTCTTAGTAGCGCATTTGCCGATTTCAGGCTTCAGACCACCTCCAATCGCCATGGACCACTCCACTCATGTTTTCAGAGTTTGCATCACTGGGATCTCAATGGCCTCACCGATGTTCCCCACATCTCCCTTCTTGGATTTCTTTTTCCGGTCACTTTTTGCTTCAAATGCAACCGATTTTTCTTCCTTCGGGACTACTCCACTGGCCCTGGAAGTACTTGGCTGCTCAGTCTCCTCTGCTTGTGGTTGTTCAGCAGAGTCTTCCATCTTATTAGTTTCTGACATGCAAATAGTCAGTAGATAGGTGGTAAGTGGTCGATTCTCAATGATAAGTCTCTCTGTGGGTTCAGTAGGAGCCTCGTAAAAAATCAACATACATTTGGGAGGATCTTCTAGATGCTAGGTTGAAGATTCTTGGCTTGGTTTTAACAGGCTGCAATGGGGAACAGGATGATTTTCCTCATGTTTTTGTTGTTGTTGTTGTTCAGTCATTTAGTCGTGTCCGACTCTTCATGACCTCATGGACCATAGCACGCCAGGCCTTCCTGTCCTCCACTGTCTCCAGGAGTTTACTCAAATTCATGTTCATTACATCGGTGATGCTATCTAACCATCTCATCCTCTGCCGTCCCCTTCTCCTTTTGCCTTCAGTCTTTCCCAGCATCAGGGTCTTTTCCAGTGAGTCCTCTCTCCGCATTAGGTGGCCAAAGTATTTGAGCTTCAGCTTCAGTATCTGTCCTTCCAATGAGCAGTCAGGGTTGATTTCCTTTAGGATTGACTGATTTGACCTCCTTGCAGTCCAAGGGACTCTTAAGAGTCTTCTCCAGCATGTTTTTATGGAATTCCAATTGTACAGTTACATGATTTATAACTTTCACAAAAAGGAAAGGACCCACATATTTAGGTCCCAGTTTCTTGGAGGGTTGGTTGGACTTAAGAAATTTTGTGGATAGGTACACATTCTCGCCCACTTTCATTGGCCATTCTGGCACTCTCTTATGACCAGTGAATTTTTTATAAGTTTCTTTGGCTTCCTGTAAAGCTTTCAAAATGACTGGCCAATTGCTGGTAACTTTTTGGATCTATTCATCAGCTAATATTGGGTCTGTCTGGTTCTGAGAGTTCTTTTGTGGTAATTCTGGAATAGACACAAAGTCCTGTTCAGTTGCAATTTGGAAAGGTGAAAATCCTGTACTTTGGTGTACTGCATTATTATATGCCACCTCAGCAAAAGGTAACAAATCCACCGAATCATTCTCTTGATAACTGATGTAACATCTTCTGTATTGTTCTAACACAGAGATCAGTCATTCAGTTGCTCTGTCCATCTGGGGGTGGTGGGAGGAGCTTAATCCTTGCTTTGTCCCTATCAATTGCAGGAACACTTTCCAGAATTTTGAAGGAAATTGGACTCCCGGTCGCTAATTACTCTGGGAGCCCATGCAACCAATAGATATGCTGGATGGACAATTTGGCTGGTTTACCTGCTGTCGGTAAAAACAAGACCTGGAGCTGACTGTAGTTCAGATCACGAACTTCTTATTCCAAAATTTAGAATCAGACTAAAGAGAATAGGGAAGACCCACAGATCAGTTAGATATGAGCTCACTAATATTCCTAAGGAATATGCAGTGGAGGTGAATAATAGATTTGAGGGACTAGATTTAGTAGATAGGGTCCCGGAAGAACTATGGACAGAAGTTCGCAACATTGTTCAGGAGGCGGCAACAAAAAACGTCCCAAAGAAAAAGAAAACCAAGAAGGCAAGATGGCTGTCTGCTGAGACACTGGAAGAAAGCAAAAGGCAACAGTGATAGGGGGAGATATGCCCAATTAAATGCAAAATTCCAGAGGTTAGCCAGAAGAGATAAGGAATTATTTTTAAACAAGCAGTGTGCAGAAGTGGAAGAAGACAAGAAGTAGCAACGGTAAGAACAGAGCACGGAACAACGGACTGGTTTAAGATTGGGAAAGGAGTATGGCACGGTTGTATACTCTCACCCTACCTATTCAACCTGTACGCAGAACACATCATGCGACGTGCTGGGGTTGAGGAATCCAAGGCTGGAGTTAAAATAGCTGGAAGAAACATTAACAATCTTAGATATGCAGATGATACCACTTTGATGGCTGAAAGCGAGGAGGAGTTGAGGAGCCTTATGACGAAGGTGAAAGAAGAAAGTGCAAAAGCTGGGTTGCAGTTAAACCTCAAAAAAAACCAAGATTATGGCAACCAGCTTGATTGATAACTGGCAAATAGAGGGAGAAAAAGTGGAGGCAGTGACAGACTTTGTATTTCTAGGCGCAAAGATTACTGCAGAAGCTGACTGCAGCCAGGAAATCAGAAGACGTCTACTTCTTGGGAGGAGAGCAATGGCAAATCTTGATAAAATAGTTAAGAGCAGAGACATCACACTGACAACAAAGGTCCGCATAGTTAAAGCAATGGTATTCCCTGTAGTAACCTATGGCTGTGAGAGCTGGACCATAAGGAAGGCTGAACGAAGGAAGATAGATGCTTTTGAACTGTGGTGTTGGAGGAAAATTCTGAGAGTGCCTTGGACTGCAAGAAGATCAAACCAGTCCATACTCCAGGAAATCAAGCCAGACTGCTCACTTGAGGGAATGATATTAAAGGCAAAACTGTAGTAGTTTGGCTATATAATGAGAAGACAGGATACCCTGGAGAAGAAGCTGATGCTAGGGAAAGTGGAAGGCAAAAGGAAGAGGGGCCGACCAAGGGCAAGATGGATGGATGATATTCTGGAGGTGACGGACACAACCGTGGGGGAGCTGGGGATGGTGACGGCCGACAGGAAGCTCTGGCGTGGGCTGGTCCATGAAGTCACGAAGAGTCGGAAACGACTGAACAAATAAACAACAACAAAATCCAAAAATGCTAGAGAATTGCTGGAAGCTTGGCACTCAGACAAAGCAGCCATCAACAGACTCATAGAGGTAAACAACATTTACATACCATTCATAAGAGACAATAGAAAAGCCAGAAGACCAGAACACCTCTTGGCCAGCAATCAACAACAAGATATGCAAAGATTAACAGCAATATTTTCAAACAACACAATAGACCCTAATCAAGGAATTATTAACTCAGTCAATCAACCAAGCAGCACACAACAACCCAATCAAGGTACTACTAAGGAGAGTACAACACCCCCACCAACACAGGCAGGACAAGCCAGGGTACATAAACAGACAGCAAGTTCCACTCCCTTTTCGCACTGAAGATGTTGCCTAGCCTGGCAATGAAACGTCTGCAAGAAAACAACAAGGCTCAGAGAGCACCAAGGACTCCACTATGAATAGAGGCCAGGGATTGGAACTGGGACTTCGTAAGGATGCAATTAAATGGGAACATTCCATGGAGTTCACTGTTTCCTGCTCTAATAGCATCCTCGGTTTCCAGCAGGAGTTTTTCCCAATCCCAACCCTTCTTGGACATGCCACAATTCAGACGTGAATGCATTACATGAAAAGATGGTCTTGAATCAGAGGGCAGTCATCTTTTCTGATTCAATAAACATTTTTTTTCAGAAGAATATTGTGCATCTGCAAGAGAGATTGAATGTTTCCCTAAATTCAGAGCATTTCCTTCCACCTCACCTTTGTGGCCCATATGATTGCATCAGAGTTGATATTGAAATCATGGCCTGAGGGAGCCCCAGGATGTATTTGCCCAACTTTCACAGGGACAAAGGACTGATTGGCGAGGAAAAGCCAGTTGAGAAGATCATGATGAGCTGATCCCAGTCCATTTTCTGAAAATGAGATTACATTTCCAGCACTGTCGTTGAACCGGACATTCTTCAAATAGGCAAGAAGCTGAAAGAAAAGAGACCCTGAGAAATTGAGGTAACTGTCTAGAAATCAGAAATGAGACATCATGGCTTCCATCATTCTGTAGTGACCATCAACTTAGAAAATTGCAATACGTTAATCAAGAAACACGAATGGGAAGCTGGTTCTCTAAAGATGCTTAGAAAGGACAAATAGCCACAGAGATTACCTGCCACGACTGGACATTGGATATCCTCTTTCCAAGCCTCATCATGGTTGGTCGTGCTCCTGATCCATACATTGCTTGTAATGCGTGTGCCACAGAATAAATGGCATTGTAGATGTTGTAACTTTCACCTGTCATGCTCCTTTCAAAAATGTAAGATGGTACATTCTGTAAATTCTCCTTCCCTGTACATGCTTTTATCCCCTTTGGAGGGGTTTCACTTGATTTCAGGAAACTGCAGGCAAAGAGCCATTTCCACCATTGTGGGAGAAAGACATCTCCTTGTGGGTTCAAGGGGTCTAAAGACAGGAGGAAGTGCCTGAATTCTGAGTCAGCACGAGTATGGTCCCTCAAATGCAAAGCACCATGGAAAGGCTTTAGAGTTTCTCGAGTTATTTGAGATGCCTTTGTGGTAATTTTCCAATTGGAAGTCAGGATCCAAACTTTTCCAAATGAAGTCATAGTCCGTTGTTCATAAACAAGCAGAATCAAGTATGTAATTGTAACAGTACTGGAGTCTCCAAACAGAATAATCACTTCAGCTTTAAACCAAGTTTGGGGAATATGTAGTATGGCTAGTGGAATACCAAAATGGTTACATTTCAAGATTTCTGTGAAGGCCAAACATATCTCATTCTGCTTGAGCATTGGTATCAGGGATGAGATGAAATCTGCTCCACTGTCATTCTCAGGGGCCACAATCCCAACCCAGTTCCACTGGAAATGCAGGAGCAGCTGGACTAAACCCATATTCTGAGCAAATTCATAGGAATTAATGTGGAAAAAGGAAGGAAAAACAGTTCTGTCTCCCTCAGTGAACTTGACGAAGTCAAAACCAAGCTGCAGAAAAGGAGAGTTTTGTTTTACAAATGAATTTTTCAAGACAAGGTCAAATGCTATTCTGATGTTAAGGGTCACCACCCTGTGGTTTATTGTCTGACCTGCCAGGCTGACTCACATTGAGTAGCAATGCTTCTTCCCTCCTAAAGAAGAGTCACCACTGACCTAGTTTTCCTGGCTCTGGCTTCTGAGAAGCCAAGGGAACAAACCAACATCCTGATTCAAAGAAAAAATAGGAAAGAATTCATCCAGGAAAGTATTTCAGAAATAAGTTATTATTTAGCTCTTTGGGATGGGGGTATAAAGAAATGTATCCTGACGCATAAAATATACAAATGAATTCAACTGTAGCATGGGTTCAATAAAGCGACTGAACGAATAAACAACAGGTAAGCTGGCACAAGGAATGAAATGAGCTTGCTTTGAAAACAAATCAGTAACCACCCAAATTACTGTCTTCTTGTTACTGTCAGGCAGTTCAGCTATAAAGTCCATAGCAATCTGCTTCCATGGTTTAGTAGGGTTTGTTAGTTCCTGAAGAAAACCCCTAGGTTTGCCTCCCTGTTGTTTGGCTGTTGCACAGATTGGGTAGCTGTTCACATACTCTCTCACATCTCTTCTGATGGAGGACCACCAAAACTGTCATCTCATTAAATGCAATGTTTTTATGAACCCAAAATGGCCGGCAGATTTAGAATCATGGCTTCTCTCTAAAATCTTTTTTCTCATGGCTTTTGGAATGTACAATCAATCCCTGCTGCACCAAAGTTCTTGGTTTTCCTTCAAATTTTGCTTATTGTCTTGTAACCACTCATCTTTTTGTAACTCTTCTTTCAGTTCTTGTAGAATCCACCCGTCTAAATCTGGGATTGTCTCTATTTTCTGACTTCGTATTACTGCTAACAATCCCAACTGTTGGGGTGAAATTACAGAGTCTACCACCTCTATTTGGCTATTATGTTGAGGTAACCTTGACAAAGCATCTGCCAAAAAGTTTTTTCCCCTCAGGCAAGTACTTCAGAGGGAAGTTAAATAGACTGAAGAATTCCACCCACCTCAGTTGTTTGGGATTCAATTTTCGGGGTAATTTGAAAGCCTCCAAATTTTTGTGATTGGTCCATACTTCAAATGGGCAGGGGGACCCCTCTAATAGGTGTCTCCATATTGCCAGGGCATGCTTTACAGCAAAAGCTTCTTTTTCCCAAACATGCCACCTCCTCTCTGCATCTGAGAATTTTTTGGAAATATAAGCACATGCTCTTAATGCCCTGTTCTTATCATGCTGTAAGATAACTGACCCAATTGCAACGTCTGAGGCATCTTTGTACTATGAATGGTTTTAAAGTATCAGGGTGCTTTAGAATGGGCTCTGCATTACACAATACTCAAAACAACCAAGTTGGCAATTAAATGCTGTTTTCCAGTCGTCTCCTTCTTGGATGCGCACTCTGAAATAAGCTTCCCTCAGATCTAATTTAGAAAATATTTTCCCTTTTGACAAATGTGCCAACCTATCTTTCACCAAAGGCACTGGGTATTGGTTCGAGGTAAAGATTGCATTCAAACCCGTATAGTCAGTACACAGCCTTTAAGACCCATCTTTCTTTTTCCAGAAAAGCACTGGTGCCACCATCAGCAAATTGGCAGGGTGAATGAAACCCCATTCCAGGTTTTTATCTATTAATTTTCTCAGTTCCTCTGTTTCTTTCTAAGTCATGGAATACATCTTTGGGTTAGGCAAAACTGCTCCAGGTTCAATTTCAATGGCACAGTCTGATTTTCTATGGGGTGGAAGCTGACTTGACTCAGCTTCTCCAGTCTCGATATTGGGCAGGTATGATGCTTTTTTCTTCCTGTGGCTTTTCCCACCAGCTTTCGGTTTCAGCTGCCACTGATTCTAAGTTAGAGACTAGCAGCTGTCGATTCCCACCCTCATAACTCCCATCAGTAAATGTCATGCAGCCTGAAACCCAGTCCACTTGAGGGTTCCTCTTCTGAAGCCATTTTAGTCCCAGCACTAGGGATTGGTTCACTATGGGCATCACAATAAATTTTAAAGTCTCCTCATGGGTCCCTATCCGCATTCTCACAGCCTTGGTGTAGAATTCCACCACACCCCCTTTCATATTGGACCCATCAAGCTGGCTGAAAATAATTGGGGACTTTTAGCCTTTGTGCTTTCAACCCCAGTCCAGTCACCATGGCCGGATAAATTAAACATCAGGTGCAGCCTGAATCTAACATGGCCAAAAGGCTTGCTTTTTATTCCCCTCCCAGTGTCTCTAATGGCACCCCCACCTGCATGGTAGGGCAATCTCCACTCACCACTGGGTCTGTGTGCCTGTTGTTAAACGCCTGTCCTCCAGCACATTCTAGGAGAGGTAATTGTAATTTCCCGCTGGCAAGAATTCTTCATCAGTGGAATCCTCTTTCCCCAGTTGGGACTCACCACTCCTCATTCCGTGGGTGGCAGTGAGCTTTCCCTTGCTTTTCACCACCAGGGCTTTACCAGCTTTCTCATTGCCTTTGGTCTTGAATGTAGTCATTGGTTGCGGGCAGTTTGCAATCCAATGCCCTTCCTTGCCACATTTAAAACATAATCCACTTTTGGTGCATCATTCTTTTTCTTCTTCCCATGGTTTCTGCTGCAATTCTCTTTTTGCCACCACACCAGATGGGGGACCCCTCTTTCCGGTAGCTTGCATCTGCATCTGTTTCTTAAGCTGTAGTTTTGTATTCTCAACAGTCCCAGCAAGGTAAATCCACTCTGTTAAAGTCTTTGGGTCCCCCCGGTTGAGGGCCATCTCTAAAATCTCAGGCTTTAAACCCATCTGAAAATACTCCACCTTAAGGGATTCTGGCCAGTCAAGTAGGCGACCTGCCAGTCTCTTAAATTCCAAGGCATACTCCACAATAGACTGGTTGCCTTGTCTGATGTTTTGCAAGCCTGTTTTCGCCGTCATTCTGGAAAAGGTGTCTTCAAAACATTCTCTAAGTGCAGTCATAAAAGCGTTGAAATCTAGTAGCTCTGAAGCATTGGCATTGTGCACCTCTACTAACCAGTCTGATGCCTCCCCTTCTAGGTAGGCCAACACGTACCTAACTTTTGCTTTTTCATCCATGAATAACTCTTCAAATTCATACATGAACCCCTTTACTTGGGTCATGAAACAGGCCAACTGCTTTGGCTCCCCATCAAACCTCACCTTGATTTCTCTGGCCCCAGCTGGTCTGACTAACTTCCAAGTAGGCTTTGGTCTCCCATTCTGTTGTCTCGGCACTGACCCATCAATCACTTCTCCTGTCGACTCTTCTTCAGTCCCATAGCTAGTCTCAGATGACTGTCCTCCCGAAGTAGTCATGACGCTTTCTGGTCATGCACTCATCTCCAATCCCTCTAAATTTAGGATCTTTTCAATTACTCTGTGCATAGTCTGCAGTTTCTGCCCAACTGTCTCCACTTCTGCATCTAATCTGGTCATCTAGAGTCCCAGTCTTGAGGATTTGGCTTCTGGTGAGGGAAAGATGGCAGAAGTCCGCTTCTAGCCTCCTAGGATAGAATCGCAAACGCGGTGTATAATTAGAGGCTCAGATAAGAATCTGAGCCTCGAAGCTGCCTCCGGGAAGGAGGGAAGCTTGGAATCGCTCCCCAGGTCTTCGGAACAGCTGCAGCTTACCGAGGGTCGGAGAGTTGATCAACGATCGAATGGTGAGTGGAACAGCTGAGAAGCAGGAGAAAAACCTTGTCCAAACCGTGCTTTGAGCCCTTAAAGGGACACAATTCCGACCACCCCACTTCTTAACTCACTTTTTATTTTATCTATTGGATTTTAAGAGGCTCTTTCTGATACAGAAATACTATATTCTCTTGGTGGACTTATCATTGTTTTTTGGAATATTTTTATTAATGGTGATTTATTTATTTTGATGATTATAAGTCGAGCAAGGATACCAAAATGTGTCTTTTTTTCATTGATTTTTTTTCTTTTTTTAAAGGGGATAAGATTGCTCTCTGATACTTATTTTACTTCTTTTTTTTTGGAAAAGACTTTTTTTCGTATAAAGTAACTGTTGCATTTGAGACTGGAACTATTTTTAGACTGTATGAGAAAAAAAAACAAAAAAAACAAAAACAAAACAAAACATTTACTGAATTTGACAAAAGATTTGATCAGAAATTGGAAAAAATGGAAATGAAATTAGAGGGAGGAATCAAAAAGGTGGACAACAGAGTTGATGTTTTAGAGAGAGAAAGGAAAATGATTTGGATAGAATTGCATTATTGGAACTGAGAGATAAGCTGAGAAAATAGAAATCCAGTTGACATGATTCAAGCTACAGACATATGTGTGCTGAGGTTGACAGAGGCTGATTTCACACAACGAACTCAAAAGTACATCTGAACAAATGGGCTGGACTTTCACTGTATGTTAAGCCCTTGAGAAATATGCCAAGCTTTTCGTCGTCCTCCCCTTGTTAATAAAAACATTACATTTAATTCATTTACATCTGTTTTGAGATGCAGTTATATGAGTAGCATGGAAATATTTAATAAGTTTAATATGTTAATCAAGAAACATACATGGGAAGCTTGTTCTCTAAAGAGCCTCAGAGATTACCTGCCAAGACTGGACACAGGAGATGCTCTTTCCAAGCCTCATCATGGTTGGTCGCGCTCCTGATTCATACATTGCATGTAATGCATGTGCCACAGAATAAATGGCATTGTAGATGTTGTAACTTTCACCCGTCATGCTCATTTGAAAAATGTAAGATGGTACTTTTTGTAATTTTTCCTTTCCTGTGCATGGTTTCCCCCCGTTTGGAGGGGTTTCACCTGATTTCAGGAACTGGCACTGAAAGACACTTTCCCACCAGGGAGAGAGAAAGGGGTCTCCTTGGGGATTCAAGGGGTCTAAAGACAGGATGAAATCGCTGAATTCTGAGACATCACCAGTGTGATCCCTGAAATGTAAAGCACCATGGAAGAGTTTTAGGATTTGCAAGATTTTTTGAGATGCTATCATGCTAACTTCCCAATGAGAAGTCAGGATCCAGACCTTCTCCAATGAAGTCTTACTCTGCTGTTCATAAAGAACCAGAGCCAGGTACACAGTTTTAGTACTACTGGAGTCTCCAAACAGAATAATCACTTCAGCTTTAAGCCAAGTTTTGGAAATACGAAAAGATTTAAACAGCACAAGATCAAACAAGTTATCAGATTCCAAAATTTGAGTAAAGGCCAGGCAGATCTCCTCCTGCTTGAGCATTGGCATCAGGAATGAGATGAAATCTGCTCCACTGTCACCTTCAGGGGCCACAAGCCCAACCCAGTTCCACTGGAAAATAAGGAGCAGCTGGACTAAACCCAGATATTCAGGAAGTTCATTGGGATTAATCCGGAAAAAGGAAGGAAAAACTATTCTGTCTCCATGAGGGAACTTGAGGGAACCAAAACCGAGCTGCAGAAAGGGAGAGTCTTGTTTTACAAATGAATTTTTAAAGACAAGTTCAAATTTTATGCTGATCTTAAGGGTCACCATCCTGTGGTTTAATGCCCCACCAGTCAGGCCAATTCACCTTGAGTGGAGTGAGACGCTTCCAATTATGTTAAGTAACAAACCACAGACCAGGCACTGCTTTTCCTTTGCTATGTATAAACAAGGTTGGTTTATTATGCAAAGTATACACTGCTATAAGTGACAATACCCAACCAAGTTACAAGTTTCCCTTCCCCCCTGTGTTCTTTTAACTGCCCACCTTTTCTAGCATAAGGCAGCATTACCACCGTTCCTTCCTAGCCTTAAGGACGGGGAATTCTGGTCCTTTTTCCTGGGCTTGATGTCCTTTTACCCTACATTTAGCCCTAGATGGTCCTCTACCTTCCAGCACTGACCCTTCAGTAGGTCCTCTTGACATCTGAATTAGTTGTTCCTTAGACTGAGCTGCTTCTGCATCACACAGTCCTTGGGAGGAAACAGCTGCTTCTGGCTGGATGGCTGTAGCCACCTCTGGAAGGCTTGTGCAGCTGTCAGGCTCTGCTACACCTTACTCATCTTTGTCAGCTTCAGAGTCCCTTTGCTCACTCCACCAAACTGTTGCAGTTTCGCCTCCTCCTTCTATAGCTCTCCAGCTCAATGTCTTTTCTGTCTTCCACCCACCCACTCTGCCTTCAGAGTTTCTCTTTTATCTCCCTGCAGTACAGGTGTGGTCCTTTCCTCTCTTAAAGTCCCAAGGAACACAATCCACAAGGAAGGAAAGCTCACTTCAGCAGCCTCGAGACTTTCCTTCCACACCTGGCAAAGATAAGCTTCCTCTCTCCTTCTGAAGAGCCATCACTGAGATAGTTTGCCTGGCTCTGGCATGTGAGAAGCCAAGGGAACAAACCATTCTCCTCATTCAGAGGATAAACTGGATTGAAGGGTGGTTACATTTACAAAGATTCAGTTCGGATGGAGTTATTTATCTCTTTGCAATGGGGGGGTTGAAGAAACATATCCTGACACACGAAATATAAAAATGAATTCAACTATAGCATGGCTTCCCCAAATCGCATACTCTGATGTGCCCCACAAAGCACTTTGGCTTCATCTTTGGCTTCTCTCTGCACTTCTCTTCTGTGTCTACTCCACACTGCATCCAATGGAACCCCCTTACCTGTGGGACCTTGAGGATGCTGAAGATGGAGGCCATCTGCCTGGAGGATTTGGGGTCGAGACCACCAATGACGGAGAGCAGGTTGTCCTGCCTGTCACATTTGTAGTGTGGAACCATTTGGCCTCGTGTGGAAAGCAGAGAGAGGCTGTTCATGGAAATCCTCCTCACAGACCCGCGATTGTCATAGATACGGAAGCCGAGTGTGATGTTGGGGAGAAGAACCAAATCCTTGTTGATCTTTGTTACTGCAAGTACCAAGGCCATAAACAGCTGGTAGTTCTTGGGTGCAATGCTATAATGAGAAAAAAATTGAGAATATTACAGGGAAGCTTGTGTGTGCTCCTTTTTTTCCTTGTGTGTATCCTTTTCCTTGTGTATTTGTGTGTGTGTGTTCTTCTGCACTTTGAGGCAATGAATCCATTTGTTCTGATCTTTTGGACAGAAAAAAATTCTGAATTTTATGTGAATTGTAGTGCCTAGAAACCAGGGTAAATGCAGATAGAGGCTAAGAAGTACCACATTTGCAACCTTAGACGGCCATGACTCCTCCACATGAGTAACCTCTAAGATAGCTTTGATGGTTTGGTTGTCCTTTTCAACAGCTTTTTCAGCTCTGGGGACCATTGCTGTTCCCAATATTCCAGAAGGGGCATCAGTTTTTTCAGCTGTTCACAATATTCCACTGGAGGTCACAACATAGATTTACTAAAGGCCATTACAAAAGACCGAATTTATATTCAAAGTCAACTTCTTCACTAGGCCAGCACAGTTTGTCACACCTACCCCCTTCCTCACTTTTTATGCTGTTGATCATCTTCCTGCTGAAAAGACCTGGGAAACAGGAACATTCTGCCCTACATTATGAGCTTGGCTCTTCATCGAGAAAAGCATCAAAGCTACTGAACTGCACCAGGACATTGCAAACCTCACTAGAACAAGAATTTCTGAAAGGAGTCCCTGAATCCAAAAAAGAGCAGACAGTATTCTACCACTTTCCCCTCCAGGTGAAACTTACCTTGTTGCAATTTGGAACAGTGATGGCTCCTGGTGAAATGTCATCATTTTAATGTCAGAAGAGGTTCCCAGGGGAAAATTCCCCCCAATAATGATGTCACCAGACCTATAGTGGTCCTCCAGAGTCTGCAAAGGGTTCCTCAGTACACATACACTTGGCATAATCTTATGAGTCGTTGAAGGCAGGAGCCAAAAGAGAAGCAACAGCAGGTGAGGAAGCCCATTCATCATTCTCACCTTCCTTCCTAGGACAACAATCAATGTTTCTTCAGAAGCTGAACTGCAGGGGCCCCCATGAAATCTCACCAGGGCTTTTGCAGAAAAGAAGCAGGCTGTGCCACTTGGATGGCCTCGGGGAAATTTATATTAAGGATGCTTCCTCCTACCTGTGTTTTATCTTTCACCAAAGAGAATGTTGACCTTTCATTGATTGTAAGAAATGACCTCTTTGCAAGAAAAGCTAAGATGACATTTCCAGGGCCGTTTGGGAGTCCTCAGAGCTAATTTATTTTAAAATGTTTTATCTTGGGTACATTTTACAGGGATCCCACCGGTGATACATTAAGAATCGTTGCTCTTCTGATAATTGCTAGGAAGAATAACATCCTACCCACTTAGCAATAGCTCCTTTTCATACACCAGAAGGGGGAAAACATGTTTGTGTCTCTTGTTGTTGATCCATGGAGCAGATGCAGTTGAGAGTCGGGGTGCAGGTGGGTATTCGGCCTGCCTGAAACTGAGCACCTGCACCCAAGATGGAGTCTGGCCTGTGCTGTACTCTGTTGAGATAGAGCGAGGGCTAAGGGGCAATGTGGCAATCAGTTGTAGCATTGTAAGTGTGAGTAATAATGCCAGTGTTTGGATGGAAGACTTGGTTTATTTATGCCATATGACAGGGATGACATTAGACGCTAATTTCTCCCATAGATCTTAAAAAGAAAGAGACATAGGGGTCACTTAAGCTGTCTGGCTAATGTAACCTTTGCAGCAGTGTTGCCTAACAACTGGTCAGAGCCCGAGAAATTTGTCTGCTGCCAGATGGTGGGGGAAGAATACCATCAACCATTATATTCTTCTAGACTCGCTGCATAGAACAAGATGGGGGACATGGTGCTATATGGCTCTCCTTCTTTCTCTGCAGCTGATTCCAGTCAGTGTGAGTTGACCCTGAAACTTGATTTTTGGGGTCCCTCAAGGCTTCACACTGTCTCCCTTCCTGTTCAATTTCCACATCTGGCCACGGGGATAGGCCATCTTTCAGTTAAAGGTCAGGTATTATCACTGTGATGCACCCTTGTTCATGTCAACCCCTGGCCGACCAAGCAGTGTTGACCAGGTCTTCTCCTAGTACCTAGAGGCTGTTGGGGTATGGAAGGGCAGGAAGAGGGTCAACCGCAATCCTCGCAAATCGAAGGGGTTGTCAGGGCTTGATGCTCCTGTTTATGGGGGACTTTCCCTCTTTAGTCCTGCATGGCTTTGCACTGCCACACATGGGGCTGGTGCACAATCTGGGGGACTTCCTGGACTCTCAGCTCCTGGCTGAGGAGCAGATGGCACCTATGGCCAGGAAGGCCTTGGCACCAATTCGGCTTGTGTAATACTTATCCCTGTTCCTGGATTGAGAGTCCCTCTTCCTAGTCCCTCATGCCTTAGTCATCTCACGGGTGGACTGTTGCAATGGGCTCTCCATGGGGCTGCCCTAGAAGACCACTTGGAAGCTACGTCTGGTCAGCTTGTGGCAGCAGGAGGAGTGACGGGCAAGCGTTGCTATGCAAATGTAACATCTCTATACCAGTTACCAGATGCCTTCCAGATGCAATTTAGCTGCTGGTTAACCTGGCCATAAATATATTTCGTGCTATGTCAATGGCAGCCCCCATTGGTTGGGCTACTCTCCCCTCAAGCTACAAACAGCCCCAATTCTAGTGGTGTTTCCTTAACTAGCAAAAGGAGTGGTGTTTCAGCAGACATTTGGCCCTTGGAGGGTAGCTAAGAGGTTTTTAATAATCATATGCATTCTTTTTTGTTGTTGTTGCTTTGTTTTACTCTGCCAAGTGTCCCTGTTATCTGAGTCAGTCATCAATTTTGCAAATAAGTAAGTATTTCAAAACCTGTCATTCCAATCCTTGGAAGGTTTCCTAAGGGTAGGATTTGGAGCATCTCTCAGACCCATCCTTCAATCCACACCTTCCCCAAACCCTCTCTCTCCTTCCCGCCCCACAATTTAAAGGAGGAGGTTTTGGCTCTGTTTGAGTGACAGTTCTGACACCCAATCCTCATACTGCCACACAGGATCTTGCAACTAGTGCAGTCCTAATTGAGGGCCCTCCCTTCGTTGCTTCCAGACCTCGAGTGGTGGAGAATCCTCCTGCTGCTGCTGAGGAAATCTGTTCTGTTGGCAAAGACTTTGTACTCCGGAGAAGATTCTCCTAGTGATTAATCAGGTTCTGTTTCCTGATCATTTCTATCAGTTTGTCAAGAAGTCAAGAAGCTACAGCTGGTTCAAACTGCAGTTGTGCAAGATGAAAGAGGCGTTAAATTTTCTGTATCTAATGAGAATACACAGTTAATAAAGTGGAGGTCAGCCCAAGAATTTTTTGTGGTTAGTTACTTCCTAGTTCCCACCTTGGAGGACTGGGGACAAGGGTGTTGCCAGTGTCCTAGCTCTCCTGGATCTCTCAGCGGCTTTTGGTGCCATTGAACATGGTATCATTATGGACTGGCTTTGGGGGTTGGGAGAGGGAGGGACGGTCTTGCAGTGGTTCTCTGCCTTTCTGCGTGGCCAGTTCCAGTCGGTGTTCGTTGGAGGGAACAGTTAAGCTCTAAGCCCCGGCAATGTGGGGTGCCTCAGGGCTTGGGTGTCCCATGTCTCCTCTTTCACAACCACGTTAGACTTCTGGGAGAGGTCATTGGACGGCAAGGCACACAGTATCATCATCATGTTGACAATACCAGCTGTATATCTCTGGGCAGGTGATTCTATTGTGGTCCTGATCAAGTGCCTGGAGGCTGTGAGGGACTGGATGGGGAGGAACTGACTTTCACTCAATCCTAGCGAGAGGGAGTGGCTTTGGGTTTTGGGCCCCCTAGAGTCTGGTGATAGGTTATCTTTGATTCTTATATCTTTGATTCTTGACGGGATCCATTTCCCTGGACTGAGCTGGTATACAATTTGGGGCTGCTTTCTGAAATGCTTCAAGAGTCCCCCTTGGGGGAGTTGGGCAGTGATAAATCCAATAAATAAATAAATAAATAAATAAATAAATAAATAAATAAATGCTTCTATTGCCAGCTAATTTAGAATTTGCAGGATGGATACCAAAGCAGGAAGACATTGAAAGGGGTCCCAGAACAGCATCATGATTATTTAAATTGTCCCTATTAATTATTTACAGCACCAGGGGACCCTCCTCCTTCTGCCACGGTGAGCCCGACTGGCGAGGATGGTCTCCGGAATTTGACTCACAAAGGGGATGCTTTTGTTGGACATGTTTTTTAGCCCTTCAACCTCTCCTTCCCCCTCCACACCAGAGTTTCTCAGTTTAGGCATCAGCAAAGGCAGCTTAGATACTAATGAGGATTAAGCTTCTAGCAGGCACTGGGCACCTGTTCGACAAAAGAGGGAAATAATGATCTGACTGTGGTAAGAGCTGGAAATTTGTTATCTCACAGCTCGCAAGAGTAAAGAGGAAAAGATGGCTTGTCTAAGCAGCCTCTCTCCCAGGGGTTAATTGAAAAATGTGTGTCAGTCACGGGACAATCCATGCCTATAAGCCAGCTCTTAAAATAAATGCGCCCAGTCCTCCATGAGTTTACCTGGAGCCTCGCAAGAGGGGTTCTGTCATGGAATTGCTTGCCTGCTGCATACGTTGGAGATAAAAAGTACACTAATAATAGAAAAACATAAGGAACAAAATCATGCTTAGAGTTATAATACAGAGGATTACTAATTGTTTCTCTCCCCCCCCCAATCCATTCCGTTAAACTGTTTGCTGTGCGTTCCAAAAGGAATTGGCCTCCAAATGGGAGACAGCAGATGTCTGCTTAGGGAGTGTAGACACCCTTATTGAATAAGGGATAAATTTGAATAATAGGGGATAAATTTGAATAATAAATAAAATAAATAAATAAATAAATAAATAAATTGAATAAGGCATTTTTGGTTAGGGAGGCAAATTTTAGCTATGTTGCATTTAGAGGGCACGTAGAGGACACATCTCCCCCCCACTTTTTGAGCAACAGCCAAAAAACTGCAGCATTTTGCCTCAAACAGGTAATTCTGTTCCCCTTGCCAGGTATTTTGGTTTGTGGTCGTACAGTTCATTGTGTGAAAAACAAACCACCTTCACACAGGAACAGTTAGCAAAGGATGTTGGTGTTGTTCTCTTTCTCATTTAAGCATAATAATTGCAAATCTCAAAGTGGTTCAGTCATTTTATTGGGGGGCAGATTGCAGTTCTACCATTTCAAAAACAATTTTATAGTAATTGGATATTCTACAAACCCACAGGAGACTATGGAAACAAAAAACATGCTTAAATGTTATTTAAATTTGTTTAATAAAATAAATTAACAAACAAATAAATGAACATCCATGTCACTCCTGAGACACGTGAAGGGGGAGGGATTGCATGCATTAAAATGTTAGTGTTTCAAAGGGTTGGGCATGCATCAGTGCTTAAACACTGATACTGAGCCCAACCCTTTGAAACACTAACATTTTAAATATTTCCATTAAAAAGAATAAAATGGAAAAATATACTCATTGAAATAAAATACACATCTTTAACACGAAGCTTTATTTCTACAAAGGGTACTGGGCCTAAGTGGGGACAACTGGAATATGTGGAAAACAAAAGGGTGGGTGATTGTTGCTGACAACAGGTATACTGTGACCACTCACAGCACTTGATAACCAGATATTTAATGGATAAGCTCCTCCTACATGTCATCATTTTTTAGAAATGTTATCAAATTCTAAACATGCCTCAAATACTAAATAAATGTGGCCTACCCCTGTATTAGTAAGAGATTCTTGTTTCTTATTAAATTTTCTCTACAATTCAGATTGGGCCTCAGTAGGATAATGTAGCATTTGGGGAAGAAGATACAAGCCAAGAGACCAACTCCGGAAGACAAGATTGAGAAGATCTCCACGGCTACCATGGACTTCCCTTTGGTGCTCAGATAGGTGGGGAGGAACGAGATCCAAATGCTGCAGAAGACCAGCATGCTAAAAGTAATGAACTTGGCTTCGTTAAAGCTGTCAGGTAATTTCCTAGCCAGAAAGGCCACCGTGAAACTAATGACAGCCAAAAAACCCAAGTAGCCAAGGACAGCATAAAACATAGAAGCTGAGGCTTCCTTACATTCCAAGATGGTCTCTCCTACCAAGGAGTGGAAGTCCAAGTTGGGAAACGGGGGAGAGGTTATCAGCCAAGTGGCACAAAGAACTGCTTGGACCAAGGGACAGGCAAAGATAATGGAGTTGGTCAGTGGCTTTCCTAAGAATTTCCTTGTCCTGTTCCCTGGCTTGGTGGCCATGAAGGCCAGAACCACCATGACAGTTTTTGCCAGCACAGAGGAAACCGCAAGGGAAAAGAGAATGGCAAAGGCAGTTTGTCGGAAGAGACAGGTGAGCTTCCCAGGTGGACCAAGGAAGAGGAAGGAGCAGAGGAAGCAGAGCAGGAGGGAGACCAGGAGGATGTAGGTGAGATCTCGGTTGTTGGCCTTGACGATTGGTGTGTCGCGATGCTTAAGAAAAATTGCCAGGACTGCCAATGTGATCACAGAGAGAGAAAGAGCGAGAGAAGCTAAAGTGCATCCCAGGGTCTCTTGATAGGAAAGGAAGTGGATCCTCTTGGCAATGCAATGGTCATTGTCTTTGTTGGGGTATTGGTCCTCTGGGCAAGGATCACAGTGAGCTGCATCTGAAATCAAGAGTCTTTGTCTAAGTTTTCCAGGTGTGTATGCAGTGCATGCAAACCCTCCCCCTTCATGTGTCTCAGGAGTGACATGGATGTTCATTTATTTGTTTGTTAATTTATTTTATTAAACAAATTTAAATAACAACACATCTCACAAAAGTTTACCCTGGGCAGCACGCAACAATCAGATAAAATGGCCAATATAAAAACAATAGATAAAAAATAAAACCATATTAATAAAAATCGTAAAAACCAAAGATAGGTACCACAGGTGAAGGGGGGATAAAAATGGCTCCCTCAACAATGGAGCCATTTAAGCAACTCTCTTGTTCCCTGAGAGCCCCAGGCCTGATCACATAACCAGGTCTTGAGAACATTTCAGAATATCAGAAGCATTGGATGTGATTTAATCTCAGGGGGAAGGATATTCCATAGGACGGGCCCCATGGCAGAGAAGGCATGTCTCCTGGGACCGCACAAATGCAGGTCCCAGCCCAGAGCTTTCCAACCTTTTCACATTGGCGACACACACCAATGGTGGTGGAGGCGCGGCCTGCGGTGTCCTGGTCTGTTGCGCAAAAAACCCAGAAGCGCTGATGGGGGAACCAAAAGAAGCAGCACCCCTGCCAATCAGTGCAACCACTGCCACTGCGCCAGTTGGCACTTGGCTATTTATACTGGAACCCACAGAATATATAGAGATCTGTCACCAGGAATCCTGCTATTTGCTCTTTGGATAAGTTGTCTGCTGGTGTCTCCTGAGAAGATCATAACATGAGAGACACACACATACAGACATGGAATGGGAAGAGAGTCTAATCAAAATGATTCATGGGGGAAATTGGCTTCAGGAGGGAGAAATGAAAGATAGATCTGGAGCTACAATGGAATTAAAATTCTCTGCATCAGGTTCTCTGCTTTGTATTTCAAATCAGTTTCTCCCATCACTCACTCAGACCTTTTTTTCCAAGTGTGGCTAGCAGACCTATGTAGATTGATCTCCTATTTCTCTGACAGGCCTATCAGTTTCATGAGGAATCAATAATGCTGACAGAGAGGCACAGTGTAAATAACAATAATTGAGATTGAACACACACCCACACCACTCCACTCCTTGAGGAAAGTGATCAAAGGTTGGTGTTCCCATTGGTAACAGACACTGGGTGGGGGTATCAGGGAACCCACAAATTCCTGCCCTGAAACTACCGTCAACAGCATTAAAATGTGTGAGGAGAGCAGAACTGCCAGTCCTGGTTCCTCAGGAGTGGGAAAGTCAGACTGAGGGAATGGGACAGTTTACGTCACGGGTGGGGAACCTTTTTTCTGCCAAGGGCCATTTGGATATTTATAACCGGGAACCGGGGGGGGGGTTTCTGGGATTTCCGCAGACCGGGGGCCAGAGTTTGCAGGTGGGAGCCAATCACAAGCACTGGGGGGCGGGGTATGCGGGTGGGAGCCAATCATGTGGAAGGGGCGGGGTTTGCGGACGGGAGCCCCACGGGCTTTAGGCGGGAGCCCCGCGGGCCTTAGGCGTTGCCCACCCCTGGTTTAGGTCCATGCACCGAACCTTTTTTGTGAAAAATAAGAATACTTTGATGGAACACAAATCTATCAGAAATGAAAGGCAAAACTTCATATTTCAGTCAACTGAATGGCTTCCTTGATCCTGGAAAATCTGCAATGGAAGGGGCTCCCCAGGTTTGCCCTACCTGTCTGGTTAGAAGTGGCCCCTTCTGGACAAGGAACACATTGGTAGCAGCAAACCGGCTGTCCCTCTGGAACATTTCTCCTCTCCCCTGCATGGCACCTCTTCCTGCCACACCTGGCAAAGGGCACCTTCTAAAAGAGGAAAGAGAAATGCTTGAGATGGCCTAAGCAATGAACATTCATCATTTATTTATTTATTTATTTATTTATTTATTTATTCATTCATTCATTCATTCATTCATTCATTCATTCATTCATTCATTTTTATCCCCCCTTAATTATTTTTATAACTAACTCACGGTCGTGAACATACCTAATACTCCTTCCTCCTCCTATTTTCCCCACAACAATAACCCTGTGAGGTGAGTTGGCCTGAGACAGAGTGACTGGCCCAAGGTCACCTAGATGGCTTTCATGCCTAAGGTGGAACTAGAACTCACCGTTTCCTGGTTTCTAGCCCAGCACCTTAATGTTCTGGACTTTGACCACCAGAACTCTTTAGTGAAATACTTTTATTAATGAAAATTATTTACAATTGTAGTCCAATAATCTCATTGGAATACTGGATCAGTTGTTCCAAAACTAGGCAATAGTACAACTAAGTTCAGCTACAAGTATCATGTTCTGAATATCTGGGCAGGAGAATTGAGATATACTTGGATCCTGCTGAATTCAGCATGATTAGGCTGGAGTCTTAAAAACTCTAGACTGGAGCTTCAGGATAAGCTGGCTTGGTTCTCAGGAACTCTGCACTGGAGCTGCAGAATAAGCTAGACTGGATTCTCAGGAGCTCTGGACTGGAACTGTAGGATAAACTGGACTGGATTCTCAGGAGGTCTGGACTGGAACTGCAGGATAAGCTGGGCTGGTTTATCTGGAACTATGGACTGGAACTGCAGGTTTCACTGGACTGGATTCTCTGGGATCCTTGGACTGGATTCTCAGGAACTCTGGATTGAGACTGCAGGTTTCACAGGACTGGATTCTCTGGGATTCAGGACTGGAAATGAAGGACACACTGGCTGGACTCTCCAGTACCCAGGGCTGGAATCCCAGGGCACACCGAGCTGGACCCCTGGAACACTGGGAGGCAATGCCAACTTAGCTGGTTCCTCTGGAATGCAGAACTGGAAATACAATTCAGGATGATCTGATTCCTCTGGAATGCAGGGCTGGGAATGCAATGTAGGCTGGGCTGGTTCCTCCGCACCTCTGAACTGTAGGCTCAAGGCAGGCCGGACTGGAAACATTACTAATGGAATGGAAGCTGCAAGGCAGACTAAATCACCCCCACTAGGTAATACTGCCCATATGCCAGGCAGGACGGGGTACGTTGCGCTAGGCCACCTCCCAAAGACCGAATGGGGTGACCCAAAATCGGTGTGACAAACCACACCAGGTTGAGTAAGGTACTTAGCTGTGTTGGCCAGGTAATGCCCTGGTGGCTGCGAAGTCACAAGTGCCAGCTGACAATCACCCAACTGGGTCGAAGCCTCTCTGCTAGACTTCTCCGACAATTCCAGCAGAGCTTCTTCCGAAGTAGCTGTATGGTGAGTAGAACGGTTGTCCCTGGCGACTGGTTGCTTGCTCCTGCCCTCTTTTATCCTGCTCTTGGCCCGCCTTCTCTCTTCAGGAGCCAATTGGAGCTCCCGCTACTGGTTGCCCCTTTCTGCCCGTCTTTGTCTTGCGCTGATTAGTGTTGAACAAGGAATTGAGCCTGGAGCACCAATCAACCGTTCAGGATTCTCCCACACTGTCAGGTCATATCCAGGTTCATTTCTCCATACCTGCTTCTTTGGCGTCTGTGAGTCTGGCATCCGCCCATCACGAGATCGATCACGGGTGCTGCACTTTTGAACCTGCACCTGTTCTTCATGAGATCAGGTTCATTGCAGCCTAGTGTAAGTTTTGTTTCTGCTTTGAGTTTTGTTTCTTTTGTCCTCAGTGTCAGAGTTCCACTGAACTCTGACACTTAACCACTAGACCAAACTGGCTCTCATTTCCATATTCCCACTTCTCTCTTCAGAATGTCTTCAAAATAACTGGTTCCCCACCCCTAACATAAAGCAGGAACAGCTTTTGGGGGAATTCAGGCCAGTGACATTCCTGACCCACCAATGGATGCTGGGGATAGGAACTGGGACTTCTGCATGCAAAGCAAGTCGTGTGAAATTCAGCTGCAGACTTTCTAGAACAAAGAATTAGGAGGGTCCTATTGAACAGGAACTGACCATGGAGTTCACTGTTGCCTGCTCTAATTGCACCCTGTGTTTCCAGCAGGAGTTTTCCCAATCCCAACCCTTCTTGGACATGCCATAAATCAAACTTGAATGTGGCAGCCACTGCTTTTTGTCGCCAGGCTCTTCACGCTGCCAGCTCCCGCATTACTCTTTCCCCCAGTGGCGGTTTGCAGGCAATTAGCCAGGCGATGGCCCTCTTTTCCACACTTGAAACACAAGACTTGCTTTGCTCGGCGTTCCTTTTCTTTCCCCATGATTTACTCGCTGGTCTTTTCGACGTGGTGCTCAGCGTTGATTTCCCCACTGCTTGAGTCTGGGGCTTCTGCCTCCTCTTGAGGTGTAATCTCGTATCTTCCACCTCCCTAGCCAGGCAGATCCACTCCATCAACGTCTGAGGATTTCCTCGAGCTAGGGACCACTCCAGAATCTCCTGTTGCAGTCCTTCTTGGAAGTATTCAAACTTCAGAGCTTCTGGCCAGTCTGCTAGTTTCCCAGCCAAGCTCCTAAATTCCATGGTGCACTCAGATATTGATCAGAACCCCTGCTTGATACGTTGCAAGCTTCTTTTTGCTTTCATTTTGGCCAAAGCTCCTCAAATCTTTTCCGCAAAGCGGTCATAAATCTCTGGAAATTTCCCAATTTGGGTGAGCCACTGTCATATAATTCCACTAACCAGTCAGCCACCTCCCTGTCAAGCTGGGCTGATACTTTGCTCACATTTGCCTCCTCTGTTGGGAAATTGTCTTCAAATTCCTCCATAAACACCTTCACATGGGTTAGAAAACACACAAGAGTCTTAGGCTCTCCAGAAAATTTCACCTTTAGATCTCTTCCTCCAAAGGCTTCTCTCTGTCCTGAAGTTCTCCTGTGTTGCTGTCTCAAAGCTCTGCAAGGGAGGGGGGGCGAGCAGCTGCTACCCTCGCTGGCCTGCTTTCTTCCTCTTCATCCAAGGAATCACTCTCACCCACTGTATCTTTAGGAGAAACTTCTCTGGAGGCCGCCAATTCCCCCCTGTCAGCCTTCCCTCGGCTTTCACGTCGCAGTAGCTGTTCCACGGCCCTCTGTAGTCCTGCTATTTGGTTTCTTAGGGATATCATCTCCCCCTCCATTATATCCATTCACTCCTCTGGTGCCGAAAATCTTGGGTGGTCACGTTTCCGCCTTGTGACCCATCAATCGGAGGCCACTTCCATGCTCTGTTCTACATCCCGGTCCCTCGATCGGTCAACCTCCTCCTCTGGGCTGGGGGAAGAGCGTCTCTCGCTCAGGGGTTGGAAAATTAATTCTCCTCACACACACCCCAACTCTGAAGCACCCTGTAGAAATCTGAGTCCCTGCTCCCTCTGGCAATTTGGCCACCAGGAGAGAGGCCTCTCCTATCTCTGTATCTTCCTGCTGGTTTTCAACAATCGACATATTGTCGCTATGTAAGACAGCAAAACTGAGTTTGCTCTTTCTTTGATGACTCCCTCCTTTGATATTAACTTAGAAACTTTTAGCACAAGCCATGATAGGATATGAAAGTTTTTTATTAATACAAGTGAATAGAATTGATGCAAAGAGCAAACTAATTTTTTTTGCACACAAACATATTTTAAAACCTGCCAGACTCTCAAGCACCCCTCATCCATACCTCCCCTCCTGACTCACTTCCCATCACTTTACACTGCCAGCCTTTGATTTTTCCAGATGGATGGCCTTGGAGCCTGTTTCCTCTCTTCCCTCCCTTAACACCTGCATGCCATTCCTATCTCTAATGGTTGCTGTACTGTCTGGCAAGCACTCTAGCTAATTACTACAGGCTTCACACTATCTAGTTACTAAAAATCCCATCTATCTAAAGCAGAATCGCAGGATGGCATCCTGACAAAAAAGCTAAATAAGATTTTTTTTTAATATAAATTTTATTAGGTTTTAAATTTACATAGATAAAAGTTTGAAACAGAAAAGAAAATGGAAATACAAATCAAAGAAAGAAAGAGAGTAAAAAAGTTTAGTAAAGCAAAAAGAAAAAAGATAAAGATGAAACATAGAAATTAGTCAACTTCCGATTTGTCTCTGGTCATAGTAATTTAACAATTTTATCTTACATGCTAGGTCTATATAAAACATTAAAAAACATTTCTTGTCTATTATATCAATATATATATATATATATTTTAATCTTCAAATCCCCATATAAGTTTTGCTCCTCCCACATCTTACAAATAGTCAGTTAATGGTTTCCACTCTTTAAGAAAATAATAATTTGAATTTTCTTTTAATAAACATGTCAATTTATCATTCTCTGCCATATCCATCAATTTTAACATCCCATCTTGTATCGTAGGCAAGATCTGGTTTTTCCAATTTTGTGCATATATAAGTCTTTCCGCTGTAATCATGTATTGCATAATTCTTGTAAATTGCTTCCCAACTTGTTTATCAATTATTCCCAACAAAAAAAATCCGGTTTAAATGGAACTCGAATTTGTAATATGTTTTGCATCAATGAATGTATTTGAGTCCAAAATTTGCAATCTCACATGTCCACCACATATGGTAAAAGACCCCTCTTTTTTTTTACATTTCCAACATAAGTTGGAAACATTCCCATACATTTTAGAGAGTTTTTGTGGGGTCATATACCATCTGTACATAATTTTATAAAAAATTTCTTTTAAATTATAGCACAAAGTAAATATTAGTCCTTTAGTCCACATATCTTCCCATTGTTGCATTTGAATATTATAACCAATATTTTTAGCCCATTTAATCATACAATCTTTAACTTGTTCCTCTACCATTTCACCTTTTAACAATAGTTTATACATTTTTGCAATTAGATGATCATCAGCTTCACATAATTGTATCTCAAATTCTGATTTGGTTTGTTCAAATTCAAAGTCTTTCTTATCTGATTTAAATTTCTCTACAAGTTGCATATATGAAAGCCATTGAAAAGTATATCCCTCTGATGCCAATTCTTCTATTGATTTAATTATATATTGTCCTTTTTCTTTCTTTAAAAAATCTTTATAGGTTAACCATTTATCTTTAATTCTTACTTCTGTTCTATAGAATGCTTCTTGCGTAGAGATCCATAAAGGTCTTTTATAACATAAAGTTAATTTATATTTATTCCAAATTCTTAACAAGGATCTTCTAATATAATGATTTTTAAAGTTTACATTAACTTTAACTTTATCATACCACAAATACCATGCCATCCATATCTTAATTCATGTCCCTACAAATTCAATAATTTTTCATTTTTCAAAACTATCAATTATTTAATCCAAACCAAGCAACAAGCAGCATAATATAATTTCAAATCCGGCAGACCTAGTCCTCCTCTTTCTTTAGAATCTTGCAAAACTTTAAATTTTACTCTTGGTTTTTTCCCTTGCCAAATGAACTTGGAAATAAATATCTCGCTGCCATTGTTTACAAGGTTCTTCTGATGCCAATATAGGTAGTGTTTGAAAAAGATATAAAACTCTTGGCAAAACATTCATTTTAATTGCTGAAATTCTACCTAATAGCGAAAATTGCAATTTTTCCCAATGGTCCAAATCTTTTTTAATATCCATCCAAAGTGGAATATAGTAATTCTTAAACAACTTAACATTTTTAGCTGTTAAATATACTCCCTAATATTTTACTTTTTCTTCCATTGAATATCCTGTTATTTCTTTCAATTTCACTTGTTGATGATGGTCCATATTTTTAGTCAAAACTTTTGTCTTCTGTAAATTCACTTTGATCCCTGCTAACAACCCAAAGTCTTTTAATTTCTGTATTAAAATTTCAATTCCATCTAGTGGATTCTCAAAGTAATGACTAGGACGTCTGCAAAGGCTCTTAGTTTATAAACTTCTTTTTTAACTTTGATACCATGGATACCATCATCCTGTCTAATATCTCTAAGTAAAACCTCCAATACCAATATAAACAAAATTGGAGATAGTGGACAACCTTGTCTAGTACGTTTTTGAATTTCACATGGCTTACTAAATTCTCCATTAACATTTATTTTAGCAAATTGTGGAGTATATATTGATTTAATCCATTTTATAAAATTTCCTCCAAAATTCATGTTTTCCAGTACTTTGAACATAAAAGGCCAATTTAAGTTGTCAAAGGCTTTTTCAGCATCAATAAATATCAAGGCAGCTTGTTTATCATAATGTTGTTCCAAATATTCAATTACATCTAATATATTTCGGACATTGTCTCAAATTTGCCTCTTGGGCAAAAATCCAGCTTGGTCTTGATGAATATAATTCTTAAGAATATTTTTCATTCTTTCTGCTAATATCGTTGTAAATATCTTATAGTCATTATTGAATAAAGATATTGGTCTATAATTCTTAGTTAATGTCAAATCCTGTTGTTCTTTGGGGATCAGTGTTATGTGTGCTTCTTTCCAAGTTTCTGGCATGGTTCCTGTTTCCAAAATAGAATTCATGGTCTTCTGCAAAGGTAGGGATAAATCATCCTCAAAGCATTTATAGTAGGCTGCCGACAATCCATCCGGTCCAGGAGCTTTTCCACTACTAATTTTCTTCAAAGCCTTTACCAATTCTTCTTTTGTTATAGTATAGTTTAGTGTTAATCTTTGTTGATCATTAAGAACAGTTAGTTTTTGTTTATTTATTTATTTCATTTATTATTTCTAACTTATATCACCGCCCATCTCCCCCCACAAGGGGACTCTATTTGTTTACTCAAATATTCTTCAATATCATCTAAATTGACAACTTGTTTTTTATATAATTTAGAATAGTAGTCATGAAAGGGTTTTTGAATGTCCATATTGTTCCACTGATGCCGAAGAAGCTGAAGTTGACCAGTTCTATGAAGACCTACAACACCTTCTAGAACTAACACCAAAAAAAGATGTCCTTTTCATCATAGGGGACTGGAATGCTAAAGTAGGAAGTCAAAAAATAACCGGAATAACAGGCAAGTTCGGCCTCGGAGTACAAAATGAAGCAGGGCAAAGGCTAATAGAGTTTTGTCAAGAGAACACGCTGGTCATAGCAAACACTCTTTTCCAACAACACAAGAGACGACTCTACACATGGACATCACCAGATGGTCAATACCGAAATCAGATTGATTATATACTTTGCAGCCAAAGATGGAGAAGCTCTATACAATCAGCAAAAACAAGACATGGAGCTGACTGTGGCTCAGATCATGAGCTTCTTATTGCAAAATTTAGGCTTAAATTGAAGAATGTAGAGAAAACCACTAGACCAATCAGGTATGACCTAAATCATATCCCTTATGAATATACAGTGGAGGTGAGGAATAGATTTAAAGGATTAGATCTGGTAGACAGAGTGCCTGAAGAACTATGGATGGAGGTTCGTAACATTGTACAGGAGGCAGCAACTAAAACCATCCCAAAGAAAAAGAAATGCAAGAAAGCAAAGTGGCTGACTGATGAGGCTTTACAAATAGCTGAGGAAAGAAGGGAAGCAAAAGGCAAGGGAGAAAGGGAAAGATATAAACAACTGAATGCAGAATTCCAGAGAATAGCAAGGAGAGATAAGAAGGCCTTCTTAAATGAACAATGCAAAGAAATCAAGGAATACAATAGAATGGGGAAGACTAGAGATCTCTTCAAGAAAATCGGAGATATCAAGGGAACGTTTTGTGCAAAGATGGGCATGATAAAGGAAAAAAAAGGCAGGGACCTAACAGAAGCAGAAGAGATTAAGAAGAGGTGGCAAGAATACACAGAAGAACTATACAAGAAAGATCTTAATATCCCTGATAAATACGATGGTGTGGTCACTGACCTTGAGCCGGACATCCTAGAGAGTGAAGTCAAGTGGGCCTTAGGAAGCATTACTAACAACAAAGCTAGCGGAGAAGACAGTATCCCAGTGAGCTATTTAAAATCGTAAAAGATGATGCTGTTAAAGTGCTGCACTCAATATGCCAACAAATTTGGAAAACTCAACAGTGGCCACAGGATTGGAAAAGGTCAGTTTACGTTCCAATTCCAAAGAAAGGCAATGCCAAAGAATGTTCAAACTACCATACAATTGCGCTCATTTCACATGCTAGCAAGGTTATGTTCAAAATCCTACAAGCTAGGCTTCAGCAGTATATGAACCGAGAACTACCAGAAGTGCAAGCTGGGTTTCGAAGAGGCAGAGGAACTAGAGATCAGATTGCCAACATTCACTGGATCATGGAAAAAGCAAAAGAGTTCCAGAAAAACATCTACTTCTGCTTCATTGACTACACTAAAACCTTTGATTGTGTGGATCACAACAAACTGTGGCAAAGTGTTAAAGAGATGGGAGTACCAAACCACCTTACCTGTCTCCTAAGAAACCTGTATGTGGGTCAAGAAGCAACAGTTAGAACCGGACATGGAACAACCGACTGGTTCAAAATTGGGAAAGGAGTACGACAAGGCTGTATATTATCACCCTGCTTATTTAATTTATATGCAGAGTACATCATGAGAAATGCCGGGCTGGATGAATCACAAGCCGGAGTTAAGATTGCCAGGAGAAATATCAACAACCTCAGATATGCAGACGATACCACCCTAATGGCAGAAAGTGAAGAGGAACTAAAGAGCCTCTTGATGAGGGTGAAAGAGGGGAGTGCAAAAGCTGGCTTGAAACTCAACATGAAAAAAACCCAGATCATGGCATCTGGTCCCATCCCTTCCTGGCAAATAGAAGGGGAAGAAATGGAAGCAGTGACAGATTTTATTTTCTTGGGCTCCAAGATCACCGCAGACGGTGACTGCAGCCATTAAAAGACTGGGAGGCAAGCTATGGCAAACCTAGACAGCATATTAAAAAGCAGAGACATCACCATTCCGACAAAGATCCGTATAGTTAAAGCTATGGTTTTCCCAGTAGTAATGTATGGCTGTGAGAGTTGGACCATAAGGAAGGCTGAGCGCCGAAGAATTGATGCTTTCGAACTGTGGTGCTGGAGAAGACTCTTGAGAGTCCCTTGAACTGCAAGGAGGTCAAACCAGTCAATCCTAAAGGAAATCAACCCTGACTGCTCATTGGAAGGACAGATGCTGAAGCTGAAGCTCAAATACTTTGGCCACCTAATGTGAAGAGAGGACTCACTGGAAAAGACCCTGATGCTGGGAAAAACTGAAGGCAAAAGGAGAAGGGGACGGCAGAGGATGAGATGGTTAGATAGCATCACTGATGTAATGAACATGAATTTGAGTAAACTCCGAGAGACAGTGGAGGACAGGAAGGCCTGGCGTGCTATGGTCCATGAGGTCACGAAGAGTCGGACACGACTAACCGACTGAACAACAACAAAATTGTTCACCAAAGTTTTTTCTTCATGCTGAATATTGGTAATCAAATTCTTTTGTCTTTGTTTCCTCAATTTGTAGGCTAGCCATCTACCTGGTTTATTTGCATGTTCAAAATATTTTTGTTTTGTGAATTTCATTTAAGTCTCTATCTCTTGAGTTAATATCATTGATATTTCCTTTTGTAAAAATTTAATTTGAGTGAACAAAGTATCATCCATTGGTTTATCTCTTAAACCTATCTTTTTACTCTTAATTTCATCAAAACTCAGTTGAATTCTTTTCTGTTTCTTCTTCCTCATTTGAGCATTGTATTGAATAAAGTAACCCCTCATATATGCTTTACTGGCTTCCCATACGATTTGAATATTAGTACCTTTGTTCAAATTAAATTGAAAATATTCTCTTAACTTCTTTTTACATACATCAACTACAGTACATCATTATTCCGAAGTAATGACTCATTCAATCTCCATCTAAATACATTCCATTTCCCTTTAAGAGTCAACATTACTGGATTATGGTCTGAGAGGGTCTTAGGTAATATATCAACTTTGCTAATATCCATCATCAAGTTTTTAGATATCAAACCCATGTCTATTCTAGAATGTGATTTAAATCTCTCTGAGTAATATCTGAATTCTCTGGAAGTCCCATTCATGCATCTCCAAATGTCTTGTAAGTCCAACATCTCTTTCAAGTCAAAAAATGTTTGCGGCAATTTTCCCTGTGTTTGTTTTATTTCTTTTTGTGACTGTCTATCCAGTCTGGGGTAAATTACCCCATTCCAATCCCCCATAAAACACCAATTGTCATAAGTTAAGTCCAAGAGTTTATCCATCAAATTTTTATAAAATACTCCTTTATCCATATTCGGTGCATAAAGTCCAACTATCAATGTTTTAGTACCTTGTATATTAATTTATACTACAATATATCGACCCTCTTCATCAGCTAGTATCAATTTTGGATTTAACTTTGGTTGTACATATAGAACTACTCCCTTAGTTTTTTTATATCCAGCCAAAATAAATTCTTCTCCAAGCTGTTTTTGAATCAAATATTTAGTGTCTTTTTTGCAAATATGAGTCTCTTGTAGACAACTTATATCCAATTTCAGTTTTTTCAAAAAATGAAATATCTTTCTTCTTTTCTGTGGGGAATTATTTCCATTAGTGTTCCATGTCAAATATTTGTATTCCATTGACATATTATTCTTTAAAATCCCTTTGTCAAGTCCACACCTGTAGCTCCCTTCTCAGATAAATCTTCAGCCTTCTCTTTATCTTTTGATGTTTCTCCTCCTTCTGCCAATTCTCCATCTGGTAAACCCATTTCTTTCTTATATTTCTCTAAAAAAGCTTTTGCTTTTAAAATGGAAGTTATTCTGAATCTCTGCTCTTTGAACATAAACGATACGTCTTCCAGTTTTTCCCATCTAAATGAAATACTATGTTGCTTTAGTTTATAAGGAAAAAATAGTATTTTCTTTTCCTTAATATTCTCAGGGGGATCTCTTTTAATACAATTATTTCCTTCCCTTCTATATTTAATCTAGTATTATAATGTTTCTCTTGTATTTTTATAAAATTTGTGATCAGAGTTATGGAAAAACCAAGAGATAAGTTTGTAGTAAAAACATTGCTTTATTTAAAACAAAAACATAGGAACAAACCTTGAATCTTCTTCAGCCAAAGCATGGCATGGTTGATTAACATAGCCATTTAGATAGCAGAGAGCAGAATGCAGAGAACAAAAGGACAAAAGGCATTTACATTTTTAAACCTTTACCTGACCAGCCTCTGAGTGGACAGGATCCACCATGTGACCAAAACACCTAGGCAACAGATTCCCAATATGGGCAAAGCTCTAACAGCTAATTCTGATTGGTCAGAAACTCTCAGACTGGCCGGCACCTGGGGGCAATAACATTCCTGAGTGGGGGGTGAACATGTGCTCCTGAGCCCAAACAGGAAAAAAGTTTTGAGGCCTGGCTTTTTAAAAACTCAGCCACATATTCTACAGACATAAAAAATATATACAACACTCCCCTTTTTTTATGACTAGAAAGAATATGGAAACAAACCCAGCTTGGTAATTAACTCACTGTGCCTACTGGCAACTAGAGGCTTGGTTAAGATATCAGCCAACATTAATTTAGTATCACAGTATTTCAAAACAACCTTTTTCTTGGCTAGAAAATCTTTAACAAGATGAAAACGCACATCAATGTGCTTTGTGCGGTTTCTGGAACTTTCAGATAAAACCAAATGGATACAAGCTTGATTGTCTTCATGAATTGTTACAGGCTGGCTTAAAATGACTCCAATGTCTTCCAACAATTGAGTAAACCAAAGTACTTCATTGCACAGTTGTGCTAAAGCATAGAATTCGGCTTCAGCTGTGCTGATGGCTACTACAGTCTGCTTTCTGGAAAACCAAGCAATAGTGGACTTTGCAAATTGAATTACACTTCCAGAAGTAGACTTCCTATCACTGAGATCTCCAGCCCAATCTGAATCACACCAGCATTCTAACTTTTCTTCTGTGTCTGTAGCAGACAACCTTAAGCAAAAATCTTTGGTGCCTTGCAAATAACGAAATAGCCTTTTTAACCCAGACTTTGCAGATGATGTGGGATTTTCCACAAACCTGCTCAAAATGGACACACTGTTAGCAATGTCCGGACGGCTGTTGTTTGCAGTGTAAAGAAGACTGCCAATGGCTGATCTGAAACTATCTCCTTCAGATGACTCACCATCCCCCTTCACCCCCTCCTCTTTTAGAAACTCGGGAAGCATGGGGGAGGAGACAGACTTGCAGTCCTGCATTTTAAAATCCTCCAGCAGCTTCTTAATTTTACTGCTCTGGCTTATGAGAAAACTGCCATCTTTTTCCCTCTGAATTTCTAATCCTAAGTAATTGTTGACTGCTCCAAGACATTTCAATGTGAAATTGTTTTTCATACAAACCTCAAAGGAATGCTTCTGTTCATCAGATGAAGTGAGCAGCAACAAATCATCCACATACAAGCACAAGTACATTACACCTTGCTTATCATTTTTTACATACACACAAGGATCAGCAATTCCCTTCTGAAACCCAAATTTTTGCAAAATATTATCCATTTTAATATTCCAACAACGCGCGGCTTGTTTCAATCCATAGATGGATTTCTGCAACTCACACACAAGATGATTTTTCTTTTTCATAACCAGGAGGTTGTTGCATAAACAATTTTTCCTCCAAGTCACCATACAGAAAAGCAGTTTGAATATCATAGTGATAAACAGACAGTTTCTTCATGGCAGCAACCTTTAAAAGCAACCTGATAGATTCAGCTTTTGTCACTGGAGCAAACGTTTTGTCATAATCCACATTTTTTCTTTGAGCAAAACCTTTTGCTACCAACCTTGCTTTGTACTTCTGAATTTTGCCATCAGAATCTTTTTTCAGTTTGAACACCCACCTACAACCTAAAACCTTCTGATTGGGAGGCAAACTTACTAGTTTCCAAGTTTTATTTTCCTTTAAGGAATCCAACTCTTGTTGCATGGCTTCATGCCAACACTTAGCTATTTCAGCTGGCATTTCTTTAATTTCTTCCAGAGACTCAGGCTCTGTGTGAATGTGAAAAGCCTTCACAACATCTACTTGATAACGATCAGGAGGAACTCCCTTATTAATCCTTTCAGACCTGCGAGGTAGGACAGGACTTACACTCTGTTTCCCACCATTGTCCTCAGAAACCTCTGACTTTCCAGACAAGTCAGCTTCCTGATCATTGACTTCACTAGGTGATTCCTGCAAATCACCATCAGCAAGACTTTGCTGCTCCCCCATGGATAAATCAACTGAAGAACTAGAGTTTATTTTATCCCAATTCTGCTCAGCAAAAGAAGCACTTTTACTAATTATCAGTTGATTATCCAGTATGAACCTGTAGCTTCTCTGACTTTGTTCATACCCTACAAAGATTGCTTTCTTTGTTCTGGAAGCCCCCTTGCGCCTCAGCTGTTTGGGAATGTGGACCCAAGCTGTGCTTCCAAACACCCTGAGGTGGCTTACTTTAGGCTTCACACCATAGAACAAATGAAAAGGGACATCCTGAATTGCACTGCTAAACAGCCTGTTCTGCACATAACACGCTGTATTAACAGCTTCTCCCCAATACCTAAAAGGCAAACTAGCATCCTTCAGCAAACACATCATTGCTTCCTGCAGTGTTCTGCCTTTTCTTTCTGCAACAGAATTCTGTTCTGGAGTGTAAGGGTTAGCCAAAATGTGTTCTATCCCTTTTTCTAACAAAAAGCTTTTAAACTTTGAGGATAGATACTCTCCACCTCGATCTGATTGCAAAGCAGACACTGGCCTTGGGAATTTTCCATTCGCCCAAGCCACAAAAGCCTTAAATTTATCAAAGACCTCATCTTTATGTTTCAGCAAATAAATGAATGTGTACCTGGAAAAATCATCTATGAAGGTCAAAATGTACCTTGCTCCCCCAAGACTAGGAGAAAATGGGCCTATTACATCAGAATGAATGATCTCTAGAGGCCTAGAGGTGGACCTATCAGAAAACTTCTTCACAGGAGCCCTTGTGGTTTTATTCTCCTTGCAAACTGCACAATCTAGATATTTATCACAAGACTTCAATTTTAAATCAGCAGAATAACTAGGCATTTGAGAAATGTATTTAAAATTAGCATGAGCAAATCTCCTATGTAATAAATGGATGCACTGATCGTGCAAGGGCTTATTTTCAAAAACAGCCTTAGCTTTAGCAATTTGCTGCTTTTCAGCATTTTGTACAATGTACAGAGAATCTTTCTGCAAACACTTTGCAACAATTTTACCATTCTTTCTAATATCACAACCCTCTTTCTTAAAAGTTATAACATAACCTGAGGCTACTAGCTGCCCCACAGACAAGAGATTGCTTTGAAAATTAGGCACAAACAAAACATTTTTAACAGTTTCCCCCAAACATGGAAGATTGATCTCACCTTCACCCACGATCTTGGATACAGATCCATCTGCTAAGGAAACTTTTTGTTTGTTAGTTTTAGACAAAGACAGAAAAGAATCTTTATTGTGACATATATGAGAATTGGCCCCACTGTCAAGAACCCACAAATCTTTATTATCAGAGTTCTCAACAACTGTTGCATGAAGAATCTTCTTTCTAGAAGTCTCTTCTTTCTTGCGAGAAGTCTTCTTCTTTTGAACACAGTCCTTTTGGAGATGAGCAGGGGAACCACAGGTAAAGCATCGCCTGCTGGATAATGCAGAAACTTGGAATTCAGAGCTCTTCCGCTCCCTCTGCTGGCCACGAGAAGACTTTATTGTAGAAATGGAGGCAGCTTTTTCTTGTCGCTTCTCCCACTCAGCAAGCAGCCGGGTAGACACAAACGATGGATTTAAATCAGCTTCTGGGATTCCCTCCATGGAGCAAATTAAAGTGTCCCAGGACTCATTCAACGAAGAAAGCATAATGTAGGCTTTCATCAGGGGGGTAAATTCCATCCCACGTTCCTGAAGTTCCACAAAATAATTCTGAAGCTTGTGGAGATGATCTGGCAAATTTCCATTCTCAGGCAAGTGAGCCTTGTACAGTTTTTTCGTTAAAATAACCTTGCTGCCTGGACTAGTTTTCACATATAAATCACGCAAATAGTCCCATAAGTCTTTGGAAGTTTCTTTGCCTCTCACGTGAATAAGCTGATCATCCTGAACAGCCAAAATAATGGAGGCTTTGCATTTCTCATCTTTCCTCAACCAGGCTTGATCTGGATTCTGAGGAATTTGTTCAGAAATTGCAGACCATAAATTTTCTCTCCTCAAGAAACTTTCCATTTTCAAAGACCAGTTCAAATAATTAGAATTAGAAAGTCTTTCCAGGAGCATACCTTGAAAATTTGAAGCTCCAGCAGCAGCCATGGCTCCTTCTCTCCCCTGTTGTAGTAATCCAAAAAACACCACGAGGCTTGCAAACACGAGGCAAAAACTCCGCCTCCAATGGAAACTTCCTGTAACTGCCGGCAAGTTTCAAAAAACAAAAGAAGCCTCTCCAGATGCAAATTAAACCAGGTCAGCTTTCTTCTCTCTCATAATTCCATAAGTTTTGTCTCTGATCCAGAAGCAATTGCTGGGCACAGAACCTTTTGTATTTTTATAAAATTTGTGATCAGAGTTATGGAAAAACCAAGAGATAAGTTTGTAGTAAAAACGTTGCTTTATTTAAAACAAAAACATAGGAACAAACCTTGAATCTTCTTCAGCCAAAGCATGGCATGGTTGATTAACATAGCCATTTAGATAGCAGAGAGCAGAATGCAGAGAACAAAAGGACAAAAGGCATTTACATTTTTAAACCTTTACCTGACCAGCCTCTGAGTGGACAGGATCCACCATGTGACCAAAACACCTAGGCAACAGATTCCCAATATGGGCAAAGCTCTAACAGCTAATTCTGATTGGTCAGAAACTCTCAGACTGGCCGGCACCTGGGGGCAATAACATTCCTGAGTGGGGGGTGAACATGTGCTCCTGAGCCCAAACAGGAAAAAAGTTTTGAGGCCTGGCTTTTTAAAAACTCAGCCACATATTCTACAGACATAAAAAATATATACAACAGTTTCCTCAGAATTTGCTCTTTTGTCACTTTTCTTACAAAATATATCAATATGTCTCTAGGAACTTTTCTTTCCTTGGCATAATGTGAGTTTACTCTAAATATCTTGTCTATCTCCAAATCTAAGTCATGTTCTCTTATCTCCAAAAATTTAGCCAATTCAAAAATCATCCTTTCTCTCACATCTTCATTTACTTGTTCTGGAACTGCTCTAAGCCTCAAAATGTGCTCTTTCTCTCTCATTTCTGCTAAGGCTGTGATATCTAAATTATGTTCAATCTCTTTAATGGCATATTCTGATTTAACTTCTAATTTTTGCATCTGATTTTGTGTATCTTTAAGTTCTCCTGACAGAGAATTCACCACTTTTTTAACTGTTTGAATTTCTTTTTTGAAATCTTGCTTAATCTCTTGGGTTATTTCTTTCTTCATATCATCCATCTTTTTATCTAATGATATAATTTGATCTTCCATCTGTTTCGTGGAGTTATCCATTTTCTTATTTAGTGCTGCAACAGCTTCTAGTATCTTTTTCATTTCTGGTAATAAGGTTTCTGAGGGAGATGTAGCAGGTGTAGCAGAATCAATAGGTGGTCCTCCAGTCTCCTTCTTCTTCTCTTTCTCCCTCTGTCTCATTCCCAAAGATGCCATAGCCCTGCAAAAAAAGGAGAAAAAAGGGAGAAAAAGGAAAAAGAACACAATACAACAATAATTGTTAAAAAGGGGGAAAAATAAAAACAATAAAAATTAAAAAAACAATAAAAGGAAAAGGAAAAAAGGAAAGGAGCAAATGTCCAAAAAGTTGTTAAAAAAAAAATAAGGAAGCTCCTTTAAAAATTTTTCCTCTTAGTTCATTTATAATCCCTTATATATATAAATCCACAGTATTTCAGACACCCAAGATAAAAAGCCAGTCGGGACTTTTTGTTCTCCTGAAGTCAAAATCAAATAGTAAATATTCCCAGGGTTTCACCTTCCCACTTGTAATTCTTCAATCCAACCACAAGTCAAAAAGGGAAAATGTTACTAGAAACATATAAAAAAAACCTCTACATTCCAAATAATAATCCAAATTGAACATTAAACAGCTTGACTTTTTCCAAAAAAGCAAATCCAAACAGAATTCAAAGTTCAGAGAAAAAAGAGGAACTTATATACATAAAAAAAGTAATAAGGTTTTTTTTCTTTCAGGCAGCAGTCCCAACATAAAAGTCTTAAAAAATAAAGTATTAATCACTCCATTTATGTCCAAAATCTAGTATAATATTTCCACAAAATGAAAAGAAATATACCAATAATTGTCCATAGGTAGGAAACTCAAACCAAACTGAAGATAATAACAGAAGTCACTTTCACTTATGGCAAAGTCAATTAACTTTCTTTTCCCACCATTTAATCTTCCTTTAACAAGAAGAGAATAAAACACCAGCAAATATAAACCAAGTCCAGAGACAAATCTTAGCACTTAATAGGAAAAATAATATTTAAAAGTAAAAAAGTGTGTCTAAAAGGTTGATCGGGTAGCTACTTATCTTATTCAGCTTCATGGCTGCTGTAGAGCTTCATTTCTCTTCCAGTCTCCTTTCACCGCTTCAATCTCCCTTCCCCCGTGGTGGAAATACGGGGGTCGGGGGAGAGCAGCTACTTCAGAGACCCTTGTAGTTTATCTTCTGATCACCCTCTCTTCGAGGGCAATTTTCTTCCAAATCGCCGCAGACAGCTAACCGCGGAAACGAGGCTAGGAGCCTCGGTTCTTCGCTGCGCTCCGATCAACGCCCGGAAGTGAGACAAAAGCTAAATAAGATTTTGATCTAAGGAACTTATAAACAGATTAAGGGTCCAGGTAGATTTGTAATATTGACTTTTACTATAAGATTTTGGGATTAACTATAAAAATAAATAACTTTTCATGTGAAACAGACTTATTTTGGCTATCTGAGCTATTGTAACCCATAACAAAGATAAGTTAATTTATGATTTTAGAAACTGAACACTAGAGGGGACGAAAGATTCTGAGGAAAAAAAATACTAGAGGGGACTAAAAATTATGAAGTAAAAAAAATACAAGCCTGTTCTTGATGTCAATTAATACTGGGACTTACAAAATGGCACAAAATGTTATAACATCAGAAACGTTAAAGGAGATCTTTGAAGAATGGAGCCAGAAATTCAATATCAACACTGTCAGTAATGATGTCTGCTTCTATGGAAAGACTATGTCCAAAATATGTTAATGAAGGAATGACAGATGTGGAACAAATTTTATCTGACAAGATAGAGAAAATTCAGAAGATGGAACTACAAATGACAGGCTGAGAGAATGATTAGGAAAAGGACACTTTACTGAATATAAAAAAAAACCTGAAGTTTTAAAAATTAAAGAAGAAATACAATCAAGAAGGATAAATCACCTGCCAGGGTAGAGGTAGTGAGAGGAAAAACACCATAAATATCAAGCACTGATCAGGAGGAGTAAACAAGACTATTATAAAACACAATGGCAAGAATTAAGACGGTCATGTTTACAAAATAATGATACAAAATTCTGAGAACTAGTCACCCAAGGTCAGAGAGAAATAAAAGTCCTAATAGAAGTCCAGATTACACCGGAAGATTGGATAGCCTATTACAAGAACAAATTTGAGGATACTAGAATATCAAACCAACAGCTAATGGGTATGGACATATTAAAAACATCAACAAAATGGCCCCCTGTAACTGTGACAGAAGTCAAAAGAATAATCGCACAACAGAGAACTAGCAAAGCCCCGGGAGAGGACATGCTGCCACCAGAAATTTTTAAGGTTTTTCCTGATTGGTGGGCCCCTATGCTCGCCACTCTATTTACTTATATTAATAATACTGGGAGATTACCCGCAGGTTGGAATAATAGCGTAGTAATCCCAATACATAAAAAAGGAGATACTACAAACCCAGCTAATTTTCGACCTATAAGTCTTATCGACATAGGATGTAAGCTATATACAAGGTATCTCTTAAATAGACTGATGGATTGGGCAGATTCCAGACAGATCATAGTAGAAGAACAGGGAGGATTCAGAAAGGGACATAGTACCATAGATCAATGTTTCATTTTACAACATTTGATCTATAAATCAATGAATGGACCTTCAAAATGCCTGTATGTAACATTCATTGATTTATCATCCACCTTTGATACAATAAATAGAGGGAAACTATGGGAGAAGTTTTTAGCAACAGATATAGATAGAAGATTATTATATTTAATATATATTTTATACGAAGACACCTATATACAAGTAAGGATAAATCAGAGCGGATCCTTAACAAAGCAGATTAAAACTTCAAAAGGTGTCCGCCAGGGCTGTCTATTGGCCCCTTTCCTTTTTAATTTTTATACAAATAATATTGGAGTAGTTTTAAATAACCCCTCTTTTCATGCTCCATTAATTGAAAGTAGAAAGGTCCCCATATTATTCTATGCAGACGACATGGCACTTATGTCAACAACATTAATTGGAATGAGAAGAATCCTGACAGAGTTTGGCAAATATTGTAAGAAAGAACACCTAAAGATAAATTATTCTAAAACCAAGGTAGTAGTATTTGCCAAAAAACCAAAAAGACATAGATGGACTCTAGATGGTAAGGAGATAGAGCAAGTGAGGTCATTTAAGTATTTAGGCATCCAGTTCACCGAAACTCTGTCCTGGAAGACACATATAGCAGCAACAAGAATAACAGCTATGAGATCTATGAGGGCTATCTGCTCCTTCTTTTATTCAAAAGGGGGAAGATTAGTTCAACCTGCTCTTAAAATCTATCAAGGGAAAACAATATCACAACTGATATATGGAGCCCCAATTTGGGGTTTTAGTAAATTAAACGAATTAGAAGTGGTTCAAAATAAATTTGTGAGATCAGTCTTAGCCTTACCCCCATGTGTACCAATGACAATGCTGAGATTAGAAGTCGGCCTACCATCAATTAATATAAGAGTAAAGAAGGCAATAATCTTATATTATAGGAAACTAGTTCTTATGCCAAACAACTACCTGGCAAAAAAAATGTCTTTATGAACAAGCTAATAATAATAGATGGGTGATTTTATGCCATAAATTATTCTCTCAATTAGCTCTAGATCAGGAACTATTCAATGACTCAAATTATCATACACTACTGAGGGACTATTTATTTTTTAAAGATTTTAGTCAGGATAGAGATCAGGTATCCAAGCTTAGGTTGGCCAAGTGGTATCATATTTTAAAAAATAGACAAGGAATGTCATATTATTTACAGTCTCCCATATCTCAGTCCTTGAGACAAGCTTTCACAGAACTTCGATTTCAAACAATGCCAACAGCATATTTAGATGGAAGATATAAAGGGTTGCCAATTGCAGACCGTTTATGTAATTCCCTACAGGTGGAAGATCTAACTCATTACCTATTATACTGTAGATTATATCAAGAACCAAGAGCTAGATTTATCACGCCTTTGCTAAATAAACTGAATCAGACAAATTTGGAAAGTAAAATTTGTTTTTTGTTGTCTGATAAAAATGAATATGTAAAAAAGCAAGTCGCATTGTTTGCAGTGACTGCAAGAAAGATACGGAAGCATATGTTGATAAATAGTACTGAAACTACTAGGGGGGAAGGACTGATTTGATATGGATGTAATAATTTGATATGGATGTAATAATTTAATGAATTTTGCTAAAACCTAAGGTTGCAAATAAACTATTATATATATAAAAAAGAAATACAAATGATAAACCAAGAGAATGACCTGGAAAATATGTTCTCATTGGATCTACAAGAGAAGCTTGTTAAACCCTTGAAGAAGTCTGTGTGATAGGATAAAGAACAATTGAAGAGAAATAAAATCCTACAAAAATCTTTGATTGAATTAAAAATGAAGATTGTTAGAAGTAAAAGGAAATAATATAAAGTTGCTTTATTTGATCAAGGTTAAAGTAAGACATTTTATTTTCAAAGCTCTGGAAAACCTGTATGGATGTTTTGCTGACCCCAAGATTGAAAAGTTGATGTTTTATGGATTTGCTTATAGATAAGGGATGGGATATGGGATGAAGAGATATCAGATTGTAACCTTATAGGGGGTGAAGAGTTACTAAATTTGCTTATACTTGTTGTGATGATTTATACTTGTTCTGTTTATACCTGTTAAAACTTGTTGTTTATAATTATTAAATAATAATAAAGTTTATACTTCTTGTGATCAAGTTAGAATCAGACTAAAGAGAATTGGGAAGACCCACAGATCAGTTATATATGAGCTCATTAATATTCCTAATGAATATGCAGTAGAGGTGAAGAATAGATATAAGGGACTAGATATAATAGATAGGCACATGGAAGAACTGTGGACAGAAGTTTGCAACATTGTTCAGGAGGCAGCAACAAAAAACTTCCCAAAGAAAAAGAAAACCAAGAACGCAAGATGGCTGTCTGCTGAGACACTGAAAGTAGCCCAGGAAAGAAGGAAAGCAAAAGGCAACACTGACAGGGTGAGATATGCCCAATTAAATGCAAAATTCCAGAGGTTAGCCAGAAGAGATAAGGAATTATTTTTAAACAACCAATGCACAGAAGTGGAAGAAGACAATAGAATAGGAAGGACAAGAGACCTCTTCCAGAAACTTAGAAACATTGGAGGTAAATTCCAGGCAAAAATGGGTATGATCAAAAACAAAGATGTCAATGACCTAACAGAAGCAGAAGAAATCAAGAAAAGGTGGCAAGAATATACAGAAGATCTGTATAGGAAGGATAATAATATAGGGGGTAGCTTTGACGGTGTGGTCAGTGAGCTATAGCCAGACATCCTGAAGAGTGAGGTTGAATGGGCTTTAAGAAGCATTGCTAATAACAAGGCAGCAGGAGACGACGGTATCCGAGCTGAACTCTTAAAAATCTTGCAAGATGATGCTGTCAAGGTGATGCATGCCATATGCCAGCAAATTTGGAAAACACAAGAATAGCCATTAGCTTGGAAAAAATCAACTTATATCCCCATACGAAAAAAGGGAAACACTAAAGAATGTTCAAACTATCGAACAGTGGCACTTATTTCACATGCCAGTAAGGTAATGCTCAAGATCTTGCAAGGTAGACTCCAGCAATTCATGGAGTGAGAATTGCCAGATGTACAACCTGGGTTTAGAAAAGGCAGAGGAACTAAAGACCAAATTGCAAGTATCCGCTGGATAATGGAGAAAGCCAGGGAGTTTCAGAAAAGCATCTATTTCTGTTTTATTGACTATTCTAAAGCCTTTGACTGTGTGGATCATAACAAATTGTGGCAAGTTCTTGGTGGTATGGGGATACTAAGTCATCTTGCCTGCCTCCTGAGGAATCTGTATAACAACCAAGTAGTAACGGTAAGAACAGAGCACAGAACAATGGACTGGTTTAAGATTGGGAAGGGAGTACGGTAGAGCTGTATATTCTTACCCTACGTATTCAACTTGTATGCAGAACAAATCATGCGATGTGCAGGCTTGGTGAATCCAAGGCTGGAGTTAAAATCACTGGAAGAAACATTAACAATTTCAGTTATGCAGATGATACCACTTTGATGGCTAAAAGTGAGGAGGAGCTGAGGAGCCTTATAACGAAGGTGAAAGAAGAAAGTGCAAAAGCTGGGTTGCAGTTAAACCTCAAAAAAACCAAGATTATGGCAACCAGGTTGATTAAAAAAAAAGGTAAAGGTTCCCACCGCACATGTGTGCAGTCGTGTCCGACTCTAGGGGCCGGTGCTCATCTCCATTTGTTAGCCGAAGAGCCAGCGTTGTCCGAAGACGCTTCCACAGTCATGTGGCCTCATGACACGCACGGAACGCTGTTACCTACCCACCGAAGTGGTACCTATTAATCTACTTGCATTTGCATGCTTTCGAATTGCTAGGTTGGCAAGAGCTGGAGCTAGTGCGGGAGCTCACTCCGCACGCAGGGCTAGGGATTCAAACCTCCGAACTTGCGATCTTCCGATCAACAAGCCTGGCGTCTTACCCGCTGAGCCACCACGCTCCTATAACCAGGTTAATTGATAACTGGCAAATAGAGGGATAAAAGGTGGAGGCAGTGACAGACCTTGTATTTCTAGGCGCAAAGATTACTGCAAATGCTGACTGCAGCCAGGAAATCACAAGACGTCTACTTCTTGGGAGGAGAGCAAGGACAAATCTCGATAAAATAGTTAAGAGCAGAGACATCACACTGACAACAAAGGTCCGCATAGTCAAAGTGATGGTATTCCCCATAGTAACCTATGGCTGTGAGAGCTGGACCATAAGGAAGGCTGAGCGAAGGAAGATAGATACTTTTGAACTGTGGTGTTGGAGGAGAATTCTGAGAGTGCCTTGGAATGTAAGAAGATCAAACCAGTCCGTACTGCAGGAAATAAAGCCAGACTACTCACTTGAGGGAATGATATTAAAGGCAAAACTGAAGTACTTTGGCCACATAATGAGAAGACAGGATACCCTGGAGAAGAAGCTGATGCTAGGGAAAGTGGAAGGCAAAAGGAAGAGGGGCCAACCAAGGGCAAGATGGATGGATGATATTCTGGAGGTGATGGACTTGACTTTGGGGGAGCTTGGGGGGGACAAGAGCCAACAGGAAGCTCTGGTGTGGGCTGGTCCATGAAGTCAGAAGAGCCGGAAGCGACTGAATTAATAATAATAAAAAAAAAAACACCTTATAGGGGGTAAAGAGTTACTAAGTTTGTTTATACTTTTTGTGATGAAGGTTGAAGGTCACTTCTTAATATATTTATTATCTTTTCCTTTTTCATATTCTTTCTTTTCTTTTCTTTTCTTTTCTTTTCTTTTCTTTTCTTTTCTTTTCCTTCTTTTTCTTTTTCTTGCACCTTTTCTTCTTTTTTCTATTCTCTATTTTCTCAAAGTTTACTTTGTATTAGTATTTACTATTGTAATCAAAATTCTTAATAAAAATATATTTAAGAAAGAAAAGAAAAGCTCCCACAGAATTCAGACCAGTGGCCTTCCATCCATCCAGTGGATGCTGGAAACTGGATTGGGGAGCTGAGCATGCAAAACAAGGTCTGTGCCACTGAGCTACAGCCTTTCCAAAAGAAGGGATCATAATGTTCAAAGTGAACAGGAATGGTTCCTGCAGTACAGTGTTGCCTGCTCTAAGGGCATCCTGGGTTTCCTGCAGGGGTTTTCCCAATCCCAACCCTTCTTGGAGATGCCATATTGCAGACCTCAAATGTGTAACATACAAAGCAGGTCTTTCACGACACGGCTGTCAACTTTTCTGATCTGATAGACCTTTTCTGAGTTAGAAGGACATTCTGCATACCCAGGAGAGAATCAATCTCTCGCTGAATTGAGAACATTGCCTTCCAGCCCAGATGATTGCATTTGAGTAAATGGTGAAATCCTGGCCTGGGGAAGCCACAAGATCCATTTGCCCAACTTTCATGGGGACAAAAGATGGACTGGGGAGGAAAACACAGGCTTGAGGAGGCCTAAGCAATGAAGATGCATCCTTTATTCATTTCCACAATTCCATTTCCATCTTCAGAATGTCTTCTGAAGAACTGGTTCACCATAGTCTAATAGTCACCAGGAACTGAATCCTGGGGGATTCAGATCAGTGGCATTCCTGACTTACCAATGGATGCCAGGGATTGCAACTGGGACCCCGTAAGAATCCAATTGTACAGGAATGGTCCATGGAGTTCAATGTTGCCTGCTCTAATGGCACCCTGGGTTTCCAGCAGGAGTTTTTCCCAATCCCAACCCTTCTCAGACATGCCACATTGCAGACCTCAAATGTTCTACATGCAAAGCAAGTCTTTCACCAAACGGCTGTCATCTTTTCTGTTTCAATACAACTTTTTTTTCCAGTGAGAAGGAAATTTTGTATCCCCAGGAGAGAATAAACGTCTCCCTGGATTCAGTACATTTCCTTCCAGCCCACCTTTGTGGCCCAGATGATTGCATCCGGGTTAATGGTGAAATCCTGGCCTGGGGGAGCCCCAGGATCTATTTGACCAACTTTCACGGGAACAAAAGATTGATTGGGGGAGTAAACCCAGTTGAGGAGATCATAACGAGCAGATCCCAGTCTGTTTTCTGAGAATGAGACTTCATTTCCAGCACTGTTGTTGAACCGGACATTCTTCAAATGGGCAAGAAGCTGAAAGAAAAGAGACCCTGAGGAATTGAAGTAACTGCCTGAAAATCACAAATGAGACATCACGGCTTCTATCATCCTGTGCTGAACATCATCTTAGGAGATAATTGCATGTCTGTAAACCTAGAGATGTTAGCTTGGTGAACATCTGAGTGATCTGGAGCAGCACCAAATTGTAACAATTTATCACAGAGCACAGGAAATTTATCCGAACACTGCAAAAAGAGTCCCTCTACCTTTGGCCATTTCTATCATGGCTTCTTCAACTCCAGGTGTAGAAGAATGAAGCCTTCATAGAAAGAGTTGAATGCCACACTCCAAATGTCATTGTTTGGTTGTGCTCTTGTAATTTTTAAATGTTAATCTTGGGCCAAGATGTTATAAATGGCAAATGCATTTTTAGGAAAGAACAGCCTGGGGAATTTCAGACCAGGAGCCCATTAGGACCACATTTACATTCATGTCCTGCTATGTGTGCTGAGGTTGAGAGAGGCTGATTTCACACAAGGAACTCAAAAGTACATCTGAACAAATGGGCTGGACTTTCACAGTATGTTAAGCCCTTGAGAAATACACCAAGCTTTTCCTCTTCCTCCGCTTGTTAATTAAAACATTACATCTAATTCATTTTCATCTGTTTTGAGATGCAGTTATATGAGTAGCATGGAAATATTTAATAAGTTTAATAAGTTAAACAAGAAACATACATGGGAAGCTTGTTCTCTAAAGAGCCTCAGAGATTACCTGCCACGACTGGACACAGGAGATGCTCTTTCCAAGCCTCATCATGGTTGGTCGTGCTCCTGATCCATACATCGCATGTAATGCGTGTGCCACAGAATAAATGGCATTGTAGATGTTGTAACTTTCACCCGTCATGCTCATTTGAAAAATGTAATGTGGTACTTTTTGTAATTTCTGCTTTCCTATGCATGGTTTCCCCCACTTCGTAGGGATTTCACTTGATTTCAGGATATGGCACTGAAAGACCCTTTCCCACCAGGGAGAGAGAAAGGGGTCTCCTTGGGGATTCAAGGGGTCTAAAGACAGGATGAAATCACTGAATTCTGAGACATCACCAGTGTGATCCGAGAAATGCAAAGCACCATGGAAGAGTTTTAATGCTTGCACACTTCCTTGAGTTGCTATCATACTAACTTCCCAATGAGAAGTCAGGATCCAGACCTTCTCCAATGAAGTCTTACTCTGCTGTTCATAAACAAGCAGAGCCAGGTATACAGTTTTAGTACTACTGGAGTCTCCAAACAAAATAATCACTTTAGCTTTAAGCCAAGTTTTGGAAATACGAAAAGATTTAAACAGCACAAGATCAAACAGGTTATCAGATTCCAAAATTTGAGTAAAGGCCAGGCAGATCTCCTCCTGCTTGAGCATTGGCATCAGCAATGAGATGAAATCTGCTCCACTGTCATCTTCAGGGGCCACAAGCCCAACCCAGTTCCACTGGAAATTAAGGAGCAGCTGGACTAAACCCAGATATTGAGGAAGTTCATTGGGATTAATACGGAAAAAGGAAGGAAAAACAGTTCTGTCTCCATGCGGGAACTTGAGGGAACCAAAACCGAGCTGCAGAAAGGGAGAGCCTTGTTTTACAAATGAATTTTTCAAGAAAAGGTCAAAGGTTATGCTGATCTTAAGGGTCACCATCCTGTGGTTTAATGCCCCACCAGTCAGGCCAATTCACCTTGAGTGGAGTGAGACACAACAAACCACAGACCAGGCACTGCTTTTCCTTTGCTATGTATAAACAAGGTTGGTTTATTATGCAAATTATACACTGCTATAAGTGACAATACCCAACCAAGTTACAAGTTTCCCTTTCCCCCTGTGTTCCTTTAACTGCCCACCTTTTCTAGCATAAGGCAGCATCACCACCGTTCCTTCCTAGCCTTAAGGATGGGGAATTCTGGTCCTTTTTCCAGGGCTTAATGTCCTTTTACCCTACATTTAGCCCTAGATGGTCCTCTACCTTCCAGCTCTGACCCTTCAGTAGGTCCTGTTGACATCTGAATTAGAGCTTAGTTGTTCCTTTGACTGAGCTGCTTCTCCATCACACAGTCCTTGGGAGGAAACAGCTGCTTCTGGCTGGATGGCTGTAGCCACCTCTGGAAGGGTTGTGCGGCTGTCAGGCTCTGCTACACCTTACTCATCTTTGTCAGCTTCAGAGTCCCTTTGCTCACTCCACCAAACTGTTGCAGTTTCGCCTCCCCCTTCTATAGTTCTCCAGCTCAATGTCTTTTCTGTCTTCCACCCACCCGCTGTGCCTTCAGGGTTTCTCTTTTATCTCCCTGCAGTACAGGTGTGGTCCTTTCCTCTCTTAAAGTCCCAAGGAACACAATCCACAAGGAAGGAAAGCTCACTTCAGCAGCCTCGAGACTTTCCTTCCACACCTGGCAAAGATAAGCTTCCTCTCTCCTTCTAAAGAGCCATCACTGACATAGTTTGCCTAGCTCTGGCATGTGAGAAGCCAAGGGAACAAACCATTATCCTCATTCACAGAATAAACTGGACTGAATGGTGTTTACATTTACAAAGATTCAGTTCGGAAGGAGTTCATCCAGGAAAGTATTTCAGAAATATTTTATTATCTATCTCTTTGCAATGGGGTGGTTGAAGAAACATATCCTGACACACGAAATATAAAAAAGAATTCAACTATTTCATGGCTTCCCCAAATCACATACTCTGATGTGCCCCACAAAGCACTTTGGCTTCATCTTTGGCTTCTCTGTGCACTTCTCTTCTGTGTCTGCTCCACACTGCATCCAATGGAACCCCCTTACCTGTGGGACCTTCAGGATGCTGAAGATGGAGGCCATCTGCCTGGAGGATTTGGGGTCGAGACCACCAATGACGGAGAGCAGGTTGTCCTGCCTGTCACATTTGTAGTGTGGAACCATTTGGCCTCGTGTGGAAAGCAGAGAGAGGCTGTTCATGGAAATCCTCCTCACAGACCCGCGATTGTCATAGATACGGAAGCCGAGTGTGATGTTGGGGAGAAGAACCAAATCCTTGTTGATCTTTGTTACTGCAAGTACCAAGGCCATAAACAGCTGGTAGTTCTTGGGTGCAATGCTATAATGAGAAAAAAATTGAGAATATTACAGGGAAGCTTGTGTGTGCTCGTGGAGTATCCTTTTCCTTGTGTATTTGTGTGTGTGTGTTCTTCTGGACTTTGAGGCAATGAATCCATTAATTCTGATCTTTTGGACAAAAAAAAACTTCTGAATATGATGTCGATCGTACTGCCTAGATACCAGGGTAAATGAAGATAGAGACTAAGAAGTACCACATTTGCAACCTTAGACAGCCATGACTCCTCCACATGAGTAACCTCTAAGATAGCTTTGACAGTTTGGTTGTCCTTTTCAACAGATTTTTCAGCTCTAGGAACAATTGCTGTTCCCAATATTCCAGAAGGGGCATCAGTTTTTTCAGCTGTTCACAATATTCCACTGGAGGTCACAAGATAGATTTACTAATGGCCATTGCAAAAGGCAGAATTTATATTCAAAGTCAACTTCTTCACTAGGCCAGCGCAGTTTATAACACCTACCCCCTTCCTCACGTTTTATGCTGTTTATCATCTTCCTGCTGAAAAGACCTGGGAAAGAGGAACATTCTGCCCTACATTATTAACAACATTATCAGTTGTTCTCTGTGGTAGCACCCACACTGTGGAACATCTTGCCCCCAGAGTTGAGACAGATCTCCTCCCTCCCGACCTTTAGGAAAGAGCTGAAGACCTGGTTTTGCCGCCTGGAATGGGAAGGAGGAAAGGATAGTTCCTCATGGGGGTGGCTAACACCTTAATTTTATAATGTCCTTCATTTTAATTCCATCGTCCATCTGGATTTATAATTATTTATTTTTACATATTGTATATTGATGTTTTATATTTTATTTTAACTATTTTATTATAAACCGCCCAGAGTTCCCCATTGGGGGAGATGGGCAGTTATATAAATTGCATAAATAAATTATGAGCTTGGCTCTTCATCGAGAAAAGCATCAAAGCTACTGAACTGCACCAGGACATTGCAAACCTCACTAGAACAAGAATTTCTGAAAGGAGTCCCTGAATCCAAAAAAGAGCAGACAGTATTCTACCACTTTCCACTCCAGGTGAAACTTACCTTGTTGCAATTGGGATCACTGATGGCTCCTGGTGAAATGTCATCATTTTAATGTCAGAAGAGGTTCCCAGGGGAAAATTCCCCCCAATAATGATGTCACCAGATCTATAGTGGTCCTCCAGAGTCTGCAAAGGGTTCCTCAGTACACATACACTTTGCATAATCTTATGAGTCGTTGAAGGCAGGAGCCAAATGAGAAGCAACAGCATGTGAGGCAGCCCATTCATCTTTCTCACCTTCCCTCCTAGAACAACAATCAATGTTTCTTCAAAAGCTGAACTGCAGGTTCATGAAATCTCACCAGGGCTTTTGCAGAAAAGAAGGAGGCTGTGCCACTTGGATGGCCTTGGGGAAATTTATATCAAGGATGCTTCCTCCTACATGTTTCACCAAAGAGAATGTTGAGGTTTCATTGATTGTAAGACATGACCTCTTTGCAAGAAAAGCTAAGTTGACATGTCCAGGGCCCTTTGGGAGTCCTCAGAGCTAATTTATTTTACAATATTTTGTCTTGGGTACATTTTACAGGGATCCCACCAGTGATACATTAAGAATCATTGTTCTTCTGATAATTGCTAGGAAGAGTAACATCCTACCCACTTAGCAATAGCTCCTTTTCATACAGCAGAAGGGGGAAAACATGTTTGTGTCTCTTTTTGTTGACCAACGGAGCAGATTGAGTTGAGAGTCGGGGTGGAGGTGGGTATTTGGCCTGCCTGAAACTGAGCACCTGCACCCAAGATGGAGTCTGGCCTGTGCTGTAGTTTCTTAAGAAAGAGCAAGGGCTAATGGCCAATGTGGCAATCAGTTGTACCATTGTAAGTGTGAATAATAATGTCAGTGTTTGGATGGAAGACTTGGTTTATTTATGCCATATGACAGGGATGACATTAGAAGCTAATTTCTCCCATAGAGCTTAAAAAGAAAGAAACATGGGGGTCACTTAAGCTGTCTGACTAATTTAACCTCTTCAGGAGTGTTGCCTAACAACTGATCAGAACCCAAGAAATTTGTCTGCTGCCAGCTGTTGGGGGAAGAATACCATCAACCATGATATTCTTCTAGACTCACTGCATAGAACGAGATGGGGGACATGGTTCACCTGATCCAGAATGCGGCCGCACGAACCATCTTGGAAGTCCCATATCGGACACATGTAACACCATTGTTACGTGAGCTGCACTGGGTTCCAGTCAGCTTCCGGGTGCAATTCAAGGTGTTGGTTATGACCTTTAAAGCCCTTCATGGCATGGGACCAGGTTACCTAAGGGACCGTCTTATCCCCAGGAGGGCATGCTACGGACACCATCAGTTAAAGAATTCCATCTCACGGGGTCACGGAAGTGTGCCTTTTCTGCATTAGCGTCTGCTCTGTGGAATATTCTTCCCCAACTGTTAAGACAGTCTACCTCGCTCCTGGACTTCAGGAAACAACTCAAGACTTGGCTTTGCCAACAGGCCTGGGGCGGAAAGAAGAGCATAAACTCCTGGGGATGGCTAACATCATAGGAAAGCCTTCAAATTGCCCTTCCAATGTTTGAAAGAAGACATCACCACCTTGATTTTATTATATTTATTGTATTTTTAAATTGTTTATTTTAATGTTTGATATTTTATTGATCTGTAAACCGCCCAGCTCCAGCAAAGGAGATTGTTACCTTGTCATGGTGCTGGAGCTTGAGCACCTCAATGACACCATGAGCTAAACCGTGAAGGGACACCCAAGACGGGAAGGTCGTGGCAGAGAGGTCAGACTAAATATGATCCCTGGGGAAGGTAATGGCAACCCACCCCAGTATTCTTGCCATGAAAACTAAATGGATCAGTACAACCAAAGATATGTCGGTATACCATCGGAAGATGGGACTCCCAGGTCGGAAGATGGTCAAAATGCTACTGGGGAGGAACAGAGGATACGTTCAACTAGCCCCAGATGTGATGACGCAGCTAGCTCAAAGCCGAAAGGACGGCTAGCGGCCGACGGTGCTGGTGGTGAATGACGAATCCGATGTTCTAAAGATCAACACACCATAGGAACCTGGAATGTAAGATCTATGAGCCAGGGCAAATTGGATGTGGTTATTGGTGAGATGTCAAGATTAAATATAGACATTTTAGGTGTCAGTGAACTGAAATGGACTGGGATGGGCCACTTCACATCAGATGACCACCAGATCTACTACTGTGGACAAGAGGACCACAGAAGAAATGGAGTAGCCTTCATAATTAATAATAAAGTGGCTAAAGCAGTGCTTGGATACAATCCAAAAAACGATAGAATGATCTCAATTCGAATTCAGGGTAAACCATTTAACATCACAGTGATCCAAATATACGCCCCAACCACAGATGCTGAAGAAGCAGAAGTAGATCAGTTCTATGAGGATCTGCAGCACCTACTAGATAATACACCAAAAAGAGATGTTATTTTCATTACAGGAGACTGGAATGCTAAGGTGGGTAGTCAGACGACACCTGGAATTACAGGCAAGCATGGTCTGGGAGAAAAAAATGAAGCAGGACATAGGCTGATAGAATTTTGCCAAGACAACTCACTGTGCATAACAAACACTCTCTTCCAGCAACCTAAAAGACGACTTTATACATGGACTTCACCAGATGGTCGACACCGAAATCAGATTGACTACATCCCTTGCAGCCAAAGGTGGCGGACATCTATACAGTCGGTAAAAACAAGACCTGGAGCTGACTGTAGTTCAGATCACGAACTTCTTATTGCAAAATTTAGAATCAGACTAAAGAGAATAGGGAAGACCCACAGATCAGTTAGATATGAGCTCACTAATATTCCTAAGGAATATGCAGTGGAGGTGAAGAATAGATTTAAGGGACTAGATTTAGTAGATAGGGTCCCAGAAGAACTATGGACAGAAGTTCGCAACATTGTTCAGGAGGCGGCAACAAAAAATGTCCCAAAGAAAAAGAAAACCAAGAAGGCAAGATGGCTGTCTGCTGAAACACTGGAAGTAGCCCAAGAAAGAAGGAAAGCAAAAGGCAACAGTGATAGGGGGAGATATGCCCAATTAAATGCAAAATTCCAGAGGTTAGCCAGAAGAGATAAGGAATTGGCAAAGACTTTGTACTCTGGAGAAGATTCTCCTAGTGTTTAATCTGGTTCTGTTTCCTGATTATTTCTATCAGTTTGGAAGGAATTTGGTGGGATGAGACAGGTTTAAGTCAAGAAGGTACAGCTGGTTCAAACTGCAGTGGTGCAAGGAGAAAGAGGCTCATCTCGATGTGCCCATGTGTCCTACACAAACTTCATGGGCTGCAAGTCTGCTTCAAGGCGCTGTTGTCAGCCCTATAGGGGAGAATAGACAGGACACCAAAGCCATACAGGTCTAAGACTAATTATATTACAGCGGCTTGGAAGTCTGAACGTGCTTCTCTCCTCCCTACATTTCTCTTCCTGTGAATTGGGGGGGGGGCTGTCCGAATCGTTTTCTCCCATTGGTTTCTTTGAATGGGCTTAAGCCGCGTTTGTCCAATCCTTGTCTTGATAACGGATCTTCTCTCTTTCCTTCAAGGCCGCCCTCTGTGCAAAAAGGCCACCAGTCAACTCCAGGATTCTTTAAAAAAATGAATCAGCTTTGTTAAAGATCACAGAGAAAGATACGGCTCCATACAGAGGGAACACAGTTAAAAAGAGAAAAATAAAATAAAATACAAAATAAATACAGAAATACAGAAATAAATTAAAGATGGCGCTGAGGTGGATGCTCGACTGATAGGCTCACCTTTGTTAGTGATTTCAGTATGTGTCAGATGGCATGTGGTGGTGGTTTGTGGTCCCAGTCGGAATGGTGGCTGGGCAGAAATGATAGTCCTGGTTATTTTATTATTATTATTATTATTTGAATTTATCCCCGCCCATCTCTGCCATAGTTACCTCGGACGGCGGTAGAAATGGCAGTGGCACAGGGGGCTGGTGTGGCAACAGCAGATCAAGTGGCTGGGAAGGACTAGTTGAGCCCCAACAGCACCTCCCAGGGCAATAGCCAAGTGGGACTGTGTCGGGCAGTGGTTCCTCCATTCTGGAGGTTGAAAGTATTGTAGGACAGACTGGCAGAAGACTAGCAGAATGCATACACGAACAACAACTAGCAATCAGAAGACATGATGAAAACTCCTTAATCTCACAAACCATGGACAGACTCAACCATACTGAGGAAACCAACTGGGAAACTGTGAGCATCTTAAACCAAGCCAAATCCAAAAATGCTATAGAATTCCTGGAAGCTTGGCACTTGCCTTGACTTCAAGTGAAGGAACACGCTGAGACTTGGTGTACAGGCTCTAGTGTTTTATTATTCTACTCCGCTAGACAGAATCCAGCTAAACTAAAATGAACTAGGAATGCTCAGAGAAAGGGCCCAAGAAATTTGGGTGGTGCCTTCTTCAGCCTCTTACAATGAAAGCAAAGTGATTCAGTACTGTGCATGTGTTTATCTCCCTGGAGGGAGCCCCCTCCTTCTTCGCCAGTTATCTCCCTGACAGCACTCAGACAAAGCAGCCATCAACAGACACATAGAGGTAAACAACATTTACATACCATTCATAAGAGACAATAGAAAAGCCAGAAGACCAGACTTGCCAGTAATCAACACCCAGATATGCAAAGATTAACACCAGGATTATCACCAGATGGAAGTTCACTTCCGGGTGCTGGCGAGGACGGTGCGCCGAGCCGAGGCTCCTAGCCTCGATTCCGCGGCTTTTCCATTTGTGGCGGTTAAAAAAAAAAGAAATCACTGAAAAATCTCCCTTGAAGAGAGGGAGAGTAGAAGATTACCCACAGAAGGGTCACTGGATTCGCCGCTCTCTTCCGACCCCAGTATTTCCACCATGGGGGAAGAGAGATTGAAGCAGCGAAAGGCGACTGGAATAGACAAAAAGCTCTGCGGAAGCCGTGAAATCTGACAAAGTTAAGTAGCACCTCACCCAACCTTTTAGACACATTTTTTATTTTTTAAATATTATTTGCTTTATTACTATCTAAGATAGTATATCTCTGGACTTGATTAATAAATGCTGGTGTTTTACTTCTTCCTTGCCAAGGGACTGATAAATGGTGGATTGGAAATACTGATTGACTTTGCCTGAAATGAAATGAGTGACATTTTATTTATTTTTCTTCTGGTTTATTTTCTACTTATTGTTAAATGGGTGTTTTTTTGTTTTGTTTTTTGGAATCATTTTGCCTGGATTTTAAATTATTATGGAACAATGAATTGGTGATTTAATGTCCTTTCTTTTACCTTTTTGTTATTCCTTCTATGAATGAGTTTTTCTTCTTTTTTTCCTCTTAAGCTGCTTGAGTACTATTTGGTTTATATAAGTTACTCCTTAAATACTTATGTTTAGTCTGGATTCCTTTTTTACAGAAATTATTAACATTTAAGACTATAAATAGATAAATAGATTGTTTATTTTGTATTTTGGTAGAAAAGGCTAGTTGGATTATTGTAGCCTTTCCTTTTATTTATTTTTTTTATTTTTTTTCACTATGATTTGACTGGTGGGATATAAGCTGGTGTGAGAAACCTTGGAATTGTTTATTGTTTTTACCATTATTTGTTAAAGTTATTTGTTAAAGTTATTCTATGTAGGATTCAAACGAATGGATTCCTACACTGTGAATGCCTGTTAACTGGGTTTTTTCCATTTCCCTGCTGTAAGCAGTTTCCCATAACAAAAAGCAGTAAATAACAGGTGTGACCTTGTAGGCAAAGCATCGCCTTTGTTTTGACCATGATAACAGTCCTTTCCCATGGGAACAGTGTCCCGTAGAAAAGCCAACATGCAACACCGCCATCCCATGGCGGTTTAAAGTAAGTACAACTGTTGCTAAATTGTTAAGCTGAGAAATGACCTAGCTCACATTAGCCAATCAGAATGATGAACCATGGGTATAATTCAACTATGAACTATGGGTACTCACTCACTCATTCAATTCTATGCTTCTGTTTGACTGCTATCTATTTTTCTCCCTGACTGGATTACCGCGACCAGTGGGGTCACCATCTAGCGGTCGTAAAAAACACATGAATTTTGGAACATGGAATATACGGACATTGCAAGACAATGTGGATAGTGAACGACCTGAACGTAGGACTGCCATTATTGCAAGGGAGCTGAGACGTTTTAATATTGATATAGCAGCACTCCAAGAAACTCGAAGAGCAGGAGAAGGACAGTTGAAGGAAGAAAAAGGAGGTTATACCTTCTTTTGGAAAGGACTGCCTGAACAAGAACGACGAATACATGGGGTAGGCTTTGCTATCAAAAACGACCTTGTGAAGCTCTTGTCAGAAGTTCCCACTGGGATTAACGAACGACTCTCAACTCTGCGAATAAAACTCACCAAAAACCAACAGGCAACTATCCTAAGTGCTTATGCACCAACACTAGATGCAGATGAGGATATCAAGGAAAAATTTTATACCCAGCTGGACACAAACTTATCAGAGATACCAAAGGAGGATAAAATTATCCTCCTGGGCGATTTCAATGCAAGAGTTGGGCGTGATTTTGATTTGTGGCCAGGGATCATTGGGAAAGAAGGAGTTGACAACAGCAACACGAATGGAATCTTACTTCTGACTAAATGTGCAGAGCATAACCTTGTCATTACTAACACACTCTTTCGCCAGAAAAATAAATTTAAAACATCATGGAAGCAGCCACGGTCGAAGCACTGGCATCTTTTAGATTATGTAATTGTCCGTGCTAGAGATCGCCGTGATGTACTTCTCACCAGAGCCATGACGAGCGCCGATGACTGCTGGACAGACCATCAATTAATTCGATCCACGATGGCCATAAAGATTGTCCCTCATCGTAGGCTCCAAGGAAGAAAACGAAGGCGTAAAATGAATACACTGGCCCTTCAAGATCCTATTCAACAAGCTTGCTTTCAATCAACTCTCAAGGAACATCTGCCTATGGAACTTCCTGAAAATGTTGAGGAACACTGGACTAAACTGAAGACTTCTATTATTTCAGCCTGTGAACAAACTATCGGATACCAGACTAAGAGACATCAAGACTGGTTTGATGAGAACGATAGTGAGATTGAACATATTATTGACAAGAAAAGGAAAGCCTTCCAGATATGGCAAAAAGATATTAACTGTGCCGTTAAGAAAAAAACCTATGCCAGTGCAAAGGCAGAAGTCCAAAGAAGAACTAGAGAACTTAAGAACATATGGTGGGTAAAAAAAGCCCAAGAAACCCAACATTTTGCAGATGCTCATTGATGCACGGGGCTTTTTTAATGCCATAAAGGCCATCTATGGACCAACAAACCATGGTACAAATCCCTTACGCTCAGTAGATGGTGCTAAACTTCTAAAGGACAAAGAGTATATTGCACTGCGCTGGAAAGAGCATTACTACAATCTCCTTAATCGTCACTCTACTGTGGCTGATGAAGTCTTCTTGCAAATCCCGCAAAAACAAATAAGAAATGAGCTTGCAGTACCCCCTAGTTTGGAGGAAGTCAGCAAAGCCACTAAACAAATGAAAAATAACAAAGCTAGTGGACCTGATGGGATTCCTGCTGAAGTCTTTAAAGAAGGCGGGCCTGAACTTACACAACAACTTCATAAGCTCATCGAAAAAATCTGGATGAGGGAGGAGATTCCAGCAGACTTTAGGGATGCCATAATTATCACTCTCTTTAAAAAGGGTGATAGAACAGACTGTGGAAACTATCGAGGCATCTCCCTTCTAGCCACAGCAGGCAAAATCCTGGCAAAGATCATTGCAAATCGTCTCCTATCTGTTTCAGAAGACATCCTCCCTGAAATGCAAAATGGCTTCCGCCCTTCCAGGGGAACAGTGGATATGATCTTCACTGCACGACAGCTTCAAGAAAAATGCAAGGAGCAAAACCGCCCTCTGTACATGGCGTTTATTGATCTGACTAAAGCTTTTGATACTGTAAATCGTACTGCTCTCTGGACCATCCTTCTGAAAATCGGATGCCCTGATAAATTTGTGAACATCCTGCGGTTACTCCATTACGACATGATGGCAACAATTCTGAATAACAATGGCTCTCAAAGCGATCCATTTAAAGTGGAATCCGGCATTAAACAGGGATGTGTTATTGCTCCAACCTTATTTGCTATCTTCATCGCTATGATTATACACCTTGTTGAAGAGAAACTTCCTACTGGTGTAGAAATTATATATTGAACAGATGGAAAGCTTTTTAATCTTAGTAGGCTGAAAGCAAAAAATAAGGTAATTGCAACTTCTGTTATAGAACTTCAATATGCTGATGATAACGTAGTCTGTGCACACTCCGAGGAAGATCTTCAAACTATCCTAAACATCTTTGAAGAAGCATATGAAAAGCTCGGCCTCTCGATTAACATTAAAAAAACCAAAGTGCTTTACCAGCAAGTTCGAACCAATCCCTCTGCAGCGCCATCAATCCAGCTTAAAGGTGTGTCACTAGAAAATGTCGATCACTTTTCTTATCTCGGCAGCCATCTATCTACAAAAGCTGACATCGACGCTGAAATTCAGCATCGCCTGAGCTCTGCGAGTGTAGCTTTCTCCCGAATGAAGCGCAGAGTGTTTGAGGATCGGGACATTCGCAGGGAGACCAAAATGCTTGTTTACAAAGCCATTGTACTACCAACCCCTCTGTACGCCTGTGAAACATGGACCCTCTACAAACGCCACCTCCAACTTCTTGAAAGATTCCATCAACGCTGCCTCCGAAAAATTCTGCAAATTACTTGGGAAGATAGGCGGACTAATGTCAGCGTATTAGAAGAAGCGAAAACCACCAGCATTGAAAGAATGATCATCCAACATCAACTTCGCTGGACCGGTCATGTTGTTCGAATGCCTGACCATCGTCTTCCAAAGCAGCTACTTTACTCCCAACTTAAGAATGGAAAACGGAATATTGGTGGACAGCAAAAGAGATTCAAAGATACTCTCAAAGCTAATTTAAAAAAATGTAATATCAGCATTGAGAACTGGGAAGCCCTAACTCATGAGCTTTTCAATTGGAGGTCATCCTTTATTAATGGCGCTATGGAATTTGAAGAAGCACGAGTACAGGGCGAAAAGGAGAAAAGAGCTAAAAGGAAGGCACATCAGGCAAACCCTCATCATGACCGTCTCCCACCCGGAAACCTATGCCCTCATTGTGGGAGGTTGTGCAGATCCAGAATTGGCCTTTATAGCCACTTACGGATCCACCGTTAAAATTTTACCTTTGGAAGACAATCTTACTCGGCTACGAGTGATCGCCAATGATGGTGATGATCTACATGTACTTTGTATCTGAACTGTAACTACGCATGGTCTTTGCACAGACCATGATTTTTCTTTCCTCACATCTGTTGATGGAACTCTGCGTATGCTTTGTTTTTTCCTTTTTGCAATAATGCACCATACATCCATTATTGCCTTATGCTATCAATAAAGGTATTTTTAGCCTTAAAACACATTGTTTGGATTACTATGCGCCTGGAACTCCAAAAGCCAGCAACACCCCACAGGTTATGGAATGCCCAGTCTGGATGGTCTGCTGCGCTGGATCTGGCTGTAACAAGGGGGTTTGTTTTTGAGGCTGCATTTTGGAGTAAACGTGTTTTTCTTTGAGTGGTCAGCATGGCTGCTGCAGGGCTAACTAGTCTGCCTTTTTAGCGTTTGAATGGCACAAACTATCGGACCTGGTGTGTGAAGATCAAGTCTTTCTTCCTAAAAGGTTTGTGGAAGTATGTGAGAGACGCACCTGCATCTGGTCCCGTTACTGATGAAGTGCAGTTGTGTTTGGATCGTGCTTATGGCAATTTGATTCTGGGACTGGAATCATCGCAGCTACTACATATCAGCAATCTAGACACTGCACATTCATGTTGGGAGGCTCTCAAAGCCCTTTATTCCAAGCAAACCTCTGCTGCCATCGTTGGTCTATCACGTCAGCTTTACAACCTGAAGCTGCAGCCTGGTGGAAACGTGATGACCCACCTCCATAAACTCAATACTTTGTTTCTTGAACTTGAGGAACGGGATGTTGTGATCCCTGATACCCAGAGAGCTTGTGTCATCCTGTCAAGCCTGGACAAGAGCTTTGATATGCTCATCGAGGCAACTCAGACGTTGAGACCCCAAGACCTTACTGTGGATTATCTTACAAATCGGCTGCAAGAAATCCAGCAAGCTCGTGACCTGGAGAAGATGCAGGGTAAGCCATCTGTTGCTGTTCCTGAGACTTCTGCACAGCGTTTTCCAGCTGGAACAGAGGTTGCGTGTGCTGTAAGGAGATGTTTCCGGTGCAACTCGACCCAACACTTCATGAGAGACTGTCCCCAGTCACCTCGCCCAGATGGTAATGCCAGTGGAAAGAGGTTCGTACGAAAGAAGGGGAAACAACCGCCTAGACAATATACTCCTCAATTCGCAAAAATAATTGTCAATGGAGAATTTAGTAAACCATGTGAAATACAAAAAGGTACAAGGCAAGGTTGCCCTCTGTCTCCACTTTTGTTTATATTGGTATTGGAGGTTTTACTTAGAGATATTAGACAAGAAGATGGTATTCATGGCGTTAGATTTAAAAAAAGAAGTTTATAAACTAAGAGCCTTTGCAGACGACCTAGTCATTACTTTGGAGAATCCATTGGATGGAAATGAGTTTATTTTTATTTATTTATTTTATTAAATTTATATTACCACCCATCTCCCCCAACGGGGACCCTGGGCGGTGCACAACAAAAGTTTGTTGTTGTTGTTGTTGTTCAGTCGTTTATTCGTGTCCGACTCTTCGTGACCTCATGGACCATAGCACGCCAGGCCTTCCTGTCCTCCACTGTCACCCAAAGTTTACTCAAATTCATGTTCATTACATCGGTGATGCTATATAACCATCTCATCCTCTGCCGTCCCCTTCTCCTTTTGTCTTCAGTGTTTCCCAGCATCAGGGTCTTTTCCAGTGAGTCTTCTCTTCGCATTAGGTGGCCAAAGTATTTGAGCTTCAGCTTCAGCATCTGTCCTTCCAATGAGAAGTCAGGGTTGATTTCCTTTAGGATTGACTGGTTTGACCTCCTTGCAGTCCAAGGGACTCTTAAGAGTCTCCTCCAGCACCACAGTTCGAAAGCATCAATTCTTCGGCGCTCAGCCTTCCTTATGGTCCAACTCTCACAGCAATACATTACTACTGGAAAAACCATAGCTTTAACTATACGGACCTTTGTTGGCAAGGTGATGTCTCTGCTTTTTAATATGCTGTCTAGGTTTGCCATAGCTTTCCTCCCAAGGAGCAAGCGTCTTTTAATTTCATGGCTGCAGTCACCATCTGCAGTGATCTTGGAGCCCAAGAAAATAAAATCTGTCACTGCTTCCATTTCTTCCCGTTCTATTTGCCAGGAAGTGATGGGACCAGATGCCATGATCTGAGTTTTTTTAATGTTGAGTTTCAAGCCAGCTTTTGCACTCTCCTCTTTCACCCTCATCAAGAGGCTCTTTAGTTCCTCTTCACTTTCTGCCATTAGGGTGGTATCGTCTGCATATCTGAGGTTGTTGATATTTCTCCCGGCAACCTTAACTCCGGCTTCTGATTCATCCTGCCCGGCATTTCTCATGATGTACTCTGCATATAAGTTAAATAAGCAGGGTGATAATATCCAGCCTTGTCGTACTCCTTTCCCAATTTTGAACCAGTCGGTTGTTCCATGTCCGGTTCTAACTGTTGCTTCTTGACCCACATACAGGTTTCTTAGGAGACAGGTAAGGTGGTCTGGTACTCCCATCTCATTAAGAATTTGCCACAGTTTGTTGTGTTCCACACAATCAAAGGCTTTAGCATAGTCAATGAAGCAGAAGTAGATGTTTTTCTGGAACTCTCTTGCTTTTTCCATGATCCAGCGAATGTTGGCAATCTGATCTCTAGTTCCTCTGCCTCTTCAAAACCCAGCTTGCACTTCTGGTAGTAATCAGTTCACATACTGCTAAAGCCTAGCTTGTAGGATTTTGAGCATAACCTTGCTAGTATGTGAAATGAGCGCAATTGTACGGTCAAATAATAGAAACTTAAATGTGAATAATCATCTACTATCACTAACAGAAATCTGGTGACCCCTAGCGTTGTTGTCATAGGGCCAATCGCATCAGCATGTACTAATTGGAAACATCTATCTGACACCCTGTTACTTCTTTTGTTCACAGGATATGCCTTTGATTTTGACATTTTACAGGTTGAACAATCCAGGAATTTCTGGCATGTTTTCATATTGATTCCTTTTACTACATTGGGCATTTGTTCTACTACCTTAAAATTTGCATGACCTTACCTTCTGTGCTATAAATGAACACGTTGGTCATGATATGGCTTATTACCAATAGCTGTGTTTGCTTCTGTGCCTATTTCCTTTGTTTTCATTTTGCTATGACCAGCGTGTTCTCTTGACAAAACTCTATTAGCCTTTGCCCTGCTTCATTTTGTACTCCAAGGCCAAACTTGCCTGTTATTCCGGTTATTTTTTGACTTCCTACTTTAGCATTCCAGTCCCCTATGATGGAAAGGACATCTTTTTTTGGTGTTAGTTCTAGAAGGTGTTGTAGGTCTTCATAGAACCGGTCAACTTTAGCTTCTTCGGCATCAGTGGTTGGGGCATAGACTTGGATCACTGTGATGTTGAATGGTTTGCCTTGGATTCGAACTGAAAGCATTCTGTAGTTTTTGAGGTTGTCCCCCAGTACTGCCTTTCCCACTCTTTTATTGACTATGAGAGCTACTCCATTTCTTCTAAGGGATTCTTGCCCACAGTAGTATATATAATGGTCTCCTGAATTAAATTTGCCCATTCCTGTCCATTTTAGTTCGCTGATTCCCAAGATGTCGATGTTCAATCTTGTCATCTCATGTTTGACCACATCCAGCTTACCTTGATTCATAGATCTTACATTCCAGGTTCCTATGCAATATTGTTCTTTACAGCATCGGACTTTCCTTCCACTTCCAGACACATCCACAACTGAGCATCCTTTCGGCTTTGGCCCAGCCGCTTCACTCTTTCTGGAGCTACTCGGAATTGCCCTCCGCTCTTCCTCAGTAGCATTCTGGACACCTTCCGACCTGAGGGGCTCATCTTCCAGTGTCAAAAGTGTGAAAGGGAGAGACGCAGGAGTGCTCGTTTGGCTGCGAGGGAATTACAGAGGCATGACTGTGAGTGCACTCAGGAGCCAGCCAACAGCTTCTTGGTTCCGGTAGGGAGGCGGAAAGCCTCGCCACACGCGCACGCTTCTGGGCCGCTTCCCGGTGCACAGCTGATCAGCGCTGAGAATTTCCACCCTGGGCGGCCCAGCAGCTTGCATGCGCGATTTTCGCCTCCCTACTTCATGGCATTTTCAAGGGCATTTTCCTCAGAGCTTCCGGGTTGTCACGTGACAACCTTGGGACCCCCAGGTGACAGAATATTGTGTTGTGACACACAGTTTGGAAAGGCCTGCATTAAGCATTATTTATTTATTTATTTATTTATTTATCCAACTTCTATCACCACCCATCTCCCCCCACAAAGGGGACTCTGGGCGGTTTACAATAAAGTTAGTAACTAAAAACATATAAAATATGCTATATAATATATCAATCTAAACATAAGTTAAATATAAATATATAAAATCCAAGAGGCTGTGATGTTATATTTAAAAGAACTCTACGGCGCAAGCCACCCCCAAGAAGAGCTATTACCCTTCCCATCCCAAGCGAGGTGGCAGAGCCAGGTCTTCAATTGTTTTTGGAAGGTCAGGAGTGTGGGGGCTTACCTCACCTCCAGGGGCAGAATGTTCCAAAGGGCAGGTGCCACTGCAGAGAAGGCCTGCCTCCTGGACCCCGCCAGATGGAATTCTCTTACAGACGGGGTCCGTAGCAAGCCCTCTCTTCATAACCGGGTGGGGCGGGTCGATGTTCTTGGGAAGAGGTGGTCCCTTAGGTAACCTGTTCCCATGCCATGTAGGGCTTTAAAGGTGACAACCAATAACTTGAATTGAACCCGGAAGCAAACTGGTAACCAGTGCAGCTCACGCAGCAGAGGTGTCACATGTGCCGATCTTGGGGCACCCATAACTGCGAGCGCAGCCGCATTCTGGACCAGTTGAAGCTTCCGGATACTCTTCAAGGGTAGCCCCATGTAGAGCGCATTGCAATAGTCTATATGGGAAATGACCAGGACATGAGTGACTGTACGGAGGGCATCTCGGTCCAGGAAAGGGCATAGCTGGCGTACAACTCGAAGTTGCATAAACGCCCTTCTGGCCACGGCTGCCACCTGCTCTTCAAGCAGGAGTCGTGAGTCAAGAAGGACCCCCAGGTTCCGCACTGAGTCTGAATGGGGTAGTGCCACCCCATCCAAATCTAAAGATGACAACTCCCTGGATCCTGAGGCGCCATCAATCCACAGCCACTCTGTCTTAGCAGGGTTCAGCTGAAGCCTGTTGTTCCCCATCCAGGCCCCCACAGCCTTCAGACACTGAGAAAGGGCAGCCACTGCATCACTTAGCTCACTTGGGATGGAGATATATAATTGAGTAACATCAGCATATTGATGATCTCACCCAGTGGTTTCATGTAGATATTAAATAGGAGAGGGGAGAGAACCGAACCCTGTGGCACCCCACAAAGTAGGGGCCGAGGGTCGGACCTCTCATCTCCTATTACCACCAATTGGGACAGGTCTCGGAGGAAGGAGGTGAACCAGCGCAAAACTACGCCACCCACCCCCAACTCCCCAAGCCGCCCCAAAAGGATACCATGGTCGATGGTATCGAAAGCCACTGAGAGGTCAAGAAGAGCCAGGATGGATGCACTACCTCCAACCCGCTCCCGCCAGAGATCATCTGTAAGTGTGACCAATGCAGTTTCCACCCCATATCCCGGTCTGAACCCTGACTGGAAGGGGTCTAGATAATCCGTATCATCCAGAATCCTCTGGAGCTATAATGCCACCACTTTCTCAAACACCTTTCCCAAAAAGGGGAGGTGGGAGACGGGACGAAAGTTGTCCAACACTGTAGGGTCCAGTGATGGCTTCTTGAGGAGGGGGTGCACCAGCGCCTCCTTAAAAGCAGCCGGGAACACTCCCTCTCCCAAGGACTTAGCAACCATTGCATGGACACAACCACATGTCACCTCCCTGGCTGATTTCACCAGCCAGGAGGGGCATGGGTCAAGATGACATGTAGTGGCCCTTACAGTCCGGAGGATCCTGTCCACTTCCTTAGGCCCAACAGGATCAAACTGTTCCCAGATAACCGGGCAAAGACGTTCCCTCAGCATCTCCCCGGACCATGCATCACACTTGGAGTCCAGCTTAGAACGAATCCAAGCGATTTTATCCATCAGATGCTCCGAAAATTCCTCTGCACAGCCCTGAAGGTGGGTCACTGGCCCCACCTTACCTAGGAGAGATCGAGTAATCGTAAACAGGGCTGTCAGGCGGCATTCTGCGGATGCAAGAAGAGCGGAAAAATATTGACGTTTCACCACTCTTACTGCTACAATGTAGGAAGCATTAAGCATTAAGCATCTCCATGTCATCAGAGACTCTCTCTTGGCTTTCAGGGGCACTGCTCCCCATGTTGCCGGTTGTGCAAGCCTGTTTCTGAAGTTAGGCTCAAGGGATTAGTTGCAATTTTTGCTACTGTACTAGCCTCCCTGCTGTGTAGCAACCTCCCTGCCTGAGATTCTGGAGGCCGTCTCAGGGTTGGCAGTGGAGTTCCCCAGGTTTATGGTCTTTGGGGATTTCAACCTGCCTTCCCTTAGGCTGGTGTCAAAAGCAGCTCAGGAATTCATGGCCAACATGGTGGCCATGGGCCTATCCTAGGTCATCCATGGCCCACAGAAGACAAAGCAGGGAGGAAGATGGGGGAAAGATGGGCCTCAGGCACAATCTTTCCCCCATCTTCCTCCCTGCTTTGTCTTCTGTGCCTAGGAAGATTAAGACCATTTCACAAGCTCAACAGCAGCATGGTGATCTTAACGATCCTCCTTTAGATGATAAAAGGACTTAAAATAACATCTCAATATAACCATGACCTAGCCCCAGGTGTAAGGTCACACAGCTACCTAGAAACATATTTAGGATTCCCTTACCAACTTTGCTCAGACTGAAGAAGCTCCTTGGATAAGGAGCGAAACGTTTCCACTGAGAAAATAGAAATCCAGTTGACATGATTCAAGCTACAGATACTACCCATAGAGTTACAGAGGGGGAGGGGGATTCCTTGAATGAAGAGGAAGAAAGCAGGCCAGCGAGGATATCAGCGGCTAGCCCCTCCTCCCTTCCTGGCAGAGCTTCGAGATGGCAACAGAGGAGAACTTCAGGACGGAGAGAAGCCTTTGGAGGAAGAGATCCAAAGGTAATTTTTTCTGGGGAACCTATAACTCTTGCTTGTTCCCTGACCCATGTGAGGGTGTTTATGGAGGAATTTGAAGACAATTTCCCAACAGAGTAGGCAAGGATGAGCCACGTATCTGTTAGAGTTCTTGTGTTGCCCTGGTGAATCATTCCTGTACAAAGCAAAAGCATTCTCATGGTGACGTTAATGCCAGGTGGCTGGATAACAGAGAAGCCTTGGCTTTGTTTACATCTTCATTAGATATGAAGCTAGAAGGTACCATTGTTGTGGCTAGCAATGGATCTTCCCATGAAAGTGAAGCCTCCTGATTTCTTTCCGTGGGAAGCCTTGCTCAGGCCCCCCTGAGCAAGGAGGGGGGGAACTCAGTGCGTAGATGCAGCACATGCTGTGTGCTTTGAGGCCTAGTGTGTGTAACAGCTAACTTCCAGCCAATCAGAAAGCTAGAAGAACTGAATATACAACCATGCAAAATGGTGTTCTATGTCTTCTTGATTTCTAGTGTCTTTTAGTCATGTAGTTCTTCACGTGTTCACTTCCTGTGGACTGGGCAGAGTGAGCTATGCCTGGCTTTGGGTATAGGCCATGGCAGGAACTCTGGCCCTGGGATCAATACACGGAACTCTGCTTATAAGTTTGTTTTGTTTTTCCTTTTACAATAATGTATCCTGTATATTCATCTTTTTCATTGTTGCGATGATGTATTGTATCTGCATTATTGCCCTATGCTAAACAGTAAACACTGTTGGTCCTAACAAGCTGCATTCTTGTCTGTTTATTCTCAAGCCTCGGTTTTTCCCCTTTAAGCCAGCATATACCCCATCAGGTTATGGTTGCCCAGAGAGAAATTTGCGTTTTCTTTGCTGCGTTGGACCTGGCTGTAAAAGGGAGTTTGTTTTTAGAGGCTGATTTCAGAGTAAACATGTTTTCTTTGAGTGGTCAGCAATGGCTGAACAGTGTCTGGTCAGTCTGCCATTTGGGGCTTTAGATGGCACAAACTATCTGACCTGCTGTGTGGAGATGGAATCATCCTTTTTGCAAGAAGAAGATTTGTGGCAGTATGTGGCAAATCCACTTCCAGAGATCCCTGGAGGATTCAGAGGATTTCTCTGAAGAAGTGCAAGCATGTTTGGACTGTGCTTATGGCGTTTTTGCTTTTGGGACTCAACTCCTCTGAATGGAATTATATCAGCTACTCCAGAACTGCAAAATGGGAGCTGAGAAGCTGTTGGAGTCTTCAATTCACAGTGGAACTCTGTTGTCCTTGGTGGTCTATTAAGACAGCTTTATGGTTTGAAGCTGCAACCTCCGGTGAGACTGTGATGACCCACCTTGGTGAGTTCAATACTTTGTTTGCTGCATTTGAACAAGAAGGCATATTTTTCTGGCACTGTGAAAAAGCATGCGTGCCTTTGTCAAACCTGGAGCTACTGGTCGAGAAAGCAACATTATTTTACAAGCCACTTCCAGAAGCTGCATTGCAAGTCATCTGTTCCTGTTCCTACGATTTGCAAATAGCGTTCCAGCTGAAGTAAAACCTGGTATGGAATTTACATTTGCTGTGGTTTGCTGTGATTCTGGAAAGCTGTTCCCTGCCCCGATGTCCAGCGGACGCTGTCAGTGCAATAAGCCTGATTTATGAATGGAGGGGATGCCAGATGCCAGGAGTCAGCTGAACAATGAATCCAAGTTTTCTACTCTGCCGGGCTGCTGTTGTGTAAGCATTTCCAGAGACTCTGTTTTTGAATTCGGCTCGCTGTAAAGTTTGTAAACATGGACGGTTATTGTTACAAATTTCAGCCTTGAGTTCAGCAAGTCATTTTAGCTGATATTTCTGTGTAAGAAATGTGTATGTGTACACTTGTTTTTCTCTCCTCAGTGTTCCAGCCCTGGTCAAGTCTGAGTGTACTTGTTGCTGAATGTTTCATTGCGATATGAAACTGCTTGTGTTGAGGTTGAGTGTGTTAGAGACAAACCTGTAACATCAAGTGTGTGAGATGCTGTGGAGATTGTGTGGACAGGACATTGTGTGTTTAATGTTCCCCACATCAGAAATGCATCCATAAAGTTTTCACAAAGTACTGGGGTATCCCGGGATGGGAGAGTGTGTCTCAGATAGCCAAATGCGTTCTGAGTTAGAACCCAGGAAATGTGCAAAAGTTTCTTGATTGTGTTGTGTGTAAACAATCTAAAATCAGGACTGTGTCTGTTGCTAGGCGAAGTGACAAAGTGTTAACTAGACCATTTCAGTTGGTTCATAGAGATCTAGTTAGCCCCCATGTCCCAAGTAATGGTGGGGTGCGAGTTTCCTGTTCCTTCTGGTTGATGATCATACCTGCTTGTGTTGTTGCTACTTGTTGAAGTCTAAAGCGAAGGTCTGTGCTCGCTTTGAAGTGTATGTAGCAATAGTGGAATGAAAATGTGGTCAGTTCCAGTCAGATTGTAGTGGAGTGTTCCTGAGCCATTTGTTCCAGAATTGGCTTTGTAGGAAAGTATTCTCCCAAAGTCTTGCCAATGTTGGAATTCTAGCTGAGTGTTGGTGTTGTGAATACCATTAAAAATAGCCTGCTGTTAGTTGCTCAGGTGCCATCCCATGTCTGGGGAGAGGCTGCCTTGATTGCAGTGTGTGTTTCTAACTAACAGGTAGTAGAATTCAAGTGTAAAAAGAAATTGTTTTTCTTTGGTATGGCAAGCGCCCTTCACTGAAGTACCTGCATGTCTGTGAAACATTTGCGTGTGTTCACAACCCCAGGTCACAGAGAAGGAAGAACCAAGGAAGCAGAGTGCTTCAGGTTGTTGGTTGTTGGTTGTTAATTAAAATCCAAGGCTTATCGGTGTTTCATTAATCCATGGTCAAATCCAAATCTCCAGAAGTGCTTAATTTTTAAGCAGCCTACTGGTTGGGAAAGGTTGTATGCTAAGGTTGCAGAAGTGTTGCTGCATTGCTAGTGTAAACCCACTGTCCATGGTTCAGTAGATGGGCAAAAACCAGTTTAGGTTTCTTCTGTTCCCCAGTCTCCGAGTGTGAATGAATGTCTATGAATCCTGCCATTAGAATTAACCATGGCATAGTGCTTGCATAGTAGTTGGGAGGGGGGATGGCAGTTGAGTGTTATGTCTGCTGCTGGAAGCTAGAGACAGCTCGGCCAAGGTCACGCACCTGCAACGGAGTGGAGATGGGACCGTTTGCTTCATGAGATCATCGTTGGTGAATTGGCACGCAAGGGGGATGGTTAAGAGGGCATAGTTTGGCGGGAATCAGCATTCAAGTCTTTAGGAGTGCTTCAATGAACATGTATCCTTAATAAAGCTTTATCTGCATTTCAATCAATTGCATGGAGAGGTGTTTATTGGGACATTGTTGTTGAAATCATCACAGAAAGACTTGAATCTACAATTCAGTTGGTTTATTATTTATTTATTTATTTATATTTATTTATTTATTTATTTATTTATTATTTCAATTTATTCCCTGCCCATCTCCCTTGCAAGGGACTCTGGGTGGGTTACAATAATTGAAAGTTTAAAAATACAAAAACAGTATCTAAAATACATCGAACAATAATAATAATAAATTACATAAAATCCAAGAAGGGGGGACCGCAGGATGGACCATACCACTACGGGGCCAGCCAACCCCAGGAGGCACTGCCGCCTCTGTTGTCCCAGGACCGGCGGCAGAGCCAGGTCTTAAGGGCCTTCTGAAAGGCCAGGAGTGAAGGGGCCAGTCTCACCTCTGGGGGCAAGATATTCCACAAGGCGGGCACTATCGCAGAGAAGGCACGCCTCCTGGACCCCGCTAGATGGAATTCTCTTGTTGAGGGGGTCCGAAGCATGCCCTCTCTGCATGCACGGGTGGGGCGGGTTGACGTTATTGGGACGAGACGGTCCCTCAGGTACCCTGGTCCTATGCCATGTAGGGCTTTAAAGGTAATCACCAACACCTTGAATTGGACCCGGAAGCAAACTGGTAGCCAATGCAGCTCGCGTAGCAGAGGTGTAACATGTGCCGATCTCATGGCACCCATAACTGCTCGCGCCGCGGCATTTTGCACCAGCTGAAGCTTCCGGATACTCTTCAGGGGTAGCCCCATGTAGAGCGCATTAGAGTAATCTATACGGGATATGACAAGGGCGTGAGTGACTGTTCGGAGGGCCTCCTGATCCAGGAAAGGGCGTAACTGGCGCACAACACGAAGTTGTGCAAAGGCCCTCCTGGCCGTGACTGCCACCTGCTCTTCGAGCAGGAGTCGCGAGTCCAGGAGGACCCCCAGATTCCGCACTGGATCCGAGCGAGGTAGTGCCACCCCACCCAGAACCAAAGATGACAACTTCCCGGATCTAGCGGGGCCATCAATCCACAGCCACTCCGTCTTACCAGGGTTCAGTTGAAGCCTGTTGTTCCCCATCCAGACCCCCACAGCCTCCAGACACTGAGATAAGGCATCGACCGCATCACCTACTTCACCCGGGATGGAGATGTATAACTGGGTATCATCAGCATATTGGTGATACCTCATCCCGTGGTGACGGATGATCTCGCCCAGTGGCTTCATGTAGATGTTGAACAGGAGAGGAGAGAGAACCGACCCCTGCGGCACCCCACAAATCAGGGGCCGCGGGTCAGCTCTCTCCTCCCCTATCAACACCGACTGGGAACGGCCCTGGAGGAAGGAGGCGAACCAGCGCAAAACTACGCCGCCCACCCCCAACTCCCTGAGCCGTCCCAAAAGTATACCGTGGTCGACAGTATCAAAAGCTGCTGAGAGATCTAAGAGAGCTAGGATGGACGCACTCCCTCCATCCCGCTCTCGCCAGAGATCATCGATAAGCGTGACCAATGCGGTCTCTGTCCCATATCCCGGCCTGAAACCTGACTGGAAGGGGTCTAGATAATCCGTTTCCTCCAGAATCCTCTGGAGTTGCCACGCCACCACCTTCTCAACCACCTTTCCCAAAAAGGGAAGGTGGGAGACTGGGCGAAAGTTGCCCAGGATGGTAGGGTCCAGGGACGGCTTCTTGAGGAGGGGGTGCACCAGGGCCTCCTTAAAGGCCTCCGGAAACACCCCCTGACTCAAGGACAAATTAATCATCGCCTGGACCCATCCACATGTCACCTGACTGGCCGATTTCACCAGCCAGGAGGGACAAGGGTCAAGCTGGCATGTGGTGGCGTTCACAGTCCGAAGGATCCTGTCTACTTCCTCAGGTGCAACAGGATCAAACTGTTCCCAGATAACATGGTAAGTACGAGCCCCTGGCATCTCCACAGATCCTGTCTCACGCTTGGAGTCCAACTTTGAATGAATCTGAGCAATTTTATCCTGCAGATGCTCAGAAAACTCTTCCGATCGGCCCTGTAGGTGGGTCTCCCTCTGCTCCCGACCCAACAATGATCTTGTAATTTTAAAGAGGGCCGTCGGGCGGCATTCTGCGGATGCAATAAGGGCGGAGAAATATTCACGTTTTGCCGCTCTTACCGCCACAAGGTAGGCCTTAACTGCGGCTCTAGATTGTGTTCGGTCAGATTCAGTCTTCGTCTTTCTCCAGCGGCGCTCTAGACGTCTCTTAACCCTCTTCAAGGCCGTTAACTCTTCGGAAAACCACGGAGAGCGGCGGGCCAAGCAGGGCCGGAGAGGTCGCATAGGCGCGATCTTGTCCAGGGCTCCAGCCGCGGCCCTATTCCAGGCCGCGGCCAGGAGCTCAACTGGACCGTGAAGCAAGTCCTCGGGAATAACCCCCAGCTCCTTCTGAAACCTCACTGGGTCCATCAGTCGCCGGGGGCGGACCATTTGAATAGGTCCCGCCTCCCTGTGGAGTGGGGCAGCACAAGAGAGTCTAAGGGTCACCAGGGCGTGGTCTGACCATGACAATGGGGAAAGATGTAACTCTACATCTACCTCTACCTCAGATCACATTGCCACTGCTCAGACAAGAAAACTAAGTCCGGGGTGAGACCATTGTCCCGAGTCGGGTCACGAATAATCTGAGACAGGCCCATAGCTGCCATGGTAGCTATGAACTCCCGAGCCGCCTCCGAGTCCCGTCCCAGAGATGGCAGATTGAAGTCCCCCAGAACCATAAGTCTGGGGAACTCCACTGCCAACCCCAAGACAGCCTCGAGCAGCTCAGGCAGGGAGGTTGCTACGCAGCAGGGAGGTTGGTACAACAGCAGCACTCCCAACTGTTCTTGTGAACCCAACTTGAAAAACAGGGTCTCACACCCGGCCACTTGTGGAGCAGCGCCCCTGAAAGCCACAAGAGACTCTCGGATGACCACTGCCACCCCTCCTCCCCTGCCCCGGTGTCTCGGCTGATGCCAGACCTGAAACCCGGCTGGGCACATTTCCGAGAGGGCCACTCCCCCCTCTGGTGCCAGCCAGGTCTCGGTAATACACACCAGGTCGGCCCCCTCATCCGTGATCAAGTCACTTATAAGGGGGGCTTTGTTGTTCACCGACCTGGCATTCAACAGCAGCAACCGGAGACCGGAGCCCTCGAGGATCTGCTTACCAGGGCCTGGGTGTGAACACGGGGGGCCGGAACGCACCACCGGTAACAAACACCGGGGGCGCCTTCCCCAAAGATGGCTTGCCCTCCGGTTCCCGTCATACCGTCCCCTGCCCGTCACCACCCATATCAAATGGCCCGCCATATAGCCCCCAGAGATTCCCGGTTCTGACCCAGTAGCCTCCACTCCCAGGCCTCCGGAATTCTTAGGCTTAATTAAGAGTCCCTTATCCCATCCATCCATTATGCACTCCCATACACTCTTGGGCAGTGGTAAGACCCCCCAGTGCACCAGCTCTCGCTCTCGGCACTGGTAGGGTCTAGCACCACCCCACTCACACCCTGCACCTCTCCCCCAACTTCTCTCACTGGTCGGGGAGAGGTACCAACACTAGCCACAATCACTCCTGCCCCACCTGACTCTCACCCAGGGGGTGCTCTTCCACACTCATACAATCTTAGCCCCCCTCCCTCGTCTCTCACCCGAGGGGGGGGGTCCACATTCACATCAAGGGACTCCTCCAAGTTCTCTGCCGCCTTAGCTCAATGGTGTTAATCCGAGCAATTGTTATTATTCTTATGCCCTGATCAACAGGGCTATCGGTCCGGCCTCCGTCCCATCCGCGTCTTCCACGGCTGCCGGGTTTGGCACCAGTTCCAAACAGCTCCCACATCAGGAGCCTCCGGGCCCTCTCAGAAAGTGGCCCGGGAAAAAGACCAGATAGTCTGTAGCGGGGGGGCTCGCCTCGTCTGTCTCCCACTCCACTCCGTAGCCTCTGGCAGCCCTTGATAGTCCTTGATAGTCTCCGGAAGCTCCGAGGGCTTCGCTGCACCCGCTGGACTCCCTTCTGAGCCGCCCCGGGTCTGCTAGGCCCCCACCAACTCCACCGGCCTAGCTCACCTCCGACGGCACCAGGCTCCAGCGGTCGATTTTGGAGGCTTCCAAAAGCCTCTAGCAGCTCTCAAAAAGACATCAGTCCCCACAAGCCCCGCTGGTCGAACTCGAAGGCTCGCGTTCAGAGTCTTCCGGCCTTAATGGACTCCAGTTCTCTTTAGCCCCGCCGGTCTAGGTCACACCCAACAGCCTCTTGCAGGCCTTGGCAGCCACCAGCTGTCTCCGGTAACTCACCGGGTCCCGTTTTCGTCGCGTCGAAAGGTTCCGGAGGCCCGACTCGGACAGAAGCCTCGGCCAGCCCTCCCCTCGGAGAAGCCACTCACGCACCGGCAACCACCACCTCTCCAGAATCCCAAAGGTGACATTTAGGGATTTCGGGATTTTCGGTGGGTTTTCAAGAGTTCTTTTTCGGGGTTTTTTCGGCTTTCTCCGGAGCTGTTATCGGCCGCGTTAACTTGCGGCCGCCATCTTGGATAATAATGGTTTATCCTGAGGTTACAAGTGGTAACTCCATTTAGTGCCTCCTGAGTGAGAATCGGCTCGTCCAAGCAATTTCAGCATGGAAGAATCTATGGAATGTTTCCAGGCGGGGGAAGAGGAGCAACCAGGCACTTCTTCAGGTTTGGAAGCGATTTCCAAGGAAGGGAAAAGTGCGGCTGCTGAACCCGAAGCGGCCAAGAAAAAAGCCTCCAAGAAGGGGTCTCGACGGAGTGGAGTTGAGGCTGCCGAACTAGCCATGGCACGCACCCCCAGAGTGGGAGCGGAATGGTCCGTGGGAATTGGAGGCGGCATCCAGGCTGGGATGGGAAAACACACAGCTAAACCCAGAGTGACCCAGTCCCAGAGGATGGCTTCACTGGAAGCGAAGACTGCACGTATTGATTTTGAAATGGAGACTATTAGTCACCAACTACAAACCCTTATTCAATCCATGCAGCAACTGGCCCTGGCTCCGAAGCAGGGAGGGATCCCAGGGGTGGATTTACAACCTAAATTGATGACCATGGCAGCAGAGAGTGGCACGTCCAGTGGGGAGGAGGAGGAGGAATTCTCCGGACCTGAGATGGAGGTGCCTCAACTGGCCGTAAGTGGATTACAAAGGGGCCAACCTGGGGTGTTTGCATTGAACAAATTGAAAACGAGATTTGATGGGGACCCAGGGAAATTGGCTTGCTTTATGACCCATGTCAGGGGTTTTATGGAGGAGTTTGAAGATTCTTTCTTAATGGAAGAGGCCAAAGTAAGGTACGTCTCAAGTTTCTTAGAAGGAGAGGCTGCTTTATGGCTGGTGGCATTGCATGACTCCCACTCTCCAGATTTATTGACTTTTAATGGCTTTATGCTAGCCTTGCGACGCTGGTTTGAAGATACCCTCTCTAAACTGTCAGCTAAGGTGCAACTGCAGCAGTTAAGCCAAGGGAACCGATCTGTTGCCGAATATGCAATGGAGTTTAAAAAGCTTATAGGAATGGTCCCAACCTGTCCCGAAGCTTTTCAGGCGGAATATTTCCAGATGGGGCTGAAACCAGAGATTTTAGAGATGGCAGCAGGACGAGGTGACCCTGACACCCTGGAAGAATGGATTCAATTAGCCGGCAGGTTTGAGAGCACCCAATTAAGACTGAGATCGTACAGGAAGCTGCATAGCTCGGGGAAAACCCCTTTGGGACAGCCACCGGCGAAGAAGCTGGCTAGAGCCAATGCTTGGGAAGAGGAAAAAGAACGCAGAGCAAAAAGGGGCTTGTGCTTCAAATGTGGCAAAGAGGGGCATCGCATTAGTAACTGCCCTCAGAAACCCTCTGCAGTAAAAGCAAAGCCAGACAGCCAGTTTTCCAAACCATCTAAGCTACAACCACGCAAGGGGACAGCTCATGCTCTGGATGAAAGCAAGACGCTGGAATTGGTTGGGGGAGAGAATGACTCCTCTGACGAAGAATTCATGCAGCCGGCGAAAAACGAGCGAGGTCTGGCTTGAAGTGCGCCGGGGGCCAGGCCTTTACAGATCGGTGCTCCGATCCGCTGGTGAGTGGAGATTGTCCTACCATGCAGGTTAAGATAAAGCTTGAAACTTTAGATGGGAGGGATCAGAACAATTTGATGGCAATGCTGGACTCGGGGTGCTCAAGATGTTTGATGCATCCTGCCATTGTTACAGGACTGAGACTTAAGTTGCATAAGTTAAAAGTTCCCATCATATTTTGTCAGTTGGATGGATCAGATATGAAAGGAGGTCCAGTGGAATACTCTACAGAAGCCCTAAAAATGACTATTGGGACGCATCAAGAGACTATTAGGTTCATTGTGGCTCCCATTTCCAATCAGCCCATAGTATTGGGGCTCAAATGGTTGAGGGAGCGTAACCCTCAGATTGACTGGGTTTCTGGAGAAATGGAATTTGCAGATGGCTCATATTTGGGAGTTGAGTGGGAAACTGCAGGACTCTGTGTGGTGCAGGAGCTAGCTCAAGCAGCGGTGGCCCCGTCAGTGTATGAGGAGGAGGGGGAGATTTTTGTAGAGACGGAGTCAGACCAGATGCCCCCTCATTGGAAAACAGACTGTTCTTTGCAATTGGAGCCTGGGGCAGTGTTGCCTAAACCTAAGTTGTATTCAATGACTCATAAAGAACTGCAAGAGCTGAGGAATTTTATAGATAAGAACCTAAAGCGGGGGTTTATTGAGCCTTCCACCTCACCCACGGCTGCTCCGGTATTATTCAGGAAAAAGAAAGATGGCTCCTTAAGGCTTTGTATGGACTATAGGGGGTTGAATGCTATTTGTATTTCTAACCAATATCCGCTACCTTTGATGAAAGATATGCTGGCTCAACTGACCAAAGGGAAAATATTCACCAAGCTGGATTTGAGGGAAGCGTATTTTAGAGTACACATAAAAGAAGGGGATGAGTGGAAGACCGCCTTTAATTGCCAATTGGGTTGTTTTCAATATAAAGTCATGCCGTTCGGATTAAGGGGTGGGCCTGGAGTCTTCATGAGCTTAATTAATGAGGTTCTGCATGAATTCCTGTACCAGGGGGTATTGGTATATTTGGATGACATATTAATATACACAGAGACCATGGAACAACATGTAAAACTAGTAAAAGCAGTACTCAGAAAGCTTTTAGAAAACAAATTGTATGTTAAGTTGTCTAAATGTGAATTTCACAAAGAAAAACTGGATTTTCTAGGCTACAGAATATCTCATCAGGGCATAGAAATGGATCCCGCCAAAGTCAAAGATGTATTGGCGTGGGAAACCCCCAGAACAAAAAAGCAATTACAAGCTTTTCTGGGGTTTGCAAACTTTTATCGCCAGTTTATTCCTGCGTTCGCCAAGATTGTGTTACCATTAACCGATATGTTAAAAACCAAGAAATCGGCTGATGGCGTATTAGCAAATAAACCTCAAACGAAATTAAAATGGACGCCAGCGTGCCAAACGGCTTTTGAACAACTGAAGCAGTTGTTCACTGCAGAACCCGTCTTAAAACATCCTGATCCAGAACGTCCCTTTGTGATCCAGACAGACGCGTCCAATTCTGCTATTGGATGCATATTATTGCAAAAAGATAATAATGATCAATTAAGGCTTTGTGCATATATTTCCCGTAAATTTACTGAGGCTGAACAACGTTGGTTGGTTTGGGAAAAGGAAGCTTTTGCAGTGCGACATGCTCTAGCTACATGGCGACACCTGCTGGAGGGTTCGCCTCATCCATTTGAAGTCTTTACTGACCATAAAAACTTGGAAGCACTTAAAACGCCTCGGAAATTAAATCCTAAACAAATCCGTTGGGCTGAGTTTTTCAGTAGGTTTAATTTCACCTTAAAGTATTTGCCAGCTGGGAAAAACTTTTTAGCAGATGCTTTGTCTAGGTTACCACAACATGACACTCAAACAGAACTGGTGGTATCTACAGTAATGTCTCCGCAACAATTGGGATTATCGAACCAGGAGGAGCCTGGTCCGGAAAGCACTAGACCACCTACACCTGTACAGTTGCAAGGGAACGTGGTTCTCACTAGAAGCAAGGCCAAACCACCGAAAAACCCATGTGAACCTTCCCTAGAAAAAGAACTTAGGGCCGCTATAGAGACTGATGATTGGTGGAAGGAGCATAAGCAAACTTTAACTGAAACGAATGGGGTGTGGTGGAACGGAGACAGATTATATGTTCCGGAGACAGTGAGAAAGGCTATTTTACAACGTTGTCATGATAGCAAAATTGCCGGACATTTCGGATTTGTAAAAACTTTACATTTGGTTAGAAGGCAATTTTGGTGGCCAACATTGAGGAAAGATGTGAAACAATATGTTTTGTCATGTCATGTTTGTGCTTCCATGAAAAAAGCGCCCGGGAAACCTGTGGGGCTGTTGCAGACTGTAGCTGAGCCAACAAGCCCATGGAAGCAAATTTCAATGGATTTCATTGTGGACTTACCAGAGAGTAAAGGCAAGACCGTAATATGGGTAGGGACTGACTTATTCTCTAAGCAAGCTCATTTTATTCCTTGTAAAGGATTGCCATCTGCTGGTCAACTGGCAAAGTTATTCATTTTGCACATCTACCGAGCACACGGCGCCCCCTTGCGGATTATCAGCGATCGCGGAAGTCAGTTTACCGCCAAATTTTGGAAATCATTTTTAAAATTGATTGGCACTGAGCAGGGTCTCACCTCTGGGCACCACCCCCAGGGGAATGGGGCTTGCGAACGGCTTAACTCCGTATTGGAACAGTATTTACGGTGTTACATTAGTCATCAGCAAGATAATTGGGTGGAGTTGCTACCTTTTGCTGAGGTGGCTTATAATAATGCTGTTCATCAGAGCACTGGATTTTCTCCATTCAAAGTAGCTACGGGTCAGGATTTTGTACCTATTCCTGAACTACCTGACCCTGCCATGATTCAACAGACTGATCCTGTACTGGCAGATGAATGGATTACAAAGATATGATCAAATTGGCCTATAATGTTGAATATATTGCAGGAGGCCAAAGATTCTTACAAAACTTTTGCTGATCGTAAACGGGCTCCAGAATGGCCTTTAGTGGTGGGAGAAAAGGTTTTCCTGTCTACAAAACATTTGAAATCAACTCAGCCATCCAAGAAACTGGGGCCTAAGTTTATTGGCCCTTTTCCTATTGTGAAAGTGATCAACCCAGTGGCCGCTCAGTTAGACTTGCCAAAGAACCTTCGTAGAGTACATCCTGTCTTCCACATCAGTTTACTGAAACCAGTTAAACCTGCTCATCAATGGCATCCAGATCCAGTGACGCCTCCACCTATCATGGTAGGAGATAACTAACATTTTGAGATTGTGAACATTTTGGACTCCAGAATGCACAGAGGAAAATTACAGTATTTGGTTCAATGGAAACATTTGCCTGTAGGGTTTGAAGAGTGGGTTGATAAAATCCATGTTTCAGCGCCAAGGTTATTAAAGAAATTCCATGATCAATTCCCTGCTAAACCTGGTTAACTGCACAATTGTTATTGTTTCTGTTTTTCAGATCTCAATGCCTCCCATTGTCTTGCAGCCTGAAGATTTCTGGAATTGTTCCATATGCCTTTATGTATACTTATACTTTTTCACCTTTCTGGTTCTTTGCATACTATTCTTTCTTTTGGAGGGTCGGCATGTCAGGGTTCATGTCTATGAATCCTGCCATTAGAATTAACCATGGCATAGTGCTTGCATAGTAGTTGGGAGGGGGGATGGCAGTTGAGTGTTATGTCTGCTGCTGGAAGCTAGAGACAGCTCGGCCAAGGTCACGCACCTGCAACGGAGTGGAGATGGGACCGTTTGCTTCATGAGATCATCGTTGGTGAATTGGCGTGCAAGGGGGATGGTTAAGAGGGCATAGTTTGGCGGGAATCAGCATTCAAGTCTTTAGGAGTGCTTTAATGAACATGTATCCTTAATAAAGCTTTATCTGCATTTCAATGAATTGCATGGAGAGGTGTTTATTGGGACATTGTTGTTGAAATCATCACAAAAGGGCCCCTCAGGCGAAGGAAGTGGAAATTCCACCGGAGCAGTTGTAGGGCCTGGAGGGGGAGTCAGGTATTAGGGAAAAGAGATGGTGATGAGGAAGTACAGTGGTCATTCCTCATGGGTCCTCTTATTCCAGGGTGTGAAGCCTGACAGATTTGTGATTTGGCAGGTGACAGTGTGTCAAGTTGCCTGAGAAAACCCAGTCTTTGCTAGATGTGTTGCTCCTGCCTTTGGAGAGGCAAGAAGAACATTGGAACACAGCTGTGGATAGTCAGTTTGAGTTTTGGTGAAGTGTTAAGAGTAACCAACCTATCCTTTGTTTTAGTAAGCTGTAGGTTCCAGATGAGTGTTCAGAAAGACATTTCTTTCTGATAATACTCTGCAGTGTGAATCCAGTGTTGCCCAGGGATTTGTTCACAAAACGGAGTTTGTGAACTGTGGATCTAGTGTATGCACCCACAGCTAGGCCAGAATATTTACGTGTGGTGCGTTTTCTGGTTGCGTAGCGTGGAAACAGGTGTCCATTTACATATTGTGATGTTGGCACAGCATATTTGAATGTAGATCTCCCTGAAACAGTGTGTGTAAGGCAAGCGTTGTGGCTCTGCATGTGTGACAAGTTTCCCAAACAATTCATTGACTTAACAGGGTGCTTTATGGATTTTAAAGCAGGCCAGTCATTGATAGCATGGTGCAGATGCTAACTGGGATGTGAGAACAGTCACGTGCTGTTTTCTGTGGTACATAAGAAAGTGTAGAAGTTTGTGTAGGACTTCGAACTTATGTGAGTTGTTTTCTGCTTAGAAACTGAAGTTTTCCACCTTGAATAATAATTTGTCAGTCAGCTGAAATAGAATTGCCAGCTGAGGAAATTAAGGCACAAATTCAAACATTTATCTTGGTGTTGAAGTTACAAGAGCCCAGAACAGAGATGGTTCTTGGTTTCCTACAGAGTGTCATTTGTGTAAAGGAAAGTTTATCCTTAATTTGTTGTACAGTATATCACTCTGCAGTAACGCAGTGGACATGCCCTGAATTAGTTTTGCCCAGGTAGGGTACCAAGCTTGCAAAATGGTTTAGCCCTCGATGTAAGCTTGCAAAGGGTTGAAACAGTCCTGCGATTTTTGCAAAGGAGGGGACAGAACATTTGCGGGCAATGTTTTTCTGTTTCTCTGTACTGTTTCTGTTCCTGCATAATATGTATTATTATGTATTTGTATGTATCTAAATAAAACATTGCATGAAATGTATATTGTGCATTATACATATGTGTAACAAGTGTTTTTAAACCATTTTCAGTGTTGATACTATTGGTTGTAAAAACTGTAACTTGAATAGTGCGATTATTACATGCATTAACCTTTGTTTTTCTTGTTTCTGTAAAAATGTTTGTTACTCCCATTGTACAAAAATAATTCGGGAGGGGTGTTAGAGTTCTTGTGTTGCCCTGGCGAATCATTCCTGTACAAAGCAAAAGCATTCTCATGGTGACGTGAATGCCAGGTGGCTGGATAACAGAGAAGCCTTGGCTTTGTTTACATCTTCATTAGATATGAAGCTAGAAGGTACCATTGTTATGGCTAGCAATGGATCTTCCCATGAAAGTGAAGCCTCCTGATTTCTTTCCGTGGGAAGCCTTGCTCAGGCCCCCCTGAGCAAGGAGGGGGGGAACTCAGTGCGTAGGTGCAGCACATGCTGTGTGCTTTGAGGCCTAGTGTGTGTAACAGCTAACTTCCAGCCAATCAGAAAGCTAGAAGAACTGAATATACAACCATGCAAAATGGTGTTCTATGTCTTGTTGATTTCTAGTGTCTTTTAGTCATGTAGTTCTTCACGTGTTCACTTCCCGTGGACTGGGCAGAGTGAGCTATGCCTGGCTTTGGGTGTAGGCCATGGCAGGAACTCTGGCCCTGGGATCAATACACGTAACTCTGCTTATAAGTTTGTTTTGTTTTTCCTTTTACAATGATGTATCCTGTATATTCATCTTTTTCATTGTTGCGATGATGTATTGTATCTGCATTATTGCCTTATGCTAAACAGTAAACACTGTTGGCCCTAACAAGCTGCATTCTTGTCTGTTTATTCTCAAGCCTCGGTTTTTCCCCTTTAAGCCAGCATATACCCCATCAGTATCAGCCCAGTTTGACCGGGAGGTGGCTGACTGGCTAGTGGGATTATACGACAGTGGCTCACCCAAATTGGGTAATTTCCAGACATTTATGACTGCTTTGTTGAAAACATTCGAGGACCCCTTAGGTAAAATGAAAGCCAAAACAAGCCTGCAACATATCAAGCATGGGTCCCAATCCGAATCTGAGTATACTATGGAATTTAGGAACTTGGGTGGGAAATTAGCGGACTAGCCAGAAGCTCTGAAGGTTGAATACTTTCAAGAAGGATTGCAACAAGAGATTCTGGAATGGTCCCTAGCCCAAGGAAACCCTCAGACATTGATGGAGTGGATCTGCCTGGCAGAGGAAGTGGAAGACATGAGATTACATGTCAAGAGGAGGCAGAATTCCCACAATCTAGCAGTGGGGAGATCAATTCTGAGCACCACGTCGAAAAGACCAGCAAGAAAACCATGGGGCGAAGGAAAGGAAGGCTGAGCAAAGCAAGGTTTGTCTTTCAAATGCGGAAAGGAGGGCCATCGCCTGGCTAATTGCCCACAAACTGCCACCGGTGTAAAGAGTAAAGCTGGAACTACTACTGTTAAGAGCCCGGTGACAAAAAGCAAAGGTGCAGTGGCTGCCACTACAGAGGTAAAAGTTTCTAAACCCACCAATGGGGGGGGGAATTCTACTGATAGTGAATCTGACCAGTCGGGAAAGAGCAAGAGCCTCTTCTGAGAGGCACCAACGAACAGACTGGAGCTAATGCTTGCAGCGATCAAATGGTGAGTGAAACCTGCCCAATCATCGTGATAGGATTACGAATAGAGACCTTGGGGGGTTGTGGTAGAATGGACTTAGTGAGGATGCTAGACGCTGGATGCACCAGATGTCTCAGGCATCCTACCATACTGATTGGACTAAGACTGAGGGTGGCTAAGTTAAACAACCCAATTATCTTTACTCAGCTTGACAGATCAGAGATTCAGGGGGTCCCCAGTAGAGTATTACACTGAGGAAGTCTGGTTGAAAATAGGAAGCCATGAAGAAACCTTACCATTTGTACCAATTTCCAATCAGTCCATAGTATTGGGATTAATGTGGCTATGAGCCCAAAATCCTCAGATGAATTGGGCCATGGGCCAAATAACTTTTGCTGATGTTCGTCATGGAGATCTGCTTTCCCGAGAGCCTGGGTCTGAAATGGTAGGGGCACTGAATCAAGCCCTAAGGGGGGGGGAGATAGCAAGAGAAGATTCCCCCATTCCTATGACATACAGAGATTTGAAGTAGGTGTTTGGAGAAGTAGAGTCAAACCAGCTCCCGCCACATAGAAAATCAGACTGTGCCATAGAACTGGAACTGGGAGCAGTTTTGCCTAAAACTAAGTTGTATTCTATGACACCTAAGGAAATGGATGCTTTGCGGGAACTTATTGACAAGAACTTGGAACGGGGGTTCATTCACCCTACCTCCTTGTCAATGGCTGCACCTGTGTTGTTCAGAACCAAGAAAGATGGGATGTTGAGTCTATGTACTGATTATAGAGGCTTGAATGCTATTTGTACTCCCAACAAATATCCTTTACCTTTGATGAAGGACACGCTGGCCCATTTATCGAAAGGAAGGACTTTCTCCAAGCTGGATTTAAGAGAGGCATATTTCCAAGTTCGCATCAGAGAAGGAGATGAATTGAAAACTGTGTGCCCCATGAAAACAAATTAGGTGGGCACAATTTTTCAGTAGATTTAACTTTACACTCAAGTAGCAGCCAGGAGGAAAGAATTTCTTAGCTGATGCTCTATCCTGGTTGCCCCAACACAACAGCCAGAGAGAGGAGGTTATAGACTCTATTTTCCCAACTCAGCAGTTCGGGATGGCTGCAGTTACAAGAAGTCAGAAGTCTGCACCCCTTTTAAGAGTGGAGGAGGGATAACAGACTGAATTACTTTCTGAATTAAAGAAAGATGCTTGATTGCAAACCAATAAAAGAAGCCTGACAGAATAGCAGGTGTATTGGTGGAATGCTGATAGGCTTTATGTTCCAGAGCCTTTCTGTTGTAAAGTGCTGGAGAGTTGTCATGATGCCAAATCAGCCAGCCATTTTGTTTGGCCTGTAATAGAAAAAGCATTGATAGAAGCCACGGAAGCATACAAAAAGTTTGCAGGTCACAATTGGGCACCAGAATGGACAATATGCCAGTATTTCTCCAATCTTATTGTGTCCAAGGAGTGACACCTGGTGGCCCTGTTTAAGGTTACCCAGACCCCCCTTGGTAAGAGGGGTTCAGAGGTTTACCTCCAGGGTCATACAGAGGAATTTTCTGTGCACGTTGAGAGCTGTTTATGATCTTCACTACATTTCTCTTTCAAACACAATGATCTTGGTGTTTGGTATATTATTTATTAAGTACATACAATAAACATGAATATCAAATCTATGGAACATTTGTTACAAATCATTTGAGTTCTTAGACAATATACCATCATCTATATATAGAATACACAGATATTTGCATTCCCAAATAACCGGTCCCTAAGCAATTCCTATACATTCACTTTTCCTCACAAACACTTTGTGAGATGGGTTGGGCTGAGAAAGGGGGACAGGCTCAAAATCACTCAGCAGGTTTTCATGCCTAAGGTAGAACTAAAACTCATTGTCTCCTGGTTTTTAGGCCAGCATCTTCATCAGTACACCAAACTGGGTTCCTAATAGTTGACTGAGTGAAAAATTTTATAGGGAACTCAGAAAAACCTCAGGAATCTATGAAACAAATGTATTTAGAAACACTGATAGTGAAGCCAACCCAACACATGTTTAAAGACTCCTTTGATTAAAAGGAATAAAGTGCAAAACTTCCACATATCAATATGTCTATGAAGGTTCTCAGTCATCCAGGTGGAATTGTCTGTAGCTTGAATCATGTCAACTGGATATCTATTTTCTCAGTGGAAACATTTCGCTCCTTATCCAAGGAGCTTCTTCAGTCTGAGCAAAGTTAGTAAGGGAATCCTAAGTATGTTTCTAGGTAGCTGTGTGACCTTACACCTGGGGCTAGGTCATGGTTATATTGAGATGTTATTTTAAGTCCTTTTATCATCTAAAGGAGGATCGTTAAGATCACCATGCTGCTGTTGAGCTTGCGAAATGGTCTTAATCTTCCTAGGCACAGAAGACAAAGCAGGGAGGAAGATGGGGGAAAGATTGTGCCTGAGGCCCCCACCTCTATTCAAGGAAGGATTTTCCAAGTCGGCATAAATGGATTCCTTGACCCCTCTCTCAAACCACCTATCTTCTCTGTCTAAAATGTGAACATTAATGTCCTCAAATTAGTGTCCTTTTTCCTTTAGATGAAGATAAACTGATGACTCTGGTCCTGTGGTGTTACTTCTCCCAGGATGGCCCAACACAGGAGAAGTAACACCACAGGACCAGAGTCAGCAGTTTATCTTCATTTAAAGGAAAGAGGACACTCATTTGAGGACATTAATGTTCACATTTTAGACAGAGAAGATAGGTGGTTTGAGAGAGGGGTCAAGGAATCCATTTATGCCGACTTGGAAAATCCTTCCTTGAATAGAGGTGGGGGCCTCAGGCACAATCTTTCCCCCATCTTCCTCCCTGCTTTGTCTTCTGTGCCTAGGAAGATTAAGACCATTTCGCAAGCTCAACAGCAGCATGGTGATCTTAACGATCCTCCTTTAGATGATAAAAGGACTTAAAATAACATCTCAATATAACCATGACCTAGCCCCAGGTGTAAGGTCACACAGCTACCTAGAAACATACTTAGGATTCCCTTACTCACTTTGCTCAGACTGAAGAAGCTCCTTGGATAAGGAGCGAAACGTTTCCACTGAGAAAATAGAAATCCAGTTGACATGATTCAAGCTACAGACGATTCCACATATCAACCTTCATTTCCAAGTTGGGCATTGCGATTCACTGGGGACAACTGGCATTCATGAAAAATAAAATGGGTGGGTGATTGTTGCTGATTAATAGGTACATTATGATCAATCACATTACTTGTTATCCAATTACTTAATGGACAAGCCCCTCCCTCATTTCATCACTATTTAAAAATCAGATCAAATACTAAATGTGCCCCAAATCCAAAATAAATGTGGCCTATCCCTGCATAAGTCAGAGATTGGTCCACTACCAAAGCAATAGCACAACCTCCCACAAGAGGAGCTGTGTAAGAACACTATTCAGATGGGCACAAATGCACTGCAGCAACCCAGAACACCAGAAAAAGGAAATAGACCACTTATATAGCATCTTCCAGCAAAATGGATACCCACACAACTTTATCAAAAAGTGCCTGACCTCTCAACCCACCACAGGAAAACCAACTGAAGCTATGAAAAGGATTACACTGCCATACATAAGAAACATCTCAGAAACTAATAATAGACTGTTAAAACCACACGGCATCACAGAATCACACAACCCAACCAAAACCCTTCAGAAAATCATAAGTAAACCAAAAGACCCAGTAGCCCAAGAAGGAAAAACAGGAGTTATCTACAACATACAGTGTAGGGACTGTAAAAGCCACTATGTAGGACAGACTGGCAGAAGACTAGGAGAACGCATCCACGTACACCAACTAGCAGGCAGAAGACATGATGAAAACTCCTTAATCACACAACACATGGACAGACTTAACCATATTTTCAACTGGGAAACTGAGAGCATCCTCAACCAAGCCAAATACAAAAATGCTAGAAAATTCCTGGAAGCTTGGCACTCAGACACAGCAGCCATCAACAGACACATAGAGGTAAGCAACATTTACATACAGTACCATTCATAAGAGACAATAGAAAAGCCAGAAGACCAGAACACCTCCTTGCCAGCAAACATCACCCAGATATGCAAAGATTAACACCAAGATTAGCACCAGAGGAACAGTCAAACAGCACAAAATACCCTAATCAAGGAACTATTAACTCAGTCAGTCAACCAAGTAGCAAACAACAGCCCAATCAAGGAAATACTAAGGAGAGAGTAACACCTCCACCAACACAAGCAGAACAAACAATGGTATATAAACAGAGAGCAAGTCCTACTCCCTTTTCACACTGAAGATATTGCTTAGCCTAACAATGAAATGTCTGCAAGAAAACAAGGCTCAGAGATCACCAACAACTCCGCAAGTCAGAGATTCTTGTGCCTCATTAAATTTTCTCTGCAATTGAGATCAGGCCTCAGTAGGATAATGTAGCATTTGGGAAAAAAGATACAAGCCAAGAGACCAGCTCCAGAAGTCAAAATGGAGAAAATCTCCACGGCTACCATGGACTTCCCTTTGGAGCTCAGGTAGGTGGGGAGGAAGGAGATCCAAACACTGCAAAAGACCAGCATGCTAAAAGTAATGAACTTGGCTTCATTAAAGCTGTCGGGCAATTTCCTAGCCAAAAAGGCCACTATGAAACTGATGAGGGCCAGGAAACCAAGGTAGGCAAGGACAGCGTAAAACATTGACGCTGAGCCTTCCTTACATTCCAAGATGGTCTCTCCTACCAAGGAGTGGAAATCCAAGTTGGGAAATGGGGGAGAGGTTACCAGCCAGGTGGCACAAAGAACTGCTTGGACCAGGGGACAGCCTAAGACAATGGAGTTGGTCAGTGGTTTTCCTAAGAGTTTCCTTGTCCTGTTCCCTGGTTTGGTGGCCATGAAGGCTAGAACCACCATGACAGTTTTTGCCAAAACAGAAGAAACAGCAAGGGAAAAGAGAATGGCAAAGACAGTTTGTCGGAAGAGACAGGTAAGCTTCCCCGGTCGACCAACGAAGAGTAAGGAGCAGAGGAAGGAGAGCAGGAGGGAGACGAGGAGGATGTAGGTGACATCACGGTTGTTGGCCTTGACGATTGGTGTGTCACGGTGCTTTAGGAAAATTGCCAAGACTGCCAATGTTGTCACGTAGAGAAAAACAGCTAGAGAAGCTAAAGCGTATCCCAGGGTCTCTTGATAGGAAAGGAAGTGGATCTTCTTGGGAATGCAGTGATCTTTTCCCTTGTTAGGGTACTGGTCTTCTGGGCAGGGGTCACAGTGAGCTGCATCTGAAATCAAGAGTATTTGCTAAGAATTTTATATGTATCAGCCGTGAGCAATTTCCCTCCCCCAGGTTTCTTAGGGGTGACATGACTGTTCCCTCTCTGCAGTAGCCAACTGACAGATGGTGATGGAATGACCTACTGTGCAAATTTTGCAGCCCCACAAAGGGCAAAATATCTTTGGCTGAAGTTGAGTCTAGAGATGGGTTGGTTTCATGCAGGGAACTATGGAGTTCCAATTGTGAAGTCTGCTATCGTGTTAGGATGGAGGCTGAGTCTGAACGGTCCGATTTGGAGGTAGAAGGGCCGATAAGAATTATAGCAAGAAAGAACGGGGATTGCACAAAATTTGAATCAGTTTCTGAGCAGCCGACTGGAGGCAGCCCAGTAGGACACTCGCCTCCACCAATGGAGAAAGAAAAAGAAGTGCAAGAACAGAAGTTGAAAAGGTGGATGGAACAACGTGAAGCACGATTGCCGCCTGATCACAAATGGTGAGAAAATCAAAGGGATAAAAGATGAGCGCAGCATAAATCCATTGCCGGAGACAACAGTTCACATTCTGTCCTGCATCCTGGAGTGAATCACAATCCCGTCACCATGCCAGACTCCCCGATCAGACCTCACCCTGCTCCACACCAGAGCCTTGCCTTGTAACCCAGTAAAGCCTCATGCCAGAACCTTGCCTCACCATCCAGCCAAGTTTTGTGCCAGAGCCTTGCCTTGCCACCCCACCCAGCCTTGTGCCAGAACCCTGCCTCATAGCACTGCTGTGCTTTGAACCAGAAACTACCCTTGCCTCCACACCTCATCCCATGTCAGAATGTTGCTCTGCCTTTGTGCCCAGCCTCGAGCCGGACCCTTGCCTTGCAGCTTCCACATCCAGCCTCAACCTGGAACCTCACCTTGCAGCAGCCGCACCCAGCCCCTCTTGCCTTACCTGCATATCAAGCCTCCCACCAGAGCCTCACACTGCAGACATGCCAAGCCTTGACCTTGAATCGTATCCTGCAGCCACGCCAAGCCTCGTGCTGAGATAGTTCTTTGGTACAGCACCAAGCCTCATGCCAGAGCCTCACACCACAGCTGTGCCAAGTCTTGTGCCAAGATCATTCCTCGCCACATCGTCGACCCTCATGCCTGAACCTTGCACCACAGCTGCACAAAGCTTTGCACTGGGACTTTGTATCGTAACCACGTGGTGGCTGCCCACATGCACGCCAATCAAGAATGGTACACTATTTGCCACCCGAACTCTATAAGCTTCCTGTGTCATATTGTTTTTCCTAGAAATACTTTGTATGTCTTGATTGTAAATAAAAGCCTTATTCTACACCTTCCTGCTTCAGGTCTTAGTCGGAACAGGACGGATTGTCTCTGGCCATATCCCATGGGGGAAAAGGAAGGTGGTAGACCCAGGACTAATCGACCATGGTAGACCAGCAGCTCACCATTGAACATGCACAGCTAAGAGAACAAGTCGCTGTACTGACTGCCCATATATCTTAACTACAAGCCCAACAGGTGGTGCCCCAAACCATGGTCACTCAGCTCCCCAAGTGCCCTGTGTTGGCACCAGAAAAATTTAATGGAACCCTCACCCCGTTTCCCATGTTTTTTGCCCACAGTAAACTGTACCTGAGCCTCTGTTCGGAGGAGTTTCCCACCTATCACCACAAGGTGGGATTCTTGATCAACCTATTGTTGGGCTTTGCCGCATGCTTGGCCTCACCCTTGATCCTGCAACCAAGTCCCCTACTGGACGATTTTGATGGGTTTTGCCTGCAGCTGTGGCTGATGTATGAGGACCTAGTGAGAACACAGACCGCCAGCAGGGGGCTGAGGCAAGGATAGCTTGTAAACCGCCCAGAGTTCCCCGTTGGGGGAGATGGGCGGTTATATAAATTTAATTAAATAAATAAAATAAATAAATAGCTTCCAGTGGCAGAGTACATCAGTGACTTCTGGCTAATTATCCAGGACTTGAATTGGAAGAAAGAGGCACTTCTCGACCAATTCCAGCATGGTTTGGCCCCTGAAATCCTGGATGAGCTGGACTGCACCAAATGCCTGCAGACCCAGCAAGCTTTGACACAGTTTTGTCTCTTCATCAATGGGCATCTACACCAGAAGAAGGCAAGGCAATGCACTGCTATGTCACCACCTTTTGGCACACACTTCTCGGCTCCCCAACCAACCCCCAGAGATGAGCCCATAAAACTAGGGTTGTGAGACCATGGCTGACACCGGTGGAGAAGGATCGGCACAGGCAAGTGGGTCTGTGCTTGTACAGTGGAAAACCCAGGGAACCCATGGCAAGGTGCCTCACCAAGGCCAAAGTCACCCCCTTGTCAGGAAACGGACTCAGCCCAGCCTAAATGGGCAAAAAGGCTGGGCCAAGTTGGCAGCTAGCCAATCTTGTCAGATTTCTTATACTATATGATATTGGTAAATTGGATTTCTTTTCAATGCAAAAGTGTTTTGGCAAATTGCATCTTTTACAAAGCAAAGCAAAGCATTCTCATGGTGACGTGAATGCCAGGTGGCTGGACAACAGAGAAGCCTTGGCGTTGTTTACGTCCTCATGAGATAAGGAGCGAGAAGGTACCATATTATGGCTAGCAATGGAAATCTTCCCATGAGAGATATCCTCCTGATGTCCTTCTGTGGGAAGCCTTGCCCATGCCCAAGCCCCCCCTGAGCAAGGAGGAGGGGGGAACTCAGTGCGTAGATGCAGCACTGCTAACCAATAGCAGGTCATGCTATGTGCTTTAGGCCTAATGCTTTGAGGCCTAGTGTGCGTGTCACAGCTAACTTCCAGCCAATCAGAATGCTAGAAGAACTGAATATACAACCATGCAAAATGGTGTTCTATGTCTTCTTGATTTCTAGTGTCTTTTAGCTATGTAGTTCTTCACGTGTTCACTTCCCGTGGACTGGGCAGAGTGAGCTATGCCTGGCTTTGGGTATAGGCCATGGCAGGAACTCTGGCCCTGGGATCAATACATGGAACTCTGCTTATAAGTTTGTTTTTGTTTTTCCTTTTACAAATGATGTATCCTGTATATTCATCTTTTTCATTATTGCGATAATGTACTGTATCTGCATTATTGCCTTATGCCTATCAGTAAACACTGTTGGCCCTAACAAGCTGCATTCTTGTCTGTTTATTCTCAAGCCTCGGGTTTTTCCCCTTTAAGCCAGCATATACCCTATCAGGTTATGGGCCCAGAGAGAAATTTGTGTTTTCTTTGCTGCGTTGGACCTGGCTGTAAAAGGGAGTTTGTTTTTAGAGGCTGATTTTGGAGTAAACATGTTTTCTTTGAGTGGTCAGCAATGGCTGAACAGTGTCTGGTCAGTCTGCCATTTGAGGCTTTTGATGGCACAAACTATCTGACCTGGTGTGTGGAGATGGAATCATCCTTTTTGCAAGAAGAAGATTTGTGGCAGTATGTGGCAAATCCACCTCCAGAGAATCTCTCTGAAGAAGTGCAAGCATGTTTGGACTGTGCATTTTTGCTTTTGGGACTCAACTCCTCTGAATGGAATTATATCAGCTACTCCAGAACTGAGCAAAATGAGAGCTGAGAAGCTGTTGGAGCCTTTGATACACGGTGGAGCTCTGTTGCCCTTGGTGGTCTATTAAGACAGCTTTATGGTTTGAAGCTGCAACCGGTGAGACTGTGATAACCCGCCTTGGTGAGTTCAAGACTTTGTTTGCTGCAGTTGAACAAGAAGGCTTGTTTTCCTGGCACTGTGAAAAAGCGTGCATGATTTTTGTCAAGCCTGGAGCTACTGGTCACTTCCAGGAGCCTTGCCGAACAGAGTGTTCCAGCTGAAGTAAAACCTGGTATGGAATTTACATTTGTCGTGGTTTGCTGTGATTCTACAAAGCTGTTCCCTGCCCCGATGTCCAGCGGACACAAGATGCCTGATTTACGAAGGGAGGGGAAGCCAGATGCCAGGAGTCAGCTGAACAACGAATCCGAGTTTTCTACTCTGCCGGGCTGCTGTGTGTAAGCATTTCTCTACAGAGACTCTGTTTTTGAATTCAGCTCGCTGTAAAGTTTGTAAACATAGACGGTTATTGTTACAAATTTCAGCCTTGAGTTCAGCAAGTAATTTTAGCTGATATTTCTGTGTAAGAAATGTGTATGTGTACACTTGTTTTTCTCTCCTCAGTGTTCCAGCCCTGGTCAAGTCTGAGTGCAGATGCTGAATGTTTCATTGCGATATGAAACTGCTTGTGTTGAGGCTGAGTGTGTTAGAGACAAACCTGTAACATCAAGTGTGTGAGATGCTGTGGAGATTGTGTGGACAGGACATTGTGTGTTTAATGTTCCCCACATCAGAAATGCATCCATAATGTTTTCACAAAGTACTGGGGTAATCCTGGGATGGGAGAGTGTGTCTCAGATAGCCAAATGCATTCTGAGTTAGAACCCAGGAAATGTGCAAAAGTTTCTTGATTGTGTAAACTGTGTGTAAACAATCTAAAATCAGAACTGTGTCTGTTGCTAGGCAAAGTGACAGAGTATTAACTAGACCATTTCAGTTGGTTCATAGAGACCTAGTTAGCCCCCATGTCCCAAGTAATGGTGGGGTGCGAGTTTCATGTTTCTTCTGGTTGATGATCATACCTGCTTGTGTTGTTGCTACTTGTTGAAGTCTAAAGCGAAGGTCTGTGCTCGCTTTGAAGTGTATGTAGCAATGGTAGGATGAAAATATGGTCAGTTTCAGTCAGATTGTAGTGGAGTGTCCTTGAGCCATTTGTTCCAGAATTGGCTTTGTAGGAAAGTATTCTCCCAAAGACTTGCCAATGTTGGAATTCTTGCTGAGTGTTGGTGTTGTGAATACCGTTACAAATAGCCTGCTGTTAGTTGCTCAGGTGCCACCCCATGTCTGGGGAGAGGCTGCCTTGAATGCAGTGTGTGTTTTCTAACTAACAGAGTGTAGAATTCAACTGTAAAAAAAAAAAAGGGAATTGTTTTTCCTTGGTATGGCAAGCGCCTTTCACTGAAGTGCCTGCATGTCTGTGAAACATTTGCATGTGTTCACAACCCCAGGTCACAGAGAAGGAAGAACCAAGGAAGCAGAGTGCTTCAGGTTGTTGGTTGTTGGTTGTTGATTAAAATCCAAGGCTTATCGTTGTTTCATTAAGCCATGGTCAAATCCAAATCTCCAGAAGTGCTTTATTTTTAAGCAGCCTACTGGTTGGTAAAGGTTACATGCTAAGGTTGCAGAAGTGTTGCTGCATTGCTAATGTAAAAACCTACTGTCCATGGTTCAGTAGATGGGCAAAAACCAGTTTAGGTTTCTTCTGTTCCCCAGTCTCCGAGTGTGAAAAGGGCCCCTCAGGTGAAGGAGTGGAAATTTCACCTGAGCAGTTGCAGGGCCTGGAGGGGGAGTCAGGTATTAGGAAAAGAGATAGTGATGGAGGAAGCACAGTGGTCATTCCTCATGGGTCCTCTTATTCCAGGGTGTGAAGCCTGACAGATTTGTGATTTAGCAGGTGACAGAGAGTGTCAAGTTACCTGAGAAAACCCAGTCTTTGCTAGATGTGTTGCTCCTCCCTTTAAGAGGCAAGGAGAACATTGGAACACAGCTGTGGATAGTCAGTTTGAGTTTTGGTGAAGTGTTGAAAGTAACCAACCTATCCTTTGTTTTAGCAAGCTGTAGGTTCCAGATGAGTGTTCAGAAAGACATTTCTTTCTGATAATACTCTGCAGTGTAAAGCCAGTGTTGCCCAGGGATTTGTTGCACAAAAGGAGTTTGTGAACTGTGGATCTAGTGTATGCACCCACAGCTAGGCCAGAACATTTACGTGTGGTGCGTTTTCTGGTTGCGTAGCGTGGAAACAGGTGTCCATTTACATATTGTGATGTTGGCACAGCATATTTAAATGTAGATCTCCCTGAAACAGTGTGTGTAAGGCAAGCGTTTTGGCTCTGCATGTGTGGCAGTTCCCAAACAATTCAGTGACTTAACAGGGTGCTTTATGGATCTTAAAGCAGGCCAGTCATTGATAGCATGGTGCAGATGCTAACTGAGATGTGAGAACAGTCTCGTGCTGTTTTCTATGTGTACATAAGAAAGTGTAGAAGTTTGTGTAGGACTTCGTACTTATGTAGTTGTTTTCTGCTTAGAAACTGAAGTTTACCACCTTGTATAAGAATTTGTCAGTCAGCTGAAATAGAATTGCCAGCTGAGGAAATTAAGGCACAAATTCAAACATTTATCGTGGTGTTGAAATTACAAGAGCCCAGAACAGAGATAGTTCTTGAGAGTGTCAAATGACTGAGTGTTACAGAGTGTCATTTGTGTAAAGGAAAGCTTATCCTTAATTTGTTGTACAGTATATCATTCTGCAGAACGCAGTTGCCCTGAATTAGTTTTGCCCAAGTAAAAATACCAAGCTGCGTTTTTTTCTTAAAATCAGCTAACAGCATGCAACAGGATTGGAATTCCTTATCTATGCTGGCTGCGATTTTTGCAAAGGAGGGGACAGAACATTTGCGGGCAATGTTTTTCTGTTTCTCTTTGACTGTTTCTGTTCCTGCATAATCTGTATTATTTGATTATTATGTATTTGTATGTATCTGAATAAAACATTGCATGAAGTGTATATTGTGCATTATACATATGTGTAACAAGTGTTTTTAAACCATTTCTGATTTTTTTGATGACTATTGGTTGTAAAAACTGTAACTTGAATAGTGTGATTATTACATGCATTAACCTTTGGTGTTTCTGTTTCTGTACAAATGTATTTTAAAGCTGTGAACAACTTCCATCATTGTTTGCATTGTGTCGAAATCCAATGTGGAGGGGTGTCAGATTTCTTATACTATATGATATTGGTAAATTGGATTTCTTTTCAATGCAAAAGTGTTTTGGCAAATTGCATCTTTTACAAAGCAAAGCAAAGCATTCTCATGGTGACGTGAATGCCAGGTGGCTGGACAACAGAGAAGCCTTGGCGTTGTTTACGTCCTCATGAGATAAGGAGCGAGAAGGTACCATATTATGGCTAGCAATGGAAATCTTCCCATGAGAGATATCCTCCTGATGTCCTTCCGTGGGAAGCCTTGCCCATGCCCAAGCCCCCCCTGAGCAAGGAGGAGGGGGGAACTCAGTGCGTAGATGCAGCACTGCTAACCAATAGCAGGTCATGCTATGTGCTTTAGGCCTAATGCTTTGAGGCCTAGTGTGCGTGTCACAGCTAACTTCCAGCCAATCAGAATGCTAGAAGAACTGAATATACAACCATGCAAAATGGTGTTCTATGTCTTCTTGATTTCTAGTGTCTTTTAGCTATGTAGTTCTTCACGTGTTCACTTCCCGTGGACTGGGCAGAGTGAGCTATGCCTGGCTTTGGGTATAGGCCATGGCAGGAACTCTGGCCCTGGGATCAATACATGGAACTCTGCTTATAAGTTTGTTTTTGTTTTTCCTTTTACAAATGATGTATCCTGTATATTCATCTTTTTCATTATTGCGATAATGTACTGTATCTGCATTATTGCCTTATGCCTATCAGTAAACACTGTTGGCCCTAACAAGCTGCATTCTTGTCTGTTTATTCTCAAGCCTCGGGTTTTTCCCCTTTAAGCCAGCATATACCCTATCACCCCCTTGTCAGGAAATGGACTCAGCCCAGCCTAAATGGGCAAAAAGGCTGGGCCAAGTTGGCAGCTAGCCAATCTACCAAGCCCCATCCCACATTCCTCAGGCATTTGGCGGTGGTGGTCACGTTGCATGTTGCTGGGGGCCCTGTACTCAAGACCCAAGCCATGATCGACTTGGGGGCCACTGCCAATTTCATTGATGAGGGGTTTGCCAAACAGCAGGGCATACCTCAGCACAAGGTGAAGCCCACCCTGGTCATTGAGCCCATTGATGGCCAGACCCTCCACTCCGGTCCTATGTCCTCCACCATGCAAGGTCTGCTTATGTAAATTGGTGAGCACCAGGAGTGTCTGGAATTCTATGTGGTTTCCACACCTCACTTCCCATATTGTGCTGGGGGTGGAGTGGCTACAAGCACATGAGCCACAGATTGCATGGTCATCTGGGAGGGTTGAATTCTCCAACCCTCAGTGTGCGGGACCCATGCCCAATGTTTTTGCTACCAGACAATTCATAGCACCCAATCTGCCACTGCCTCCACAGCTCCAATAGTTCACTGACGTCTTCAAAGAGAAAGAAGCAGACCAGCTGCCACCCCACAGATCCTGTTACTGCCCATCGACCTAGTTCCGGGCACTGACCGGATCTCCACCAATGGCATCGCCATTGAAACTGGTAAGGTAGAGGCACTCCAGTCCTGGCAGCCCACATCCCAAGCCAAGGATGTGCAATGCTTTTGGGTTTGAAAACTACTATTGGAATTTCATCCCTCACTTTGCAGGTCTCACCACTCCTCTCTCGAATCTACTTTGGAAATGTACTAATTTTATGTGGGGGGATGCCAAGCAATGGGCATTTGACAGTCTCAAATTCACCTTCACCTTGGGCCCCATCCTCAGACACCAGGTCCTCTCTGGGCATTTGTGGTCAAAATGGATGCATTAGAAATCTCCATCAGGGCTATTCTACTGGAAGCAGATCCATGAACCAGAACTTTGTGTCCCTGTGCATACCACACCCAGAAGTTGGCACCTGCCAAAAGAGCCTACACCATCTGGGAAAAGGAATTGTTAGTGATTAAAGTGACATCTGAGAACTGGAGGCACCACCTAGAGGGAGCCCATCATTCCATCACAGTGAGGACAGGCCATCACAATCTGGAGCATTTGAAGACTGTGAGGAGTTTGAACCAGAGGAAGATTCGCTGGTCTTTGTTCTTCTCACGCTTCAACTTCCAAGTGAAATGACACTGCAGTGGTGCCATGACAACCCCACTGCAGACCATTTTGGTTCTTTGAAATGTTAGACCTGATTTCCTGGGAGTTCTGTTGGCCTCGCATTCGGGAAGAGGTGAAACAATTTGTGTTATCATGGCCCGAGTGCTGCAGGGCCAAGAATCTGACAGGGAAGCCTTCAGGCCTTCTTATGCCCCTACCCACACCGGGACAACCTTAGGAGGCCATATTGATGGACTTCATAACAGAACTCTCAGACACCCAAGGCACCACGAACATTTTGGTGGTGGTCAATTCAATGACTAAGATGGTGCATTTCATAGCATATGGAGGTCTTCCCACTGCTGAAGAAACAGCACGACTGTATATTAAACATGTCTTCAGGCTGCATGGGTTGGCCAAGTGTGTGATCTCCAATAGAGGATCCCAGTTCACTGCCCAGTTCTGGAATGCACTCCTCAAGAACTTGAGTATTCAGAGTCACTTATTGTCAGCTAATCACCCAGAATCAGATGGGGGGAAAGAATTGGTGAACACCATTTTGGAGCAGTACCTGAGTTGTTACATCAATTTCCAACAGGATAATTGGGCGGACCTGCTAGCAGTAGCGGAATTTGCCTACAACAACGCACTGCCCCACTTCCACCACACTTCCACGCTGCACACTTCCACTTCCCTCCTTGGAGAACTACATGTTTCACCCTCAACACCTCCCACTTGTGCCCCCAGAATCCTCCGTGCCTGCCGCCAACCAGGTTTTTCAGGAATTACAGGCCAGTCACCAGGTCCTGCTCAAACAGTATGACTTCAAGCAGTTCGCTGATCGCCATTGGAAGCCAGGACCATCATTAGCAGTGGGTGACTTGGTGTGGCTGTCCACCAAACATCTGACCTCCATGCGCCTATCCCAGAAATTGGACCACCGCTTCCTGGGAGCTTTTCCAGTTGAAGTCATGATCAACCCCATTGCGTTCAGCTTAACACTGCCATCCCACATGTGGGTACACCGTGTCTTTCATAGATCCTTGTTAATACCCACATCAACGGCCAGCTCACTGAGATCCATGAAGCCGACTCTCCCTCCAGTCATCATTCAAGAGGAACCCAAGTACGAGGTTGCACGTATACTGGACTCGTGCTTTCATCATGGTTGTCCACTACCTCATCCATTGGAAGGGGTACAGACCAGACAAATACTTGTGGGAGAATGCGACAGATGTACACGCACCCTGTAAGGCGAGTGACTTTCATTGGGAATACCCCCATTAACCCAGACCTCCTAGTCAGGGAGAAAGGGGTACTGTGGCAGGGGTAAGTGTCAGGATGGAGGCTGAGTTCTATGAGTCCAATTTGTAGGTCGAAGGGCTGATAACAAATATAGCGGGAAAGAAAAGGGATGGTGCAAAATTTGAATCAGTTTCTGAGCAGCCGATTGGAGGCAGCCCAGTAGGACACTTGCTACACCTTTGAGCGTATGAGAAGGGAAGTAAGAAAGTCGGATAGAACAATGAGAAGCATGATTTGTGACCAATCACAAATGGTGTGAAAATCAAAGGGATAAAAGACGAGCAGAGTGTGCATCCATTGCCGGAGAAAACCATTCACATTCCGTACCACGTCCTGGAGTGAATCGTGATCCCGTCGCCATGCCAAACTCCCTGATTGGACCTCGCCCTTCTTCCACGCCACAGCCTTGCTTCTAACCCAGCCAAGCCTCATGCCAGAAACTTGCCTCGCCATCCAGCCGAGATTTGTGCCAGAGCCTTGCCTTGCCCCCCCCCCCAGCCTTGAGCTGGAACCCTGCCTCAAAGCACTGCCATGCTTTACACCAGAATCTAGCCTTGCTGCCGTACTTCGTCCCATGTCGGAACCTTGCCCTGCCTTTGCACCCAGACTCGAGTGGCAACCTCCCATTGCAGACTCTGCACCCAGCCCTGAGCTGGACTTGCATCCTGCATTCTGCAGCCACCTGCCGGAACCTCGAACTGCTGTCATCCCAAGCCTTGCGCCGGGACTTTGCATTGCAGCCACATGGTGGATGCCCACATCCACAACAACTGGGAATGGAACACCACTTGCCACCTGAACTCTGTGAGCTTCCTGTGTTGTATTGTCTTTCCTAGAAATACTTTGTGTGTCTTGATTGTAAATAAAAGCCTTATTCTATGCCTTCCTGCTTTGGGTCTTTGTCTGAACAGGACATATGGAGAAAAACCTTGCTAGAAAATCTGCTATTAGAGGTTTTTCTACATTATCTGTTGGTATGTGCTGAGTAGGCAAAAAACAGAGGAGAGAGAGATGGGGAGGGGGGGAGAAAGGAGAGAGAGAGAGGAGGTGGGCAAGGGGAGGGGCTCTTTGCCTGATCAAAAGTGATTCATGGGGAACTTGACTTCAGGAGGTAGGAAGGAAAGCTTGATCCAGAGCAATCTGGAACAATTTCTCTGCTTTCTGCTTCAAATCAGATTTTCCCATCACTCATCCAGAATTTTTTTGCACGGAGAGGTTAGCAGAGATAGGTAGATAGATCTACACTTTCTCTGACAGGTGTACCAATTTCCTGGGAGATTGACATTCCTGACAGAAGAAACATTTGGTAAATAATAAACATTAAGGCTTGAACCCAAACCACACCACATTACTCATTCAGGAAAAAGATCAGTAGTTGGTTTTTCCGGTGGTATGTGATGGCAGGAGTGGAAAGGCTAGTAAGGAACCCATCAATTGTGCCCTGAAACTACCCTGTATTAAATTGCTGAAGAGTGGGAAAGGTGTCTTTGCGACAAGTCAGTTAAGATCCATATAATGAAAGTTTCTGCTGAAAACTAGGAATAATTTCAAGCATGTCAATCCTACCAAAAATGACCAAAAATATCTTAATATTTTGATCAACTTAATAGTTTCCTTGACCCAGGAAGATCTGCAGTTGAAAAAACTCCAGAGGTTTGCCCTACCTGTCTGATCAGCAATGGTCCCTTCTGGACAAGGGTCACATTGGTAGCAGCAAACCTGCTCGCCCTCTGGAACACTTTTCCTCTCCCCTGCATGGCACCTCTTCATGCCACACCTGGCAAAAGGCACCTTCTAAAAGAGAAAGAAGAATGCTTGAGATGGCCTACGCAATGAGCACACATCATTTATTCATTTCCACATTCCCATTTCCATCTTCAGAATGTCTTCAAAAGAACTGGTTCACCATGGTCTACCAGAAACCAGGAACTGCTCCCGGGGGGATGCAGGCCAATGGCATTCCTGATCCACCGATAGATGTTGGATATTGGAACTAGGAGCTCTGTGTGCAAAGCAAGGCCTGCGACACTGTCCTACAGCCTTGCTAAAAGAAAGCATAATAAGGGTCCAATAAAGGTTGATGGAGTTCACTGTTTCCTGTTTCAATTGCACCATGGGTTTGCAGCATGAGTTTTTTCCAATCCCAACCTTTCTTGGACATGCCACATTGCAGACCTCAAATGTGTTACATGCAAAGGAGGTCTTTCACCACATGGTTGTCAACTTTTGTGATTCAATACACCTTTTTTCCAGTTACAAGAACATTCTGTATCCCCAGGAGCGAATGAATCTCTCCCTGGATTCAGAACATATCCTCCAGCCCACCTTTGTGGCCCAGATGATTCCATCTGGATTAATGGCGAAATCCTGCCCTGGGGGAGCCCCAGGATCTATTTGCCCAACTTTCACAGGGATGAAAGATTGATTGGGGAGGAAAACCCAGTTCAGAAGGTCATAACGAGCTGAACCCAGTCCATTTTCTGAGAAGGAGACTTCATTTCCAGCAGTGTCATTGAACCGGACATTCCTCAAATATGGAAGAATCTGAAAGAAACGACACCCTTAGGAACTGGGGTACTTGCAAACAAGACATTGTGGCTCTATCACTATCTGGTGGCCACCATCTTAGGAGAGAAGTTGTGTGTCTTTACTTGGCGAATATCTTTGTCATAGGGAGCAGCACCGAATCACAGGAATTCATCCTGGAGCATGTGACATTAAACTTAGAACTGCAAGATGATTCTATCTTGGACATTTGGATTATGGCTTACTCGATTCCAGCTTTACTAGAAAGATACCAACATACAAATATTTTAATGCCATACTGCAAATGTCATTGTTTGGTTCTACTCCTGAAATCTTAGTTATATAATTTTTTAAATATTTATCATGGTCCATGGTCTTGTAAATGACATATTCAATCCAGGCAATGAGTCAATGATTTCCTCAAACTCTGTAAGATTCCCCAGGACTTTCCTGACCCTTTCTAGATGATAGTCAAAGAATGCAGAATGCAGTAGCAGGTCAGACCCAGCGGAAGGAAGTGCCTCCCCCAATCTTGATAGTGATCAAGGGAGGTCCCAGATTTAGCCTTTCATGTGGAACAGCCTGATTAATTGCGAACCAGCAGGCGAGTAGGAGCATCTACTCGTAGAGTAGAGTCCCCTTTGGGGGAGATCGTGCAGTGATAGAAGTTGAAAAATAAATAAATAAATAAATAAATAAATCTTTGCATTGGAGCCTGCTGTGTGGGTTGAGGTTGGCAGAGGCTGCTTTCACACAACTGGAACCATACAACAAATGGCCAATTAACAGAACATGAGTTCACACAGTATGCTAAGTCATTGAAAAATAAGGAAGGTTAAAGTGAGATAAGCTTATGGTTTTGTTTATAGGCTGGATTCAGATCACATGCTAAAGTCAACTTGTGCACATGTGACCACTAGGATGTGCACTGACCTGTGGAAGCATCTTGCACTAGCACAGCCAGATTGCCATCTTGCTTGGCTGATGCCTCCTGCCTGGGATCGTCACGAATTGAAACTCAGGCAGCTGTGGAAGAAGCTGTGGAAGACCCTTCAGGACCAGAGAGCAAGGCCTGTCCTCCATGGGCATTACGGACAACGGGTTTGGTTGTCTCTTTTCCTCCCCATGTTCCTTTTTCATCAAAAAAATATTTCATGCATATTTTGCATATTTTAATATTTTTTTAAATATAGTATGTATTGATTTATTGATCAATTATATGTGATCAAATTGTTGTTGACTCTTAGCAGCTCTGTTCTGAGATGCAGTTAATTGGGTAGTGTACAGGTATATAACAAGTAATGTAGTAAATATATCTGTGAATCTTCCCCCTTAAATATCTTTTGAACGGACAAGACAGAGACATTACCTGCCATGGCTGGACATTTGAGATCTTCTTTCCAAGCCTCATCATGGCTGGTCGGGCTCCTGATCCATGCATTGCATGTAATGCGTGTGCCACAGAGTAAATGGCATGGTAGATATTGTAACTTTCACCTGTCATGGTCTTTTCAAAAATGTAAGCTGGCAGATTCTGTACATTTTCCTTTCCTGTACACTCTCCCCTTCGCTCCTGAGGGAGTTCACCTGATTTCAGTAACTGGCAGCGAAAGACCCTTTCCCACCATGGAGAGAGAAAAACATCTCCTTGTGGGTTCAAGGGGTCTAAATTGAGGATGAAATGCCTGAATTCTGATATATCACCAGTATGGTCCCTGAAATGCAAAGCACCATGGAATAACTTAAAGATTTGCAATGCGTTTTGAAATGCCGTCACACTAACATCCCAATGGGAAGTGAAGATCCAGATTTTCCCAAATGAATTTTGAGTCAATTCTTCATGGCGAACCAGCCTCAGGTGTAAAATTTTAATAATAGTGGAATCTCCAAACAGAATAATCACTTCAGCTTTAAACCAAGATTTGGGAATCTCAAGCCATTTCAATAGTTTATCAGCTGTTGTCCACTGATTATCAGATTCCAACATTTCACTGAAGGCCAGGCAGATCTCCTTCTGCTTCAGCACTGGCATAAGGGATGAGATGAAATCTGCTCCTCTATCATCTTTAGGGGCCAGAAGTCCAACCCAGTTCCACTGGAAATGCAGGAGCAGCTGGACCAAACCCACATACTGCGGAAGTTCATTGAGATTAATCCGGAAGAAGGAAGGAGAAACAGTTCTGTCTCCCTTAGTGACCTCAAAGCCAACACCAAGCTGGAGAAAGAGAGATTGTTCTTTTACAAATAATTGTTTGTAGACAAGGTAAAGTTTTATCGTGGCTTTAAGAGTAACCATCGTGTGATTTATGGTCTGACCAGTTGGGCTGAAATAGAGGTAGCCTCACTGTGAGTGACTAGGTTAAACCTCCTGCCTAAAGAAGACCCACCAGTTGCATATTATACCTGGCTGTCACACATGAGAAACCAAGGGAGCAAACCTTTACCCTGAAATGGAGTATAAACTGGATTTAAAGGGGATTACAAAGAATCAACTAAGAAGGAAATTCTCTGGAAGTATTTCTGAAATATCTCATTATCTATCTCTTTAGGGTTATAATATTGTGACACACATAATACGAATATGAATTCAATTGTAGAATGGGTTCTTCAAGTCACATACTCCTGATGATGGAGTTGGACTCCGACTGGGCAAGTCCTCATGAGTTGCTGAGGGAACAGCCTTCTGATGTTATCTGGACTGAGATTGATTCTGTTACGCCCAAGGAAATAGGCAAGATCCATATATCTGTTAGTCCAGCCACCTGTTTTTTAGATCCTAGCCTCTCCTGCATTATTAAAGTAGCCCAGCAGGTGACCACAGAGTGCTTTAATGTGGTGGTTTCAGCCTCTTTGAGAGTTGGGGTGTTCCCACCAGCCTTGAAGGAAGCGGATTTATGCCCCCTCCTCAAGAGGTCATTGCTGGACCCTTCCCTGTTGGAAAATTATCAGCCAGTTTCCAATCAACCCTTCCTGGGAATGTAGTGGAAAAGGTGTTTGGATGATAGCTACAGAAGATCTTGGAGGAAACAAATGATCTGGACCTGTTTCAGTCTGCCTTCAGACCAGGACACAGTAGAGAGACAGCATTGGTTGCTATTACTGATAACCTTTGGGCTCCAGGGTGAGGGGGTTGCATTCACTCTAGTGCTCGTTGATCTCTCAGTGGCTTTTGATACTTTCGACCGCAGTACACTTCTGGACCTGTTGTAGGGGTTACTAGTGTGAGGCACTGTGCTCCAGTGGTTCACCTCCTTCCTCAGTGGTCAGTTCCAGTCAGTGTTGACAGGGGGGAGAGATTGTGTCTGTGGCCCCTCATGTGTGGGGTGCCTCAGGGCTTAATGCTCTCCCCTCTCCTGTTCAACTTCTACCTGAAACCAGTAGGTGAGGTCATCCACCTCTCCGGGATGCGGTATCATCAGTATGCTGATGATACCCAGCCCTACATCTCCACCCCAAGTAGCACAGGTGGAGCTGTAAATGTCTGGACCCAGTGTCTGGAGGCTGTTTGGGTCTGTATGGGGTGGAAAAGGCTTCGGTCTTCTCTTATGCCTGCTCTATTCTATTCCCCACCCTCTCGTACAGCATCCCCCCAGAGATGAGGCAGGCACCCTCTCTCCTGGTGTTCCGGAAAGCCTTGAAAACCTGGCTTTGGTCCCAGGCCTGGGGTTGACATTTGTCATTGTTTCATAGCTCCTGTTTTCTTTCGTTGGCTGTGTTAGCAGAGTATTTTAGTCTGGGCAGCCTGTAGATTTAATGTTTCTTGATGTTTTATGTTTTCTCTAGTTTTGTACACCGCTCAGAGCCCACTGTGGAGTCAATAAATTAAAATAAATAAAAATATATAAATATTGTGCCCCCAAACTATTTTGACTGGTCTTTGGCTTCTATGTCCAGATCTATTCTGTGTCTGCCCCACACAGATATCCAATATAACCCCCTTACCTGTGGAACCTTGAAGATGGTGAAGATGGGGGCCATCTGCCTTGAGGATTTGGAGTCACTACCACCAATGATGGACAGCAGGGTGTCCTGCCTGTCACATTTATAACCTGGAACCATTCGGCCTCGTGTGGAGAGCAGACAGAGGCTGTTCAAGGAGATCCTCCTCTCATTCTGGCTATTGTCAGAGATGCAGAAGCCGATTGTGATGTTGGGGAGGAGAACCAGGTCCTTGTTGACCTCTGTGACTGCAAATACCAAGGCCAGGAACTGCTGGTAGTTGTTGGGTGTGACTCTACAATGAAAAGACATTGGGGAACAATACAGGAAAGGTTTTGTGTACTGGCAGAGTTTGCTTTGCCTTTTTCTGATGTTCTCCTCGACTTTTGATTTTGTTCTGAGGCTTTGGGAGAAACATCTGATTAAGAATGTTATATACTCTGGTGTGAAACAATGGTAGGGACTGAAATGTACTATGTTTGAAACTCCAAACAGTCACCTTCAACCAATGGAAGTAATCTGTGCTTTAAGGTATGTGTGTGTGCCTTTGAGTCAGTGCTGAATCCCATTGACTGCCTGGAGAGTTCCTGCAGTTTTCTTGGCAAGTTGTTTGCCATTGCCTCCTTCCTAGGACAGAGAGAGTGACTGGCCCAATGTAACCCTGCTGGTTTTTTAGAAAGGCAGGATTAGAAATCACCATCTCCCAGTTTCTAGCTCAATGCCTTTAAACACTACCCCAAACTGGCTCTCAGGTTGCTGGCTATAAGGTAGGTTCTGCAATATTCAATGAACCCCTGGTTCAGATCCATGGGAATGGGAATCTAAGGTGATTTCTCAGAGGAGGATCATAGCTGAGCAGTCAAGGCACATTCTTTGCAAAAAAGAAAGGCAAGCTTTAGACCTCACAGCTCCTGCAGTTATCACAGGTAAAGCCTTTTTGGAAAGCTGCTTCTGCCATTCAGTGCAAGCAGAGCTGGGGAACAAGCCATGATGAAGGTATGTCTACGTGATAAGATGGTGAGAAACCATTACAGGATGCAATGAAGCATGTCTCTCCCCAGGAGCTGGTATTTAAAGCCTGCTGCCTGGGTGCTGCCCTTTTCATACAGCCCATGATAGCAGTCTCCTCCATGAATCGATCCATCCCCCTTGAAAAACCATCCACACGACTGGTTGCGGCAAGTCCCACCATTTAACTGGCTCTGGTTTTTCAAAAAGGGCTTCCTTATGTTGGTTTTGGATCTTCTTGCCTTTAGCCTGGAGGACTTTGTGAGAAGGCAGAGAAACCTTCCTCTTCCTCCACATCACCCCCACTTCCATACCCCTGTATCGTCCCCCCCTTCTTCCCTTTGCTCCAGTGGGTGCCATCTTTCCTAATCTCTCTGCTGGCCCCCTAATCCATTTGCTTGTCCCCTCAAGCAGCTTCTTCAGCTCGGATCACCATTGCTGTACCCAATATTCCAGCAAGGGCCACAGGATCAGTTTACTGAAGGCTGTTAATAATGAGCACTACGGATTCCAAAACTGAATTTCCTTTTCTTCCTGCACCTCCACCTTGTAAACAGATTCACTTTTTCTTTGATTTTTCTCCCATCACTTTCTGTCTAAATTAATATGAAATCAACTTCACTAGGTCGCCAGTTTTTGAGCTATTCTCCCTCCTCTCTTTTGATGTTGTATCATCTTCCTGCCAAAGAGTCCTTGGAAACTGGAACATTCTTCCCTATTTTGTGAGCTTGGCTCTTTCTTGAGAAAAGCACCAAGGCTCCTGAACTGTGCCAGGACATCGCAAACATCACCAGAACAAGAATTTCGGAAAGCAGGCCCTGAATCCAAAGCAAATAGGCAATCCTCTACCCCTTCCCCCTCCAGCTCACACTTACAAAGTTTTGTTGTCCAACAGCAATGGGTCATTTTGAAACTTTAGCAACCCAATGAAAATAAAGGTACTCAGGGGCAAATTGCCCCCAATAATGAGATTGCCAGGCCTGTAGTAGTCCTCTATAGTCTGCCAAGGGTTCCTCAGTACACATACAGTTTGCATCCTCTTATGCGATGTTGGAGGCAGGAGCCAGAAGAGCAGCAGCAGGTGAGGCAGCCCAATCATTATTCTCGCCTTCCCTCCAAGATGAGAAATCAAGGCTTGTTCAGAACCTGCAAAAAAGAGGCAGGCTGTGACCCTTGGATGGGCTCGAGGCAAATTTATACCAAGCATGCTTTGACTTACGTGTGTTTGAGCTGACACCAAAGAGAAAATTGAGTCTCATTCCTCAAAAGAAATAACCACCTTTCAACCACCTGTCCAGCCCCCTTTGGGAGAGCTCAGAGCATATTTCTTTTAAGCAGGTTTTCACTTGGATGTATTTTGTGGTAAAACTCCAGAGGGGATACATGAAGAATAACTGCTATTATGATGATTCCAGGGAGGAGCAATTTTTCTTAGTAATAGATTTTGTTCGCACACCAGGAAGTTAAAAAACATGTTTGTGTCTCTGGTTGCTGGCCCAGGGAGCAGATGGACTTGAGAGCTAAGGTGCAGCTGACTGTCCGACGGGAAAGTGAGCACCCGCAGCCAGGATGGAGTCTGTCCTGTGCGATAGTCTGCTGAGATACAGAGAGGGCGAAGGGGCAAGAGGGCAGCATGGAAAACAGCTGGGCCCTTGGAAGTGGGAGCAATAATACCATGTTTGGATGGAACAAGTGGCTTGTTTATACTCCCATGGCAGGAGATGACCTGAGAAGCTAACTTCTCCTATAGACCTCTCCTATAGACCTCTATAAATAATAACACTAATAGTAATAATAATAGTAATTTATTAAACTTGTATGCCACCTGACTCTCAGTGATTCTGGGCAGCTCACAAGCATCAAACAAAGAAGTTACAATAAAACCAACAAAGCATAAATATAAATACAAAAATATAAAGGCAGGGTGGTCACTCAGGTGCAAGGCTAATTTGACCCCTCCTGGAGGGTTGCTGTCAACCACATTAGGTGGGTCAGACCAGAAAATCAACCCCATGAGAAGACCAGAGATCCACTTTATTGAGAGCGGCTATAAGAACGGACCCCTTCATGGATCACTGCCTTATCGTGGCGAAGGGGCTTGCGTAACTCAATGAAGTCAGGTCAAGACAGACAGGTCATGACGGAGAGTTCTGACAAAACATGGTCCACTGGAGGAGGGAATGGCAAACCACTCCAGTATCCTTGCCAAGAAAACCCATTGACAGTATCAAAAGGCAAAAAGATATGATGCCGGAAGATGAGCCCCTCAGGTCGGAAGGTGTCCAAAATGCTACTGGGGAAGAGCGGAGGACAATTCCGAGTAGCTCCAGAAAGAGTGAAGCGGCTGGGCCGAAGCCGAAAGGACACTCAGTTGTGGATATGTATGGAAGTGGAAGGAAAGTCCGATGCTGTAAAGAAAAATATTGCATAGGAACCTGGAATGTAAGATCAATGAATCAAGGTAAGCTGGATGTGGTCAAACATGAGATGACAAGATTGAACATTGACATCTTGGGAATCAGCGAACTAAAATGGACAGGAATGGGCAAATTTAATTCAGGAGACCATTATATATACTACTGTGGGCAAGAATCCCTTAGAAGAAATGGAGTAGCTCTCATAGTCAATAAAAGAGTGGGAAAGGCAGTACTGGGTAAAGTAAAGGTACCCCCCGCACATTTGTGCAGTCGTGTCCGACTCTAGGGGCCGGTGCTCATCTCCGTTTGTTAGCCAAAGAGCCAGCGTTGTCCGAAGACGCTTCCACGGTCATGTGGCCGCATGACATGCGCGGAACGCTGTTACCTACCCACCGAAGTGGTACCTATTAATCTACTTGCGTTTGCATGCTTTCGAATTGCTAGGTTGGCAAGAGCTGGAGCTAGTGCAGGAGCTCACTCTGCACGCAGGGCTAGGCATTCGAACGTCCGAACTTGCAATCTTCCGATCAACAAGCCTGGCGTCTTACCCGCTGAGCCACCACGCCCCTACGCAGTACTGGGGTACAACCTCAAAAACGACAGAATGCTTTCAGTTCGAATCCAAGGCAAACCATTCAACACCACAGTAATCCAAGTCTATGCCCCAACCACTGATGCCGAAGAAGCTGAAGTTGACCGGTTCTATGAAGACCTACAAAACCTTTTAGAACTAAAACCCCAAAAAGATGTCCTTTTCATCATAGGGGACTGGAATGCTAAAGTAGGGAGTCAAAAAATAAATGGAATAACAGGCAAGTTCGGTCTCGGAGTACAAAATGAAGCAGGGCAAAGGCTAATAGAGTTTTGTCAAGAGAACACGCTGGTCATAGCAAACACTCTTTTCCAACAACACAAGGGACGACTCTACACATGGACATAACCAGATGGTCAATACCGAAATCAGATTGATTATATACTTATCGAAAAGATTATATACTTTGCAGCCAAACATGGAGAAGCCCTATACAATCAGCAAAAACAAGACCTGGAGCTGACTGTGGCACAGATCATTAGCTTCTTATTGCAAAATTTTGGCTTAAATTGAAGAACGTAGAGAAAACCACTAGACCACTCAGGTATGACCTAAATCATATCCCTTATGGATATACAGTGGAGGTGAGGAATAGATTTAAAGGATTAGATCTGGTAGACAGAGTGCCTGAAGAACTATGGATGGAGGTTCGTAACATTGTACAGGAGGCAGCAACTAAAACCATCCCAAAGAAGAAGAAATGCAAGAAAGCAAAGTGGCTGACTGATCAGGCTTTACAAATAGCTGAGGAAAGAAGGGAAGCAAAAGGCAAGGGAGAAAGGGAAAGATATAACCAACTGAATGCAGATTTCCAGAGAATAGCAAGGAGAGATAAGAAGGCCTGCTTAAATAAACAGTGCAAAGAAATCGAGGAAAACAATAGAATGTGGAAGACTAGAGATCTCTTCAAGAAAATCAGAGATATCAAGGGAACGTTTTGTGCAAAAATGGGCATGATAAAGGACAAAAAAGGCAGGGACCTAACAGAAGCAGAAGAGAATAAGAAGAGGTGGCAAGAATACACAGAAGAACTATACAAGAAAGATCTTAATATCCCTGATAAATACGATGGTGTGGTCACTGACCTTGAGCCGGACATCCTAGAGAGTGAAGTCAAGTGGGCCTTAGGAAGCATTACTAACAACAAAGCTAGTGGAGAAGCTGAGCTATTTAAAATCCTAAAAGATGATGCTGTTAAAGTGCTGCACTAAATATGCCAACAAATTTGGAAAACTCAACAGTGGCCACAGGATTGGAAAAGGTCAGTTTACGTTCCAATTCCAAAGAAGGGCAATGCCAAAGAATGTTCAAACTACCGTACAATTGCACTCATTTCACATGCTAGCAAGGTTATGCTCAAAATCCTACAAGCTAGGCTTCAGCAGTATGTGAACCGAGAACTACCAGAAGCGCAAGCTGGGTTTCGAAGAGGCAGAGGAACTAGAGATCAGATTGCCAACATTTGCAGGATCATGGAAAAAGCAAGAGAGTTCCAGAAAAACGTCTACTTCTGCTTCATTGACTATGCTAAAGCCTTTGATTGTGTGGATCACAACAAACTGTGGCAAAATCTTAAAGAGATGGGAGTACCAGACCACCTTACCTGTCTCCTGAGAAACCTGTATGCGGGTCAAGAAGCAACACTTAGAACCGGACATGGAACAACCAATTGGTTCAAAATTGGGAAAGGAGTACAACAAGGCTGTATATTATCACCCTGCTTATTTAACTTATATGCAGAGTACATCATGAGAAATGCCGGGCTGGAGTTAAGATTGCCAGGAGAAATATCAACAACCTCAGATATGCAGACGATACCACCCTAATGGCAGAAAGTGAAGAGGAACTAAACATCCTCTTGATGAAGGTGAAAGAGGAGAGTGCAAAAGCTGGCTTGAAACTCAACATTAAAAAAACCCAGATCATGGCATCTGGTCCCATCACTTCCTGGCAAATAGAAGGGGAAGAAATGGAAGCAGTGACAGATTTTATTTTCTTGGGCTCCAAGATCAACGCAGACGGTGACTGCAGCCATGAAATTAAAAGATGCTTGCTCCTTGGGAGGAAAGCTATGGCAAACCTAGACAGCATATTAAAAAGCAGAGACATCACCTTGCCGACAAAGGTCTGTATAGTTAAAGCTATGGTTTTCCCAGTAGTAATGTATGGCTGTGAGAGTTGGACCATAAAGAAGGCTGAGCGCTGAAGAATTGATGCTTTCGAACTGTGGTGTTGGAGAAGACTCTTAAGAGTCCCTTGGACTGCAAGGTGGTCAAATCAGTCAATCCTAAAGGAAATCAACCCTGACTGCTCATTGGAAGGACAGATACTGAAGCTGAAGCTCAAATACTTTGGCCACCTAATGCGAAGAGAGGACTCCCTGGAAAAGACCCTGATGTTGGGAAAGACTGAAGGCAAATTTAGAAGGGGACGGCAGAGGATGAGATGGTTAGATAGCATCACCAATGTGATGAACATGAACTTGAGTAAACTCCGGGAGGCAGTGGAGGACAGGAAGGCCTGGTGTGCTATGGTCCATGAGGTCACGAAGAGTTGGACATGACTAAACGACTGAACAACAACATAAGAACAGAATCTTGCAGGTCTGACTGTGCTGGACCTCCCCTTCTTATTATGCCCCAGTGAATCTGGGGGGTTTCTATTTGACCTGCTCCTGAATATTATCTTGCCTCCCAGGACTTAAGGAACATTTCAGCCCACTTTGCCTAGTAATGTGTCTTGCATACATCTCTCAACGTCACCTCCCTTGTTATCTACAGTTGTCTAACAACTGATTGGAGCCAGAGAAGTTAGTCTGAGATATGTCCTCAGAATTGTCAGCTGGAGAGGAAAGAATACCGTAAACCGTAAATATTAAAGATAATACCGTAAATATTATCTTGCTTCCCAGGACTTTAGGAACATTTCAGTCCCCTTTGCCTAGTAATGGTTCTCCCTTGTTATCTACAGTTGTCTAACAACTGATTGGAGCCAGAGAAGTTAATCTGAGATACATATCTCCTTGGAACTATCAGCTGGGGAGGAAAGGATACCTTTAACCGTGATGTACTTCTGGACTGGCTGCAGACAGTGAGAGTGGAGTGCATGAGGTTACGTGGTTCTCCTCCTCTCTCTGAAGCTGGTTTCAGTCAGATGGGAGAGGTTGAGCCAGAACCTCGTGATTTTCAGGGTGCCTCAGGCTTGGTGTTCTCTTCCCTCCTGTTTAACATCCATATGAGGCTGCAGGGAGTTCATCAGTTGGCTTGACGTCAGGTATCATCAGTACACTGAAGATACTCAGTTGTACATCTCAACTCCCGGCCAACCAAGCAATGCTGTCAAGGTCATGTTCCTGTTCCTGGGGGATGGATGTGGCAGAACAGGCTCAACCTCAGTCCTAGGCTGTGCTTACTTTCTCCGCCTTGTGGAGAATTTTCCATCTTTGCTCCTTTGCGCAGGTTCAGCTTGTGAAACAGGTGTGCCTGTTCTGGATCAAGAGGCACTCCTCACTGTCACTCATGCCTTGGTCATCTCCCACTGGATTATTGCAATGGGATTTCCATGGGACAGCCTTTGAAGAGCAGTGCTGTAAGATGGGCAGCCACACAAATCTTGTAATGTAGTCACATTGTCAAAGCAATAAGGTTTGTCTGGCACAACCTGATTTAACAAAACCGTACAGGCTTCTGGTAATCACCTTTTTCATTTCTCGGTGCTTGCAAACCCAACATTTGCTTATCTTTTGTAGGATTGTTCCAGGTATTATTTATTTATAGCTCACATTTATATCGTCCCCCCATCTCATACAAGGCAGCTCTATAGATAGACCACATTTATTTTGGCTTTCAAGTATGCTTACAATTTGATAACATTTTCAACCAGTGATGAAATGAGAGAAGTGTTGTGTATGAAATAATTGTTTATCAAGAGCGCCTTTGCTCTGCTCTTTTTGGTCCCCAGTGACCCTTGCACTATGTGGAGGCGGCAGCTTAGACCTAGCTGTTTCCTAGCCAGAAAGGCCACCATGAAGCTAATGAGGCCTAGGAGGCCCATGTACCACAGGACAGCATAAAACATTGTGGCCGACCCTTCATTGCATTCTAGCACAATTTCTCCCATCAGTGAATGAAAGTCCAAATTAGCAAACGGGGAGGGAGGTTGCCAGCTAGGACGTAGCCTGCCTAATTACTCTGCAGTGTAAAGCCAGGCTTGTTGCTCAGGGATTTTCACAAGAGGGGTTTGTGAACTAGGATCTCATGTATGCACCCACAGCTAGGCCAGAATGTTTACGTGTGGTACGTTTTCTGGTTGTGTAGCGTGGAATGGTTGTCCATTTTCATTGTTTGATGTTGACACAGCATATTTGAATGTAGATCTCCCTGAAACAGTGTGTGTGAGGCAGGCCTCTGGCTATACACGTGTGACAATCCCCAGAAAGTCTATTGACTTCACGAGGCACTTTATGGATTTTAAAGCAGGCCAGTCATTGATGGCATCAGTGCTAAGATGCAACTCTGACAAAAACTGGGATGTAAAAAGTCATGTGCTAATTTCTGTGTGTACATAAGAGATTTTAGAAGTTTATATAGTACTTCTTACTTATGTGGTTGTTTTCTGCTTAGCAACTGGATCCTTCCACCTTGTACAAGAATTTGTCAGTCAGCTGAGGCAGTATTTCCAGCTGAAGGAGTTAGGCAAATTCAAGCATATATCTTGGTGTTGAAGTTTCTAAAGCTCAGAATGGAGAATGCTATGGTTCTCAATTTCCTACAGAGTGTCATGTGTGAGGAAGCTTATCCTTAATCTGATGTATATCACTCTGCAGTAGATAGTTTGCTTCATGTAACGCAGTGGACACACCCTGATTTAGCTTGCCCAGGTGGGGTGCTAAACGCCTGCAAAGTGGTCAAGCCATCTATGCAGGGCTGGCAAGGGTTGAAAAAGTCCTGCGGTATCTAAAAGCACAGCAAACTCTGCCTCAAAAGTGTCAGCTAACAGCTAACAGGTTTGGAATTCCTGGCTATCTATGTCAGCTGTAGTTTTTGCAGAGGAGGGGAACAGAAAGTCTGTGGGTGATTTTCTTTGTCAGTTTGCTGTTTCTATTTACTGTTTCTGCTATTGCATAATTTGTGTAATTATGTATTTGTATGTATTTGAACAGAACATTGCATATGTGTAACAAGTTTTTTTAAACCATTTCTGTTTCATGAAGCTATTGGTTTTAAAAGCTAGAACTTGAACAATCTGATTGTTAAATACATGTACTAACAATATTTTTTCTGTTTCTGTTAAAATGTATTTTACAGCTTTGAAAATCCCATTGCTACAGTGTGTCGAAAGCAATTTGGGAGGGGTGTCAGATTTCTCATGAGAAATGGCAAATCGCTTTCTGCGTAAAACAAACTTTCTCATAGCTTCGAATGGCTTTGCTCATATCTTCCATAGATATGAAGACAGGTGGCTAGTGAAGGTACCATGTGATGCATTGTTTTGTCTAGCCCCTAATAGTTCGCATGGGAACAGTTTGCCCTGAAGCTTCTGTGGGAAGCCTGCTCTGGGAGAGCAGAGGGAGGGGGAGACAGCATGCTTGCTTAGATGCAACACTGCCACCCATTGACAGGTTATGCTATGTGCTATGTTCTATACTTTGTGCTTGGTGTTTTTCACACCTAAGTTTCAGCCAATCAGAAGTTGGTAAAACAGTGTATTTCTACCCATGCAAAATGGTGTCCTTTGCTTCTTGACATCTGCTCGTCTAGTAGCCATCTTCATGTGTTCTGCTCCTGAGGACTGAGAAGTGTGTAGATATTCCTTGTTGTGAGTAAACAAGGATTGTGCTCCTTAAATGCCTGTGCAGTGGAAGCAACACGGGAGATTGTGTATCTGTTTATAAGCTATTTTTACTTTTGCAATGCTGTAACTGTATATACAACTTTGCTTTTATCTATAGTAAAGATTTTTAGCTTTGAAAAGCTCCACTCTGTGTCTGTTTACTCTGCACCCTTTTCCCTATAAGCCAGTATTTCTCCAACATTCCACTCTCCTTTCTCGAGCACTGGGAAGGGGTGGAAGCTTTGTGTCTTCATCCCCAGTAACCAGCAGCACGTGTGCCTGTTGCTTGCTGACCAGCCCCACCTCATCTTACTGCTCAGGCGACTGTTTATCTAGAGCTGTCTGCTCATCCTCCATCTCTTCATCAGAAGCTGGCCACCGATCCTTGTCGTCTGACTCCGAGCCTGAACCCCACATGGACTCTGAGCCCTAGACCCCCATGACACACAGGCCCTGCTTTTCTGTTGCTGGACATGGGTGGGTGACTCTTGCAGGTTAATTGGTATATTGGGATCAGTCACACAACTTGATAACCAATTGTTTAACAGACATGCCCCTTTCACATTTCATCACTTGAAAGAAATGTTTTCAATTTTTAACCATGCCCAAAGCAAAAAGAAATGTGTCCTATCTCTACATTACTCAGAAATTTTTGTTCCTCACAATATTTTCTCTGCAATTCAGATCAGGCCTCAATAGTATAATATAGCACTTGGGGAAAAAGATACAAACCAAGAGACCAGCTCCAGAGGCCAAAATGGAGAAGATCTCCACAACCACCATGGACTTCCCTTTGGTGCTCAGATAGGTGGGGAGGAAGGTGATCCAAACGCTGCAAAAGACCAGCATGCTAAAAGTAATGAACTTGGCTTCGTTAAAGCTGTCAGGCAATTTTCTAGCCAAAAAGGCTACTGTGAAACTGATGAGGGCCAGGAAACCCAGGTAGGCGAGGACAGCATAAAACAATGAAGCTGAGCCTTCCTTACATTCCAAGATGGTCTGTCCTACCAAGGAGTGGAAGTCCAAGTTGGGAAATGGGGGAGAGGTTACCAGCCAGGTAGCACAAAGAACTGCTTGGACCAGAGGACAGGTTACGACAATGGAGTTGGTCAGTGGTTTCCCTAAGAATTTCCTTCTCCTGTTCCCTGGTTTGGTGGCCATGAAGGCCAGTACCACCATGACAGTTTTTCCCAAAACTGAGGAAACTGCAAGGGAAAAGAGAATGGCAAAGGAAGTTTGTCGGAAGAGACACGTGAGCTTCCCAGGTTTGCCAATGAAGAGGAAAGAGCAGAGGAAGCAGAGCAGGAGGGAGACCAGGAGGACGTAGGTGAGATCTCGGTTGTTGGCCTTGATGATCGGTGTGTTGCGATGCTTAAGGAAAATTGCCAGGACTGCAGCTGTGATCACGAAGAGAGAAAGAGCGATAGAAGATAACGTGTATCCCAGGGTCTCTTGATAGGAAAGGAAGTGGATCTTCTTGGCAATGCAGTGATCTTTGCCCTTGTTAGGGTACTGGTCTTCTGGGCAGGGGTCACAGTGATCTGCATCTGAAATCAAGAGTCTTTGTCTAACTATTTTAGATGTATCAGCCATGAGCAAGTTCCCTCGCCCCAGGTGTTTCAGTGGTGACATGACTGTTCCCTTTCTACAGTAGCCAACTCACAGATGGTGATGGAATGACCTACTGTGCAAATTTTGCTGCACGAGAAAGGGCAAAACATCCTAGGTTGAAGATCTGTATAGAGATAAGTTGGTTACATGCAGGTTCTATTGAGTTCTAATTTAGAAGTCTGCTATGGAGAAAAATCTTCCTAGGAACACTGCTATATGAGGTTTGTCTACATTATCTGCGTGCATGTGCTGAGTAGGCATAAAACGAGAGAGGAAAGGAGAGAGAGAGGTAGAGAGAGAGGGAGGGAGACAGTAGGTGAGGGTGAGTAGTGATTTTTGATAATCTTTGCCTGATCAAAAGTGATTCATGGGGAAATTGACATCAGGAGGGAGGGAGGAAAGAATGATCCTGATGTACAATAGTATTGAGAGCTCTCTGGCTCAATTTCTCTGCTTTGTGTTTCAAATCAGATTTTCCCATCAGTCCTCCAGACTTTTTTTCCATGCAGGGGTTAGCAGAAATAGGTAGATGGATTTCTGATTTCTTTGTTAGGCATATTGAATTCTTATGAGACTGATATTCCTGACAGAAGAAACATCTGGTAAATAATAAAGATTAAGGCTTGAACCCCAACCACAACATACTACTCATATAGGAAAAAGGTCAGTAGTTGTTTTTTCCAAGTGGTATGTGATGGTAGGAGTGGAAAGGCTAATAGGGAACCCATCAATTGTGCCTTGAAATTACTCTGTATTAAATTGCTGTGGTTTGGGAAAGGTGGCATTTGCAGGCAAGACAGAGTAGGTCCAGATATTGAAAGTTTCTGATAAAGACTAGGAATACCTTCAAGCATGTCAATCCTACCAGAAATGACCAAAAATATATTAATATTTTGATCAGCTGAATAGTTTCCTTGACCCAGTAAGATCTCCACTTGAAGGAACTCCCGAGGTTTGCCCTACCTGTCTGATCAGAAATGGTCCCTTCTGGACAAGGGTCACATTGGTAGCAGCAAACCTGCTCACCCTCTGGAACACTCCTCCTCTCCCCTGCATGGCACCTCTTCATGCCACACCTGGCAAATGGCACCTTCTAAGAGAGAAAGAAGAATATTTGAGATGACCTGTGCAATGTGCGTGCACCATTTATTCATTTCCACATTCCCATTTCCATCTTCAGAATGTCTTCAAAAGAACTGGTTCACCATGGTCTACCAGAAACCATGAACAGCTAATGGGGAAATTCAGGCCGATGGCATTCTCGACCCACCAATGGATGATGGAGATTGGAACTGGGAAAGCAAGGCCTGTGACACTGTCCTACCACCTTGCTAAAATCATAAGGGTCCAATAAAGGTCCATGAAGTGCAAAACTGTTTCCTGCTTCAATTGCACCCTGGTTTGCAGCATGAGTTTTTCCCAATCCCAACCCTGCTTGGACATGGCACGTTGCAGACCTCAAATGTTTTCCAGGCAAAGCAGATGTTTCACCATATGGTTATCATCTTTTGTGATTCAATACACATTTTTTCCAGTTACAAGAACACTCTGTATCTCATGGAGTGAATGAATCTCTCCCTGGATTCAGAACATATCCTCCAGCCCACCTTTGTGGCCCAGATGATTGCATCCAGGTTAATGGCGAAATCCTGGCCTGGGGGAGCCCCAGGATCTATTTGCCCAACTTTCACAGGGACGAAAGATTGATTGGGGAGGAAAACCCAGTTCAGAAGATTATAACGAGCTGAACCCAGTCCATTTTCTGAGAAGGAGACTTCATTTCCAGCACTGTCATTGAACCGGACATTCCTCAAATATGGAAGAATCTGAAAGAAAAGACACCCTTAGGAACTGGGGTACTTGCAAACAAGACATTGTGGTTCTATCACTTTCTGGTGGCCACCATATTAGGAGAGAAGTTGTGTTTCTGTACTTGGTGAATATCTTTGTGATTGGGAGCAGCACTGAATCACAGGAATCCATCCTGGAGCATGTGAAATTAATATCAGCATTGCAAGATTATTCTATCTTGGACATTTGGATTATGGCTTATTCGATTCCAGCTTTACAAGAAAGATACCAACATACAAACATTTTAATGCCATACTGCAAATGTCATTGTTTGGTTCTACTCCTGAAATTGTAGCTATATAATTTTTAAAATGTTTATCCTGGTCCATGGTCTTGTAAATGACATATTCAATTCTGGGAATCAGTCAGTGATTTCCACAACAACAGTAAGATTCCCCAGGACTGTCCTGACTCTTTCTAGATGATAGTCAAAGAATGCAGAATGTAGTACCAGGTATGACCCAGTGGAAGGAAGTGCCTGCCCCAGTCTTGATAGTGATCAAGGGAGGTCCAAGATTTAGCCTCTGATGCAGAACAGCCTGATGAATTTTGGACCAGGAGGCCAGGAGGAGCACCTTTGCATTGTAGCCCTGCTGTCTGTGTTGAGATTGGCAGAGGCTAATTTCACACAACAACTGGAACCTTCCAACAAATGGCCAATTAACAGAACAGGCTGAGTTCACACAGTATGCTAAGCTATTGAAAAATAAGCAAGGTTAAAGTGATCCAGCCTTAGTGTTTTTTTATAGGCTGGATTCAGATCACATGTTAAGGCCAACTTGTGCACATATGACCACTAGGATTTGCACTGACCTGTGGAAGCATCTTGCACAAGCACAGCCAGATTGCCATCTGGCTCAGCTCATGCCTCCTGCCTGGGATGGTCAGGAATTGAAACTCAGGCAGCTGTGGAAGAAGCTGTAGAAGACTCTTCAGGACCTGAGAGCAAGGCCTGTCCTACATGGGCATTATGGACAACTGGTTTGGTTGTCTCTTTCCCTCCCCATGTTCCCTTTTCATCAAAACATTATAATTCATGCATTGTTTTGCATATTTTAATAATTTCTCTTTTAATCTGTTTTGATTGATTGAATGAGTGAGTGATTGACTGATTCCAGTATATGTGATCAAATTCTTTTTGACTCTTAGCGACTCTGTTCTGAGATGCAGTTAATTGGGTAGTGTACACGTATATAATGAGTAATGTAGTAAATATATCTGGGAATCTTCCCCCTTAAATATCTTTTGAATGGACAAAACAGAGACATTACCTGCCATGGCTGGACATTTGAGATCTTCTTTCCAAGCCTCATCATGGCTGGTCGGGCTCCTGATCCATGCATTGCATGTAATGCGTGTGCCACAGAGTAAATGGCATGGTAGATGTTGTAACTTTCACCTGTCATGCTCTTTTCAAAAATGTAAGTTGGCAGATTCTGTACATTTTCCTTTCCTGTACATTCTCCCCTTCGCTCCTCAGGGACTTGACTTGATTTCAGGAACTGGCAGCGAAAGACCCTTTCCCACCATGGAGGGAGAAAAACATCTCCTTTTGGGTTCAAGGGGTCTAAAGACAGGATGAAATGCCTGAATTCTGATATATCACCAGTATGGTCCCTGAAATGCAAGGCACCATGGAATGACTTCCAGATTTGCAATGCTTTTTGAAATGCCATCACACTAACATCCCAATGGGAAGTCAAGATCCAGATTTTCCCAAACGAAGTTTTAGTCAATTCTTCATGGCGAAGCAGCCTTATGTGTAAAATTTTAATAATACTGGAGTCTCCATACAGAATAATCACTTCAGCTTTAAACCAAGTTTTAGGAATCTGAAGCCATTTCAACAGTTTATCAGCTGTGAGCAGGTTATCAGATTCCAACAATTCACTGAAGGCCAGGCAGATCTCCTTCTGCTTCAGCATTGGCATCAGGGATGAGATGAAATCTGCTCCACTATCGTCTTTGGGGGCCAGAAGCCCAACCCAGTTCCACTGAAAATGCAGGAGCAGCTGGACCAAACCCACATACTGAGGAAATTCATTGGGATTAATCCGGAAGAAGGAAGGAGAAACAGTTCTGTCTCCCTGAGTGACCTCAAAGCCAACACCAAGCTGGAGAAAGCGAAGTACTTCTTTTACAAACAATTGTTTGTAGACAAGGTAAAGTGTTATGGTGGCTTTAAGGGTAACCATCATGTGATTTTTTGATACTTACCTGGCAGGGGAGATACCTTGATCACGAGGGAACTGATTTCTGATGTTATCTGAACTGAGTTTGATTCTCTTATGCCCAAGGAAGTGCACAAGATCCTTATGTCTGTTAGTACAGCCAACTTTTTTTTAGATCCTGGACCCTCTTGTGTTATTAAATAAGCCCGGGAGGTGACCACAGAGTGGTTTCATGCGGTGGTTTCAGCCTCTTTGAGAGAGGGGTGGTCACACCAGCCTTGGAGGAAGCTGTTGTATGCCCCCTCCTCAAGAGGTCATGGCTGGAACCTTCCCAGTTGGAGAATTATCAGCCAGTTTCCAATCTCCCCTGATAACCTCTGGCGGAGCTGGGATGAGGGTGGTGCATACAATCTAGTGCTCCTTGATCTCTCATTGGTGTTTGATACTATTGACCACAGTACCCTTCTAGACCAGTTGCAGGGGTTAGGAGTGAACAGAACAGACTTTTGCTCAATTCTAACAAGACTGAGTTGCTGTGGCTGTTTGGACCCCCTGGGTTGGGGATGTCCTCATCCTTGGACTTGGATGGGGCTGCCTTTCCCAAGACAAGACTGGTGCAACTTGGGGGTCCTTCTGCACTCACAGCTTCCTCTTGAAGAGCAGGTGTCAGCTGTGGCCAGGAGGGCCTTTGCAGAGGTATAGCTTTTGTGCCAGTTGCACCCTTTCCTTGATTGGGAGGCGTTTAGACAGTCACTCATGCCCTGCTCACCTCATGCTGGGTTTACTGCAATGCGCTCTACATGGGGCTGCCCTTGAAGACCACCCAGAAGCTACAGCTGGTTCAGAATGCAGCAGCCTTCTGTAATGCCTGCTCTATTGTGCCCCCCACCCTCTGGTACAGCATCCCCCCAGAGATGAGGCGGGCGCCCTCTCTCCTGGGGTTCTGGAAAGCCTTGAAAAACTGGCTTTTGTCCCAGGCCTGGGGTTGATGTTTATTGTTGTTTAATGGCCCCTGTTTTGTTTTCTTGACAGTGTTAGCAGAGTATTATAGTCTAGGCTGCCTGTAGATATATTGTTCCTCGCTGTTTTAAATTTTCTCTAGTTTTTTATGCCGCCCAGAGCTCACTGGACTTGCGTGGCCAATAAATTTAAATAAATTGTAATAAATAAATACTGTGCCCCCAAACTTCTTGGACTGGTCTTTGGCTTCTATTTCCAATTCTGTTCTGTGCCTGCCCCACACAGATATCCAATGGAACCCTCTTACCTGTGGGACCTTGAGGATGGTGAAAATGGAGGCCATCTGCCTTGAAGATTTGGAGTCACTACCACCAATGACAGACAGCAGGGTGTCCTGCTTGTCACATTTATAACCTGGAACCATTCGGCCTCGTGTGGAGAGCAGACAGAGGCTGTTCAAGGAGATCCTCCTCTCAATCTGGCTATTATCATAGATCTGGAAGCCGAGTGTGATGTTGGGGAGGAGAACCAGGTCCTTGTTGACCTCTGTGACTGCAAATACCAAGGCCAGGAAAAGCTGGTAGTTGTTGGGTGTTACTCTACAATGAGAAAGACATCGAGGAATATTACAGGAAAAGTTGTGTGTGCTGGCAGAGTTTCCTTTGCATTTTTCTGATGTTCTCCTAGACTTTTGATTTTGTTCTGAGGCTTTGGGCAAAAACATCTCATTAAGAATTAAGAATGAGATTAAAATTAAGAAAAACATCTCATTAAGAATGTTATCTGGATGATACTGCTTTGAAAAAATGGTAGGGACTGAGAAGTACTACATTTGTGACTCCAAACAGTCATTTTCCACCAATGTGAGTAATCTGTAGTTTAAGATATGTGTGTGTGCCTTTGAGTCAGTGTTGATTCCAACTGACTGCCTGCAAAGCTCCTGCAGTTTTCTTGGGAAGATTTCTGAAGTGATTTGCCATTGCCTTCTTCCTGGGGGTGAGAGAGGGTGACTGGTCCATGGTCACCCAGCTGGCTTTGTTCCCAAGACCGGACTAGAACTCACGGTCTCTCAGTTTCTAGCTTATTCCCTTTAACCACTACCCCAAACTGGCTCTCAGGTAGCTGGCTATAAGGTAGCTTCTGCAATATTCAATGAAGCCCTGGTTCAGATCCATGGGAATAGGAATCTATGGTGATTTTAAGAGGAGTATCATAGCTGAGCAGTCAAGGCACATTCGTTGTACAAAGAAAGCCAAGCTTTTGACCACAGCATCTCCTGCAGGTATCAATAGTAAAACCTCTTTCGGAAGCTGCCTCTGCCATTCAGTGCAAGAAAATGTAGCTGGGGAACATGCCATGATGAAGGTATGTCTTTGTGATATTATAAGATGGTGAGAAACCATTACAAGATGCATTGAGGCATGTCTCTCCCCAGGAGCTGATATTTAAAGTCTGCTGCCTGGATGCTGCCCTTTTCACACAGCCCAAGTTAGCCGTCTCCTCCACAAATCAATCCATCCCCCTTGAAAAACTCTCCACACAACTGGTTGTGGCAAGTCCCACCGTTTAACTTGGTCTGCTTTTTCATAAGAGGCTTCCTTGTATTGGTTTTGAATCTTCTTGCCTTTAGCCTGGAGGACTTTGTGAGAAGGCAGAGAAACCTTTCTATACTCTAAATCACAGCCACTTTCATACCCCTGTATCTTCTTCACTTTGCTCCAGCTGCTGCCATCTTTCCCAATCTCCCTGATGGCCCTCTAATCTTCAGCTCAGATAACCATCGCTGTTCCCCATATTCCAGCGGGGGCCACAGCATCAGTTTACTGAAGGCTGTTACTAAGAAGCACTATGGATTGCAAAACTGAATTTCCTTTTCTTCCTGCACCTCCATGCTGTAAACCAATTGGCTTTTTCTTTGAGTCTTCCCCCATCACTTTCTGTCCAAATTAATATGAAATAAACTTCCTCACTAGGTCACCACAATTTCTAAGCTATTCTCCCTCCTCTCTTTTGATGCTATCTATCATCTTCCTGCTGAAGAGTCCTGGGAAACTGAAACATTCTTGCCTATTTTGTGAGCTTGGCTCTTTCTTGAGAAAAGCACCAAGTCTCTTGAACTGTGCCAGGACTTTGCAAACATCACCAGAAGAATTTCTGAAAGCAGTCCCTGAATCAAAGCACGCAATCCTCTAAAACTTTCCCGCCAGCTCAAACTTACGAAGATTTGGTGTCCGACAGGAATGGGTCATTTTGAAAGTCTAGCAATGCAATAGAAATAAAGATTTTCAGGGACAAATTCCCCCCAATAATGAGAACGCCAGGACTGTAGTGGTCCTCTTTAGTCTGCAAAGGGTTCCTCAACACACATACAGTTTCCACCATCTTATGAGTCGTTGAAGGCAGGAGCCAGAAGAGCAGCAGCAGGTGAGGCAGCCCAATCATTATTCTCACCTTCCCTCCAAGTTGAAAAATCAAGGCTTCTTCAGAACCTGCACAAAAGAGGCAGGCTGTGCCCCTTGGATGGGCTCGGGGCAAATTTATATCAAGCGTGCTTTGACTTACGTGTGTTTGAGCTGACACCAAAGAGAAAATTAAGTCTCATCCCTCAAAAGAAGTCACTTCCTTGCAAGTCAAGCTACGGTGACCTTTCCAACCCGTTTGGGAGAGCTCAGAGCATATTTATTTTAAGCTGGTTTTCACTTGGATGTCTTTTGTGGGTAAAACTCCAGAGGGGATACATGAAGAATTACTGTTCTTATGATAATTCCAGGGAGGAGCAATTTTTGTATGCCCTTAGCAATAGATTTTGTTCACACACCAGGAAGTTAAAAAACACGTTTGTGTCTCTGGTTGCTGGCCAGGGAGCAGATGGACTTGAGAGCCAGGGTGCAGCTGACTGTTTGTCCTACGGGAAGGTGAGCACCCTCAGCCAGGATAGCGCCTGGCCTGTGCCACAGTCTGCTGAGATAGAGGGAGGGCAAAGAGGCAAGAGGGCAGTATGGTAAACAGTTGGGCCCTTGGAAGTGTGAGCAATAATGCCCTGTTTGGATGGAACAAGTGGCTTATTTATACTGCCATGGCTGGAGATGACCTTAGAAGCTAATTTCTCCTGTAGACCTCTATAAACAACAACAACAACAACAATAATAATGACAGTAGTAGTAGTAGTAATTTATTAAACTTGTATGCCACCGGACTCTCAATGACTCTGGGCAGCTCACAACCATCAAATTAAGAAATTACAATGAAATCAATAAAAAATAAAGATAAATATAGTGAGGCAGGGTGGTCACTCAGGTGCAAGGCTAATTTGAACCCAGCTGGAGGGTTCCTGTCAGACCCATGAGACTCCTTTCCCCAACTTCTCCCTTGGATCCTCTACAGAACGGGAGACGCTGGGAGGCAAGGCAGCTCTATAGATAGATCACATTTATTTTGGCTTTCAAGCATGCTTACAATTTGATAACATTTTCAACCAGTGATAAAGTGAGAGAAGGGTTGTCCATGTAATAATCATTTATCAAGAGCACCTTTGCTCTGCTCTTTTCTCTCCACAGTGAGCCCTTGCACTGTATGGAGGTGGCAGCTTAGACCTCTCATATTCAGAGACCAACAGCAGCTGTTCCTGTTGATTACTGGATGGTTCCGACTCAACTGCCTGCAAGTCCTGAGGCAGCGATTAGTGCGATAACTCCAGAGCAGGCTGCTAATCGTTGGTCTTCTTGTCTGAATCTGAGCTTGCCATAAGAGGCAGGACCAATTAGATTGGTCCACCTCGGTCCACCCGGGTACCTGTGGGACCCTATTGGGTTCCAAAACTTGGAGCTTGGGGTTGTTGCTGAAGGTCTGGGGCACCATTCGACTAAGGCCTTAGTTGCCACCTGGAATGAGAAGATGGCTGGGCCCTGGATCAGATCACACCTCTTTGGCCTCTCTCATGTGGATCCCCAGGTCCCCTTGGCTTACAGAGAAGCTGAGGGAGATAAAATGTGAGATGAGGTGCCTAGAGCCACACCTACCTAGAGGAGGGGAAAAATGTGAGATAATGCTGGCTTATGGGGTTTAAGGCGCAGAGTAACAGACAGAGTGCAGCGTTTATGGCTAAAATTGTTTACTTGTAGTAAAAGGCAATAAATGTATATACAGTTACATTATTGCAAAAAGAAAAAACAAACTTACAAGCAGAGTTTCGTGGATTGTTCCATTGACAGACATGCCATGGCCTACATACACAGCCATGCATTCTCAGTCCGCAGAGGTAGAACACACACACGAACATGGCTAAAAGACCGGACAGAAGTCAAGAAGCATAGACCCATAGTTCACAGCTGAGATATACACTTGTTTCAGCATTCTGATTGGTGGAATCTTAGGAGTCATGGGTCACAAAGCTTTTCAGATTAACAAAGCCTAAAGCGTTTAGAATTGCACATACTATAAACCGCCATGAGATGGCGGTGTTGCATCTTAAGCAAGCACATTGGTCCCCCCATGATTTGTTTGGGACTTTGTTCCCATGAGATAGTTATTTTAGACGAGACATAACATAACATCACGTGACGATGCCTTGGCTACCCAAGGCTGCTCACCTGTCACTCAGGTGCAAGGCAAGTTTGAACCCTTCTGTAGGGTTCCTATCAGAACCATTTAGGTGGGTTAGACCAGAAAATCAACTGTATGAGACGACCAGAACTCCATTTTATTGAGAGTGGCTATAAGAATGGAATCTTTCAAATCGGATTGTGCTGGATCTCCTTCCTTCTTATGCCCCAGTGAATCTGCTTGATCCACTCCTGAATATTATCTTGCTTCCCAGGACTTAAGGAACGTTTCAGCGCCCTTTGCCTAGTAACGGTTCTTGTGTACTTCTGTCAAGGTCACCTCACTTGTTATCTACAGCTGTCTAACCACTGGTTAGAGCCAGAGAAGTTAGTCTGCGATATGTCCTTAGTAATGCTCCTTAGCTCCTTTCCCCAACTTCTCCCTTGGATCTTTTTTTTTTTGAAAGATGACAGCTTTTCCTCTACAGAACAGGAGAGGCTGGGAGATCTCCTTTAGTTACATACTAAGGTAAGGATCCTTACCTTAGCACAGGGGTTGGAAATGGCGGCTCGCGAGCCAGATGCGGCCCTTTGGCACCTTGAGTGTGGCTCTTCCGCAGCTGAACTCACCCCCGCCCCTTCCACGTGATTGGATCCCGCCCCCAAACTCTGATGGCCGGCGCTGGAGGAGGGCGATTGATTCTTCCTCCTCCCGCCCTCGGGAGCCTTCCAACTTTTGCCCGAGTCGGGCAGCGCTTCTTCGAGGTCGGCGGGTGGGGAAGTTGGTTGGTCACCACCGCCGCAAGCACCTCTTCCTCTGCCCGCGTTGCAACGGCCGCCGCCGCCGCCCCCCGAAGCGCTCGGCAGGCAGGCAGGAGAGCGTCGCCATGCCGGGCACACTGCGAGAGGAGATGGCGCAGCTGCTGGGCAACTACCTGCAGCACCGGCTGGGGGATGCGGCACTGACCCCAGCCGCACGGCCGAGACGCTGCGGCGGGTGGCCGACCAGCTGGAGAGCCGCAAGCGCCTCTTCTTCCGCAACGCCTGCAGTGCGGCGGCCTTACCAGAGATGGGAAGCAGAAAGGCCGGCAGGGGCTGCGGGAGTGAGAAGGGGCTGCCCCTTCCACGGCCGGAGCAGGCGAGGGCTGCTGGCCCAGGACGCGGCACTGTCGGAGGCGATGCAGGAGTGGCTGCAGGGGCTGCTGCGCCTGGAGATGGCGCTGCTCCGTGGCATCCAGGCGCTGGGCGAGGGCACGTGCCTGGGACGCGAGCGGCAGGGCGGCACAGGGGGCCTGTCCGTGGCGGTGGCGGCAGGGGGACGGAGCCAGCGGAGGTGGCCGGGTGGTGGGACAGGGCGGGCGGTGCTGCTGGCGGAGCTGGAGGGAGCGGAGGGACCAGGCGTTCACGTGGGCACAGTGTGCGCTCTGCAACCTGCCTTGGAGGCGCTCCTGGAGAAGTGGCCACGGGATGCCCTCTGGGTGCACCCTCCCGCCCCATCAATCCCCCCACCCCACCATTCGGCGTCCTCTCCCCCCGCTAACCCAAGCCCTGCGGCCACCTCCCTGCCGCGCCGAGCCTCGCTCAGCTGCATGCGGAAACGCTCCAGGTCCGGCAGCTCATCCAGCTTCACAGCCCAGCGCCAGCGCACCCGAACCGGCTCGGAGACGCACGCCGCCAGCAGCGCCTCCGCCTTGGCCAGCCTGCGCGCCTTGGAGAGCTGGGGTGCAACGGGACGGGAGCATCGCCGGCGGCCCGCAAGGACCGGCCATGGAAGGTGAGCGAGGGCCGGGGTGGCCGGCCAAGCGCAGCGCAGCCCTGTATCTTACCCTTCCACACGATTGTATCCCACCCCCAAACCCCGCCCCCTTCCGCGTGATTGGCTCCTGCCCCCAAACCCCGCCCCCTTCCACGCGATTGGCTCCCACCCGCAAACCCTGCCCCTTTCCACGCGAATGGCCTCCGCCCGCAAACCCCGCACCCTGGCTCTCGAGCATGTCAAAATGGCTCCTGGCATAAAAAAGTTTGCCGACCCCTGCCCTAGCATGATCCTTACCTTAGACAGGCTCAACAACAAACCTCCTTGTTCCAGCTCTGACACAGCCCATTTACTGATTTATTTTCTTTTCTCTCGATTTCTATCACCACCCCATCTCCCCCAAAGGGGACTCTGGGTGATTGTTAAAGATCTTTCCTTACAATGAAGCCTCATCTTTGGCCAACATGCTCACATTTATTGCTCACATTTATATCACCCCTCCCCCATGTCACACAAGGCAGCTCTATAGATAGACCACATATATTTTGGTTTTTAAGCATGCTAACATTTTGATAACATTTTCAACCAGTGATAAAATGAGAGAAGGGATGTCCATGTAATAATTGTTCATCAAGAGCGCCTTTGTTCTGCTCTTTTCGCTCCATAGTGAGCCCTTGCACTGTATGGAGGTGGCAGCTTAGACAGCTCAAATTCAGAGACCAACGGCAGCTGTTCCTGTTGATTACCACCCTAATGGCAGAAAGTGAAGAGGAACTAAAGAGCCTCTTGATGAGGGTGAAAGAGGAGAGTGCAAATGCTGGCTTGAAACTCAACATTAAAAAAACCCAGATCATGGCATCTGGTCCCATCACTTCCTGGCAAATAGAAGGGGAAGAAATGGAAGCAGTGACAGATTTTATTTTCTTGGGCTCCAAGATCACCGCAGACTGCAGCCATGAAGTTAAAAGACGCTTGTTCCTTGGGAGGAAAGCTATGGCAAACCTAGACAGCATATTAAAAAGCAGAGACATCACCTTGCCGACAAAGGTCCATATAGTTAAAGCTATGGTTTTCCCAGTAGTAATGTATGGCTGTGAGAGTTGGACCATAAGGAAGGCTGAGCGCTGAAGAATTGATGCTTTTGAACTGTGGTGCTGGAGAAGACTCTTGAGAGTCCCTTGGACTGCAAGGAGGTCAAACCAGTCAATCCTAAAGGAAATCAACCCTGACTGCTCATTGGAAGGACAGATGCTGAAGCTGAAGCTCAAATACTTTGGCCACCTAATGCGAAGGGAGGATTCACTGGAAAAGACCCTGATCCTGGGAAAGACTGAAGGCAAAAGGAGAAGGGGACGGCAGAGGATGAGATGGTTAGATAGCATCATCATCATTGGCGATATCCATGCCATTGGATTAGAGCTTTTTTCTGTGAAGGTTAGATAGCATCACCGATGTAATGAACATGAATTTGAGTAAACTCCAAGAGACAGTGGAGGACAGGAAGGCCTGGCGTGCTATGGTCCATGAGGTCACGAAGAATCAGACACAACTAAATGACTGAACAACAACAAAAACCCTTTTCTTTCTATTTTTGTGTTTTGAATAAGTATTGCTTTTGTGTGTGTGTGTGTGTGTGTGTGTGTGTGTGTGTGTGTTTCTCCCCTTCCTTTTTTTCCCCCTTCTCCTTTTTCTCTTTTTTCTCTTACAGGTAGACTACCTATACAATGGCGGCCTTGGCAATGAGGAGAAGAGATAAAGAGAAAGAGAAGGAGAAGGAGACTGGAAGACCATCTATTGAATCTGCTACACCTGCATCATCAATGGAAACTCCACTATCAGAAATGAAAAAATTTTTGGAAGCAATTGCAGCATTAAACAAGAAATTGGAAGATTCAACGGCCAATTTGGGCCAACAAAATAAGCAGATGGAAGAAAAAATTACATCTCTAGATAAAAAGATGGACAAGAGGATGGAAGATATGAAAAAAGAAATAACTCAAGAGATCAAACAAGAAATTAAGAAGGAAATACAGAAAATTAAGGAAGTGGTGAACTCTCTGTCCGGAGAACTTAAGGATATGCAAGGCAAGATTACTCCTTCTTCATAGATAAATTAAAGCAAAATAATATACTATTTAGATGGGAAAGATTAGAAGGAGTATCCTTTATGTTTAAAGGGCAAAGATTTAAGATAACTTCCATCTTAAAAGCAAAAGCATTTTTGGAGAAACACATGACAGATATGAGTGATTCATCTAAGGACTTGGATTTTGGATAGAAATACACTCATTGATGTAAAATATATTACAAATACGAATTTCATTTAACCCAGAAATATTTTTACTTGGACTATTAGATGTACAAATAGAAAAACATTTTATTAGAATTATATAATATATGATTACAGCAGCAAGATTTTTTTCTTATGTACAAAATTGGAAAAATCAAATGTTACCAACAATTAATGGATATGGCAGAAAATGATAAATTGACATGTTTATTAAAGGAAAATTCAAATCGCTATTATTTTAAAGAGTGGAAACCGTTGATGGACTATTTGCAAAATGCAAGTGGAGCAAAGCTTGTATGGGGTTTTGATAATTAGATTATATTGTATAATAAAATATACTAGACAAGAAATGTATATGAAAATTACATTAAATGCTAGCATGTAAGAAAAATCTTTTTATGTATTCCTATGACCATAGATAGATCAAAAGTTGACTAATTTCTATACTTTTTTCTATTTCTCTATTTCTTTTCTTTCTTTTCTACACTTTTTTCTTTCCTTCTTTGATTTCTATTTCTATTTCTGTTTCGTTTCTAACTTTTAACTATATATATTTCAAAATCTTAATAAAAAGTATATATAAAAAAACCCACACAACTACAATCCCCATCTTCCACCCCACAGCCCCCGGATCATCCGTAGGTAGCTTCACAGGGCAATTATAAATGCATAAAAATTGTCTGTTTTTATAATCAATAATACTACAATAATCTTAACGCTATTAAACCTAAAAATCAAACAATTATTATTATATCCTTTAAATCTCTAATAAATCATGCAAATTAAACAGATCTTAAAACAATCCCAATATATCTTAATCCAAATCATTAAAAGAAAAGAAAACCATCATAACCTCATTATCAATCCAGTTATACATTCTTAAACTTTTACCTGACTTTAAAATAAATTAAGACAGTTACATATCTCCCAATTATGCCCAAGGCATTTTTCTTGTAAAAATCACAAGGCCCAACTTTCCCCCTTAATCCAAACCTCTCAGTAAAAAAACTCCCACATAGCATATTTTTTCTTTCCCATAAAAATCCTTCAGAAAGGCATAACATTTCCCCAGAAAATGAATACTCTTTATAATCTGCTATTCAGACTGTTGTTGTAACCCCTTCAGTTCCAAGATGTAGTCTTTGCCTGGCATAGCTTCAATATTACTGACCACAAAAGCATCTCCCTCTTTGCCAAAATCTTCATCTTACTCTTTACCATCTTCAGCCAGATGACATAGTTTAGAAATGATCTCTTCCCCAATATACCATATATTCTGCAGAATAACTTGACTGTACTCTGAGAGGAGTACAGCAATGCTCCAGCAAAGGAGATCATTACCTTGTCGTGGTGCTGGAGCTTGAGCACCTCAATGACACCATGAGCTAAACCATGAAGGGACACCCAAGATGGGAAGGTCGTGGCAGAGAGGTCAGACTAAATACGATCCCTGGGGAAGATAACGGAAACCCATCGCAGTATTCTTGCTGTGAAAACTAAATGGATCAGTACGACCAGAGATATGTCGGTATACCATCGGAAAATGGGACTCCCAGGTCGGAAGATGGTCAAAATGCTACTGGGGAGGAACAAAGGATAAGTTCAACTAGCCCCAGATGTGATGTCGCAGCTAGCTCAAAGCCGGAAGGACGGCTAGTGGCCGACGGTGCTGGTGGTGAACAACGAATCCAATGTTCTAAAGATCAACACACCATAGGAACCTGGAATGTAAGATCTATGAGCCAGGGCAAATTGGATGTGGTTATTGGTGAGATGTCAAGATTAAATATAGACATTTTAGGTGTCAGTGAACTGAAATGGACTGGAATGGGCCACTTCACATCAGATGACCACCAGATCTAGTATTCCTAAGGAATATGCTGTGGAGGTGAAGAATAGGTTTAAGGGACTAGATTTAGTAGATAGGGTCCCAGAAGAACTATGGACAGAAGTTCACAACATTGTTCAGGAGGCAGCAACAAAAAATGTCCCAAAGAAAAAGAAAACCAAGAACGCAAGATGGCTGTCTGCTGAGAGACTGGAAGTAGCCCAAGAAAGAAGGAAAGCAAAAGGCAACAGTGAAAGGGGGAGATATGCCCAATTAAATGCAAAATTCCAGAGGTTAGCCAGAAGAGATAAGGAACTATTTTTAAACAAGCAATGCACAGAAGTGGAAGAAGATAATAGAATAGGAAGGACAAGAGACCTCTTCAAGAAAATTAGAAACATCGGAGGTAAATTCCAGGCAAAAATGGGTATGACCAAAAACAAAGATGGCAAGGACCTAACAGAAGCAGAAGAGATCAAGAAAAGGTGGCAAGAATATACAGAAGATCTGTACAGGAAGGATAATAATATTGGGGATAGCTTTGACTGTGTGGTCAGTGAGTTAGAGCCAGACATCCTGAAGAGTGAGGTTGAATGGGCCTTAAGAAGCATTGCTAATAACAAGGCAGCAGGAGACGATGGTATCCCAGCTGAACTGTTTAAAATCTTGCAAGATGATGCTGTCAAGGTGATGCATGCCATATGCCAGCAAATTTGGAAAACACAGGAATGGCCATCAGATTGGAAAAAATCAACTTATATCCCCATACCAAAAAAGGGAAGCACTAAAGAATGTTCAAACTATCGAACAGTGGCACTTATTTCACATGCCAGTAAGGTAATGCTCAAGATCTTGCAAGGTAGACTCCAGCAATTCATGGAGCGAGAATTGCCAGATGTACAAGCTGGGTTTAGAAAAGGCAGAGGAACAAGAGACCAAATTGCCAATATCCGCTGGATAATGGAGAAAGCCAGGGCGTTTTACTTAAGGGACTACATTACTAGGATACCGAAGTTGGCCTCAGAACTTCTATATGTCACCCCGTGGTTCCATGTGGCATGGCCAGATTGGCCACGGATGAGTCCCTCTCATCTTCTGGTCCTGGAGACTGAAGATAAGAATGAAGAGAAAATAGAACCCAAAGCACCAGAGTGGGATCCTTTGGATTACACCCCTCCACCCTATGGGTTGCTACCACCCCTACCGCTAGCCGCTGCAGCCACACCGGCTCCAGCTGCGCTGCCCATACCACCAGGGAGCCCTCCTCCGACTGTAACAGCTAAATCTCAAGGAGCCCAGGGTGGCTCTGGGGGGGGGGGGGTGTATGGTGAAGGAACTAAGAAGGTTGGAACAAGATCTTGAAGAATTTCCCGTTCCCCATCAGGGAACTCTGTTCCCTTTAAGGGAGGTTCCAGGAGGAGCTAATGTGCAGGGCGCAGTTCAAATCAGTTTTGTGAATACTCCTCTAACAGCTTCAGAACTGCGGACTTTCAAGCAGACATTGAAGCCCTTACAGGAGGAACCAAATACGGCAGCAGATCAGCTGACTGCTTTTTTAGGTCCGAATGTGTATACTTGGGATGAGATGCAATATATTATGAGTTTTTTGTTCAGTCCAGAAGAAAGGATGTTAATTAGGCAAGCTGGGATGAGACATTGGGAATTGCAAAACCCAAACCCTGTAGTAGGACAGGGGGCGGACCAAAAATTCCCACTGGCCTGCCCCAATTGGGATAATCAAAGTCCCACTGATAGACAAAATATGGAGGATCTGAAAACCTTAGTAATCATAGGAGTGCGTACTGCGGTGCCTCAAAGTAAAAACATCACCAGGGCATTTGAAGTGGAGCAGCAGAAAGATGAGGCACCAGGAAGGTTTTTAGAGAGAGTGCGGGAGAGTATGAAAAAGTATTCAGGGTTGGTAAAGAACAGTCCAGCCTTTAATTTCCTGTTACAAGTACAATTTGTAACCAAAGCATGGCTGGACATTCAGAAAAAGATACAGAAGTTGGAAAATTGGGCTAACTCCCCTATTATCACCCTTTTGACTGAGGCTCAGAAAGTGTATGTGAACCGGGACAGTAATAAAAGTAGAGCTGAAGGGAAAATGCTGCTAGCAGCAGTGAATGAAATGGTGACTAAGCGGTTAGATCAGAGAGGAATGAGGGAACCGAGAAGGGATCAGATGGGGGGCAAATCAATAGGTAGGGGCAGGTCAGACTCTATGCCCGGACCTAGAAAAAAAGGGAGAGAAGGAATGGATAGAAAGTGCTATAATTGTAACAAGCTGGGACATTTCGCTAGAGAGTGTCCTGAGGGAGCCAGGAGGAGAGAGAGAGAACAAAAGATCTTTGAGCTCTTGGAAGAATTTGAAGATTAGGGAAGTCAGGGGCTGTAGCTTTTGGGGTCTCGCCAAGAGCCCTTGATAAATTTGAGAGTGGGACCCCATGGGGAAGATCTGGTGTTCCTTGTAGATACGGGAGCATCCAGAAACTCTTTGTCAATCTTGCTGAGTGGATGCAAGGTGACACCAACTAGCCTGAGAATTTCTGGAGTTAAAGGGGAGGCTTTTACTGCCCCAATAATTGAGGAAACCAAATTCAAGTTTAATAACCAGGAAGGCTCAGTCCAGCCATTGTTGGTGCCCGAGGCTGGAGTGAACCTGCTGGGGAGGGATTGAATGTCACAGTTAAAGCTGAATATAGTATTCGATGAGCAAGTGGAGATATTTGAATTAAGAATTGTAGATGAGGAACAAATTGACCCCAAGGTATGGGCTGGTCCAGAAAACAGAGGGGGGCTCCAAATACCCCCTCTTCATATAACTTTGAAACCTGAAGCCCCAGTAGTCAGAGAGAGACAGTATAATATAAGCTTAGAAGGGAGAAAGGGGTTGAAACCAGTGGTGGAAGGGCTGGTTAAGGATGGGCTGATTGAGCCCACCATGTCCCCATATAATACCCCGATCCTGGCAGTGCGCAAGCCTGATGGGAACTACCGTGTAGTCCAGGATATGAGGGGACTAAATCAAATAGTTCAAACGCGACACCCCACAAACCCATATACCCTATTAGGAAAAGTTCCATCTGATCACTTGTTGTTTAGCGTAATAGATTTAAAGGATGCTTTCTGGTCTTGCCCCCTGGATAAGGAATCCAGGGATGTGTCTGCTTTTGAATGGGAAGATCCTGATACAGGTAGAAAACAACAGTATAGGTAGACTGTGTTGCCACAGGGCTTTACTGAGAGCCCGAACTTGTTTGGGCAAGTGCTGGAACAAGTGCTGGAAGAATTCCCATTAGGGGAGAATGTGTCTTTGATTCAGTATGTGGATGACATATTGATTTCTGGGACTAAAAGGAGGGCTGTAACTGAGACCACCATACGGTTGTTGAATTTCGTAGCTGAAAGAGGGTTGAGAGTTTCTAAAAATAAATTGCAGTTTGTGGAAAGGGAAGTGAAATATTTGGGACATCTAATTAGTCAGGGGGTGAGGAAGTTGACTCCAGAGAGAATTGAGGGCATAATATGCCAACCTCAACCCATGACTAAAAGGGAACTTAGGAAATTTCTGGGACTGACAGGCTATTTTAGATTGTGGATACAGGGATATGCTGAATTGGCTAAACCTTTGTATGCCAAACTGATAGACTCAGAACTGGAGAAATTGGAGTGGGGAGAATTGGAGAAACAGGGATTCAATGAGTTAAAGCAGGCTTTAACTAAAGCACCCATCCTCTCCCTCCCCACCTTGGAGAAACCGTTCCATCTGTTTGTGGCCACTGAAAATGGAGTGGCCAAGGGGGTGCTAACTCAAACCTGGGGGGGAGGCAGAAGCCAGTTGCTTTCCTGTCTAAGCTTATGGATCCTGTAGTCCAGGGATGGCCAGTATGTGTGCAAGCCATGGCAGCCACGGCTTTGTTGGTTTTGGAAAGTAGAAAAATAACCTTTGGGGCAGCACTGGTGGTATCAAGCCCCCACCAGGTCAAAGTAATAATGCAACAAAAAGCACAAAGGTGGCTAAGTAATTCAAGGATGCTCAAATATGAAAGCATTCTGATAGAGGACCCTAGCTTGATTTTAACGGTGGACAATATAACAAACCCTGCTCAGTTCACATCATGGGAAAGGGAGGAAATCAGACAGCCAGAGCATGACTGTGTCAATGTAATAGACTTGCAAACTAAGATAAGGGAGGATCTGAAGGATACTCCTTTAGACACAGGGGAAGTATTGTTCATAGATGGAAGCTCCCGAGTGGAGGATGGGAAAAGGAAAAGTGGGTATGCAGTGGTAGATGGGATAGGATGGACATTGTTGGAAGCAGGATCCTTACCAGTTGAGTGGTCAGCCCAGACGTGTGAGGTTTATGCTCTAAGGCAAGCCCTCTGACTGTTGGAGGGAAGGAAGGGAAATATTTACACGGACTCTATGTATGCCTTTGGAATACCACACACATTTGGGAAAATATGGAAAGAAAGAGGGTTGGTGAATAGTAAAGGGAAAGAGGTAATGAAGGGGAAACTGATTTTGGACATATTGGAAGCTATGGCTAGACCAAAAGAATTGGCTATTGTACATGTGAAGGGACACCAGAAGGGGGCTTCTATAGAAGCCAGGGGAAACAACTTAGCTGATGAGGAAGCTAAGCGAGCAGCAGAGGGACCACCAGAGAACATTTTGCTTTTAACCCGCACACTTCCTGAAGTGGAGGTATTCAGTTTCTCTCAGGAGGAAGTAGAAAAGTTTAAAAAAGGTGGGATGGTAGAAAAAGAGGGGAAATGGTTTACACCCCAGGGGCAACAAATTTTGAATAAACAAATGATGAGAGGAGTGTTACAAGTAATGCATGAGGGAACTCATTGGGGAACATTGGGAATGGTAGATTTAATAAAAACTACTTATGTGTGTGTGGGACTGCATACGTTGGCGGCACAGGTGGTGAGAGGATGTTTGATTTGTCTTAAAGTCAACAAGGGAATCATAAAGGCTTCAATGCCTGGAGGTCGGCAATTAGGGATCAGACCTTTTCAGAGGATTCAAGTGGATTATACTGAGTTACCTCAGGTGGGGAGGTTTAAATACTTGTTGGTAATAGTAGATTACTTAACCAGTTGGGTGGAAGCCTACCCATGTACACAGGCCAATGCTACAAACACCTGTAAGTACTTGCTAGAACAGGTCATTCCTAGGTATGGGATGGTAGAGGCTATCGACAGCGATATGGGCACACATTTTACCTCCAATGTCATAAGGAAACTAATGGAGGCCTTGGATATAAAATGGGATTTTCACACCCCTTGGCACCCTTCGTCGTCAGGAATGACTGAAAGAGCTAACCAAAAGTTAAAATTGACTTTAACTAAATTGATTGAAGAAACCAGGCTGCCATAGACTAAATGTTTGCCTCTGGCTCTGTTGAGAATTCGCACTCAGCCCAGGAAGGATGTGGGAGTCTCTGCATATGAAATGATGTTTGGCCAGCCATATAAGGGGAGGATGGGATTGCCCAGGGTGGAATTGTCAGATGTATTTGTGAGGCATTATGTACAAAAACTGTCCCAGAATCTTGTTTGTCTTTAACAGAAAGGATTGCTGACTCAAACACTCCCCTTGGACTTCCATGTACATTCCTTCAAAGCAGGCCATGGGTGTTGATTAAAACCTGGAAGGAAGACAAGCTGAAACCACAGTGGGAAGGTCCCTTCCAGATACTGCTAACCACTGAAACTTCACTACGAACTGCTGAGAAGGGGTGGACTCATCACTCCAGAGTCAAAGGGCCCATGCCAGCCCCAAACGAGTGGAGAGTACAGGCTGGGGAGGACCCCTTGAAACTTGTCCTAAAAAAGTAAGAACTCAAATGAACCTTTTGCCTATAGAGGACATTGTGGAAATAAGTATTGCTTTGGTAGTGTTTTTGGTATGGTTGTTGTTGGCATATTTCTTTAGGAAAGAGTGGATGCCTATGTTGATACACCAACCGAACCCAGCGGGAGATGGAGAGACCATCCCGATGCAAGTACTTCCAGATGTGTTGGTTCTGTGAATGTAAATGTTGGTGTGAGTGCTGTTGCTGTACCCATTGTCCGGATTGTGGTCCCATTCATAATACCTGTCGAGAAGAGTGTGATGTAGTAATCATTGAAGATTGGATGGAGAAAAACCTGACTTGGATTCTGTGACATTGTCTGAAACTCCACATGAAAATTGTTTAATTGAGAATTGGGAGGAGTTCGAGGATTTCCTCCTCCAGCAAATGCCCTATTTGGCATCATGATTGGAATATTATTAAGTCTGGCCTTGGTGGGTCACTATGTCCAAAGTCTCAATCTCTGCCTCAAAAATCAGGGTTTGTGGAACCCAAAGTACCCCCATAATAATCCCAGGGCTATAGCATTTGCCTGGGATGCGGGAGAATTTGGGAATTGTGATGCCACTCTGGAAATAACACGTGAGGAGTGGCTAGTCTATAGTAAAAGTAAAAGTCCTTGTAAGAGTCCTGAACCCTTTGACAACTGGACAAGACAACTATGCGCAAGGAAAACAGGTTGGAGTTCATCCAACGGGATTTGCATGTCCATAGGATTGATGCTGAGACAAGGGATATGTGGGCACCAACCAAGGTCAGATAAGAATTGGACAATAAAATGTGGAGAAGGGCCATTTTCAGTTTCCAATACTAACCACCTTATCAGAGGATGGAAAGGGACATGCCTATTGGGAGGGAGGAACATGAGAGTGAAATGGAATAGTCAGTCCCTACCTCAATGTAGTGCTACTGACTGCGTTAAAACTGTCTACTCTGAAGGAAAGGTGCAACAGACTTTGGTATATCACAGTTTTCACAAGTGTAGGGGGACAAAGTCATCCTGCACATTCTAGAACCTAACTCTTGATATGTGCGAAGACAGCAACACCAAGATAACCTGTTATAACCCCGCTGGGACCCAACCTAAATATAAAACTATACGCATGGAAACCAGCAGGGGGACCTTGATTACTGAGGTTCAGGTGGCTGGGAACAAAAACTCTGTCTCTCTTTTATTTGATGCCTGCAAAGTAATAAACATGAACAGTTGGCCAAAAGGAGGTTGCGGGGGTTAACCTGGGAGAGGTCATATATGATATGGGGGAAGATGGGCAGTCATATAAGTTGAATTAATAAAAAATAGAAAACAAATATGTGTGGAAATTTTAAAGACCCGAGTTACAACTATTGTCCCTATTGGTCTTGTGTTTATTGGGCAACTTGGAAAGGGATGGATGCTATGTCCACAGCAAAGTTGGAGGCAGGGTGGCTACATCAAATTGCCAAATTGGAACTTGTAATCCAGTTAACTTTACCATACTGGATATTAGCTGTTGGAAGAATAAAATGAGCACCCAGACAGTAAAATATCAGTTTGGGCTACAGATATCAGGCAAGGGAACTGACCAGGGAGCTCTAATCACCATAAAAATGGAAGATAAACAAGAGGCTCCTGTGAAAATAAATGTACATCATGAGTTTTAGATTGAAATAGGAAAGGTAATAGAAATACCCCCAATCACTAAAAATTTGTTTGTAGACCTGGCTGAAAGAATTGCTGCAGAGCTAACCGTGACTTACTGCTTTGTGTGTGGAGGTACTAACATGGGAGAACAATGGCCATGGGAAGCCAGGGAGCTAGAGTTAGATAACATTTCAAGTACCAATTTAGTTTGGACAGAAATGAAACACCCCGATAAATGGATACTACAAAACACCATTGTAGCCAATGGGTCTTTCATAAGGAATTTTAGTAGTGGAAAGGACACTGCAGTAGGAGATACATTGTATTTGAATGGGTGGTTGTGTGAACAGCCTAACCAGAAATGTTTTTGGAAGAATTTTTCATCCGATGCGGGCATCAGGGACAATCCCTTCAATGTCTCTACTCATCACCCATTAACTGAGATTTGGAATCAGCCCGCTAATACATCAAAAATTTGGAAAGCCCCAGATCACTATTATTGGATTTGTGGAAAGATGGCTTATGCTGTTTTACCGGTAAATTGGACTGGAGCATGTGTATTGGGAATAATTAAACCCAGTTTTTTCCTTATACCAGTACAAAAAGGGGAAGGGTTGGGAATTCCAGTATATGATGAATTAAGACGAGTTAAGAGGGATGGTATGGAGATTGGACATAAAGTAAAAATTGGAATCTGGCAAGATGAAGAATGACCCCCTGAAAGGATAATTCAATATTACGGCCCGGCTACTTGGGCCGCCGATGGGTCTTATGGCTATAGAACTCCTATATATATGCTTAACAGAATAATAAGGCTGCAGGCTGTACTTGAGATAATTATCAATGAAACATCAGAAGCGCTTATGCTCGGCTTTTCACTTCCGAGCATTGATCGGAGCTCAGCGAAGAACCGAAGCTCCTAGCCTCGATTCCGCGGTTAGCTGTCTGCGGCGATTTGGAAGAAGAAAATCGCCGAAAATCACTCTCGAAGAGAGGGTGATCAGAAGATAAACCACAAGGGTCTCTGAAGTAGCCGCTCTCTCCCGACCCTCGTATTTCTACCACGGGGGAAGGGAGATTGAAGCGGTGAAAGGAGACTGGAAGAGAAGAGAAGCTCTACAGCAGCTGTGAATCTGAATAAGATAAGTAGCTACCCGATCAACCTTTTAGACACACTTTTTTACTTTTAAATATTATTTTTCCTATTAAGTGCTAAGATTTGTCTCTGGACTTGGTTTATAATTGCTGGTGTTTTATTCCCTTCTTGTTAAAGGAAGATTAAATGGTGGGAATTAATTAATTGACTTTGCTATAAGTGAAAGTGACTTTCGTTATTATCTTCAGTTTGGTTTGAGTTTCCTACCTATGGACAATTATTGGTATTTTTCTTTTCGTTTTGTGGAATTATTATACTAGAGTTTGGACATAAATGGAGTGATTAATACTTTGTTTTTTATGACTTTTATGTTGGGACTGCTGCCTGAAAGAAAAAAACCTTATTACTTTTTTATATATATATGTTCCTCTTTTTTCTCTGAACTTTGAATTCTGTTTGGATTTGCTTTTTTGGAAGAAGTCAAGCTATTTAACATTCAATTTGGATTATTATTTGGAATGTAGACAACAGCCATCGAACTCCGGCCGTGATAGCCTTCGACAATACACAGAAGGCTGAAGACTTATCTGAGAAGAGAGCTACAGGTGTGGACTTGACAAAGGGATTTTAAAGAATAAAATGTAAATGGAATACAAATATTTGACATGGAACATTAATGGAGAAAATTCCCCACAGAAAAGAAGAAAGATATTTCATTTTTTGAAAAAACTGAAATTGGATATAAGTTGCTTACAGGAGACTCATATTTGCAAAAAAGACACTAAATGTTTGATTCAAAAACAGCTTGGAGAAGAATTTATTTTGGCTGGATATAAAAAAACTAAGGGGGTAGTTCTATATGTACAACCAAAGTTAAATCCAAAATTGATACTAGCTGATGAAGAGGGTCGATATATTGTAGTAGAAATTAACATACAAGGAACTAAAACATTGATAGTTGGACTTTATGCACCGAATATGGATAAAGGAGTATTTTACAAAAATTTGATGGATAAACTCTTGGACTTAACGTATGATAATTGGTGTTTTATGGGGGATTGGAATGGGGTAATTTACCCCAGATTGGACAGACAGACACAAAAAGAAATAAAACAAACACAGGGAAAATTGCCGCAAACATTTTTTGACCTGAAAGAGATATTGGATTTACAAGACATTTGGAGATGCATGAATGGGACTTCCAGAGAATTCACATATTACTCAGAGAGATTTGAATCACATTCTAGAATAGACATGATTTTGATATCCAAAAACTTGATGATGGATATTTGTAAAGTTGATATATTACATAAGACCCTCTCAGATCATAATCCAGTAATGTTAACTCTTAAAGGGAAACAGAATGTATTTAGATGGAGATTGAATGAGTCATTACTTCGGAATAATGATGTAGTTGATGTATGTAAAAAAAAGTTAAGAGAATATTTTCAATTTAATTTGAACAAAGGCAATAATATTCAAACCATATGGGATGCCAGTAAAGCATATATGAGGGGTTATTTTATTCAATAAAATGCTCAAATGAGGAGGAAGAAACAAAAAAGAATTCAACTGATTTTAGATGAAATTAAGAGTAAAGAGATAGGTTTAAGAGATAAACCAATGGATGATACTTTGTTCACTCAAATTAAATTTTTACAAAAGCAAATATCAATGATATTAACTCAAGAGTTGAGACTCAAATGAAATTTACAAAACAAAAATATTTTGAATATGCAAATAAACCAGGTAGATGGCTAGCCTACAAATTGAGGAAACAAAGAAAAAAGAATTTGATTACCAATATTCAACATGAAGGAAAAATTTTGGTGAATAATATTGACATTCAACTCCAGCAAAGGAGATCGTTACCTTGTCGTGGTGCTGGAGCTTGAGCACCTCAATGAAACCATGAGCTAAACCGTGAAGGGACACCCAAGACGGGAAGGTCGTGGCAGAGAGGTCAGACTAAATACGATCCCTGGGGAAGGTAATGGCAACCCACCCCAGTATTCTTGCCATGAAAACTAAATGGATCAGTACAACCAAAGATATATTGGTATACCATCGGAAGATGGGACTCCCAGGTCGGAAGATGGTCAAAATGCTACTGGGGAGGAACAGAGGATACGTTCAACTAGCCCCAGATGTGATGACGCAGCTAGCTCAAAGCCGAAAGGACGGCTAGCGGCCGACGGTGCTGGTGGTGAATGATGAATCCGATGTTCTAAAGATCAACACACCATAGGAACCTGGAATGTAAGATCTATGAGCCAGGGCAAATTGGATGTGGTTATTGGTGAGATGTCAAGATTAAATATAGACATTTTAGGTGTCAGTGAACTGAAATGGACTGGGATGGGCCACTTCACATCAGATGACCACCAGATCTACTACTGTGGACAAGAGGACCACAGAAGAAATGGAGTAGCCTTCATAATTAATAATAAAGTGGCTAAAGCAGTGCTTGGATACAATCCAAAAAACGATAGAATGATCTCAATTCGAATTCAGGGTAAGCCATTTAACATCACAATGATCCAAATATATGCCCCAACCACAGATGCTGAAGAAGCAGAAGTAGATCAGTTCTATGAGGATCTGCAGCACCTACTAGATAATACACCAAAAAGAGATGTTATTTTCATTACAGGAGACTGGAATGCTAAGGTGGGTAGTCAGACGACACCTGGAATTACAGGCAAGCATGGTCTGGGAGAACAAAATGAAGCAGGACATAGGCTGATAGAATTTTGCCAAGACAACTCACTGTGCATAACAAACACTCTCTTCCAACAACCTAAAAGACGACTTTATACATGGACTTCACCAGATGGTCGACACCGAAATCAGATTGACTACATCCTTTGCAGCCAAAGGTGGTGGACATCTATACAGTCGGTAAAAACAAGACCTGGAGCTGACTGTAGTTCAGATCACGAACTTCTTATTGCAAAATTTAGAATCAGACTAAAGAGAATAGGGAAGACCCACAGATCAGTTAGATATGAGCTCACTAATATTCCTAAGGAATATGCAGTGGAGGTGAAGAATAGATTTAAGGGACTAGATTTAGTAGATAGGGTCCCAGAAGAACTATGGACAGAAGTTCGCAACATTGTTCAGGAGGCGGCAACAAAAAATGTCCCAAAGAAAAAGAAAACCAAGAACGCAAGATGGCTGTCTGCTGAAACACTGGAAGTAGCCCAAGAAAGAAGGAAAGCAAAAGGCAACAGTGATAGGGGGAGATATGCCCAATTAAATGCAAAATTCCAGAGGTTAGCCAGAAGAGATAAGGAATTATTTTTAAACAAGCAATGTGCGGAAGTGGAAGAAGACAATAGAATAGGAAGGACAAGAGACCTCTTCCAGAAAATTAGAAACGTCGGAGGTAAATTCCAGGCAAAAATGGGTATGATCAAAAACAAAGATGGTAAGGACCTAACAGAAGCAGAAGAGATCAAGAAAAGGTGGCAAGAATATACGGAAGATCTGTATAGGAAGGATAATAATATTGGGGATAGCTTTGACGGTGTGGTCAGTGAGTTAGAGCCAGACATCCTGAAGAGTGAGGTTGAATGGGCCTTAAGAAGCATTGCTAATAACAAGGCAGCAGAAGACGACGGTATCCCAGCTGAACTGTTTAAAATCTTGCAAGATGATGCTGTCAAGGTGATGCATGCCATATGCCAGCAAATTTGGAAAACACAAGAATGGCCATCAGATTGGAAAAAATCAACTTATATCCCCATACCAAAAAAGGGAAGCACTAAAGAATGTTCAAACTATCGAACAGTGGCACTTATTTCACATGCCAGTAAGGTAATGCTCAAGATCTTGCAAGGTAGACTGCAGCAATTCATGGAGCGAGAATTGCCAGATGTACAAGCTGGGTTTAGAAAAGGCAGAGGAACAAGAGACCAAATTGCCAATATCCGCTGGATAATGGAGAAAGCCAGGGAATTTCAGAAAAACATCTATTTCTGTTTTATTGACTATTCTAAAGCCTTTGACTGTGTGGATCATAACAAATTGTGGCAAGTTCTTGGTGGTATGGGGATACCAAGTCATCTTGTCTGCCTCCTAAGGAATCTGTATAATGACCAAGTAGCAACGGTAAGAACAGAGCACGGAACAACGGACTGGTTTAAGATTGGGAAAGGAGTACGGCAGGGTTGTATACTCTCACCCTACCTATTCAACCTGTACGCAGAACACATCATGCGACATGCTGGGCTTGAGGAATCCAAGGCTGGAGTTAAAATCGCTGGAAGAAACATTAACAATCTCAGATATGCAGATGATACCACTTTGATGGCTGAAAGCGAGGAGGAGTTGAGGAGCCTTATGACGAAGGTGAAAGAAGAAAGTGCAAAAGCTGGGTTGCAGTTAAACCTCAAAAAAACCAAGATTATGGCAACCAGCTTGATTGATGACTGGCAAATAGAGGGAGAAAAAGTGGAGGCAGTGACAGACTTTGTATTTCTAGGCGCAAAGATTACTGCAGATGCTGACTGCAGCCAGGAAATCAGAAGACGTCTACTTCTTGGGAGGAGAGCAATGGCAAATCTTGATAAAATAGTTAAGAGCAGAGACATCACACTGACAACAAAGGTCCGCATAGTTAAAGCAATGGTATTTCCTGTAGTAACCTATGGCTGCGAGAGCTGGACCATAAGGAAGGCTGAGCGAAGGAAGATAGATGCTTTTGAACTGTGGTGTTGGAGGAAAATTCTGAGAGTGCCTTGGACTGCAAGAAGATCAAACCAGTCCATACTCCAGGAAATCAAGCCAGACTGCTCACTTGAGGGAATGATATTAAAGGCAAAACTGAAGTACTTTGGCCACATAATGAGAAGACAGGATACCCTGGAGAAGAAGCTGATGCTAGGGAAAGTGGAAGGCAAAAGGAAGAGGGGCCGACCAAGGGCAAGATGGATGGATGGTATTCTGGAGGCGACGGACTCAACCATTGGGGAGCTGGGGATGGTGACGGCCGACAGAAAGCTCTGGCGTGGGCTGGTCCATGAAGTCACGAAGAGTCGGAAACGACTGAACGAATAAACAACAAAATTGACATTCAAAAATCCTTCCATGACTACTATTCTAAATTATAAAAAAACAAGATGTCAATTTAGATGATATTGAAAAATATTTGAGTAAACAAAAACTAACTGTTCTTAATGATCAACAAAGACTGACACTAAACAATACTATAACAAAAGAAGAATTGGTAAAGGCTTTTAAGAAAATTAGTAGTGGAAAAGCTCCTGGACCAGATGGACTGTCAGCAGCTTACTATAAATGCTTTGAGGATGATTTATGCCTACCTTTGCAGAAGACCATGAATTCTAATTTGGAAACAGGAACCATGCCAGAAACTTGGAAAGAAGCACACATAACACTGATCCCCAAAGAACAACAGGATTTGACATTAACTAAGAATTACAGACCAATATCATTATTGAATAATGACTATAAGATATTTACAATGATATTAGCAGAAAGAATGAAAAATATTCTTAAGAATTATATTCATCAAGACCAAGCTGGATTTTTGCCTAAGAGGCAAATCCGAGACAATGTCCGAAATATATTAGATGTAATTGAATATTTGGAACAACATTATGATAAACAAGCTGCCTTGATATTTATTGATGCTGAAAAAGCCTTTGACAAGTTAAATTGGCCTTTTATGTTCAAAGTACTGGAAAACATGAATTTTGGAGGAAACTTTATAAAATGGATTAAATCAATATATACTCCACAATTTGCCAAAATAATTTTTAATGGAGAATTTAGTAAACCATGTGAAATTCAAAAAGGCACTAGACAAGGTTGTCCATTATCTCCACTTTTGTTTATATTGGTATTAGAGATTTTACTTAGAGATATTAGACAGGATGATGGTATCCATGGTATCAAAGTTAAAAAAGAAGTTTATAAACTAAGAGCCTTTGCAGACGACCTAGTCATTACTTTGGAGAATCCACTAGATGGAATTGAAATTTTAATAGAGAAATTAAAAGACTTTGGGTCGCTAGCAGGGTTCAAAGTGAATTTACAGAAGACAAAAGTTTTGACTAAAAATATGGACCATCATCAACAAGAGAAATTGAAAGAAATAACAGGATATTCAATGGAAGAAAAAGTAAAATATTTGGGAGTATACTTAACAGCTAAAAATGTTAAGTTGTTTAAGAATAACTATATTCCACTTTGGATGGACATTAAAAAAGATTTGGACCATTGGGAAAAATTGCAATTATCACTATTATGTAGAATTTCAGCAATTAAAATGAATGTTTTGCCAAGAATTTTATATCTCTTTCAAACACTACCTATATTGGCATCAGAAGAACCTTTTAAACAACGGCAGCGAGACATTTCTAAGTTTATTAGGCAAGGGAAAAAACCAAGAGTAAAATATAAAGTCTTGCAAGACTCTAAAGAAAGAGGAGGACTAGGTCTGCCGGATTTGAAATTATATTATGTTGCCTGTTGCTTGGTTTGGATTAAAGAATGGATAGTTTTGAAAAACGAAAAATTATTGAATTTGGAGGGACATGAATTAAGATATGGATGGCATGGGTATTTGTGGTATGATAAAGTTAAAGTTAATGTAGACTTTAAAAATCATTATATTAGAAGATCCTTGTTAAGAATTTGGAATAAATGTAAATTAACTTTATGTTATAAAAGACCTTTATGGATCTCTATGCAAGAAGCATTCTATAGAACAGAAGTAAGAATTAAAGATAAATGGTTGACCTATAAAGATTTTTTAAAGAAAGAACAAGGACAATATACAATTAAATCAATAGAAGAATTGGCATCAGAGGGATATACTTTTCAATGGCTTTCATATATGCAACTTGTAGAGAAATTTAAATTAGATAAGAAAGACTTTGAATTTGAACAAGAGACCAAATTGCCAATATCCGCTGGATAATGGAGAAAGCCAGGGAGTTTCAGAAAAACATCTATTTTTGTTTTATTGACTATTCTAAAGCCTTTGAGTGTGTGGATCATAACAAATTGTGGCAAGTTCTTGGTGGTATGGGGATACCAAGTCATCTTGTCTGCCTCCTGAGGAATCTGTATAACGACCAAGTAGCAACGGTAAGAACAGAGCACCGAACAACGGACTGGTTTAAGATTGGGAAAGGGGTACGGCAGGGCTGTATACTCTCACCCTACCTATTCAACCTGTACGCAGAACACATCATGCGACGTGCTAGGCTTGAGGAATCCAAGGCTGGAGTTAAAATCGCTGGAAGAAACATTAACAATCTTAGATATGCAGATGATACCACTTTGATGGCCGAAAGCGAGGAGTAGTTGAGGAGCCTTATGATGAAGGTGAAAGAAGAAAGTGCAAAGGCTGGGTTGCAGTTAAACCTCAAAAAAACCAAGAAGGTTTGGAGGAAAATTCTGAGAGTGCCTTGGACTGCAAGAAGATCAAACCAATCCATACTCCAGGAAATCAAGCCAGACTGCTCACTTGAGGGAATGATATTAAAGGGAAAACTGAAGTACTTTGGCCACATAATGAGAAGACAGGATACCCTGGAGAAGAAGCTGATGCTAGGGAAAGTGGAAGGCAAAAGGAAGAGGGGCCGACCAAGGGCAAGATGGATGAATGATATTCTGGAGGTGATGGACTCAACCGTGGGGGAGCTGGGGAGAGTGACGGCCGACAGGAAGCTTTGGCGTGGGCTGGTCTATGAAGTCACGAAGAGTAAGAAGCGACTGAATGAATAAACAACAATGCTGTGTAGGCGCGCCTGGATCCCCAAATTTCCAAGGAGATTGCGGAGCTGCCAGCCTTTGCAAACACTTGAATAAAATTGCTTGCTGCTAGTCGCTGTGTCTGGATTTTTCTGTGGGTCTGTGTGAATCTCACAGAGCAGAGATATCACACTTACAACAAAGGTCCGCATAGTTAAAGCGATGGTATTCCCTGTAGTAACCTATGGCTGCGAAAGCTGGACCATAAAGAAGGCTGAACGAAGGAAGATAGATGCTTTTGAACTGTGGTGTTGGAGGAAAATTCTGAGAGTGCCTTGGACTGCAAGAAGATCAAACCAGTCCATACTCCAGGAAATAAAGACTGATAGCATTTGATAGCATTGGCCATGGTATTATTCTCAGCCAGCTGAGGGGTTTGGGAATGGGAGGCCCTGTCTTTCAGTCATTCTCCTTTCAGAATTACCACTTCCAGTTGCTGTTGGTTGGGGGAACGGTTGAGCCCTAAGCCCCTGCAGTGAGGGGTGCCTCAGGTCCCTCATCCCTCCATTTAACATCTACATTAAACACTGTAAGAGGCCATTAAATGGCAAGGGATGTGGTATCATAAGGATGCCAATGGTTGAAATATATTATTTGAAAGGGTAAAGTCACATGGCAGAGGCCCTGCAAGGTACAAAAAATGTTCAGGCTCCAACGGTTTTTTGGACTGAACAGATACAAACTGATACAATGTTCTGGGTTTGAGAATCAGGTGATCCAGATAGAAAGAATATAAAAAGGAGGTTTTTCTCTCCAAGCTAGGTTTTCCAGTATTTTCCAGTGTTCCAATTTGGTACTGCTTTTTTCAGCATTATTTAGCCTGCCTTGGTCAGCCTTCCAAGCCAGCTAGCCTCTGTAAGCTCAACTCTGTCAGAGCGAGCGGATGGAGTGGCCTGGTCCTTCCTCCTAGATACCAGTGATCCATGTACTATGCAGTAAATAGACTCAAACAGAGATTATATCAAATATCCTGTTTACTTATATACATACTGTCAGAGTTCGGCAGACCTCTGCCATTTATACAAGTACGTGTTAACTGACACACGGAAATAGACTCACAACTGACAAGCAGCCGAAGCCACCGTAACGAGCTGTGAAACGGAATGTATCGGCCCAGGAAGGACTGTCTGGCGAAACTGGAGCCAAGTACTTCACACATCAACTTCAAAAGGACAATGGGGGGAGAAATGTTTAAATGTAACATACCACGCCATGCCAATTCATTCACGTCTTTGTTCCTGCACCTATGTACGTCAATAAACCTCTTTACTTTTAAAGGAGCCTGCATTTCAGAGCTTTCTTGAGAAAGGGGAATTTGATAGACATCGTTGGGAGCAGTCCTTACATAAAGACGTGAATCAATCCTGACCACGTATCCTGAGGAATATCCCAGCAAAATTCGGTGAGCTCCCCAGTTGAAAGCGGTCACACCACCGGAAAAAAAAAAAAAAATTTTCCACCCACGGAGCAGAATGGAGACAGTAGCAGCAGCGGAGACTTTCGAGGTAGCCGGAACCAGCGCGGCAGCTGTCTGGGCGATGGAGGCAACCCAGCGAGCGGAGTCATCCCTCACAGAGACTACTGAACAGCGAGAAAATAAGAAATCGCAGAAGAAGGAGGTAAACCTCATGGCCCTCAGTAACCCCAAGCCTACCCCGGCGGGATGGTCTATCGCAGTTGGGGAAGGGCTGAAAGGAAAAGGAGGGAAAGCCAAGAAAAGGGTCACCCAGACCCATCAAATCGAAGTCCTGGAGAACCAGATGGCACACCTGAGCCTAGAGGTGGGGACGATGAACAAAAAATTGGACTCCATGGGGGGGGCATTGAACAGTTGTTAAGAACCCTAGACGGACCTAGGGAGGCAGAAAGGAGCCCAACAGGCTCCGACGAAGAGGAAGAAATCGTAGAGTCAAGTGGGGAAAACGAGGAGAGGGAGGAAGAAACACTATTCTATGGGCAGCTTCCATACAGCCGAACTCCTGTAACCCCAGACTACGATCATCGCAGAACCTCTTTGAGAGCCCATGCCCCAAGCGGGGTAAATGAACTAAAAATGAAATTTGATGGGGACCCAAGGAAACTAGCATGTTTCCTAACACACGTTCAGGGATTTATGGAGGAATTCGAGCATACCTTCCAAATGGAGGTGAGCAAGGTGCGTTATGTCTCCAGTTTTCTAAGAGGAGAGGCGGGTGACTGGCTAGTGAGTCTCCACGACTGCGGAGCCAGTGAGCTGAGGAACTTTCAGAAGTTTATGTACGCACTCAGACAGAGATTTGAAGATACGCTATCTAAAATCTCAGCGAAGACTCGAATTTAAAATTTAAGACAAGGCAACAGAACAGTAGCGGAGTACGCTATGGACTTCAAGAAACTCCTATCGAAATTACCTGACTGGCCTGAATCCTTCAAAGTCCAGCACTTTCAATATGGATTACGACAGGAAATTATAGAACTAGCCATAACGAGAGATGACCCAGGGACTTTAGAAGGATGGATTCAACTGGCTGGGAAAGTGGAAAACAGCACAATGCAGCTCCAGAACATAAAAAGTTTCAACTCCATGCGCAAGAAACCTGGGACCTCTTTCACTCAACCCCGCAAATTCACCAAGCAACGGAATTGGGAGGAGGAGAAAGAACGCCGTACGAAAGATGGGCTATGCTTTCGTTGCGGTAAAGAGGGTCACCGGATAAGCAATTGCCCACAAACCAAGATGAACGCCAAAGAGAAAATCCCATTGAAAAAGGCACCTGACACCAAAGAAATCAAGACTGCAACGGCGAAGTACAAAGGAGCGGCGGCAGCAACCGTGGGGAGACGGGACTGGCAACAGCGGAGCAGCGAGTCCGACACCTCAAATGATGACTTCGAGCCGGCGGAAAACTACAACGGCCTGTGCTAAAGTGCGCCGCAGGACAGGCCTTCACCATTGGGCGCAACGGGGGGGCAGGTGTCCCAAAATGCCCCACGATGAACGTTAAGGTACAGTTGCAAACTTTGGATGGGACGGGACAATTGTGGGGGGTGGCCATGCTGGACTCTGGGTGTTCCAGATGTTTGATACACCCGAAAATAGCAACCAAACTGAAACTCAGGTTGGTTAAAATGCAGACACCCATCACGTTCTGCCAATTGGATGGGTCCGAAATGAAGGGGGGCCCAATCGAATTCACCCCTGAAGACATACAGATGTCTGTGGGGACTCATGTAGAGACATTACGCTTCATAGTCGCACCCATTGCTGTGCGACATATCGTGCTAGGACTCAAATGGCTCAGGAAAAGAAACCCTAGAGTGGACTGGGCGTCTGGGGAAATTGAGTTCTTTGATGGGCTTTACAAAGCGGTTGAAGAAACAAATGGAGTAAGTGAATTGGAATGGGGGGCGGCTGGCACGGTACACGAGGGGATGGAACAATGGGAGGAGGACCAAGACGAGGAGGGGGAGACGCTCCCAGAGACAATCCCGGAGGTCTACACCTCCGTGGGTGAGGTGTTTGGGCAAAAAGTATGCGAACAGGAACCCCCCCACAGGGCTTCAGACGGAACGGTCGATTTGATCCCTGGGGCCCCCTTCCCAAAACCCAAAATGTATGCGATGACCCAGAAAGAATTAAGTGAGCTACGTAAATTCATCGACAAAAATTTGGCAAGGGGTTTTATTGAACCCTCAAACTCACCTTTAGCTGCCCCTGTACTTTTTCGGAAAAAGAAGGATGGGTCTTTACGGCTTTGCACAGACTACAGGGGGTTAAATGCTATTTCAGTGACCAACCAGTACCCTCTCCCACTCCTCAAAGACATGCTAGCGCAATTGGCAAAAGGCAAAATTTTTACCAAGCTAGATGTGCGAGAGGCATACCATCGAGTACGCATACGGGAAGGGGATGAATGGAAAACGGCATTCAACTGCCCATTGGGTCAATATCAGTATCGGGTTCTCCCGTTTGGGATTGCGGGAGGACCGGGCATATTCATGCGACTAATTAATGAGGTTTTATATGAGTTTCTCTACCAAGGGGTAATTGTGTATTTGGATGACATCTTGATTTTTTCTGATAACCTGGAGGAACACACACAACTAGTTAAGAGAGTGTTAGAGAAATTGCTTGAGGCTAAACTATATGTCAAATTGGAAAAGTGTGAATTCCACAAGGACAGCTTAGACTTCCTAGGCTATAGGATATCTCACAAAGGCATTGAAATGGACCCGGGGAAAGTAAAAGCAGTGTTAGAGTGGGAACCCCCCCGAACCCGCAGACAACTCCTTTCTGGGTTTTGCGGGGTTCTATCGCCAATTTATTCACGGGTTCGCCCAGATTGCACTACCCTTGATGGACCTATTGAAAACAAAAGGAAAGGGGGCCAAGGGGAGATCACCCAGTACTAGACTAATTTGGACCACGGAATGCCAGGAGGCATTCGACAAACTCAAGGCTCTATTCACAGAGGAACCCATCCTCAAACACCCGGAAGTGGAGAAGCAATTCATAATTCACACAGATGCTTCCCACAATGCCATTGGGTCAATACTGCTTCAATTCGATGAGGCAAAGAAATTGAGACCGTGCACCTACATTTCCAAAAAATTCAGCGAAACGCAAAAAAGATGGCATGTTTGGGAGAAGGAAGCGTTTGCTGTCAAACACGCACTAGACACATGGCGCCATCTCTTGGAGGGGGCGACCATCCCTTTCCAGGTCTGGACGGACCACAAAAACCTAGAGGCACTCAAATCCCCCAGGAAACTGAAACACGAGCAATTGCGGTGGGCTGAATTTTTAAGCAAATTTAACTTCACCCTGCAATACTTTCCGGGGGGAAAGAACCTCCTAGCAGATGCGTTGTCACGACTACCCCAACACGATGGTAAAGTCGAGGGGCTGGTAGAAACACTATTCCCCAAGCAAGCACACGCACCTCAACAACCAGGCGAACCCTCGGAACAGGGCTGCCAGGCGACCAGGCTAGACGGTACAGCAAACACACTCACCCCCACGCTCGCACACACATCGCCACAGGCAGGTGAGCCAGCAGAACGGGGGGGGGGGGCAAACGAACAGGTTAGAAGGGAATCTAGCTCTCACTCGCAGCAAAGCCAAGGCAGCAGAGGAAAACCCTTTTGAAGCTAAGCTATGAACAGAAACACTGTCTGACGACTGGTGGAGGGAGAACAGACATACGCTCACTGAAAGCAACGGGCTGCGGTGGAAGGAAGGAAAGGTGTACGTTCCCAAAGGACTTAGGAAGGGGGCATTAGAGAAAACGCACGACCACAAAATGGCTGGCCACTTCGGGTTTGTTAAAACACTACATTTGATCAGGAATAAGTTTTGGTGGCCAACCCTGCGCAAGGACGTAAAAGAATATGTAGCCTCCTGCCCAGTATGCGCCACAGCAAAGCAGGTAATGGGGAAACCCACAGGGCTACTGCAACCGGTGGCCAACCCTACACAACCATGGAAACAAATTGCCATGCATTTTATTGTGGACTTACCCACGAGCAGCAAGAAAACGATCAGCAATTCATGGAGCGAGAATTGCCAGATGTACAAGCTGGGTTTAGAAAAGGCAGAGGAACTAGAGACCAAATTGCCAATATCCGCTGGATAATGGAGAAAGCCAGGGAATTTCAGAAAAACATCTATTTCTGTTTTATTGACTATTCTAAAGCCTTTGACTGTGTGGATCATAACAAATTGTGGCAAGTTCTTGGTGGTATGGGGATACCAAGTCATCTTGTCTGCCTCCTGAGGAATCTGTATAACGACCAAGTAGCAACGGTAAGAACAGAGCACGGAACAACAGACTGGTTTAAGATTGGGAAAGGAGTACGGCAGGGTTGTATACTCTCACCCTACCTATTCAACCTGTACGCAGAACACATCATGCGACATGCTGGGCTTGAGGAATCCAAGGCTGGAGTTAAAATCGCTGGAAGAAACATTAACAATCTCAGATATGCAGATGATACCACTTTGATGGCTGAAAGCGAGGAGGAGTTGAGGAGCCTTATGACGAAGGTGAAAGAAGAAAGTGCAAAAGCTGGGTTGCAGTTAAACCTCAAAAAAACCAAGATTATGGCAACGAGCTTGATTGATGACTGGCAAATAGAGGGAGAAAAAGTGGAGGCAGTGACAGACTTTGTATTTCTAGGCGCAAAGATTACTGCAGACGCTGACTGCAGCCAGGAAATCAGAAGACGTCTACTTCTTGGGAGGAGAGCAATGGCAAATCTTGATAAAATAGTTAAGAGCAGAGACATCACATTGACAACAAAGGTCCGCATAGTTAAAGCAATGGTATTCCCTGTAGTAACCTATGGCTGCGAGAGCTGGACCATAAGGAAGGCTGAGCGAAGGAAGATAGATGCTTTTGAACTGTGGTGTTGGAGGAAAATTCTGAGAGTGCCTTGGACTGCAAGAAGATCAAACCAGTCCATACTCCAGGAAATCAGGCCAGACTGCTCACTTGAGGGAATGATATTAAAGGCAAAACTGAAGTACTTTGGCCACATAATGAGAAGACAGGATACCCTGGAGAAGAAGCTGATGCTAGGGAAAGTGGAAGGCAAAAGGAAGAGGGGCCGACCAAGGGCAAGATGGATGGATGGTATTCTGGAGGTGACGGACTCAACCATTGGGGAGCTGGGGATGGTGACGGCCGACAGAAAGCTCTGGCGTGGACTGGTCCATGAGGTCACGAAGAGTCGGAAACGACTGAACGAATAAACAACAAAGCAAGAAAACGGCAATTTGGGTGGTCACTGACCTATTTTCCAAGCAAGCACATTTCATTGCATGCAATGGGATTCCAAATGCACACAAATTGGCTAAATTGTTCATTCAACACATCTACAGAGCCCACGGTACGCCCGAACGCATAATAAGTGACCGCGGAAGTACCTTTACGTGCAAATTCTGGCGGGCATTTTTAAAATTGATTGGTTCTAGCCAGGGGTTAAGCTCTGCGTTCCACGCGTGTACTGACGGATCGTCTGAATGCATTAATTCCATACTAGAACAGTACCTAAGATGCTACATTAGCTATCAACAGAATGATTGGGCAGAGTTATTACCTTTCGCTGAAGTAGCATACAATAACTCCATCCATCAAAGCACGGGTTTCTCACCGTACCAAATCGCAACGGGGCAGGACTTTGTCACTATCCCCGAACTCACGCTGACCCAAGTAATGGAAGGGTCCACCCCTTTACAGGCAGACGAGTGGATCGCTAAAATAAAGAGTAATTGGCCGGTGATGATGAAAACCCTCGAGGACACAAAAGCAAATTACAAAAAATACGCTGACAGGAAAAGAGCAGCGGAATGGGAACTCAGAGTGGGAGATAAAGTGTATCTCTCCACAAAGAACTTGCGCTCCACACAGCCATCTAAAAAACTCGCACCCAAATTCATTGGACCGTTCACTATTGTAACTGTAATCAACCCAGTGACGGTCAAACTGCAACTCCCCAAAGCATTGAAACGTGTCCACCCAGTTTTTCACATCAGCTTACTAAAACGTTATAAACCATCTGACTGGCACCCTGAAGTGGCCGAGCCAACATCGACACTAGTCAATGGGGAACCACATTTCGAAATTGACAAAATTCTAGACATTAGACGACATAAAGGACAGCTGCAGTACTTAGTGAAATGGCAACACCTCCCGATCGGGGACAGAGAGTGGGTTGCTCAGAAACACATGCAAGCCCCAGAGATGATCAGAAACTTTCACAAAGAATTCCCGGACAAACCACGTTAACCAATTAAACGATTTACTGTACAATTATTGATCTGACCCAGAAGGTACCAAGTGTAAAAATGTATATACATTCCAAGGGGAGGGGGAATTTTCTTGGACGGGCAGCATGTCAGAGTTCGGCAGACCTCTGCCATTCATACAAGTACGTGTTAACCGACACACGGAAATAGACTCGCAACTGACAAGCAGCCGAAGCCACCGTAACGAGCTGTGAAACGGAACGTATCGGCCCAGGAAGGACTGTCTGGCGAAGCTGGAGCCAAGTACTTCACACATCAACTTCAAAAGGACAATGGGGGGAGAAATGTTTAAATGTAACATACCACGCCATGCCAATTCATTCACGTCTTTGTTCCTGCACCTATGTACGTCAATAAACCTCTTTACTTTTAAAGAAGCCTGCGTTTCGGAGCTTTCTTGAGAAAGGGGAATTTGATAGACATCGTTGGGAGCAGTCCTTACACATACGTATTTACAGATAACTTCCACACATGTAACAAATGATACACCAACGATACAGCATACGAGAGGTAAAATGAGAAGAAAGAATACAGAATTCAACTGCTTATATATACAAACTGACCAATCACAGTATAGGTCACTCTCATTATCCACCACACCCAACTAAACTCTTAGCACCTGTTGTATGAGCCACACACTGCCAAATCATCACTGCAACAATGGCTGCTAATTGGGTGACTCTGCAGAATATTTCCCCTCTCACCTAGATATCAAGCGTCTCTGGTATAATTTATATCTAACTGTAAATTCCTGGGTATATAAAACCCCAACACCCCTCCAATTTACAATAGATATTAAATTTCACATATACAGAATAGAAGACATAAACATTTTGGATATACACATCCTATGTCTATCTATGCTTAGAGGCTTTGTCATCACATCTGCTACATTACACTCAGATGGACAATATTGGATATCAATCAGAGACCCTTTTACAGCATTCCTAACATTGTGATACTTGATATCAACATGTTTGCTACGCCCTCTGATTCTATCACTCTTTGCAATCTGTATACATGCTTCACTATCATCATATACACATATAGGACCCTCAATTGTTATATTAACATCCATTAACAATTGCCTATACCATATCAATTCTGAACATAGGTCAGATAATGCAGTGTACTCTGCCTCTGCAGTTGATATGGCAACAGAACTCTGTTTTAACAAAATCTGTTGTCATTGGGGTAGGAACCTCCTTGCAATGTTCCATATTGTTCTCTCTTAGCACTTATTCAATTTTCTTCCGCTGCTCTAGAACATAACCCCCATCAACTTTCTGAATACCTACGCCTAGGTAATTCCTAATCTCTCCCAGATCTTTGACATCAAATTGTTGTTTCAGGTTTTCAGTAAATTCAATTACCCTGCTTTGATCTTTTGCTATAAGACACAAATCATCTACAAATATCAAAAGCAATATCTGTTCATCATTTTCACATTGCTTTAAATACAGACATGTGTCAGCTATGCTACACTTGAACCCCATTCTTTGTCATTCCTTATCTAACCCTAGATTCCAGCAACATGCCGATTGCTTGAGTCCATACAATGCTTTCTGCAACTTGTATACTGTCCCTGCAATATTTGACTCATACCCTGGAGCTTCAGCCATATTGATCTCTTCCCTCAAATCAGCATGTAGATATGCTGTGGTGATATCATAATGGTGTACTACACAATTCCCAGCTGCTGCCATTGCTAAGGCAAACCTAAATGTCTCCCCTCTTATCGTTGGTGCAAAAACCTCATCATAAGTCTGATTCTTAATCTGGGAAAACCCTTGTGCTACAAGCCTAGCTTGATACTGAATATCACCATTCACTAAGGTTTTCTTCCTATAAACCCACCTACAACCTACTGCCCTATGCCCTTCAGGCAGCCTGATAGATTTAAAAACCTTATGGGAATTAATGGCATTCATTTCCACATCCATAGCAGCTTTCCATTTACTATGCTCTTGTGGTGGCAACTCCAATACTTCCTTGTAACTATGAGGCTCATAATTGATAAAACACACTTTTACATCATCTGGTGTGTAACGCTGAGGTGGTATGCCCTTGTTAACTCTCTCAGATCTGCGCAAAACTGTAGCATCCTGAATCGTTGGCACACTAGGGGTTAATTCCTCTTCCTTTTTAATCACATCAGTGGACTTTCTCCGCTCTGAGAACTCAAAATTTCCCTGACTAGGAAGAAAAACCTCACTACTCCCGTGTAATCTCTGCCAATTGCTGTGTTCACTAAAACTTGCTGATCTAGAGATAACAACTCTTCTGCCATCAGTGAACCTATATCCCTTGTTCCCTGGCTCATACCCCACAAATGTCATCTTCTGTGCTTTTGCCTGCCCTTTCCTGTGTACCTCCTTATGCATGTGAACATAGGCAGTGCACCCAAACACCTTTAAATGAGCTAATGATGGCTTCTTGCCATATAAGATATAATATGGAGTTTGATTTACAGACACACTCCATAACCTGTTAATTAAATAATTAGCAGTTAATATAGCCTCTCCCCAGTATCCTCTAGATAGCCCAGAGTCAGCTATAAGTGAATCCTTTACTGTCTGTAATGCCAAATTCCAATTTCCGCCACGCCATTCTCAGCAGAACTATGCGGATTGGTTCTCCTATGGTCCTCCTACAGAGCCATTGCTGAAAATTGCCACTCAGAAACTCAGTACCCCGGTCAGTTTGTAAACTACACACCTTTGTGCTATATCTACGTTCCACAAACTGCACCCAATTCCTGAACTTATCAAATGTTTGGCTTTTAGCTTTCAGTACGTAACAGAACCCAAATCTAGTGAAATCATCCACAATGACTAAAACATATTTAGCACCCCCTATTGTGTCTGGTAATGGGCCAATTAAGTCAGCGTGAACTAATTCAAAATATTTATGTGACTGTCTATCACTAAATGTGCTCACAGGATACACCTTCGACTTTGCAACCTTACAAGCCGTGCAGTCTAGATAAGCTTGGCACAGTTTCAACTCCATTCCAGAACTTGCTTCAGACATCTTTTCAATCACTTTGAAACTTGGATGCCCCACACCTTCTATGCCATAGATGTTCACATGAATCATGTGTTGGTTGTTAATCATGGCTACATCATGGTCTCTGTGTGTCATTGGTTGTACCATTTCATATAGACTGTTCTGTAAAACACCTTTACCACAGACATGATTATCTTTCATGACAATACATTCACCTTTACCAAACTGTACATCATATCCCTGTGTATCCAATTGAGAAACACTTATGATATTGTACTCTAGTTCTGGTACACATAACATTGATAATTCAACATTTAAACCTGGTACATACACAAACCCCTTACAGTCCCAGATGCAATAGCTCCATTTGCCAGGCTAACATGATCACGGTCAGCCTGCGTAAAACCCTTAAGCAGCTGCCTGTTGTTGGCTATGTGCTGGCTAGCCCCGCTGTCAAAAAGCCACAGCCCCTTTAAATCTTTTACTACTGAAGTAATTACGGACAGCTGTGCAGCATTCCCCGGCTTGGAAATCCCGGCTTGGCTTTAGGCTTCTGTTTCTTATCACAATCTTTTAACAAATGCCTATCTGAATTACAGCGAAAACATTTTCGTTTCACAAATAAAATTGTTAGAGTTAGAATAACATTCCTTCACAGACTGCTTTGTTTTACTACTAATTACATTAAAACATTGTTTTCTTCTTTGTTCCTCCTCCAAGAGTCTGCCAGTCAAATAATTTATGGTCAAATCCTTCTCAGATAAGGACCCGAAGCTTGTGGCTAAATTATCCCATGTGTCATTTAGAGAACTGAGAATTACATAAACCTTATGTGCCTCTGTAAACGGCATATCTCTCTGAGACAATTCTTGGAATAAGCCTGTCATATAATGCAAGTGATCCCGAATATCCCCATTTGCACTTAATCTGGCATGATAAAGCTTTCTTGTCAATAAGACCTTGCATAACGGTGTGCTTCTCAGATAAACATTCTTTAAAGGTTCCCAACACTTACTGGCTACCGTAATATCTCTAACATAACATATCTGGCTATCCTCCAAACATAAAATTATGCTTGACAATGCTCTATCGTGCAGTAGAGTAACTGCTTCTCCGTCCAACTTGGTTGGTGGGTCACTGATAATCTTCCAAAGACCTTCACGTCAAAGATACATCTCCATTTTGTATGCCCACGACAAATAATTAGTGTCATTCAGTCTTTCCAGAGGAAATCCTCCCCCGACTGCAGGCAACATCTTGACGTCGCTCATCTGTCCTCAGCCCCTCCTGGGCAGACACCGATGATTAAAGACACAGACCTTATGAGAATGTCCTCCAGCTGCAAAACAAGCCTAGGAAAAAACAACACACACAGGCACGGAACCTGCAAAGCTCCAAATCACTCCAAATAGCCAAACAACTCCTGGATAGGCTTTCAAAGCTTCCAGCTCACAGACTGCACACAATCCACATGATCCACAGCCAGTCAAAAGCCTGTCGTCTCTGGGCCCATAACCTGTCAGAGCGAGCAGATGGAGTGGCCTGGTCCTTCCTCCTAGAAACCAGTGATCCACGTACTATGCAGTAAATAGACTCAAACAGAGATATTAAATATCCTATTTACTTATATACATACATATTTACAGATAACTTCCACACAGGTAACAAATGATACACCAACAATGCAGCATACGAGAGGTAAAATGAGAAGAAAGAATAAAGAATTCATCTGCTTATATATACAAACTGACCAATCACAGTATAGGTCACTCTCATTATCCACCACACCCAACTGAACTCTAAGCACTTGTTGTATGAGTCACACACTGCCAAATCATCACTACAACAATGGCTGCTAATTGGGTGACTCTGCAGAATATTTCCCCTCTCACCTAGATATCAAGCCACTCTGGTATAATTTATATCTAACTGTAAATTCCTGGGTATATAAAACCCCAACATACTCTCTCTTGCTAGTATTCTATAGCCTTCTCTCAGACATTCTTGTGTTTTGCTGTCTGGTTAGCACTGGGTGTCTGCATGCTATTTTGTAAATCTATGAGAAAAACCTCTTCCAGGGCTCCGGAAGAAGAAAGCTGTTTATATTCCCTGTTTTGAATAAAAGCAGTAACTTTGAACTTTCCTAAATACCTGGCATCATCACTGGCCTAAATCGTTTCTAAACTCTGCACATGCTCAAGAACTACACAACACCAACACCACTTGCACCCTAATGTGGAGTAAATGGTGAACAACAGGCTTCAGCTGAACTCCGTTAAGACAAATTGGCTGTGGGTGAGGGGCTCCTCTGTATCTGGGAGTCTACCATGATTAGTCCTTCATAGGGTTGCACTGCCCCAGACAGACCCATGGAAGTGCAATTTGGGTTCCTCCTGGACTTACCACGCCTGCTCGAGGAGCAGGTGGCTGTCGTGGCAAGGCAGGTCTTTTCTTAGATTTGTGTTGTCTGCCAGTTGCGCCCTTTCCTGGATCAGGAAGCCCTTCTCTCAGGCACTCATGCCCTGGTCATCTCCTGTATGGACTACTGCAATGCACTCTTCATGGGGCTACCCTTGAAAAGTGTCTGTAAGCTGTAGCTGGTGCAGAATGTGGTGCCTGTAGGGCTGCGCACATAACACCTTGGCTGCATGAGCTGCATTGGGTGCCACTGTCCTTTCGGGTCCAATTCAAAGTGTTGGTTATGACCTTTGAAGCCCTTCATGGCATGGGCCCGTGTTACCTGAGGAACTGTCTTGTCCCAATCACATCAACCCCTTCCACCCAGTCTGGCAGGAAGGGGATATTAAAGATCCCGTCAGCTAAAGAATTTTGACTAGTGGGGTCGAGGAGGAGAGCCTTTTCTGCCATTGCCCCCACCCTGTGGAACATCTTGCCCCCTGAGGTAAGGTTGGTCCTCACTCTTCTGGCCTTCAGGAAGAGCAGGAAGACCTGGCTCTGCCAACTAGCCTGGGGATCCAAGAGTGATAGGCAGCCCTGGGGGTGATTGGTGGTTAGAAGAGGCTCTTTCTGCCTTTTCCCTTTTCCCTTTTCTCTTTTATCTGTTGTATTTTATATCTTTTGTATTTCTTGTAGTTTTGTAATGGTTTTTTATGACTTTTCTATTTGTAAGTTGCCCAGAGTCACTTTTATAGTGAGATGGGTCTATAGATTAAATAAATAACTAAATAATTAAATAATAAAAGGAACACAATGGGAAAATCTCCTCCTTGAAATAATATAGACATCTTTAATGCCAGGCTTTTTTCCATGCAGGGCCCTGGGCCCTGATGGGGACAACAAGAACACCTAAAAAACAAAAGAGTGGGTCATTGTTGTTGATAACAGGTATATTGTGACCAATCATGCACTTGATAACCAATTGTTTAATGGACAAGCTCCTCCTTCATATCATCATTTTTAGAAATGTTATAACATTCAAAACATTCCTCAAAGAATATATATATATATATGTGGCCTATCCCTACATCAGTTAGAGATTCTTGTTTCTTATTATATTTTCTCTACAATTCAGATTGGGCCTCAGTAGGATAATGTAGCATTTGGGGAAAAAGATACAAGCCAAGAGACCAGCTCCAGAAGCCAAAATGGAGAAGATCTCCACGGCCACCATGGACTTCCCTTTGGTGCTCAGGTAGGTGGGGAGGAAGGTGATCCAAACACTGCAAAAGACCAGCATGCTAAAAGTAATGAACTTGGCTTCATTAAAGCTGCTGGGCAATTTCCTAGCCAGAAAGGCCACTGTGAAACTGACAAGGGCCAGGAAACCAAGGTAGGCAAGGACAGTGTAGAACATTGAAGCTGAGCCTTCCTTACATTCCAAGATGGTCTCTCCTACCAAGGAGTGGAAGTCCAAGTTAGGAAATGGGGGAGAGGTTACCAGCCAGGTGGCACAAAGCACTGCTTGGACCAGGGGACAGACTAAGACAATGGAATTGGTCAGTGGTTTTCCTAAGAATTTCCTTGTCTTGTTCCCTGGCTTGGTGGCCATGAACGCCATAACCACCATGACAGTTTTTGCCAACACAGAGGAAATGGCAAGGGAAAAGAAAATGGCAAAGGCAGTTTGTCGGAAGATACAGATGAGCTTCCTGGGTCGACCGATGAAGAGGAAGGAGCAGAGGAATCAGAGCAGGAGAGAGACCAGGAGGATATAGGTGTCGGGGGAAGCAGAGAGGAGGGTGGAGCACTAGATAAGAAGCGAGCACGCAGCTCAGAGAGCCTAGCCTATTTCCCCAAACATCAGAAGAAAGCTCCACCCTAGGTTGAGCTGATATACTTGGGAGTCTTCAGGCACTGTTAGTTTAGCAGGATTTCTGCTTGTAGGTATGCAATAAACACTAGAGACTAGATTCCAGGCCTCGGCGTGTTATTTCTGCACCTACACACGACAATAGGTGAGATCTCAGTTGTTCGACTTGACGATTGATGTGTCTCGATATTTCAGAAAAATCGCCAGGACTGCCAATGTGATCACAGAGAGAGAAAGAGCTAGAGAAGCTAAAGCATATCCCAGGGTCTCTTGAAAGGAAAGGAAGTGGATCTTCTTGGCAATGCAGTGGTCATTTTCTTTGTTGGGGTATTGGTCCTCTGGGCAGGGGTCACAGCGAGCTGCATCTGAAATCAAGAGTCATTGTCTACATATTCCAGGTGTATATGCAGTGCACAAGGTCTTTCCCCCTCCAAGTATTTCAGGAGTGGCATGGATGTTCCCTTTCTGCAATGGCCAACTCAAAAAGGAAGTGATGCAATGACCACCTGGACAGCTTATGGTGCCCAGGAAAAGTAAACTCACCCTTTGTTCAGGATGAAGCTGGGGATGAGTTAATGTGATACAGGGATCCGTTGAACTCCATCTGGATTGGTAATTCTGATGTTTTGCCTTTTGCTGTGAGAAAATTTGGGACTTGGCTATTTCACTTGATACTGGAACCCGAAGGATATATAGAGATCTTTCTTCCAGGAATTCTGCTATTTGCTCTTTGGGTAAGCTGTCTATTTGTGTGTCCTGAGAAGAGTATAACGTGTGATTGGCACAAATATTTTGTGTCTATTTTATTTTATTTTATTTTATTTTATTTTATTTTATTTTATTTTATTATTTTATTTTATTTTATTTTATTTTATTTATTTTATTTTATTTTATTTTATTTTATTATTTTATTTTATTTTATTTTATTTTATTTTATTTTATTATTTTATTTTATTTTATTTTATTTTATTTTATTTTATTTTATTTTATTTTATTATTTTATTTTATTTTATTTTATTATTTTATTTTATTTTATTTTATTTTATTTTATTTTATTTTATTTTATTTTATTTTATTGTAAACCGCCCAGAGCCTACTGCGGTAGAGATGGGCGGTGATAAATTTGATTAATAATAATAATAATAATAATAATAATAATAATAATAAATATAGAACCTGCCCGTTCCTGCCCTGAAACTACTTTCAACTACATTAAATTGTGTGAGAACAGGACTGACAGTCCTCATTGCTCAGGAGTGGGGAAAGTCAGACTGTGGGAACGGGACCATTTAGGTCCATGCACCGAACCTTTTCTCTGAAAAGTAAGAATACTTTGATGCGTCTCAAATCTATCAGAATGAAAGACAAAACTTCATATTCCGATCAATTGAATGGCTTCCGTGATCCTGGAAGATCTGCAATGGAAGGGGCTCCCCAGGTTTGCCCTACCTGTCTGGTTAGAAATGGTCCCTTCTTGACAAGGAACACATTGGTAGCAGCAAACCTGCTCGCCCTCTGGAACACTTTTCCTCTCCCCTGCATGGCACCTCTTCATGCCACACCTTGTAAAGGGCACCTTCTAAAAGGGAAAAGAGAAATGCTTGAGATGGCCTTAGCAATGGACATTCATCATTTATTTATTTATTTATTTATTTATTCATTGATTCATTCATTTTTATCCCCCCTTAATTATTTTTATAAATAACTCACGGCGGTAAACATACCTAATACTCCTTCCTCCTCCTATTATCCCCACAACAATAACCCTGTGAGGTGAGTTGGGCTGAGAGAGAGTGACTGGCCCAAGGTCACCCAGATGGCTTTCATGCCTAAGGTGGGACTAGAACTCACCGTTTCCTGGTTTCTAGCCCAGCACCTTCATGTTCTGGACTTTGACCACCAGAACTCTTTAGTAAAATAGTTTTATTCATGAAAACTATTTACAATTGTAGTCCAATAATCTCATTGGAATACTGGATCAATTGTTGCACAACTAGGCAATAGTACAACTAAGTTCAATCTAGGAGTGGTTTTTACCAGTTCAGGCTTGTGGTTAATTCACTTTAAAAGAAGCTCAGAAAGGGCAGCGGCAAGTAATAAAAGATTATATAAATTATTTAACTACAATTATCCAGGCACTCTGACTCCTATATTGAAAGTGTTTAGGGCCAAAATAGTTCCAATGCTGACCTATGGTGCAGAATTATGGGGTTTAAAAAAAGCTACCCCTCTCGAACAAATTCAAACTCGCTTTTTAAGATCCATATTGGGAACTGATAAAAATACGTCTGCCCCTGCAGTCAGAGCAGAATTAGGTATCCATTCCTTACATAGTCACTCAATTATTAAAGTTTTTACTTATTGGCTGAAGATCCAACAAATGGATTCAGATAGACTTCCCAAAATATGCTTAATGGAACAGATAAATATGGCACAGCCCAATTCCTGGATCAGCCAACTTTATGAAGTTATTTTAAGACATGGGTTTTCTATTCAGTATTTGCTTTCAACGGTCTCACAGGCTAGGGAAATGTTTAAACAGAGAGTCCTGGATATTAGTGCACAATCTGACATGGAATTATTAACTAAAAATAGATCTTTATATTGGTTGGTTAAGAATAAAACTATATTTCAACCTGAAAAGTATCTAGCAATGAGTATTCCACAAACTTTAAGAAGGGCCTATACTAGAGCTAGATTTGAATTGCTGGATTCCATGGAGAAATATGGGCGTTTCCACCACTTGCCATATCATGAGAGAACCTGCATATGCGGTTCTCCAACCATTGAAAATATTTTTCATATTTTGTTCAATTGCCAATTATATGCATCCATTAGGCATAAATATTTATCATCTTTATTAGAAAGAACAGCATACTGGGATCCAAACCACAGACTGTCTTATTTCCTCCTGGGTTCAAATGTGCATATTGTACGTAGGACTGCTAAGTTTATAACTAAGGCAACGGTCATTAGAACTCAATACATTGAACAAATTGGGGTATCCTGTAAGGGAGATTTATATATCTGATTTATGACCCTATGTATTATCACATATGTATTTTATTATTGTATTTTATTATTGTATTTTATTTTTGTATTGTATTGTATTGTATTGTATTGTATTGTATTGTATTGTACTGTATTGTACTGCACTGCACTGCACTGCACTGCACTGCACTGCACTGCACTGCATTGCATTGCATTGCATTGCATTGCATTGCATTGCATTGCATTGCATTGCATTGCATTGCATTGATAAGGTCACAGGACTAATAAATTAATAAACTACTACAAACTAAGTTCATCTACAAGTGTCAAGTTCTGAACAGCTGGGCAGGAGAACTGAGATATACTTGGATCCTGCTGAATTCAGCATGGCTAGGCTGGAGTCTTAAAAACTCTAGACTGGAACTGCAGGATAAGCTGGGCTGGTTTATCCGGAACTATGGACTGGAACTGCAGGTTTCACTTGACTGGATTCTCTGGGATTCTTGGGATAGAATGCAGGATACACTAGACTGGATTCTCTTGGATTCTTGGACTGGATTCTCTGGGATTCAGGACTGGAAATGCAGGACACACTGGCTGGACTCTCTAGAACCCCGGGCTGGAATCCCAGAGCACACTGACCACCAGAACTCTTTGGTAAAATAGTTTTATTAATGAAAACTATTTATGTTGGGGTTTGTATAATACCCAGAATTTACAGATAGATTAATTATACAGGAGAGGCTATAGTTAAATAGGTGAGAGTTGATATATTCTGCAAGTCATCCAATTAGCAGCCATTGTAGAAGGTATGATGTGACTCATATTACAGGTGCTATAGTTTAGTTGGGTGTGGCAGATAATTTGTTTGACCTATAATGTGATTGGTCAGTATTTGTATAAAAGTAGGGAAGTTCTTGTGTTCACTATTCTCATTGCTTCATCTCATCTGTATCTGTGTTGGACGTTACTGGACTGTATTTTGGACTGTGTATGTATATAGAGTAAATAGACTATTTTATCTAATCTCTGCTTGACTGTCTGTTTACTGCATAGAACGCATACCTCTGATGTCATGGAGAAGCACTGGCCGCCCCAGCATTGCGCGCTCTGACAATTTACAATTGTAGTCCAATAATCTAATTGGAATACTGGATCAATTGTTGCACAACTAGGCAATAGTACAACAAACTTCAGCTACAAGTTTCAAGTTCTGAACAGCTGGACAGGAGACCTGAGATATACTTGGATCCTGCTGAATTCAGCAATGCTAGGCTGGAGTCTTAAACACTCTAGACTGGAGCTTCAGGATAAGCTGCCTGTGTTCTCAGGAGCTCTGGACTGGAAATGCAGGATAAGCTGGGCTGGTTTATCGGGAACTATGGACTGGAACTGCAGGTTTAACTGGACTGGATTCTCTGGGATTCTTGGGATAGAATGTATGATACACTAGACTGGATTATCTGAGATTCTTGGACTGGATTCTCAGGAACTCGGGATTGAGACTGCAGGTTTCACGGGACTGGATTCTCTGGACTGGAATGCAGGATACACTTGACTGGATTCTCTGGGATTCAGGACTGAAAATGCAGGACACACTGGCTGGACTCTCTAGGACTCCGGGCTGCAATCCTAGGGCACACTGAGCTGGACCCCTGGAACACTGGAAGGCAATGCCAACTGAGCTGGTTCCTCTGGAATGCAGAACTGGAAATACAATTCAGGCTGATCTGATTCCTCTGGAATGCAGGGCTGGAAATGCAGTGCAGGCTGGGCTGGTTCCTCCACACTTCTGAACTGTAGGCTCAAGGCAGGCCGGACTGGAACTGTTACTAATGGAATGGAAGCTGCAAGGCAGACTAAATCATCCCCACTAGGTAATACTGCCTGTATGCCCAGCAGGACAGGGTACGTTGGGCTAGGCCAAGGGTCGGAATTGGCGGCTCGCGAGCCAGATCTGGCTCTTTGGCCTCCTGACGCTGGCTCTTTTTCCATCTTTGCCGACCGACATCAGAAAGCCGGTCTCCGGAAGCGGCGCGAACCCTGGAGAAGACGCTGAGACAGAGACGCTGATTGGTGGAGGCTCAGAAGGAAGGGCGCCCCCACCAATCAGCGTCCCTGTTTCTTCTCCAGGAGAAGAACCCTGGAGAAGAAACGGAGACGCTGATTGGTGGCAGCGCCCTTCCTTCTGAGCCTCCACCAATCAGCGTCCCTGTTTCTTCTACAGGAGAAGAACCCTGGAGAAGAAACGGAGATGCTGATTGGTGGCAGCGCCCTTCCTTCTGAGCCTCCACCAATCAGCGCGCGCCAAAGGGGAGCAGAGGGGCGGGCTGAACAAGGCGAAGCCCGATTGGCCCTGCTTCCCAAAGGCGCGACTTGCCTCCATTGGCCGAGACAAGCAGCACAGAAGGCTCTAGATTTCGCGCCGGATCCTGTTTCCAGGCCTCGCCTTGCTACTGCCCCGCTTCCGTGCCGGACCCGGACTCCACACTTTCTCCCTCCACCACGCCAAGCCGCCTTACTTTGCTGACGAGCCAAGCCTCTGCCCGAACCGCTGCCGGTCGCCACGAAGCACGAAGGTGCTTGCTCCAAACGGAAGAAACCGGAATCGGGGTAAGCGCTGCTACATTGCTTGCTCCTTGCCCGTTTACCCGGGTTTCCACCAGCCCAGCCCAGCAGCCCAGCCTGACCATCCCCGGCGGCCATTGGGCTGCCTTTGTCGACCCCCGGTCTACCCACCCCTGGGCAGCTTTTCCCGGACCAGCTGCCAGGCCCAGCTCACGCTGGCCGCCCCTGGGCAGCTTTTCCCGGACCAGCTGCCAGGCCCAGCTCACGCTGGCCGCCCCTGGGCAGCTTTTCCCGGACCAGCTGCCAGGCCCAGCTCACGCTGGCCGCCCCTGGGCAGCTTTTCCCACACCAGCTGCCAGGCCCAGCTCACACTGGCCGCCCCTGGGCAGCTTTTCCCGGACCAGCTGCCAGGCCCAGCTCACGCTGGCCACCCCTGGGCAGCTTTTCCCACACCAGCTGCCAGGCCCAGCTCACACTGGCCGCCCCTGGGCAGCTTTTCCCGGACCAGCTGCCAGGCCCAGCTCACACTGGCCGCCCCTGGGCAGCTTTTCCCGGACCAGCTGCCAGGCCCAGCTCACGCTGGCCGCCCCTGGGCAGCTTTTCCCACACCAGCTGCCAGGCCCAGCTCACGCTGGCCGCCCCTGGGCAGCTTTTCCCACACCAGCTGCCAGGCCCAGTTCACGCTGGCCACCCCTGGGCTGCTTTTCCCACACCAGCTGCCAGGCCCAGCTCACGCTGGCCGCCCCTGGGCAGCTTTTCCCACACCAGCTGCCAGGCCCAGTTCACGCTGGCCACCCCTGGGCAGCTTTTCCCACACCAGCTGCCAGGCCCAGTTCACGCTGGCCACCCCTGGGCAGCTTTTCCCACACCAGCTGCCAGGCCCAGCTCACGCTGGCCGCCCCTGGGCAGCTTTTCCCACACCAGCTGCCAGGCCCAGCTCACGCTGGCCGCCCCTGGGCAGCTTTTCCCGGACCAGCTGCCAGGCCCAGCTCACGCTGGCCGCCCCTGGGCAGCTTTTCCCACACCAGCTGCCAGGCCCAGTTCACGCTGGCCACCCCTGGGCAGCTTTTCCCACACCAGCTGCCAGGCCCAGTTCACGCTGGCCACCCCTGGGCAGCTTTTCCCACACCAGCTGCCAGGCCCAGCTCACGCTGGCCGCCCCTGGGCAGCTTTTCCCGGACCAGCTGCCAGGCCCAGCTCACGCTGGCCGCCCCTGGGCAGCTTTTCCCACACCAGCTGCCAGGCCCAGTTCACGCTGGCCGCCCCTGGGCAGCTTTTCCCACACCAGCTGCCAGGCCCAGCTCACGCTGGCCGCCCCTGGGCAGCTTTTCCCACACCAGCTGCCAGGCCCAGCTCACGCTGGCCGCCCCTGGGCAGCTTTTCCCACACCAGCTGCCAGGCCCAGTTCACGCTGGCCACCCCTGGGCAGCTTTTCCCACACCAGCTGCCAGGCCCAGCTCACACTGGCCGCCCCTGGGCAGCTTTTCCCACACCAGCTGCCAGGCCCAGCTCACGCTGGCCGCCCCTGGGCAGCTTTTCCCGGACCAGCTGCCAGGCCCAGCTCACACTGGCCGCCCCTGGGCAGCTTTTCCCGGACCAGCTGCCAGGCCCAGCTCACGCTGGCCACCCCTGGGCAGCTTTTCCCACACCAGCTGCCAGGCCCAGCTCACGCTGGCCGCCCCTGGGCAGCTTTTCCCACACCAGCTGCCAGGCCCAGTTCACGCTGGCCGCCCCTGGGCAGCTTTTCCCACACCAGCTGCCAGGCCCAGCTCACACTGGCCGCCCCTGGGCAGCTTTTCCCACACCAGCTGCCAGGCCCAGCTCACGCTGGCCGCCCCTGGGCAGCTTTTCCCAGACCAGCTGCCAGGCCCAGCTCACGCTGGCCGCCCCTGGGCAGCTTTTCCCACACCAGCTGCCAGGCCCAGCTCACGCTGGCCGCCCCTGGGCAGCTTTTCCCACACCAGCTGCCAGGCCCAGTTCACGCTGGCCACCCCTGGGCTGCTTTTCCCACACCAGCTGCCAGGCCCAGCTCACGCTGGCCGCCCCTGGGCAGCTTTTCCCACACCAGCTGCCAGGCCCAGTTCACGCTGGCCACCCCTGGGCAGCTTTTCCCACACCAGCTGCCAGGCCCAGTTCACGCTGGCCACCCCTGGGCAGCTTTTCCCACACCAGCTGCCAGGCCCAGCTCACGCTGGCCGCCCCTGGGCAGCTTTTCCCACACCAGCTGCCAGGCCCAGCTCACGCTGGCCGCCCCTGGGCAGCTTTTCCCGGACCAGCTGCCAGGCCCAGCTCACGCTGGCCGCCCCTGGGCAGCTTTTCCCACACCAGCTGCCAGGCCCAGTTCACGCTGGCCACCCCTGGGCAGCTTTTCCCACACCAGCTGCCAGGCCCAGTTCACGCTGGCCACCCCTGGGCAGCTTTTCCCACACCAGCTGCCAGGCCCAGCTCACGCTGGCCGCCCCTGGGCAGCTTTTCCCGGACCAGCTGCCAGGCCCAGCTCACGCTGGCCGCCCCTGGGCAGCTTTTCCCACACCAGCTGCCAGGCCCAGTTCACGCTGGCCGCCCCTGGGCAGCTTTTCCCACACCAGCTGCCAGGCCCAGCTCACGCTGGCCGCCCCTGGGCAGCTTTTCCCACACCAGCTGCCAGGCCCAGCTCACGCTGGCCGCCCCTGGGCAGCTTTTCCCACACCAGCTGCCAGGCCCAGTTCACGCTGGCCACCCCTGGGCAGCTTTTCCCACACCAGCTGCCAGGCCCAGCTCACACTGGCCGCCCCTGGGCAGCTTTTCCCACACCAGCTGCCAGGCCCAGCTCACGCTGGCCGCCCCTGGGCAGCTTTTCCCGGACCAGCTGCCAGGCCCAGCTCACGCTGGCCGCCCCTGGGCAGCTTTTCCCACACCAGCTGCCAGGCCCAGTTCACGCTGGCCACCCCTGGGCAGCTTTTCCCACACCAGCTGCCAGGCCCAGCTCACGCTGGCCGCCCCTGGGCAGCTTTTCCCACACCAGCTGCCAGGCCCAGCTCACGCTGGCCGCCCCTGGGCAGCTTTTCCCACACCAGCTGCCAGGCCCAGCTCACGCTGGCCGCCCCTGGGCAGCTTTTCCCACACCAGCTGCCAGGCCCAGCTCACGCTGGCCGCCCCTGGGCAGCTTTTCCCACACCAGCTGCCAGGCCCAGCTCACGCTGGCCGCCCCTGGGCAGCTTTTCCCACACCAGCTGCCAGGCCCAGCTCACGCTGGCCGCCCCTGGGCAGCTTTTCCCGGACCAGCTGCCAGGCCCAGCTCACGCTGGCCGCCCCTGGGCAGCTTTTCCCACACCAGCTGCCAGGCCCAGTTCACGCTGGCCACCCCTGGGCAGCTTTTCCCACACCAGCTGCCAGGCCCAGCTCACGCTGGCCGCCCCTGGGCAGCTTTTCCCACACCAGCTGCCAGGCCCAGCTCACGCTGAATTGTAATTATTTTGTCTTGGTGGCTTTATTATTAAGAAATGAAGCATTTTTTAGGTGCCCTGCTCAACATGGCTACAAAGAGGAAGCAAAGGAAAACGGAAGAGGAAAACCGTGAATTTAAAGCTGAATGGACCGAGGCTTTCGCGTTTATTAAAAACGCAAATGGCCTTCCAACCTGTCTTATTTGTAAGGAAAAATTGGCGCAGAACAAGAAATCAAATTTGGAGAGACACTTCACAACTAAACACGTGTCATTCAGTACTAAATATCCTGCCGGTGATGCAAGGAAGAAAGCAGTTGAGGAACTTCAGAAGAGTCAGGAAAAATCAAGTTCTGTATTGAATTACTGGATGCAGTCTTCCACCAATGTTAATACTGCGAGTTTTGTGGTTAGTCAAGAGATTGCCAAGAGAGGGAAACCATATACAGACGGCGAATACATAAAAGCTTGTTTTATAAATGCATCGGAAGAGCTATTTCGGGATTTTGGGAACAAAGCAGATATTCTAAAAAAAATTAAAGAGTTACCATTGTCTGCTAAAACAGTGAAAGATAGAGCTCTCAAAATGTCTTCGAACATAACCAACCAGCAAGTCGAGGATCTTAAATTGGTTCCAGCTTTATCAATAGCAGTTGACGAGTCTTGTGACATAAGTGATACAGCACAAGTTTCACTGTTTGTACGATTTATTTCGCCTACAGGTCCCAAAGAAGAACTTTTAGGATTATTGCCACTCAAAGGTCAAACTCGTGGAGAGGATATAGCAAATGCTGTAATTAAGTGCATTGAAAAACACCATATTCCACTCGATAAAATTGTCTCAATTTCAACAGATGGTGCAAAAAGTATGACTGGTGTAAGAAACGGGTTTGTTGCTATTTTGAAAGAAAAAATTAATCACGAGATACTTAGTTATCATTGCATCATCCATCAAGAAGCGCTTTGTGCGCAGACATTTCCAGAAGACATATGCAAGGTTATGGAATTGGTTATTAAGATCATCAACTACATTATAGCTAAAGCTCTCAATCATCGCCAATTTAAAGAATTTTTAGTTGAAATGGAGAGTGAGTATGCAGATCTTCTGCTGCATAACAAGGTGCGTTGGCTATCAAGAGGAAACGTTCTGAAACGTTTCGCTTCCTTATTAACAGAAATCAAAGCATTTCTCCTTCAGAAGGGCGTTCACTATCCAGAACTAACAAATGATCAGTGGAACCAAAAATTTTATTTCATGGTTGATGTTATGTCTCATCTAAATCAGCTTAACCGTAAACTACAGGGGAAAGGAAACACAATTCTTTCGATGTTAGAAGAAGTTTCTTCATTTGAAAACAAGTTATCTGTTTTTGCTCAAGATTTGGAAAGAGGAACTTTGACTCACTTTCCAAGCCTGTTAAAACATCGCCAGGAAAATAATTCTGATATTGACATTTGCTATTTCAGAACAACACTTGTAAATATGAGGGAAGGTTTCCTCAGCAGGTTTCAGGAGTTTAGAAACAGCAAAGCGACGCTAGCCTTTGTAAAAAAACCTATTGATGCTACTGTGACAGAATTAACTTTTTCTCCCTTTAATATTGACATTGCCAAGTTTGAAATGCAATTGCTGGATTTAAAAAGCAAAGAATTGTGGAGCTCGAAATTTGAACGCCTTTGTGCTGACATAGAAATACTCGAGAAAAACAAATGTGAGCTTAGTTCACAGCACAAGTGGTCTGCTTTGAACGACCTGCAGAAGGAAGAAATGCTGATTTTTAACACCTGGAATGGTATTCCTGACTCATATGATCAGCTGAAAAAACTAGCGTTTGCTGTTCTTTCCTTATTCGGGTCTACATATTCATGCGAACAATCATTTTCAAGCATGAACCTTATCAAGAGCAAATTGAGAAGTCGTCTTATTGATGAGAACCTGGAATCGTGTCTAAAATTAAGAACATCATCATACAAACCTGACATCCCCAAACTTTCCCAGGAGATGCAAGGCCATTGTTCACATTAGTGTTTGTCAGTCATTGTCATGATTTAATTTTATGGATACCTTTCAATTTAATGTAATTTAATGTTATTTAATGTTCAATTTAATGTTCAATTTAATGTTATTTAATGTTCAATTTAATGTTCAATTTAATGTTATTTAACGTTATTTAATGTTATTTAATGTTCAATTTAATGTTCAATTTAATGTTATTTAACGTTATTTAATGTTATTTAATGTTCAATTTAATGTTCAATTTAATGTTATTTAACGTTATTTAATGTTATTTAATGTTCAATTTAATGTTCAATTTAATGTTATTTAACGTTATTTAATGTTATTTAATGTTCAATTTAATGTTCAATTTAATGTTATCAATAAATAATACTGTTATTTAGCATGATATCAAGTTTTATTAAACACACCCATAGCTTGACTGAGATTACAAACAATAAGTAAAAAAGTAAAGTTTATTAATTAAGTAAGACAATACACAAAGTTTATAAAGTTAATTTTAGGGAGACGGACTCGACAGCTGCCTTCCCCGCGGGGAGCGTTCCTTTTTCAGCGCACCCTGCTCCGTCTTCCGGGTCTCTTGCCGACGGGGCCCTTTCGAAGGCAACGGCGTCGCGGGGATGTTGCCGAGGGAAGTGGAGCCGCCCGCCAACGCCCTGCTTCCAAATATTCATGGAAATGGAGAGGAAATCTCTTTTGGGTAAAAAGTAAATCTTGGTATACTAACAGCAAAGGTGGTTGAACAGCAAATACAACTAATAAATGCATGTAACCAAAATAATGACCAGAAGATTGATTGGAAGATGGAACAGTAATTTAATTGCAACTCAGAGCATGCTTATAATAGAGAAAACCCCAGGAAACTCACTGGAGATTACTACCGAGTAAATACCTTCAGGAATGCATTATTCATTCATGTCTATAGAGAGCATGTTTGCAGATACATATACGCATAGACATGGATGACAATGCTTGCACCAACAAAATAAGAAAGCAAATTGCACATGGGTGGCCTTTAACAAGAATATATGTATAGAATCTAAACATGCTTCATAATGTAAAATGATGTCAGGATAGTAAGCAAGAGGGTAATACTTGCACCAAAAATAGCTGAGTAGAGATGAGAAAGACATTTGTTTAATTTGCATTTTAATGTGAACCAGTTTGTTAAATTTCATATTTTAAGGACAACCTTCTTTCCATTTGAATTTAATGCCTGCTTCCTTCATAGGATGGAAAAACGGTAGCCTTCCGTTGGCCACTTGACCAAGACAGCAAACCTAAAGTCACACCCATCACCTCCCAGATGAATTACTATAATACGCTCTACATGGGGCTGCCCTTGAAGAGCATCCAGAAGCTACAACTGGTGCAAAATGTAGTGGCGCAAGAAGTTATGTGCACTCTAAGATCAGTGCATGTCACCCCTCAGCTTCACAAGCTGCAATGGTTGCAAGTTTGCTTCTGGGTTCAATTCAAGGTGCTTGTTATGACCTATAAAGCTCTACATGGCATGGGGCTGGGTTATTTGAGGGACCGCCTCTGCTCTGTTACATCTACCCATCACATAACATCTGGCAGAAAAGGCATGCTGCATGTCTACGAAGAGTTCCATCTGGCAGGACAGGGGGGGAGAGCCTTTTCTGCTGTGGCACCTGCCCTCTGGAACATCATCACCCCTGAGGTTACATTGGCCCCAACTTTGCTGACCTTTAGGAAGCCCCTGAAGGCATGGCTGTGCCATCAGCCCTGGGGATCCTGGGGACCCTGCAAGATGGTTGCATTGTCTGTGAGCTGTAGGCTGGCACTTTCCCATGCTTTTGTTTTAATTTATACAAGTTTATCTTTGCTGTTTTAACTTGTGTGCTGCCTAGAATCAAGAGAGATGGGTGGCTATATAAACTTAAATAAATGCAGCTGGAGTCAAGGAAGGGTAACAAATCAGTATTTCTCAACCAGGCATCTTCCACACCTGTGAACTCCAACCCCCAGAATTCCCGAGCCAACATGGCCACTGCCTAGAATTCTGGGAGTTGAAGTCCACAGACTTCTGGAAGTTGCTTTAATGGGGAAACAGTCTTAGCCCAAGAGCGGGTCAGGATAGGGCCAGCAGGGACCGCAAAGGTCGACCCCCAACAGGACACCCGTATCCCTACCGGTAGCCGCGGCGAAGGCGGGCACGCTGTGGAAGCGAACGCGGCTTCCACTGCGCTGCCCGTCCCAGGACACAAAAGCCGTGACCGGGGCAGTGAATGGTGACGGCGGTCTGGCCGGGGAGAAGGTGAGGGCGTCGCGGGGATGTTGCCGAGGGAAGCCTGGCCTTGCGCTGCTCCTCGCTCCGCCTGACCCCGGCCGTGCAATCGCGGAGGCGGCTTTTGCTCTGTGAAGACCCGCTGTTGCAGAAGCGGTACGGGAGAGCCCCGTCGCCGCTGCCCACTGCTCCGGGAATGGCGGAGAAACAGCTCCCACCCTCCGGCCGGCAGGATGGGCGCGGGAGAGCGGAAGGCACCCGAGCAGGAGATGCCTTGCCGCCCCCCTGGAGCCCTCACTAAGACCCGCTGTTGCGGAAGCGGTAGGGGAGAGCCCCGTCGCCGCCGCCCCCGCCGTGAGTATGAGTGGGGCCGGCCGGGGGGGCTGGATGCGGCGGCCGCCCCCGGAGACTCCGCAGCCTCCCGGCTGCAGCTCTTCTACCGCCTCTCCTCCTCTCTGGCAGCCGGGGGGTTGCGGAGTCTCCGGGGGCGGCCGCCGCGTCCAGCCCCTCCCCGGCTGGCCCCACTCATACTCACGGCCACGGCGGCGGCGACGGGGCTCTCCCCTACCGCTTCCGCAACAGCGGGTCTTAGTGAGGGCTCCAGTGGGGCGGCAAGGCATCTCCTGCTCGGGTGCCTTCCGCTCTCCCGCGCCCGTCCTGCCGGCCGGAGGGTGGGAGCTGTTTCTCCGCCATTCCCGGTGGGGCGGCCGGGCCGGGTTCGCGGAGCCGCTGGCTGCGCGGAGCCGCTGGCTGCGCCCCCTCCCTCCGTGAGCCCCTCGCTGCCTTCCACGCCATTGGCTCCCGCCCGCAAACCCGGCCCCAAGCCACGCCATTGGCTCCCGCCCACAAGCCCCGCCCCCTTCCACGCGATTGGCTCCCGCCCGCAGAACCCGCCCCCTTCCACGCGATTGGCTCCCGCCCGCAAAACCCGCCCCCTTCCACGCGATTGGCTCCCGCCCGCAAACCCCGCCCCCTGGCTCTCGAGCACTTCAAAATGTGCACGAGCATACCAAAATGGCTCTCGGCTCAAAAAGTTTGCCGACCCTTGGGCTAGGCCACGACCCAAAGACCGAACGCCCCGACCCAAAATTGGCGTGACAAACCACACCAGGTTGAGTAAGGTACTTAGCTGTGTTGGCCAGGTAATGCCCTGGTGGCTGTGAAGCCACAAGTGCCAGCTGACAATCACCCGACTGGGTTGAAGCCTCTCTGCTAGACTTCTCCGACGATTCCAGCTGAGCTTCTTCCGAAGTAGCTGTATGGTGAGTAGAACGGTTGTCCCTGGCGACTGGATGCTTGCTCCTGCCCTCTTTTCTCCTGCTCTTGGCCCGCCTTCTCCCTTCAGGAGCCAATTGGAGCTCCCAGTACTGGGTATGCCTTTCTGCTCGTTTTTGTCTTGCGCTGATTGGCGTTGAACAAGGAAGTGAGTCTGGAGCACCAATCAACCTTTCAGGATTCTCCCGCACTGTCAGGTCATCTCCAGGTTCATTTCTCCACACCTGCTTCTTCGGCGTTTGTGAGTCTGGCATCCGCCCATCACGAGATCGATCACGGGTGCTGCACTTTTGAACCTGCACTTTTGTTGCAGCCTAGGGTAAGTTTTGTTTCTGTTTTGAGTTTTGTTTCTTTTGTTCTCATTGTCAGAGTTCCACTGAACTCTGACATTTAACCACTAGACCAAACTGGCTCTCATTTCCACATTCCCACTTCTCTCTTCAGAATGTCTTCAAAATAACTGGTTCACTATGGTCTAACACAGGGGTGTGCAATATCAGGCCCACACGATTGGCTCCCGCCAGCAAATCCTGCCCCCCAGTGCTTGTGATTGGCTCCTGCCCGCAAACTCTGGCCCCTGATCCGCGGAAATCCCAGAAACCCAGCCCTGATGGCCCTTTTTTCTGCATTTGAAACACAAGCCTTGCTTTGCTCGGCGTTCCTTTTCCTTGCCCCATGATTTACTCACTGGTCTTTTCGACGTGGTGCTCAGCATTGATTTCCCCACTGCTTGAGTCTGGGGCTTCTGCTTTCTGTTGAGGTGTAATCTTGGGTGGTCACATTTACGTGTTGTGATCCTTCAATCGGAGGCCACTTCCATGCTCTGCTCTACATCCTGGTCCCTCGATCGGTCATCCTCCTCCTCCGGCCCAGGGGAAGAGAGACTCTCGCTTAGTTGTTGGAAAATCCATTCTCCTCACACACACACACCGACTCTGAAGGACCCTGCAGAAATCTGAGTCCCTGCTCCCTCTGGCAATTTAGGCGCCAGGAGAGAGGCCTCTCCTATCTCTGTGTCTTCCTGCTGGTCTTCAACAGTCGACATATTGTCACTATGTAAGACAGCAAAACTGAGTTTGCTCTTTCTGTGATGACTCACTCCTTTGATATTAACTTAGAAACTTCTAGCACAAGCTATGATAGGATATTAAAAAGTTTTTTATTAATACAAGTGAACAGAATCAATGCAAAGAGCAAACTAATTTTTTTTTGCAAACAAAGATTTTTTAAAACCTGCCAGACTCTCAAGCACCCCTCATCCACACCTCCCCTCCTGACTCACTTCCCATAACTTTACACTGCCAGCCTTTGATTTTTCCAGATGGATGGCCTTGGAGCCTGGTTCCTCTCTTTCCCCCTTAATACCTGCATGCCATTCCTATCTCTAATGGTTGCTGTACTGTCTGGCAAGCACTCTAGCTCCTAATTACTACAGGCTTCACACTATCGAGTTACAAAAAATCCCATCTATCTAAAGCAGAATGGCCGGATGGCATCCTGACAAAAAAGCTAAACAAGATTTTGATCTAAGGAAGTTATGAACAGATTAAGGGTCCAGGTAGATTTGTAATATTGACTTTTACTATAAGATTTTGGAATTAACTATAAAAATAAATAACTTTTCATGGGAAACAGACCTTTTTGGCTATCTGAGCTATTGTAAGCCATAACAAAGATAAGTTAATTTATGATTTTAGAAACTGAACACTAGAGGGGACGAAAGATTCTGAGGAAAAAAAATACTAGAGGGGACTAAAAATTATGAAGGAAAATTATGAAGGAAAAAAAATACAAGCCTGTTCTTGATGTCAATTAATACTGGGACTTACAAAATGGCACATAATGTTATAATATCGGCAACATTAAAGGAGATCTTTGAAGAATGGAGCCAGAAATTCAATATCAACACTGTCAGTAATGATATCTACTTCCATGGAAAGACTATGTCCAAAATATGTTAATGAAGGAATGACAGATGTGGAACAAATTTTCTCTGACAAGATAGAGAAAATTCAGAATATGGAACTACAAATGACAGGCCAACAGAATGATTAGGAAAAGGACACTTTACTGAATTTCCAAAAAAAAAAAAAAAAACCAACTGAAGTTTTAAAAATTAAAAAAGAAATACAAATGATAAACTAAGAGAATGACCTGGAAAATATGTTCTCATTGGATCTACAAGAGAAGCTTGTTAAACCCTTGAAGAAGTCTGTGTGATAGGATAAAGAAGAATTGAAGAGAAATCAAATCCTATGACAATCTTTGATTGAATTAAAGATTAAGACTGTTAGAAGTTAAAGGAAATAATATAAAGTTGTATAGTCGAAGACTTTCACGGCTGGAATCCGATGGTTGTTGTGGGGAATCAGGAACCAGAACTGCCAGAACACGGCCACACAGCCCGGAAAACCCACAACAACCATCAATATAAAGTTGGTTTATTTGATCAAGGTTAAAATGAGACATTTTATTTTCAAAGCTCTGGCAACCCTTTATGGACTTTTTGCTGACAGCAAGATTGAAAAGTTGATGTTTTATGGATTTACTTATAGATAAGGAATGAGATATGGGGTGAAGAGATATCAGTTTGTAACCTTATACGGGGTTAAGAGTTACTAAATTTGTTTATACTTGTTTTGATGATTTATACTTCTTCTGTTTATACCTGTTAAAACTTGTTGTTTACAATTGTTAAATAATAATAAAGTTTATACTTGTGATCAATTTAGAATCAGACTAAAGAGTATAGGGAAGACCCACAGATCAGTTAGATATGAGCTCATTAATATTCCTAATGAATATGCAGTGGAGGTGAAGAATAGATATAAGGGACTAGATTTAATAGATGGGGGCCCGGAAGAACTATGGACAGAAGTTTCCAACATTGTTCAGGAGGTGGCAACAAAAAACGTCCCAAAGAAAAAGAAAAGCATGAAGGCAAGATGGCTGTCTGCTGAGACACTGGAAGTAGCCCAGGAAAGAAGGAAAGAAAAAGGCAACACTGACAGGGTGAGAGATGCCCAATTAAATGCAAAATTCCAGAGGTTAGCCAGAAGAGATAAGGAATTATTTTTAAACAACCAATGTGCTGAAGTGGAAGAAGACAATAGAATAGAAAGATAAAGACAATAGAATAGAAAGGATAAGAGACCTCTTCCGGAAACGTAGAAACATTGGAGGTAAATTCCAGGCAAAAATGGGTATGATCAAAAACAAAGATGTCAATGACCTAACAGAAGCAGAAGAACAGAAGCACCACCCACGACAAAAAAGAGGCATGATCAAAACCTTGGTGGATCGTGCTAATCGAAACTGTGAAACCCAATTTCTCAACAATGAACTTAACCATCTGAATTGGGTCCTACAGGCAAATGGCTATTCCAAGAATGAAATAAAAAGAGCCATCAAACCAAGAAAACAACATCCAACTGAAGAAAAACAGCCCCCCACAAACAAAGTATTCCTGCCCTACATCAAAGGAGTCACTGACCGCATGGGAAAACTGATGGAAAAACACAACTTTCAAACAGTCTTCAGACCCACCAGAAAAATACAACAAATGCTAAAATCAGCAAAAGACAAAAGGGACCCCTGCACCGCTGCAGGAGTATACCCCATACCATGCAGCTGTGGACAAGTATACATCGGAACCACAAAACGAAGCATTCACACCAGGATAAAAGAACATGAAAGACACTTCAGACTACAGCAACCAGAAAAATCTTCAGTAGCTGAACATGCTCTCAAGCAAACGGGACACAAAATCCTATTTGAAAACACAGAAATACTGGACAACACCAAAAGCCACTACACCAGATTATACAGAGAAATTCACAAACACCAGCACAGTTACAATAAAAAAGAAGAAAGTTTAAAAATTAGCAAAACCTGGCTACCAGTCCTGAAAAACACAGCCTGCAAAAGGTCAATGAACTCAGTCCAACCACCAGGACATGGGAATACTTCTCACAATGAACATGCTAATCACGCTCATCAGCCACTCGTTAACATTTCAACACAACAAAAAACCCCACCTAATCTCCTATAATTTAGCTCTATAAATAGAACATTGCCACTCTACCTGGGCACAGAGATTTTGCTTCTATCTGTGCTCCTGCCCTCTGAAGATGCTGGCCACAGATGCTGGCGAAACGTTAGGAACCACAACTTCCAGAACACGGCCACACAGCCCGGAAGACCCACAACAGCCAAAGAAACAGAAGAGATCAAGAAAAGGTGGCAAGAATATACGGAAGATCTGTATAGGAAGTATAATAATATAGGGGATAGCTTTGGTGGTCAGTGATTTAGAGCCAGACATCCTGAAGAGTGAGGTTGAATGGGCTTTAAGAAACATTGCTAATAACAAGGCAGCAGGAGACGACCATATCCCAGCTGAACTGTTCAAAATCTTGCAAAATGATGCTGTCAAGGTGATGCATGCCATATGCCAGCAAATTTGGAAAACACAAGAATGGCCATCAGATTGGAAAAAATCAACTTATATCCCCATACCAAAAAAGGGAAACACTATGTATGATTTGTATGCAGAACAAATCATGCGACGTGCTGGGCTCGATGAAACCAAGGCTGGATTTAAAATCACTGGAAGAAACATTAACAATTTCAGTTATGCAAATTATTCCACTTTGATGGCTGAAAATGAGGAGGAGCTGAGGAGCCTTATGACAAAGGTGAAAGAAGAAAGTGCAAAAGCTGGGTTGCAGTTAAACCTTAAAAAAACCAAGATTATGGCAACCATGTTGATTGATAACTGGCAAATAGAGGGAGAAAAGTTGGAGGCAGAGACAGACTTTGTATTTCTAGGCGCAAAGATTACTGCAGATGCTGACTGCAGCGAGGAAATCAGGAGACGTCTACTTCTTGGGAGGAGAGCAATGACAAATCTCGATAAAAGAGTTAAGAGCAGAGACATCACACTGACAGCAAAGGTCCGCATAGTTAAATAATGGTATTCCGCGTAGTAACCTATGGCTGCGAGAGCTGGACCATAAGGAAGGCTGAGCAAAGGAAGATAGATGCTTTTGAACTGTTGTGTTGGAGGAAAATTCTGAGTGTGCCTTGGACTGCAAGAAGATCAAACCAGGCCATACTCCAAGAAATCAAGCCAGACTGTTCACTTGAGGGAATTATATTAAAGGCAAAACTGAAGGACTGTGGCCACATAAAGAGAAGACAGGATACCCTGGAGAAGAAGCTGATGCTAGGAAAAGTGGAAGGCAAAAGGAAGAGGGGCCGACCAAGGGGAAGATGGATGGATGGTATTCTGGAGGTGACGGACTCAACCATGGGGGAGCTGGGGATGGCGACGGCCGACAGGAAGCTCTGGTGTGGGCTGCTCTATGTCACAAACAGTCAGAAGCGACTGAATGAATAAACAACAACACAAAACCTTATAGGGGGTGAGGAGTTACTAAATTTGTTTATACTTTTTGTGATGAAGGTTGAAAGTCACTTCTTTATATATTTATTTTCTTTTTCTTTTTGATATTTTTTCTTTTTTTTCCTTCTTTTTTTCTTTTTTTTCTTGCACTTTTTCTTGTTTTTTTCTATTCTCTTCTTTCTCTAAGTTTACTTTGTTTTAATTTTTACTATAGTAATCAAAATTCTCAATAAAAATATATTTAAAAAAGAAAAGAAAAGCTCCCAAGGAATTCAGACCAGTGGCCTTCCAGCCAACCAGTTGATGCTGGAGATTGGATCTTGGAGCTGGTCATGCAAAACAAGGTCTGTGCCACTGAGCTACAGCCTTGCCAAAAGAAGGGATCATAATGTTCAAAACGAACAGCAATGGTTCCTGCAGTTCAATGTTGCCTGCTCTAAGGGCATTCTGGGTTTCCAGCAGGGGTTTTTCCCAATCCCAAACCTTCTTAGACATGCCATATTGCAGACCTCAAATGTGTAACATACAAAGCAGGTCTTTCGCGACATGGCTGTCATCTTTTTTGATCTGATAGACCTTTTCTGAGTTAGAAGGACTTTCTGCATACCCAGGAGAGAATCAATCTCTCACTGAATTGAGAACATTGCCTTCCAGGCCAGATGATTGCATTTGAGTAAATGGTGAAATCCTGGCCTGGGGGAGCCACAAGCTTTTTTTGTCCAACTTTCATGGGGACAAAAGATGGACTGGGGAGGAAAACACAGGCTTGAGGAGGCCTAAGCAATGAAGATGCATCCTTTATTCATTTCCACAATTCCATTTCCATCTTCAGAATGTCTTCTGAAGAACTGGTTCACCATAGTCTAATAGTCACCAGGAACTGCATCCTGGGGGATTCAGATCAGTGGCATTCCTGACTTACCAATGGATGCCAGGGATTGGGACTGGGGCCTTGTAAGAATCCAATTGTACAGGAATGGTCCATGGAGTTCAATGTTGCCTGCTCTAATGGCACCCTGGGTTTCCAGCAGGAGTTTTTCCCAATCCCAACCCTTCTCAGACATGCCACATAGGAAACCTCAAATGTGTTACATGCAAAGCAAGTCTTTCACCTTTTTTTTCCAGTGAGAAGGAAATTTTGTATCCCCAGGAGACAATAAATGTCTCCCTGGATTCACTTCATTTCTTTCCAGCCCACCTTTGTGGCCCAGATGATTGCATCCGAGTTAATTGTGAAATCCTGGCCTGGGGGGGGGGGGACAGGATCTATTTGCCCAACTTTCACGGGAACAAAAGATTGATTGGGGAGGAAAACCCAGTTGAGAAGATCATAATGAGCAGATCCCAGTCTGTTTTCTGAGAACGAGACTTCATTTCCAGCACTGTTGTTGAACCGGACATTCTTCAAATGGGCAAGAAGCTGAAAGAAAAGAGACCCTGAGGAATTGAAGTAACTGCCTGAAAATCACAAATGAGACATCACGGCTTCTATCATCCTGTGCTGAACATCATCTTTTTTTTTTTATTAAATTTTATTAAGTTTTACAATACATAATAAAAGTTAGAGTAGAAAAAAGAAATAGAAACAGAAATACAAAATAAGAAAAAGATAAAGAAAAAGTGAAGTCAAGAAATAATAAGCAAAGAAAATATAGAAAATAGATGTCCTCCAATCTATCTTTGAACTTAAAGTACAACAATTGCTTTTAAATGTTAGTCCTTCATACAGTATACAGGAACTTTTCTTTGTCATATGCCTTTTGATTTCTTTAATCCAATCTTCTAACCTTCATCTTACTGTCTCCCAATAATCCATCTTTGGCTTCCACTCCTTGAAGTAGTAGTTAAATGTTGAATGTTCATTACTACATATTTATATCTTCAATAAAGACCAATTAGTATAACAAATAAAAGCCTTATTTACTTCTAATAAACTACAATATATTCTATTCATATTATGACTCATAACCTAACATGTTATGTAACTTAATACATAATTTAGCAATTCTTATAGTGTTCATACATATATGTTTCTATAATTTAATTCTAATATATATATATATATCTCCATAAAAAAGGAATTCTTGAATCTCAATTATCCATCTGTAATTTCCATTCCTTGTAGTAGTGTCCATTTAAACTAAGTGCATAATCTATCATATCACTTAACCTAATACCTAATATATCAATTCTTATAATATTCATACAATACATATTGATATATATCATCCTGTAGTAACCATCATTCTAATTCCATCATATCATTATCTTCTCATAAATATATCTCTAAGGAAAACAATATTCTGTAATATCAACTTGTGTTTGTATTTAGCATCTTACATTTAGAATATCACTTTTTATATATCCATACAATTTCTCATAACAATTCAAGTCCATATTTTCATTAGCCTTTATATCCATACAGTTTCTCATATCTTCTGTTTAGGTTATGCCAAAATCACAATACACTATGGCAAATTCGCAATATACAGCCTGCTCTTTTCTATATCTCATATAGAATATCAGAGCAACCTTCTCTCCCTTTCCACATATTTCACAACATCCATCCAACTGTACACCCATATTTTCACTCTGTCTCCACTGCCACAACATATCTATACCAAGATTGTAGTGTAAAGCCTTCAGAATGTTCTTCTGAACTAATATACTCAAAATTTCCTCCTTCTGTTTCTCCTCCACTTGAAAAACATTTTTCCCTTCTGTTTCCGTTTCTGTTCTCTGTTCTTTCTCTCTGTTTTGCAGAGTTACGAACAGTAATTCCAACGAACTTTGAATATTTGAAAGAGCCTCAGTAATCTCTCTTCTGAACTCCTGAGGTACAAATTGGAAAGCCATCTTTCCTGTGTCCTTCAAATTAAAACAACAACCCTTCTAGTCAAAACAATAGTCATGTAATCTGTCCATGGAATACTACCAGCAGAATCTATTAAGCAGAACGTTGTTGTTGTTTTTAAAGTCAAAAGAAAAAAGAAAGTTCCAATAATCCAAAATACAGGAGAGAATAATATTTTAAACAGTTTATAGAAGGAGAAATAAAAAATATATTCCAAGTGAAACAGAATCCAACCAGGGAGGATGTAGAAAAAGAAGACAAGGAAAAAAACACGTTACCCTGTGTTTTTATTCTTCAAACTGCGAGCTTTCGTTCTTCAAGCTGCAAGCTGCTTAATCCAAACAAAGAGTTTCTCAAAAAATGAATAGTCATTTAGTTTATCAAGCGAAGAATTACAGAGTCTCTTAAATCCCTCTAATACAAAAGAGAAGTAAAAAAAAATGCAGACGTTTCATTATGTTGCAAATATAGTCCATCAAACTTCCACCAGAATCAGTTATAGCAAAGAAAGCACAAAATTAGCCAACATTTTCAACAAAGTCCAAAAGATAGATCTTAGATTTCAAAAATATTCTAATCTAAAAAAAACATTCCTAAAGTGATCTAAAAGCGGCTGGACGCTCTTGTGTCTCTTCAAAGAGACTTGTTTCCCCTGCGAGAGCCTGATATATCTCGGCCATTGCCTTGCACTTACCCTGTTCTTTCCGCGGTGGAAAACTACAGAAAAAACAAGGGTAGGCAATCCCAATGGCCCCACGAGTAATCTTCTGGTCTCCCCTTCTCCAGGGGAAAAAACTTCAGTGGTCCACAACTTCTGCAATCCACTGCAAGCAAGGGAAATTCAGTCAGTTCTCAGCTTCTCTGAGAAATCTGACTGGTCGAGCTGGCAGCCAAGCCTGGAGTGGTGAATGGATGTGCTGAACATCATCTTAGGAGATAATTGCATGTCTGTAAACCTAGACATGTTAGCTTGGTGAATATCTGAGTGATCAGGAGCAGCAGCAAATTGTAAGAATTTATCACAGAGCACAGGAAATTTATACCAACACTACAAAAAGAGTCCCTCTACCTTTGGCCATTTCTATCATGGCTTCTTCAACTCCAGGTGTAGAAGAATGAGGCCTTCATAGAAAGAGTTGAATGCCACACTCCAAATGTCATTGTTTAGTTGTGCTCTTGTAATTTTTAAATGTTAAACTTTGGCCAAGATGTTATAAATGGCAAATGCATTTTTAGGAATGAAGATCCTGGGGAATTTCAGACCAGGAGCCCATTAGGACCACATTTACATTCAGGTCCTGCTATGTGTGCTGAGGTTGAGAGAGGCTGATTTCAGGCAACAAAGTCAACAGTACATCTGAACAAATGGGCTGGACTTTCACTGTATGTTAAGCCCTTGAGAAACACACCAAGCTTTTCCTCATCCTCCCCTTGTTAATTAAAACATTACACTGATAACAGCGCCTTGAAGCTGACTTGCAGCCCATGAAGCTTGCATAGTGACCTATCCCCGCAGCCACATGTGGAAATTGAACAGGAGGGGAGACAGTGTGAAGCCTTGAGGGACCCCAAAAATCATTTTTCAGGGTCAACTCACACTGACTGGAATCAGCTACAGAGAAAGAAGGAGAGCCATATATCACCATGTCCCCCATCTCGTTCTAAACAGCGAGTCTAAAAGAATATCATGGTTGATGGTATTCTTCCCCCTCCAGCTGGCAGCAGACAAATTTATCAGGCTCTGAACAGTTGTTAGGTAACACTGCTGCAGAGGTTAAATTAGTCAGACAGCTTAAGTGTCCCCCATGTTTCTTTCTTTTTAAGCTCTATGGGAGAAATTAGCTTCTAATGTCATATCTGTCATTGAAATGACCCCAACAACAATGGCCCAATAAACACTTCTCAATGCAATTCATTAGAATGCAGATTAAGCTTTATTCAGGATAGATGTTAATTGAAGCACTCCTAAAGATCTGAATGCGGATTCCCGCCAAAACTTGCCATCTTAACTTTCCCCCCTGTGCGCCAATTCACAAACCGATGATCTCATTATGCAAACGTTCTCAACTCCTAACTCCTGCAAGTGGGTGACCTTGGCAAAGCCGTCTCCCGCTTCCACTAGCAGCCATAACACTCAACTGCCAATCCCCCCTCTAAACAGTTCCCACACTAACTCCATCTCTATTCCCAATGGCAGGATTCATAGACATGAACCCTGATATGCTGACCCTCCAAAAATAAAAGCAATATACACAGCACAATAAAAGACAATGCATACAAATATACATAAAGACAAATAGAGCAATTCCAGAACTGTTCAGGCAGCAGACATGGATCAGGTGTACGAATCTGCAAAACAAAACCAATACAAAAAGAACATAATTAACCAGGCTTATCAGGAAACTGAGAGTGGAACTTCCTCAGCAAACGAGGAGCTGAAACGTGAACTTTATCCACCCATTCTTTAAACCCTATAGGCAAATGTTTCCATTGAACTAAATATTGAACTTTACCCCTATGCAACCTAGAGTCCAAAATGTCTTTAGATTCAAAATGTTCCTCATCTCCCACCATGGTAGGTGCAGGGAGCACTGGCTCTGGATGTCACTGCGTAGATACTTTAACTGGCTTCAGTAAGCTAATGTGAAACACAGGGTGCACTTTACGTAGATTTTTAGGCAATTCCAATTGAGCAGCTACAGGATTGTTGACTTTATCAATAGGAAAAGGCCCAATAAAGGCCCAGTTTTTTAGAAGGTTGAGTAGACCATAGATGTTTTGTAGACAAATAAACCTTTTCTCCTACCACCAATGGACACTCTGGAGCTTGCTTGCGATCAGCAAAGGTTTTGTAAGTGTCTTTTGCCTCCTGTAACATCTTGACCATGACTGGCCAATTAGCACATATATTTCTAATCCACTCATCAGCCAAGACAGGATTACATGATGTAGTTACATTAGGATCAGGCAATTCAGGAATAGGTACAAAATCCTGACCGGTGGCTACTTTAAATGGTGAAAATCCAGTACTTTGATGAACAGCATTGTTATATGCCACTTCAGCAAATGGCAACACGTCTACCCAATCATTTTGTTGATAACTGATATAAAATCTCAAATATTGCTCCAGTACCGAGTTCAAACATTCACAAGAACTGTTAGATTGCGGATGGAATGCAGAGGTAAGTCCTTGTTCAGTACCAATCAATTTTAGAAAAGATTTCCAAAATTTCGCAGTAAATTGACTTCCTCTATCACTGATAATCCTCAAGTGGGTGCCATGTGCCTGGTAGATATGAAAATTGAATAGCTTCGCCAGTTGACTAGCAGACGGTAGCCCTTTACAAGGAATGAAATGAGCTTGCTTGGAAAACAAATCTGTTACTACCCATATCACTGTCTTTCCTTTACTCTCAGGTAAATCCACAATAAAATCCATGGAAATTTGTTTCCAGGAGCTTGTTGGTTCAGCCACTCCCTGTAACAGTCATACTGGTTTACCTGGAACTCTTTTCATAGTAGCACAGATAGGACAAGACAATACATACTGTTTAACATCTTTTCTCAAGGTTGGCCACCAAAATTGCCTTCTCACGAGATGTAATGTTTTTACAAAACCAAAATGTCCAGCAATTTTATCATCATGACAATGTTGTAAAATACATTTTCTAACAGGTTCAGGAATATACAATCTATCCCCACTCCACCATAATCCATTAGTTTCTGTTAGAGACTGTTTATGTGCTTTCCACCATTCATCCTCTATAATAGCTTGTCTGATTTCTTTTTCTAAAGAAGGTTCACTTATAGTATGTTGACTTTTTGCTTGGTGTCTAGTAAGAGCCACTTTCCCCTCCTGGTGTATTGGTATCAGGGAAGAGCTAGAGTCATACATTTCCCCTGTGTGATTCTGTACACCTAATTGTTGTGGGGACATTACTGTTGAAACAATATCCTCCATCTGGCTGTCATACTGAGGCAATCGAGACAATGTATCTGCTAAGAAGTTTTTACCTGCTGGCAAATATTTCAATGTGAAATTAAATCTACTGAAAAACTCAGCCCATCTAATTTGTTTAGGGTTCAACTTTCGTTGAGTTTTTAAAGCCTCCACATTTTTATGATCAGTAAACACTTCAAATGGGTGGGGAGAACCCTCCGGCAGATATCGCCATGTAGCTAATGCATGCCGTACAGCAAAAGCTTCCTTCTCCCAAACATGCCAGTGTTTTTCAACTTCAGTGAACTTGCAGGAGATGTAAGCACATTGTCTTAATTGATTATCTTTATCTTTTTGCAATAACATGCAACCAATAGCAGAATTTGATGTGTCTGTGGTTGTTCAGGATCAGGATGTTTTAAAACATTTGGCTCTGTGATCTCGCCTGGGGCAAAAAGGAAAGCAGTCAAGCCTGGGGATGGCTGATCCCTTAGAGCCACCTTAGATATCTAAAATATTTTAATCATAGTCAACGTCACTTTAGAACTATCTGCCTCTTGGATTTTATTGTATTTTTATTGTAATTATTGTATTCTATTTTTAGCACAGTTTTTATTGTATTTTGTTGATATTATGTTGTGAACCGCCCAGAGTCCCTCCTTGAGGGGGAGATGGGCAGTTATAGTAATTCAACAAATAAAATAAAAATAAATAAAAAATGAAATGGGTTCTGCTGTGAACAATTGCTTCAGCTGCTCAAAAGCATTCTGGCAAGCTGGCGTCCATTTTAATTTTGACTGTGGCTTATTTGCTAATACACCTTCACTGGAATTTTTTGTTTTTAACAAATTTGTTAGCAGTAAAGCTATCTTGGCAAAGGCTGGAATGAATTGTCCATAAAAATTCACAAAGCCCCAAAACGTTTGTAATTGCTTTTTTGTTTTTGGGGCTTCCCACGCCAGAACGTCTTTAACTTTGGCAGGGTCCATCTCAATTCCTTGATGTGATATTCTATATCCCAAAAAATCAAGTTTTTCTTTATGAAATTCACATTTAGACAATTTCACATACCTTGGCTTTCAACAACTTTTTAAACACTGCTTTGACCAATTTTACATGTTCTTCCATGGTTTCTGTATAGATCAAAATATCATCCAAATATACCAATACTCCTTGATATAAAAATTCATGCAGAACCTCATTAATTAAGCTCATAAAGACTCCAGGCCTCCTCTTTAATCTGAACGGCATGACTTTATATTGAAAACAACCCAACTGGCAATTAAAAGCAGTTTTCCATTCATCCCCCTCCTTTATGCTCACTCTAAAGTACGCTTCTCTTAAGTCCAGTTTAGTGAAGATTTTTCCTTTATATTGAAAACAACCCAATTGGCAATTAAAAGCAGTTTTCCATTCATCCCCCTCTTTTATGCGCACTCTAAAGTATGCCTCCCTCAAGTCCAGTTTAGTGAAGATTTTTCCTTTTGTCAGCTGCACTAACATATCTTTCATCAATGGTAAGGGGTATTGGTTAGAAATACAAATTGCATTTAACCCCCGATAGTCTGTACACAGTCTCAACGATCCATCTTTCTTTTTCCTGAACAACACCGGAGCAGCCATAGGAGAAGTAGATGGTTCAATAAACCCCCACTTTAAATTTTTCTCTATAAAGTTTCTCAATTCTTGTAATTCCTTATGGGTCATGGAATACAATTTAGGTTTAGGCAACACTGCTCCAGGTTCCAATTCAAGAGCACAATCTGTTTTACAATGGGGGGGCATTGGATCTGACTCTGTCTCTTCAAAGATTTCCTCCACCTCCTCATACAAGGTCGGGGCAGTAGCTGCTTGTGCTAATTCCCTCACACTTTGCACCATTGTGCCTGCTACTTCCCCACGCAGTCCCACATTGTCCCGTTCCATACCTGGATATGAACAATCTGCAAATTCCATCTCCCCAGATACCCAATCAATCTGAAGATTATGTTCTCCTAGCCATTTGAGCCCCAACACTATGGGCTGATTGGCTATAGGAGACAATTAAACGGGGTGTAAGGAAAGGAAAGGAAAGAAAAGTGTGTGAAAGGGGAGACAAACAAACAAACAAACAAAAAAGGAAAAAAAAGAGGTTTGGTTCTCGATTTCCTTAACTGTGATTAATATGTTTGTCTCGTTACTTAATTGCTTGTTTAAATTACATTTGTTACTTTTCTATTTCTTACCTACTTAATCATTAAATCCTATATTTATTGTATTATTTTTTTGTATGTTTATCATATAGTCCAGAAACGGTTTACAATCATTTTTGAATTTGTCCATATTCTTATCTTTTAACATCTCTGTTAGTTTTGCCATCTGTGCTAGGTCCATTATTTTTGTAATCCAGTCTTGGATTGTAGAGGTTTCTTCTTTCTTCCATTGATGAATGTTTTTGTAATCCAGTCTTGGATTGTAGGGGTTTCTTCTTTCTTCCATTGATGACCATTCTTCATTGATGAACGTATGTTATTCTGGCAGCTGAAATCATATAAATCATGGCTACCCTTTCTCAGTGCCTGGAGGCTGTGGGGGTCTGGATGGGGAACAACAGGCTTCGACTGAACCCTGGTAAGAAGGAGTGGCTGTGGATTGATGGCTCCTGTGGATCCAGGAAGTTATCATCCTTAGTTCTGGATGGGGTTGCACTACCCCATTCAGACCAAGTGCGGAATCTGGGGGTTCTTCTGGATTCACGGCTCCTGCTCGAAGAGCAGGTGGCAGCCGTGGCCAGAACGGCTTTTGCACAGCTTCGTGTTGTGTGCCAGTTACGCCCTTTCCTGGATCAGGATGCCCTCCGTACAGTCACTCATGCCCTGGTCATCTCCCATATAGACTATTGCAATGCGCTCTACATGGGGCTACCCTTGAAGAGTATCCGGAAGCTTCAACTGGTCCAGAATGCGGCTGCTCGCGCAGTTATTGGTGTGCCAAGATCAGCACATGTGACACCTCTGCTGCAACGGCTGCACTGGGTACCTGTGTGCTTCCGGGTCCAATTCAAGGTGTTGGTTATCACCTTTAAAGCCCTACATGGCATGGGACCAGGTTACCTGAGGGACCGTCTCATCCCCATAACGTTGAATCGTCCCACTTGGTCATTTAGAGAGGGCATGCTGCGGATCCCGTCGGTAAGGGAGTTTCACCTGACGGGGTCTAGAAAGCAGGCCTTCTCGATAGTAGCGCCCACCCTTTGGAATATGCTGCCCCTGGAGGTGAGGCAGGCCCCATCGCTCCCGGCCTTCAGAAAGAACTTAAAGACCTGGTTCTGCCGCCTTGCGTGGGAGGGGGGGGAACAGCTCCTCTTGGGGATGGCTGGTGCCATAGAGCCCTTTTAAACATCGACCCATCAAATCTTGGATTTTGTATTTAAATTTTATTCTATTGGAGAGTATTTATATATGCTGTTTTAATTGTTGAATTTTAACTGTCGATTTTTTGTAAACCGCCCAGAGTTCCCTTGCGGGGAGATGGAGCAGTAAATACAAGTCAAATTATAAATAAAATAAAATAAAATAAAATAAAATAAAATAAAATAAAATAAAATAAAATAAAATAAAATAAAATAATAAAATAAAATAAAATAAAATAAAATAAAATAAAATAAAATAAAATAAAATAAAAAATAAAATAAAATAATAAAATAAAATAAAATAAAATAAAATAAAATAAAATAAAATAAAATAAATAAAATAAAAAAATAATAAAATAAATAAAATAAAATAATAAAATAAAAAAATAAAATAATATAATAAAATAAAATAAAATAAAATATAAAATAAAATAAAATAAAATAAATAATAAAATAAAATAAAATAAAATAAAATAAAATAAAATAATAAAATAAAATAAAATAAAATAAAATAAAATAAAATAAAATAAATAAAATAAAATAAAATAAAATAAAATAAAATAAAATAAAATAAAATAAAATAAAATAAAATAAAAAATAAAATAAAATAAAATATAGTAGCAAGTTTCTATGTTTTTTCTCCAGTTCATTGTCCAAGGTAAAGTAAAGGTAAAGGTTCCCCCCGCACATTTGTGCAGTCGTGTCCGACTCTAGGGGCTGGTGCTCATCTCCGTTTCTTAACCGAAGAGCCAGCGTTGTCCGAAGACGCTTCCACGGTCATGTGGCCGGCATGATGTGCGCGGAACGCTGTTACCATCCCACCGAAGTGGTACCTATTAATCTACTTGCATTTGCATGCTTTCAAATTGCTAGGTTGGCAAGAGCTGGGGCGAGTGCAGGAGCTCACTCCGCACGCAGGGCTAGGGATTCGAACCTCCAAACTTGCGATCTACAAGCCTGGCGTCTTACCCGCTGAGCCACCACGCCTCCTTCATTGTCCAAGAAGCCTAGTAAGTATAGTTCTGGTTTAATTTGTATGTCCATTGATAAAATTATTTTTATGGTTTCATGTATTGAGTTCCAAATTTTTTTCACTTTCTTGCACGTCCACCATAGATGGTAAAATGTTCCATTTTCCTTCTTACATTCCCAACATTTACTTGATACAGTTTTATACATTTTTGATAATTTCTCTGGAGTTATATACCAACGGTACATCATTTTGAAAAAATTTTCTTTTAAGTTATAATTTACAATTATACATTATATATATATATATATATATACAATTATAATTTAATTTACTTACAATGTTCTGAAGGGTTTTGGTTGGTTTGTGTGCTACAGTGATGCCGTGTGGATGTAACAGTCTATTAGTATCACTAATATAGTATTACACGGCATCACTGTAGCACACAAACCAACCAAAATCCCTTCAGAACATTGTAAGTAAACCAAAAGACCCAGTAGCCCAAGAAGAAAAAACAGGAGTTATCTACAACATACAGTGTAAGGACTGTAACAGCCACTATGTAGGACAGACTGGCAGAAGACTAGCAGAACGCATCCACGAACACCAACTAGCAGTCAGAAGACATGATGAAAACTCCTTAATCTCACAACACATGGACAGACTTAACCATACTTTCAACTGGGAAACTGTGAGCATATTAGACCAGGCCAAATCCAAAAATGCTAGAGAATTCCTGGAAGCTTGGCACTCAGACAAAGCAGCCATCAACAGACACATAGAGGTTAACAACATTTACATACCATTCATAAGAGACAATACAATAGCCAGAAGATCAGAACATCCCTGGGCCAGCAATCAACAACGGGATATGCATAGATTAACAGCAAGACTAGCAGCAGAGGAGCAATCAAACAACACAATAGACCTTAATCAAGGAACTATTAACTCAGTCAATCACCCAAACAGCACACAACAGCCCAATCAAGGAACTACCAAGGAGAGTACAAGACCCCCACCAACACAGGCAAGACAAGCCAGGGTATATAAACAGACAGCAAGTTCTACTCCCTTTTCGCACTGAAGATGTTGCCTAGCCTGGCAATGAAACGTCTGCATGAAAACAACAAGGCTCAGAGAGCACCAAAGACTCCCCAGTTCAACCCTGAGCTACAAATATTCTCTTTGATTAGTGTAAATAATTTATAATCGTTATTGAGTAATGATATGGGTCTGTAATTTTGGCATAGTGTTTCATCTTGACCCTCTTTTGGAATTAAAGTGATATTGGCTTCTGTCCATGATTTTGGTATTGGATTTCCCTTCATTATCAAATTTGCCAATTCTTTAAATGGGGAGATAATTTGATCAGTGAAACACTTATAGTATCCAGCTGTAAATCCATCTGGACCTGGCGCTTTTCCTGGTTTCATTTTTTTAATAGCGTCTATAATTTCTTGTGTTGATATTGGTTCATTTAAAGTTAATTTCTGATTAGAAGTCATTTTAATGATTTTACGTTTCCTCAAGTAGTCATCAACTTTCTCTATTACAATATCTTGTTTTTCATATATTTTGGGAAAATAGTTATGAAATGCCTTTTGAATTTTTGCATTCTCAGTGATTTCTATATTGTTTTCTCGTATTTTAGAAATAATTTTTTCTTCTCTATTCTTTCTTAATTTATACGCCAGCCATCTGCCTGTTTTATTTGCATACTCAAAGTTGTTTTGTTTGATATATCTCAGTTTTAACTCAATTTCTTTAAGTGTAATCATATTCACCTGTTGTTGTAAAATTTTGATTTGATTGTTTATTTTAGAGTCTGAAGGTTTTTGCTGTAATTCTTTCTCTTTTATTTTAATTTGCTCTAAGATTGTTTGTAATTTCTGCTGTTTTGTTTTTTTGATTTTCCTATTTAAATATATGAGATAACCTCTCATGTATGCTTTGCTGGTGTCCCAGACAGTGCTGGCATCTACTTCGTTATTTAAGTTTATTTTGAAGAATTCTTTTAGTTTTTCTTTGCAGTCCTCTACAAATTCTTCCTTCTTTAAGATATCTTCGTTTAATCTCCATTTATAACTTTTTGGATTTAATTTTAATACCATATTGACTGGATTGTGGTCTGAGAATGTTTTAGGCAAAATATTAACATTTATTATTTTATTAGCTAGATTTAATGAGATCCAGATCATATCTATTCTTGAGAGAGATTTGAATCTACTTGAGTAAAATGTAAAATCTACTGCTTTACCATTTTTGAACCTCCACGCATCTACCAGTGACAGATTATCTATTAATTTGAAAAAGGATTGTGGTAATTTCCCTTGATTTTTTTTAATAGGTTTGTCAGATTTTCTATCTATCTTTGGGTTAATCACCCCATTCCAATCTCCTAGTATAGCCCAGTGACTATGTGAGAAGTCTAGTAATTCATTCGTTAACTCTTTGTAGAATTTATTTTGATTTTCATTTGGTGCATATATACCAACAATTAGTGTCTTAGTGCCTTGTAGTTCTATTTCTATTGCCAAATATCTTCCATCCTGATCAGCTTTTATTAGTTTAGGGTTCAAATATGATTTAACATATATTACTACTCCATTTATTTATTTTCTTATTTGCAGATATAAATTCAGTGCCCAGTTTCTTATTCACTAAATGTTTAATATCATTTTTCTTAATATGAGTTTCTTGAATACAAACTATATCTTGTTTTAATTTACAAAAATAGTGGAAAATTTGTTTTCTCTTTATAGGTGCATTAACTCCATTAACATTCCATGTAATACATTTTAGTTCATGCATTCACTTCTGTTTCTGTAGGGCTTGGTGATTCTTCTCTAGTGTACTCCTTATTATTCCCTACTGAGTTAACTTTACTTTGCTCCATACCATTCCTGTACTTTCTAAGAAATTCTTTAGCTTTTGGGATAGAAGTTAGTTTAAATCTTTCATCTTTGTATGTAAAACTTATTCCCTCTATTCTTTCCCATCTGTATAGTATTTTATTTTTCTTTAATATGTCAGTCAAGAAGGAGTATTCTTTTCTTTTCTTTAGTATTCTTAATGGTATTTCTTTTAGTATTAATATATCTCTGCCTTCTATATTAACACTTTTATCGTAATTTGCTTGTACAATTAACTCCCTAGTTCTTTTTCTGGAGAATTCAATAATTATATCTCTTGGTTTGTTGTAGGTTTTTGCATAATGTGAATTTACTTGGTACAATTTCTCTATCTCATCCTCCAGTCTGTCTTCCTCCCAATTAATTAAGTCTGCAAGTATTTGAACAACTGTTTCTTCTATATCATTTTTTTCCTCTTTTTCTGGCACACCTCTTAGCCTCAGACAAAATTCTTTTTCCTTCAGTTCTAATAAGGCAATTCTATTTGATTCAAAATTCTTATCACGTTCTATGTTGTCTATCCTTTCATTAGTTTTCTTGACTTCAGTTTCTATTTTCTTATCCATATGTTCCAACTTTTGTTCTATGCTTTTTTCTAAGTTTTCTATTCTTTTGTCTAACTTTGTTATATTTTGGGTGATACTTTGTCTTATTTTTGTCGTATACTCTTCAAACAGCCCCTTTAACCAATCTCCTTCTCCCCCCCCAAGCCCAGTTCCAGACCCTCTTCTCACTTGCTTACTTCGAGTATGTTGTTGTTTATTCGTTCAGTCGTTTCCGACTCTTCGTGACTTCATGGACCAGCCCACGCCAGAGCTTTCTGTCGGCCGTCACCATCCCCAGCTCCCCAATGGTTGAGTCCGTCACCTCCAGAATACCATCCATCCATCTTGCCCTTGGTCGGCCCCTCTTGCTTTGGCCTTCCACTTTTCCTAGCATCAGCTTCTTCTCCAGGGTATCCTGTCTTCTCATTATGTGGCCAAAGTACTTCAGTTTTGCCTTTAATATCATTCCCTCAAGTGAGCAGTCTGGCTTGATTTCCTGGAGTATGGACTGGTTTGATCTTCTTGCAGTCCAAGGCACTCTCAGAATTTTCCTCCAACACCACAGTTCAAAAGCATCTATCTTCCTTCGCTCAGCCTTCCTTATGGTCCAGCTCTCGCAGCCATAGGTTACTACAGGGAATACCATTGCTTTAACTATGCGGACCTTTGTTGTCAGTGTGATGTCTCTGCTCTTAACTATTTTATCAAGATTTGCCATTGCTCTCCTCCCAAGAAGTAGACGTCTTCTGATTTCCTGGCTGCAGTCAGCGTCTGCAGTAATCTTTGCGCCTAGAAATACAAAGTCTGTCACTGCCTCCACTTTTTCTCCCTCTATTTGCCAGTTATCAATCAAGCTGGTTGCCATAATCTTCGTTTTTTTGAGGTTTAACTGCAACCCAGCTTTTGCACTTTCTTCTTTCACCTTCGTCATAAGGCTCCTCAACTCCTCCTCGCTTTCAGCCATCAAAGTGGTATCATCTGCATATCTGAGATTGTTAATGTTTCTTCCAGCGATTTTAACTCCAGCCTTGGATTCCTCAAGCCCAGCATGTCGCATGATGTGTTCTGCATACAGGTTGAATAGGTAGGGTGAGAGTATACAACCCTGCCATACTCCTTTCCCAATCTTAAACCAGTCCGTTGTTCCATGCTCTGTTCTTACCGTTGCTACTTGGTCGTTATACAGATTCCTCAGGAGGCAGACAAGATGACTTGGTATCCCCATACCACCAAGAACTTGCCACAATTTGTTATGATCCACACAGTCAAAGGCTTTAGAATAGTCAATAAAACAGAAATAGATGTTTTTCTGAAATTCCCTGGCTTTCTCCATTATCCAGCGGATATTGGCAATTTGGTCTCTAGTTCCTCTGCCTTTTCTAAACCCAGCTTGTACATCTGGCAATTCTCGTTCCATGAATTGCTGGAGTCTACCTTGCAGGATCTTGAGCATTACCTTACTGGCATGTGAAATAAGTGCCACTGTTCGATAGTTTGAACATTCTTGAGTGCTTCCCTTTTTTGGTATGGGGATATAAGTTCATTTTTTCCAATCTGATGACTATTCTTGTGTTTTCCAAATTTGCTGGCATATGGCATGCACCTTGACAGCATCATCTTGCAAGATTTTAAACAGTTCAGCTGGGATACCGTCGTCTCCTGCTGCCTTGTTATTAGCAATGCTTCTTAAGGCCCATTCAACCTCACTCTTCAGGATGTCTGGCTCTAACTCACTGACCACACTGTCAAAGCTATCTCCAGTATTATTATCCTTCCTATACAGATCTTCCGTATATTCTTGCCACCTTTTCTTGATCTCTTCTGCTTCTGTTAGGTCCTTACCATCTTTGTTTTTGATCATACCCATTTTTGCCTGGAATTTACCTCCGATGTTTCTAATTTTCTGGAAGAGGTCTCTTGTCCTTCCTATTCTATTGTCTTCTTCCACTTCCGCACATTGCTTGTTTAAAAATAATTCCTTATCTCTTCTGGCTAACCTCTGGAATTTTGCATTTAATTGGGCATATCTCCCCCTATCACTGTTGCCTTTTGCTTTCCTTCTTTCTTGGGCTACTTCCAGTGTCTCAGCAGACAGCCATCTTGCCTTCTTGGTTTTCTTTTTCTTTGGGACGTTTTTTGTTTCCGCCTCCTGAACAATGTTGCGAACTTCTGTCCATAGTTCTTCTGGGACCCTATCTACTAAATCTAGTCCCTTAAATCTATTCTTCACCTCCACTGCATATTCCTTAGGAATATTAGTGAGCTCATATCTAACTGATCTGTGGGTCTTCCCTATTCTCTTTAGTCTGATTCTAAATTTTGCAATAAGAAGTTCGTATTCTGAACTACAGTCAGCTCCAGGTCTTGTTTTTACCGACTGTATAGATGTCCGCCACCTTTGGCTGCAAAGGATGTAGTCAATCTGATTTCGGTGTCGACCATCTGGTGAAGTCCATGTATAAAGTCGTCTTTTAGGTTGTTGGAAGAGAGTGTTTGTTATGCACAGTGAGTTGTCTTGGCAAAATTCTATCAGCCTATCTCCTGCTTCATTTTGTTCTCCCAGACCATGCTTGCCTGTAATTCCAGGTGTCGTCTGACTACCCACCTTAGCATTCCAGTCTCCTGTAATGAAAATAACATCTCTTTTTGGTGTATTATCGAGTATATATTTCTAAATTATTCCTAGATTTGTTAGACCTTCTAAATATTTGGTGTCTTACAATACTTATACAATATTTTTACAGTGTTTTGCTTGTATTCAGTAGGCAACACAGTTCTTTCTATATGAATAATCACAGAGTTTAGAGTGAGTTTGTAAGTTTGAAGATATGGCCACTCTAAATAATTAAATAATAGGTCCGTTTCTTATCGTTTCATGTGGTAGAAAAGAGCTCAGCAAGCAGACATACCATTACACAGTTTCAGATATCCCTTGCTTTTCTTTCTCTTTCGAGTTAGTTCTTTTTTTCTTTTAGGAGTGAAGGGGCTGCAGTTTTACCTCTGTTTTGGTTGCAGCTGTGGATCCTCGCTAGATTTCTCTCTCCCACTTCCCAGCTGAGTGGCGTGCTGCCTTCATCTGAAGAGTCAGCGTTATTTCACTTTCTCTTTCACTCAGCCGTCCGGAAGCCTTCGGAGCTCAGCGTTTTGGTTTCTCCCTCTCCTGGAGAATTCCTCTTTTATCTCCGCATTGTTTGCAGAGCTTTTAGGAGCCGCGCTGCAAATTTTAGTGCGGAAGTGCACTAAAATTCATCCTGTCGCCATCTTCACCGGAACCGGAACCTCGCGCCAATCCTCAAACTTGATGATCTCACTGTTCAAACCCTCGCTCTTCGTTCTCAGCCTCCAACTCCTGCAGGTGGTTGACCTTGATGAAGCTGTCTCCAGCCTCCGCTATCAGCCATAACACTCCATGTTCAATCCTCCCTCCCTGCAGTTCACACACTAACTCTCTCTCTATTCCTAATGTGAGGATTCATAGTCATGAACCCTGACAGTATATGAAATGGAGGGGGGGATTTAAACGCTAACATTTCCAAAAAATTGAATAGTAAAAGGGAATTCTACAAAGCCTCAGTACTCCGTGGAAACAAAATACATCCTTAACACTAATACTGAACCCAACTCTTTAAAACAGGGGTCCCCAACCTTTTTGGCACCAGGGACTGGTCATGGAAGAAAATTTTTCCATGGACGGGGGGGGGGGGGGGGGCAGGATTTGCAGGTGAGAGCCAATCGTGCGTACCACCACCGCTCATCTGCTGTGTGGCCCACTTCCTAACAGCCCACGGCCCAATAGTGGGCTGCGGCCCACAGGGTGAGGACCCCTGCTTTAAAACAGTAAGATTGTAAACATTTCCATTAAAAGGAATAAAATGGGAAAATGTCCTCCTTGAAATAATATAAGGGGCAAAGTAAAAACCCAGCAGGTGCTATAGCACTAGCTCTCAGCACCGGTAGGTCATCCCCCACCCCCACTCATATCCCAACAACCCAAAAACCCAACAACCTCAAGCACCCCCCTGCCTCCTCGCTCTCACCCACCAGCAGGGAGCCACTTCAACGCCCCCTGGCTTTCCCCCAGGGGAGAGGATCAACCACACACACTACAATCCCCATCTTCCACCCCACAGCCCCCGGATCATCCGTAGGTAGCTTCACAGGGCAATTATAAATACATAAAAATTGTCTGTTTTTATAATCAATAATACTACAATAATCTTAACGCTATTAAACCTAAAAATCAAACAATTATTATTATATCCTTTAAATCTCTAATACAGGGCTTTCCAAAGTGCCGCTGCTGGCGACACACCCATCGGTGGCGGCGGCAACACGCGTGCGCACGGCAACAGCGCGGGGGGGCGCGCGGCAGCGCGCGCGCGCACGGCGGCGGCACAGGGGGCGTGTGGCGGCGCGCGCGCACGCGCACAGTGGCAGCACGGGAGGGGCATGCGGTGGCACGGGGGGCGTGCGGCGGCACGCGCGTGCATGGCGGCCACCGTGCATGCGCGCGCTGCCGCTTCCGGGTGGTGTGGCGACACACCATGCTGTGTGTGGCGACACACTTTTGTGTCGCGACACACAGTTTGGAAAGCTCTGCTCTAATAAATCAAGCAAATTAAACAGATCTTAAAACAATCCCAATATATCTTAATCCAAATCATTAAAAGAAAACAAAACCATCATAACCTCATTATCAATCCAGTTATACATTCTTAAACTTTTACCTGACTTCAAAATAAATTAAGACAGTTACATATCTCCCAATTACGCCCAAGGCATTTTTCTTGTAAAAATCACAAGGCCCAACTTTCCCCCTTAATCCAAACCTCTCAGTAGAAAAACTCCCACATAACATATTTTTTCTTTCCCATAACAATCCTTCAGAAAGACATAACATTTCCCCAGAAAATGAATACTCTTTATAATCTGCTATTCAGACTGTTGTTGAAACCCCTTCAGTTCCAAGATGTAGTCTTCGCCTGGCATAGCTTCAATATTACTGACCACAAAAGCATCTCCCTCTTTGCCAAAATCTTCATCTTCCTCTTTACCATCTTCAGCCAGATAACGTAGTTTAGAAATGATCTCTTCCCCAATATACCATATATTCTGCGGAATAACTTGACTGTACTCTGAGAGGGTCTCCTTAATGGACTGCTTAAGTTCACCACGAAACTCCCAAGAAAATCGCTTTAAAATCTTCCATTTTCAGGCAGTAGATTATGGTGCCCCTTAGCTGCTTAACTCACAGTAAATAGGAGTTAATAAGTTGATACAAAGATTCTGCATAAAATTGAATCAATACTAACAAGCAGATCTCAAGGAAAGTGGACAGAAAACTAAGAATTAAAAATGAGAAATCCAATGTATAGGAAAATATTCAATCCTTCAAATTCAGTACAAAAATATTAACAGGAAGGCATTATTTACTCTCAATCCTCTTAATCCTTGAACGGGAAAGCAAGCCAAAACTTAAAAAGATTTTTAAAAGTCATCCAGAAATAACAATAAGAACCAAGAGAATCCATTTCTTCTTACTGTAGAAAGCCTCTCTTAGGGTTCAAAACTTAAAAATATAAATTGAGTGTTTTAGAAATGAGAAGGCAGGACTTACTGTCCCTTTAAAGAGCTTGCAGCAAGGCTATAACTCGCCATCCAGAGGACAAATGAGTCGATTCCAAGCTTTTTCCTTAATCCGGAAAAAACTCTGGGCTACAGGAGAGACCAGCCTGAGCCCCCCAAAAATGCCACGAAGCCAGTTCTGCCCACGGATCTTGCAGACACAGCTGCTCAGTCTGCCATATTCTCACCAGAAGTCTACTGTGCCCCATTCTTAAGAGGCCATCCTTGGATCCAACCATGTTTGAAAACGTTCATTCAGTCTGCAACCTCCCTTTTCAGGGAAGGTTGTTGAGAGGATGGTTGGCACTCACCTTCAGAGGACCCTGGATGAAGTGGACCTTTTCAGTTTGGGTTCAGGTCCAGGGACAGTACTGAGGCACCATTGGCCACACTTGTCCATGACCTTTCTAGGGCTCGGGATGGGTCGTGCCACTGTCCTAGCTGTCCTGGTTCTCTCAGCAGCTTTCGATACCATTGGCCATGGTATTATTCTCGGCCAGCTTAGGGGGTTGGGAATGGGAGGCACTGTCTTTCAGTCATTCTCCTTTCAGCATTACCACTTCCAGTTGGTGTTGGTTGGGGGAACGGTTGAGCCCTTAGCCCCTGCAGTGAGGGGTGCCTCAGGTCCCTCATCCCTCCATTTAACACCTACATTAAACACTGTAAGAGGCCATTTGATGTCAAGGGATGTGGTATCATAAGGATGCCAATTGTTGAAATATATTATTTGAAAGGGTAAAGTCACATGGGAGAGGCCCTGCAAGGTATAAAAAATGTTCAGGCTCCAATGGTTTTTTGGAACAGATACAAACTGACATAATGGTCCGAGTCTGAGAATAAGGTGATCCAGATAGAAAGAATATAAAAAGGAGGTTTTTCTCTCCAAGCTAGGCTTTCCAGTTTTTCCAGTGTTGCAATTGGGTACTGCCTTTTCCAGCATTATTTAGCCTTCCTTGGTCAGCCTTCCAAGCCAGCCGGCCTCTGTAAGCTCAGCTCTCTATTGCTACTATTCTCCAGCTTTCTCTCAGACATGCTTGTGTTTTGCTGTCTGGTTAGCACTCTGTTTGTGCAGGCTATTTTGTAAATCTATGAGAACAACCTCTTCCAGGGCTCTGGAAGAAGAAAGCTGTTTATATTCCCTGTTTTGAATAAAAGCAACAACATTGAACTTTCCTAAATACCTGGCATCATCACTGGCCTAAATCGCTTCTAAACTCTGCACATGCTCAAGAACTACACAACACGACCACCACTTGGACCCTAATGTGTAGTAAATGGTGAACAACAGGCTTCAACTGAACTCCGTTAAGACAAATTGGCTGTGGATGAGGGGCTCCTCTGTATCTGGGAGTCTACCGTGATTAGTCCTTGATAGGGTTGCACTGCCATAGACAGACCCTAGGGAAGTGCAATTTGGGTTCCTCCTGGACTTACCACGCCTGCTCGAGGAGCAGGTGGCAGTCGTGGCAAGGCGGGTCTTTTCTCAACTTTGTGTTGTCTGCCAGTTGCTCCCTTTCCTGGATCTGGAAGCCCTTCTCTCGATCACTTATGCCCTGGACATCTCCTGTATGGACTACTGCAGTGCACTCTTCATGGGGCTACACTTGAATAGTATCTGAAAGCTGTAGCTGGTGCAGAATGTGGTGGTGCGGGTAGTTATGGATGCCTGTAAGGCTGCGCATGTAACACCTTGGCTGCATGAGCTGCATTGGCTGCCGGTGTGTTTCCAGGTCCAATTCAAGGTGTTGGTTATGACCTTTAAAGCCCCTCATGGCATGGGCCTGTGTTACCTGAGGAACTGTCTTGTCCCAATCACATCAACCCCTTCCAACCAGTCCGGCAGGAAGGGGATATTAAAGGTCCTGTCAGGTAAAGAATTTTGACTAGTGGGGTCGAGGAGGAGAGCCTTTTATGCCTTTGCCCCCACCCTGTGGAACATTTGCCCCCTGAGGTGAGGTTGGTCCTCACTCTTCTGGCCTTCAGACTGGGCTGTTCCAACTAGCTTGGGGATCCAAGAGTGATAGGCAGCCCTGGTGGTGATTGGTGGTTAGAAGAGGCTCTCTCTGCCTTTTCCCTTTCCTCTTTTATCTTTTGTATTTTCTATCTTTTGTATTTCTTGTATTTTTGTAATGGTTTTTTAATAACTTTTCTATTTGTAATTTGCCGAGAGTCACTTTTATAGTGAGATGGGTCTATAGATTAAATAAATAACTAAATAATTAAATAATAAAAGGAACAAAATGGGAACATCTCCTCCTTGAAATAATATAGACATCTTTAATGCCAGGCTTTTCTCCATGCAGGGCCCTGGGCCCTGATGGGGACAACAAGAACACCTAAAAAACGAAAGAGTGGGTCATTGTTGTTGGTAACAGGTATATTGTGACCAATCATGCACTTGATAACCAATTGTTTAATGGACAAGCTCCTCCTTCATATCATCATTTTTTAGAAATGTTATCACATTCTAAACATGCCTCAAAGATAAATATATATGTGGCCTATCCGTACATCAGTTAGAGATTCTTGTTTCTTATTATATTTTCTCTACAATTCAGACTGGGCCTCAGTAGGATAATGTAGCATTTGGGGAAAAAGATACAAGCCAAGAGACCAGCTCCAGAAGCCAAAATGGAGAAGATCTCCACGGCCACCATGGACTTCCCTTTGGTGCTCAGGTAGGTGGGGAGGAAGGTGATCCAAACACTGCAAAAGACCAGCATGCTAAAAGTAATGAACTTGGCTTCATTAAAGCTGCTGGGCAATTTCCTAGCCAGAAAGGCCACTGTGAAACTGACAAGGGCCAGGAAACCAAGGTAGGCAAGGACAGTGTAGAACATTGAAGCTGAGCCTTCCTTACATTCCAAGATGGTCTCTCCTACCAAGGAGTGGAAGTCCAAGTTAAGAAATGGGGGAGAGGTTATCAGCCAGGTGGCACAAAGAACTGCTTGGACCAGGGGACAGACTAAGACAATGGAATTGGTCAGTGGTTTTCCTAAGAATTTCCTTGTCTTGTTCCCTGGCTTGGTGGCCATGAACGCCATAACCACCATGACAGTTTTTGCCAACACAGAGGAAACGGCAAGGGAAAAGAAAATGGCAAAGGCAGTTTGTCGGAAGATACAGATGAGCTTCCTGGGTCGACCGATGAAGAGGAAGGAGCAGAGGAAGCAGAGCAGGAGGGAGACCAGAAGGATGTAGGTGAGATCTCGGTTGTTGGCCTTGACGATTGGTGTGTCGCGATGCTTAAGAATAATTGCCAGGACTGCCAATGTGATCACAGAGAGAAAAAGAGCTAGAGAAGCTAAAGCATATCCCAGGGTCTCTTGAAAGGAAAGGAAGTGGATCTTCTTGGCAATGCAGTGGTCATTTTCTTTGTTGGGGTATTGGTCCTCTGGGCAGGGGTCACAGTGGGCTGCATCTGAAATCAAGAATCATTGTCTACATTTTCCAGGTGTATATGCAGTGCACAAGGTCTTTCCCCCTCTAAGTATCTAAGGAGTGGTATGGATGTTCCCTTTCTGCAATGGCCAACTCAAAAAGGAAGTGATGCAATGACCACCTGGACAGCTTATGGTGCCCAGGAAAAGTAAACTCATCCTTTGTTCAGGATGAAGCTGGGGATGAGTTAGTGTGAGACAGGGATCTGTTGAACTCCAACTGGCTTGGTAATTCTGATGTTTTGCCTTTTGCTGTGAGAAAATTTGGGACTTGGCTATTTCACTTGATACTGGAACCCCAAGGATATATAGAGATCTTTCTTCCAGGAATTCTGCTATTTGCTCTTTGGGTAAGCTGTCTATTTGTGTGTCCTGAGAAGAGTATAACGTGTGATTGGCACAAATATTTTGTGTCTATTTTATTTTATTTTATTGTAAACTGCCCAGAGCCTACTGCGGTAGAGATGGACGGTGACAAATTTGATGAATAATAATAATAATAATAATAATAATAATAATAATAATAAATATCATCATCATTGGCGATCACTCGTAGCCGAGTAAGATTGTCTTCCAAAGGTAAAATTTTAACGGTGGATCTGTAAGTGGCTATAAAGGCCAATTCTGGATCCGCACAACCTCCCACAATGAGGGCATAGGTTTCCGGGTGGGAGACGGTCATGATGAGGGTTTGCCTGACGTGCCTTCCTTTTAGCTCTTTTCTCATTTTCGTCCTGTACTCGTGCTTCTTCAAAGTCCATAGCGCCATTAATAAAGGATGACCTCCAATTGAAACGCTCATGAGTTAGGGCTTCCCAGTTCTCAATGCTGATATTACATTTTTTTAAATTAGCTTTGAGAGTATCTTTGAATCTCTTTTGCTGTCCACCAATATTCCGTTTTCCATTCTTAAGTTGGGAGTAAAGTAGCTGCTTTGGAAGACGATGGTCAGGCATTCGAACAACATGACCGGTCCAGCGAAGTTGATGTTGGATGATCATTGTTTCAATGCTGGTGGTTTTCGCTTCTTCTAATACGCTAACATTAGTCCGCCTATCTTCCCAAGTAATTTGCAGAATTTTTCGGACGCAGCGTTGATGGAATCTTTCAAGAAGTTGGAGGTGGCGTTTGTAGGAGGTCCATGTTTCACAGGCGTACAGAAGGGTTGGTAGTACAATGGCTTTGTAAACAAGCATTTTGGTCTCCCTGCGAATGTCCTGATCCTCAAACACTCTACGCTTCATTCGGGAGAAAGCTACACTCGCAGAGCTCAGGTGATGCTGAATTTCAGCGTCGATGTCGGCTTTTGTAGATAGATGGCTGCCGAGATAAGAAAAGTGGTCGACATTTTCAAGTGACACACCTTTAACCTGGATTGATCGCACTGCAGAGGGATTGGTTCGAACTTGCTGGTAAAGCACTTTGGTTTTTTTAATGTTAATCGAGAGGCCGAGCTTTTCATATGCTTCTGCAAAGATGTTTAGGATAGTTTGAAGATCTTCCTTGGAGTGTGCACAGACTACGTTATCATCAGCATATTGAAGTTCTATAACAGAAGTTGCAATTACCTTATTTTTTGCTTTCAGCCTACTAAGATTAAAAAGCTTTCCATCTGTTCGATATATAATTTCTACACCAGTAGGAAGTTTCTCTTCAACAAGGTGTATAATCATAGCGATGAAGATAGCGAATAAGGTTGGAGCAATAACACATCCCTGTTTAACGCCGGATTCCACTTTAAATGGATCGCTTTGAGAGCCATTGTTATTCAGGATTGTTGCCATCATGTCGTCATGGAGTAGCCACAAGATGTTCACAAATTTATCAGGGCATCTGATTTTCAGAAGGATGTTCCAGAGAACAGTACGATTTACAGTATCAAAAGCTTTAGTCAGATCAATAAACGCCATGTACAGAGGGCGGTTTTGCTCCTTGCATTTTTCTTGAAGCTGTCGTGCAGTGAAGATCATATCCACTGTTCCCCTGGAAGGGCGGAAGCCATTTTGCATTTCAGGGAGGATGTCTTCTGATACAGATAGGAGACGGTTTGCAATGATCTTTGCCAGGATTTTGCCTGCTGTGGCTAGAAGGGAGATGCCTCGATAGTTTCCACAGTCTGTTCTATCACCCTTTTTAAAGAGAGTGATAATTATGGCATCCCTAAAGTCTGCTGGAATCTCCTCCCTCATCCAGATTTTTTCGATGAGCTTATGAAGTTGTTGTGTAAGTTCAGGCCCGCCTTCTTTAAAGACTTCGGCAGGAATCCCATCAGGTCCACTAGCTTTGTTATTTTTCATTTGTTTAGTGGCTTTACTGACTTCCTCCAAACTATGGGGTACTGCAAGCTCATCTCTTATTTGTTTTTGCAGGATTTGCAAGAAGACTTCATCAGCCACAGTAGAGTGACGATTAAGGAGATTGTAGTAATGCTCTTTCCAGCGCAGTGCAATAGACTCTTTGTCCTTTAGAAGTTTAGCACCATCTACTGAGCATAAGGGATTTGTACCATGGTTTGTTGGTCCATAGATGGCCTTTATGGCATTAAAAAAGCCCCGTGCTTTTTTATAAATAATATTTTTTTTAAATAATATTTTTTAATAATATTATTTTTAAATAATAATTATTTTTAAAAAATAATTTTTTTATAAATAATATAGAACCTGCCCGTTCCTGCCCTGAAACTGCTTTCAACTACATTAAATTGTATGAGAACAGGACTGGCAGTCCTCATTCCTCAGGAGTGGGGAAAGTCAGACTGTGGGAACGGGATCGTTTAGATCCATGCACCGAACCTTTTCTCTGAAAAGTAAGAATACTTTGATGCGTCTCAAATCTATCAGAATGAAAGACAAAACTTCATATTCTGATCAATTGAATGGCTTCCTTGATCCTGGAAGATCTGCAATGAAAGGGGCTCCCCAGGTTTGCCCTACCTGTCTGGTTAGAAACGGTTCCTTCTTGACAAGGGTCACATTGGTAGCAGCAAACCTGCTGACCCTCTGGAACACTTCTCCTCTGCCCTGCATGGCACCTCTTCCTGCCACACCTGGCAAAGGGCACCTTCTAAAAGGGAAAAGAGAAATGCTTGAGATGGCCTAAGCAATGGACATTCATCATTTATTTATTTATTTATTCATTGATTCATTCAATTTTATCCCCCCTTAATTATTTTTATAAATAACTCACAGCGGTGAACATACCTAATACTCCTTCCTCCTCCTATTTTCCCCACAACAACAACCCTGTGAGGTGAGTTGGGCTGAGAGAGAGTGACTGGCCCAAGGTCACCCAGCCGGCTTTCATGCCTAAGGTGGGACTAGAACTCACAGTCTCCTGTGTTCTAGCCCACCACCTTAATGTTCTGGACTTTGACCACCAGAACTCTTTAGTAAAATAGTTTTATTCATGAAAACTATTTACAATTGTAGTCCAATAATCTCATTAGAATACTGGATCAATTGTTGCACAACTAAGCAATAGTACAACTAAGTTCAGCTACAAGTGTCAAGTTCTGAACAGCTGGGCAGGAGAACTGAGATATACTTGGATCCTGCTGAATTCAGCATGGCTAGGCTGGAGTCTTAAAAACTCTAGAATGGAGCTTCAGGATAAACTGGCTGGGTTCTCAGGAACTCTGGACTGGAGCTGCAGAATAAGCTAGACTGGATTCTTAGGAGCTCTGGACTGGAACTGTAGGATAAACTGGACTGGATTCTCAGGAGCTCTGGACTGGAACTGCAGGATAAGCTGGGCTGGTTTATCCAGAACTATGGACTGGAACTGCAGGTTTCACTTGACTGGATTCTCTGGGATTCTTGGGATAGAATGCAGGATACACTAGACTGGATTCTCTGGGATTCTTGGACTGGATTCTCTGGGATTCAGGACTGGAAATGCAGGACACACTGGTTGGACTCTCTAAAACCCCGGCCTGGAATCCCAGGGCACACTGAGCACCAGAACTCTTTGGTAAAATAGTTTTATTAATGAAAACTATTTATTTTGGGGTTTGTATAATACCCAGAATTTACAGAGAGGTTAATTATACAGGAGAGGCTATAGTTAAATAGGTGAGAGTTTATATATTCTGCAAGTCATCCAATTAGCAGCCATTGTAGAAGGTATGATGTGACTCATATTAGAACTGAGAACTGAGATATACTTAGATCCTGCTGAATTTAGCATGGCTAGGCCAGAGTCTTAAAAACTCTAGACTGGAGCTTCAGGATAAGCTGGCTGGGTTCTCAGGAACTCTGGACTGGAACTGCAGGATAAGCTGGGCTGGTTTATCCAGAACTATGGACTGGAACTGCAGGTTTAACTGGACTGGATTGTCTGGGATTCTTGGGATAGAATGCATGATACGCTGGACTGGATTCTCTGGGATTCTTGGAGTGGATTCTCAGGAACTCTAGAATGAGACTGCATGTTTCACAGGACTGGATTCTCTGGGATTCAGGACTGAAAATGCAGGACACACTGGCTGGACTCTCCAGGACCCTGGGCTGGAATCCCAGGGCACACTGAGCTGGATACCTGGAACACTGGGAGGCAATGCCAACTGAGCTGGTTCCTCTGGAATGCAGAACTGGAAATACAATTCAGGCTGATCTGATTCCTCTGGAATGCAGGGCTGGAAATGCAATTCAGGCTGATGTCGATGAAGGTTCTCAGTCTGAAGAAGCTTCTTGGATAAGGAGCGAAACGTTTCCACTGAGATAATAGAAATCCAGTTGACATGATTCAAGCTACAGACAATTCAGGCTGATCTGATTCCTCTGGAATGCAGAGCTGGAAATACCGTGCAGGCTGGGTTGGTTTATCTGGAATACAGGACTGGAAATGTGTCAGAGTACACAGGACGGGGTACGTTGGGCTAGGCCACCTCCCAAAGACCGAACGGGGCGACCCAAAATTGGCATGACAAACCATACCAGGTTGAGTAAGGAATTACCTGTGTTGGCCAGGTAATGCTCTGGAGGCTGCGAAGCCACAAGTGCCAGCTGACAATCACCCGACTGGGTCGAAGCCTCTCTGCTAGACTTCTCTGATGATTCCAGCTGAGCTTCTTCCGAAGTAACTGTATGGTGAGTAGAAAGGTTGTCCCTGGCGACTGGTTGCTTGCTCCTGCCCTTTTTTATCCTGCTCTTGGCCCACCTTCTCTCTTCAGGAGCCAATTGGAGCTCCCGCTACTGGGCACACCTTTCTGCCCGTCTTTGTTTTGCACTGATTGGCATTGAACAAGGAAGTGAGTCTGCAGCACCAATCAACCATTCAGGATTCTCCCGCACTGTCAGGTCATCTCCAGTTTCGTTTCTTCACACCCTCTTTTATCCTGCTCTTGGCCCGCCTTCTTCTTCTTCCTCTAACATAAAGCAGAAACAGCTTTTGGGGGAATTCCTGACCCACCAATGGATGCTGGGGATAGGAACTGGGACTTCTGCATGCAAAGCAAGTCGTGTGACATTCAGCTGCAGCCTTTCTAGAACAAAGAATTATGAGGGGTCCTATTGAATAGGAACTGACCATGGAGTTCACTGTTGCCTGCTCTAATTGCACCCTGTATTTCAAGCAGGAGTTTTTCCCAATCCCAACCCTGCTTGGACATTCCATAAATCAAACCTGAATGTGGCAGCCACCGCTTCTTTACTTTTTGTTGCCGGGCTCTTCACGCTGCCAGCACCAGCTTTACTCTTACCCCCAGTGGCAGTTTGCAGGCAATTAGCCAGGCGACGGCACTTTTTCCTGCATATGAAACACAACCCTTGCTTTGCTCGGCGTTCCTTTTCCTTGCCCCATGATTTACTCGCTGGTCTTTTCAATGTGGTTCTAAGCGTTGATTTCCCCACTGCTTGAGTCTGGGGCTTCTGCCTCCTCTTGAGGTGTAATCTCGTATCTTCCGCCTCCCCAGCCAGGCAGATCCACTCCAACAGCGTCTGAGGATTTCCTCGAGCTAGGGACCACTCCTGAATCTCCTGTTGCAGTCTTTCTTGGAAGTATTCAACCTTCAAAGCTTCTGGCAAGTCCACTAGTTTCCCAGCCAAGCTCCTAAATTTCATGGTGCACTCAGATATTTATCTGGACCCCTGCTGGACCTCTGGCGCCGAAAATCTTGGGTGGTCACGTTTCCGCATTGTGACCCATAAATCGGAGGCCACTTCCATGCTCTGTTCTACATCCCGGTACCTCGATCAGTTATCCTCCTCCTCCTGCCCGGGGGAACAGCGTCTCTCGCTTAGGGGTCAGAAAATCCATTATCCTCACACACATCCCGACTCTGAAGGACCCTGTATAAACCTGAGTCCCTGCTCCCTCCAGCAATTTGGCTGCCAGGAGAGAGGCCTCTACTATCTCTGTATCTTCCTGCTGGTCTTCAACAGTCGACATATTGTCACCATGTAAGACGGCAAAACTGAGTTTGCTCTTTCTGTGATGACTCACTCCTTTGATATTAACTTAGAAACATTTAGCACAAGCCACGATAGGATATGAAAAAGTTTAGGCTGTGTTCTGGCAGTTTTGGTTCCTAACGTTCCGCCAGTCGCTGCGGCTGGTGTGTTCAGTGGACAGGAGCACAGCTAGAAGATTCTCTCTGTGCCCAAGTGGAGGGTGTCCAATCACCCAATCAAATTCCAATCACCACCCACGACAGAAAAGAGGCATCATCAAAACACCAGTGGATCATGCAAATCAGAACTGTGAAGCTCAATTTCTCAATTCTGAACTCCACCATTTGGATTGGTCCCTACAGGTGAATGGCTACTCCAAGAATGAAATCAGGAGAGCTATCAAACTGAAAAAACAGCACTCAACTGAAGAAAAACAGCCTCCCACAAGGAAAATATTTCTGCCCTACATGAAAGGAGTCACGGACCACATGGAAAAACTAACAAAAAAGCATAACCCCCAAACAGTCTTAAAACCCACCAGAAAAATACAACAAATGTTAAAATCAGCAAAAGACAAAAGGGACCCCCTCACCACTGCAGGAGTTTACAGCATACCATGCAGCGGTGGACAAGTATACATTGGGACCACAAAACACAGCATCCACACCAGGATGAAAGAACATGAAAGACACTGCAGACTACAGCAACCTGAAAAATCTGCAAAAGCTTAACATGTTCTCAAACAAACTGGTCACCAAATTTTATTTTAAAACACAGAAATACTGGACAACACCAACAGCCACTATGTTAGACTATACAGGGAAGCCACTGAAATACATAAACACCAACACAGTTTCAATAAAAAAGAAGAAATCTTAAAGATCAGCAAAACCTGGCTACCAGTCCTGAAAAACACAGCTTGCTAAAGGTCAATGAACTCTACTCAATCACAGAAATATGCAAACAACTCACACAATAGATGTGCTAATCCCACACATGACAGCACCACACCCCCTAATCACCACAATAAAAGCTCTCCTAATCTCTTGTAAATGACCCACAGAAGACACACACCCTTTTAAGAGATATAAACACCAGCAGGAAGACACACCCTCCACTTGGGCACAGAGAGAATCTTCTAGCTGTGCTCCTGTCCTCTGAAGATGCCAGCCACAGTGACTGGCGAAATGTTAGGAACCAAAACTGACAGAACACGGCCACACAGCCCGGAACACCCACAACAACCATCAGACTTATTTTGGCTATCTAAACCCTTGAAGAAGTCTGTGTGACAGGATACAGAAGAATTGAAGAGTAATCAAATCCTATGACAATCTTTGATTGAATTAAATATTAAGACTGTTAGAGGTTAAAGGAAATAATATAAAGTTGTATAGTCTAAGGCTTTCACGGCTGGAATCCGATGGTTGTTGTGGGGAATTAGGAACCAGAACTGCCAGAACACGGCCACACAGCCCGGAAAACCCACAACAACCATCAATATAAAGTTGGTCTATTTGATCAAGGTTAAAATAAGACATTTTATTTTCAAAGCTCTGGCAACCCTTTATGGACTTTTTGCTGACAGCAAGATTGAAAAGTTGATGTTTTATGGATTTACTTATAGATAAGGAATGAGATATGGGGTGAAGAGATATCAGTTTGTAACCTTATACGGGGTGAAGAGTTACTAAAATTGTTTATACTTGTTTTGATGATTTATACTTCTTCTGTTTATACCTGTTAAAACTTGTTGTTTATAATGTTAAATAATAATAAAGTTTATACTTGTGATCAATTTAGAATCAGACTAAAGAGTATAGGGAAGACCCACAGATCAGTTAGATATAAGCTCATTAATATTCCTAATGAATATGCAGTGGAGGTGAAGAATAGATATAAGGGACTAGATTTAATGGATGGGGACCCGGAAGAACTATGGACAGAAGTTTCCAACATTGTTCAGGAGGTGGCAACAAAAAACGTCCCAAAGAAAAAGAAAAGCATGAAGGCAAGATGGCTGTCTGCTGAGACACTGGAAGTAGCCCAGGAAAGAAGGAAAGAAAAAGGCAACACTGACAGGGTGAGAGATGCCCAATTAAATGCAAAATTCCAGAGGTTAGCCAGAAGAGATAAGGAATTATTTTTAAACAACCAATGTGTGGAAGTGGAAGAAGACAATAGAATAGAAAGATAAAGACAATAGAATAGGAAGGACAAGAGACCTCTTCCAGAAAATTAGAAACATTGGAGGTAAATTCCAGGCAAAAATGGGTATGATCAAAAACAAAGATGTCAACGACCTAACAGAAGCAGAAGAAATCAAGAAAAGGTGGCAAGAATATACAGAAGATCTGTATAGGAAGGATAATAATATTGGAGATAGCTTTGACGGTGTGGTCAGTGAGTTAGAGCCAGACATCCTGAAGAGTGAGGTTGAATGGGCTTTAAGAAGCATTGCTAATAACAAGGCAGCAGGAGACGACCATATCCCAGCTGACCTGTTCAAAATCTTGCAAGATGATGCTGTCAAGGTGATGCATGCCATATGCCAGCAAATTTGGAAAACACAAGAATGGCCATCAGATTGGAAAAAATCAACTTATATCCCCATACCAAAAAAGGGAAACACTAGAGAATGTTTAAACTACCCAACAGTGGCACTTATTTCACATGCCAGTAAGGTAATGCTCAAGATCCTGCAAGGTAGACTCCAGCAATTCATGGAGTGAAAATTACTAGATGTACAAGCTGGGTTTAGAAAAGGCAGAGGAACTAGAGACCAAATTGCCAATATCCGCTGGATAATGGAGAAAGCCAGGGAGTTTCAGAAAAACATCTATTTCTGTTTTATTGACTATTCTAAAGCTTTTGACTGTGTGGATCATAACAAATTGTGGCAAGTTCTTGGTGGTATGGGGATACCAAGTCATCTAGTCTGCCTCCTGAGGAATCTGTATAACGACCAAGTAGGAACGGTAACTACAGAACACGAAACAATGGACTGGTTCAAGATTGGGAAGGGAGTACGGCAGTATTTTACACTCTCACCCTACGTATTCAACATGTATGCAGAAGAAATCATGCGACGTGCTGGGCTTGATTCAGTTATTTATTTATTTATTTATTTATTTATTTATTTATTTATTTATTTATTTATTTATTTATTAAATTTCTATGACAGCCCATCTCCCCCTCAAGGATATGCAAATTATACCCCTTTGATGGCTGAAAGTGAGGAGGAACTTTGGAGCTTTATGATGAAGGTGAAACAAGAAAGTGCAAAAGCTGGGTTGCAGTTAAAACTTAAAAAAACCAAGATTATGGCAACCAGGTTGATTGATAACTGGCAAATAGAGGGAGAAAAGGTGGAAGCAGAGACAGACTTTGTATTTCTAGGCACAAAGATTACTGTAGACGCTGACTGCAGCGAGGAAATCAGAAGACATCTACTTCTTGGGAGGAGAGCTTTTATCGAGAACTCTCGATAAAAGAGTTAAGAGTGGAGACATCACACTGACAGCAAATGTCTGCATAGTTAAAGCAATGATATTCCCCGTAGTAACCTATGGCTGCAAGAGCTGGACCATAAGGAAGGCTGAGCAAAGGTGTTGGAGGAAAATTCCGAGAGTTCCTTGGACTGCAAGAAGATCAAACCGGTCCATACTCCAGGAAATCAAGCCAGACTGCTCACTTGAGGGAATGATATTAAAGGCAAAATTGAAGTACTTTGGCCACATAAAGGGAAGACAGGATACCCTGGAGAAGATGCTGATGCTAGGGAAAGTGGAAGGGAAAAGGAAGAGGGGCCGACCAAGGGCAAGATGGATGGATGATATTCTGGAGGTGACAGACTCGACTTTGGGGGCACTTGGGGGGGCAAGGCCGACAGGAAGCTCTGGTGTGGACTGGTCTATGAAGTCACGAAGAGTCAGAAGCGACTGAATTAATAAAAAATAACACAAAACCTTATAGGGGGTAAAGAGTTAACTAAACTTGTTTATACTTTTTGTGATGAAGGTTGAAGGTCACTTCTTTATATATTCATTTTCTTTTTTTTTCATATATTTTCCTTTCTTTTCTTTTCCTTCTTTTTTTTCTTGCACCTTTTCTTGTTTTTTTTTTATTCTCTTCTTTCTCTAAGTTTACTTTGTATTAGTTTTTACTATTGTAATCAAAATTCTTAATAAAAATATATTTAAAAAAGAAAAGAAAAGCTCCCAAGGAATTCAGACCAGTGGCCTTCCAGCCAACCAGTTGATGCTGGAGATTGGATCTTGGAGCTGGTCATGCAAAACAAGGTCTGTGCCACTGAGCCACAGCCTTTCCAAAAGAAGGGATCATAATGTTCAAAACAAACAGCAATGGTTCCTGCAGTACAGTGTTGCCTGCTCTAAGGGCATCCTGGATTTCCAGCAGGAGTTCTTCCTAATCCCAACCCTTCTTGGAGATGCCATATTGCAGACCTCAAATGTGTTACATACAAAGCAGGTCTTTCGCGACATGGCTGTCATCTTTTCTGATCTGACAGACCTTTTCTGAGTTAGAAGGACTTTCTGCATCCCCAGGAGAGAATCAATCTCTCGCTGAATTGAGAACATTGCCTTCCAGCCCAGATGATTGCATTTGAGTAAATGGTGAAATCCTGGCCTGGGGAAGCCACAAGATCCATTTGGCCAACATTCCTGGGGACAAAAGATGGACTGGGGAGGAAAACACAGGCTTGAGGAGGCCTAAGCAATGAAGATGCATCCTTTATTCATTTCCACAATTCCATTTCCATCTTCAGAATGTCTTCTGAAGAACTGGTTCACCATAGTCTAAATGTCACCAGAACTGCATCCTGCGGGATTTACATCAGTGGCATTCCTGACTTACCAACGGATGCCAGGGATTGCAACTGGGACCTCGTAAGAATCCAATTGTACAGGAATGGTCCATGGAGTTCAATGTTGCTTGCTCTAAGTGCACCCTGGGTTTCCAGCAGGAGTTTTTCCCAATCCCAACCCTTCTCAGACATGCCACATTGCAGACCTCAAATGTGTTACATGCAAAGCAAGTCTTTCACCTTTTTTTTCCAGTGAGAAGGAAATTTTGTATCCCCAGGAGAGAATAAATGTCTCCCTGGATTCATTACATTTCCTTCCAGCCCACCTTTGTGGCCCAGATGATTTCATCCGAGTTAATGGTGAAATCCTGGCCTCGGGGAGCCCCAGGATCTATTTGCCCAACTTTCACGGGAACAAAAGATTGATTGGGGAAGAAAACCCAGTTGAGAAGATCAAAACGAGCAGATCCCAGTCTGTTTTCCGAGAACAAGACTTCATTTCCAGCACTGTTGTTGAACCGGACATTCTTCAAATGGGCAAGAAGCTGAAAGAAAAGAGACCCTGAGGAATTGAAGTAACTGCCTGAAAATCACAAATGAGACATCACGGCTTCTATCATCCTGTACTGAACATCCACTTAGGAGATAATTGCATGTCTGTAAACCTAGAGATGTTAGCTTGGTGAATATCTGAGTGATCAGGAGCAGCACCAAATTGTAAGAATTTATCACAGAGCACAGGAAATGTATGGCAACACTGCAAAAAGAGTCCCTCTACCTTTGGCCATTTCTATCATGGCTTCTTCAACTCCAGGTGTAGAAGAATGAAGCCTTCATAGAAAGAGTTGAATGCCACACTCCAAATGTCATTGTTTGGTTGTGCTCTTGTAATTTTTAAATGTTAATCTTGGGCCAAGGTGTTATAAATGGCAAATGCATTTTTAGGAAAGAACAGCCTGAGGAATTTCAGACCAGGAGCCCATTAGGACCACATTTACATTCAGGTCCTGCTATGTGTGCTGAGGTTGAGAGAGGCTGATTTCACACAACAAACTCAAAAGTACATCTGAACAAATGGGCTGGACTTTCACTGTATGTTAAGTCCTTGAGAAACACACCAAGCTTTTCCTCGTCCTCCCCTTGTTAATTAAAACATTACATTTAATTCATTTTCATCTGTTTTGAGATGCAGTTATATGGGTACCATGCAATATGTAATAAATTAATCAAGAAACATACATGGGAAGCTTGTTCTCTAAAGAGCCGCAGAGATTACCTGCCACGACTGGACATTGGAGATGCTCTTTCCAAGCCTCGTCACGTCTGGTTGTGCTCCTGATTCATACATTGTATGTAATGCATGTGCCACAGAATAAATGGAATTGTAGATGCTGTAACTTTCACCCGTAATGCTCATTTGGAAAACGAAATATGGTACTTTTTGTAATTTCTCCTTTCCTGTGCATGGTTTCCCCCTGTTTGGAGGGATTTCACCTGATTTCAGGAACTGGCACTGAAAGACCCTTTCCCACCAGGGAGAGAGAAAGGGGTCTCCTTGGGGATTCAAGGGGTCTAAAGACAGGACGAAATTGCTGAATTCTGAGACATCACCAGTGTGATCCCTGAAATGCAAAGCACCATGGAAGGTATTTAGAGATTCCACAGATCCTTGAGTTGCTATCATGCTAACTTCCCAATGAGAAGTCAGGATCCAGACCTTCTCCAATGAAGTCTTACTCTGCTGTTTATAAAGAACCAGAGCCATGTATACAGTTTTAGTACTACTGGAGTGTCCAAACAGAATAATCACTTTAGCTTTAAGCCAAGTTTTGGAAATACGAAAAGATTTAAACTGCACAAGATCAAACAGGTTATCAGATTCCAAAATTTGAGTAAAGGCCAGGCAAATCTCCTCCTGCTTGAGCATTGGCGTCAGCAATGAGATGAAATCTGCTCCACTGTCATCTTCAGGGGCCACAAGCCCAACCCAGTTCCACTGGAAATTAAGGAGCAGCTGGACTAAACCCAGATATTGAGGAAGTTCATTGGGATTAATCCGGAAAAAGGAAGGAAAAACTATTCTGTCTCCATGGGGGAACTTGAGGGAACCAAAACCGAGCTGCAGAAAGGGAGAGCCTTGTTTTACAAATGAATTTTTCAAGACAAGGTCAAAGGTTATGCTGATCTTAAGGGTCACCATCCTGTGCTTTAATGCCCCAACAGTCAGGCAATTCACCTTGAGTGGAGTGAGACGCAACAAACCACAGACCAGGCACTGCTTTTTCTTTGCTATGTATAAACAAGGTTGGTTTATTATGCAAAATATACACTGCTATAAGTGACAATACCCAACCAAGTTACAAGTTTCCCTTTCCCCCTGTGTTTTTCAACTTCCCACCTTTTCTAGCATGAAGGCAGCATCACCACCGTTCCTTCCTAGCCTTAAGAACAGGGAATTCTGGTCCTTTTTCCAGGGCTTAATGTCCCTTTACCCTACATTTAGCCCAAGATGGTCCTCTACCTTCCAGCTCTGACCCTTCAGTAGGTCCTGTTGACATCTGAATTAGAGCTTAGTTGTTCCTTAGACCGAGCTGCTTCTCCATCACACAGTCCTTGGGAGGAAAGAACTGCCTGTGGCTGGATGGCTGTAGCCACCTCTGGAAGGCTTTTGCGGCTGTCAGGCTCTGCTACACTTTACTCATCTTTGTCAGCTTGAGAATCCCTTTGCTCACTCCACCAAACTGTTGTACTTTTGCCTCCACCTTCTATAGTTCTCCAGCTCAATGTCTTTTCTCTCTTCCACCCACCGCCTCTGCCTTCAGGGTTTCTCTTTTATCTCCCTGCAGTACAGGTTTGGTCCTTTGCTCTCTTAAAGTCCCAAGGATGTGCCCCACAATGGACTTTGGCTTCATCTTTGGCTTCTCTGCGCACCTCTCTTCTGTGTCTGCTCCACACTGCATCCAATGGAACCCCCTTACCTGTGGGACCTTGAGGATGCTGAAGATGGAGGCCATCTGCCTTGAGGATTTGGGGTCGAGACCTCCAATGACAGAGAGCAGGTTGTCCTGCCCGTCACATTTGTAGTGTGGAACCATTTGGCCTCGTGTGGAAAGCAGAGAGAGGCTGTTCAAGGAAATCCTCCTCACAGACCCGCGATTGTCATAGATACGGAAGCCGAGTGTGATGTTGGGAAGGAGAACCAAATCCTTGTTGATCTGTGTTACTGCAAGTACCAAGGCCAGAAACAGCTGGTAGTTCTTGGGTATAACACTATATTGAGAAGAAAATTGAGAATATTACCGGGAACCTTGTGTGTGCTCGTGGAGTATCCTTTTCGTGGTGTATTTGTTTGTGTGTGTGTTCTTCCGGACTTTGAGGCAATGAATCCATTTGTTCTGATCTTTTGGACAGAAACAACTTCTAAATATTATGTCGATGGTAGTGCCTAGAAACCAGGGTAAATGCAGATAGAGGCTAAGAAGTACCACATTTGCAAACTTAGACAGCCATGACTCATCCACATGAGTAACCTCTAAGATAGCTTTGACAGTTTGGGTGTCCTTTTCAACAGCTTTTTCAGCTCTGGGAACCATTGCTGTTCCCAATATTCCAGAAGGGGCATCAGTTTTTTCAGCTGTTCACAATGTTCCACTGGTGGTCACAACATAGATTGACTAAAGGCCATTCCAAAAGGCAGAATTTATATTAAAAGTCAACTTCTTCACTAGGCCAGCACAGTTTCTAACACCTACCCCCTTCCTCACTTTTTATGCTGTTGATCATCTTCCTGCTGAAAGGACCTGGGAAACAGGAACATTCTGCCCTACATTATGAGCTTGGCTCTTCATCGAGAAAAGCATCAAAGCTACTGAACTGCACCAGGACATTGCAAACCTCACTAGAACAAGAATTTCTGAAAGGAGTCCCTGAATCCAGAAAAGAGCAGACAGTATTCTACCACTTTCCCCTCCAGGTGAAACCTACCTTGTTGCAATTTGGATCAGTGATGGCTCCTGGTGAAATGTCATCATTCTAATGTCAGAAGAGGTTCCCAGGGGAAAATTCCCCCCAATAATGATGTCACCAGACCTATAGTGGTCCTCCAGAGTCTGCAAAGGGTTCCTCAGTACACATACACTTTGCATAATCTTATGAGTCGTTGAAGGCAGGAGCCAAAAGAGAAGCAACAGCAGGTGAGGCAGCCCGTTCATCATTCTCACCTTCCTTCCTAGAACAACAAATCAATGTTTCTTCAGAATCTGAACTGCAGGCCCCCCCATGAAATCTCACCAGGGCTTTTGGAGAAAAGGAGCAGGTTGTGCCACTTGGATGGCCTCGCGTAAATTTATATCAAGGATGCTTCCTCCTACCTGTTTCACCAAAGAGAATGTTGAGGTTTCATTGATTGTAAGAAAAGCTAAGTTGACATTTCCAGGGCATTCATTTCATTTTACAATGTTTTGTCTTGGGTACATTTTACAGACATCCCACTGGTGATACCTTAAGAATTACTGTTCTTCTGATAATTGCTAGGAAGAGTAACATCCTACCCACTTAGCAATAGCTCCTTTTCAAACACCAGAAGGGGGAAAACATGTTTGTGTCTCTTGTTGTTGATCCATGGAGCAGATGGAGTTGAGAGTCGGGGTGGAGGTGGGTATTTGGCCTGCCTGAAACTGAGCAGCTGCACACAAGATGGAGTCTGGCCTGTGCTGTAGTTTCTTGAGATAGAGCAAGGGCTAATGGGCAATGTGGCAATCAGTTGTAGCAGTGTAAGTGTGAGTAATAATGTTAGTGTTTGGATGGAAGACTTGGTATATTTATGCCATATGACAGGGATGACATTAGAAGCTAATTTCTCCCATAGAGCTTAAAAAGAAAGAAACATGGGGGTCACTTAAGCTGTCTGACTAATTTAACCACTGCAAGAGTGTTGCCTAACAACTGGTCAGAACCTGAGAAATTTGTCTGCTGCCAGCTGGTGGGAGAAGAATACCATCAACCATGATATTCTTCTAGACTCGCTGCGTAGAATGAGATGGGGGACATGGTTCAGCTGATCCAGAATGCGGCCGCACGAACCATCTTGGAAGTCCCATATCGGACACATGTAACACCATTGTTACGGAAGCTGCACTGGGTTCCAGTCAGCTTCCGGGTGCAATTCAAGGTGTTGGTTATGACCTTTAAAGCCCTTCATGGCATGGGACCAGGTTACCTAAGGGACCGTCTTATCCCCATTACATTTTCCCGTCCCTTCTGGTCATGCAGGGTGGGCATGCTACGGACCCCTTCAATTAAAGAATTCCATCTCATGGGGTCACAGAAGCGTGCCTTTTCTGCAGTAGCGCCTGCTCTGTGGAAGATATTCTTTTCCCCAGAGTTAAGACAGCTCCTGGACTTCAGGAAACAACTCAAGACTTGGCTTTGCCCACAGGCCTGGGGCGGAAAGAAGAGCATAAACTCTTCTTGAAAGAAATGTTGGATTTACAAGACATTTGGAGAGTTATGAATGGGAATTCCAGAGAATATACACTGCTCAAAAAAATAAAGGGAACACTGAAACAACACAATGTAAGTCCAAGTCAATCACACTTCTGTGAAATCAAACTGTCCACTTAGGTAGCAACACTGATTGACAATCAATTTCACATGCTGTTGTGCACATGGAATAGACAACAGGCGGAAAGCATAGGCAGTTAGCAAGACATCCCCAATAAAGGAGTGGATCTGCAGGTGGTGACCACAGACCACTTCTCAGTTCCTATGCTTTCTGGCTGATGGTTTGGTCACTTTTGAATGCTGGCGGTGCTTCCACTCTAGTGGTAGCATGAGACGGAGTCTACAACCCACACAAGTGGCTCAGGTAGTGCAGCTCATCCAAGATGGCACATCAATGCGAGCTGTGGCAAGAAGGTTTGCTGTGTCTGTCAGCGTAGTGTCCAGAGCATGGAGGCGCTACCAGGAGACAGGTCAGTACATCAGGAGACGAGGAGGAGGCTGTAGGAGGGCAACAACCCAGCAGCAGGACCGCTACCTCCGCCTTTGTGCAAGGAGGGACAGGAGGAGCACTGCCAGAGCCCTGCAAAATGACCTCCAGTGGGCCACAAATGTGCGTGTGGCTGCTCAAACGGTCAGAAACAGCCTCCATGAGGGTGGTATGAGGGCCCGACGTCCACAGGTGGGGGTTGTGCTTACAGCCCAACACCGTGCAGGACGTTTGGCATTTGCCAGAGAACACCAAGATTGGCAACTTCGCCACTGGCGCCCTGTGCTCTTCACAGATGAAAGCAGGTTCACACTGAGCACATGTGACAGACGTGACAAGGTCTGGAGACGCCGTGGAGAACGTTCTGCTGCCTGCAACATCCTCCACCATGACCAGTTTGGCAGTGGGTCAGTAATGGTGTGGGGTGGCATTTCTTTAGGGGGCCGCACAGCCCTCCATGTGCTCGCCAGAGGTAGCCTGACTGCCATTAGGTACCGAGATGAGATCCTCAGACCCCTTGTGAGACCATATGCTGGTGCGGTTGGCCCTGGGTTCCTCCTAATGCAAGACAATGCTAGACTTCATGTGGCTGGAGTGTGCCAGCAGTTCCTGCAAGACGAAGGCATTGATGCTATGGACTGGCCCGCCCGTTCCCCAGACCTGAATCCAATTGAGCACATCTGGGACATCATGTCTCGCTCCATCCACCAACGCCACGTTGCACCACAGACTGTCCAGGAGTTGGGGGATGCTTTAGTCCAGGTGTGGGAGGAGATCCCTCAGTAGACCATCCGCCACCTCATCAGGAGCATGCCCAGGCATTGTAGGGAGGTCATACAGGCACGTGGAGGCCACACACACTACTGAGCCTCATTTTGACTTGTTTTAAGGACATTACATCAACGTTGGATCAGCCTGTAGTGTTCTTTTCCACTTTAATTTTGAGTGTAACTCCACATCCAGACCTCCAGGGGTTGCTTACATTTGATTTCCATTGCTAATTTTTGTGTGATTTTGTTGTTAGCACATTCAACTATGTAATGAACAAAGTAATTAATACGAATATTTCATTCATTCAGATCTAGGATGTCTTATTTCAGTGTTCCCTTTATTTTTTTTAGCAGTATACATATTACTCAGAGAGGTTTAAGTCATTTTCCAGAATAGACATGTTTTTGATTTCTAAAAGTTTAATGATGGATATTGGTAAAGTTGAAATATTACCTAAGACTCTCTCAGACCATAACCCTGTAATGTTGACTTTTAAAGGAAAACAGAATATATTCCGATGGAGACTAAATGAGTCAATCCTTCAGAAAAATGATATAGTTGATGCATGTAAAAAAAAGCTAAGAGAATATTTTCAATTGAATTTAAATAAGGGTACCAATATTCAAACTGTATGGGATGCTAGTAAAGCATATATGTGGGGTTATTTGATCCAATACAATGCCCAAATGAGGACAAAGAAGCAAGAGAGAATTCAATCGATTTTAGATGAAATTAAAAGTAAAGAGGCATGTTTAAGAGATAAGCCAATGGACGATACCTTGTTGACTCAAATTAAATTTCTACAAAAGCAAATGTCAATGATATTGATACAAGAGATAGAGACTCAAATGAAATTTACAAAACAAAAATATTTTGAATTTGCAAACAAACCAAGTAGATGGTTAGCTTATAAATTGCGGAAACAAAGACAAAAGTGTTTAATTTCTAATATACAAAATGAAGGGAAAGTTTTGTTGAATAATATAGATATACAAGAAGCTTTTCACGATTCTTATTCAAAATTATATAAAAAACAAGATGTTAAATTAGTCAAAATAGATGAATATTTGAGTAAGCAAAAATTAACTATTCTTAATGATCAACAAAGAGTAATGTTAAACAACCCTATAACAACAGAAGAAATGGTAAAGGCTTTTAAGAAAATGAATAGTGGAAAAGCACCTGGACCTGATGGCCTATAAGCAGTTTATTATAAATGCTTTGGGGACGAATTATGTTTACCCTTACAGAAGACTATGAATTCGATTTTGGAAACAGGAACCATGCCGGAGACTAGGAAAGAAGCTCATATAACATTGATCCCAAAAGAACAACAAGATTTGACTTCAACTAAGAATTATAGACCAATATCTTTATTGAACAATGACTATAAGATATTTACAACGATATTGGCGGAAAGAATGAAAAACATTCTTAAGAACTTTATTCATCAAGATCAAGCAGGATTTTTACCTAAGAGACCAATTCAAGACAATGTTCGAAATATATTAGATGTATTGGAGTACTTGGAACAATAAAATGAAAAACAAGCTGCCTTGATACTTATAGACGCTGAAAAAGCGTTTGACAATTTAAATTGGCCTTTTATGTTTAAAGTGTTGGAGAATATGAATTTTGGAGGAAATTTTATTAAGTGGATTAAATCAATATATACTCCTCAATTCGCAAAAATAATTGTCAATGGAGAATTTAGTAAACCATGTGAAATACAAAAAGGTATAAGGCAAGGATGCCCTCTGTCTCCACTTTTGTTTATATTGCTATTGGAGGTTTTACTTAGAGATATTAGACAAGAAGATGGTATTCACGGCGTTAGAGTTAAAAAAGAAGTTTATAAACTAAGAGCCTTTGCAGACGACCTAGTCATTACTTTGGAGAATCCATTGGATGGAATTGAGTTTGTTGTGGTTGTTGTTCAGTCGTTTAGTCGTGTCTGACTCTTCATGACCTCATGGACCATAGCACGCCAGGCCTTCCTGTCCTCCACTGTCACCCGGAGTTTACTCAAATTCATGTTCATTACATCGGTGATGCTATCTAACCATCTCATCCTCTGCCGTCCCCTTCTCATTTTGCCTTCAGTCTTTCCCAGCATCTGGGTCTTTTCCAGTGAGTCCTCTCTTCGCATTAGGTGGCCAAAGTATTTGAGCTTCAGCTTCAGCATCTGTCCTTCCAATGAGCAGTCAGGGTTGATTTCCTTTAGGATTGACTGATTTGACCTCCTTGCAGTCCAAGGGACTCTTAAGAGTCTCCTCCAGCACCACATTTCGAAAGCATCAATTCTTCGGTGCTCAGCCTTCCTTATGGTCCAACTCTCACAGCCATACATTACTACTGGAAAAAACATAGCTTTAACTATACGGACCTTTGTCGGCAAGGTGATGTCTCTGCTTTTTAATATGCTGTCTATGTTTGCCATAGCTTTCCTCCCAAGGAGCAAGTGCCTTTTAATTTCATGGCTGCAGTCACCATCTGCGGTGATCTTGGAGCCCAAGAAAATAAAATCTGTCACTGCTTCCATTTCTTCCCCTTTTATTTGCCAGGAAGTGATGGGAACAGATGCCATGATCTGAGTTTTTTTAATGTTGAGTTTCAAGCCAGCTTTTGCACACTCCTCTTTCACCCTCATCAAGAGGCTCTTTAGTTCATCTTCGCTTTCTGCCATTAGGGTGATATCGTCTGCATATCTGAGGTTGTTGATATTTCTCCCAGCAATCTTAACTCCGGCTTGTGATTCATCCAGCCCGGCATTTCTCATGATGTACTCTGCATATAAGTTAAATAAGCAGGGTGATAATATACAGCCTTGTCGTACTCCTTTCCCAATTTTGAACCAGTCGGTTGTTCCATGTCCAGTTCTAACTGTTGCTTCTTGACCCGCATACAGGTTTCTCAGGAGACAGGTAAGGTGGTCTGGTACTCCCATCTCTTTAAGACTTTGCCACAGTTTGTTGTGATCCACACAATCAAAGGCTTTAGCGTAGTCAATGAAGCAGAAGTAGATGTTTTTCTGGAACTCTCTTGCTTTTTCCATGATCCAGCGAATGTTGGCAATCTGATCTCTAGTTCCTCTGCCTATTCGAAACCCAGCTTGCACTTCTGGTAGTTCTCGGTTCACATACTGCTGAAGCCTAGCTTGTAGGATATTGAGCATAACCTTCCTAGCATGTGAAATGAGCGCAATTGTACGATAGTTTGAACATTCTTTGGCATTGCCCTTCTTTGGAATTGGAATGTAAACTGACCTTTTCCAATCCTGTGGCCACTGTTGAGTTTTCCAAATTTGTTGGCATATTGAGTGCAGCACTTTAACAGCATCATCTTTTAGGATTTTAAATAGCTCAGCTGGGATACTGTCTTCTCCACTAGCTTTGTTGTTAGTAATGCTTCCTAAGGCCCACTTGACTTCACTCTCTAGGATGTCCGGCTCAAGGTCAGTGACCACACCATCGTATTTATCAGGGATATTAAGATCTTTCTTGTATAGTTCTTCTGTGTATTCTTGCCACCTTTTCTTAATCTCTTCTGCTTCTGTTAGGTCCCTGCCTTTTTTGTCCTTTATCATGTCCATCTTTGCACAAAATGTTCCCTTGATATCTCCGACGTTCTTGAAGAGATCTCTAGTCTTTCCCATTCTATTATTTTCCTCGATTTCTTTGCATTGTTCATTTAAGAAGGCCTTCTTATCTCTCCTTGTATTCTCTAGAAATCTGCATTCAGTTGGTTATATCTTTCCCTTTCTCCCTTGCCTTTTGCTTCCCTTCTTTCCTCAGCTATTTGTAAAGCCTCATCAGTCAGCCACTTTGCTTTCTTGCATTTCTTATTCTTTGGGATGTTTACTGATACAGAAATTGAAAGACTTTGGGTCATTAGCAGGGTTCAAAGTGAATTTACAGAAAACAAAAGTTCTGATTAAAAATATGGATTACCACCAACAAGAGAAATTGAGAGAAATAACTGTGGGATATGCTGGCTTTTGGGGCAAGGCACATCAGTAATCAGACAGAGTGCAGCGTTTAGGGCTAAAAGTGTTTACTTGTAGCATAAGGCAATAAATGCATACAGAGTTACATTATTGCAAAAAGAAAAAACAAACCTATAAGCAGAGTTTCGTTCTTTGGTTCCATCAGCAGATGTGAAGAATGTCATGGCCTACAAAACACAGCCAGGCGTGTATAGGCTAGGAACAGATCACATATATGAACATGGCAATAGCACTAGAAGCAAGAAGCATAGACCCATAGTTCACAGCTGAGATATACACTTGTTTCAGCATTCTGATTGGAGGAAAACATGGAGTCATGAGTTACATAAACTTAACGTTAAAACTTAAAGCCTGTTGCACATAATATAAATCGCCATGAGATGGCAGTGTTGCACATTGTCCTCCCTCAGGAAAACTTTCCCATGGGATGGCTTAGAAACTAGCCAAAACAATGCGTCACATGGTATAGCTACACCTGCATTATCGGTCATTTTGTTATGAGAACAGAGCAGAATAATACTAAACAAATCTTACACAGTACACAGTGAAGAATGCTATTTGATTTTTTTACACAGAAACTCCGACACCCCTTCCAAATGGCATTCGGAACAGTGTGGGGAGTGAAAACTGTCATTTTGCAAGAACACAGAGACACAAAAGATTTTTTATTACAAATCATATCTGTTCAAGTCCCAACTTCGAGATCATGGTTGCATGTTTTTCAATGGTTAAAGCTTTCGTGAACACATCTGCCACATTCAGTTCAGAAGGACAATATTCTAATTGTATGAACCCTTCTTGTACAGCATGCCTAACATTCTTAAATTTTACATCAATGTATTTTGTGCGGCCTCTGACACTTTCAGTTAGGGCAAGGCCAATACATGATTGTGAGTCCTCATATACAGTATAGGGTAAGGTTATGTTTACAGTTAGGTCATGAAACAATTGATTACACCAACGTAATTCATTTACTGCCTCACTGAGTGCACTGTACTCTGCCTCCGCGGTTGAAATTGCCACGGAGGTCTGCTTTCTAGCACGCCAGGCAACGGCTGTGTTAGCAAACAGACACAGAAAACCACTCACAGATTTTCTATCTCCCTCTTATGCAAAGGAGCTATCAACATAAATCACAGGCATTTCAGACTTAGTAGCTGACACTTTAAGACAGAGATCTGCTGTGCCTTTGAGATAACGCAGGATTCTTTTCAATCCTTGCCAGTCTCGCATAGACAGCTTGGCTACTTTACGACTTAGCACTCCAACTGAGTAAGCTAAGTCAGGATGTGTCCACTGTGTTAAGTGCAGTAAACTTCCTACAGCAGAGTGGTACAACTCAGGGTGAGGACAAGGTTCCTCACACGTGTCATCCTTTAGGAAATCAAGAACCATCAGGGTTTTGGTAGGTTTTGCATCTGACATATCAAGCTGACTCAACAACTGATCAATTTTTCTCTTCTGACTCAGATAAAACTCACCACTCTGAGATCTGGTGACTTCAACACCCAAATAATATTTAAGTTTGCCTAAATCTTTCAGCTGAAAATACCGTCTTAGCTGATTGGCAAATTCTTGAACAAGGTGTAAAGAACCAGTTGCTAGGCAAAATTCATCCACATAAGTTAGCAGTACTGTATAGCTACTTTCAGAACCTCTTATGTACACACAGGGATCAGCAACTGACTTTTTAAATCCTAGTTCTGTTAGAGCTGAATCCAAGCATTGATGCCAACAATGACCAGCCTGCTTTAACCCATAAAGTGCCTTGCATAGTCTGTACACTTTCTGGGAATTGTCACAAGCATAGCCAGGAGCCTGCTTCATGTACACTGTTTCAGGGAGCTCTGCATTCAAATATGCTGTGTCAACATCAAAATGATGGACAACCATTTATTTATTTATTTATTTATTTATTTATTTATTTATTTATTGGATTTATCACCGCCCAACTCCCCCAAGGGGGACTCTGGGCGGTTTACAAGAGAATTAAAATAATTGATATACATTTCTAATAAAAACATATGTAATAAACCATAATTTAAAATATGAGTAAAATAGAATCCAAAGGCAGAGTATTCTTAAGTTATAAAAAGGGCCCCTCAGAGCGAATCTAAGGTGCTAGCCATCTCCAAGTATCTCCAATCTCCTTCTGACCACAAGCATATTGACAAAACCAGGTTTTGAGTCTTTTTCGGAAGTCCAGGAGTGAGGAGGACTGTCTGATCTCCGGGGGCAGAATGTTCCAAAGGGCAGGGACAACAGCAGAGAAAGCACGCTTCTGAGACCCCACCAGGTGGAACTCCTTAACTGATGGGATCCGTAGTATGCCCTCTCTGCATGCCCGGGTGGGACGGGATGAAGTGATGGGGATGAGACGATCTCTTAGGTATCGTGGTCCCATGCCATGTAGGGCTTTAAAGGTGATAACCAACACCTTGAATTGTACCCGGAAGCAAACTGGAACCCAGTGCAGCTTGCGCAGCAAAGGTGTTACATGAGTCCTCCTTGGGACACCCAAAACAGTCCGCGCAGCTGCATTCTGGATCAGTTGTAGCTTCCGGATATTCTTCAAGGGTAGCCCCATGTAGAGCGCATTACAGTAGTCTATGTGAGAGATAACCAGGGCATGAGTGACTGTTCGAAGGGCCTCTTGTTCCAGGAAGGGGTGTAACTGGCGCACAACCCGAAGTTGTGCAAAAGCTCTCCTGGTCACGACTGCCACCTGCTCTTCAAGCAGGAGTCGTGAATCCAGGAGAACTCCCAAGTTACGCACCGGATCTGTCTGGGGTAGTGCAACCCCATCCAGAATTAAAGATGACAATTTCCCAGAAGACAAGGAGCCATTAATCCACAGCCACTCCATCTTACTAGGGTTCAGCTGAAGCCTGTTTTTCCCCATCCAGGCCCCTACAGCCCCCAGGCACTTGGACAGGGCGGTCACTGCATCACTTACTTCACCCAGGATGGAGATATACAACTGGGTATCATCGGCATATTGATGATACCTCACCCCGTGGTGTCGGATGATCTCTCCCAGCGGTTTCATGTAGATGTTAAAAAGGAGCGGAGAGAGTACCGAGCCCTGTGGGACCCCACAAAGAAGGGCCCGCGGGCTGGATCTCTCGCTCCCAATCAACACCGACTGGGTCCGGCCTCGGAGGAAGGAGGCGAACCAGCGTATAACCACGCCGCCCACCCCCAACTCCCTAAGCCGTTCCAGAAGGATACCGTGGTCGACGGTATCGAATGCCGCTGAGAGGTCAAGAAGAGCGAGAATGGATGCACTACCTCCATCTCGCTACCGCCAGAGATCATCCATATGTGCGACCAATGCAGTTTCCGTCCCGTAACCCGGCCTGAAACCTGACTGAATGGGGTCCAGATAATCCGTTTCATCCAGAATCCTCTGGAGCTGCAACGCCACCACCTTCTCAACCACCTTTCCCAAAAAGGGAAGGTGGGAGACTGGACAAAAATTATCCAGTATAGTAGGGTCCAGCAATGGCTTCTTGAGAAGGGGGCGCACCAGCGCCTCCTTGAAAGCTGCCGGGAACACCCCTCTCCCAAGGATGCATTCACCATTGCTTGGGCCCAACTACAAGTCCCCTCCCGAGCTGCTTTCACCAGCCAGGAGGTGCATGGATCTAATTGACAGGTGGTGGCATTTACAGTCCGGAGAACTCTGTCCACTTCCTCAGGTCCAACAGGATCAAACGGTTCCCAGATAACAAAGTGAGTACGTTCCCTGGGTATCTCTCCGGACTCTGACTCACGCTCGGAATCCCACTTGGAGCGAATCTGAGCAATTTTATCCTGCAGATGCTTCGAAAATTCCTCAGCATGGCCCTGCAGATAGATTTCCGACTCCCCTTTCCCCAAAAGGGATCGGGTAATCTTAAACAGGGCCGTCGGACGGCATTCTGCGGATGCAATAAGAGCGGAGAAATATTCATGTTTCGCCGCTCTTACCGCCACAAGGTAGGCCTTAATAGCGGCTCTAGATTGTGTTCGGTCGGATTCAGTCTTTGTTTTCCTCCAGCGGTGCTCTAGGCGTCTCTTAATTCTCTTCAGAACCCTCAACTCCTCCGTAAACCAGGGGGAGTGTCGGGTTCGACTGGACAAGAGAGGCCGCACAGGCGCAATCCTGTCCAAGGCCCCAGCCGCCTCTCTATTCCAGGCAGCAGCCAGAGCCTCCGCTGGACCGTGCAGCAGATCTTCCGGTATAACCCCCAGCTCCCTCTGGAATTCTAACGGGTCCATCAGTCGCCGGGGGCGGACCAATCGAATAGGTCCGGCCTCCCTGCGGAGGGGGGTAGCATAGGAGAATCTCAAGGTCACCAGGGCGTGATCTGACCATGACAAAGGGGAAAGATGTAGTTCTCCCCTCAGATCACATTGCCACTGCTCTGACAAGAAAACTAGATCCGGGTTGAGGCCACTGTCTCGAGTTGGGTCCTGAATGATCTGGGACAGGCCCATGGCCGCCATGGTGGTCATGAACTCCCGTGCTGCTTCAGAGGTTCGTCCCAGGGAAGGCAAGTTAAAGTCCCCCAGAACCATAAGCCTAGGGAGCTCAACTGCCAACCCTGAGACGGCCTCCAGCAGCTCAGGCAGGGAGGTTGCTACGCAGCAGGGAGGCTGGTACAGTAGCAATACTCCCAACTGTTCCCGAGAGCCCATCTTAAAGAACAGAGTCTCACACCCGGTCACTTGTGGAGCAGGGCCTCTGATGGCCATTAGAGATTCCCGGATGACAACAGCCACCCCTCCTCCCCTGCCCTGAAGTCTCGGCTGGTGCCAAACCCGAAACCCGACCGGGCATATCTCAGAGAGAGCAACACCGCCCTCCGGGCCCAGCCAGGTTTCTGTAATGCATACCAGGTCTGCCCCCTCCTCTATAATCAGATCTTGTATGAGGGGGGCTTTGTTATTAACCGACCTGGCATTGCATAGCAGCAGCCGAAAGTCAGGGCAACCACGAGTCTGCTGACCAGGCCTTTGGGTTGAGCACGGAGAACCAGAACACGCCACCGGTAATAAACACCGGTCACGTCTTCCCCTACGATGGCCTGTTCTCCGGCTCTCGCCATACCATCCCCTACCCATCACCACCTCAATATTCTGCCCAGCCCTATGACCCCCAGTGTCTCTAAGTCCATTAGCCTCCACTCCTGGACTCCTGAGATTCCTGGATAAACTCAGTAAACCCTCCATCATTCAATCAACAGACTTACAACACTCAATTCAAGTGATGATGGGCCCCCACCAGTGTACCAGCCCGTGCTCTTGGCAATGGCTGGGCCCACTCACCACTCACAGAATTAACCACTCACTTCTTGTGACCCCCTCATCGACTTCTCTCACTGGTCTATAGGGGGGCACTCCATACACTACTCCTCCCCCCCGTCTCTCACTCAGGGGGATGAGTGCACTCATATTCTACATTCAACCCAATACTCCCTCCCACGCCTCTCACTCCTGAGAGGGAGACTGTCATTCAATTTCATGCTGTGCAGCCAGAGAAAGTACCATACGTAAAGACTCTGGTCTAGCTGTGGGTGCATATGTGAGATCATAGTTCAAAAACCTCTCTTGTGAAAATCCCTGAGCAACAAGCCTGGCTTTGTACTGCACTGTATTATCAGGAAGAAGCTTTTTTCTGAATACCCATCTGGAACCTATAGCTTTCTGGGATGGGGGCAAGTCAGTGACTTCAAACACCTTTTGACTCACTAAAGCCTCAAACTCCTTATCCATCACTGTGTTCCATTTCTCCTGCTCTTCAACAGGCAGGAGCAACACCTCTTGAAAAGAATGAGGTTCGCAGGTAATTTGACACACTCTCACCTGCTGAATCACAAATCTGTCAGGCTTCACACCCTTTGTGGAATGAGAGGACCTACGAGGAATGACCACTGCACCTTCCTAATCACTGTCCTCTGTCTTTTCACTACCTGACTCCCCCTCCAGGTCCTGAACCTGGTAAGGTGAAATTTCCTCTTCCTTCACCTGAGGGGACCTTCTCACCACACTAGGATACTGGGAAACAGAAGGTAGCTGAACTGGTTGTTGCCCATTCACAGGAGCATGGACAGTAGGCTGTACACTAGACTGCAACAACACTTCTGAACTAGCATTCAACCTGTCCCAACCAGTAGGATGCTCAAAATTAGCACTTCTGGAGACTACCACTTGACCATAGCCTGCAGAAAAACGGTAATCCTTAGATCTTGATGTATTTTGTATTTTGCATTTTGCGTTTTGTTAATAACAACTGTTCATTTAGATGATAAAAGGACTTAAAATAACATCTCAATATAACCATGACCTAGCCCCAGGTGTAAGGTCACACAGCTACCTAGAAACATATTTAGGATTCCCTTACTAACTTTGCTCAGACTGAAGAAGCTCCTTGGATAAGGAGCGAAACGTTTCCACTGAGAAAATAGAAATCCAGTTAACATGATTCAAGCTACAGACAATTCCACCTGGATGACTGAGAACCTTCATAGACAACTGTTCATTGTTCACAATGATTTGGCTGCAAGCCGAGTCCAATAGCCAAGTCTCTGGAGATCGCTTACTCACAGCAGTCAGCAAAGCAGAAACTTGGGTATGTTGTCTAGGTGGCTTCCCCTTCTTTCGCACGAACCTCTTTCCACTGGCACTACCCACTGGGTGAGGTGGCTGGGGACAGTCTTTCAAGAAGTGCTGGGTAGAATTACACCGGTAACATCTCCTTACAGCACATGCAGACTCTGTTCCAGCAGAAAACGCTGTCTAGAAGCCTCAGGAAAAGCAACAGATGGCTTACCCTGCATCTTCTCCAGGTCACAAGCTTGCTGTATTTCTTGCAGCCGATTTGTGAGGTAATCCACAGTAAGGTCTTGGGGTCTTAACGTCTGAGTTGCCTCGATAAGCATGTCAAAGCTGCTGTCCAAGCTTGACAATATAATACAAGCTCTCTGGGTATCTGGGACCACAACATCCCGCTCCGCAAGTTCAAGAAACAAAGTCTTGAGTTTATGGAGGTGGGTCATCACGTTTCCACCGGGCTGCAGCTTCAAATTGTAAAGCTGACGTGATAGTCCAACAATGGCAGCAGAGGTTTGCTTTTAATAAATGGCTTTGGGAGACTCCCAACAGTGTCTTTGTCACTGATATGCAGTAACTGAGATGATTCCAGTCCCAGAATCAAATTGCCATAAGCACGATCCAAACACAATTGCACTTCATCAGAAACGGGACCAGCTGGAGGTGGATCCTTCACATATTTCCACAAAACTTCCTTTAAAAAGAATGACTTAATCTTCACACACCAGGTCTGATAGTTTGTGCCATCCAAGCGCTCAAAAGGCAGACTAGTCAGTCCTGTAGCAGCCATGCTGACCACTCAAGAAAAACACGATTAGTCTAAAATGCAGCCTCAAAAACAAACCTCCTTTTAAGCCAGATTCAACGCAGCAAACAGCGTAACTTCCACACTGGGCAACCATAACCTGTGGGATATGCTGGCTTTTGGGGCAAGGCGCATCAGTAATCAGACAGAGTGCAGCGTTTAGGGCTAAAAGTGTTTACAGTACTTGTAGCATAAGGCAATAAATGCATACAGAGTTACATTATTGCAAAAAGAAAAAACAAACCTATAAGCAGAGTTTCGTTCTTTGGTTCCATCAGCAGATGTGAAGAACGCCATGGCCTACAAAACACAGCCAGGCGTGTATAGGCCAGGAACAGATCACATATATGAACATGACAATAGCACTAGAAGCAAGAAGCATAGACCCATAGTTCACAGCTGAGATATACACTTGTTTCAGCATTCTGATTGGAGGAAAACATGGAGTCATGAGTTACATAAACTTAACGTTAAAACTTAAAGCCTGTTGCACATAATATAAATCGCCATGAGATGGCAGTGTTGCACATTGTCCTCCCTCAGGAAAACTTTCCCATGGGATGGCTTAGAAACTAGCCAAAACAATGTGTCACATGGTATAGCTACACCTGCGTTATCGGTCATTTTGTTATGAGAACAGAGCAGAATAATACTAAACAAATCTTACACAGTACACAGTGAAGAACGCTATTTGATTTTTTTACACAGAAACTCCGACAATAACGGGATATTCAATGGAAGAAAAAGTAAAATATTTGGGAGTATATTTAACATCCAAAAATGTTAAATTATTTAAGAATAACTACATTCCACTTTGGACAGATATTAAAAAAGATTTAGATCGATGGGAAAAATTGCAATTATCATTGTTAGGTAGAATATCAGCGATTAAAATGAATATTTTGCCACAAATTTTATATCTTTTTCAAACATTACCTATATTGGCATCAGAAGTACCTTTCAAACAATGGCAGCGGGATATTATTAAGTTTATTTGGCAAGGGAAAAAACCAAGAATAAAATATAAATGTATTGTCGAACTCCAGAACACGGCCACACAGCCCGGAAGACCCACAACAGCCATTGAACTCCGGCCGTGAAAGCCTTCGACAATACTTCCAGAACACGGCCACACAGCCCGGAAGACCCACAACAGCCATAAAATATAAAGTTTTGCAAGATTCAAAAGAAAGAGGCGGCCTAGTTCTTCAGGATTTGAAATTATATTATGCAGCTTGTTGTTTGTTATGGCTTAAAGAATGGATAGTTTTGAACAATGAAAAATTACTGAACTTGGAGGGTCATGAATTAAGATATGGATGGCATGGATATTTGTGGTATGACAAAGTCAAAGTTAATGTGGACTTTAAAAATCACTATATTAGAAGATCTTTGTTAAGGATCTGGAATAAATATAAACCAATTTTATGTTATAAGAGACCCTTATGGATTTCTACACAAGAAGCATTTCATAGAACAGAAGTAAGAAATAAAGATAAATGGCTGACTTACAAGGACTTTTTAAAAAAGGAACAAGGACACTACATAATTTGATCAAAAGAAGAACTTGCTTTAGAAGGATACACCTTTCAATGGCTTTCCTATATGCAACTTGTAGAAAAATTTAAATTAGATTAAAAAAAATTTAAACAAACTAAATCGGAATTTGAGATACAATTATGTGAGACGGATGACCACTTAATTGCTAATATGTATAAATTATTGTTAAAAGGAGAAATGGTAGAGGAACAAGTTAAAGACTGCATGATTAAATGGGCAAAAAATGTTGGCCATAATATACAAATGCAACAATGGGAAGATATGTGGAATAAAGGGCTAAAATTTACTTTGTGCTACAACTTGAAGGAAAATTTTTTAAGATGATGTACCGATGGTATATGACCCCACAAAAGCTTGCTAAAATGTATGGGAATGTTTCCAACTTGTGTTGGAAATGTAAATAACAAGAGGGGTCTTTTTACCATATGTGGTGGACATGCGAGGTGGCAAAGAAATATTGGACTCAAATACCCAGGCCCAGGTACAGTACTGAGGCACCCTCACTCGCTGGATCATCACCTTGTTGTGGTGAGTGGGCTTGTGTGTTCCCAATGAACCCTGTGAGCGAAGCCGTCGGGAGTCATGTACTCCTGGCAGGGTCACCCATGGCGGTAAGGTCCAGGGGGAGGAACCAGACAAAGAACGATCCAAGAAAGTCCTCAATGGCAGAACAGGCGGAAGATAACAAGGTGTATTGTTACAACGGCTGTGAAGGCGGATGAAGGCTGCAGCAGACAAAAGGTCACCAATCATCATGGTATCCATGCCATTGGATTAGAGCCTTTTTCTGTGAAGGTTGTGTGCTGATCGTTGTGCACCGATCTCCACACATAAAACAAATTCACGCACAGGTGTCTTCCAACCACACCAAACCCAAAACAACCAAAAGTCCCATGGCGACTGACGAATGGCAACGGGGGCAGGACTGTGAAATCCGGAAGCTCCTAGTCATGGACCAGCACATGGGCAGTGGATACGGATTCAGTCGCCCTGACTCAAGGATCGAGGCAGTTGAGTAGTTCGGCAGCTGTATCCACGACTGAGCAGCCCTATTTAGGACAAAGCCATTGTACTACCAACCCTTCTGTACGCCTGTGAAACATGGACCCTCTACAAACGCCACCTCCAACTTCTTGAAAGATTCCATCAACGCTGCCTCCGAAAAATTCTGCAAATTACTTGGGAAGATAGGCGGACTAATGTTAGCATATTAGAAGAAGCGAAAACCACCAGCATTGAAACAATGATCATCCAACATCAACTTCGCTGGACCGGTCATGTTGTTCGAATGCCTGACCATCGTCTTCCAAAGCAGCTACTTTACTCCCAACTTAAGAATGGAAAACGGAATATTGGTGGACAGCAAAAGAGATTCAAAGATACTCTCAAAGCTAATTTAAAAAAATGTAATATCAGCATTGAGAACTGGGAAGCCCTAACTCATGAGCGTTTCAATTGGAGGTCAGCCTTTATTAATGGTGCTATGGACTTTGAAGAAGCACGAGTACAGGGCGAAAGGGAGAAAAGAGCTAAAAGGAAGGCACGTCAGGCAAACCCTCATCATGACCGTCTCCCACCCGGAAACCTATGCCCCCACTGTGGGAGGTTGTGCGGATCCAGAATTGGCCTTTACAGCCACTTACGGATCCACCGTTAAAATTTTACCTTTGGAAGACAATCTTACTCGGCTACGAGTGATCGCCAATGATCTAGTCTTCTCTCAGACATGCTTGTGTTTTGCTGTCTGGTTAGCACTGTGTGTCTTCTTGACTGTGAACCTCTTCCAGGGCTCACCATGGTTTCCTGAGGAGCTGCGAGAGATGAAACGGCATGACATGGCTAGAACACTGCATACACTATGTCTATGAAGGTTCTCAGTCATCCAGGTGGAATTGTCTGTAGCTTGAATCATGTCAACTGGATTTCTATTTTCTTAGTGGAAACGTTTCGCTCCTTATCCAAGGAGCTTCTTCAGTCTGAGCAAAGTTGGTAAGGGAATCCTAAATATGTTTCTAGGTAGCTGTCAACTACCTAGAAATACAGCTACCTAGAAACATATTTAGGATTCCCTTACCAACTTTGCTCAGACTGAAGAAGCTCCTTGGATAAGGAGCGAAAAGTTTCCACTAAGAAAATAGAAATCAAGTTGACATGATTCAAGCTACAGACTGCATACACTACCGACATTCTATATAACCCATTCACATAACCTGCCTTGGTCAGCCTTCCATGCCAGCCAGCCCCTGTAAGCTCAGTTCTCTATTGCGAGCATTCTCCAGCCTCCTCTCAGACACGCTTGTGTTTTGCTGTCTATTTAGCACTGTGTGTGCATGCTATTTTGTAAATCTATGAGAACAACCTCTTCCAGGGCTCTGGAAGAAGAAAGTTGTTCATATTCTCTGTTTTGAATAAAAGCAAAAACTTTGAACTTTCCTAAATACCTGGCATCATCACTGGCCTAAATCGCTTCTAAACTCTGCACATGCTCAAGAACTACACAACATGACCACCACTTGGACCCTAATGTGGAGTAAATGGGGAACAACAGGTTTCAGCTGAACCCTGTTAAGACAAATTGGCTGTGGGTGAGGGGCTCCTCTGTATCTCAGAGTCTACCCTAATTAGTCCTTGATAGGGTTGCACTGCCCCAGACAGACCCATGGAAGTGCAATTTGGGTTCCTCCTGGACTTACCACGCCTGCTCAAGGAGCAGGTGGCAGTCGTGGCAAGGCGGGTCTTTTCTCAACTTCGTGTTGTCTGCCAGTTGCTCCCTTTCCTGGATCAGGAAGCCCTTCTCTTGATCACTTATGCCCTGGTCATCTCCTGTATGGACTACTGCAATGCAATCTTCATGGGGCTACCCTTGAAAAGTATCTGTAAGCTGTAGCTGGTGCAGAATGTGGTGGTGCGGGTAGTTATGGGTGCCTGTAGAGCTCTGCATGTAACACCTTGGCTGCATGAGCTGCATTGGCTGCCGGTGTGTTTCCAGGTCCAATTCAAGGTGTTGGTTATGACCTTTAAAGCCCTTCATGGCATGGGCCCGTGTTACCTGAGGAACTGTCTTGTCCCAATCACATCAACCCCTTCCAACCAGTCCGGCAGGAAGGGGATATTAAAGGTCCTGTCAGGTAAAGAATTTTCACTAGTGGGGTCGAGGACAAGAGCCTTTTCTGCCATTGCCCCCACCCTGTGGAAGATCTTGACCCCTGAGGTGAGGTTGGTCCCCACTCTTCTGGCCTTCAGGAAGAGCAGGAAGACCAGGCTCTGCCAAATAGCTTGGGGATCCAAGAGTGATAGGCAGCCCTGGGGGTGATTGGTGGTTAGAAGAGGCTCTTTCTGCCTTTTCCCTTTTCCCTTTTCTCTTTTATCTGTTGTATTTTATATCTTTTGTATTTCTTGTAGTTTTGTAATGGTTTTTTATGACTTTTCTATTTGTAAGTTGCCCAGAGTCACTTTTATAGTGAGATGGGTCTATAGATTAAATAAATAACTAAATAATTAAATAATAAAAGGAACACAATGGGAAAATCTCCTCCTTGAAATAATATAGACATCTTTAATGCCAGGCTATTTCTCCATGCAGGGCACTGGGCCTCGGTGGGGACTACTGAAATACCAAGAAAATGAAAGGGTGGATGATTGTTGTTGATAACTTGTATATTGTGACCAATCATGCACTTGATAACCAATTATTTGATGAACAAGCTCCTCCTTTATGTCCTCAGTTTTTAGAAATGTTATAACATTCAAAACATTCCTCAAAGAAAAATTATATATATGTGGCCTATCCCTACATCAGTTAGAGATTCTTGTTTCTTATTATATTTTCTCTACAATTCAGATTGGGCCTCAGTAGGATAATGTAGCATTTGGGGAAAAAGATACAAGCCAAGAGACCAGCTCCAGAAGCCAAAATGGAGAAGATCTCCACGGCCACCATGGACTTCCCTTTGGTGCTCAGGTAGGTGGGGAGGAAGGTGATCCAAACACTGCAAAAGACCAGCATGCTAAAAGTAATGAACTTGGCTTCATTAAAGCAGCTGGGCAATTTCCTAGCCAAAAAGGCCACCGTGAAACTAACGAGGGCAAGGAAACCCAGGTAGGCAAGGACAGCGTAAAACATTGAATCTGAGCCTTCCTTACATTCCAAGATGGTCTCTCCTACCAAGGAGTGGAAGTCCAAGTTGGGAAACGGGGGAGAGGTTACCAGCCAGGTGGCACAAAGAACTGCTTGGACCAGGGGACAGACTAAGACAATGGAATTGGTCAGTGGTTTTCCTAAGAATTTCCTTGTCCTGTTCCCTGGCTTGGTGGCCATGAAGGCCAGAACCACCATGACAGTTTTTGCCAACACAGAGGAAACGGCAAGGGAAAAGAGAATGGCAAAGGCAGTTTGTCGGAAGAGACAGATGAGCTTCCCAGGTGGACCAAGGAACAGGAAGGAGCAGAGGAAGCAGAGCAGGAGGGAGACCAGGAGGATGTAGGTGAGATCTCGGTTGTTGGCCTTGACGATTGATGTGTCTCGATATTTAAGAAAAATCGCCAGGACTGCCAATGTGATCACAGAGAGAGAAAGAGCTAGAGAAGCTAAAGCATATCCCATGGTCTCTTGAAAGGAAAGGAAGTGGATCTTCTTGGCAATGCAGAGGTCATTCTCCTTGTTGGGGTATTGGTCCTCTGGGCAAAGGTCACAGTGAGCTGCATCTGAAATCAAGAGTCATTGTCTACATTTTCCAGGTGTATGAGCAGTGCACAAGGTCAGGATGAGTTAGTGAGAGACAGGGATCTGTTGAACTCCAACTGGATTGGTAATTCTGATGTTTTGCCTTTTGCTGTGAGAAAATTTGGGATTTGGCTCATTCACTTGATACTGGAACCCCAAGGATATATAGAGATCTTTCATCCAGGAATTCTGCTATTTGCTCTTTGGGTAAGCTGTCTATTTGTGTGTCCTGAGAAGAGTATAACGTGTGATTGGCACAAATATTTTGTGTCTATATTATTTTATTATATTGTAAACCGCCCAGAGTCTACTGCGGTAGAGATGGGCGGTGATCAATTTGATTAATAATAATAATAATAATAATAATAATAATAATAAATAATAAATAATAATAATAATAAATAATAATAATAATAATAATAATAATAATAATAATAAAAAATATTGAACCTGCCCGTTCCTGCCCTGAAACTACTTTCAACTGCATTAAATTGTGTGAGGAGAACCGGACTGGCAGTCCTCGTTCCTCAGGAGTGGGAAAGTCAGACTGTGGGAACGGGACCATTTAGGTCCATCCACCAAACCTTTTCTCTGAAAACTAAGAATACTTTGATGCATCTCAATTCTATCAGAATGAAAGACAAAACTTCATATTCCGATCAATTGAATGGCTTCCTTAATCCTGGAAGATCTGCAATGGAAGGGGCTCCCCAGGTTTGCCCTACCTGTCTGGTTAGAAATGGTCCCTTCTTGACAAGGGTCACATTGGTAGCAGCAAATCTGATCGCCCTCTGGAACACTTCTCCTCTGCCCTGCATGGCACCTCTTCCTGCCACACCTGGCAAAGGGCACCTTCTAAAAGGGAAAAGAGAAATGCTTGAGATGGCCTAAGCAATGAACATTCAACATTTATTTATTTATTCATTCATTCATTCATTCATTCATTCATTCATTCATTCATTCTTTATCCCCCCTTAATTATTTTTATAAATAACTCACGGCGGTGAACATACCTGATACTCCTTCCTCCTCCTATTTTCCCCACAACAATAACCCTTTGAGGTGAGTTGGCCTGAGACAGAGTGACTGGCCCAAGGTCACCCAGCTTTCATGCCTAAGGGACTAGAACTCACCGTCTCCTGGTTTCTAGCCCAGCACCTTAATGTTCTGGACTTTGACCACCAGAACTCTTTAGTAAATTAGTTTTATTAATGAAAACTATTTACAATTGTAGTCCAATAATCTCATTGGAATACTGGATCAATTGTTGCACAACTAGGCAATAGTACAACTAAGTTCAGCTACAAGTGTCAAGTTCTGAATAGCTGGGCAGGAGAACTGAGATATACTTGGATCCTGCTGAACTGACCATGGCTAGGCTGGACTCTTAAAAACTCTAGACTGGAACTGCAGGATAAGCTGGGCTGGTTTATCCGGAACTATGGACTGGAACTGCAGGTTTCACTGGACTGGATTCTCTGGGATTCTTGTAATGGAATGCAGGATACACTTGACTGGATTCTCTGGGATTCAGGACTGGAAATGCAGGACACACTGGCTGGACTCTCTAGGACCCCAGGCTGGAATCTCAGGGCACACTGAGCTGGACCCCTGGAACACTGGGAGGCAATGCGAACTGAGCTGGTTCTTCTGGAATGCAGAGCTGGAAATGCAATGCAGGCTGGGCTGGTTCCTCCACACTTCTGAACTGTAGGCTCAAGGTAGGCCAGACTGGAACCGTTACTAATGGAATGGAAGCTGCAAGGCAGATTAAATCATCCCCACTAGGTAATACTGCCTGTATGCCCGGCAGGACAGGGTACGTTGGGCTAGGCCACCTCCCAAAGACCAAACGGGACAACCCAAAATCGGCATGACAAACCACACCAGGTTGAGTAAGGTACTTAGCTGTGTTGGCCAGGTAATGCTCTGGTGGCTGCGAAGCCGCAAGTGCCAGCTGACAATCACCCGACTGGGTCGAAGCCTCTCTGCTAGACTTCTCCAACGATTCCAGCTGAGCTTCTTCCGAAGTAGCTGTATGGTGAGTAGAATGGTTGTCCCTGGCGACTGGTTGCTTGCTCCTGCCCTCTTTTCTCCTGCTCTTCGCCCGCCTTCTCCCTTCAGGAGCCAATTGGAGCTCCCAGTACTGGGTATGCCTTTCTGCTCGTTTTTGTCTTGCGCTGATTGGCGTTGAACAAGGAAGTGAGTCTGGAGCACCAATCATCTGCTCAGGATTCTCCCGCACTGTCAGGTCATCTCCAGGTTCGTTTCTTCACACCTGCTTCTATGGCGTCTCTGAGTCTGGCATCCGCCCATCACGAGATCGATCATGGGTGCTGCACTTTTGAACCTGTTCCTCATGAGATCAGGGTCGTTGCAGCCTAGGGTAAGTTTTGTTTCTGCTTTGAGTTTTGTTTCTTTTGTCCTCAGTGTCAGAGTTCCACTGAACTCTGACATTTAACCACTAGACCAAACTGGCTCTCATTTCCACATTCCCACTTCTCTCTTCAGAATGTCTTCAAAATAACTGGTTCACCATGGTTTAACACAGGGGTGTGTAACGTAAGGCCCACGCGATTGGCTCCCGCCAGGAAACCCTGCCCCCCAGTGCTTCTGATTGGCTCCCGCCCACAAACCCTGCCCCCAGTGCTTTTGATTGGCTCCTGCCCGCAAACTCCGGCCCCTGGTCCGTGGAAATCCTACAAACCCCGCCCCCCACCCCCCATCCCCGGTCCCAGTTATAAATATCCAAATGGCCCTTGGCAGAAAAAAGGTTCCCCACCCCTAGTCTAACATAAAGCAGGAACAGCTTTTGGGGGAAATTAGGCCAGTGACATTCCTGACCCAACAATGGATGCCGGGGATAGGAACTGGGACTTCTGCCGGCAAAGCAAGTCGTGTGACATTCAGCTGGAGCCTTTCAAGAAAAAGGAATCATGAGGATCCAACTGAACAGGAACTGACCATGGAGTTCACTGTTGCCTGCTCTAATTGCACCCTGTATTTCAAGCAGGAGTTTTTCCCAATCCCAACCCTTCTTGGACATGCCATAGATCAAACTTGAATGTGGCAGCCACCGCTTCTTTACTTTTTGTTGCTGGGCTCTTCATGCTGCCAGCTCCAGCTTTACTCTTCCCCCCAGTGGTGGTTTGCAGGCAATTAGCCAGGCGATGGCCCTTTTTTCTGCATTTGAAACACAACCCTTGCTTTGCTCAGCATTCCTTTTCCTTGCCCCATGATTTACTCGCTGCTCTTTTCAACGTGGTGCTCAGCATTGATTTCCTCACTGCTTGAGTCTGGGGCTTCTGCCTCCTCTTGAGGTGTAATCTCGTATCTTCTGCCTCCCCAGCCAGGCAGATCCACTCCAACAGCGTCTGAGGATTTCCTCGAGCTAGGGACCACTCCAGAATCTCCTGTTGCAGTCCTTCTTGGAAGTATTCGACCTTCAGAGCTTCTGGCCAGTTGACTTGTTTCCCAGCCAAGCTCCTAAGTTCCATCGTGCACTCAGATATTGATCAGGACCCCTGCTTGATATGTTGCAAGCTTCTTTTGGCTTTCATTTTGCCCAAGGGGTCCTCGAATCTTTTCCGCAAAGCGGTCATAAATCTCTGGAAATTTCCCAATTCGTGTGAGCCACTGTCATATAATTCCACTAACCAGTCAGCTGCCTCCCTGTCAAGCTGGGCTGATACGTGGCTCACATTTGCCTCCTCTGTTGTGAAATTGTCTTCAAATTCCTCCATAAACACCCTCACATGGGTTAGAACACACACAAGAGTCTTAGGCTCTCCAGAATATTTCACCTTTAGATCTTTTCCTGTGGGTGGTCACATTTCTGCGTTGTGACCCATCAATTGGAGGCCACTTCCATGCTCTGCTCTACATCCCAGTCCCTCGATCGGTTATCCTCCTCCTCCGTCCCGGGGAAAGAGCGTCTCATGCTCAGGGGTCAGAAAATCCATTCTCCTCACACACCCTGACTCTGAAGGACCCTGTAGAAACCTGAGTCCCTGCTCCCTCCAGCAATTTGGCCGCCAGGAGAGAGGCCTCTCCTATCTCTGCATCTTCCTGCTTGTCTTCAACAGTCAACATTTTGTCGCTATGTAAGACAGCAAAACTGAGTTTGCTCTTTCTGTGACAACTCACTCCTTTGATATTAACTTAGAAACTTTTAGCACAAGCCATGATAGGATATGAAAAAAATTTTTATTAATACAAGTGAATAGAATCGATGCAAAGAGCAAACTAAATTTTTTTGCACACAAACATATTTTAAAACCTGCCAGACTCTCAAGCACCCATCATCCACACCTCCCCTCCTGACTCACTTCCCATAACTTTACACTGCCAGCCTTTGATTTTTCCAGATGGATGGCCTTGGAGCCTGGTTCCTCTCTTTCCCCCTTAACACCTGCATGCCATTCCTATCTCTAATGGTTGCTGTACTGTCTGGCAAGCTAATTACTACATGCTTCACACTATCGAGTTACTAAAAATCCCATCCATCTAAAGAAGAATGGCAGGATGGCATCCTAAAGCTAAATAAGATTTTGATCTAAGGAATTTATAAACAGATTAAGGGTCCAGGTAGATTTGTAATATTGTCTTTTACTATAAGATTTTGGAATTAACTATAAAAATAACTTTTCATGGGAAACAGACTTATTTTGTATAGGCGAAGGCTTTTACGGCCGGAATCTGATGGTTGTGTGGGTTTTCCGGCTGTGTGGCCATGTTCTGGCAGTTTTGGTTTCTAACGTTTCGCCAGTCGCTGTGGCTGGCATCTTCAGAGGACAGGAGCACAGCTAGAAGATTCTCTCTGTGCCCAAGTGGAGGGTGTGTCTTCCTGCTGGTGTTTATATCTGCTGAAAGGGTGTGTGTCTTCTGTGAGTCATTTACAAGAGATTAGGAGTTGGTTTATTGTGGTGATTAGGCGGTGTGGTGCTGTTGTGTGTGGGATTAGCACATCTATTGTGTGAGTTGTTTGCATATTTCTGTGGTTGAGTAAAGTTCATTGACCTTTTGCAAGCTGTGTTTTTCAGGACTGACAGTCAGGTTTTGCTATCTTTAAGCTTTCTTCTTTTTTATTGAAACTGTGTTGGTGTTTATGTATTTCAGTGGCTTCCCTGTATAGTCTAACATAGTGGCTGTTGGTGTTGTCCAGTATTTCTGTGTTTTCAAATAAGATTTGGTGACCAGTTTGTATGAGAACATGTTCAGCTATTCCAGATTTTTCAGGTTGCTGTAGTCTGCAGTGTCTTTCATGTTCTTTCATCCTGGTGTGGATGCTGTGTTTTGTGGTCCCAATGTATACTTGTCCACCGCTGCAGGGTATGCGGTAAACTCCTACAGTAGTGAGGGGGTCCCTTTTGTCTTTTGCTGATTTTAACATTTGATGTATTTTTTGGTGGGTCTGAAGACAATTTGTGAGGGGTGCTGATTCTAAAGCCTGTTTTTCAAAATGTTCCATGTAGAAGTTCCCTATAACTGGGCTGAGGGGGCTTCCCATGGCAGCTCCATCTGTTTGTTCATAGAAATCCTTATCCCTGATTGTAGAAATCTTTATCCCCCTCAGCCCGGTAATAGTGAACGTCTACATGGAACATTTAGAAAAACAGGCTTTAGAATCGACACCCCTCACACCAACAGTCTGGTACCGGTTGGTGGATGACACCTTCACAATTTGGAGTCCTGGGGAAGAAGAATTAGAGAAATTCCTGAACCACCTCAACAGCATCCACCCGAATATACAATTCACCATGGAAAAAGAAATGGAAGGCGAAGTACCATTTTTAGATATCATGGTCATATGCAAACCGGACATGCAATTAGGACACAAAATCTACAGAAAACCCACCCACACAGATCGGTATCTACACAAAAATTCCAATCACCACCCACGACAAAAAAGAGGCATCATCAAAACACTAGTGGATCATGCAAATCAGATCTGAGAAGCTCAATTTCTCAATTCTAAACTCAACCATTTGGATTAGTCCCTACAGGTGAATGGCTACTCCAAGAATGAAATCAGGAGAGCTATCAAACTGAAAAAAACAGCACTCAACTGAAGAAGAACAGCCCCCCACTAGCAAAATATTTCTGCCCTACATTTAAGAAGTCACGGCCCACATGGAAAAGCTAATGAAAAAAACATAACCTCCAAACAGTCTTCAAGCCCACCAGAAAAATACAACAAATTTTAAAACCCAAAACAACCATCAGACGTATTTTGGCTACCTGAGGTATTGTAAGCTATAACAAAGGTAAGTTAATTCATGACTTTAGAAACTGAACAATAGAGGGGATGAAAGATTCTGAGGAAAAAAATACTAGAGGGGACTAAAAATTATGAAGGAAAAAAAATACAAGCCTGTTCTTGATGTCAATTAATACTGGGACTTACAAAATGGCACAAAATGTTATAACATCGGAAACATTAAAGGAGATCTTTGAAGAATGGAGCCAGAAATACAATATCAACACTGTCAGTAATGATGTCTGCTTCTATGGAAAGACTATGTCCAAAATATGTTAATGAAGGAATGACAGATGTGGAACAAATTTTATCTGACAAGATAGAGAAAATTCAGAAGATGGAACTACAAATGACAGGCCGAGAGAATGATTAGGAAAAGGACACTTTACTGAATATACAAAAAAAAAAAAACAACTGAAGTTTTAAAAATTAAAAAAAGAAATACAAATGATAAACCACGAGAATGACCTGGAAAATATGTTCTCATTGGATCTACAAGAGAAGCTTGTTAAATCCTTGAAGAATTCTGTGTGATAGGATAAAGAAGAATTGAAGAGAAATCAAATCCTATGACAACCTTTGAATTAAAGATTAAGACTGTTAGAAGTAGAAGTTAAAGGAAATAATATAAAGTTGTATAGTCGAAGGCTTTCACGGCCGGAATCCGATGGTTGTTGTGGGGAATCAGGAACCAGAACTTCCAGAACAAGGCCACACAGCCCGGAAAACCCACAACAACCATCAATATAAAGTTGGTTTATTTGATCAAGGTTAAAATAAGACATTTTATTTTCAAAGCTCTGGCAACCCTTTATGGACTTTTTTCTGACAGCAAGATTGAAAAGTTGATGTTTTATGGATTTGCTTATAGATAAGGGATGAGATATGGGGTGAAGAGAATTCAGTTTGTAACCTTATAGGGGGTGAAGAGTTACTAAAATGGTTTATACTTGTTTTGATGATTTATACTTCTTCTGTTTATACCTGTTAAAACTTCTTGTTTATAATTGTTAAATAATAATAAAGTTTATACTTATGATCAATTTAGAATCAGACTAAAGAGAATAGGGAAGACCAGTTAGATATGAGCTCATTAATATTCCTAAGGAATATGCAGTGGAGGTGAAGAATAGATATAAGGGACTAGATTTAATAGATAGGGACCAAAAGAACTATGGACAGAAGTCTGCAACATTGTTCAGGAGGCGGCAACAAAAAACATCCCAAAGAAAAAGAAAACCAAGAAGGCAAGATGGCTGTCTGCTGAGACACTGGAAGTAGCCTAGGAAAGAAGGAAAGCAAAAGGCAACAGGGCCAGGGGGAGATATGCCCAATTAAATGCAAAATTCCTGAGGGTAGCCAGAAGAGATAAGGAATTATTTCTAAACAAGCAATGCGCGGAAGTGGAAGAAGATAATAGAATAGGAAGGACAAGAGACCTCTTCCAGAAAATTAGAAACATCGGAGGTAAATTCCAGGCAAAAATGGGTATGATCAAAAACAAAGATGGTAAGGACCTAACAGAAGCAGAAGAGATCAAGAAAAGGTGGCAAGAATATACAGAAGATCTGTATAGGAAGGATAATAATATTGGAGATAGCTTTGACGGTGTGGTCAGTGAGTTAGAGCCAGACATCCTGAAGAGTGAGGTTGAATGGGCCTTAAGCAGCATTGCTAATAACAAGGCAGCAGGAGACGACCGTATCCCAGCTGAACTATTCAAAATCTTGAAAGATGATGCTGTCAAGGTGATGCAGGCCATATGCCAGCAAATTTGGAAAACACAAGAATGGCCATCAGATTGGAAAAAATCAACTTATATCCCCATACCAAAAAAGGGAAACACTAAAGAATGTTCAAACTACCGAACAGTGGCACTTATTTCACATGCCAGTAAGGTAATGCTCAAGATCCTGCAAGGTTGTTGTTGTTCAGTCGTTCAGTCGTGTCCGACTCTTCGTGACCTCATGGACCATAGCACGCCAGGCCTTCCTGTCCTCCACTGTCTCTCGGAGTTTACTCAAATTCATGTTCATTACATCGGTGATGCTATCTAACCATCTCATCCTCTGCAGTCCCCTTCTCCTTTTGCCCTCAGTCTTTCCCAGCATCAGGGTCTTTTCCAGTGAGTCCTCTCTTCTCATTAGGTGGCCAAAGTATTTGAGCTTCAGCTTCAGCATCTGTCCTTCCAATGAGCAGTCAGGGTTGATTTCCTTTAGGATTGACTGGTTTGACCTCCTTGCAGTCCAAGGGACTCTCAAGAGTCTTCTCCAGCACCACAGCTCGAAAGCATAAATTCTTCGGCGCTCAGCCTTCCTTATGGTCCAACTCTCACAGCCATACATTGCTACTGGGAAAACCATAGCTTTAACTATACGGACCTTTGTCGGCAAGGTGATGTCTCTGCTTTTTAATATGCTGTCTAGGTTTGCCATAGCTTTCCTTCCAAGGAGCAAGCGTCTTTTAATTTCATGGCTGCAGTCACCGTCTGCGGTGATCTTGGAGCCCAAGAAAATAAAATCTGTCACTGCTTCCATTTCTTCCCCTTCTATTTGCCAGGAAGTGATGGGACCAGATGCCATGATCTGGGTTTTTTTAATGTTGAGTTTCAAGCCAGCTTTTGCACTCTCCTCTTTCACCCTCATCAAGAGGCTCTTTAGTTCCTCTTCACTTTCTGCCATTAGGGTGGTATCGTCTGCATATCTGAGGTTGTTGATATTTCTCCCGGCAATCTTAACTCCGGCTTGTGATTCATCCAGCCCGGCATTTCTCATGATGTACTCTGCATATAAGTTAAATAAGCAGGGTGATAATATACAGCCTTGTCGTACTCCTTTCCCAATTTTGAACCAGTCGGTTGTTCCATGTCCGGTTCTAACTGTTGCTTCTTGACCCACATACAGGTTTCTCAGGAGACAGGTAAGGTGGTCTGGTACTCCCATCTCTTTAAGACTTTGCCACAGTTTGTTGTGATCCACACAATCAAATGCTTTAGCGTAGTCAATGAAGCAGAAGTAGATGTTTTTCTGGAACTCTCTTGCTTTTTCCATGATCCAGCGAATGTTGGCAATCTGATCTCTAGTTCCTCTGCCTCTTCGAAACCCAGCTTGCACTTCTGGTAGTTCTCGGTTCACATGCTGCTGAAGCCTAGCTTGTAGGATTTTGAGCATAACCTTGCTGGCATGTGAAATGAGCGCAATTGTACGGTAGTTTGAACATTCTTTGGCATTGCCTTTCTTTGGAATTGGAACGTAAACTGACCTTTTCCAATCCTGTGGCCACTGTTGAGTTTTCCAAATTTGTTGGCATATTGAGTGCAGCACTTTAACAGCATCATCTTTTAGGATTTTAAATAGCTCAGCTGGGATACTGTCTTCTCCGCTAGCTTTGTTGTTAGTAATGCTTCCTAAGGCCCACTTGACTTCACTCTCTAGGATGTCCGGCTCAAGGTCAGTGACCACACCATCGTATTTATCAGGGATATTAAGATCTTTCTTGTATAGTTCTTCTGTGTATTCTTGCCACCTCTTCTTAATCTCTTCTGCTTCTGTTAGGTCCCTGCCTTTTTTGTCCTTTATGATGCCCATCTTTGCACAAAACGTTCCCTTGATATCTCCGATTTTCTTGAAGAGATCTCTAGTCTTCCCCATTCTATTGTTTTCCTCGATTTCTTTGCATTGTTCATTTAAGAAGGCCTTCTTATCTCTCCTTGCTATTCTCTGGAATTCTGCATTCAGTTGTTTATATCTTTCCCTTTCTCCCTTGCCTTTTGCTTCCCTTCTTTCCTCAGCTATTTGTAAAGCCTCATCAGTCAGCCACTTTGCTTTCTTGCATTTCTTTTTCTTTGGGATGGTTTTAGTTGCTGCCTCCTGTACAATGTTACGAACCTCCATCCATAGTTCTTCAGGCACTCTGTCTACCAGATCTAATCCTTTAAATCTATTCCTCACCTCCACTGTATATTCATATACAGTGATATATATATATACAGGATATATATACAGGATATATATATATCCTGCAAGGTAGACTCCAGCAATTCATGGAGCGAGAATTGCCAGATGTACAAGCTGGGTTTAGAAAAGGCAGAGGAACTAGAGACCAAATTGCCAATATCCACTGGATAATGGAGAAAGCCAGGGAGTTTCAGAAAAACATCTATTTCTGTTTTGTTGACTATTCTAAAGCCTTTGACTGTGTGGATCATAAAAAATTGTGGCAAGTTCTTGGTGGTATGGGGATACCAAGTCATCTAGTCTGCCTCCTGAGGAATCTGTATAACAACCAAGTAGGAACGGTAACTACAGAGCACGGAACAACGGACTGGTTTAAGATTGGGAAGGGAATATGGCAGGGTTTTATACTCTCACCCTACGTATTCAACATGCATGCAGAAGAAATCATGCGACGTGCTGGGCTTGATGAGTCCAAGGCTGGAGTAAGAATCACTGGAAGAAACATTAACAATTTCAGTTATTTATTTATTTATTATTTATTATTTATTTATTAAATTTCTATGACCGCCCATTTCCCCCTCAAGGATATGCAAATTATACCACTTTGATGGCTGAAAGTGAGGAGGAACTTAGGAGCTTTATGATGAAGGTGAAAGAAGAAAGTGCAAAAGCTGGGTTGCAGTTAAAACTTAAAAAAACCAAGGTTATCGCAACCAGGTTGATTGATAACTGGCAAATAGAGGGAGAAAATGTGGAGGCAGAGACAGACTTTGTATTTCTAGGCACAAAGATTACTGTAGACGCTGACTGCAGCGAGGAAATCAGAAGACATCTACTTCTTGGGAGGAGAGCTTTTATCGAAAACTCTCGATAAAAGAGTTAAGAGTGGACACATCTCACTGACAGCAAAGGTCCACATAGTTAAAGCAATGGTATTCCCCATAGTAACCTGTGGCTGCGAGAGCTGGACCATAAGGAAGGCTGAGAAAAGGTGTTGGAGGAAAATTCTGAGAGTGCCTTGGACTGCAAGAAGATCAAACCAGTCCATACTCCAGGAAAGACAGACAGACTGCTCACTTGAAGGAATGATATGAAAGGCAAAACTGAAGTACTTTGGCCACATAAAGAGAAGACAGGATACCCTGGAGAAGATGCTGATGCTAGGGAAAGTGGAAGGGAAAAGGAAGAGGGGCCAACGAAGGGCAAGATGGATGGATGATATTCTGGAGGTGACAGACTCGACTTTGGGGGCGCTTGGGGGTACGACGGCCAACAGGAAGTTCTGGTGTGGGTTGGTCCATGAAGTCATGGAGAGTCGGAAGCGACTGAATGAATAAACAACAACAACACAAAACCTTATAGGGGGTAAAGAGTTAACTAAATTTGTTTATACTTTTTGTGATGAAGGTTGAAGGTCACTTCTTTATATATTTATTTTCTTTTTCTTTTTCATATTATTTCTTTTCTCTTTTCTTTTCTTTTCTTTTCCTTCTTTTTTTCTTGCACCTTTTCTTGTTTTTTTTTATTCTCTTCTTTCTCTAAGTTTACTTTGTATTAGTTTTTACTATTGTAATCAAAATTCTTAATAAAAATATATTTAAAAAAGAAAAGAAAAGCTCCCAGAGAATTCAGACCAGTGGCCTTCCAGCCAACCAGTTGATGCTGGAGATTGGATCTTGGAGCTGAGCATGCAAAACAAGGTCTGTGCCACTGAGCTACAGCCTTTCCAAAAGAAGGTATCATAATGTTCAAAACGAACAGCAATGGTTCCTGCAGTTCAATGTTGCCTGCTCTAAGGGCATTCTGGGTTTCCAGCAGGGGTTCTTCCTAATCCCAACCCTTCTTGGAGATGCCATATTGCAGACCTCAAATGTGTTATACAAAGCAGGTCTTTCGCGACATGGCTGTCATCTTTTCTGATCTGATAGACCTTTTCTGAGTTAGAAGGACTTTCTGCATCCCCAGGAGAGAATCAATCTCTCGCTGAATTGAGAACATTGCCTTCCAGCCCAGATGATTGCATTTGAGTAAATGGTGAAATCCTGGCCTGGGGGAGCCACAAGATCCATTTGCCCAACTTTCCTGGGGACAAAAGATGGACTGGGGAGGGAAACACAGGCTTGAGGAGGCCTAAGCAATGAAGATGCATCCTTTATTCATTTCCACAATTCCATTTCCATCTCCAGAATGTCTTCTGAAGAACTGGATCACCATAGTCTAATAGTCACCAGGAAATGCATCCTGGGGGATTCAGATCAGTGGCATTCCTGACTTACCAATGGATGCCAGGGATTGGAACTGGGACCTCGTAAGAATCCAATTGTACAGGAATGGTCCATGGAGTTCGATGTTGCTTGCTCTAATTGCACCCTGGGTTTCCAGCAGGAGTTTTTCCCAATCCCAACCCTTCTCAGACATGCCACATAGCAAACCTCAAATGTGTTACATGCAAAGCAAGTCTTTCACCTTTTTTTTCCAGTGAGAAGGAAATTTTGTATCCCCAGGATAGAATAAACGTCTCCCTGGATTCATTACATTTCCTTCCAGCCCACCTTTGTGGCCCAGATGATTGCATCCGAGTCAATGGTGAAATCCTGGCCTAGGGGAGCCCCAGGATCTATTTGCCCAACTTTCACGGGAACAAAAGATTGATTGGGGAAGAAAACCCAGTTGAGAAGATCAAAACGAGCAGATCCCAGTCTGTTTTCCGAGAACGAGACTTCATTTCCAGCACTGTTGTTGAACCGGACATTCTTCAAATGGGCAAGAAGCTGAAAGAAAAGAGACCCTGAGGAATTGAAGAAACTGCCTGAAAATCACAAATGATTCATCACAGCTTCTATCATCCTGTGCTGAACATCATCATAGGAGATAATTGAAAGTCTGTAAAACTAGAAATGTTAGCTTGGTGAATATCTGAGTGATCAGGAGCAGCACCAAATTGAAAGAATCTATCAAAGAGCACAGGAAATTTATCCCAACACTGCAAAAAGAGTCCCTCTACCTTTGGCCATTTCTATCATGGCTTCTTCAACTCCAGTTATAGAAGAATGAAGCCTTCATAGAAAGAGTTGAATGCCACACTCCAAATGTCATTGTTTGGTTGTGCTCTTGTAATTTTTAAATATTAATCTTGGGCCAAGATATTATAAATGGCAAATGCATTTTTAGGAATGAACAGCCTGGGGAATTTCAGACCAGGAGCCCATTAGGACTTCATTTACATTCAGGGCCTGCTATGTGTGCTGAGGTTGAGAGAGGCTGATTTCACACAACGAACTCAAAAGTACATCTGAACAAATGGGCTGGACTTTCACTGCATGTTAAGCCCTTGAGAAACACACCAATCTTTTCCTCGTCCTCCCCTTGTTAATTAAAACATTAGATTTAATTCATTTTCGTCTGTTTTGAGATGCAGTTATATGAGTAGCATGGAAATATTTAATAAGTTTAATGTTAATCAAGAAACATGTATGGGAAACTTGTTCTCTAAAGAGCCTCGGAGATTACCTGCCAAGACTGGACACGGGAGATGCTCTTTCCAAGCCTCATCATGGTTCGTCGCGCTCCTGATCCATACATTGCATGTAATGCGTGTGCCACAGAATAAATGGCATTGTAGATGTTGTAACTTTCACCCGTCATGCTCATTTGAAAAACGTAATATGGTACTTTTTGTAATTTCTCCTTTCCTGTGCATGGAGGGATGTTACCTGATTTCAGGAACTGGCACTGAAAGACCCTTTCCCACCAGGGAGAGAGAAAGGGGTCTCCTTGGGGATTCAAGGGGTCTAAAGACAGGACGAAATCGCTGAATTCTGAGACATCACCAGTGTGATCCCTGAAATGCAAAGCACCATGGAAGGTATTTAGAGATTCCACAGATCCTTGAGTTGCTATCATGCTAACTTCCCAATGAGAAGTCAGGATCCAGACCTTCTCCAATGAAGTCTTACTCTGCTGTTTATAAAGAACCAGAGCCATGTATACAGTTTTAGTACTACTGGAGTGTCCAAACAGAATAATCACTTCAGCTTTAAGCCAAGTTTTGGAAATACGAAAAGATTTAAACAGCACAAGATCAAACAGGTTATCAGATTCCAAAATTTGAGTAAAGGCCAGGCAAATCTCCTCCTGCTTGAGCATTGGCGTCAGTAATGAGATGAAATCTGCTCCACTGTCACCTTCAGGGGCCACAAGCCCAACCCAGTTCCACTGGAAATTAAGGAGCAGCTGGACTAAACCCAGATATTGAGGAAGTTTATTGGGATTAATCCGGAAAAAGGAAGGAAAAACTATTCTGTCTCCATGGGGGAACTTGAGGGAACCAAAACCGAGCTGCAGAAAGGGAGAGTATTGTTTTACAAAAGAATTTTTCAAGACAAGGTCAAATTTTATGCTGATCTTAAGGGTCACCATCCTGTGGTTTAATGCCCCACCAGTCAGCCCAATTCACCTTGAGTGGAGTGAGACGCTTCCAATTATGTTACGCAACAAACCACAGACCAGGCACTGCTTTTCCTTTGCTATGTATAAACAAGGTTTATTATGCAAAGTATGCACTGCTATAAGTGACAATACCCAACCAAGTTACAAGTTTCCCTTTCCCCCTGTGTTCTTTTAACTGCCCACCTTTCCTAGCATGAAGGCAGCAGTACCACCGTTCCTTCCTAGTCTTAAGGACAGGGAATTCTGGTCCTTTTTCCTGGGCTTGATGTCCTTTTACCCTCCATTTAGCCCTAGATGGTCCTCTACCTTCCAGCACTGACCCTTCAGTAGGTCCTCTTGACATCTGAATTAGTTGTTCCTTAGACTGAGCTGCTTCTCCCTCACACAGTCCTTGGGAGGAGACAGCTGCTTCTGGCTGGATGGCTGTAGCCATCTCTGGAAGGCTTCTGCGGCTGTCAGGACTCTGGGCGGTTTACAATAAAGTTAATGTTTAAAAACATAAAATATACTACACAATAAATCAATTTAACCAAAAATTATATATAAATATATAAAATCCAAGAGGCTGTGATGTTATGTTTAAAAGAACTCTATGGCGCAAGCCATCCCCAAGAGGAGCTATTACCCTTCCCACCCCAAGCGAGTGGGATATAGTTTGCCTGGCTCTGGCATGTGAGAAGCCAAGGGAACAAACCATTATCCTCATTCAGAGGATAAACTGGACTGAAGGGTGGTTACATTTACAAAGTTTCAATTTGGATGGAGTTCATCCAGGAAAGTATTTCAGAAATATTTTATTATTTATCTCTTTGCAATGGGGGGGGGGGGTTGAAGAAACATATCCTGAAATATAAAAATGAATTCAACTATCGCATGGCTTCCCCAAATCACATACTCTGATGTGCCCCACAAATCACTTTGGCTTCATCTTTTGGCTTCTCTGCGCACTTCTCTTCTGTGTCTGCTCCACACTGCATCCAATGGAACCCCCTTACCTGTGGGACCTTGAGGATGCTGAAGATGGAGGCCATCTGCCTTGAGGATTTGGGGTCGAGACCTCCAATGATGGAGAGCAGGTTGTCCTGACTGTCACATTTGTAGTGTGGAACCATTTGGCCTCGTGTGGAAAGCAGAGAGAGGCTGTTCATGGAAATCCTCCTCACAGACTCGCGATTGTCATAGATACGGAAGCCGAGTGTGATGTTGGGAAGGAGAACCAAATCCTTGTTGATCTTTGTTACTGCAAGTACCAAGGCCAGAAACAGCTGGTAGTTCTTGGGTGCAATGCTATAATGAAAAAAAAAATGAGAATATTACCGGGAACCTTGTGTGTGCTCGTGGAGTGTCCTTTTCCTGGTGTATTTGTTTGTGTGTGTTCTTCTGGACTTTGAGGCAATGAATCCATTTGTTCTGATCTTTTGGACAGAAAAAACTTCTGAATATTATGTCAATGGTAGTGCCTAGAAACCAGGGTAAATGCAGATAGAGGCTAAGAAGTACCACATTTGCAACCTTAGACAGCCATGACTCCTCCACATGAGTAACCTCTAAGATAGCTTTGATGGTTTGGTTGTCCTTTTCAACAGCTTTTTCAGCTCTGGGGACCATTGCTGTTCCCAATATTCCAGAAGGGGCATCAATTTTTTCAGCTGTTCACAATATTCCACTGGAGGTCACAACATAGATTTACTAAAGGCCATTACAAAAGACCGAATTTATATTCAAAGTCAACTTCTTCACTAGGCCAGCGCAGTTTCTCACACCTACCCCCTTCCTCACTTTTTATGCTGTTGATCATTTTCCTGCTGAAAAGACCTGGGAAACAGGAACATTCTGCCCTAGAAGAGCTTGGCTCTTCATCGAGAAAAGCATCAAAGCTACTGAACTGCACCAGGACATTGCAAACCTCACTAGAACAAGAATTTCTGAAAGGAGTCCCTGAATCCAGAAAAGAGCAGACAGTATTCTACCCCTTTCCTCTCCAGGTGAAACTTACCTTGTTGCAATTTGGATCGGTGATGGCTCCTGGTGAAATGTCATCATTCTAATGTCTGAAGAGGTTCCCAGGGGAAAATTCCCCCCAATAATGATGTCACCAGACCTATAGTGGTCCTCCAGAGTCTGCAAAGGGTTCCTCAGTACACATACACTTTGCATAATCTTATGAGTCGTTGAAGGCAGGAGCCAAAAGAGAAGCAACAGCAGGTGAGGCAGCCCATTCATCATTCTCACCTTCCTTCCTAGGACAACAATCAATGTCTCTTCAGAAGCTGAACTGCAGGGGCCCCCATGAAATCTCACCAGGGCTTTTGCAGAAAAGGAGCAGGCTGTGCCACTTGGATGGCCTCGGGGAAATCGATATCAAGGATGCTTCCTCCTACCTGTGTTTTATCTTTCACCAAAGAGAATGTTGACCTTTCATTGATTGTAAGAAATGACCTCTTTGCAAGAAAAGCTAAGTTGACATGTCCAGGGCCCTTAGGGAGTCCTCAGAGCTAATTGATTTTACAATGTTTTATCTTGGGTACATTTTACAGGGATCCCACCGGTGGTACATTAAGAATCATTGTTCTTCTGATAATTGCTAGGAAGAGTAACATCCTACCCACTTAGCAATAGCTCCTTTTCATACACCAGAAGGGGGAAAACATGTTTGTGTCTCTTGTTGTTGATCCATGGAGCAGATGGAGTTGAGAGTTGGGGTGGAGGTGGAGGTGGGTATTTGGCCTGCCTGAAACTGAGCACCTGCACCCAAGATGGAGTCTGGCCTGTGCTGTAGTCTGCTGAGATAGAGCGAGGGCTATGGGGCAATGTGGCAATCAGCTGTAGCCTTGTAAGTGTGAGTAATAATGTCGATGTTTGGATGGAAGACTTGGTTTATTTATGCCATATGACAGGGGTGACATTAGAAGCTAATTTCTCCCATAGAGCTTAAAAAGAAAGAGACATAGGGGTCACTTAAGCTGTCTGGCTAATTTTACCTCAGCAGGAGTGTTTCCTAACAACTGGTCAGAGCCCAAGAAATTTGTCTGCTGCCAGATGGTGGGGGAAGAATACCATCAACCATTATATTCTTCTAGACTCGCTGCATAGAACAAGATGGGGGACAGGGTGCTATATGGCTCTCCTTCTTTCTCTGAAGCTGATTCCAGTCAGTTTGAGTTGACCCTGAAACTTGATTTTTGGGGTCCCTCAAGGCTTCACACTGTCTCCCTTCCTGTTCAATTTCCACATCTGGCAGCGGCAATAGGTCATCTATCAGTTAATGGTCAGGTATTATCACTGTGCCGCACCCTTGTTCATGTCAACCCCTGGCCGACCAAGCAGTGTTGACCAGGTCTCCTCCTAGCACCTAGAGGCTGTTGGGGTATGGATGGGCAGGAAGAGGGTCAGCCGCAATCCTAGCAAATCGAAGGGGTTGTCAGGGCTTGATGCTCCTGGTTATGGGGGACTTTCCCTCTTTAGTCCTGCATGGCTTTGCACTGCCACACACGGGGCTGGTGCACAATCTGGGGGACTTCCTGGACTCTCATCTCCTGGCTGAGGAGCAGATGGCACCAATTCGGCTTATGTAATACTTATCCCTGTTCCTGGATTGAGAGTCCCTCTTCCTAGTCCCTCATGCCTTAGCCATCTCACGGGTGGACTATTGTAATGTGCTCTCCATGAGGCTGCCGTTGACGACCACTTGGAAGCTATGTCTGGTCAGCATGTGGCAGCATGAGGAATGATGGGCAAGTCTTGCTAAGCACATGTAACATCTCTACACCAGTTACCAGATGCCTTCCAGATGTAATTTAGCTGCTGGTTAACCTGGCCATAAATATATTTCGGGCCATCTCAGTGGCAACCCCCATTGGGTGGACTACTCTCCCCTCCAGGTACAAACAGCCCCGATTCTAGTGGTGTTTCCTTAACTAGCAAAAGGAGTGGTGTTTCAGCAGATATTTGGCCCTTGGAGGGTAGCTAAGAGGTTTTTAATAATCGTATGGTATGACTTCTTTTTGTTGTTGTTGCTGACTTTGTTTTACTCTGCCAAGTGTCCCTGTTATCTGAGTTAGTCATCAATTTTGCAAATAAGTAAGTATTTCAATACCTGTCATTCCAATCCTTGGAAGGTTTCCTAAGGGTAGGATTTAGAGCATCTCTCAGATCCATCCTTCTACCCACACCTTCCCCAAACCTTCTCTCTACCTCCTCCACCCCCGCTATTTAAAGCAGCAGGTGTTGCCTCTCTTTGAGTGACAGTTCTGACACCCAATCCTCATACTGCCACACAGGATCTTGCAACTAGTGCAGTCCTAATTGAGGGCCATCCCTTCATTGCTTCCAGACCTCGAGTGGTGGAGAATCCTCCTGCTGCTGCTGAGGAAACCTGTTCTGTTGGCAAAGACTTTGTACTCTGGAGAAGACTTTGTTCTCTGGAGAAGATTCTCCTAGTGTTTAATCGGGTTCTGTTTCCTGATCATTTCTATCAGTTTGGATGGAATTCGGTGGGATGACACAGGTTTAAGTCAAGAAGCTACAGCTGGTTCAAACTGCAGTGGTGCACATCTCGCTGTGCCCATGTGTGCTTGCTGCTATGCAAGCTTCATGGGCTGCAAGTAAGCTTCAAGGCGCTGTTATCAGCCCTATAGGGGAGAATAGACAGGACACCAAAGCCATACAGGTCTAAGACTAATTTTATTACAGCGGCTTGGAAGTCTGAACATGCTTCTCTCCTCCCTCCATTTCTCTTCCTGTGAATTGGGGGGGGGGGGGGCTGTCCGAATCCTTTTCTCCCATTGGTTTCTTTGAATGGGCTTAAGCCACGTTTGTCCAATCTTTGCCTTGGTAATGGATCTTCCCACTTTCCTTCAAGGCCGCTCTCTGTGTAGAAAGGCAACCAGTCAACTCCAGGATTCTCTCAAAAAATGAATCAGCTTTGTTAAAGATCACAGAGAAAGATATGGCTCCATACAGAGGGAACACTGTAGAGGATTCTCTTATGCCGCCCCACTCCGCAGGGAGCCTGGACCTATTCGATTGGTCCGCCCCCAGCGACTTATGGACCCATTGAGATTTCAGAGGGAGCTGGGGGTAATACCCGAGGATCTGCTGCACGGTCCAGAGGAGACACTGACCGCAACCTGGAATAGGGAGGCGGCCGGTGCCTTGGATAGGATCGCGCCGATGTGACCTCTCAAGCCCCATTCGACCCGTCTCTCCCCGTGGTTTACGGAGGAGTTGAGGGTCTTGAAGAGGGTGAATAGATGTCTAGAGCACCACTGGAGAAAGACGAAGACTGAATTCGACCGAACACAATCTAGAGCGGCTGTTGTGGCTCTTCCGGGCTGTGTGGCCGTGTTCTGGAAGTTGTGGTTCCTAACGTTTCGCCAGCATCTGTGGCCAGCATCTTCAGAGGGCAGGAGCACAGATAGAAGCAAAATCTCTGTGCCCAGGTAGAGTGGGAATGTTCTATTTATAGAGCTAAATTATAGGAGATTAGGTGGGGTTTTTTGTTGTGTTGAAATGTTAACGAGTGGCTGATGAGCGTGATTAGCATGTTCATTGTGAGAAGTATTCCCATGTCCTGGTGGCTGGACTGAGTTCGTTGACCTTTTGCAGGCTGTGTTTTTCAGGACTGGTAGCCAGGTTTTGCTAATTTTTAAACTTTCTTCTTTTTTATTGTAACTGTGCTGGTGTTTGTGAATTTCAATGGCTTCTCTGTATAATCTGGTGTAGTGGCTTTTGGTGTTGTCCAGTATTTCTGTGTTTTCAAATAGGATTTTGTGTCCCGTTTGCTTGAGAGCATGTTCAGCTACTGAAGATTTTTCTGGTTGCTGTAGTCTGCAGTGTCTTTCATGTTCTTTTATCCTGGTGTGAATGCTTCGTTTTGTGGTTCAGCATTCACACCAGGATAAAAGAACATGAAAGACACTGCAGACTACAGCAACCAGAAAAATCTTCAGTAGCTGAACATGCTCTCAAGCAAACGGGACACAAAATCCTATTTGAAAACACAGAAATACTGGACAACACCAAAAGCCACTACACCAGATTATACAGAGAAGCCATTGAAATTCACAAACACCAGCACAGTTACAATAAAAAAGAAGAAAGTTTAAAAATTAGCAAAACCTGGCTACCAGTCCTGAAAAAAAAAAAAACACAGCCTGCAAAAGGTCAACGAACTCAGTCCAACCACCAGGACATGGGAATACTTCTCACAATGAACATGCTAATCACGCTCATCAGCCACTCGTTAACATTTCAACACAACAAAAAACCCCACCTAATCTCCTATAATTTAGCTCTATAAATAGAACATTCCCACTCTACCTGGGCACAGAGATTTTGCTTCTATCTGTGCTCCTGCCCTCTGAAGATGCTGGCCACAGATGCTGGCGAAACGTTAGGAACCACAACTTCCAGAACACGGCCACACAGCCCGGAAGACCCACAACAGCCATTGAACTCCGGCCGTGAAAGCCTTCGACAATACAACAATCTAGAGCCTCTATTAAGGCCTACCTTGTGGCGGTAAGAGCGGCAAAAAGTAAATATTTATCTGCTCTTATTGCATCCGCAGAATGCTGCCCGACGGCCCTGTTTAAGATTACTCAATCTCTCTTGGGTAGGGTGGTTTCGACCACCCACCTGCAGGGCCGTGCGGAGGAATTTTCTGAGTATCTGCATGATAAAATCGCTCGGATTCAGTCAAAGTTGGACTCCATGCTTGGATTGCAGTCTGGGGAGATGCCGGGAGAGCGGTCTTACCCTATTATCTGGGAACAATTTGATACTGTTGGACCTGAGGAAGTGGATAGGATCCTTCGAATTGTTAATCCCACCACATGCTATTTAGATCCCTGCCCTTCCTGGCTGGTGAAATCGGTCGGGGAGGTGACAGGTGGATGGGTCCGGGCTATGATTTATACATCCTTGTTGGAGGGGGTGGTTCCAACTGCCTTTAAGGAGGCGTTGGTGCACCCCCTCCTCAAGAAGCCATCCCTGGACCCTACCATCCTGGACAACTTTCATCCAGTCTCCCACCTTCCCTTTTTGGGAAAAGTGGTTGAGAAAGTGGTGGCGTTGCAACTTCAAAGGACCCTGGATGAAGCGGATTATCTTGACCCTTTTCAGTCAGGTTTCAGGCCAGGATATTGGACGGAGACTGCATTGGTCGCGCTTACGGATGACCTCTGGCGGGAGCGGGATGGAGGTAGTGCATCCATCCTGGCTCTCTTGGATCTCTCAGCGGCTTTCGATACCATCGACCATGGTATCCTTTTGGGGCGGCTTAGGGAGTTGGGGGTAGGTGGCATAGTTTTGCGCTGGTTCACCTCCTTCCTCCGGGGCCGCTCCCAGTCATAGGTGATAGGGGAGGAGAGATCCAGCCTGCGTTCGCTCCTGTGTGGGGTGCCACAGGGTTCGGTTCTCTCTCCTCTCCTGTTCAACATCTACATGAAACCGCTGGGTGAGGTCATCCGACACCATGGGATGAGGTATCATCAGTATGCGGATGATACTCAATTGTATATCTCCATCCCTGGTGAAGTAAGTGATGCAGTGTCCACCCTGTCCCAGTGCCTGAGGGCTGTGAGGGCCTGGATGGGGAACAACAGGCTTTAGTTGAACCTTGGTAAGACCGAGTGGCTGTGGATTGATGGATCAGCGTCTTCTGGGAAATTATCATCTTTGGTTCTTGATGGGGTAGCACTTCCCCGTTCAGAACCGGTGCGTAATATGGGGGTTCTTCTAGACTCACGACTCCTGCTCGAAGAGCAGGTGGCAGTCGTGGCTAGGAGGGCTTTTGCGCAACTTTGGTTGGTGCGCCAGTTACGCCCATTCCTGGAACACGATGCCCTCCATACAGTCACTCATGCTCTCGTCATCTCCCATGTAGATTATTGCAATGTGCTCTACATGGGGCTACCCTTGAAGACTATCCAGAAGCTTCAGCTGGTGCAGAATGCGGCTGCGCGGGCAGTATTGGGTGCTCCAAGATCTGCACATGTAACACCGTTGCTCCGCGAGCTGCATTGAGTGCCGGTTTGCTTCCGGGTACAATTCAAGGTGTTGGTTATCACCTATAAAGCCCTACATGGCATGGGACCAGAATACCTGAGGGACCGTCTTAACCCCATGTTATCGACCCGCCCCACCCGATCATCCAGAGAGGCCCTGCTACGTACCCCATCAATTAGAGAATGTCATCTGATGGGGTCTAGGAGGCAGGCCTTCTCCGTGACAGCACCCATGCTATGGAACGGCTTGCCCCCAGAGTTAAGACAGATCTCCTCCCTCCCGACCTTTAGGAAAGAGCTGAAGACCTGGTTCTGCCACCTGGCATAGGATGGAGGAAGGTATAGTTCATCATGGAGATGGCTAATCCCTTGATTTCACTGTCCTTCTTTTACGAAGATCTTATACATCTGGATTCATAATTTATAATTATTTTATATGGTTTGTAATTTTTATGTATAGTTTTTTAACCATTATTATCCTGTAAACCGCCCAGAGTCCCCTATTCCGAGAGATGGGTGGGGATAAATTTAAATAATAAATAAATAAATAAATAAATAAACACAGTTAAAAAGAGAAAAATAAAATAAAATACAAAATAAATACAGAAATACAGAAATAAATTAAAGATGGTGCTGAGGTGTATGCTCGACTGATAGGCTCACCTTTGTTAGTGATTTCAGTATGTGTCAGATGGCATATGGTGGTGGCTTGTGGTCCCAGTCGGAATGGTGGCTGGGCAGAAATGAGAGTCCTGGTTACCTCAGAAGGTGGTAGAAATGGCAGTGGCACAGGTGGCTGGTGTGGCAACAGCAGATCAAGTGGCTGGAAAGGACTAGTTGAGCCCCAACAGCACCTCCTGGGGCAATAGCCAAGTGGGACTGTTTCAGGCAGTGGTTCCTCCATTCTGGAGGTTGAAAGTATTGTAGGACAGACCGGCAGAAGACTAGCAGAATGCATCCACAAACAACAACTAGCAATCAGAAGACATGATGAAAACTCCTTAATCTCACAGCCCATGGACAGACTCAACCATACTGAGGAAACCAACTGGGGAACTGTGAGCATCTTAAACCGAGCCAAATCCAAAAATTATACATCGCACTGAAGATGTTGCCTAGCCTGGCAATGAAACATCTGCAAGAAAACGACAAGGCTCAGAGAGCACCAAGGACTCCACAGTTCAACCCTGAGCTACAAATATTATCTTTGATTGGTACCACATATGGGCGTCAAATGCTCCAGATAGCACGCAAATGGGAGAAATTTGCAGGTAGGCAAACTTCCACCAAAGAACAGCTGTTTTTTCTGCATGAATGCCTACAACAGCATACCATGCCCGCCAGTGTCAGATACAAACCTCCAATCAACTGCACAGCTGGATGGAAGATTGCACAACAAAGTGGACGAAAAATGATACGACTAATGATCATGGACACTCACCTCAGATTAAACAAATATCAACACACAATAGACAGCCTCAAAGAACAACTAGAACAGACTATGACTCCTGAACATATAAACATGCTGACTACTACAATCAAGACCACATCACTGAGACAAGCTGAAAAAAGAAAGCTAAACTTCAAACTAAACTACTTAAATGAAACCCCAGAAACAAAGAAGTACAGGAACAGGAATGGGTGGTCAACATGTCCAGCCGCCCATTATCCACTACAGAACACAGTATCTTGCAGAGAGGCCGCAATTATAACACAGAGGATGCAAATAAATTAGAATTCTTTGCAGCTTTCGAAGCAGCATTAAAAACTACAGGACTTACTACAGAAACTCAAGAGAATGTAAGACAGATAATCATACCACAAACCAGAAGGACATGGAAACAGAACCAACTGAAAGCAGAAGACAGAGCAGCCCTCAAAAACCTAAAGATGGACCAAAATATCATCATCCTCCCAGCAGACAAAGGCCGCACCACTGTCATTATGGACAGATCACAATATATACAAAAAGCCAAAATTTACTTGAGGACAAAGAAACCTACACCCCAGTGAACACCAATCCGATACAGAAACTGGACAACCAGGTCAAAAGAATCCTCAATGACCTAACCAAGAAAGGTCAAATCAGTAAAGAAGAACTAAGGCAGATGAAAAGCAGTGGACCCATCATCCCACGCTTCTACGGACGCCCCAAAATACACGAGCCCGACATACCACTCCGTCCAATTGTATCATTACCAGGGACCCCCACATACAACATAGCTAAAAAACATACAAGAAAACTTGGGCATCTCACAGAGGAGAGTGAATACTCTATCAATTCCCCACTACAGTGCCTCCAGAAAATCAAAGACATAAAAATAGATGAAGATGAAATTATGGTGTCATTTGATGTCACTGCACTCTTTACATCCATAGACCAAGCACTAGCGATTGAATCCATGGCAGCACTTCTACGTAACACACCTGACCTAACTAGATACACCAAGATCAAAATACCCAGAATCATGGACCTCATCAACCTCTGCCTCACTACCTACGTTCAGATTGATGGACAAATATACCAACAAATCAAAGGAACACCTATGGGATCACCACTCTCAGGACTCATAGCAGAGATAGTAATGCAACATCTAGAAAGGATAGCACTCCCACACATACAACCCAAAGTATGGATCCGGTATGTAGATGACAACTTCATCATAATAAAAAAGGATCAACTGGAGGAAACACATGAAGCCATCAACAACATCTTCAAAGGAATAAAATTCACAAGGGAAGAAGAAAACAACAACTCACTACCCTTCTTGGACATCCTCATCAGTAGAGGAAATGATGGCATCCTAGAAACACAAATCTACTGGAAATCTACCCACACTAACCAAGTGCTCCACTACCAAAGCAATAACCCTACCTCCCACAAGAGGAGCTGTGTAAGAACACTGTTCAGACGAGCACAAACGCACTGCAGCAACCCAGAACCCAGAAAAAGGAAACAGACCACTTATATAGCATCTTCCAGCAAAATGGATATCCACGCAACTTTATCAAAAAGTGCCTGAGCATTCAGTCCACTTCCAGGTGTTGGTGTGAGTGGAGCGAAGAGCCAAGGCTCCTAGCCTCGATTCCGTGGCTTTTCCGTTTGCAGCAGTTTAAAAAAAAAGGAAAAATCGCTGAAAAATCACCCTCGAAGAGAGGGTGAGCAGATTACCCACAAAGGGTCACCGGATCGCCGCTCTCTTCCGACCCCCGTATTTCCACCACGGGGGAAGGGAGATTGCAGCGGCGAAAGGTGGCTGGAATTGACATGAAGCTCTGCGGAAGCCGTGAATCTGAACAAGATAAGTAGCTCCTCACCCAACCTTTTAGACACAATTTTTATTTTTAAATATTATCTTCCTTATTAATTTCTAAGATTTATCTCTGGACTTGACTTATAAATGCTGGTGTTTTACTTCTTTCTTGCCAAAGGACGGTTAAACGGTGGGAATGGAAAGCTAATTGACTTTGCCTGAAATGAAAGTGACTTTCTTCTTTATGTTTACTCTGATTTAATTTTTCTACTTATTGGAAATTGAATGCATTTTTACTTCGGAATTATCTTGCCTGGATTTTAACTTTATATGGAATACTTAACATCCCTCCTTTTATTTATTTTTTTGTGATTTCTGCTGTGAAAGAATTTTTCTCTCTTCTATCTCTTTACATGACTTGAATATTATTTGGATTATATAAGCTTTTTTAAAAAAATTATGCTTTGTTTGGACTCTCTTCATATAGAAACTTGACTCTTTAATATGTATTTTGGGTGAAAAAAATATTTGGATTATTGTAGTTTATCTTTTTACATTTTATATATTTTTTTTTACTTATTTTTGGTTGGATTGAAGAGATATAAGTTGGCGTGAGAAACCTTGGAGTTGTTTATCGTTTCTGCTATTATTTTGTCTACAGTTGAAAAAAGTTTCTCTTTTCCTTTTTATCTTTTGTTTTTGCATTTACATGGACTTACATACCTAAAGGATTACAATTTAGTTATTATGACAACTATTTTTGAAGGACTGCTTTTATTTTTTGGTATTTTTTTTAATCCCTTCCCTTTTTAAAAAATAATTATTACTCCCTCCCTGGTTTTCTTCCCCCCCTCTCCTCTCTCTCTTTTTTTCTTTTACAGGAAAATTATCTATATTATGATGACTATGGCACTGAGGGTGAGAAGAGACAAAGAAAAAGAGGCTGGAAGAGCATCTACAGAAACTGCAACATCTGCAGAATCAATGGAAACTCCACCATCAGAAATGAAAAAAGTCTTGGATGCAATTACATTATTAAATAAGAAAATGGAAGACTCAATTGCCAACTTGGCCCAACAAGTTAATAAACAGATGGAAGAATCAATTGCATCTTTAGATAAAAAGATGGATAAGATGGAAGATATGAAAAAAGAAATAATCCAGGAGATAAAACAAGAATTTAAAAACAGAAGTACAGAGAGTTAAGGAAGTTGTGAACTCTTTATCAGGAGAACTTAAAGATATGCAAGGCCAGATACAAAAACTAGAGACTAAATCAGAACATGTTACTAAAGAAATTGAACATAATTTAGATGTTACTGCATTAGCAGAAATGAGAGAGAAAGAACATATCTTGAGATTGAGAGCAGTTCCAGAACAAACAAATGAAGATGTAAGAGAAAGGATTGTTTCTATATTAGCCAAATTTTTAGAGATAAGAGAACAAGATTTGGATTTGGAAATAGATAAATTTTTTAGAGTGAATTCATGTTATGCTAGAGAAAATAAATTTCCTAGATATATATTGATATATTTCGTGCGAAAAGTCATAAAAGAGCAAATTTTGAAGAAACATTATAATATTAGATTAAATATAGAAGGGAAAGAAGTAATTGTATTAAAAGAAATTCCGCTGAGAATATTAAGGAAAAGAAAAGAATACTCCTTTTTTACAGACAAATTAAAGCAACACAATATCCCATTTAGACGGGAGAAATTAGAAGGTGTATCTTTTACATTTAAAGGGCAAAGGTTCAGAATAACTTCCATTTTAAAAGCAAAAGCATTTTTAGAGAAATATAAGACAGACATGAGTGATGCATCCAGAGACTTGGAAGAAAAAGGGGAGACATCAAAAGATAAAGAGATGAGTGAAGACTTATCTGAGATGGGAGCTGCAGGTTTAGACTTGAAAAAGGGATTTTAAATACCAAAACCTCTATGGATTACAAATATTTGACATGGAATATTAATGGCCTAATTCTCCACAGAAAAGAAGAAAGATTTTCCATTTCTTGAAAAAATTGAGATTGGATATAACTTGTTTACAAGAGACTCATATTTGTAAAAAAGATATTAAGTATCTCATTCAAAAACAACTTGGAGAATAATTTATTTCAGCTGGACCTAAAAAAACTAAGGGGATAGTTTTGTATATACAACCAAAGTTAAATCCAAAATTGATATTAACTGATGATGAAGGAAGATATATTGCAGTTGAAATTAATATACAAGGAACTAAAACAATGATTGTTGGACTTTATGCACCGAATATGGACAAAGGGGTATTTTATAAAAATTTGATGGATAAACTTTTGGATTTACCCTATGAAAATTGGTGTTTCATGGGTGACTGGAATGGGGTAACCCACCCTAGGATGGATAGACACTCACAAAAAGAAGTGAAGCGTACACAGGGAAAACTACCACAAACATTTTTTTTTATTTAAAAGAGATGTTGGATTTACAAGACATTTGGAGATTTATGAATGGGACTTCGAGAGAGTACACATATTATTCAGAGAGATTTAAATCTTATTCTAGAATAGGCATGATTTTGATATCTAAAAGTTTAACGATGGACATTAGTAAAGTTGAAATATTACCTAAGACTCTCTCAGACCACAATCCAGTAATGTTGATTTTTAAAGGAAAATGGAATATATTTCGATGGAGATTAAATGAATCAATTTTTCGAAAAAGTTAAGAGAATATTTCCAACTGAACTTAAACAAAGGTACTAATATCCAAACTGTGTGGGATGCTAGTAAAGCATATATGAGGGGCTATTTTATTCAATATAATGCTCAAATGACGAGAAAGAAGCAAGAGAGAATTCAATCGATTTTAGATGAAATTAAAATTAAGAGGCAAGTTTAAAAGACAAGCCAATGGATGACACTTTGCTTACTCAAATAATTTTTTTACAAAAACAAATGTCAATGATATTGACACAAGAGATAGAGACTCAAATGAAATTTACAAAACAAAAATATTTTGAATATGCAAATAAACCAGGAAGATGGTTGGCTTATAAATTGCGGAAACAAAGACAAAAGAATTTAATTTCTAATATACAACATGAAGGGAAATGTCTGGTGAATAATATAGATATTGTTGTTTATTCGTTCAGTCACTTCCGACTCTTTGTGACTTCATGGACCAGTCCACGCCAGAGCTTCCTGTCGGCCGTCACCATCCCCAGCTCCCCCATGGTTGAGTCTGTCACCTCCAGAATATCATCCATCCATCTTGCCCTTGGTCGGCCCCTCTTCCTTTTGCCTTCCACTTTCCCTAGCATCAGCTTCTTCTCCAGGGTATCCTGTCTTCTCATTATGCAGCCAAAGTACTTCAGTTTTGCCTTTAATATCATTCCCTCAAGTGAGCAGTCTGGCTTGATTTCCTGGAGTATGGACTGGTTTGATCTTCTTGCAGTCCAAGGCACTCTCAGAATTTTCCTCCAACACTACAGTTCAAAAGCATCTATCTTCCTTCGCTCAGCCTTCCTTATGGTCCAGCTTTCACAGCCATAGGTTACTACAGGGAATACCATTGCTTTAATTATGCGGACCTTTGTTGTCAGTGTGATGTCTCTGCTCTTAACTATTTTATCAAGATTTGCCATTGCTCTCCTCCCAAGAAGTAGACGTCTTCTGATTTCCTGGCTGCAGTCAGCATCTGCAGTAATCTTTGCGCCTAGAAATACAAAGTCTGTCACTGCCTCCACTTTTTCTCCCTCTATTTGCCAGTCATCAATCAAGCTGGTTGCCATAATCTTGGTTTTTTTGAGGTTTAACTGCAACCCAGCTTTTGCACTTTCTTCTTTCACCTTCGTCATAAGGCTCCTCAACTCCTCCTCGCTTTCAGCCATCAAAGTGGTATCATCTGCATATCTAAGATTGTTAATGTTTCTTCCAGCGATTTTAACTCCAGCCTTGGATTCCTCAATCCCAGCACGTTGCATGATGTGTTCTGCGTACAGGTTGAAAAGGTAGGGTGAGAGTATACAGACCTGCCGTACTCCTTTCCCAATCTTAAACCAGTCCGTTGTTCCGTGCTCTGTTCTTACTTTTGCTACTTGGTCGTTATACAGATTCCTCAGTATCCCCATACCACCAAGAACTTCCCACAATTTCTTATGATCCACACAGTCAAAGGCTTTAGAGTAGTCAATAAAACAAAAATAGATGTTTTTCTGAAATTCCCTGGTTTTCTCCATTATCCAGCGGATATTGGCAATTTGGTCTCTCGTTTCTCTGCCTTTTCTAAACCCAGCTTGTACATCTGGCAATTCTCGCTCCATGAATTGCTGGAGTCTACCTTGCAAGATCTTGAGCATTACCTTACTGGCATGTGAAATACGTGCCACTGTTCGGTAGTTTGAACATTCTTTAGTGCTTCCCTTTTTTGGTATGGGGATATAAGTTGATTTTTTCCAATCTGATGGCCATTCTTGTGTTTTCCAAATTTGCTGGCATATGGCATGCATCACCTTGACAGCATCATCTTGCAAGATTTTAAACAGTTCAGCTGGGATACCGTCATCTCCTGCTGCCTTGTTATTAGCAATGCTTCTTAAGGCCCATTCGACCTCACTCTTCAGGATGTCTGGCTCTAACTCACTGACCACACCGTCAAACCTATCTCCAATATTATTATCCTTCCTATACAGATCTTCCATATATTCTTGCCACCTTTTCTTGATCTCTTCTGCTTCTGTTAGGTCCTTACCATCTTTGTTTTTGATCATACCCATTTTTGCCTGGAATTTACCTCCGATGTTTCTAATGCTGCAGATCCTCATAGAACTGATCTACTTCTGCTTCTTCAGCATCTGTGGTTGGGTCCTATATTTGGATCACTGTGATGTTAAATGTTTTACCCTGAATTCGAATTGAGATCATTCTATCGTTTTTTGGATTGTATCCAAGCACTGCTTTAGCCACTTTATTATTAATTATGAAGGCTACTCCATTTCTTCTGTGGTCCTCTTGTCCACAGTAGTAGATCTGGTGGTTTAGTTGATATTGATGAATATTTGAGTAAGCAAAAACTAACTGTTCTCAATTATCAACAAAGAGTAATATTAAATAATCCTATAACAACAGAGGAAATGGTAAAGGCCTTTAAGAAAATTAGTAGTGGAAAAGCACCTGGACCTGATGGTCTGTCAGCAGCCTATTACAAATGCTTTGAAGATGAATTATGTTTACCTTTGCAGAAGACTATGAATTCAATTTTGTAAAGAGGAACTATGCCAGAGACTTGGAAAGAAGCACACATAACATTGATGAATTATGTTTACCTTTGCAGAAGACTATGAATTCAATTTTGTAAACAGGAACTATGCCAGAGACTTGGAAAGAAGCACACATAACATTGAACCCGAAAGAACAACAAGATTTGACCCTAACAAAAAATTATAGACCAATATCTTTATTGAATAATGATTATAAGATATCTACAACGATATTGTCAGAAAGAATGAAAAACATTCCTAAGAATTTTATTCATCAAGATCAAGCTGTATTTTTACAAATCCGAGATAATGTCCAAAATATACTAGACATACTGGAGTATTTGGAACAACATTATGAAAAACAAGCTGCCTTGATATTTATCGATGCTGAAAAAGCCTTTGATAACTTAAATTGGTCTTTTATGTTTAAAGTATTGGAAAACATGAACTTTGGAGGAAATTTTATTAAGTGGATTAAATCAATATATACACCCCAATTTGCAAAAATAATTGTTAATGTAGAATTCAGTAAGCCATGTGAAATTCAAAAAGGTACAAGACAAGGTTGTCCATTATCTCCACTTCTGTTTATATCGGTATTAGAGGTCTTACTTAGAGATATTAGACAAGATGGTGGTATTCATGGTATTAGAGTTAAAAAAAAAACTCACTCGCTGGATCGTCACCTTGTTGTGGTGAGTGGGCTTGTGTGTTCCCAATGAACCCTGTGAGCGAAGCCGTTGGGAGTCCTGTACTCCTGGTAGGGTCACCCATGGCGGTAAGGTCCAGGGGGAGGAACCAGACAAACAACGATCCAAGAAAGTCCTCAATGGCTGGACAGGCGGAAGATAACAAAGTGTATTGTTACAACGGCTGCGAAGGCGGATGAAGGCTGCAGCAGGCAAAAGGTCACCAATCATCATGGTATCCATGCCATTGGATTAGAGACTTTTTCTGTGAAGGTTGTGTGCTGATCGTTGTGCACCGATCTCCACACATAAAACAAATTCACGCACAGGCGTCTTCCAACCACACCAAACCCAAAACAACCAAAAGTCCCATGATGCTCAGTAGATGGTGCTAAATATGCTAACATATTAGCATATGAACATCATAAGTAAACCAAAAGAGCCAGTAGCCCAAGAAGAAAAAACAGGAGTTATCTACAACATACAGTGTAAGGACTGTAACAGCCACTATGTAGGACAGACTGGCAGAAGACTAGCAGAATGCATCCATGAACACCAACTAGCAGTCAGAAGACATGATGAAAACTCTTTAATCTCACCACACATGGACAGACTTAACCATACTTTCAACTGGGAAACTGTGAGCATCTTAAACCAAGCCAAATCCAAAAATGCTAGAGAATTCCTGGAAGCTTGGCACTCAGACAAAGCAGCCATCAACAGACATATAGAAGTAAACAACATTTACATACCATTCATAAGAGACAATAGAAAACCAGAAGACCAGAACACCTCTTGGCCAACAATCAACATCCAGATATGCAAAGATTAACAGCAATATTAGCAGCAGAGGAGCAATCAAACAACACAATAGACCCTAATCAAGGAACTATTAACTCAGTCAATCAACCAAGCAGCACACAACAACCCAATCAAGGTATTACTAAGGAAAGTACAACACCCCCACCAACACAGGCAGGACAAGCCATGGTATATAAATAGAGAGCAAGTTCCACTCCCTTTTCGCACTGAAGATGTTGCCTAGCCTGGCAATGAAACATCTGCAAGAAAACAACAAGGCTGAGAGAGCACCAAGGACTCCACAAATCCAAAAATGCTAGAGAATTCCTGGAAGCTTGGCACTTGTCTTGACTTCGAGTGAAGGAACACGCAGAGACTTGGTGTACAGGCTCTAGTGTTTTATTATTCAACTCCGCTAGACAAAATCCAGCTAAACTAAAATGAACTAGTAATGCTGAGAGAAAGGGCCCAAGAAATTAGAGTGGTGCCTTCTTCAGCCTCTTACAATGAAAGCAAAGTGATTCAGTACTATGTATTGTCGAAGGCTTTCACGGCCGGAGTTCAATGGCTGTTGTGGGTCTTCCGGGCTGTGTGGCCGTGTTCTGGAAGTTGTGGTTCCTAACGTTTCGCCAGCATCTGTGGCCAGCATCTTCAGAGGGCAGGAGCACAGATAGAAGCAAAATCTCTGTGCCCAGGTAGAGTGGCAATGTTCTATTTATAGAGCTAAATTACAGGAGATTAGGTGGGGTTTTTTTGTTGTGTTGAAATGTTAACGAGTGGCTGATGAGCGTGATTAGCATGTTCATTGTGAGAAGTATTCCCATGTCCTGGTGGCTGGACTGAGTTCGTTGACCTTTTGCAGGCTGTGTTTTTCAGGACTGGTAGCCAGGTTTTGCTAATTTTTAAACTTTCTTCTTTTTTATTGTAACTGTGCTGGTGTTTGTGAATTTCAATGGCTTCTCTGTATAATCTGGTGTAGTGGCTTTTGGTGTTGTCCAGTATTTCTGTGTTTTCAAATAGGATTTTGTGTCCCGTTTCAACACAACAAAAAACCCCACCTAATCTCCTATAATTTAGCTCTATAAATAGAACATTGCCACTCTACCTGGGCACAGAGATTTTGCTTCTATCTGTGCTCCTGCCCTCTGAAGATGCTGGCCACAGATGCTGGCGAAACGTTAGGAACCACAACTTCCAGAACACGGCCACACAGCCCGGAAGACCCACAACAGCCATTGATTCAGTACTGTGCATGCCTTTATCTCCCTGGAAGGAGCCCCTTCCTTCTTCACCAGTTATCTCCCTGACAGCACTCAGACAAAGCAGCCATCAACAGACACATAGAGGTAAACAACATCTACATACCATTCATAAGAGACAATAGAAAATCCAGAAGACCAGAACACCTGCTTGCCAGTAATCAACACCCATATATGCAAAGATTAACACCAGGATTATCAACAGAGGAACAAACAGCACAATATACCCTAATCAAGGAAATATTGTGATGCGGTGGCTCAGCGGCTTAAACCGCTGAATGTTAAACTCTTGAATGGTGGTGGCTCCGATGGATCCCGAAGCAGCAACATCCACAGGACGTCAGCAGCCGGCTCCGACGCAAGGCATCGTGGGACATGTAGTCCAGTAGCCACGGAACACTTGGTTCCCTTACCCCTTCCCTTAGCGCGCAAATTTAAAATGTATGAAATGTATAAAATGAAATTTATACAATGTATGTAAGCCACCTAGAGTCCTCCGTTAGGGAGGGGATAGGCGGGGTATAAATATAAGAAATAAATAAATAAATAAACTATTAACTCAGTCAATCAACCAAGCAGCAAACAACAGCCCAATCAAGGAACTACCAAGGAGAGAACAACACCCCCACCAACACAAGCAGGACTAGCCATGGTATATAAACTGAGAGCAAGTCCCACTCCCTTTTCACACTGAAGATGTTGCCTAGCCTGGCAATGAAATGTCTGCAAGAAAACAACAAGGTTCAGAGAGCACCAAGGACTGCACAGTTCAACCCTGAGCTACAAATATTCTCTTTGATTGGTACGTATACTCATAAATGAAGTTTGATTCCAATGTGTGGCCTGGATTGCATTACACTTGTGAAGACTCTCTGTGCACACAGATCTCATAGAGCACTATGGTTTACCGAGGAGCTGCAAGAGATGAAACGGCACAACATGGCTAGAACACTGCATACACTACCAACATTCTTTGCACATCCCTCGCAGGAAACTCCCCCACCTCTATGAAATGGAGGGGGGATTTAAACTCTAACATTTCCAAAAAATTGAATAGTAAAAGGGAATTCTACAAAGCCTCAGTACTCCATGGAAACAAAATACATCCTTAACACTAATACTGAACCCAACTCTTTAAAACAGGGGTCCCCAACCTTTTTGGCACCAGGGACCGGTCATGGGAGACAATTCTTCCCCGGACCAGGGGGGCGGGGTGGATTTGCAGCCGAGAGCCAATCGCGCGGACCACCACCGCTCATCTGCTGTGTGGCCCATTCCCTAACAGGCCACGGCCCACTAGTGGGCTGTGGCCCACAGGGTGGGAAGCCCTGCTTTAAAACACTAACATTTTAAACATTTCCATTAAAAGGAATAAAATGGGAAAATGTCCTCCTTGAAATAATATAAGGGGCAAAGTAAAAACCCAGCAGGTGCTATAGCACTAGCTCTCAGCACTGGTAGGTCATCCCCCACCCCCACTCATATCCCAACAACCCAACAACATCAAGCCCCCCCCTGCCTCCTCGCTCTCACCCACCAGCAGGGAGACACTTCACCAACGCCCCCTGGCTTTCCCCCAGGGGAGAGGATCAACCACACACACTACAATCCCCATCTTCCACCCCACAGCCCCCGGATCATCCGTAGGTAGCTTCACAGGGCAATTATAAATACATAAAAATTGTCTGTTTTTATAATCAATAATACTACAATAATCTTAACTCTATTAAGGAACTGTCTGAGGAACTGTATGTCTATGAAGGTTCTCAGTCATCCAGGTGGAATTGTCTGTAGCTTGAATCATGTCAACTGGATTTCTATTTTCTCAGTGGAAACGTTTCACTCCTTATCCAAGGAGCTTCTTCAGTCTGAGCAAAGTTAGTAAGGGAATCCTAAAATAAGTTTCTAGGTGGCTGTGTGACCTTACACCTGGGGCTAGGTCATGGTTATTTTGAGATGTTGTTTCTAAGTCCCTTTATCATCTAAAGGAGGATCGTTAAGATCACCCTGCTGCTGTTGAGCTTGCGAAATGGTCTTAATCTTCCTAGGCACAGAAGACAAAGCAGGGAGGAAAATAGGGGAAAGATTGTGCCTGAGGCCCCCACCTCTATTCAAGGAAGGATTTTCCAAGTTGGCATAAATGGATTCCTTGACCCCTCTCTCAAACCACCTATCTTCTCTGTCTAAAATGTGAACATTAATGTCCTCAAATGAGTGTCCTTTTTCCTTTAGATGAAGATAAACTACTGACTCTGGTCCTGTGGTGTTACTTCTCCTTTGTTGGGCCATCCTCCTGTACAAAGGTTGTTTGGTTTCTCCAATGTAGAATTCAGAGCAGTCCTCACTGCACTGGATTGCATAAACTACATTGCTTTTCTTGTGTTTTGGAGTTTGATCTTTGGGGTGTACAAGCCTCTGTCTCAGTGTGTTGGTGGGTTTGAAATATACAGGTATGTGGTGTTTGCCAAATATCCGTTTTATCTTTTCAGACACGCCAGCCATGTAAGGAATGACCAGGTTCTTCCGTTTACTCTGAGTCTCAGCCCTATCTGTCGCTGTTTTAGGTCTGGTAGATCTAAAACTGATTCATTCTAAAATAAATCTAAAACTAATTCATTCATTCATTCATTCATTCATTCATTCATTCATTCATTCATGTCTGAGGAACTGTCTTGTCCCAATCACATCAACCCCTTCCACCCAGTCCGGCAAGAAGGGGATATTAAAGGTCCTGTCAGGTAAAGAATTTTGACTAGTGGGGTCAAGGAGGAGAGCCTTTTCTGCCATTGCCCCCACCCTGTGGAAGATCTTGACCCCTGAGGTGAGGTTGGTCCCCACTCTTCTGGCCTTCAGGAAGAGCAGGAAGACCAGGCTCTGCCAACTAGCTTGGGGATCCAAGAGTGATAAGCAGCCCTGGGGGTGATTGGTGGTTAGAAGAGGCTCTCTCTGCCTTTTCCCTTTTCCCTTTCCTCTTTTATCTTTTGTATTTTCTATCTTTTGTATTTCTTGTATTTTTGTAATGGTTTTTTACGACTTTTCTATTTGTAAGTTGCCCAGAGTCACTTTTATAGTGAGATGGGTCTATAGATTAAATAAATAACTAAATAATTAAATAATAAAGGAACAAAATGGGAAAATCTCCTCCTTGAAATAATATAGACATCTTTAATGCCAGGCTATTACTCCATGCAGGGCACTGGGCATCGGTGGGTACTACTGAAATATCAAGAAAACGAAACAGTGGGTCATTGTTGTTCATAACAGGTATATTGTGCCCATACATGCACTTGATAACCAATTATTTAATGAATGAGCTCCTCCTATATGTCCTCAATTTTTAGAAATGTTATAATATTCTAAACATGCCTCAAAGAAATATATATATATATATATGGCCTATCCCTACATCAGTTAGAGATTCTTGTTTCTTATTATATTTTCTCTACAATTCAGATTGGGCTGCAATAGGATAATGTAGCATTTGGGGGAAAAGATACAAGCCAAGAGACCAGCTCCAGAAGCCAAAATGGAGAAGATCTCCACGGCCACCATGGACTTTCCTTTGGTGCTCAGGTAGGTGGGGAGGAAGGTGATCCAAACGCTGCAAAAGACCAGCATGCTAAAAGTGATGAACTTGGCTTCATTAAAGCTGCTGGGCAATTTCCTAGCAAAAAAGGCCACCGTGAAACTAACGAGGGCAAGGAAACCCAGGTAGGCAAGGACAGCGTAAAACATTGAATCTGAGCCTTCCTTACATTCCAAGATGGTCTCTCCTACCAAGGAGTGGAAGTCCAAGTTGGGAAATGGGGGAGAGGTTACCAGCCAGGTGGCACAAAGAACTGCTTGGACCAGGGGACAGACTAAGACAATGGAATTGGTCAGTGGTTTTCCTAAGAATTTCCTTGTCCTGTTCCCTGGCTTGGTGGCCATGAAGGCCAGAACCACCATGACAGTTTTTGCCAGGACAGAGGAAACTGCAAGGGAAAAGAAAATGGCAAAGGCAGTTTGTCTGAAGATACAGATGAGCTTCCTGGGTCGACCGATGAAGAGGAAGGAGCAGAGGAAGCAGAGCAGGAGGGAGACCAGGAGGATGTAGGTGAGATCTCGGTTGTTGGCCTTGACGATTGATGTGTCTCGATATTTCAGAAAAATCGCCAGGACTGCCAATGTGATCACAGAGAGAGAAAGAGCTAGAGAAGCTAAAGCATATCCCAGGGTCTCTTGAAAGGAAAGGAAGTGGATCTTCTTGGCAATGCAGTGGTCATTCTCCTTGTTGGGGTATTGGTCCTCTGGGCAGGGGTCACAGTGAGCTGCATCTGAAATCAAGAGTCATTGTCTACATTTTCCAGGTGTATATGCAGTGCACAAGGTCTTTCCCCCTCCAACTACCTCAAGAGTGGCTTGGATGTTCCCTTTCTGCAATGGCCAACTCAAAAAGGAAGTGATGGAATGACCACCTGGGCAGCTTATGGTGCCCAGGAAAAGTAAACCCATCCTTTGTTCAGGATGAAGCTGGGGATGAGTTAGTGTGAGACAGGGATCTGTTGAACTCCAACTGGATTGGTAATTGTGATGTTTTGCCTTTTGCTGTGAGAAAATTTGGGACTTGGCTATTTCACTTGATACGGGAACCCCAAGGATATATAGAGATCTTTCATCCAGGAATTCTGCTATTTGCTGTTTGGGTAAGCTGTCTATTTGTGTGTCCTGAGAAGAGTATAATGTGTGATAGACACGAATATTTTGTGTCTATTTTATTTCATTTTTTTATTGTAAACCGCCCAGAGCCTACTGCGGTAGAGATGGGCGGTGATGAATTTGAATAATAATAATAATAATAATAATAATAATAATAATAATAATAATATAGAACCTGCCCGTTCCTGCCCTGAAACTGCTTTCAACTACATTAAATTGTATGAGAACAGGACTGGCAGTCCTCATTCCTCAGGAGTGGGGAAGTCAGACTGTGGGAACGGGACCGTTTAGGTCCATGCACCGAACCTTTTCTCTGAAAACTAAGAATACTTTGATGCATCTCAAATCTATCAGAATGAACGACAAAATTTCATATTCCGATCAATTGAATGGCTTCCTTGATCCTGGAAGATCTGCAATGAAAGGGGCTCCTCAGGTTTGCCCTACCTGTCTGGTTAGAAATGGTCCCTTCTTGACAAGGGTCACATTGGTAGCAGCAAACCTGCTCGCCCTCTGGAACACTTCTCCTCTGCCCTGCATGGCACCTCTTCCTGCCACACCTGGCAAAGGGCTCCGTCTAAAAGGGAAAAGAGAAATGCTTGAGATGGCCTAAGCAATGAACATTCATCATTAATTAATTAATTAATTAATTAATTAATTTTATCCCCCATTAATTGTTTTTATAAATAAATAACTCATGGCAGTGAACATACCTAATACTCCTTCCTCCTCCTATTTTCCCCACAACAATAACCCTGTGAGGTGAGTTGGGCTGAGAGAGAGTGATTGGTCCAAAGTCACCCAGCCGGCTTTCATGCCTAAGGGACTAGAACTCACTCAGTCTCCTGGGTTCTAGCCCAGCACCTTAATGTTCTGGACTTTGACCACCAGAAATCTTTGGTAAAATAGTTTTATTAATGAAAACTATTTACAATTGTAGTCCAATAATCTCATTGGAATACTGAATCAATTGTTGCACAACTAGGCAATAGTACAACTAAGTTCAGCTACAGGTGTCAAGTTCTGAACAGCTGGGCAGGATAACTGAGATATACTTGAATCCTTCTGAATTCAGCATGGCTAGGCTGGCATCTTAAAAGCTCTAGACTGGAGCTTCAGGATAAGCTGGCTGGGTTCTCAGGAACTCTGCACTGGAGCTGCAGAATAAGCTAGACTGGATTCTCAGGAGCTCTGGACTGGAACTGTAGGATAAACTGGACTGGATTCTCAGGAGCTCTGGACTGGAACTGCAGGATAAGCAGGGCTGGTTTATCCGGAAATATGGACTGGAACTGCAGGTTTCACTGGACTGGATTCTCTGGGATTCTTGGGATAGAATGCAAGAAACAGTAGACTGGATTCTCTGGTATTCTTGGACTGGATTCTCAGGAACTCTGGATTGAGACTGCAGGCTTCACAGGACTGGATTCTCTGGGATTCTTGGAATGGAATGCAGGATACGCTTGACTGGATTCTCTGGGATTCAGGACTGGAAATGCAGGACACACTGGCTGGACTCTCTAGGACCCTGGGCTGGAATCGCAGGGCACACTGAGCTGGACCCCTGGAACACTATGAGACAATGCCAACTGAGCTGGTTCCTCTGGAATGCAGAACTGGAAATACAATTCAGGCTGATCTGATTCCTCTGGAATGTAGAGCTGGAAATACAATGCAGTCTGGGCTGGTTTATCTGGAATACAGGACTGGAAATGTGTCAGAGTACACAACCCTGGGGCTGCCAATGTAATTCTAGAACTCAGAGTAATGCGTTCTATTGAGTAAGCATACACTCACAAGAGATTAGATAAAATAGTCTATTTACTCTATATACATACGCAGTCAATACATGGTCCAATAATGTCCAACAGATACAGATGATAATGAAAATAGTAACAAGAAGAGATTGAACACCAGAGCTCCTCTGCTTATATACAAATATCGACCAATAACATTATAGGTCAAATTCATTATCTGCCAGACCCAGCTTAAACTATAGTAGCTGTAGTATGAGTCACTTCTTTCATCATTTTTCAACAATGGCTGCTGATAGTCTGACTTGCAGAACTTAATGCCTCTCACCTGTCTAATTAATCTACTTGTAAATTCTGGGTATTATACAAACCCCCAAAAATGCAATGCAGGCTGGGCTGGTTCCTCCACACTTCTGAACTTTAGGCTCAAGGCAGGCTGGACTGGAACCATTACTAATGGAATGGAAGCTGCAAGGCAGACTAAATCATCCCCACTAGGTAATACTGCCCGTATGCCCGGCAGGACGGGGTACGTTGGGCTAGGCCACCTCCCAAAGACCGAACGGGACAACCCAAAATCGGCGTGACGAACCACACCAGGTTGAGTAAAGTACTTAGCTGTGTTGGCCAGGTAATGCCCTGGTGGCTGCGAAGCCGCAAGTGCCAGCTGACAATCACACGACTGGGTCGAAGCCCCTCTGCTAGACTTCTCCGACGAATCCAACTGAGCTTCTTCCGAAGGAGCTGTATGGTAAGTAGAACGGTTGTCCCTGGTGACTGGTTGCTTGCTCCTGCCCTCTTTTCTCCTGCTCTTGGCCTGCCTTCTCCCTTCAGGAGCCAATTGGAGCTCCTGCTACTGGGCACACCTTTCTGCCCGTCTTTGTCTTGCGCTGATTGGCGTTGAACAAGGAAGTGAGTCCAGAGCACCAATCAACCGTTCAGGATTCTCCTGCATTGTAAGGTCATCTCCAGGTTAGTTTCTTCACACCTGCTTCTTTGGCATCTGTGAGTCTGGCATCCGCCCATCACGAGATCAATCACGGATGCTGCACTTTTGAACCTGCACCTGTTCCTCACGAGATCAGGGTCGTTGCAGCCTAGGGTAAGTTTTGTTTCTGCCTTGAGTTTTGTTTCTTTTGTTCTCAGTGTCGGAGTTCCACTGAACTCTGACATTTAACCACTAGACCAAACTGGCTCTCATTTCCACATTCCCACTTCTCCGTTCAGAATGTCTTCAAAATAACTGGTTCACCATGGCCTAACACAGGGGTGTGCAACGTCAGGCCCACGCAATTGGCTGCCGCCAGCAAACTCCGGCCCCTGGTCTGCAGAAATCCCAGAAACCCTGCCCCCCATGCCCCCGGTCCCCGGTTATAAATATCCAAATGGCCCTTGGCAGAAAAAAGCTTCCCCACCCCTGGTCTAACATAAAGCAGGAACAGCTTTTGGGGGAATTCAGGCCAGTGACATTCCTGACCCAGCAATGGATGCTGCGGATAGGAACTGGGACTTCTGCATGCAAAGCAAATCGTGTGACATGCAGCCTTTCTAGAACAAAGAATTATGAGGGGTCCTATTGAATAGGAACTGACCATGGAGTTCACTGTTGCCTGCTCTAATTGCACCCTGTGTTTCAAGCAGGAGTTTTCCCCAATCCCAACCCTTCTTGGACATGCCATAAATCAAACATGAATGTGGCAGCCACCGCTTCTTTACGTTTTGTCGCTGGGCTCTTCACACTGCCAGTTCCAGCTTTACTCTTCCCCCCAGTAGCGGTTTGCAGGCAATTAGCCAGGCGATGGCCCTTTTTTCTGCATTTGAAACTCAAGACTTGCTTTGCTCACCGTTCCTTTTCCTTGCCCCATGATTTATTCGCTGGTCTTTTCAACATGCTGCTCAGATTCTCTGGGATTCTTGGACTGGATTCTCTGGGATTCAGGACTGGAAATGCAGGACACACTGGCTGGACTCTCTAGAACCCCGGCCTGGAATCCCAGGGCACACTGACCACCAGAACTCTTTGGTAAAATAGTTTTATTAATGAAAACTATTTATTTTGGGGTTTGTATAATACCCAGAATTTACAGATAGGTTAATTATACAGGAGAGGCTATAGTTAAATAGGTGAGAGTTTATATATTCTGCAAGTCATCCAATTAGCAACCATTGTAGAAGGTATGATGTGACTCATATTAGAACTGAGAACTGAGATACAGTATACTTGGATCCTGCTGAATTTAGCATGGCTAGGCTGGAGTCTTAAAAACTCTAGACTGGAGCTTCAGGATAAGCTGGCTGGGTTCTCAGGAACTCTGGACTGGAACTGCAGGATAAGCTGGGCTGGTTTATCCAGAACTATGGACTGGAACAGCAGGTTTAACTGGACTGGATTGTCTGGGATTCTTGGGATAGAATGCATGATACGCTGGACTGGATTCTCTAGGATTCTTGGAGTGGATTCTCAGGAACTCTGGAATGAGACTGCACGTTTCACAGGACTGGATTCTCTGGGATTCAGGACTGAAAATGCAGGACACACTGGCTGGACTCTCCAGGATCCTGGGCTGGAATCCCAGGGCACACTGAGCTGGATCCCTGGAACACTGGGAGGCAATGCCAACTGAGCTGGTTCCTCTGGAATGCAGGAACTGGAAATACAATTCAGGCTGATCTGATTCCTCTGGAATGCAGGACTGGAAATGCAATTCAATCCCAACCCTGCTTGAACATTCCATAAATCAAACCTGAATGTGGCAGCCACCGCTTCTTTACTTTTTGTTGCCGGGCTCTTCACACTGCCAGCTCCAGCTTTACTCTTACCCCCAGTGGCGGTTTGCAGGCAATTATCCAGGCGACGGCACTTTTTCCTGCATATGAAACACAACCCTTGCTTTGCTCGGCGTTCCTTTTCCTTGCCCCATGATTTACTCGCTGGTCTTTTCAATGTGGTTCTAAGCGTTGATTTCCCCACTGCTTGAGTCTGGGGCTTCTGCCTCCTCTTGAGGTGTAATCTCGTATCTTCTGCCTCCCCAGCCCTCCACTCCATCAACATCTGAGGATTTCCTTGAGCTATGGACCACTCCAGAATCTCCTGTTGCAGTCCTTCTTGGAAGTATTCAACCTTCAAAGCTTTTGGCCAGTCGACTTGTTTCCCAGCCAAGCTCCTAAATTCCATGGTGCACTCAGATATTGATCTGGACCCCTGCTTGATATGTTGCATTTGTCACATTTGCCTCCTCTGTTGGGATATTGTCTTCAAATTCCTCCACAAACACCTTCACATGGGTTAGAAAACACACAAGAGTCTTAGGCTCTTTAGAAAATTTCACCTTTAGGTCTCTTCCTGCAAAGGCTTCTCTCTGTCCTGAAGTTCTCCTGTCTTGGCGTCTTGAAGCTCTGCAAGGGAGGGAGGGCGAGCAGCTGCTACCCTTGCTGGCCTGCTTTCTTACTCTTCATCCAAGGAATCACTCTCCCCCAGAGACCTCTTCCAGAAACGTAGAAACATTGGAGGTAAATTCCAGGCAAAAATGGGTATGATCAAAAACAAATATGGCAAGGACCTAACAGAAGCAGAAGAAATCAAGAAAAGGTGGCAAGAATATACGGAAGATCTGAGTCAGAGCCAGAAATCCTGAAGAGTGAGGTTGAATGGTCTTTAAGAAGCATTGCTAATAACAAGGCAGCAGGACACAAAGGTATCCCAGCTGCACTGTTGAAAATCTTGCAAGATGATGCTGTCAAGGTGATGCATGCCATATGCCAGCAAATTTGGAAAACACAAGAATGGCCATCAGATTGGAAAAAATCAACTTATATCCCCATACCAAAAAAGGGAAACACTAAAGAATGTTCAAACTATCGAACAGTGACACTTATTTCACATGCCAGTAAGGTAATGCTCAAGATCCTGGATCCTGCAAGGTAGACTCCAGCAATTAATATTGTGAGAATTGCCAGATGTACAAGCTGGGTTTAGAAAAGGCAGAGGAACAAGAGACCAAATTACCAATATCCGATGGAAAATGGAGAAAGCCAGGGAGTTTCAGAAAAACATCTATTTCTGTTTTATTGACTATTCTAAAGTCTTTGACTGTGTGGATCATATCAAATTGTGGGAAGTTCTTGGTGGTATGGGGATCCCAAGTCATCTAGTCTGCCTCCTGAGGAATCTGTATAACAACCAAGTAGCAACGGTAAGAACAGACCACGGAACAACTGACTGGTTTAAGATTGGGAAGGGAGTATGGCAGGGTTGTATATTCTCTCCCTACCTATTCAGCCTGTATGCAGAACACATCATGCGGCATGCTGGGCTTGATGAATCCAAGGCTGGAGTTAAAATCGCTGGAAGAAACATTAACAATCTCAGATATGCAGATGATACCACTTTGATGGCTGAAAGCGAGGAGGAGCTGAGGAGCCTTATGATAAAGGTGAAAGAAGAAAGTGCAAAATCTGGGTTGCAGTTAAACCTTAAAAAACCAAGATTATGGCAACCAGCTTGATTGATAGAGGGAGAAAAAGTGGAGGCAGTGACAGACTTTGTATTTCTATGCGCAAAGATTACTGCAGATGCTGACTGCAGCCAGGAAATCAGAAGACATCTACTTCTTAGGAGGAGAGCAATGACAAATCTCGATAAAAGAGTTAAGAGTGGAGACATCACACTGACAGCAAAGGTCCGCATAGTTAAAACAATGGTATTCCCCATAGTAACCTATGGCTGCGAGAGCTGGACCATAAGGAAGGCTGAGCGAAGGAAGATAGATGCTTTTGAACTGTGGTGTTGGAGGAAAATTCTGAGAGTTCCTTGGACTGCAAGAAGATCAAACCGGTCCATACTCCAGGAAATCAAGCCAGACTGCTCACTTGATAGAATGATATTAAAGGCAAAACTGAAGTACTTTGGACACATAATGAGAAGACAGGATATCCTGGAGAAGATGCTGATGCTAGGGAAAGTAGAAGGCAGAAGGAAGAGGGGCTGACCAAGGGCAAGTTGGATGGATGATATTCTGGAGGTGAGAGACTCGACTTTGGGGGCGCTTGGGGGGGCCGACAGCCAACAGGAAGTTCTGGTTTGGGCTGGTCCATGAAGTCATGTAGAGTCGGAAGCGACTGAATTAATAAAAAATAACAACACAAAACCTTATAGGGGGTTAAAAGTTAACTAAATTTGTTTATACTTTTTGTGATGAAGGTTGAAGGTCACTTCTTTATATATTCATTTTCTTTTTTTTTTCATATTCTTTCTTTTCTTTTCTTTTCCTTCTTTTTTTTTCACCTTTTCTTGTTTTTTTCTATTCTCTTCTTTCTCTAAGTTTACTTTGTATTAATTTTTACTATTGCAATCAAAATTCTTAATAAAAATATATTTAAAAAAGAAAAGAAAAGCTCCTAGAGAATTCAGACCAGTGGCCTACCAGCCAACCAGTAGATGCTGGAGATTGGATTGGGGAGCTGGACATGCAAAGCAATGTCAGATTTCTCATGTGAAATTAGCAAATTGTTTTCTGTACAAAGCAGAGCTTTCTCATGGCCAGGTGGCCAGATAACACTGCCACGTGCTGCTTGTTATGGCTAGTTCCTTAAACCTTCTCAGGGGAACAGTGTGCCCCGATGCTTCATGGGAAGAGCATGTCCTGGGAACAGTTAGCCCTTGAAGCTTCCCCTGGGAGAACAGGGAGGGGGAGACAACATGTTTGCTTAGATGCAGCACTGCCACCTCATGGCAGGTTATAGTATATGCTATGGCATATGATCTATATCTGGTGTTTTTCACATCTAGTTTTCAGCCAGTCAGAAAGCTGGAAAAAGTATATATCTAACCATTCAAAATGGTGTCCTTTGCTTCTTGACGTCTGTCCGTCTTTTAGCCATGTTCGTGTGTTCTACTCCTGAGGACTGAGAAGTGTGTAGCTATGCATGGCTATGTGAATAGGCCATGGCATATGCTTCTTCATGTCTGTCAGTGGAAACAATACACAATACTATGCTTGTAAGTTTTGTTTTTCCTTTTCCAATACTGTAACTGTATATACAATTATTGTTTTAATTATGAGTAAAGTTTTTAGCCAGAAAAGCTGCACTCTGTGTCTGTCTGTTTACTCTGCACCTCTTTCTCTATAAGCCAGCATTCTCCAACAATCAAAGCCTGTGCCACTGAGATACAGCCTTTCCAAAAGAAGGTATCATAATTTTCAAAGTGAACAGGAATGGTTCCTGCAGTACTAATGGCATCCTGGGTTTCCAGAAGGAGTTCTTCCTAATCCCAACCCTTCTTGGAGATGCCATATTGCAGACCTCAAATGTGTTACATACAAAGCAGGTCTTTCATGACACGGCTGTCAACTTTTCTGATCTGATAGACCTTTTCTGAGTTAGAAGGAATTTCTGCATCCCCAGGAGAGAATCAATCTCTCGCTGAATTGAGAACAATGACTTCCAGCCCAGATGATTGCATTTGAGTAAATGGTGAAATCCTGGCCTGGGGGAGCCACAAGATCTATTTGCCCAACTTTCCTGGGGACCAAAGATGGACTGGGGAGGAAAACACAGGCTTGAGGAGGCCTAAGCAATGAAGATGCAACCTTTATTCATTTCCACAATTCCATTTCCATCTTCAGAATGTCTTCTGAAGAACTGGTTCACCATAGTCTAAATGTCACCAGAACTGCATCCTGCGGGATTTACATCAGTGGCATTCCTGACTTACCAATGGATGCCAGGGATTGGAACTGGGACCTCGTAAGAATCCAATTGTACAGGAATGGTCCATGGAGTTCAATGTTGCCTGCTCTAATGGCACCCTGGGTTTCCAGGAGTTTTTCCCAATCCCAACCCTTCTCAGACATGCCACATTGCAGACCTCAAATGTGTTACACGCAAAGCAAGTCTTTCACCACACGGCTGTCATCTTTTCTGTTTCAATACAACTTTTTTTTCCAGTGAGAAGGACATTTTATATCACCAGGAGAGAATAAACGTCTCCCTGGATTCAGTACATTTCCTTCCAGCCCACCTTTGTGGCCCAGATGATTGCATCCGAGTTAATGGTGAAATCCTGGCCTGGGGGAGCCCCAGGATCTATTTGCCCAACTTTCACGGGAACAAAAGATTGATTGGGTAAGAAAACCCAGTTGAGAAGATCATAACGAGCAGATCCCAGTCTGTTTTCTGAGAACGAGACTTCATTTCCAGCACTGTTGTTGAACTGGACATTCTTCAAATGGGCAAGAAGCTGAAAGAAAAGAGACCCTGAGGAATTGAAGTAGCTGCCTGAAAATCACAAATGAGACATCACGGCTTCTATCATCGTGTGCTGAACATCATCTTAGGAGATAATTGCATGTCTGTAACCCTAGAGATGTTAGCTTGGTGAACATCTGAGTGATCGGGAACAGGACCAAATTGTAAGAATTTATCACAGAGCACAGGAAATGTATCCCAACACTGCAAAAACAGTCCCTCTACCTTTGGCCATTTCTATCATGGCTTCTTCAAATCCAGGTGTAGAAGAATGAAGCCTTCATAGAAAGAGTTGAATGCCACACTCCAAATGTCATTGTTTGGTTGTGCTCTTGTAATTTTTAAATATTAATCTTGGGCCAAGATATTATAAATGGCAAATGCATTTTTAGGAATGAACAGCCTGGGGAATTTCAGACCAGGAGCCCATTAGGACTACATTTACATTCAGGGCCTGCTATGTGTGCTGAGGTTGAGAGAGGCTGATTTCACACAACGAACTCAAAAGTACATCTGAACAAATGGGCTGGACTTTCATAGTATGTTAAGCCCTTGAGAAACAAACCAAGCTTTTCCTGGTCCTCCCCTTGTTAATTAAAACATTACATTTAATTCATTTTCATCTGTTTTGAGATGCAGTTATATGAGTAGCATGGAAATATTTAATAAGTTTAAGAAGTTAATCAAGAAACATACATGGGAAGCTTGTTCTCTAAAGAGCCTCAGAGATTACCTGCCACGACTGGACACAGGAGATGCTCTTTCCAAGCCTCATCATGGTTGGTCGCACTCCTGATTCATACATTGCATGTAATGCGTGTGCCACAGAATAAATGGAATTGTAGATGCTGTAACTTTCACCCGTCATGCTCATTTGAAAAACGTAATGTGGTACTTTTTGTAACTTCTCCTTTCCTGTGCATGGTTTCCCCCCGTATGGAGGGATTTCACCTGATTTCAGGATTTGGCACTGAAAGACCCTTTCCCACCAGGGAGAGAGAAAGGGGTCTCCTTGGGGATTCAAGGGGTCTAAAGACAGGACGAAATCGCTGAATTCTGAGACATCACCAGTGTGATCCCTGAAATGCAAAGCACCATGGAAGGGCTTTAGAGTTTGCACAATTCCTTGAGTTGCTATCATGCTAACTTCCCAATGAGAAGTCAGGATCCAGACCTTCTCCAATGAAGTCTTACTCTGCTGTTCATAAAAAAACAGAGCCAGGTATACAGTTTTAGTACTACTGGAGTGTCCAAACAGAATAATCACTTCAGCTTTAAGCCAAGTTTTAGAGATACGAAAATAGTTAAACTTCACAAGATCAAACAGGTTATCAGATTCCAAAAGTTGAGTAAAGGCCAGGCAGATCTCCTCCTGCTTGAGCACTGGCATCAGGAATGAGATGAAATCTGCTCCACTGTCATCTTCAGGGGCCACAAGACCAACCCAGTTCCACTGGAATTTAAGGAGCAGCTGGACTAAACCCAGATATTGAGGAAGTTCATTGGGATTAATCCGGAAAAAGGAAGGAAAAACAGTTCTGTCTCCATGCGGGAACTTGAGGGAACCAAAACCGAGCTGCAGAAAGGGAGAGTCTTGTTTTACAAATGAATTTTTCAAGACAAGATCAAATTTTATGCTGATTTTAAGGGTCACCATCCTGTGGTTTAATGCCCCACCAGTCAGGCCAATTCACCGTGAGTGGAGTGAGACGATTCCAGTTATGTTATGCAACAAACCGCAGACCAGGCACTGCTTTTCCTTTGCTATGTATAAACAAGGTTGGTTTATTATGCAAAGTATACACTGCTATAAGTGGCAACACCCAACCAAGTTACAAGTTTCCCTTTCCCCCTGTTTTCTTTTAACAACCCACCTTTTCTAGCATGTAGGCAGCATTACCACCACTTCTTCCTAGCCTTGAGGACAGGGAATTCTTGTCCTTTTTCCAGGGCTTAATGTCCTTTTACCCTACATTTAGCCCTAGGTTGTCCTCTACCTTCCAGCTCTGACACTTCAGTAGGTCCTGTTGATGTAATGAACAAAGTAGAACTGTAATGTTTCAAACACATTGTACTAAAGTGGAAAGCACTGGAACTAAACAAACCGTTCCTGTGAGAAAGCAACCTTTTGGAACATGCATCATTAAGCTTGATAAGCAGTGGAACATGCATCATTAAGAAAGGTTGTGAAACACCATCTGAAAGAAAGAACTTGGAACTGTATAAAAAGAAGACACTTTCCACTTTATAGGTGTGTCAGAACATTGGTGCCTTGTCTGATACCCACCCCTCTTGCAAAGTACTGATCATACTTTGTGTAGAGTCTGTAAGTATATTTTTATGTATGTCTGTTTCTGTATATTAATAGTAGAGTTAATAAAATAGTGTTATATCCAGATCTGGTCTCTTGTCTAGAATTGTTCTCCCTATAGTCTCCCAAAGACACTCTGAATTATACTGTAAAAGAACACATTACCTAATTTTGGGGTAACATACTTGGCGTCACGAACATTATTCAAGTGTCTGATATTTGTGGGTGAAGGGTTTACAAGCTTGACAGGAGTGGGAAAAGAGGTTGGGGACGCCCAGCTCACAGATTTGAATTTGATCCTTGGAAGGTGACAAAAGGACATATGTCATGCTTTAAGGGGAAAAGATGGGGAATACCTCAAAAGGAGGGAAAGGATATTTCCCCGGTTGTGGAAGAAAAAGACAAACAGAGTCTTTTTCAAAAAGCTAAGGATTGGATTTTTGATTTGAAACAAGGCACTTTCCGAAACCTGACAGCAAAAGAGGGGTTTCGTGAGGGAAAGGCATACTTGGAAGAGCAATTAAAGGAAGAATGTGAAAATGTACTGATAGTAAACTTCAGGAAGAATTAGAGCAGGAGGAGATTTAATAGTTAAGTTTAGATGGTTTAAAAAACAGTGAGTAAAAAAATCTGGTTAATTACTGTTGTCTTTGTTTTGTTATTGATAAAGCATTTGAAGGTATTTTAGCAAAGGAACAAAAGAGATGAAGGTTGATATGCTTTTGTTTTGTAAAGTTTATAATTTAATGTGTGCATTTGGAATTCCTTGCCATCGCAAAGGAATAGTCAAGGCTGACTTCAGAAAACAAGAGAAGTTATGAGAAAATCTCCAGCCTAATTTTTTCAAAAGGAGGTGGGAGCAGAGTAAAGCCCCAACTGCTCCACCAGCCAGCAAGATTCCAGGAACCCACAGCTCATACTGATAACTCTGGAGGTTTTGGTAGAATCCCTGAAAATAATTTTTTTTTAGTTTGCTAGATTTGGAGGGGTAGGGAGAAGTTTACTTCCTACTCTAGTGTAAAAATGATTGTAGTTAATGAGCAAGACTTTAAGCCCCTTTATTAGAATAACATTTGAATTTCAGTTTTTTGTCTTTTCCTACAGCTGTTATTGTTGGGCTGATTGTTCTTCTTGAGGATCTAGGCAGTCTCAGAAAAACAATCATTTGCTTGTGTCATTGCTTATCTGTTACGCTGTCTTTGAGAACATTTTCACCCCCTTGTCTTGCAGCAAGAGTCTAGCATTGGCAAATATAGGCTCTTGGACAAAAAAAAAAGAAAAAAGAAAAAAAGGAAAAAAAAAGGAAGGGTGGTGAAACTTTATATGGATTATAAAGGGAAGTTAATTGAATTTCATTTGTCCCTCAACATGGCAAATGATGATGGAAATTATTAATTTTGGAAAGTTATTGGGGAATTAAATGGTATTAAAGTTTTTTGCAATTGAATTGTATAATGTTGCCTTTATCTAAACACAAAATGACTTGGACCTTGAGTTTTTTTTTTTAATTTAGACAGGGAGGCCAGAACCACAACAATTCCTGTTTCCCACTCCTAGCGTTTGGTCAAATGGAAACAGGAAGGGGGGGTGAAACAGCAGAGTGTCTTTTTATTAACAGAAGTAAGAAGATATATTTTTTTGGTTTGCTCTTATAGATCTTTATGCTGGCTGCATGCAGTAACGGCCACTGGATGATACCAGATTGGCTTACATTTTAGAAAACAGCAGAGCAGACTCTGTCATTCAATGGGAATTTATATTTTGTTATTACTGAGAACTAACCTTTGTCTCCTGGAACTTTAGCCAGAGAGTTGATCCTAGTTCTCCAGTGTCTAATGGTAAAACTGTTAATGTTTTTGTCTCTTATAAGTATTGTTTAAATATGCCTTGTGAAAAAAACAGGGACTGCTTTTGCCCCAAGGTTGCCTGCATGCATTATTGTGATAATGTTAATCTTTGATTATTTATTTTTACTGTAGAAGTGTTCAACTGACTTGCAAACATTTTAGGAGTCCTATGGTCAGAAAGGACATGGATTTTGCCACACATCATGGGTAATAAGGTGTAAAATTTTCCCTTCCCCAAACGGTAAAGGAGTTGCAGCAATTTTGAAAAGTGATGTGATCCTCCCACACTTAACATAAACACTTCACTCCTTACATAAACTCGTAAATAAAGGAGTGGATAAAAGTCTTCAGAAAGAGAGGAGAACCTGCAAGGACAGCCTTCTGTTCCTGACATCTGGCTTCAGTGTTTCTCCCATGTGTACATACTCTCCTCGTAAGTTCAAGCCCCCTTGGACTCTGCAAAATTTGCCTGTTTCCCACCTGCTAGTTGCAAGACCAGGACCAGAGGAGAAGGAGAGGATGGAGTGCTTCCAAAGAACACCAATGAGAGCTGAGCCACCAAGACTTCTACTGGACTTTTATTGATTGTGATTGAGATCTGTTGTTTGCTTTGCAAGTCTGCCATCGACTGTTTTGAGTTTACACCAAGATTTCACTATTTCTACATGTGCAGAGTGCAAACGCTGATATCTTTGCAGTTTGAGGACTGCAAATTCAAATTTATAGCTTTGTTTCCAAGGCCTACAATTGTGTTGTATGAACTAATCATGTTGGCTGGACATGATTAGGTCATCCCAGTGGTTAACTGTTTGCTAAATGTTGTTTCAACTTATTTTTGTTTTGTTTTTTCAATTTAAAGACCAAGACTTTGGGAGGGTGTTGGGAAAGAATTTGTTGTTTGCAGATCTATTGTTTGCCTCTTTGCATGTTACTTCTGCTGTAAGTAGGTAACCAATTTGATCTGTATGGAAATTGAAGATGGGTAAGAGTAAGTTGAAGTTGGGTAAGAGTAAGTTGAAGTTGGGTAGAGTAAGTTGAATAAAGTGAAGATGGAGATAATGAATTGGAGATATGGCTTGAGAGAGAATTGATGTGGAGTGAATCACAGAGGGAAAAAAGAAAGGAAATTGTTGTGCTCTGTTGCTATGACCCCAACACCTGAACCAACTAATAAAGTAGCAGGATGAAAATAGGGGTGTTCCTGCTGCACAAACATAAAGTTATACATTTGGGAACCACCCCATATATTTTTGTATTTGTAAACATATAAGTAAAAACATCATCTTAGCTGGAGTTATTAGCAGCTAAAGAATTTAAGCTGGTATCAAATCAATGTGAAATCTTGTCAATTATTTTTATTGTATTTCTGATTCTTGTTACTTGTTGTATCCAATGTTTTCCATATTGTTTAAGTACCTGTTCCTTGTTTAAACGTATTAAGAAAGATAAGTCTGATCTTACAAAGTGAACTATTACTCCCTCCAGTTCGCAATAGTTCAAGAGAGGGAATATGTAATGAAATTATATATTGATTATATATTGGGTTTTATTGTTATGTTAAATTAAATATGACTATGTTTAATTATAGTGTACAAAATCCTAGTTGTAGTAATTTTAGTTTATCAATATATAATATGTTGAGACATCCAAAGAAATTATGGAAACGTACACGACGGGACCTAGTGGATACTATTTTAGGAGGAATTGGAACTGGAATATTAAATTCATTTGATCTTGAAACTCAGGCAAATAAGTTACATTGTATAGCATTTTGACAGGAGAAAATAAAACATTACAAATAGTTTCTAGGTCCCTGACATGTATAGTTTCTCAATTGGCATTATTGAATTGGAAAACAGAATTACAGAATGCTTTATTGGGAAACCATGGGTATATGTTTGTGAAAAATTCTGGGTTAGATAATTGGATTAAAAGTGATATAGATAAATGGACACAATTGCTTGATTATAGATTTAGTTATGATGACAATATATGGAATATAAAATTAACGACTTTAGAAAAGACATCTCAAATGGAAAAGTTGTTGATATGCGAAGGACGTGCTTTGCCTTTTAAGGTAGGAACACAGTTGTGGGTACCAACTTTGTTGTCTACCCACATCCTTTGTAAGAAGTGGGTTTTGTATGTCCTACACATATTCAACAAATAGAACCATGTGTATTTAGTGCTGATGGAATTTGCAGATTACAAAGATTTCAGGATAGAAATTTAGTTTATGATAATGGCTTAGGATGTATATGTTGTCTTTCAAATGAACTGGTATACATATGTACAATTTATGACTACTGGAAAAATTGTGTATGCAATGAAAATTGATTATACCACACTTGAATTTGAAATGATTCAATACAATTAGGAATCCAATGTACAACGTTGAATCACTTATTGTTGTATAATAAACAAATTGTTAACCATTTGAAGCAATTAGTTAATGTAAGTAAAACTGAATTTGTTCAAATTATGTATCATAATGGAGAATTGCAACGTATAGCTAATGAGGAGAGTGACCTTACAGAACATCATTGGTATGACATATTTAAAGGATATTCTCCTAATCCAAGTGCATTTTTACATATAATAATTCATCCTATAGTAGTATTATTGATTAGCATGTTAATATTGTTAACAACAATAGTAAGACAGTATGTATAAAACAAGAGGGGGAATATGTAATGAACAAAGTAGGACTGTAATGTTTCAAACACATTGTACTAAAGTGGAAAGCACTGGAACTAAACAAACCGTTCCTGTGAGAAAGCAACCTTTTGGAACATGCATCATTAAGTTTGAAAAGCAGTGGAACATGCATCATTAAGAAAGGTTGCGAAACACCATCTGAAAGAAAGAAATTGGAACTGTATAAAAAGAAGACACTTTCCACTTTATAGGTGTGTCAGAACATTGGTGCCTTGCCTGATACCCACCCCTCTTGCAAAGTACTGATGACACTTTGTGTAGAGTCTGTAAGTATATTTTTATGTATGTCTGTTTCTGTATATTAATAGTAGACTTAATAAAATAGTGTTATATCCAGATCTGGTCTCTTGTCTAGAATTGTTCTCCCTATAGTCTCCCAAAGACACTCTGAATTATAAAAGAACACGTTACCTAATTTTGGGGTAAAATTGACATCTGAATTAGAGCTTAGTTGTTCCTTAGACTGAGCTGCTTCTCCATCACACAGTCATTGGGAGGAAACAACTGCTTCTGGCTGGATGGCTGTAGCGACCTCTGGAAGGCTTGTGTGACTGTCAGGATCTGCTACACCTTATTCAACTTTGTCAGCTTCACAGTCCCTTTGCTCACTCCACCAAACTGTTGTAGTTTCACCTCCTCCTTCTATAGTTCTCCAGCTCAATTACTTTCCTCTCTTCCACCCACCCACTCTGCCTTCAGGGTTTTTCTTTTATCTCCATGCAGTACAGGTGTGGTCCTTTGCTCTCTTAAAGTCCCAAGGAACACAATCCACAAGGAAGGAAAACTCACTTCAGCAACCTTGAGACTTTCCTTCCACATGTGGCAAAGATAAGCTTCCTCTCTCCTTCTGAAGAGCCATCACTGACATAGTTTGCCTGGCTCTGGCATGTGAGAAGCCAAGGGAACAAACCATTATCCTCATTCAGAGGATAAACTGGATTGAATGGTGGTTACATTCACAAAGATTCAGTTCGGGAGGAGTTCATCCAGGAAAGTATTTCAGAAATATTTTATTATTTATCTCTTTGCAATGGGGGGGTTGAAGAAACATATCCTGATAAACGAAATATAAAAATGAATTTAACTATAGCATGGCTTCCCCAAATCACATACTCTGATGTTGTGTCTGCTCCACATTGCATCCAATGGAACCCCCTTACCTGTGGGACCTTGAGGTTGCTGAAGATGGAGGCCATCTGCCTTGAGGATTTGGGGTCGAGACCACCAATGACGGAGAGCAGGTTGTCCTGCCTGTCACATTTGTAGTGTGGAACCATTTGGCCTCGGGTGGAAAGCAGAGAGAGGCTGTTCGTGGAAATCCTCCTCACAGACCCGCGATTGTCATAGATACGGAAGCCGAGTGTGATGTTGGGAAGGAGAACCAAATCCTTGTTGATCTTTATTACTGCAAGTACCAAGGCCAGAAACAGCTGGTAGTTCTTGGGTATAACGCTATAATGAGAAAAAAATTGAGAATATTACAGGGAAGCTTGTGTGTGCTCGTGGAGTATCCTTTTCATTGTGTATTTATGTGGGTGTATTCTTCTGGACTTTGAGGCAATGAATCCATTTGTTCTGATCTTTTGGAAGAAAAAACTTCTGAATAGTATGTCAATGGTACTGCCTAGAAACCATGGTAAATGCAGATAGAGGCTAAGAAGTACCACATTTGCAACCTTAGACAACCATGACTCCTCCACATGAGTAACCTCTAAGATAGCTTTGACAGTTTGGGTGTCCTTTTCAACAGCTTTTTCAGCTCTGGGGACCATTGCTGTTCCCAATATTCCAGAAGGGGCATCAGTTTTTTCAGCTGTTCACAATATTCCACTGGAGGTCACAACATAGATTTACTAAAGGCCATTCCAAAAGGCAGAATTTATATTCAAAGTCAACTTCTTCACTAGGCCAGCACAGTTTCTAACACCGACCCCCTTCCTCACTTTTTATGCTGTTTATAATGTTCCTGCTGAAAGAACCTTGGAAACAGGAACATTCTGCCCTACATTATGAGCTTGGCTCTTCATCGAGAAAAGCATCAAAGCTACTGAACTGCACCAGGACATTGCAAACCTTACTAGAACAAGAATTTCTGAAAGGAGTCCCTGAATCCAAAAAAGAGCAGACGGTATTCTACCACTTTCCCCTCCAGGTGAAACCTACCTTGTTGCAATTTGGATCAGTGATGGCTCCTGGTGAAATGTCATCATTCTAATGTCTGAAGAGGTTCCCAGGGGAAAATTCCCCCCAATAATGATGTCACCATACCTATAGTGGTCCTCCAGAGTCTGCAAAGGGTTCCTCAGTACACATACACTTGGCATAACCTTATGAGTCGTTGAAGGCAGGAGCCAAAAGAGAAGCAACAGCAGGTGAGGAAGCCCATTCATCATTCTCACCTTCCTTCCTAGAACAACAATCAATGTTTCTTCAGAAGCTGAACTGCAGGGGCCCCCATGAAATCTCACCAGGGCTTTTGCAGAAAAGGAGCAGGCTGTGCCACTTGGATGGCCTCGGGGAAATCTATATCAAGGATGCTTCCTCCTACCTGTGTTTTAACTTTCACCAAAGGGAATGTTGAGGTTTCATTGATTGTGAGAAATGACCTCTTTGCAAGAAAAGCTAAGATGACATTTCCAGGGCCCTTAGGGAGTCCTCAGAGTTAATTTATTTTACAATGTTTTATCTTGGGTACATTTTACAGGGATCCCACCGGTGGTACATTAAGAATCATTGTTCTTCTGATAATTGCTAGGAAGAGTAACATCCTACCCACTTAGCAATAGCTCCTTTTCATACACCAGAAGGGGGAAAACATGTTTGTGTCTCTTGTTGTTGATCCACGGAGCAGATGGAGTTGAGAGTTGGGGTGGAGGTGGAGGTGGGTATTTGGCCTGCCTGAAACTGAGCACCTGCACCCAAGATGGAGTCTGGCCTGTGCTGTAGTTTCTTGAGATAGAGCAAGGGCTAAGGGGCAATGTGGCAATCAGTTGTAGCCTTGTAAGTGTGAGTAATAATGCCAGTGTTTGGATGGAAGACTTGGTTAATTTATGCCATATGACTGTCAGGGTTCATGCCCTTTTTTGGTTTATCCTGAGGTTACAATTGCAGAGACAGAGACAGAGGCTGGAGACGAAGACCAAACAACATGCAATCAAGGACGCTATCAATCTATCATAGGGAGTGTGTTATACTTAGCACAATGGTTGCGTCCCGATATTGGGAATGCAGTGAATGTACTGAGTAGGTACATTGTACAACCTACTGTCAGGGTTCATAGTCATGAATCCTGCCATTGGGAATAGTTAGATACAGTAGTTAGTGTGTGAACTGCAGGGAGGGGGACTGGGCAAGGAGTGTTGTTATGGCTGGTGGTGGAGAATAGAGCAGGCATCGTCAAGGTCATCATCCACCTGCAGGAGTTGGAGGCTGGGAACTGAGAGTGAAAGTCTTGAACAGTGAGATCATGTTGTCTGAAAAATTGGAGTGCAGGGGAAGGGTTTAATTAGTAATCTTTGGCAGGAATCCGCATTCAGATCTTTAGGAGTGTTTCAATTTACATGTATCCTGAATAAAGCTTAATCTGCATTTCAATGAACTGCATTGAAAAGTGTTTATTAGGGCATTGTTGTTGGGGTCATTAAAGAAAGATCTAAATCCCCATTTTGGTTGGTTTGTCCTGAGGCTACAATTGCAAATTCATTATGCCTTATTGGTGAGAATCGACCTTCTACTAAACTGTAGAATGGAGGACTCTACCTTAAGTTCCCAGGTAGAGGATGCTGAGCAACCAGGCACCTCTAAGGATCGAAAGAAGAAAAGAAAGAAAGAAAGAAAGAAAGAAAGAAAGAAAGAAAGAAAGAAAGAAAGAAAGAAAGAAAGAAAGAAAGAGAGAGAGAGAGAGAGAGAGAGAGAGAGAGAGAGAGAGAGAAGAAAAAGAAAGAAAGAAAGAAAGAAAGAAAGAAAGAAAGAAAGAAAGAAAGAAAGAAAGAAAGAAAGAAAGAAAGAAGACATATCGGTGGCATTTCGACCTATGCCTGAGAAGAAGAAAGGATCTAAAAAGTGATCTAGACAAAGTGGAATTGAGGCAGCTGAGCTTCCCGTATTATGCACTCCCAAAATCAGAGCAGAGTGGTCTATGGGAATCGGAGGCGGCCTCAAGCCAGAGGTGGGAAAAAGGGCTACTAAAACCAGAGTTACCCAATCTTAAAGGATGGCCTCTTTGGAAGCAAAGATTTCACGCACCATCAGCAAACAACTAGGGACGATCAGCCAAACCTTGCAGTTAAACCTTGCAATTAAGCCAGGGAAACAGAACCATCGCAGAATATGCCATGGAGTTTAAAAAATTAATTAGTAGGTTGCCGGACTGGCCAGAGACTTTTCAGATTGAGTATTTCCAGATGGGGTTGAACCCTGAGATTCTAGTAATGGCTGCTGGCAGAGGGGATCCTGAGAGACTAGAAGAGTGGATACAATTAGCGGGGAAAGCTGAGAGTACCCGTTTACGACTCAAGTCATATAAACAACTTCAAAGCCCTGGGAGAAGAGCGATGGGGCCAACTCCGCCAAAGAAACCGCTTAGCCAGAAAGCCTGGGAAGAGGAGAAAGAATGTTGGGCTAAAAGTGGTTTGTGTTTTAAATGTGGAAGAGAGGGTCATCGAATTAGCAACTGCCCACAAGCAACCGCTGCTGTTAGGAAAAAGCCAGAGAGCAAATCTTCAAAGCCACTACCGCCTAAATAAAAGGGAGCAGCCAATGCTATGGAAGAAGGCAACAAAGCCAAGGCATTTGGGGGAGAGAATGACTCCACAGATGAAGAATTCCTGCCGGCGGGAAATGACAAATGCCTATTCTGAGATGCACCAGTGGCAAGGCATTTGCAGATAGGCGCTCGGATCCTTTGGTGAGTGGAGATTGTCCTACAATGCAAGTTAAAGTAAACATTGAAATATTGGATGGGGGGGATCAAAACAATTTAATGGCTATGCTGGACTCGGGGTGTTCCAGGTGTCTGATTCACCCTGCTATTGTGAATGGATTAAGACTGAAATTGCATAAGCTTAAAGTTCCCATTATATTTTGCCAATTGGATGGATCAGATATGAAGGGGGGTCCAGTGTAATATTATACTGAAGCCTTAAAAATGACTATTGGGACACACCAAGAGACTATACGTTTTATTGTGGCACCTATAGCCAATCAGCCCATAGTGCTGGGGCTCAAATGGCTGAGACAGCGTAATCCTCAGATTGATTGGGTATCTGGGGAGATGGAGTTTGTGGATGGTTCGTACCCAAGGGTGGAACAGGACAATGTGGGACTGTGTGTGGAAATAGCAGGCCCAATGAGGGAATTGGCACAAGCAGCTACTGCCCCGACCTTGTATGAGGAGGTGGAGGAAATCTTTGAAGAGACAGAGTCAGATCCAATGTCCCCTCATCGTAAAACAGATTGTGCTCTTGAATTGGATCCTGGAGCAGTGTTGCCTAAACCTAAATTGCATTCCATGACCCATAAGGAATTACAAGAATTAAGAAACTTTATAGATAAAAATTTAAAGCGGGGGTTTATTGAACCATCTACTTCTCCTATGGCTGCTCCGGTGTTGTTCAGGAAAAAGAAAGATGGATCATTGAGACTGTGTACAGACTATCGGGGGTTAAATGCAATTTGTATTTCTAACCAATACCCCTTACCATTGATGAAAGATATGTTAGCGCAGCTGACAAAAGGAAAAATCTTCACTAAACTGGACTTGAGGGAGGCGTACTTTAGAGTGCGCATAAAAGAGGGGGATGAATGGAAAACTGCTTTTAATTGCCAATTGGGTTGTTTTCAATATAAAGTCATGCCATTCGGATTAAAGAGGAGGCCTGGAGTCTTTATGAGCTTAATTAATGAGGTTCTGCATGAATTTTTATATCAAGGAGTATTGGTATATTTGGATTATATCTTGATCTATACAGAAACCATGGAAGAACATGTAAAATTGGTCAAAGCAGTGTTTAAAAAGTTGTTGAAAGCCAAGTTGTATGTGAAATTGTCTAAATGTGAATTTCATAAAGAAAAACTTGATTTTTTGGGATATAGAATATCACATCAAGGAATTGAGATGGACCCTGCCAAAGTTAAAGACGTTCTCGCGTGGGAAGCCCCAAAACAAAAAAGCAATTACAAGCCGTTTTGGGCTTTGTGAATTTTTATAGACAATTCATTCCAGCCTTTGACAAGATAGCTTTACCGCTAACAGATTTGTTAAAAACAAAAAATTCCAGTGAAGGTGTATTAGCAAATAAGCCACAGTCAGATGCATCAAATTCTGCTATTGGTTACGTGTTATTGCAAAAGGATAAAGATAATCAATTAAGACAATGTGCTTACATCTCCTGTAAGTTCACTGAAGCTGAAAAACACTGGCATGTTTGGGAGAAGGAAGCTTTTGCTGTACGGCATGCATTAGCTACATGGCGACATCTGCTGGAGGGTTCTCCCCACCCATTCGAAGTGTTTACTGATCATAAAAATTTGGAGGCTTTAAAAACTCAACGAAAGTTGAACCCTAAACAAATTAGATGGGCTGAGTTTTTCAGTAGATTTAATTTCACATTGAAATATTTGCCAGCAGGTAAAAACTTCTTAGCAGATACATTGTCTCGATTGCCTCAGTATGACAGCCAGATGGAGGATATTGTTTCAACAGTAATGTCCCCACAACAATTAGGTGTACAGAATCACACAGTGGAAATGTATGACTCTCGCTCTTCCCTGATACCAATACACCAGGAGGGGAAAGTGGCTCTTACTAGATGCCAAGCAAAAAGTCAACATACTATAAGTGAACCTTCTTTAGAAAAAGAAATCAGACAAGCTATTATAGAGGATGAATGGTGGAAAGCACATAAACAGTCTCTAACAGAAACTAATGGATTATGGTGGAGTGGGGATAGATTGTATATTCCTGAACCTGTTTTGTTGTTGTTCAGTCGTTTAGTCGTGTCCGACTCTTCGTGACCTCATGGACCATAGCACGCCAGGCGTTCCTGTCCTCCACTGTCTCCCTGAGTTTAATCAAATTCATGTTCATTACATCGGTGATACTATCTAACCATCTCATCCTCTGCCGACCCCTTCTCCTTTTGCCCTCAGTCTTTCCCAGCATCAGGGTCTTTTCCAGTGAGTCCTCTCTTCTCATTAGGTGGCCAAAGTATTTGAGCTTCAGCTTCAGCATCTGTCCTTCCAATGAGCAGTCAGGGTTGATTTCCTTTAGGATTGACTGCTTTGACCTCCTTGCAGTCCAAGGGACTCTCAAGAGTCTTCTCCAGCACCACAGTTCGAAAGCATCAATTCTTCGGCGCTCAGCTTTCCTTATGGTCCAACTCTCACAGCCATACATTGCTACTGGAAAAACCATAGCTTTAACTATACGGACCTTTGTCGGCATGGTTATGTCTCTGCTTTTTAATATGCTGTCTAGGTTTGCCATAGCTTTCCTTCCAAGGAGCAAGCGTCTTTTAATTTCATGGCTGCAGTCACCGTCTGCGGTGATCTTGGAGCCCAAGAAAATAAAATCTGTCACTGCTTCCATTTCTTCCCCTTCTATTTGCCAGGAAGTGATAGGACCAGATGCCATGATCTGGGTTTTTTTAAAGTTGAGTTTCAAGCCAGCTTTTGCACTCTCCTCTTTCACCCTCATCAAGAGGCTCTTTAGTTCCTCTTCACTTTCTGCCATTAGGGTGGTATCGTCTGCATATCTGAGGTTGTTGATATTTCTCCCGGCAATCTTAACTCCGGCTTGTGATTCATCCAGCCCGGCATTTCTCATGATGTACTCTGCATATAAGTTAAATAAGCAGGGTGATAATATACAGCCTTGTCATACTCCTTTCCCGATTTTGAACCAGTCGGTTGTTCCATGTCCGGTTCTAACTCTTGCTTCTTGACCCACATACAGGTTTCTCAGGAGACAGGTAAGGTGGTCTGGTACTCCCATCTCTTTAAGACTTTGCCACAGTTTGTTGTGGTCCACACAATCAAAGGCTTTAGCGTAGTCAATGAAGCAGAAGTAGATGTTTTTCTGGAACTCTCTTGCTTTTTCCATGATCCAGCGAATGTTGACAATCTGATCTCTAGTTCCTCTGCCTCTTCGAAACCCAGCTTGCACTTCTGGTAGTTCTCGGTTCACATACTGCTGAAGCCTAGCTTGTAGGATTTTGAGCATAACCTTGCTGGCATGTGAAATGAGCGCAATTGTACGGTAGTTTGAACATTCTTTGGCATTGCCTTTCTTTGGAATTGGAACGTAAACTGACCTTTTCCAATCCTGTGGCCACTGTTGAGTTTTCCAAATTTGTTGGCATATTGAGTGCAGCACTTTAACAGCATCATCTTTTAGGATTTTAAATAGCTCAGCTGGGATACTGTCTTCTCCGCTAGCTTTGTTGTTAGTAATGCTTCCTAAGGCCCACTTCATTCTCTAGGATGTCCGGCTCAAGGTCAGTGACCACACCATCGTATTTATCAGGGATATTAAGATCTTTCTTGTATAGTTCTTCTGTGTATTCTTTCCACCTCTTCTTAATCTCTTCTGCTTCTGTTAGGTCCCTGCGTTTTTTGTCCTTTATCATGCCCATCTTTGCACAAAACGTTCCCTTGATATCTCCGATTTTCTTGAAGAGATCTCTAGTCTTCCCCATTCTATTGTTTTCCTCGATTTCTTTGCATTGTTCATTTAAGAAGGCCTTCTTATCTCTCCTTGCTATTCTCTGGAATTCTGCATTCAGTTGTTTATATCTTTTCCTTTCTCCCTTGACTTTTGCTTCCCTTCTTTCCTCAGCTATTTGTAAAGCCTCATCAGTCAGCCACTTTGCTTTCTTGCATTTCTTTTTCTTTGGAATGGTTTTAGTTGCTGCCTCCTGTACAATGTTACGAACCTCCATCCATAGTTCTTCAGGCACTCTGTCTACCAGATCTAATCCTTTAAATCTATTCCTCACCTCCACTGTATATTCATAAGGGATATGATTTAGGTCATACCTGATTGGTCTAGTGGTTTTCTCTACGTTCTTCAATTTAAGCCTAAATTTTGCGATAAGAAGCTCATAATCTGAGCCACAGTCAGCTCCAGGTCTTGTTTTTGCTGATTGTATAGAGCTTCTCCATCTTTGGCTGCAAAGTATATAATCAATCTGATTTTGGTATTGACCATCTGGTGATGTCCATGTGTAGAGTCGTCTCTTGTGTTGTTGGAAAAGAGTGTTTGCTATGACCAGCGTGTTCTCTTGACAAAACTCTATTCGCCTTTGCCCTGCTTCATTTTGTACTCCGAGGCCGAACATGCCTGTTATTCCGGTTATTTTTTGACTTCCTACCTTAGCATTCCAGTCCCCTATGATGAAAAGGACATCTTTTTTTGGTGTTAGTTCTAGAAGGTGTTGTAGGTCTTCATAGAACCGGTCAACTTCAGCTTCTTTGGCATCAGTGGTTGGGGCATAGACTTGGATCACTGTGATGTTGAATGGTTTGCCTTGGATTCGAACTGAAAGCATTCTGTTGTTTTTGAGGTTGTACCCCAGTACTGCCTTTCCCACTCTTTTATTTACTATGAGAGCTACTCCATTTCTTCTAAGGGATTCTTGCCCACAGTAGTATATATAATGGTCTCCTGAATTAAATTCGCCCATTCCTGTCCATTTTAGTTCACTGATTCCCAATATGTCGATGTTCAATCTTGTCATCTCATGTTTGACCACATCCAGCTTACCTTGATTCATAGTTCTTACATTCCAGGTTCCTGTGCAATATTGTTCTTTACAGCATCGGACTTTCCTTCCACTTCCAGACACATCCACAACTGAGCGTCCTTTCGGGTTTGGCCCAGCTGTTTCACACTTTCTGGAGCTACTCGGAATTGCCCTCCGCTCTTCCCCAGTAGCATTTTGGACACCTTCCGACCTGAACCTGTTAGAAAATGTATTTTACAACATTGTCATGATGATAAAATTGCTGGACATTTTGGTTTCGTAAAAACATTACATCTCGTGAGAAGGCAATTTTGGTGGCCAACCTTGAGAAAGATGTTAAACAGTATGTATTGTCTTGTCCTATCTGTGCTACTATGAAAAGAGCTCCAGGTAAACCAGTATGACTGTTACAGGGAGTGGCTGAACCAACAAGCCCCTGGAAACAAATTTCCATGGATTCTATCGTGGATTTACCTGAGCGTAAAGGAAAGACAGTGATATGGGTAGTAACAGATTTGTTTTCCAAGCAAGCTCATTTCATTCCTTGTAAAGGGCTACCGTCTGCTAGTCAACTGGCGAAGCTATTCATTTTCATATCTACCAGGCACATGGCGCCCCCTTGAGGATTATCAGTGATAGAGGAAGTCAATTTACTGCGAAATTTTGGAAATCTTTTCTAAAATTGATTGGTACTGAACAAGGACTTACCTCTGGGTTCCATCCGCAATCTAACAGTTCTTGTGAATGTTTGAACTCAGTACTGGAGCAATATTTGAGATGTTATATCAGTTATCAACAAAATGATTGGGTAGACTTGTTGCCATTTGCTTAAGTGGCATATAACAATGTTGTTCATCAGAGTACTGGATTTTCACCATTTAAAGTAGCCACCGGTCAGGATTTTGTACCTATTCCTGAATTGCCTGATCCTAATGTAACTACATCATGTAATCCTGTCTTGGCTGATGAGTGGATTACAAATATACGTGCTAATTGGCCAGTCATGGTCAAGATGTTACAGGAGGCAAAAGACACTTACAAAACCTTTGCTGATCGCAAGCAAGCTCCAGAGTGGCCATTGGTGGTAGGAGAAAAGGTTTATTTGTCTACAAAACATCTACGGTCTACTCAACCTTCTAAAAAACTGGGACCTAAGTTTATTGGGCCTTTTCCTATTGTTAAAGTCTTCAATCCTGTAGCTGCTCAATTGGAATTGCCTAAAAATCTATGTAAAGTGCACCCTGTGTTTCACATTAGCTTATTGAAGCCAGTTAATCAGTTATCAGTTTCTTGATAAGCCTGGTTAATTATGTTCTTTTTGTATTGGTTTTGTTTTGCAGATTCCTACACCTGATCCATGTCTGCTGCCTGAACAGTTCTGGAATTGCTCTATTTGTCTTTATGTATATTTGTATGCATTGTCTTAGCATTATTGTGCTGTGTATATTGCTTTTATTTTTGGAGGGTCAGCATGTCAGGGTTCATGTCTATGAATCCTGCCATTGGGAATATAGATGGAGTTAGTGTGGGAACTGTTGGGAGGAGGGATTGGCAGTTGAGTGTTATGGCTGATAGTGGAAGCGGGAGATGGCTTTGCCAAGGTCACCCACTTGCAGGAGTTAGGAGTTGAGAACGTTTGCATAATGAGATCATCGGTTTGTGAATTGGCGCGCAGGGGGGAAAGTTAAGATGGCAAGCTTTGGCGGGAATCCGCATTCAGATCTTTAGGAGTGCTTCAATTAACATCTATCCTGAATAAAGCTTAATCTGCATTCTAATGAATTGCATTGAGAAGTGTTTATTGGGCCATTGTTGTTGGGGTCATTACAATGACAGGGATGACATTAGAAGCTAATTTCTCGCATAGAGCTTAAAAAGAAAGAAACATGGGGGACACTTAAGCTGTCTGACTAATTTAACCTCTGCAGCAGTGTTACCTAACAACTGTTCAGAGCCCGATAAATTTGTCTGCTGCCAGATGGTGGGGGAAGAATACCATCAACCATGATATTCTTTTAGACTCGCTGCGTAGAACGAGATGGGGGACATGGTGCTCTATGGCTCTCCTTCTTTCTCTGCAGCTGATTCCAGTCAGTGTGAGTTGACCCTGAAAAATGATTTTTAGGGTCCCTCAAGGCTTCACATTGTCTCCCCTCCTGTTCAATTTCCACATCTGGCCACAGGGATAGGTCATCTGTCAGTTAAAGGTCAGGCATTATCATTGTGCCGCACCCTTGTTCATGTCAACCCCTGGCCAACCAAGCAATGTTGACTAGGTCTCCTCCTAGTGCCTAGAGGCTGTTGGGGCATGGATGGGCAGGAAGAGGGTCAGCCGCAATCCTAGCAAATCGAAGGGGTTGTCAAGGCTTGATGCTCCTGTTATGGGGGACTTTCCCTCTTTAGTCCTGCATGGCTTTGCACTGCCACACACGGGGCTGGTGCACAATATGGGGGACTTCCTGGACTCTCAGCTCCTGGCTGAGGAGCAGATGGCACCTATGGCCAGGAAGGCCTTGGCACCAATTCGGCTTGTGTAATACTTATCTCTGTTCCTGGATTGAGAGTCCCTCTTCCTAGTTCCTCTGTCAGGATTTCCATGGGAAAGCAGTTAGAAATCTTGCAACTAGTGTGGTCTAATTGAGGGACAACCCTTCGTTGCTTCCAGACCTCCAGTGGTAGAGAGTCCTCCTGCTGCTGCTGAGGAAATTGGTTCTGTTGGCAAAGACTTTGTACTCTGGAGAAGATTTTCCTAGTGTCTAATCTGGTTCTGTTTCCTGATCATTTCTATCAGTTTGGAAGGAATTCGGTGGGATGACACAGGTTTAAGTCAAGAAGCTACAGCTGGTTCAAACTGCAGTGGGGCAAGGAGATAGAGGCACATCTCGCTGTGCCCATGTGTCCTACGCGAATTTCATGGGCTGCATGTTGGCTTCAAGGTGCTGTTGTCAGCCCTATAGGGGAGAATAGACAGGACACCAAAGCCATACAGGCCTAAGACTAATTTTATTGCAGTGGCTTGGAAGTCTGAACGTGCTTCTCTCCTCCCTACATTTCTCTGGGCTACAGGAGAGACCAGCCTGAGCCCCCCAAAAATGCCACGAAGCCAGTTCTGCCCACAGATCTTGCAGGCACAGCTGCTCAGTCTGCCATATTCTCACCAGAAGTCTACTGTGCCCCATTCTTAAGAGGCCATCCTTGGATCCAACCATGTTTGAAAACTTTCGTTCAGTCTGCAACCTCCCTTTTTAGTGGTAGCATGAGATGGAGTCTACAACCCACACAAGTGGCTCAGGTAGTGCAGCTCATCCAGGATGGCACATCAATGCGAGCTGTGGCAAGAAGGTTTGCTGTGTCTGTCAGCGTAGTGTCCAAAGCACGGAGGTGCGACCAGGAGACAGGTCAGTACATCAGGAGACGTGGAGGAGGCCGTAGGAGGGCAACAACCCAGCAGCAGGACCGCTACCTCTGCCTTTGTGCAAGGAGGGACAGGAGGAGCACTGCCAGAGCCCTGCAAAATGACCTCCAGTGGGCCACAAATGTGTGTGTGGCTGCTCAAACAGTCAGAAACAGACTCCATGAGGGTGGTATGAGGGCCCGACGTCCACAGGTGGGGGTTGTGCTTACAGCCCAACACCGTGCAGGACGTTTGGCATTTGCCAGAGAACACAAGATTGGCAACTTCGCCACTGGCGCCCTGTGCTCTTCACAGATGAAAGCAGGTTCACACTGAGCACATGTGACAGACGTGACAGGGTCTGGAGACGCCGTGGAGAACATTCTGCTGCCTGCAACATCCTCCAGCATGACCGGTTTGGCAGTGGGTCAGTAATGGTGTGGGGTGGCATTTCTTTAGGGGGCCGCACAGCCCTCCATGTGCTCGCCAGAGGTAGCCTGACTGCCATTAGGTACCGAGATGAGATCCTCAGACCCCTTGTGAGACCATATGCTGGTGCGGTTGGCCCTGGGTTCCTCCTAATGCAAGACAATGCTAGACCTCATGTGGCTGGAGTGTGCCAGCAGTTCCTGCAAGACAAAGGCATTGATGCTATGGACTGGCCCGCCCGTTCCCCAGACCTGAATCCAATTGAGCACATCTGGGACATCATGTCTCGCTCCATCCACCAACGCCACGTTGCACCACAGACTGTCCAGGAGTTGGGGGATGCTTTAGTCCAGGTGTGGGAGGAGATCCCTCAGGAGACCATCCGCCACCTCATCAGGAGCATGCCCAGGCATTGTAGGGAGGTCATACAGGCACGTGGAGGCCACACACACGACTGAGCCTCATTTTGACTTGTTTTAAGGACATTACATCAATGTTGGATCAGCCTGTAGTGTTCTTTTCCACTTTAATTTTTGAGTGTAGCTCCACATCCAGACCTCCAGGGGTTGCTTACATTTGATTTCCATTGCTTTTTGTGTGATGTTGTTGTCAGCACATTCAACTATGTAATGAACAAAGTAATTAATACGAATATTTCATTCATTCAGATCTAGGATGTTTTATTTCAGTGTTCCCTTTATTTTTTTGAGCAGCTTATATTATTTCAAAGGGTAAAGTCACATGGCAGAGGCCCTGCAAGGTATAAAAAGGGTTCAGGCTCCAACGGTTTTTTGGACTGAACAGATACAAACTGACACAATGGACCGGGTCTGAGAATCAGGTGATCCAGATAGAAAGAAGATAAAAAGGAGGTTTTTCTCTCCAAGCTAGGCTTTCCAGTTTTTCCAGTTTTGCCATTGGGTACTGCTTTCTTCAGCATTATTTAACCTGCCTTGGTCAGCCTTCCAAGCCAGCCAGCCACTGTAAGCTCAGTTCTCTATTGCGAGCATTCTCCAGCCTCCTCTCAGACACGCTTGTGTTTTGCTGTCTGGTTAGCACTGTGTGTGCATGCTATTTTGTAAATCTAGGAGAACGACCTCTTCCAGGGCTCTGGAAGAAGAAAGCTGTTTATATTCTGTTTTAAATAAAAGCAATAACTTTGAACTTTCCTAAATACCTGGCATCATCACTGGCCAAAATAGCTTCTAAACTCTGCACATGCTCAAGAACTACACAACACCAACACCAATTGTACCCTAATCTGGAGTAAATGGGGAACAACAGGCTTCAGCTGAACCCTGTGAAGACAAATTGGCTGTGGGTGAGGGGCTCCTCTGTATCTCAGAGTCTACCCTGATTAGTCCTTGATAGGGTTGCACTGCCCCAGACAGACCCATGGAAGTGCAATTTGGGTTCCTCCTGGACTTACCACGCCTGCTCGAGGAGCAGGTGGCAGTCTTGGCAAGGCAGGTCTTTTCTCAACTTCGTGTTGTCTGCCAGTTGCTCCCTTTCCTGGATCTGGAAGCCCTTCTCTCGATCACTTATGCCCTGGTCATCTCCTGTATGGACTACTGCAGTGCACTCTTCATGGGGCTGCACTTGAAAAGTATCTGAACAGAATGCGGCAGCAGGTGTAGTTATGTGTGCCTGTAGAGCTCTGCATGTAACACCTCTGCTGCATGAGCTGCATTGGCTGCCGGTGTGTTTCCAGGTCCAATTCAAGGTGTTGGTTATGACCTTTAAAGCCCTTCATGGCATGGGCCCGTGTTACCTGAGGAACTGTCTTGTCCCAATCACATCAACCCCTTCCAACCAGTCTGGCAGGAAGGGGATATTAAAGGTCCTGTCAGGTAAAGAATTTTGACTAGTGGGGTCGAGGAGGAGAGCCTTTTCTGCCTTTGCCCCCACCCTGTGGAACATTTGCCCCCTGAGGTGAGGTTAGACCCCACTCTTCTGGCCTTCAGACTGGGCTGTTCCAACTAGCTTGGGGATCCAAGAGTGATAGGCAGCCCTGGTGGTGATTGGTGGTTAGAAGAGGCTCTCTCTGCCTTTTCCCTTTCCTCTTTTATCTTTTGTATTTTCTATCTTTTGTATTTCTTTTATTTTTGTAATGGTTTTTTTATAACTTTTCTATTTGTAATTGGCCGAGAGTCACTTTTATAGTGAGATGGGTCTATAGATTAAATAAATAACTAAATAATTAAATAATAAAAGGAACAAAATGGGAACATCTCCTCCTTGAAATAATATAGACATCTTTAATGCCAGGCTTTTCTCCATGCAGGGCACTGGGCCCCGATGAGGACAACTAGAACACCTAGAAAACGAAAGAGTAGGTCATTGCTGTTGATAACAGGTACATTGTGACCAATCACACACTTGATAACCAATTGTTTAATGGACAAGCTCCTCCTTCATATCATCATTTTTTAGAAATGTTATCACATTCTAAACATGCCTCAAAGAAAAAAATATATATGTGGCCTATCCCTACATCAGTTAGAGATTCTTGTTTCTTATTATATTTTCTCTACAATTCAGATTGGGCCTCAGTAGGATAATGTAGCATTTGGGGAAAAAGATACAAGCCAAGAGACCAGCTCCAGAAGCCAAAATGGAGAAGATCTCCACGGCCACCATGGACTTCCCTTTGGTGCTCAGGTAGGTGGGGAGGAAGGAGATCCAAACACTGCAAAAGAGCAGCATGCTAAAAGTAATGAACTTGGCTTCATTAAAGCTGTCGGGCAATTTCCTAGCCAGAAAGGCCACTGTGAAACTGAGGAGGGCCAGGAAACCAAGGTAGGCAAGGACAGTGTAGAACATTGAAGCTGAGCCTTCCTTACATTCCAAGATGGTCTCTCCTACCAAGGAGTGGAAGTCCAAGTTGGGAAATGGGGGAGAGGTTACCAGCCAGGTGGCACAAAGAACTGCTTGGACCAGGGGACAGACTAAGACAATGGAGTTGGTCAGTGGCTTTCCTAAGAGGTTCCTTGTCCGATTCCCTGGCTTGGTGGCCATGAAGGCCAGAACCACCATGACAGTTTTTGCCAAGACAGAGGAAACGGCAAGGGAAAAGAGAATGGCAAAGGCAGTTTGTCTGAAGATACAAATGAGCTTCCTGGGTCGACCGATGAAGAGGAAGGAGCAGAGGAAGCAGAGCAGGAGGGAGACCAGGAGGATGTAGGTGAGATCTCGGTTGTTGGCCTTGACGATTGATGTGTCTCGATATTTCAGAAAAATCGCCAGGACTGCCAATGTGATCACAGAGAGAGAAAGAGCTAGAGAAGCTAAAGCATATCCCAGGGTCTCTTGAAAGGAAAGGAAGTGGATCTTCTTGGCAATGCAGTGGTCATTCTCCTTGTTCGGGTATTGGTCCTTTGGGCAGGGGTCACAGTGAGTTGCATCTGAAATCAAGAGTCATTGTGTACGTTTTCCAGGTGTATATGCAGTGCACAAGGTCTCTCCCCCTCCAAGTATCTCAGGAGTGGCATGGATGTTCCCTTTCTGCAATGGCCAACTCAAAAAGGAAGTGATGGAATGACCACCTGGGCAGCTTATGGTGCCCAGGAAAAGTAAAGTTATCCTTTGTTCAGGATGAAGCTGGGGATGAGTTAGTGAGAGACAGGGATCTGCTGAACTCCAACTGGCTTGGTAATTCTAATGTTTTGCCTTTGCTAAGAGAAAATTTGGGACTTGGCTATTTCACTTGATACTGGAACCCCAAGGATATATAGAGATCTTTCATCCAGGAATTCTGCTCTTTGCTGTTTGCCTAAGCTGTCTATTTGTGTGTCCTGAGAAGAGTATAATGTGTGATAGACACAAATAATTTGTGTCTATTTTATTTTATTTTATTGTAAACTGCCCAGAGTCTACTACGGTAGAGATGGGCGGTGGTAAATTTAAATAATAATAATAATAATAATAATAATAATAATAATAATAATAATTATAGAACCTGCCCGTTCCTGCCCTGAAACTACTTTCAACTGCATTAAATTGTGTGAGAACTGGACTGGCAGTCCTCGTTCCTCAGGAGTGGGAAAGTCAGACTGTGGGAACGGGACCATTTAGGTCCATGCACCGAACCTTTTCTCTGAAAACTAATACTTTGATGCATCTCAAATCTATCAGAATGAAAGACAAAATTTCATATTCCAATCAATTGAATGGCTTCCTTGATCCTGGAAGATCTGCAATGGAAGGGGCTCCCCAGGTTTGCCCTACCTGTCTGGTTAGAAATGGTCCCTTCTTGACAAGGGTCACATTGGTAGCAGCAAACCTGCTGACCCTCTGGAACACTTCTCCTCTGCCCTGCATGGCACCTCTTCCTGCCACACCTGGCAAAGGGCACCTTCTAAAAGGGAAAAGAGAAATGCTTGAGATGGCCTTAGCAATGAACATTCATTCATTCATTCATTCATTCATTCATTCATTCCTTTATCCCCCCATAATTATTTTTATAACTAACACGGTGGTGAACATACCTAATACTCCTTCATCCTCCTATTTTCCCCACAACAATAACCCTGTGAGGTGAGTTGGGCTGAGAGAGAGTGACTGGCCCAAGGTCACCCAGCTGACTTTCATGCCAAAGGTGGGGCTAGAACTCACAGTCTCCTGGGTTCTAGCCCAGCACCTTAATGTTCTGGACTTTGACCACCAGAACTCCTTAGTAAAATAGTTTTATTGATGAAAACTATTTACAATTGTAGTCCAATAATCTCATTGGAATACTGGATCAATTGTTGCACAACTAGGCATTAGTACAACTAAGTTCAGCTATAAGTGTCAAGTTCTGAATAGCCGGGCAGGAGAACTGAGATATATTTGGATCCTGCTGAATTCAGCATGGCTGGCGTCTTAAACACTCTAGACTGGAGCTTCAGGATAAGCTGGCTGGGTTCACAGGAACTCTGGACTGGAGCTGCAGAATAAGCTAGACTGGATTCTCAGGAGCTCTGGACTGGAACTGCAGGATAAGCTGGGCTGGTTTATCCGGAACTATGGACTGGAACAGCAGGTTTCACTGGACTGGATTCTCTGGGATTCTTGGGATAGAATGCATGATACGCTGGGCTGGATTCTCTGGGATTCTTGGAGTGGATTCTCAGGAACTCTGGAATGAGACTGCACGTTTCACAGGACTGGATTCTCTGGGATTCAGGACTGGAAATGCAGGACACACTGGCTGGCCTCTCCAGGACCCCGGGCTGGAATCCCAGGAAACAGTGAGCTGGACCCCTGGAACACTGGGAGGCAATGCCAACTGAGCTGGTTCCTCTGGAATGCAAGGTTGGAAATGCAATTCAGGCTGATGTCAATGAAGGTTCTCAGTCATCCAGGTGGAATTGTCTGTAGCTTGAATCATGTCAACTGGATTTCTATTTTCTCAGAGGAAACGTTTCTCTCCTTATCCAAGAAGCTTCTTCAGTCTGAAGAACTGTCAGGTCATCTCCAGGTTCGTTTCTTCACACCCTCTTTTATCCTGCTCTTGGCCCGCCTTCTTCTTCTTCCTCTAACATAAAGCAGAAACAGCTTTTGGGGGAATTCAGGCCAGTGACATTCCTCACCCACCAATGGATGCTGGGGATAGGAACTGGGACTTCTGCATGCAAAGCAAGTCGTGTGACATTCAGCTGCAGACTTTCTAGAACAAGGAATCATGAGGATCCAACTGAAGAGGAACTGACTATGGAGTTCACTGTTGCCTGCTCTAATTGCACCCTGTGTTTCAAGCAGGAGTTTTTCCCAACCCCAACCCTTCTTGGACATTCCACAAATCAAACTTGAATGTGGCAGCCACCGCTTCTTTCCTTTTTGTCGCCAGGCTCTTCACGCTGCCAGTTCCAGCTTTACTCTTCCCCCCAAGTGGCGGTTTGCAGGCAATTAGCCAGGCGACGGCACTTTTTCCTGCATTTGAAACACAACCCTTGCTTTGCTCGGCATTCCTTTTCCTTGCCCCATGATTTACTCGCTGGTCTTTTCAATGTGGTTCTAAGCGTTGATTTCCCCACTGCTTGAGTCTGGGGCTTCTGCCTCCTCTTGAGGTGTAATCTCGTATCTTCCGCCTCCCCAGCCAGGCAGATCCACTCCATCAGCGTCTGAGGATTTCCTCGAGCTAGGGACCACTCCTGAATCTCCTGTTGCAGTCTTTCTTGAGAGTATTCAACCTTCAAAGTCTGTGGCTTGAATCATGTCAACTGGATTTCTATTTTCTCAGTAGAAACGTTTCACTCCTTATCCAAGGAGCTTCTTCAGTCTGAGTAAAGTTAGTAAGGGAATCCTTAAATATGTTTCTAGGGTGGCTGTGTGACCTTGCACCTGGGGCTAGGTCATGGTTATTTTGAGATGTTTATTTCTAAGTCCCTTTATCATCTAAAGATCCTGATCCTTTCCAAAGCAAAGATCCTGAAACAGGATACAGATGAAACTATGGTCTCCTTCGATGTGTCCTCCCTTTTCACCAGCATCCCCACAACTCATGCTCTATCCGCTGTCAGGAAGAGACTAGAAGAGGACAGCACCCTTGAAAGGAGAAACCATCTCAACCCAAACCAGATCTGCCATCTTCTGGACCTGTGTCTTAACACCACTTATTTCTCATACAGAGGTGACTTTTGCAGACAAAAACACGGCTGTGCCATGGGTTCTCCTGTGTCACCCATTGTGGCCAATTTATACATGGAAGAAGTGGAGAAGAAAGCACTCAACACATTCCAGGGAACGGTGCCCACCCACTGGTTTAGGTATGTGGATGACACCTGGGTCAAAATCAAGGCCCAGGAAGTACAGGCCTTCACGGACCATATAAACACTATAGATGCCAACATTAGCTTCACCAGAGAAGACACCAAGGACAAGAGACTGGCATTCCTAGACTCTGAAGTCCTCATTGGGACCGGTGGCAAGCTAGACATAGGGATCTACAGGAAACCCACACACACAGATCAATACCTGATGTTTGACTCCCACCATCCACTGCAGCACAAACTAGGAGTCATCAGGACATTATCACACAGAGCAGAAACCATCCCCACCTCCATGGATTCCAAAAAGAATGAAAAACAGCACCTGAGAACAGCTCTGAAGGCCTGTGGATATCCAAATTGGGCCTTCACTAAATCTAAGTCTACCAGACCTAAAACAGCAACAGATAGGGCTGAGACTCAGAGTAAACGAAAGAACCTGGTCATTCCCTACATGGCTGGCGTGTCTGAAAAGATAAAACGGATATTTGGCAAACACCACATACCTGTATATTTCAAACCCACCAACACACTGAGACAGAGGCTTGTACACCCCAAAGATCAAACTCCAAAACACAAGGAAAGCAATGTAGTGTATGCAATCCAGTGCAGTGAGGAGTGCTCTGAACTCTACATTGGAGAAACCAAACAACTTTGTACAGGAGGATGGCCCAACACAGGAGAAGTAACACCACAGGACCAGAGTCAGCAGTTTATCTTCATCTAAAGGAAAAAGGACACTCATTTGAGGACATTAATGTTCACATTTTAGACAGAGAAGATAGGTGGTTTGAGAGAGGGGTCAAGGAATCCATTTATGCCAACTTGGAAAATCCTTCCTTGAATAGAGGTGGGGGCCTCAGGCACAACCTTTCCCCTATCTTCCTTCCTGCTTTGTCTTCTGGGCCTAGGAAGATTAAGACCATTTCGCAAGCTCAACAGCAGCAGGGTAATCTTAACGATCCTCCTTTAGATGATAAAGGGACTTAGAAATAAACATCTCAAAATAAACATGACCTAGCCCCAGGTGCAAGGTCACACAGCCACCCTAGAAACATATTGCTAGGTCTTGGGGCACACCGATTTGGACGATCTTTTGGTGGGCCTGGTGGTCTTTAACTGTGGGGGCGGGGGTCTAAGGGGGGACGACGGGTTCAGGAATGGGGGACCAGCCATAATATCCGCCGGAAATCAACAACGGTGGAAGGTTTTTATTGGACTTTTAACTTTAGTTTAACAACTAAGAGGAAGCCCCCATCTGTACCCACATTTATTTATAGGCGGCAGAGATTTTTTAGGGTCCCTGTAGTGTGAATGTGGCCCCCCCTGGATGTGAGAGAGTCAGGGGGGAGTCCAAGATTGTGTGATAGTATGTATGAGTGCCCACACCTGAGTGAGAGGCAGGTGGTGGGCAGGAGTGGATGATATCTCTCTGCGACCAGTGAGAGTGGTTGTGGGGGGACATTGTAGGTGTGGTTGTGGTGGTTAGGCCCTTTCAGTGCCGAGAGCTTAGGCTGGTGCGCTGGGGGGGGCCTACCATCACTAGAAGTTGACTGAGTTTGAGAGATGTGTGCGTGTGGGAGGGGACCCGTGTTTCAACCTAGGGTCTTTGAAGGTCTGGGAGTGGAGGCATCTGGACCTGGAAGCTCTGGGGGTTATGGAGTGGGCTGCCCTATCGAAGTGGTGACGGGCCGGGGATGTTATGACGCGAACTGGAGGGCGGGCCATCGTTGGGGAAGACGCCCCCGGTGTTTATTACCGGTGGCGTGTTCCGGCCCTCCATGTTCATACCCAGGTCCTGGTCAGCAGATCCTTCAGGGCCCCGGTTTCCGGCTGCTGCTGCTTAATGCCAGGTCTGTTAACAACAAGGGCCCCCTCATAATGTGATTTGATCACGGAAGAGGGGGCAGACCTGGCATGTATCACCGAGACCTGGCTGAGCTCGGAGGGGGGGGTAGCCCTCTCTGAAATATGCCCAGCCGGGTTTCAAGTGTGGCACTAGCCGAGACTCAGGGGCAGGGGAGGAGGGGTGGCGGTTGTAATTCGAGAGTCTCTAGTGGCCTTCAGGGGCACTGCTCCGCAAGTAACCGGTTGTGAGACCCTGTTTTTCAAGTTGGGTTCTCGAGAACAGTTGGGAGTGTTGCTGCTGTACCAGCCTCCCTGCTGCGTAGCAACATCCCTGCCTGAGCTGCTGGAGGCCGTCTCGGGGATGGCGGTGGAATTCCCTAGGCTTATGGTTCTGGGGGATTTCAATCTGCCGTCCCTGGGACGTGCCTCGGAGGCAGCTCGGGAGTTCATGACTACCATGGCAGCCATGGGCCTGTTCCAGATTATTCGAGACCCAACTCGAGACAGTGGACTCACCCCGGACTTAGTTTTCTTGTCGGAGCAGTGGCAGTATGCTCTGAGGGGAGAGTTACATCTTTCCCCTTTGTCATGGTCAGATCATGCCCTGGTGACCTTGAGATTCTCTTATGCCGCCCCACTCCGCAGGGAGGCAGGACCCAATCTATTGGTCCGCCCCCGGCGACTAATGGACCCAATAGGGTTTCAGAGGGAGCTGGGGGCTGTACCTCAGGATCTACTGCACGCTCCAGCGGAGGTCCTGGCCGCAACCTGGAATAGGGAGGCGGCCGGGGCCTTGGACAGGATCGCGCCTATGCGGCCTCTCTTGCCACACTTGACCCGATACTCCCCTTGGTATACGGAGGAGTTGAGGGTCTTGAAGAGGGTTAAGAGACGCCTAGAGCGCCGCTGGAGAAAGACAAGGTCTGAATCTGACCGAACACAAGCTAGAGTCGCTGTTAAGACCTACCTTGTGGCGGTAAGAGCGGCGAAACGTCAATATTTCTCCGCTCTTATTGCGTCCGCAGAATGCCGCCCGACGACCCTGTTTAAGATAACAAGATCTCTGTTGGGTAAGGTGGAGTCTGTGACCCACCTACAGGGCCGTGCGGAAGAATTTTCTGAGCATCTGCAGGATAAAGTCGCTCAGATTCGGTCTAAGTTGGACTCTAAGCGTGTAGCACAGTCTGGGGAGATGCCGAGGGAACGTCTTTGCCCGGTTATCTGGGAACAGTTCGATCCTGTTGGACCTAAGGAAGTGGACAGGATCCTTCGGGTTGTAAGGGCCACCACATGTCATCTGGACCCATGCCCTTCCTGGCTGGTACAGGCAGCCCGGGAGGTGACATGTGGTTGGGCCCAGGTGATGGTTAATGCATCTCTGGGGGAGGGGGTGTTCCCAGCTGCTTTTAAAGGGGCTTTGGTGCACCCCCTCCTCAAGAAACCATCACTGGACCCTACTATATTGGACAATTTTCGTCCTGTCTCCCACCTCCCCTTTTTAGGGAAGGTGGTTGAGAAAGCGGTGGCGTTGCAACTCCAGAGGATCCTGGATGATACGGATTATCTGGACCCCTTCCAGTCGGGTTTCAGGCCGGGATATGGGGTGGAAACTGCATTGGTCGCGCTTACAGATGATCTCTGGCGGGAGCGGGATGGAGGGAGTGCATCCATCCTAGCTTTTCTTGACCTCTCAGCGGCATTCGATACCATCGACCATGGTATCCTTTTGGGACGGCTCAGGGAGTTGGGGGTGGGAGGCGTAGTTCTGCGTTGGTTCACCTCCTTCCGCCAGGGCCATTCCCAATCGGTGGTAATAGGAGAGGAGAGGTCTGACCCTCGCCCCCTCGTCTGTGGGGTACCGCAGGGTTCGGTTCTTTCCCCTCTCCTATTTAACATCTACATGAAACCGCTGGGTGAGATCATCCGTCACCATGGGATGAGATACCATCAATATGCAGACGATACTCAATTATATATTTCCATCCCTGGTGAGATAAGTGATGCAGTGGCTACCCTTTCTCAGTGCCTGGAGGCTGTGGCGGTCTGGATGGGGAACAACAGGCTTCGACTGAACCCTGGTAAGACGGAGTGGCTGTGGATTAATGGCTCCCGTGGATCCAGGAAGTTGTCATCTCTAGTTCTGAATGGGGTTGCACTACCCCATTCAGACCAAGTGCGTAATTTGGGGGTTCTTCTGGACTCACGGCTCCTGCTTGAAGAGCAGGTGGTAGCCGTGGCCAGGAGGGCTTTTGCACAACTTCGTGTTGTGCGTCAGTTACGCCCTTTCCTGGATCAGGAAGCCCTCCGTACAGTCACTCATGCCCTGGTCATCTCCCATATAGACTATTGCAACGCGCTCTACATGGGGCTACCCTTGAGGAGTATCCGGAAGCTTCAATTGGTCCAGAATGCGGCTGCTCGCGCAGTTATTGGTGCGCCTAGATCAGCGCATGTGACACCTCTGTTGCGACAGCTGCACTGGGTGCCTGTGTGCTTCCAGGTCCAATTCAAGGTGTTGGTTATCACCTTTAAAGCCCTACATGGCATGGGGCCAGGTTACCTGAGGGACCGTCTCATCCCCATAACGTCGAACCGTCCCACTCGGTCATTCAGAGAGGGCATGCTACGGATCCCGTCTGTAAAGGAATGTCACCTGACGGGGTCTAGGAGGCGTGCCTTCTCGATAACGGCGCCCACCCTTTGGAATATGCTACCCCCGGAGGTGAGGCAGGCCTCATCGCTCCCAGCCTTCAGAAAGAACTTAAAGACCTGGTTCTGCCGCCTTGCGTGGGGGGAGGGGGGGAACAGTTCCTCTTGGGGATGGCTGGTGCCATAGGGCCCTTTTAAACATCCAAACATCATACCACCGCATCTTGGATTTTTATATTTAATTTTAATATATTAGAGTGTTTTATTGGGTTGTTTTAATTGTCGGATTTTAATTTTTGTGTTTTGTAAACCGCCCAGAGTTCCCTTGCGGGGAGATGGAGCGGTATATAAATTGAAACATAAATAAATAAATAAAATAAATATTTAAGGATTCCCTTACTAACTTTACTCAGACTGAAGAAGCTCCTTGGATAAGGAGTGAAACGTTTCTACTGAGAAAATAGAAATCCAGTTGACATGATTCAAGCCACAGACTGTTCCACCTGGATGACTGAGAACCTTCATCGACATATCAACCTTCAAAGCTTCTGGCAAGTCGACTAGTTTCCCAGCCAAGCTCCTAAATTTCACGGTGCACTCAGATATTGATCTGGACCCCTGCTGGCCCTCTGGAGCCGAAAATCTCGGGTGGTCACGTTTCCGCGTTGTGACCCATAAATCGGAGGCCACTTCCATGCTCTGTTCTACATCCCAGTACCTCGATCAGTTATCCTCCTCCTCCTGCCCGGGGGAAGAGCGTCTCTCGCTTAGGGGTCAGAAAATCCATTCACCTCACACACACACCGACTCTGAAGGACCCTGTATAAACCTGAGTCCCTGCTCCCTCCGGCAATTTGGCCGCCAGGAGAGAGGCCTCTCCTATCTCTGTATCTTCCTGCTGGTCTTCAACAGTCAACATATTTTCGCTATGTAAGACGGCAAAACTGAGTTTGCTCTTTCTGTGATGACTCACTCCTTTCATATTAACTTAGAAACTTTTAGCACAAGCCACGATAGGATATGAAAAAAAAATTATTAATACAAGTGAATAGAATCGATGCAAAGAGCAAACTAAATTTTTTTGCACACAAACATATTTTAAAACCTGCCAGACTCTCAAGCACCCCTCATCCACCCCTCCCCTCCTGACTCACTTCCCATAACTTTACACTGCCAGCCTTTGATTTTTCCAGATGGATGGCCTTGGAGCCTGGTTCCTCTCTTTCCCCCTTAACACCTGCATGCCATTCCTATCTCTAATGGTTGCTGTACTGTCTGGAAAGCACTCTAGCTAATTACTACAGGCTTCACACTATCGAGTTACTAAAAATCCCATCTATCTAAAGTAGAATGGCAGGATGGCATCCTAAAGCTAAATAAGATTTTGATCTAAGGAAGTTATAAACAGATTAAGGATCCTGGTAGATTTGTAATATTGACTTTTACTATAAGATTTTTGAATTTACTATAAAAATAAGATTTCATGGGAAACAAACTTATTTTGTATAGTTGAAGGCTTTTATGGCCAGAATCCATAGGTTGTTGTGGGTTTTCCGGGCTGTGTGGCTGTGTTCTGGCAGTTTTGGTTCCTAACGTTCCGCCAGTCGCTGCGGCTGGTGTGTTCAGTGGACAGGAGCACAGCTAGAAGATTCTCTCTGTGCCCAAGTGGAGGGTGTCCAATCACCCAATCAAATTCCAATCACCACCCACGACAGAAAAGAGGCATCATCAAAACACTAGTGGATCACACAAATCAAAACTCTGAAGCTCAATTTCTCAATTCTGAACTCAACCATTTGGATTGGTCCCTATAGGTGAATGGCTACTCCAAGAATGAAATCAGGAGAGCTACCAGACTGAAAAAACAGCACTCAACTGAAGAAAAACAGCCTCCCACAAGGAAAATATTTCTGCCCTACATGAAAGGAGTCACGGACCACATGGAAAATCTAATGAAAAAACATAACCCCCAAACAGTCTTAAAACCCACCAGAAAAATACAACAAATGTTAAAATCAGCAAAAGACAAAAGGGACCCGCTCAACGCTGCAGGAGTTTACAGCATACCCTGCAGCGGTGGACAAGTATACATTGGGACCACAAAACACAGCATCCACACCAGGATGAAAGAACATGAAAGATACTGCAGACTACAGCAACCTGAAAAATCTGCAATAGCTGAACATGTTCTCAAACAAACTGGTCACCAAATCTGATTTGAAAACACAGAAATACTGGACAACACCAACAGCCACTATGTTAGACTATACAGGGAAGCCATTGAAATACATAAACACCAACACATTTTCAATAAAAAAGAAGAAAGCTTAAAGATCAGCAAAACCTGGCTGCCAGTCCTGAAAAACACAGCTTGCTAAAGGTCAATGAACTCTACTCAATCACAGAAATATGCAAACAACTCACACAATAGATGTGCTAATCCCACACATGACAGCACCACACCCCCTAATCACCACAATAAACCCTCTCTTAATCTCTTGTAAATGACCCACAGAAGACACACACCAGCAGGAAGACACACCCTCCACTTGGGCAAAAGAGAGAATCTTCTAGCTGTGCTCCTGTCCTCTGAAGATGCCAGCCACAGTTACTGGCGAAATGTTAGGAACCAAAACTGACATAACACAGCCACACAGCCCGGAAAACCCACAACAACCATCAGACTTATTTTGGTTATCTGAGGTATTGTAAGCCATAACAAAGATAAGTAAATTCATGATTTTAGAAACTGAACACTAGAGGGGACAAAAGATACTGAGGAAAGAAATACTAGAGGGGACTAAAAATTATGAAGGAAAAAAAAATACAAGCCTGTTCTTGATGTCAATTAATACTGGGACTTACAAAATGGCACAAAATGTTATAACATTGGAAACATTAAAGGAGATCTTTGAAGAATGGAGCCAGAAATACAATATCAACACTGTCAGTAATGATGTCTGCTTCTATGGAAAGACTATGTCCAAAATATGTTAATGAAGGAAGGACAGATGTGGAACAAATTTTATCTCACAAGATAGAGAAAATTCAGAATATGGAACTACAAATGACAGATGAGTACAAATGAGAATGATTAGGAAAAGGACACTACTAAATATACAAAAAAAAACCCAACTGAAATTTTAAAAATTAAAAAAGAAAAACAAATGATAAACCATGAGAATGACCTGGAAAATATGTTCTCATTGGATCTACAAGAGAAGCTTGTTAAACCCTTGAAGAAGTCTGTGTGACAGGATAAAGAAGAATTGAAGAGAAATCAAATCCTACGACAATCTTTGATTGAATTAAAGATTAAGACTGTTAGAAGTTAAAGGAAATAATATAAAGTTGTATAGTCGAAGGCTTACACGGCTGGAATCCGATGGTTGTTGTGGGGAATTAGGAACCAGAACTGCCAGAACACGGCCACACAGCCCGGAAACCCGACAACAACCATCAATATAAAGTTGGTTTATTTGATCAAGGTTAAAATAACACATTTTATTTTCAAAGCTCTGGCAACCCTTTATGGACTTTTTGCTGAGAGCAAGATTGAAAAGTTGATGTTTTATGGATTTGCTTATAGATAAGGGATGGGATATGGGGTGAAGAGATATCAGTTTGTAACCTTATAGGGGGTGAAGAGTTACTAAATTTGTTTATACTTCTTTTGATGATTTATACTTGTTCTGTTTATACCTGTTAAAACTTATTGTTTATAATTGTTAAATAATAATTTCTTTAAGTTTATACTTGTGATCAATTTAGAATCAGACTCAAGAGAATAGAGAAGTCCCAGAGATCAGTTATATATGAGCTCATTAATATTCCTAATGAATATGCAGTGGAGGTGAAGAATAGATATAAGGGACTAGATTTAATAGATTGGGACCCGGAAGAACTATGGACAGAAGTTTGCAACATTGTTCAGGAGGTGGCAACAAAAAAACGTCCCAAAGAAAAAGAAAACCAAGAAGGCAAGATGGCTGTCTGCTGAGACACTGAAAGTAGCCCAGGGAAGAAGGAAAGCAAAAGGCAACAGGGACAGGGGGAGATATGCCCAATTAAATGCAAAATTCCTGAGGTTAGCCAGAAGAGATAAGGAATTATTTTTAAATAAGCAATGCGTGGAAGTGGAAGAAGACAATAGAATAGGAAGGACAAGAGACCTCTTCCAGACATTTAGAAACATTGGAGGTAAATTCCAGGCAAAAATGAGTATGATCAAAAACAAAGATGGAGAGGACCTAACAGAAGCAGAAGATTTCAGGAAAAGATGTCAAGAATATACGGAAGATCTGTATAGGAACGAAAATAATATTGGAGATAGCTTTGACGGTTTGGTCAGTGAGTTAGATCCAGACATCCTGAAGAGTGAGGTTGAATTGGCTTTAAGAAGCATTGCTAATAACAAGGCAGCAGGAGACGATGGTATCCCAGCTGAACTGTTCAAAATCTTGCAAGATGATGCTGTCAAAGTGATGCATGCCATATGCCAGCAAATTTGGAAAACACAAGAATGGCCATCAGACTGGAAAAAATCAACTTATATCCCCATACCAAAAAAGGGAACACTAAAGAATGTTCAAACTATTGAACAGTGGCTCTTATTTCACATGCCAGTAAGGTAATGCTCTAGATCCTGCAAGGTAGACTCCAGCAATTCATGGGGTGAAAATTGCCAAATGTACAAGCTGGGTTTAGAAAAGGCAGAGTAACTAGTGACCAAATTGCCAATATCCGCTGGATAATGGAGAAAGCCAGGGAGTTTCAGAAACACATCTATTTCTGTTTTATTGACTATTCTAAAGCCTTTGACTGTGTGGATCATAACAAATTTTGGCAAGTTCTTGGTGGTATGAGGATACGAAGACATCCTGAGGGATCGGTGTAACAACCAAGTAGCAACGGTAAGTACAGAACACGAAACAACGGACTGGTTTAAGATTGGGAAGGGAGTATGGCAGGGTTGTATACTCTCACCCTACTTATTCAACTTGTATGCAGAACAAATCATGCAACATGCTGGGCTTGAGGAATCCAAGGCTGGAGTTAAAATCGTTGGAAGAAACATTAACAATCTCAGATATGCAGATGATACCACTTTGATGGCTGAAAGCGAGTAGGAGTTGAGGAGCCTTATGAGGAAGGTGAAAGAAGAAAGTGCAAAAGCTGGGTTGCAGTTAAACCTCAAAAAAACCAAGATTATGGCAACCAGCTTGATTGATGACTGTCAAATAGAGGGAGAAAAAGTGGAGGCAGTGACAGACTTTGTAGTTCTTGGCGCAAAGATTACTGCAGAGGCTGACTGCAGCCAGGAAATCAGAAGACGTCTACTTCTGGGGAGGAGAGCAATGACAAATCTCGATAAAAGAGTTAAGAGTGGAGACATCACACTGACAGCAAAGGTCCGCATAGTTAAAGAAATGGTATTCCCTGTAGTAACCTATGGCTGCGAGAGCTGGAACATAAGGAAGGCTGAGCGAAGGAAGATAGATACTTTTCAACTGTGGTGTTGGAGGAAAATTCCGAGAGTTCCTTGGACTGCAAGAAGATCAAACCGGTCCATACTCCAGGAAATCAAGCCAGACTGCTCACTTGAGGGAATGATATTAAAGGCAAAACTGAAGTACTTTGGCCACATAATGAGAAGACAGGATACCCTGGAGAAGATGCTGATGCTAGGGAAAGTGGAAGGCAAAAGGAAGAGGGGCTGACCAAGGGCAAGATGGATGGATGGTATTCTGGAGGTGACGGACTCGACTTTGGGGGCACTTGGGGGTGGCAAGGCCGACAGGAAGCTCTGGTGTGGGCTGGTCTATGAAGTTACGAAGAGTCAGAAGCGACTGAATTAATAAAAAATAACAACACAAAACCTTATAGGGGTGAAGAGTTACTAAATTTGTTTGTACTTTTTGTGATGAAGGTTGAAGGTCACTTCTTTATATATTAATTTTCTTTTTTTTCATATTCTTTTCTTTTCTTTTCTTTTTTCTTTTCTTTTCTTTTCCTTCTTTTTTTTCTTGCACCTTTTCTTGTTTTTTTCTATCATCTTCTTTCTCTATGTTTACTTTGTATTAGTTTTTACTATTGTAATCAAAATTTTTAATAAAAATATATTTAAAAAAGAAAAGATAAACTCCCAGAGAATTCAGACCAGTGGCCTTCCAGCCAACCAGTGGGTGCTGGAGATTGGATTGGGGAGCTGGGCATGCAAAGCAAAGCCTGTGCCACTGAGCTACAGCCTTTCCAAAAGAAGGTATCATAATTTTCAAAGTGAACAGGAATGGTTCCTGCAGTACAGTGTTGCCTGCTCTAAGGGCATCCTGGGTTTCCAGCAGGAGTTCTTCCTAATCCCAACCCTTCTTGGAGATGCCATATTGCAGACCTCAAATGTGTAACATACAAAGCAGGTCTTTCACGACACGGCTGTCAACTTTTCTGATCTGATAGACCTTTTCTGAGTTAGAAGGACATTATGCATCCCCAGGAGAGAATCAATCTCTCGCTGAATTGAGAACATTGCCTTCCAGCCCAGATGATTGCATTTGAGTAAATGGTGAAATCCTGGCCTGGGGGAGCCACAAGATCTATTTGCCCAACTTTCCTGGGGACAAAAGATGGACTGGGGAGGAAAACACAGGCTTCAGGAGGCCTAAGCAATGAAGATGCATCCTTTATTCATTTCCACAATTCCATTTCCATCTTCAGAATGTCTTCTGAAGAACTGGTTCACTATAGTCTAATAGTCACCAGGAACTGCATCCTGGGGGATTCAGATCAGTGGCATTCCTGACATACCAATGGATGCCAGGGATTGCAACTGGGACCTTGTAAGAATCCAATTGTACAGGAATGGTCCATGGAGTTCAATGTTGCTTGTCTAATTGCACCCTGGGTTTCCAGCAGCAGTTTTTCCCAATCCCAACCCTTCTCAGACATGCCACATTGAAGACCTCAAATGTGTTACATGCAAAGCAAGTCTTTCACCACACGGCTGTCATCTTTTCTCTTTCAATACACCTTTTTTTTCCAGTGAGAAGGACATTTTGTATCCCCAGGAGAGAATAAACGTCTCCCTGGATTCAGTACATTTCCTTCCAGCCCACCTTTGTGGCCCAGATGATTGCATCTGAGTTAATGGCGAAATCCTGGCCTGGGGGAGCCCCAGGATCTATTTGCCCAACTTTCACGGGAACAAAAGATTGATTGGGGAAGAAAACCCAGTTGAGAAGATCATAACGAGCAGATCCCAGTTTGTTTTCTGAGAATGAAACTTCATTTCCAGCACTGTTGTTGAACCGGACATTCTTCAGATGGGCAAGAAGCTGAAAGAAAAGAGACCCTGAGGAATTGAAGTAACTGCCTGAAAATCACAAATGAGACATCACCGCTTCTATCATCCTGTGCTGAACATCATCTTAGGAGATAATTGCATGTCTGTAACACTAGAGATGTTAGCTTGGTGAACATCTGAGTGATTGGGAACAGCACCAAATTGTAAGAATTTATCACAGAGCACAGGAAATGTATCCCAAAACTGCAAAAAGAGTCCCTCTACCTTTGGCCATTTCTATCATGGCTCCTTCAACTCCAGGTGTACAAGAATGAGGCCTACATAGGAATAGTTGAATGCCACACTCCAAATGTCATTGTTTAGTTATGCTCTTGTAATTTTTAAATGTTAATCTTCGGCCAAGATGTTATAAATGGCAAATGCATTTTTAGGAAAGAACACCCTGGGGAATTTCAGACCAGGAGCCCATTAGGACCACATTTACATTCAGGTCCTGCTATGTGTGCTGAGGTTGAGAGAGGCTGATTTCACACAATGAACTCAAAAGTACATCTGAACAAATGGGCTCGACTTTCACTGTATATTAAGCCCTTGAGAAATACACCAAGCTTTTCCTCGTCCTCCGCTTCTTAATTAAAAAATTACATTTAATTCATTTTTATCTGTTTTGAGATGCAGTTATATGAGTAGCATGGAAATATTTAATAAGTTTAATAAGTTAATCAAGAAATATACATGGGAAGCTTGTTCTCTAAAGAGCCTCGGAGATTACCTGCCAAGACTGGACACTGGAGATCCTCTTTCCAAGCCTCATCACAGTTGGTCGTGCTCCTGATCCATACATTGCATGTAACGCGTGTGCCACAGAATAAATGGCATTGTAGATGTTGTAACTTTCACCCCTCATGCTCATTTGAAAAACAAAATATGGTACTTTTTGTAATTTCTCCTTTCCTGTGCATGGTTTCCCCCCGTTTGGAGGGATTTCACCTGATTTCAGGAACTGGCACTGAAAGACCCTTTCCCACCAGGGAGAGAGAAAGGGGTCTCCTCGGGGATTCAAGGGGTCTAAAGACAGGACGAAATTGCTGAATTCTGAGACATCACCAGTGTGATCCCTGAAATGTAAAGCACCATGGAAGGTATTTAGAGCTTGCACAGATCGTTGAGTTGCTATCATGCTAACTTCCCAATGAGAAGTCAGGATCCAGACCTTCTCCAATGAAGTCTTACTCTGCTGTTCATAAACAAGCAGAGCCAGGTATACAGTTTTAGTACTACTAGAGGCTCCAAACAGAATAATCACTTCAGCTTTAAGCCAAGTTTTGGAAATACGAAAATAGTTAAACTTCACAAGATCAAACAGGTTATCAGATTCCAAAATTTGAGTAAACGCCAGGCAGATCTCCTCCTGCTTGAGCATTGGCATCAGGAATGAGATGAAATCTGCTCCACTGTCATCTTCAGGGGCCACAAGCCCAACCCAGTTCCACTGGAAATTAAGGAGCAGCTGAACTAAACCCAAATACTGAGGAACTTCATTGGGATTAATCCGGAAAAAGGAAGGAAAAACAGTTCTGTCTCCATGCGGGAACTTGAGGGAACCAAAACCGAGCTGCAGAAAGGGAGAGCCTTGTTTTATAAATGAATTTTTAAAGACAAGGTCAAAGGTTATGCTGATCTTAAGGGTCACCATCCTGTAGTTTAATGCCCCACCAGTCAGGCCAATCCACCTTTAGTGGATTGAGACACAACAAACCACAGACCAGGCACTGCTTTTCCTTTGCTATGTATAAACAAGGTTGGTTTATTATGCAAAGTATACACTGCTATAAGTGACAATACCCAACCAAGTTACAAGTTTCCCTTTCCCCCTCTGTTCTTTTAACTGCCCACCTTTTCTACCATGAAGGCAGCATTACCACCGTTCCTTCCTAGCCTTAAGGACGGGGAATTCTGGTCCTTTTTCCAGGGCTTAATGTCCTTTTACCCTCCATTTAGCCCTAGATGGTCCTCTACCTTCCAGCTCTGACACTTCAGTAGGTCCTGTTGACATCAGACCTTAGTTGTTCCTAAGACTGAGCTGCTTCTCCCTCACACAGTCCTTGGGAGGAAACAGCTGCTTCTGGCTGGATGGCTGTAGCCACCTCTGGAAGGCTTGTGCGGCTGTCAGGCTCTGCTACATCTTACTCATCTTTGTCAGCTTCAGAGTCCCTTTGCTCACTCCACCAAACTGTTGTAGTTTCGCCTCCTCCTTCTATAGTTCTCCAGCTCAATGTCTTTTATGTCTTCCACCCACCCGCTCTGCCTTCAGGGTTTCTCTTTTATCTCCCTGCAGTACAGGTGTGGTCCTTTCCTCTCTTAAAGTCCCAAGGAACACAATCTACAAGGAAGGAAAGCTCACTTCAGCAGCCTTGAAACTTTCCTTCCACACCTGGCAAAGATAAGCTTCCTCTCTCCTTCTAAAGAGCCATCATTGACATAGTTTGCCTAGCTCTGGCATGTGAGAAGCCAAGGGAACAAACCATTATCCTCATTCACAGAATAAACTGGACTGAATGGTGGTTACATTTACAAAGATTCAGTTCGGAAGGAGTTCATCCAGGAAAGTATTTCAGAAATATTTTATTATCTATCTCTTTGCAATGGGGTGGTTGAAGAAATATATCCTGACACACGAAATATAAAAATGAATTCAACTATAGCATGGCTTCCCCAAATCGCATACTCTGATGTGCCCCACAAAGCACTTTGGCTTCATCTTTGGCTTCTCTGCACACTTCTCTTCTGTGTCTGCTCCACACTGCATCCAATGGAACCCCCTTACCTGTGGGACCTTGAGGATGCTGAAGATGGAGGCCATCTGCCTGGAGGATTTGGGGTCGAGACCACCAATGACGGAGAGCAGGTTGTCCTGCCTGTCACATTTGTAGTGTGGAACCATTTGGCCTCGTGTGGAAAGCAGAGAGAGGCTGTTCATGGAAATCCTCCTCACAGACCCGCGATTGTCATAGATACGGAAGCCGAGTGTGATGTTGGGAAGGAGAACCAAATCCTTGTTGATCTTTGTTACTGCAAGTACCAAGGCCAGAAACAGCTGGTAGTTCTTGGGTGCAATGCTATAATGAGAAAAAAATTGAGAATATTACCGGGAAGCTTGTGTGTGCTCGTGGAGTATCCTTTTCCTGGTGTATTTCTGTGTGTGTGTGTTCTTCTGGACTTTGAGGCAATGAATCCATTTGTTCTGATCTTTTGGACAGAAAAAACTTCTGAATATTATGTCAATGGTAGTGCCTAGAAACCAGGGTAAATGCAGATAGAGGCTAAGAAGTACCACATTTGCAACCTTAGACAGCCATGACTCCTCCACATGAGTAACCTCTAAGATAGCTTTGATGGTTTGGTTGTCCTTTTCAACAGCTTTTTCAGCTCTGGGAACCATTGCTGTTCCCAATATTCCAGAAGGGGCATCAGTTTTTTCAGCTGTTCACAATATTCCACTGGAGGTCACAACATAGATTTACTAAAGGCCATTACAAAAGACCGAACTTATATTCAAAGTCAATTTCTTCACTAGGTCAGCACAGTTTCTCACACCTACCCCCTTCCTCACTTTTTATGCTGTTGATCATCTTCCTGCTGAAAAGACCTGGGAAACAGGAACATTCTGCCCTACATTATGAGCTTGGCTCTTCATCGAGAAAAGCATCAAAGCTACTGAACTGCAGCAGGACATTGCAAACCTCACTAGAACAAGAATTTCTGAAAGGAGTCCCTGAATCCAAAAAAGAGCAGACAGTATTCTACCACTTTCCCCTCCAAGTGAAACCTACCTTGTTGCAATTTGGATCAGTGATGGCTCCTGGTGAAATGTCATCATTTTAATGTCAGAAGAGGTTCCCAGGGGAAAATTCCCCCCAATAATGATGTCGCCAGACCTATAGTGGTCCTCCAGAGTCTGCAAAGGGTTCCTCAGTACACATACACTTGGCATAACCTTATGAGTCGTTGAAGGCAGGAGCCAAAAGAGAAGCAACAGCAGGTGAGGAAGCCCATTCATCATTCTCACCTTCCTTCCTAGGACAACAATCAATGTTTCTTCAGAAGCTGAACTGCAAGCCCCCCCCCCCCCCCATGAAATCTCACCAGGGCTTTTGCAGAAAAGGAGCAGGCTGTGCCACTTGGATGGCCTCGGGGAAATTTATATTAAGGATGCCTCCTCCTACCTGTGTTTTATCTTTCACCAAAGAGAATGTTGACCTTTCATTGATTGTAAGAAATGACCTCTTTGCAAGAAAAGCTAAGATGACATTTCCAGGGCCCTTAGGGAGTCCTCAGAGCTAATTGATTTTACAACGTTTTCTCTTGGGTACATTTTACAGACATCCCACCTGTGTTACATTAAGAATCATTGTTTTTCTGATAATTGCTAGGAAGAGTAACATCCTACCCACTTAGCAATAGCTCCTTTTCATACACCAGAAGGGGGAAAACATGTTTGTGTCTCTTGTTGTTTATCCATGGAGCAGATGGAGTTGAGAGTTGGGGTGGAGGTGGAGGTGGAGGTGGGTATTTGGCCTGCCTGAAACCTGCACCCAAGATGGAGTCTGGCCTGTGCTGTAGTTTGTTGAGATAGAGCAAGGGCTAAGGGGCAAGGTGGCAATCAGTTGTAGCATTGTAAGTGTGAGTAATAATGCCAGTGTTTGGATGGAAGACTTGGTTTATTTATGCCATATGACAGGGATGACATTAGAAGCTAATTTCTCCCATGGAGATTAAAAAGAAAGAAGCATGGGGGTCACTTAAGATGTTCAGCTAGTTTAACCTCTGCAGGAGTGTTTATCTATCTATCTATCTATCTATCTATCTATCTATCTATCTATCTATCTATCATCTATCTATCATCTATCTATCTATCTATCTATCTATCTATCTATCTATCTATCTATCTATCTATCTATCTATCATACTTATATCACTGCCCATCTCCCCCCACAGAGGGGACTCTGGGCGGTTTACACAAAGTTGACAATTAAAACATATAAAAGCATATAAAATACAATACATAAATGTATATCTATATAAATTAATTAAATATATAAAACCCAAGAGGCTCTGATGTTAAGTTTAAAAGAACTCTACAGAGCAAGCCATCCCCAAGAGGAGCTATTACTCCTCCCATCCCAACCAAGTGTTGCCTAACAACTGGTCAGAGCCCGAGAAATTTGTCTGCTGCCAGCTGGTAGGGGAAGAATTCTTGTCAAAGTCACTAACCCTGTCACTGTCAAATTACCATTGCCTAAAAACATGCAACGTATTCATCCGGTCTTCCACTCCAGTTTACTCAAACCGTTCCCACCATCCCAAACCTGGCATCCAGCTCCACCACCGCCACCCCCTCCGCTTCTCCTCGACGGGGATCAACATTTTGAAGTTCACTCCATTCTGGGCTCTCGTAAATTCCGTGGCCGCCTTCAATACCTCGTTTGTTGGAAACATTTTCCAAAAAGTGACTCTGAATGGGTTTTCAGCCACCATGTTCATGCTCCTGCTCTTACCCTTGCTTTTCATAATCAGTACCCTGATAAGCCTAAATGACTTTCTTCTTTGTTTCTTTTTTAGGTCTCGTCACGCTCTGACCCTCCTTGTTGTGCCTTTCTTCGGGATTAGGGTTAGGGGAGGATTTCTACAATCAAGATGAACGTATTGCCCAGGATGTTATTTCTTTTTCGACAGTACCGATTTTAACATCAGGTATAATATTTAAACAATGGCAGAAAGACATCTCAGAGTTTCTTTGGCAAGGTAAAAAACCAAGAATCAAATATAAATTATTACAGGATGCTAAAGAGCGAGGAGGTTTGGGATTGCCGAATTTAAAATTGTACTTCGAGGCATGTTGATTCCTCTGGATGAAGGATTGGATAATTTTAGAGAATAAAAAATTGTAAAGGTCAAGTTAAGATTTGGATGGCATGTGTATCTCTGGTATGATAAAGTTAAAGCCAATAAGGAGTTTAAAAATCATTATATTAGGAATGTTCTATTACGGGTTTGGAACAAATACAAGGATACACTGGCACCTAATGTACCTTTGCAGTTCAAATTCCAAAAGCAAGATGGCGTAGGTTATGATAAACTAATCCTGTTAAGGTTATTTGGTTAAAGCATTCTATGCAGAATTAAACGCATGGCATTTTCTTCCACTGTGTCTGGCCAGAGAGTGGAAAAATACAAGTGAAAACAATCTACATTGTTTTCCGCATTGTAAGTTTGGTTCTCAAAACATCTGAGACGTAGATGGCAGATGGTGAGTTGTAGATCTCTTTAGCTAGACAAAATAAACCCGTAATCAGGATTGTTCTCAAAACAACTATAGCCCAAAGAAAGGCCAATACACAACACTGCCATCGTGTGACGCTTTATAGTAAGTACAATTACTACCAGAAATGCCATGCCGAAAGAGATGCTCATGTTTGAACCAATCAGATGTGAGCTATGAACCATGGGTATTCCTTTATACTTATGTTCTCACTTATGTTCTTTACATATGTCTTCTGTTCTTTATGTAGGCTGCTATCTACATGTACTTGTATCTGAACTGTAACCATGCCTGGTCTTTGCACAGACCATGATGTTTTTCTTTCCTCACTTCTGGTGATGGAACTCTGCTTATGCTTTGATTTTACCTTTTTGCAATAATGCACTATACATCCATTATTGCCTTATGCTATCAATAAAGATATTGTTAGCCTTACAACACGTTGTTTGGATTACTTCAAGCCTGGAACCCCGCGTAGTTAACCATCACCTAACAGGTTATGGTGGCCCAGAGAGAATTTTGTGTTTTTCTTTGCTGCGCTGGATCTAGCTGTAACAACGGGGTTTGTTTTTAAGGCTGCATTTTGAAGTAAACGTGTTTTTCTTTGAGTGGTCAGCATGGCTGCTGCTGCAGGGCTAACCAGTCTGCCCTTTGAGCGTTTGAATGGCACAAACTATCGGACCTGGTGTGTGAAGATCAAGTCTTTCTTCCTAAAAGAAGGTTTGTGGAAGTATGTGAAAGACCCACCTCCAACCGGTGCTATTACTGAAGAAGTGCAGTTGTGTTTGGATCGTGCTTATGGCAACTTGATTCTGGGACTAGAATCATCACAGCTACTGCATATCAGTAATTTGGAGACCGCACATGCCTGTTGGGAAGCTCTTAAAGCCCTTTATTCCAAGCAAACCTCTGCTGCCATTGTTGGTATATCACGTCAGCTTTACAACTTGAAGCTGCAGCCCGGTGGAAACGTGATGACCCACCTCCATAAAGTCAAGACTTTGTTTCTTGAACTTGAGGAGCGGGATGTTGTGATCCCTGATACCCAGAGAGCTTGTATCATCCTGTCAAGCTTGGACAAGAGCTTTGACATGCTCATCGAGGCAACTCAGACGTTAAGGCCCCAAGACCTAACTGTGGATTATCTTACAAATCGCCTGCAAGAAATCCAGCAAGCTCGTGATTTGGAGAAAATGCAGAGTAAGTCATCTGTTGCTGTTCCTGAGGCTTCAGCTCAGCGTTTTCCAGTTGGAACAGAGGCTGCGTGTGCTGTGAGGAGATGTTTCCGGTGCAACTCGACCCAACACTTCATGAGAGACTGTCCCCAGCCACCTCGCCCAGCCGGTGGAGCCAGTGGAAAGAGGTTCGTACGAAAGAAGGGGAAACAAGCGCCTAGACAACGTACCCAGGTGTCTGCTTTGCTCACGGCTGTGAGTAGACGTTCCCCAGAGACTTGGCTTTTGGACTCAGCCTGTAGTCAAATCATTGTCAACAATGAACAGTTGTTGTTATCAAAAAGCAAGCCTAAAGTCCAACAGGTTGCTCTGGCTGATGGATCTATGGCTGATGTGTCCTTTCAGGGTGAAGTATACATTCCTTGTTTGGGGATAAATATGCAAAATGTGTTGTGTGTACCTACACTTGACTTTTCCCTCCTTAGCGTTCCAGCCCTGGTAAAGTCTGGTTATACTGTTGTGTTCAAGGGTACTGGATGTTCTATTGAAAAAGATGGGATAGAATGTGCTAGGGGGAAGTTAGTGAATCAATTGTATGAAATGCTTCCTAAGCAGGGGATTGTGTCAGGAAATTGTATTTCCAATGTTCCCCCACATAACAAATGCATTCACTATTATCACAGAGTTCTGGGACATCCCGGGTGGGGAAGTTTGTCCCAACTGGCCAAGGTGTATCCTGAGTTAGGATCCAAAAAGTGTGATGACTTTCTTGATTGTACTGTGTGCAAACAATCTAAAATTAAGGCTGCTCCTATTGCTAGAAAAAGTGACAGAGTGTCAACTAGGCCTTTTCAGTTGGTTCATGGAGACTTAGCCGGCCCCAATGCTCCTAGTGAGGGGGGGGCGCGTTTCATGTTCCTTTTGGTGGATGACCATACTCGCTATACGTTTTGTTATTTGCTCAAATCTAAAGCGGAGGCTTTTGCTCGCTTTAAGGAGTTTGTTGCAATGGTGGAAAGAAATTATGGCTATCAAGTAGGTCAATTTCAATCGGATTGTGGAGGAGAGTTTCTAGGCCATGAGTTTCAGAATTGGCTTCGTAGAAAAGGAATCTCCCATAGACTTGCCAATGTTGGTGTTCCTGCTGAGAATGGAATAGCTGAAAGGAAGATTGGTGTTGTTAATACCATTAGAAATAGCCTGATGTTAGATGCCCAGGTGCCAGCCCGTTTTTGGGGTGAGGCTACCATGACTGCAGTGTATCTGACTAACAGGGTGTGGAATTCAGCTGTAAATGAAGTTCCTTATTTCCTTTTGTTTGGCAAGCGCCCTTCGCTGAAGCATCTGCGTGTTTTTGGAACATTTGCATATGTGCATATTCCTAAGTCTCAGCGAAGGAAGAACCAGCCAAAAGCACAACGCTTAAGGTTTGTTGGTTATTCATCTAGATCTAAGGGTTACCGTTTTTCTGCAGGCTATGGTCGTGTGGTAATCTCTAGAAGTGCTAATTTTGAGCACCCTACTGGTTGGGATAGGTTGAATGCTAGTTCAGAGGTATTGTTGCAATCTAGTGTACAGCCAACTGTCCATGCTCCTGTGGCTGGACAACAACCAGTTCAGCTGCCTTCTGGTTCCCAGTCTCCTAGTGTGGTGAGAGGATCCCCTCAGGTGAAGGAAGAGGAAATTTCACCTGAGCAGGTTCAGGATCTGAAGGGGGATTCAGGTAGTGAAAAGGCAGAGGACAGCAATGAGGAAGAGGCAGTGGTAATTCCTCGTAGGTCTGCACACTCCACAAAGGGTGTGAAGCCTGACAGATTTGTGATTCAGCAGGTGAGAGTGTGTCAGATTACCTGTGAACCTCAGTCTTTCCAGGAGATGTTGCATCTGCCTGTTGAAGAGCAAGAGAAGTGGAACACAGCGATGGATAAGGAGTTTGAGGCATTAGTGAGTCAAAAGGTGTTTGAGGTCACTGATTTGCCCCCTTCCCAGAAAGCTGTTGGTTCCAGATGGGTTTTCAGAAAGAAGCTTCTTCCTGATAATACAGTGCAGTACAAAGCCAGGCTTGTTGCTCAGGGATTTGCACAGGAGAGGTTTTTGAACTATGATCTCACATATGCACCCACAGCTAGACCAGAGTCTTTACGTATGGTACTTTCTCTGGCTGCACAGCGTGGACTTGTTGTCCATCATTTTGATGTTGACACAGCATATTTGAATGCAGAGCTCCCTGAAACTGTGTACATGAAGCAGGCTCCTGGCTATGCTTGTGACAATTCGCAGAAGGTGTACAGACTGCGCAAGGCGCTGTACGGACTGAAGCAGGCCGGACGTTGTTGGCATCAATGTTTAGATAAGGCTTTGTTAGAGCTAAAGTTTAAGAAGTCTGTTGCTGATCCTTGTGTGTATGTAAGAGGTTCTGGAAGTGATTACACAGTGTTGCTAACGTATGTTGATGATTTTTGCCTAGCAACTGGTTCTTTGCACCTTGTACAAGAGTTTGCAACACAATTGAGACAGTACTTTCAATTGAAAGACCTAGGTGAGCTGAAATACTATCTAGGTGTTGAAGTCACTAGAGCTCAGAGTGGTGAGTTCTATCTGAGTCAGAAAAGAAAAATTGACCAATTGTTGAGTCAACTTGAAATGTCAAATGCAAAACCAACCAAAACACCAATGACTCTTGATTTCCTAAAGGGTGATGCATGTGAGGAACCTTGTCCTCAACCTGCATTGTATCACTCAGCTGTAGGAAGTTTGCTACACTTAACACAATGGACACGCCCTGACTTAGCTTACTCAGTTGGAGTGCTTAGTCGTAAGGTTGCCAAACCATCCATGCGGGATTGGACAGGTTTAAAGAGGGTCCTACGCTATCTTAAAGGCACAGCTGATCTTTGTCTCAAAATATCAGCCACCAAGGCTGAAATGCCTGTGATTTATGCTGACAGCTCTTTTGCAGAAGAGAGAGACAGAAAGTCTGTGAGTGGTTTTGTTTGTTTGTTTGCAAATACACCCATTGCCTGGAGAGCAAGAAAACAAACATTAATTGCCGTTTCTACCTGCGAAGCCGAATTTTCGGCCCTCAGTGAGGCAATCAATGAAACGTATTGGTTAAAACAATTGTTTACAGATTTATCTGTAAATATAAATACACCAATAACAATGTATGAAGATTCCCAATCCTGTCTATCTCTAGCTGCTTCGGAAAATGTCAATAATCGCACGAAATACATCCATGTAAAATACCAAAATGTAAGGCATGCAATTCAGGAAAAATTTATACAATTAGAGTATTGTCCATCTGAGCTAAATATCGCAGACGTTCTCACGAAAGCACTTTCTCCTACAAAGCATACAACCATGGTAACCAGATTGGGGTTGGAGCAAATGTGTCTGAAATAAAATCATTTGTGTCTCTGTGTGCTTTTGAAATAACAGTTTTCCCCCACAGTGTTTCAAAAAAATCCATGCGGAAGGGGTGTTAAGGTTATTTGGTTAAAGCATTCTATGCAGAATTAAACGCATGGCATTTTCTTCCACTGTGTCTGGCCAGAGAGTGGAAAAATACAAGTGAAAACAATCTACATTGTTTTCCGCATTGTAAGTTTGGTTCTCAAAACATCTGAGACGTAGATGGCAGATGGTGAGTTGTAGATCTCTTTAGCTAGACAAAATAAACCCGTAATCAGGATTGTTCTCAAAACAACTATAGCCCAAAGAAAGGCCAATACACAACACTGCCATCGTGTGACGCTTTATAGTAAGTACAATTACTACCAGAAATGCTATGCTGAAAGAGATGCTCATGTTTGAACCAATCAGATGTGAGCTATGAACCATGGGTATTCCTTTATACTTATGTTCTCACTTATGTTCTTTACATATGTCTTCTGTTCTTTATGTAGGCTGCTATCTACATGTACTTGTATCTGAACTGTAACCATGCCTGGTCTTTGCACAGACCATGATGTTTTTCTTTCCTCACTTCTGGTGATGGAACTCTGCTTATGCTTTGATTTTACCTTTTTGCAATAATGCACTATACATCCATTATTGCCTTATGCTATCAATAAAGATATTGTTAGCCTTACAACACGTTGTTTGGATTACTTCAAGCCTGGAACCCCGCGTAGTTAACCATCACCTAACAAATCCTTACATTCCTCCCTTTACATAAACAAGCGAAATGCTTTTTGCTACAGGCTATCCCACCAAAGGGGTGTATTCGGGAGGAACATGCCTGAGTACCATCACCTTGGAAGGTTGGGTGTCAGCGTTTGCCTGGCGAGGTGAAGCAATAACAGTCATCCCATCAATGGAGGACACAACAAACCATTTGATCAGGGGTATAAAACAAGGAAGAAGAAGAAGACCCCCCATAGCAAGTAAAACTAAGAAAACAATGTGCTTCCAATCAGTGAAAATATTACTAAACCAGTCCAAATTAAGGGAATTGTTCCATGTTTGAACAGGGACATGAGCAAGTTTCCTCATACGGTCTGTGATTTCCTCAATAGCCTCACCTTGATCATCTATTTGCAAACAGCAGCTAGTAAGGTTAAACTTGCCACAAACTCCTCCCTCCTCAGCAAGAAGGTAATCTAGAGCAAGGCAATTTTGAAAAACAGCAGTTCGCAGCTGTGTATTTTGTTTAGCTAAAATATTAAGTGCAGTAGCAGTTTCATTAGTAATAATTTCTTAAAACAGCTTGCAATATAATGATGCGATTAAGCATATAAATGGGAGTGCGATCTCTGGGGGCCATTCATTTTCTTTCCAATTCCCAATCATCAATTTGTTGACTCCAAAGGATAGGTCCCTTGTAAATCTTTTGCCCAATTCATCATAAACAGATATTCCTAATTTCTCACCTGTTGCAATGGGCAGTAGGAAAAAACTAGGCTTGATAGATCCTAGAACACAGGCTCCATTCCAATTGGTGGGTAGAGTGTCATATGCATACCTGCCACAAATCAAGGACAGGCCATCAGGAGCCTGCCATGGGCGGGACTCATGGAGAGAAGTCCATAGCCCCTTCAGTCGACTAATGCTGGCAAAAGGATTCTCTGGTTTACTGGCATTACGACCACTCCACCAAACTGTGTGAGAACCATTAAAAACTAAAGATTGCTTACACACCAAGACACCAAGGTGAGTGGAGCCCTTAGCAAAATCAGTACGGCTAAAACATAAGTCACCAATAATGCTGGTGTGAAGAGCCCATCGAAGTGGGCGACTAGGTGAAGTCCAATTCAAAGTTAAATTGGAGAGGATGGTATAATCTATTTCCCTTGCTTCCCAGGGCCATTGTTCCCCCATATTGGTTCCCCCACAAACAAAACAATTAGTAACACCTAAAGTTTTAGCAATGCGCTTGGCCAAATCAATAAAAAGATGATTAGTAATAACAGGCATTTCTATTTTAGTTGCTATGTCCTGATAAAAAGAGTGAAAAACAGAGTGGGTCTGGGGGACTTTCTTACCTTCTGTACAGGTAGAGTAAACAGTAGTGTTAAATCTACAGGTGCCAGTGTTTTCACCTAAACAAGTGTAAAAGGAGTGATAAACTAATGTTTGAGAAATCTTATTGTCTTGCATAGTGGTGACAATACATGAGTCACAGTTATCATAAGAGTTTTGAATAGACCTACGCTTCCTGGGTAGAGCTACAGATACCATAGTCACCCAGTTAAGATCACCCTGCTGCTGTTGAGCTTGCGAAATGGTGTAAGGTCACACAGCCACCTAGAAACATATTTAAGGACTCCCTTACAAACTTTGCTCAGACTGAAGAAGCTTTTTGGATAAGGAGCGAAACGTTTCCACTGAGAAAATAGAAATCCAGTTGACATGATTCAAGCTACAGACAATTCCACCTGGATGACTGAGAACCTTCATAGACATATTGCCATATATTTTGGGGATGAAACCCTGAAGTTGGTAAGGAAATGCGAGAAGACAGCAAGAAAGGTGGCAGACTATAGAAACCATCTACGTTTCAACCTCAGATGCAGACAACAGAGACTCATCCCGACAAGCCTACGCCTGCAATCCAAGGTGAAGGGTCACAGAGCAGACCAGATCCTGCAGCAGGCACAAAGACATCTTCTAAATGAAAGAATAAGGCAAGTCCACTTCACCATTGATGCCCTGCAATACAATTTTGAAAACCTTCACCAGGAACTCACAGCCACCCTTCCTGACCCAATCCTGGATAGAGTTATTCAGCTTGGCAATAAAGTACAGCTGGCCCAGCATCACAAGACAAAGGAGAGGCAAACTAAGAAATCTGACATTCTTCTTTCTCGCAGCAAGCAGAAACAAGGAACTGGAGAAACCGCTGGGAGGAACAACAACAACAGGACCACAGAGGACAAAAAGAACATGTGGGTGAAAAATCTCTCAGACAGAGAACTCACCCAACCAGAGAGAGATGTCCTAGCCAAAGGTCTTAATTTTGCCATCACTCCCAAGCAAGTTCCGGTTGTGGAGCTCATTACAGCCACAGAATCTGCCATCCACAACAACCACCTACCTTTTGAGGAAGCAGAACAACTCCGGCTTAAAATATCTGCAGCTCTGTCCAGTGCTCAACCTCCTCCCCCCAACCTTACCGTCCAAGAGAGGAGAGCCCTGACAGCCCTCAGCAAAGATGAAACCATCACAATTTTACCTGATGACAAAGGAAGATGTACAGTGGTTCTAAACACTGCAGACTACCACAATAAAATTACCTCACTTTTGGAGGATCACCATACATATGAAAGACTGAAAAGAGACCCCACCAACAATTACAAGAAAAAGGTAATAGACAGTTTGAAACAATTGGAACATGATGGCTCCATCGATAGGATTACCTACCACTGTCTGTATCCTGGAGAAGCCATCCCCTGCATTTATGGACTCCCTAAGATCCACAAGGAAGGAACACCCCTTCGACCCTTAGTCAGCAGCATTAATTCGGTAACATACAACATTGCCAAACACCTCTCTACCATACTAGCACCTCTGGTTGGACACTCTGAACACCACATCCATAATTCGGAAGAATTTGTTTCCAAAGCAAAGATCCTGAAACTGGATACAGATGAAACTATGGTCTCCTTCGATGTGTCCTCCCTTTTCACCAGCATCCCCACCACTCATGCTCTATCCGCTGTCAGGAAGAGACTAGAAGAGGACAGCACCCTTGAAAGGAGAAACCATCTCAACCCAAACCAGATCTGCCATATTCTAGACCTGTGTCTTAACACCACTTATTTCTCATACAGAGGTGACTTTTACAGACAAAAACACGGCTGTGCCATGGGTTCTCCTGTGTCACCCATTGTGGCCAATTTATACATGGAAGAAGTGGAGAAGAAAGCACTCAACACATTCCAGGGAACGGTGCCCACCCACTGGTTTAGGTATGTGGATGACACCTGGGTCAAAATCAAGGCCCAGGAAGTACAGGCCTTCACGGACCATATAAACACTATAGATGCCAACATTAGGTTCACCAGAGAAGATACCAAGGACAAGAGACTGGCATTCCTAGACTGTGAAGTCCTCATTGGGACCGGTGGCAAGCTAGAAATAGGGATCTACAGGAAACCCAAACACACAGATAAATATCTGATGTTTGACTCCCACCATCCACTGCAGCACAAACTAGGAGTCATCAGGACATTGTCACACAGAGCAGAAACTATCCCCACCTCCATGGATTCCAAAAAGAATGAAAATCAGCACCTGAGAACAGCTCTGAAGGCCTGTGGATATCCAAATTGGGCCTTCACTAAATCTAAATCTACCAGACCTAAAACAGCGACAGATAGAGCTGAGACTCAGAGTAAACGGAAGAACCTGGTCATTCCTTACATGGCTGGCGTGTCTGAAAAGATAAAACGGATATTTGGCAAACACCACATACCTGTATATTTCAAACCCACCAACACACTGAGACAGAGGCTTGTACACCCCAAAGATCAAACTCCAAAACACAAGAAAAGCAATGTAGTGTATGCAATTCAGTGCAGTGAGGAGTGCTCTGAGCATTACATTGGAGAAACCAAACAACCTTTGTACAGGAGGATGGCCCAACACAGGAGAAGTAACACCACAGGACCAGAGTCAGCAGTTTATCTTCATCTAAAGGAAAAAGGACACTCATTTGAGGACATTAATGTTCACATTTTAGACAGAGAAGATAGGTGGTTTGAGAGAGGGGTCAAGGAATCCATTTATGCCAACTTGGGAAATCCTTCCTTGAATAGAGGTGGGGGCCTCAGGCACAATCTTTCCCCAATTTTCCTTCCTGCTTTGTCTTCTGTGCCTAGGAAGATTAAGACCATTTCGCAAGCTCAACAGCAGCAGGGTGATCTTAACGATCCTCCTTTAGATGATAAAGGGACTTAGAGATAACATCTCAAAATAACCATGACCTAGCCCCAGGTGTAAGGTCACACAGCCACCTAGAAACATATTTAAGGATTCCCTTACAATCTTTGCTCAGACTGAAGAAGCTTCTTGGATAAGGAGCGAAACGTTTCCACTGAGAAAATAGAAATCCAGTTGACATGATTCAAGCTACAGACAATTCCACCTGGATGACTGAGAACCTTCATAGACATACAGATACCATACAATTCCCCGCCCAACCCAGACTCAAAGACAATAATGTTGTGGTAGAAAATGGACCAGTCCCACAAGAAACAGAAAGAGGTTCTGGCATAAGTACAGACGAGGATGAATGGCAAATTCCTCGCCGGAGGGCCCGTGCAATTTGTTGACAAGCAGGCAGGGGCCTTTCAAAGAAACGTTCACACTTAATTTGAAAAAAATGTTCAAAAGCATTGAAAGCAGAGGGGTAGCAGGGAGACATTTCTGGGCGAGACTGGTAATGTTTGACCCACCAGACAGGATCAACCCTAAGGGATCCATCACATCTCCCCCGAAATTTCCCTACATTCCAGGTCCAAAGTATTGGAGGACTCTGGCTGTGTGGGCGATAATCCGGATTCCACCTCCCCATGTTCTGAAAACAAATATTTTTCCCACCAGTCCCACTATGGGTTTGATTCAAGAACAACAGAAGACAAATCAATATTGACAAATGAGGAGGCCTCGTGACTAGTAGTTGATGTAGCTCCAGGTTCCAGGGTTAGTCTTCACCTGTACCCCCACCTGCGTCTGGAGAGGTGGCGGGTAGACGAGTTGATTGAAGATTCTCTAAGTCAATTGGGCTGCCAGTTACTTTAGCAAGTCTCAAATTCAGTCCTTCCAGTGAAGTACTCTGCCAAATCTCAGGTGGTTTTTCGACTCTCTTGATTCTGGATCCATGCACCCACGCCTCGATGCCTTCAACTTTTACAGCAGTTGGGGTACTCAGCAAAACTTTTCGGGGTTCGGACCACTTAGGATCAGTGCAAGCCGGAAGCAACTCCTTCACTTGAACCCACTGGCCTGGCTCAGCCAGAGGTGTTAGATCAGGAGCTGGAGGCAGAGCTTCACGGACCTGTTGGGAAATGGAAGACAAGACATGCGCCAGTTTCTGCAGATATTTAGTGATGGTGCTTTCCCCAACATAGGAGTCTTGGATGGGCATGGCCACAAAAGGTCTCCCATACAACATTTCAAATGGGGATAAGCCTAATTTTCCAGATGGCATTGCTCTAATCCTAGTAAGGGCAAGAGGTAGCACCTTAGGCCAGGGAAGTTGAGTCTCTTGACAAAGTTTGGCTAGCTGGGTCTTTAAAGTTCTGTTAATTCATTTCACTTTTGCAGAAGATTGAGGTCTATAACTAGAATGCAGGTGCCAAGGTATTTCCAGGTATTTGATGACTTGTTGGGTGACTTCAGAGGTAAAATGTCGGCCATTATCTGATTCAAAGCCGCTAGGTAGGCTGAACCTAGGAATGATGACCTCTACCAGCACTTTCACAACCTCTGAGGCTCGCTGAGAGGTAGTGGGGATGGCTTCTGGCCATCCAGTCAACAAATCCACAAAAACAAGCAAATTGTTCTTTATGCTTTCTTAGGTAAGTCTTTGGTGCTCTCTGAGCCTTGTTGTTTTCATGCAGACGTTTCATTGCCAGGCTAGGCAACATCTTCAGTGCGAAAAGGGAGTGGAACTTGCTGTCTGTTTATATACCCTGGCTTGTCCTGCCTGTGTTGGTGGGGGTCTTGTATTCTCCTTGGTAGTTCCTTGATTGGGCTGTTGTGTGCTGCTTGGTTGATTGACTGAGTTAACAGTTCCTTGATTAGGGTCTATTGTGTTGTTTGATTGCTCCTCTGCTGCTAATCTTGCTGTTAATCTATGCATATCTTGTTGTTGATTGCTGGCCCAGGGGTGTAAGCCAAAGATTTACTGGAGGACAAAGAAACCTACACCCCAGTAAACTCCAATCCGATACAGAAACTTGACAGCCAGGTCAAAAGAATCCTCAACGACCTAACCAAGAAAGGTCAAATCAGTAAAGAAGAACAGAGGCGGATGAAAAGCAGTGGACCTATCATCCCACGCTTCTACGGACGCCCCAAAATACACAAGCCTGACATACCACTCCGTCCAATTGTATCATTACCAGGCACCCCCACATACAACATAGTTAAAGATCTTACAAGAAAACTTGGGCATCTCACAGGGGAGAGTGAATACTCTATCAATTCCCCACTACAGTGCATCCAGAAAATCAAAGACATAAAAATAGATGAAGATGAAATTATGGTGTCATTCGATGTCACTGCACTCTTTACATCCATAGACCAAGCACTAGTGATTGAATCCATGGCAGCAGTTCTACGTAACACACCCGACCTAACAAGATACACCAAGATCAAAATACCCAGAATCATGGACCTCATCAACCTCTGCCTCACCACCTACTTTCAGTTTGATGGACAAATATTCCAACAAATCAAAGGAACACCTATGGGATCACCACTCTCAGGACTCATAGCAGAGATAGTAATGCAACGTCTAGAAAGGATAGCACTCCCACACATACAACCCAAAGTATGGATCCGGTATGTAGATGACACCTTCGTCATAATAAAAAAGGATCAACTGGAGGAAACACATGAAGTCATCAACAACATCTTCAAAGGAATAAAATTCACAAGGGAAGAAGAAAACAACAACACACTACCCTTCTTGGACATCCTCATCAGTAGAGGAAATGATGGCATTCTAGAAACACAAGTCTACCGGAAATCTACCCACACTAACCAAGTGCTCCACTATCAAAGCAATAACCCAACCTCACACAAGAGGAGCTGTGTAAGAACACTATTCAGACGAGCAAAAACGCACTGCAGCAACCCAGAACCCAGAAAAAGGAAACAGACCACTTATATAGCATCTTCCAGCAAAATGGATATCCACACAACTTTATCAAAAAGTGCCTGACCACGCAACCCACCACAGCAAAACCAACAGAAGCTATGAAAAGGATTACACTGCCATACATCAGAAACATCTCAGAAACTACTAATAGACTGTTACATCCACACGGCATCACTGTAGCACACAAACCAACCAAAACCCTTCAGAACATTGTAAGTAAACCAAAAGACCCAGTAGCCCAAGAAGAAAAAACAGGAGTTATCTACAACATACAGTGTAAGGACTGTAACAGCCACTATGTAGGACAGACTGGCAGAAGACTAGCAGAACGCATCCACGAACACCAACTAGCAGTCAGAAGACATGATGAAAACTCCTTAATCTCACAACACATGGACAGACTTAACCATACTTTCAACTGGGAAACTGTGAGCATATTAGACCAGGCCAAATCCAAAAATGCTAGAGAATTCCTGGAAGCTTGGCACTCAGACAAAGCAGCCATCAACAGACACATAGAGGTTAACAACATTTACATACCATTCATAAGAGACAATACAATAGCCAGAAGACCAGAACACCCCTGGGCCAGCAATCAACAACAATATATGCATAGATTAACAGCAAGATTAGCAGCAGAGGAGCAATCAAACAACACAATAGACCTTAATCAAGGAACTATTAACTCACCCAAACAGCACACAACAGCCCAATCAAGGAACTACCAAGGAGAATACAAGACCCCCACCAACACAGGCAGGACAAGCCAGGGTATATAAACAGACAGCAAGTTCCACTCCCTTTTCGCACTGAAGATGTTGCCTAGCCTGGCAATGAAACGTCTGCATGAAAACAACAAGGCTCAGAGAGCACCAAAGACTCCCCAGTTCAACCATGAGCTACAAATATTCTCTTCGTTTCTTAGGTAATTCAGTAAAGTCCACTTGCCACGCTTCCCCAGGATATCGGGCTGTACGAAGTTGGCCAGGGAGAGTTGGCTTACCCCCTTTAGGGTTATTCCTTTGGCAAATATCACATTGAACAACAACAAGTTTACATAAAGTTCTTAAGTTGTAGTTGCTATAGTTTGTAGAAAGCCATTTGTATAAAGGTTTTGGTCCATTATGAGACATCCAGTGGCTACGTTTAACAACCATCCACAGTATTTGATGTGGGAGTGGAACCTTCCCATCAACTACCCACCAGCCCTCTTGCCAATGTCCCTTTGGGTCTAATTGATCACGGTCATCATAAAGGGCAGGCATGGTAGCTTGTGGATCTGTTGGAATAAGGGAAAGGAGTCTTGCATCATTAAAGTCTTTTACCCAGCCTTCTTTAGCAGCTCTCTTTGCCCAATAATCAGCAGCATGATTTCCTCGGGAAACTTCATCCCGATCTGTCTGATGGCTCCTACAATGAACAATGGCTAACTCTGCTGGCTCTCGGACTGCACCCACAAGTTCTTCAAGCAATGGTTTCATTTTTAGGGCTTTGCCATCAGCCCCTATATATCCCCGTGCTTTCCATAGGGCTGTGTGGGTGTGTGCAGCCAGGAATGCATATCTACTGTCCGTAAAGATGTTTGCCCTATATCCCTTGGCCATGTGACAGGCTTCAATTAGGGCCAGTAGTTCTGCAGCTTGTGCTGGCCAATTTGAAGGGAGTTTCCGGAGTAGTACAGGGCCTTTCATGGTAATAACAGCTAGCCCAGTAAATCTTTGTCCATTCTCTATAAAAGAAGAACCATCAGTCCAAAAATGGACATCAGTGACCTCTAGTGGCTCAGCACGTAAATCAGCTTGAATGCCTACTACAGATTCCAAAACTCCCAAACAATCATGTGGGTCATCTTCATCAGGGGGGCAAGGTAATAAGGTAGCTGGATTCAGTTTCTCACATCTATGCAATTTTACTGACTCATTTTCTTAAATTTGACTGGCATACTTGGATAAGCGAGAGTTGGTAGCCCATGCTGGCATTTTTTGTTCCAACAGACTTTGGACAGCGTGAGGTATATATACATATATATATACATCCATATATACATATGTATATATACATATATAAATATACATCCATCAAAGCTCCCAGATTGAATTTAGTGGCTTCCTGGATAAGCAAAGCAGTGGCAGGCACAGACTGAAGGCATGAAGGCCAGCCTTTAGCTACAGCAGGGCTTTCCAAAGTGCTGTGGCTGGCGAGACACCAGCGGTGGTGCAGCGGCGCCGGCGGTGCAGCAGCGGCGTGGCGGAGCGCATTGCGGCGGCGTGGTGGCGCGCATTGCGGTGGCGTGGCGGCGCACACGGCGGCGACGCGGGGGCACGCGCACGCGGTGGCGACACAAGAAGACATGCAGCGGCACCCGCGTGCATGGCGGCGGCGCAGGGGGCCTGCGGCGGTGCGGTGGTGTGCGGCGACACGGGGGGGGCGTGCGGCGGCGTGGGGGCTTGCAGTGGCGCGCGCGTGCCGCCGCTTCCGGGTGGTGTGGCGACACACCACGCTGTGTGTGGCAACACACTTTTGTGTCACGACACACAGTTTGGAAAGCTCTGAGCTACAGGGTCTAGGCTTTTTGTCAGAGGGAGCACGCGGAGATGGAGCGGCCTGCCTCTCTCCTAGGCACCAGTGATCCAAGTACTATGCAGTAAATAGACTCCAAACAGAAGTTATATCAAATATCCTATTTACTTTATATACATACGTATTTACAGATCACTTCCACAAGTAACAAATGATACACCATCAACGATACAGCTTTCACGAGGTAAAATGGGAATAATGGGAAATGAGAATGTCTCTGCATATATAGTGAACCTGACCAATCACATTATAGGTCACTCTCGTTATTCACCACACCCAACCTAACTCTAAGCACCTGTTGAATGAGTCACACATGACACATCATTCCTACAACAATGGCTGCTAATTGGGTGACTGTGCAGAATATTTCACCTTTTACCTAAATAGCAAGCCTCTCTGTATAATTTATATCTAGAAGTAAATTCCTGGGTTTATCAAACCCCAACACCCCTTCAATTTACAATAGATATTACATTCAATTGTACAGAATAGAAGACATACACATTTGAGATATACACATCCTATGTCTATCTATGCTTAGAGGCTTTGTCATCACATCTGCTACATTACACTCAGATGGACAATATTGCAAATCAATACAATACAATACACTTCCAATTATTGACTGATCACATATTCTTGATCACATGAAGTTTGTTCATCGTCTCCAATCTCTTTCATGACAAAATCTGTTGTCATCGGGGTTGAAACTTCTTTACACTGTTCCATATTGTTCTCTCTTAGCAGTGCTTCAATTTTCTTCCGCTGCTCTAGAACATCAACCTTCTGAATACCCATTCCTAGGTAATTCTTAATTTCTCCCAGATCTTTGACATCAAAGTGCTGTTTCAGATTTTCAGTAAATTCAATTACCCTGCTTTGATCATTCGCTATCAGACACAAATCGTCTACAAAAATCAACAGCAAAATCTGTTCATCGTTTTCACATTGCTTTACATACAGACATGGGTCAGCTATACTACACTTGAATCCCATTCTTTGTAATTCCTTATCTAACCTAAGATTCCAGCAACGTGCCGACTGCTTGAGTCCATACAATGCTTTCTGCAACTTGTATACCCTTCCTGCAATCTTTGATTCATAACCTGGGGCTTCAATCATATAGATCTCTTCATTCAAATCAGCATGCAAATATGCTGTTGTGATATCATAATGCTGTACTACACAATTCCCAGCTGCTGCCATTGCTAAGGCAAACCTAAATGTCTCTCCTCTTAGCATTGGTGCAAAAACTTCATCATAAGTCTGATTCTTTATCTGGGAAAATCCTTGTGCAACCAACCTAGCCTTATACTGAATATCACCATTCACTAAGGTTTTCTTCTTATACACCCATCTACAGCCTACTGCTCTATGCCCCTCAGGCAGCCTAGTAGATTTGAAAACCTTATGAGAATTAATGGCTTTCATTTCCACATCCATAGCAGCTTTCCATCTACTCTGCTTGTGTTGTGGCAACTTCAATACGTCCTTGTAATTACGAGGTTCATAATCAATAAAACACACTTTTACATCACCTGGTGTATAACGCTGAGGTGGTATGCCCTTGTTAACTCTCTCAGATCTACGCAATACTGTAGCATCCTGCATCATTGGCACACTAGGAGTTAATTCCTCTTCCTTCTTAATCACATCAGTGGCTTCTCCCCGGTCTGAAAACTCAAAACGTCCCTGACTAGGAAGATAAACCTCACTGCTCCCGTGTAATCTCTGCCAATTGCTGTGCTCACTAAAACTTGCTGATCTAGAAATAACAAGTTTCCTGCCATCAGTGAACCTATATCCTTTGGTCCCTGGCTCATACCCCACAAACGTCAGCTTCTGTGCTTTTGCCTGTCCTTTCCTATGTACCTCCTTATGCACGTGAATATAGGTAGTGCACCCAAACACCTTCAAATGAGCTAATGGTGGCTTCTTGCCATATAACATATAATATGGAGTTTGATTTACAGACACACTCCATAACCTGTTAATTAAATAATTAACAGTTAATATTGCCTCTCCCCAGTATCCTCTTGATAATCCTGAGTCAGCAATGAGTGAATCCTTCACTGTCTGCAATGCCAAATTCCTACGTTCAGCCACGCCATTCTCAGCTGAACTATGTGGGTTAGTTCTCCTATGCACAATGCCCCTTCTACGGAGCCATTGCTGAAAACTCCCACTAAGAAACTCTGTACCCTGGTCAGTTTGTAAACTACACACCTTTGTGCTATATCTACGTTCCACAAACTGTACCCAGTTTCTTAACTTTTCAAATGTTTGACTTTTAGCTTTCAATATGTAACAGAATCCAAATCTAGTGAAATCATCTACAATGACTAAAACATATTTAGCACCCCCTATTGAAGCTGGTAATGGACCAATTAAGTCAGCGTGAACTAATTCAAAACATTTATGTGACTTCCTATCACTGAATTTGCTCACAGGAAACACCTTTGACTTTGCAACCTTACAAGCTGTGCAATCCAAATACACTTGGCACTTTTTCAATTCCATTCCAGAACTTGCTTCTGACATCTTTTCAATCACTTTGAAACTCGGATGCCCAAGCCTTCTGTGCCACAGGTGCGCACATGAATCATGTGTTGGCTTATTAATCGTAGCTACACGTTGGTTGCTGCTTGTCCTGGTTTGAACTATTTCATAAAGACAGTTTTGCAAAATACCTTTGCCACAAACATTGTTATCTTTCATGACAATACATTCATTATTACCAAACTGTACAGTATAACCCTGTTTATCCAATTGTGACACAATAATTATATTGTACTCTAGTTCAGGCACACACAACATTGATAATTCAATATTTAACCCTGGTACATATACAAATCCCTTACCAGTCACAGATGCAATGCTTCCATTAGCTAGAGTAACATGATCTTTATCAGCCTGCCTAAAACTCTTAAACATCTGTCTGTTACTCCCTATATGCTGACAAGCCCCACTGTCAATTAAAAATGGTCCCTTTAAATCTTGTTCACTTGAACTAATTTAAGACAGCTGTGCAGCATCTTCCGGCTTGGAAATTTTCAGCTTAGCCTTCGGCTTCCATTTCTTATCACAATCCCGCAACAAATGCTTTTGTGACCTACAGCAGAAACATTTTCTCTTCACAAATAATACATTGTTTTGGTTATCAGAACATTCCTTAACACAAACACTGTTTTGCTTAGACCTAATTAGGTTAGAACACTGCTGCCTTCTTTGCTCTTCTTCTAAAAGCCTGCTAGATAAGTATCTTATGGTTAAATCTTCCTCAGATAACGAACCAAAGCTAATTGCCAAAGTATCCCATGTTTCACTTAGAGAACTGAGAATTATATACACTTTGTTAGCTTCTGTAAATTGCATATCTCTCTGAGCCAACTCCTGGAACAACCCTGTCATATAATGCAGGTGATCCTTAATATTATCAGATACACCTAATCTAGCGTGATAAAGTTTTCTTTTTAGTAAAACCTTACATAACGGTGAGCTTCTTAGATAAACATTCTTTAAAGCTTCCCAACACTTATAGGCTAACTGACAGTCTCTAACATAACACCATTGGCTATCTTCCAGAAATAAAATTATGCTTGCCAATGCTCTATCGTCCTTTAGAGCAACTTCTTCATCTTCCAGGTCTGGTTCAGGGCAAAGTACACTCCTCCAAAGCCCTTCACGCCGAAGATACATTTCCATTTTATATGCCCATGACGAATAATTACTGTCATTCAGTCTTTCCAGAGGAAAACCTCCCCCGACAGCCGGCAACATCTTCACTGTGCTCATCTGTCTTCAGCCCCTTCTGGGCAGACACCGATGATTAAAGACACAGACCTTATCAAAAAGTCCTCCAGCTGCAAAACAAGCGTAGGAGAGGGGAAAAAAAACACACACAGGAACGGAACCTGTTAAAGCTCCAAATCACTCCAAACACAACTCCTGGATAGGCTTCCAAAGCTCCCAGCTCACAGACTGCACACGATCCACCGATCCACAGCCAGTGCAAAGCCTTCCGTCGTCTATGGCGTCTCTGCCGCCTCTCGGCCCGTAACCCTGTCAGAGGGAGCGCGCGGAGATGGAGCGGCCTTCCTCTCTCCTAGGCACCAGTGATCCATGTACTATGCAGTAAATAGACTCCAAACAGAAGTTATATCAAATATCCTATTTACTTTATATACATACGTATTTACAGATCACTTCCACAAGTAACAAATGATACACCATCAACGATACAGCTTTCACGAGGTAAAATGGGAATAATGGGAAATGAGAATGTCCCTGTATACATAGTGAACCTGACCAATCACATTATAGGTCACTCTCGTTATTCACCACACCCAACCTAACTCTAAGCACCTGTTGAATGAGTCACACATGACACATCATTCCTACAACAATGGCTGCTAATTGGGTGACTGTGCAGAATATTTCACCTTTTACCTAGAAATCAAGCCTCTCTGTATAATTTATATCTAGAAGTAAATTCCTGGGTTTATCAAACCCCAACAATGTTCAAACTTTCGAACAGTGGCACTTATTTCACATGCTAGTAAGGTAATGCTCAAGATCCTGCAAGGTAGACTCCAGCAATTCATGGAGCGAGAATTGCCAGATGTATAAGTTGGGTTTAGAAAAGGCATAGGAACTAGAGACCAAATTGCCAATATCCGCTGGATAATGGAGAAAGCCAGGGAGTTTCAGAAAAACATCTATTTCTGTTTTATTGACTATTCTAAAGCCTTTGACTTTGTGGATCATAACAAATTGTGGCAAGTTCTTGGTGGTATGGCGATACCAAGTCATCTTGTCTGCCTCCTGAAGAATCTATATAATGACCAAGAAGCAACAGTAAGAACAGACCACGGAACAACGGACTGGTTTACGATTGGGAATGTGCGGCAGGGTTGTATACTCTCTCCCTACCTATTCAGCCTGTACGCAGAACACATCATGCGACGTGCTGGGCTTGATGAATCCAAGGCTGGAGTTAAAATCGCTGGAAGAAACATTAACAGTCTCATATATGCAGATGATACCACTCTGATGGCTGAAAGCGAGGAGGAGTTGAGGAGACTTATGACGAAGGTGAAAGAAGAAAGTGGAAAAGCTGGGTTTCAGTTAAACCTCAACAAAACCAAGATTATGGCAACCAGCTTGATTGATGACTGGCAAATAGAGGGAGAAAAAGTGGAGGCAGTGACAGACTTTGTATTTCTAGGTGCAAAGATTACTGCAGACGCTGACTGCAGCCAGGAAATCAGAAGACGTCTACTTCTTGGGAGGAGAGCAATGGCAAATCTTGATAAAATAGTTAAGGGCGGAGACATCACACTGACAACAAAGATCCGCATAGTTAAAGCAATGGTATTCCCTGTAGTAACGTATGGCTGTGAGAGCTGGACCATAAGGAAGGCTGAGCGAAGGAAGATAGATGCTTTTGACCTGTGGTGTTGGAGGAAAATTCTGAGAGTGCCTTGGACTGCAAGAAGATCAAACCAGTCCATACTCCAGGAAATAAAGCCAGACTGCTCACTTGAGGGAATGATATTAAAGGCAAAACTGAAGTACTTTGGCCACATAATGAGAAGACAGGATACACTGGAGAAGAAGCTGATGCTAGGAAAAGTGGAAGACGAAAGGAAGAGGGGCCGACCAAGGGCAAGATGGATGGATGATATTCTGGAGGTGATGGACTCAACCATGGGGGAGCTGGGGATGGTGATGGCCAACAGGAAGCTCTGGCGTGGGCTGGTCAATGATGTCACGAAGAGTTGGAAGCAACTGAACGAATAAACAACAAGAAGAGATCATGACAGAGACTTCTGTCAAAATGTGGTCCACTGTAGGAGAAAATGGCAACCCAATCCAGTATCCTTGACAAAAAACCCCATGGACAGTATCAAAAGTCTAAAAGTTATGACGCCAGAAGATGAGCGCCTCAGGTCAGAAGGTGTCCAATAAGCTACTGGGGAAGAGCAGAGGGCAATTCCAAGTAGCTCCAGAAAATGTGAAGCTGTTGGGCCAAAGCTGAAAGGACGCTCCGATGCTGTAAAGAACAATATTGCATAGGAACCTGGAATGTAAGATCAATGAATCAAGGTAAGCTGGATGTGGTCAAACATGATATGACAAGATTGAACATCAACATATTGGGAATCAGCGAACTAAAATGGACATGGTGTCCCATGTCTCCTCTTTCACAACCACATTAAACTTCTGGGAGAGGTCATTGGATGGCAAGGCGCACAGTATCATCAGCACGTTGACAATACCAGCTGTATATCTCTACCCTGGGCTACGCAGGTGATTCTGTTGTGGTCCTGACCAAGTGCCTGGAGGCTGTGAGCGTCTGGATGGGGAGGAACTGACTTTCACCCAATCCTAGCAAGAGGGAGTGGCTTTTGGTTTTGGGCCCCCCAGGTTCTAGTGATAGGTTCTCTTTGATTCTTGATGGGATGCATTTCCCCGGACTGAGCTGGTATACAATTTAGGGGTGCTTTCAATCAATCAATCAATTTTTATTTTGGTCATAGACCAGGATACAACTATTAACATAACAATTATGCTAAAATAGAAATAAAATAAAATAAAATAAAAAGTCATATTGATAGGATAAAATAAGATAAAGATAAAATTATTAAGGTAAAATTACAGAGTACAGGTATTAAAAAGCAAAAAAAAATCCTATAAAATTAAAATTAATTTTACAATGAGTAATCTATATACTATAAATAACAAGGGCAAATAGCTATAAAAGGGCATAAGTAATACTACAATTTGTATAACACTACGAGAATGTAAAGCTATGCTAACTTATATTATCAAATCAAATCAATTTAGACCAGCAAACAAAACTAACTATTCAGATCTGATTAGAATAAAAGAAAAAACACTTAAAATTCTAAAAAATCTAAGAAAAATTAGAAGCGATATTGCGTCGTGCTGTACAGATTATAAAGCAATATTTAGCTGTGGTCAGTAAAGTAAAATCAGATTGGTCTGATAAAAACAGTTTGAGGTAAATGAATCCGAACGACCTGGATATTTGGTAAAAAATTGAGATGATAATTCCTGGCGAGCATCTGCATAGAGAGGATAATACTGTATAAAATGACATGTTCCATTGTTTCAATTACTCCTCTGCCACATGGGCACAGTCTTTGATTGAAAGGGATATTTTGATATCTCCCTTCAATAACAGCTGTTGGAAGGGCATTGAATATAGCCAAGGATAAGGCCGTTCTAAATTTTGGAATCGTTATGCAGCTAAGGTATCTAGCTGGTTGGAGAAGATGTGCAGAGTGGCCCAAAAATATGTTTTTAGGTAAAACTGATAAATCGGATTGTAGCTCTAAATCGATGGCCCATTGTTTGTGATCAGCTAGTGCACGTTCATAGCCCAACAAGATGATGGCTGCCCCTCAAAAGCTATTTAATTGCAGTTTGGCATGTATTGCCTGGCACCAAGAAGATTGAAAGCTATCGGTCATAATCAAAGGGCCCAGGCCAACTGGGAAAAAAGAAAGCTTAAGCCAGTAAGTAAAAGTGTAAATCCAAGCAGAAGTTTCTATTTTTAGTAGGCCAGCTTCACAGCGAAGCACCACGTTGGGGATGCACCGAAGTACTTGAAAGATTGATCTTAAAAACTTGGATTGGACTCTTTCAAGAGAAAGGAATGACCTGTAGGGGCCCAATTGAGCTCCAAAAAGGAGCTGAGCTCAGATCTTAGCTTAGAAAACTTTAATCGCTGCTGGTATATATTGAGCTCATTTGGAGAAATAGAAAGATTGTAGTGCTGCCGCTCTTTTTTGTGCATTCAGGCTGACATAATCGGCATGGAGTTTGCGGTTACCCATTGCATGAAAAACAATCCCCAAATATTTAAATGTCTTAACTTGCTCTATTAAATGATTGTTTAGCCACCAGACATGTGCCTTAGGGCACTTGGCAAAAACCATAACCTTGGTTTTTGAGTAGTTTATTTCCAGCCATTCTTCTCGGCAGTGATCAGCAAGCATACAGAGTGCCCACTTCAGGTCAATCTGTGTCCGAGAAAACAACACAGCATCATCTGCATATAAAAGAACAGAGATGTGTCTATTTCCCAGTTTTGGGGATGAAGAGATGGGCTATTCAATTTGTCTATAAGAGAGTTAATATATATATTAAAAAGAAGGGGAGCTAGAATACACCCTTGTCTCACTCCTCTCTTGACTGGAATTTCCTTGGTGCAATGTCCGTACATATTGCATCGCACCTTCTGTCAGATTACCCGTATGAAATTGGCAAATATTTTCTGTACGGAGAAAAGTTTCTAATGGTGACGTGAAGTGCAGGTGCAAGATAACAACTGTCACGTGTGTATTGTTATGGCTACTTCGCATGAGAACAAGTTCTCCTGATTCCCTCTGTGGGAAGCCTGCTCCAGGGGCAGCAGAGGGAGGGAGGAGATCACGTGCTCGCTTAGATGCAGCACTGCCACCCAATAGCATAGACATGCTATTGCTTTAGGCCTAGTGCTTTAGGCATGGTGTGTGTCACACCTAACTTCCAGCCAATCAGAATGCTGGAAGTATTCTACTTCTGCAAACCGGGCAGTGTGAACTATGCCTGGCTTTGGGCATAGGCCGTGGCATGAGCTCTGGCCCTGGGGTTAATACACGAAACTCTGCTTGTGAGTTTGTTTTTCGTTTTGTGTTGGGGTTTGATAAACCCAGGAATTTACTGCTAGATATAAATTATACAGAGAGGCTTGATTTCTAGGTGAGAGGTGAAATATTCTGCACAGTCACCCAATTAGCAGCCATTGTTGTAGGAATGATGTGTCAGTGTGTGACTCATACAACAGGTGCTTAGAGTTAGGTTGGGTGTGGTGAATAACGAGAGTGACCTATAATGTGATTGGTCAGGTTCACTATATATGCAGAGACATTCTCATTTCCCATTATTCCCATTTTACCTCGTGAATGCTGTATCGTTGATGGTGTATCATTTTGTTACCTGTGGAAGTGATCTGTAAATACGTATGTATATAAAGTAAATAGGATATTTGATATAACTTCTGTTTGGAGTCTATTTACTGCATAGTACTTGGAACACTGGTGCCTAGGAAACTCGGCCTCTCGATTAACATTAAAAAAACCAAAGTGCTTTACCAGCAAGTTCGAACCAATCCCTCTGCAGCGCCATCAATCCAGCTTAAAGGTGTGTCACTAGAAAATGTCGATCACTTTTCTTATCTCGGCAGCCATCTATCTACAAAAGCCGACATCGACGCTGAAATTCAGCATCGCCTGAGCTCTGCGAGTGTAGCTTTCTCCCGAATGATGCGTAGAGTGTTTGAGGATCGGGACATTCTCAGGGAGACCAAAATGCTTGTTTACAAAGCCATTGTACTACCAACCCTTCTGTACGCCTGTGAAACATGGACCCTCTACAAACGCCACCTCCAACTTCTTGAAAGATTCCATCAACGCTGCCTCCGAAAAATTCTGCAAATTACTTGAGAAGATAGGCGGACTAATGTTAGCATATTAGAAGAAGCGAAAACCACCAGCATTGAAACAATGATCATCCAACATCAACTTCGCTGGACCGGTCATGTTGTTCGAATGCCTGACCATCGTCTTCCAAAGCAGCTACTTTACTCCCAACTTAAGAATGGAAAACGGAATATTAGTGGACAGCAAAAGAGATTCAAAGATACTCTCAAAGCTAATTTAAAAAAATGTAATATCAGCATTGAGAACTGGGAAGCCCTAACTCATGAGCGTTTCAATTGGAGGTCATCCTTTATTAATGGCGCTATGGACTTTGAAGAAGCACGAGTACAGGGCAAAAAGGAGAAAAGAGCTAAAAAAAAAAAAAAGGAAGGCACGTCAGGCAAACCCCCATCATGACCGTCTCCCACCCGGAAATCTATGCCCTCATTGTGGGAGCTTGTGCGGATCCAGAATTGGCCTTTATAGCCACTTACGGATTCACCGTTAAAATTTTACCTTTGGAAGACAATCTTACTCGGCTACAAGTGATCACCAATGACTGAATGCCTAGGAGAGAGAAGCAGGCCGCTCCATCGGCGCGCCCCGACAGGTTACGGGCCCAAAGGCGGCAGAGAAGCCATAGACGATGGAAGGCTTTGCACTGGCTGTGGATCGGTGGATCGTGTGCAGTCTGTGAGCTGGAAGCTTTGGAAGCCTATCCAGGAGTCATGTGGCTATTTGGAGTGATTTGGAGCTTTAACAGGTTCCGTGCCTGTGTGTGTTTTTTCTTTTCTTCCTATGCTTGTTTTGCAGCTGGAGGACATTCTGATAAGGTCTGTGTCTTTAATCATCGGTGTCTGCCCAGAAGGGGCTGAAGACAGATGAGCACAGCGAAGATGTTGCCGGCAGTCGGGGAGGATTTCCTCTGGAAAGACTGAATGACAATAATTATTCGTCATGGGCATATAAAATGGAAATGTATCTTTGGCGTGAAGGGCTTTGGAGAAGTGTACTTTGCCCTGACCCAGACCTGGATGATGAGGACGTTTTTCTACAGGATGAGAAAGCATTGGCAAGCATAATTTTATGTCTGGAAGATAGCCAATTATGTTATGTTAGAGACTGTCAGTTAGCCAATAAGTGTTGGGAAGCTTTAAAGAATGTTTATCTAAAAAGCTCACCGTTATGTAAGGTTTTACTAACAAGGAAACTTTATCATGCCAGATTAGGTGTATCTGATAATATTAAGGATCACCTGCATTATATGACAAGAGTTGTTTCAGGAGTTGGCTCAGAGAGATATGCCATTTACAGAAGCTAATAAAGTGTATATAATTCTCAGTTCTCTAAATGAAATGTGGGATACTTTGGCAATGAGCTTCGGGTCATTATCTGAGGAAGATTTGACCATAAAATACTTATCTGGCAGGCTTTTGGAAGAAGAGCAAAGAAGAAAGCAGTGTTCTAACGTAATTAGGTCTAAGCAAAACAGTGTTTTTGTTAAGGAATGTTCTGATAACCAAAACAATGTATGATTTGTAAAGCAAAAATGTTTTTGCTGTGGATCGGAAAGGCATTTGTTGAGAGATTGTGATAGAAAACAGAAGCCGAAGGCCAAGCTGAAAATCTCCAAGCCGGGAGATGCAGCACAGCTGTCTCTAATTAGTTCAAGTGTAGAACAAGATTTAAAGGGACCATTTTTACTTGACAGCGGGGCTTGTCAGCATATAGGAAATAACAGACAGATGTTTAAGAGTTTTAGGCAGGCTGATAGAGATCATGTTACTCTAGCTAATGGAAGCATTGCATCTGTGACTGGTAAGGGATTTGTATATGTACCAGGGTTAAATATTGAATTATCAATGTTGTGTGTGCCTGAACTGGAGTACAATATAATTAGTGTGTCACAATTGGATAAACAGGGTTATACTGTACAGTTTGGTAATAATGAATGTATTGTTATGAAAGATAACAATGTTTGTGGCAAAGGTATTTTGCAAAACTGTCTTTATGAAATAGTTCAAACCAGGACAAGCAGGAATGATTTACCTACAATCAATAAGCCAAGACATGACTCCAGGCTTGGCTTCCAGCTCGACTGGTCAGGTTTCTCCGAGAGCTGAGAACTGACTGAATTTTCCTTGCTTGCAGTGGATTGCAGAAGTTGTGGACCACTGAAGTTTTTTCCCCTGAAGAAGGGGAAACCAGAAGATTGCTTGTGGGGCCATTGGAATTGCCTACCCTTGTTTTTTCTGTAGTTTCTACCGCGGGAAAAGCAGGGTAAGTGCAAGGGAAATGGCCGAGAGATATCTGGCTCTCGCAGGGAAAACAAGTCTCTTTGAAGAGACACAAGAGCGCACAGCCACTTTTAGATCACTTTAGGAATTTTTTTTTAGATTAGAATATTTTTGGAATCTAAGATCTATCTTAAAATGTTGGCTAATTTTGTGCTTTCTTTGCTATAACTGATTCTGGTGGAAGTTTGATGGATTCTACATTTGCAACATAATGAAACGTCTGTATTTTTTTTTACCTTTCTTTTGTATTAGAGGGATTTAAGAGACTTTGTAATTCTTCACTTGATAAACTAATTGACAATCTACGTTTTGAGAAACTGTTTGTTTGGATTAAGCAGCCTGCAACTTGAAGAACAAAAACGCAGGGGAACGTTTGTAAATTATTTTTCTCTTTTTCTCTCTATATTCCTATAGAGTGGATTTTGTTTCACTTGGAATGTATTTTTTATTTCTCCTTTTATAAACTGTTTGAAATATAGCTCCCTCCTGTATTTTGGATTATTGGAATACTTTTTTTAATTTTATTTGATTGACTTTGCTGGTAATATTCCATGAACAGACCAACTATTGTTTTGACTAGAAAAATCTGAAGGTCATAGAAGCGGGATGGTTTTCGCAGCTGCAATTCAACTTCTTTCAGGGATTAGAAGGTTGCTGGAATTATTATTGATATCTTTGCAAGACCAAGAGAAAGAAAAACAAAAAATAGAATCTGAAACAGGAAAGAAAAACGTTTTTGAAATAGAAGAGAAACAGGAGGAGGGAATTTTAAATATATTAGTCCAGAAAAATATTCGGAAGGCTGTATATTATAATTCTGGTATAAAAATCTTATGGTTGTGGAGACAGGGAGAAAATTTGAGTATGCAATTAGTTAGATACTGTGAAATATGTGGAAAGGGAGAGAAAATTGCTCTGATACTCTACATGAGACATAGAAAAAAGCAGGCTGTATATTGTAAACTTGACTTTGCATATTATGAATTTGGCATAACCTAAACACAAGATTCAGTATCATGACTGGGATACAAGGTTAATGAAAACATGGATTTGGATTGTATATTTGCGAACTTGCCATTTACTATAAGTGATATTTTAAATGTAAAACATAAGGCTAAACACAATATAAGCTGACATTATAGATTATTGTTTAAGATAATGATATGACGAGATGGTGTATATTGCGAATTTGCCATTGAGTATTGCGATTTTGGCATAACCTAAACAGAAGATAAGAGAAACTGTATGGATATATAAAGATTAATGAAAACATGGGCTTGGATTGTATATGAGAAACTGTATGGATATGTAAAAAAGTGATATTCTAAATGTAAGATATAAGGCTAAATATAAACATAAGTTGATATTATAGATTATTGTTTTTTTGGATGATGAGATGTAATTAGAATGATGGTTATTACAGGATGACATCATGTATGAATATGTATGTATGAATATTATAAAAATTGGTATATTAGGTATTAGGTTAAGTGATACGATAGGTTATGTATTTAGTTTAAATGGATACTATCACAAGAAGTGGAAATTATAGATGGAAATATGTTAGGTTATGTACTAGTGGAATATATAAACATAATATGAATAGAATATATTGTAGTTTATTAGAAGTAAATAAGGCTTTTATTTGTTATACTAATTGGACTTTATGGAAGAGATAAAAATGCATTAATGAACATTTAACATTTAATTACTACTTCAAGGAGTGGAAGCAAAAGATGGATTATTGGGGGATAGCAAGAAAGGTGAAACCCATATGAAGATCAGAAGATTGGATTATAGAAATCAAAAGGCACATGACAAAGAAAAGTTCCTGTGTATTGTATGAAAGACTGACATTTATTTTAATTATTGTATTTTAAGTTCAAAGATAGATTGGAGGGCATCTATTTTCTATACTTTCTTTGTTTATTATTTCTTGACTTCACTTTTTCTTTATCTTTTTCTTTATTTTGTATTTCTATTTCTATTTCTCTTTTCTATTCTAACTTTTAATATGTATTGTAAAACTTAATAAAATTATTATATAAAAAAAATAAGCCAACACATGATTCATGTGAGCACCTGTGGCATAGAAGGCTTGGACATCCGAGTTTCAAAGTGATTGAAAAGATGTCAGAAGCAAGTTCTGGAATGGAATTGAAAAAGTGCCAAGTGTATTTGGATTGCACAGCTTGTAAGGTTGCAAAGTCAAAAGTATTTCCTGTGAGCAAATTCAGTGATAGGAAGTCACATAAATGTTTTGAATTAGTTCACGCTGACTTAATTGGTCCACTACCAGCTACAATAGGGGGTGCTAAATATGTTTTGGTCATTGTAGATGATTACACCAGATTTGGGTTCTGTTACCTATTGAAAGCTAAAAGTCAAACATTTGAAAAGTTTAGAAACTGGGTGCAGTTTGTGGAACGTAGGTATAGCACAAAGGTGTGTAGTTTACAAACTGACCGGAGTACAGAGTTTCTTAGTGGGAGTTTTCAGCAATGGCTCCGTAGAAGGGGCATTGTGCATAGGAGAACTAACCCACATAGTTCAGCTGAGAATGGCGTGGCTGAACGTAGGAATTTGGCATTGCAGACAGTGAAGGATTCACTCATTGCTGACTCAGGGTTATCACGTGGATACTGGGGAGAGGCAATATTAACTGCTAATTATTTAATTAACAGGTTATGGAGTGTATCTGTAAACCAAACTCCATATTATATGTTATATGGCAAGAGGCCACCATTAGCTCATCTGAAGGTGTTTGGCTGCACTGCCTATGTTCACGTGCATAAGGAAGTACGTAGGAAGGGACAGGCAAAAGCACAGAAGCTGACGTTTGTGGGGTATGAGCCAGGGACCAAAGGATATAGGTTCACTGATGGCAGGAAACTTGTTATTTCTAGATCAGCAAGTTTTAGTGAGCACAGCAATTGGCAGAGATTACACGGGAGTAGTGAGGTTTATCTTCCTAGAGAAGTTTTGAGTTCTCAGAGCGGAGAGAGTCCACTGATGTGATTAAGAAGGAAGAGGAATTAACTCCTAGAGTGCCAATGATGCAGGATGCTACAGTGTTGCACAGATCTGAGAGAGTTAACAAGGGCATACCACCTCAACGTTATTCACCAGGTGATGTAAAAGTGTGTTTTATTGATTATGAACCTCGTAATTACAAGGACGTATTGGAGTTGCCACAACATGAGCAGAGTAGATGGAAAGCTGCTATGGATGTGGAAATGAAAGCCATTAATTCTCATAAGGTTTTAAATCTACTAGGCTGCCTGAGGGGCATAGAGCAGTAGGCTGTAGATGGGTGTATAAGAAGAAAACCTTAGTGAATGGTGATATTCAGTATAAGGCTAGGTTGGTAGCACAAGGATTTTCCCAGATAAAGAATCAGACTTATGATGAAGTTTTTGCACCAACGCTAAGAGGGGAGACATTTAGATTTGCCTTAGCAATGGCAGCAGCTGGGAATTGTGTAGTACAACATTATGATATCACAACAGCATATTTGCATGCTGATTTGAATGAAGAGATCTATATGATTGAAGCCCCAGGTTATGAATCAAAGATTGCAGGAAGGGTATACAAGTTGCAGAAAGCATTGTATGGACTCACGTTGCTGGAATCTAACTTTAGATAAGGAATTACAAAGAATGGGATTCAAGTGTAGTATAGCTGACCCATGTCTGTATGTAAAGCAATGTGAAAACGATGAACAGATTTTGCTTTTGATATTTGTAGACGATTTGTGTCTTATAGCGAAAGATCAAAGCAGGGTAATTGAATTTACTGAAAATCTGAAACAACACTTTGATGTCAAAGATCTGGGAGAAATTAAGAATTACCTAGGCGTAGGTAATCAGAAGGTTGATGGGGGTTATGTTCTAGAGCACCGGAAGAAAATTGAAGCACTGCTAAGAGAGAACAATATGGAACATTGCAAGGAAGTTCCAACCCCGATGACAACAGATTTTGTTAAAACAGAGACTGGAAATGATGACCAAACTTCATGTGATCAAGAACACTATCATTTAATAATTGGGAGTTTATTGTATATAGCACAATGGTCGCATCCTGATATCAGGAATGCAGTAAATGTTCTGAGTAGATATGTAACCAAACCTACTCAGAGGCATTGGCAAGGTATCAAATGTGTGTTTAGGTATCTGAAGGGGACTATTGATAAATGTTTATTGATAAAACCATGTAAGCCATTGAAATTGAAATGCTATGTAGATAGTGATTGGGGTAACAATGTACATGATAGAAAATCAATGACAGGGTTGATAATAATGTTTGGTAACACCTTAGTTGGGTGGAGGTCTCGTAAACAAAGTTCAGTTGCTGTGTCAACTGCAGAGGCGGAGTATGCAGCATTATCTGATTTGTGTTCAGAATTAATTTGGTATAGGCAATTGTTAATGGATGTCAATATAGCAATTGAGGGGCCTATATGTGTATACGATGATAGTGAGGCATGTATACAGATTGCAAAGAGTGATAAGGTCAGAGCAAGAAGCAAGCATGTTGATATCAAGTATCAGGAATGCTGTTAAAGAGTCTCTGATAGATTTGCAATATTGTCCATCTGAATGTAATGTAGCAGATGTGATGACAAAGCCTCTAAGCATAGATAGACATAGGATGTGTATATCTCAAATGTGTATGTCTTCTATTCTGTACAATTGAATGTAATATCTATTGTAAATTGAAGGGGTGTTGGGGTTTGATAAACCCAGGAATTTACTGCTAGATATAAATTATACAGAGAGGCTTGATTTCTAGGTGAGAGGTGAAATATTCTGCACAGTCACCCAATTAGCAGCCATTGTTGTAGGAATGATGTGTCAGTGTGTGACTCATACAACAGATGCTTAGAGTTAGGTTGGGTGTGGTGATTAACGAGAGTGACCTATAATGTGATTAGTCAGGTTCACTATATATACAGGGACATTCTCATTTCCCATTATTCCCATTTTACCTCGTGAATACTGTATCATTGGTGTATCATTTTGTTACCTGTGGAAGTGATCTGTAAATACGTATGTATATAAAGTAAATAGGATATTTGATATAACTTCTGTTTGGAGTCTATTTACTGCATAGTACTTGGATCACTGGTGCCTAGGAGAGAGAAGCAGGCCGCTCCATCTGCGCGCCCCGACATTTTGCAATGCTGTACCATGTATATTTTGTTTTCCAATTTGCGATAATGTGATTGTATATGCATTATTGCCTTATGCTACAAGTAAACACTTTTAGCCCTAAAAGCTGCACTCTGTCTTGTTTATTTTCAAGCCTCAATTTTTCCCTATAAGCCAGCGCACACCCTATCAGGTTATGTTGCCCAGAGAGAAATTTGCGTTTTCTTTACTGCGTTGTTACCTGGCTGTAAAAGGGAGTTTGTTTTTAGAGGCTGATTTCAGAGTAAACATGTTTTCTTTGAGTGGTCAGCAATGGCTGAACAGCGCCTGGTCAGTCTGCCATTTGAGCCTTTAGATGGCACAAACTATCTGACCTGGTGTATGGAGATGAAATTGTTCTTTTTGTAAGAAGATTTGTGGCTGTATGTGGCAAATCCACCTCCAGAGGTTCCCTTTGAAGAAGTGCAAGCGTGTTTGGACTGTGCTTATAGCTGTTTTGCTTTTGGGAATCAAATCCTCTGAACGGAATTATGTCAGCCACTCAAGGACTGCGTAATGGGTGCTGAGAAGCTGTTGGAGCCTTTAATACAAAGTAGAGCTTTTTTGCCCTTGGTGGACTGTTAAGACAGCTTTATAGTTTGAAGCTGCACCCCGGGTGAAACTGTGATGACCCACCTTGGTGTGCTCAAGACTTTGTTTTCTGTATTTGAACAAGGAGGCATGTTTTTCTGGGACTGTGAAAAAGCATGCGTGATTTTGCCAAGCTTGGACAGCGGTTTTAGTCTACTGGTCGAGAAAGCAAAGACGCTATCTCCCTGCGACCTTGCTGTGGATTATTTTACAAGCCACCTCAAGGAGCTACGTTGTAAGCCATCTGTGATTGTTGTTCCTGAGACATCCAAACAGAGCATTCCAGCTGAAGTGAAACCTGGAATGGAATCTACATTTGCCGTGTTTCAGAAATCACTGGAAGGCTGTTCCCTGCCGTATCGTCCATGCTGTCAGTGCACTGGAGGCCTGATTTACGAACGGAGGGGAAGCCAGAAGCCAGAAGTCAGCTAAACAACGAATCCGAGTTTTCTACTCTGCCAACTGCTATATGTAAGCATTTCTCCAGAGACTTGAATTCGGCATGCAGTAAAGTATGTAAACACGAACTGCACGCCTTGAGTTCAGCAATTTATTTTAGCTGATAATTCCGTGATAAGTGTGTGAAATGTGAATGTGTTCCTACACTTGTTTTTCTCTCCTCAGTGTTCCAGCCCTGGTCAAGTCTGAGTGTACTTGTTGCTGGATGTTTCATTAAGAGATATGAAACTGGTGTGTTAGAGGCTGAGTGTGTTAGACAAAAAACCTGTAAAATCAAGTGTGTGAGATGCTTCCTAAGAAGGAGATTGTGTGGACAGGACATTGTGTGTTTAATGTTTCCCCACATCATAAATGCATCCATAAAGTTTTCACAAAGTACTGGGGTATCCCGGGATGGGAGAGTGTGTCTCAGATAGCCAAATGCATTCTGAGTTAGAACCCAGGAAATGTGCAAAAGTTTCTTGATTGTGTTGCATGTAAACTGTGTGTAAACAATCTAATATCAGGACTGTATCTGTTGCTAGGCAAAGTGACAGAGTGTTAACTAGACCATTTCAGTTGGTTCATAGAGACCTAGTTAGCCCCCATGTCCCAAGTAATGGTGGGGTGCGAATTTCATGTTCCTTCTGGTTGACGATCATACCTGCTTGTGTTGTTGCTACTTGTTGAAGTCTAAAGCAAAGGTCTGTGCTCGCTTTGAAGTGAATGTAGCAAGAGTAGGAAGAAAATATGGTTATCTAGTAGGTCAGTTCCAGTCTGATTATTTATTTATTTATTTATTTATTTATTTATTTATTTATTTATGTTTCTATTTCTATCACCGTGCCATCTCCCACGAGGGGACTCTGGGCGGTTTACAAACACAGAGATTAAAATTCTGTTGTAAAAACACATAAAAATACAATATACAATTAATTATTATTATAAATTAAGTAGAAAATCCAAGAAGGTAGCCCACGATCTTTAAAAGGGCTCTATGGCACCAGCCATTCCCACGAAGAACTATTGCTGTTCCCATCCCACGCGAGGCGGCAAAACCAGGTCTTTAGGTTCTTCCGGAAGGACAGGAGCGATGGGGCCTGCCTCACCTCCGGGGGCAGGTTGTTCCAAAGGGCAGGTGCCACTGCCGAGAAGGCCCGCCTTCTGGATCCTGCCAAACGAAACTCCCTTACCGACGGGGTCCGGAGCATGCCCTCCCTACATAATCGAGTGGGACGGTTTGAAGTTATGGGGATGAGGCGGTCCCTCAGATACCCTGGTCCCATACCATGTAGGGCTTTAAAGGTCAAAACCAACACCTTGAATTGCACCCGGAAGCATACCGGAACCCAATGCAGCTGGCGCAGCAGAGGTGTCACATGGGCCGATCTAGGGGCACCAATAACTGCGCGCGCAGCCGCATTCTGGACCAGTTGTAGCTTCCGGATACTCTTCAAGGGTAGCCCCATGTAAAGCGCATTGCAGTAGTCTATGTGGGAGATGACCAGGGCATGAGTGACTGTACGGAGGGACTCCTGATCCAGGAAAGGGCGTAACTGGCGCACAACACGAAGTTGCGCAAAGCCCCTTCTGGCCACGACTGCCACCTGCTCCTCGAGCAGGAGTCGTGAGTCCAGAAGGACCCCCAGATTCTGCACTGATTCTGAACGGGGAAGTGCAACCCCATTCAGAACCAAAGATGATAATTTCCCAGATCCAGAAGAACCATCAATCCACAGCCACTCCATCTTACCAGGGTTCAGCTGAAGCCTGTTGTTCCCCATCCAGACCCCCACAGCCTCCAGGCACTGAGAAAGGGCGGCCACTGCATCACTTACTTCACCTGGGATGGAGATGTACAACTGTGCATCATCAGCATACTGATGATATCTCATCCCATGGTGACGGATGATCTCACCCAGCGGTTTCATATAGATATTAAATAGGAGAGGTGAGAGAACCGAACCCTGCAGCACCCCATAAATGAGGGGGCGAGAGTTGGATGTCTCATCTCCTATTACTACTGATTGGGACCGGCCCCCGAGGAAGGAGGTGAACCAACGCAGAACTACGCCAGCCACCCCCAACTCCTCGAGCTGTCCCAAAAGAATACCATGGTCGATGGTATCGAAAGCCGCTGAGAGATCAAGGAGAGCCAGGATAGACGCACTCCCTCCATCCCGCCCTCGCCAGAGATCATCCATAAGTGCGACCAATGCAGTTTCCACCCCATATCCCGGCCTGAAACCCGACTGAAAGGGGTCCAGATAATCCGTTTCATCCAGAATCCTCTGGAGCTGCAGCGCCACCACCTTCTCAACCACCTTCCCCAAAAAGGGGAGGTGGGAGACAGGACGAAAGTTGTCCAATACGGTGGGGTCCAGCGACGGCTTCTTGAGGAGGGGGTGCACCAGCGCCTCCTTAAAAGCATATGGAAACACCCCCTCCCCCAAGGATGTATTAACCATCGCCCGGACCCAACCTGATGTAACCTCCCTGGCTGCCTGCACTAGCCAGGAAGAACAAGGGTCAAGATGGCATGTGGTGGCCCTTACAGTCCGGAGGATCCTGTCCACTTCCTTAGACCCAACAGGATCAAACCGATCCCAGGTAACCAGGTAATGACGTTCCCTCGGCATCTCCCCAGACTGCTTCACGCTTGGAGTCCAACCTAGATCGAATCTGAGCGATTTTATCCTGCAGATGCTCAGAAAATTCTTCCGCACGGCCCTGCAGGTGGGTCCTAGGCTCCACCCTACCCAAAAGAGATTGTGTTATCTTAAACAGGGCCGTCGGGCGGCATTCTGTGGATGCAATAAGAGCTGAGAAATATTGACATTTCGCCGCTCTTACCGCCACAAGGTAGGCCTTAACTGCGACTCTAGCTTGTGTTCGGTCAGATTCAGTCTTTGTTTTTCTCCAGCGGCGCTCTAGGCGTCTCTTAGCCCTCTTCAAGACCCTTAACTCCTCCGTAAACCACGGGGAGTATCGGGTCAGATGTGGCAAGAGAGGCCGCACAGGTGCGATCCTGTCCAAGGCTCCAGCCGCCTCCCTGTTCCAGGCTGCGGCCAGAACCTCCGCTGGACCGTACAATAGATCCTCGGAAATAACCCCCAGCTCCTTCTGAAACCTCACAGGGTCCATTAGTCGCCGGGGGTGGACCATTCGAATGGGTCCTGCCTCCCTGCGGAGTGGGGTGGCATAGGAAAATCTCAGGGCCACCACGGTGTGATCTGACCATGACAATGGGGATAGATCTAACTCTCCCTTCAGATCACTTTGCCACTGCTCCGACAAGAAAACTAAGTCCGGAGTGAGGCCACTGTCTCGAGTTGGGTTTCGAATAATCTGAGATAGGCCCATGGCTTCCATGGTAGCCATGAACTCCCGAGCTGTATCTGAGGCACGTCCCAGGGAAGGCAGATTGAAGTCCCCCAGAACCATAAGTCTAGGGAACTCCACTGCCAACCCTGAGACAGCCTCCAACAGCTCGGGCAGGGAGGTTGCTACGCAGCTGGGAGGCTGGTACAACAGCAACACCCCCAACTTCTCTTGAAAACCCAACTTGAAGAACAAGGTCTCACACCCGGCCACTTGTGGAGCAGGACCCCTGAAGGCCATCAGAGACTCCCGGATTACAACCGCCACCCCTCCTCCCCTGCCCCGAGTTCTCGGCTGATGCCACACCTGAAACCCGGCCGGGCACATCTCCGAGAGTGCTACTCCTCCCTCTGTGCCCAACCAGGTCTCAGTAATACACACCAGGTCTGCCCCCTCTTCCGTGATCAAGTCACATATGAGGGGGGCTTTGTTATTAACGGACCTGGCGTTAAGTAGCAACAGCCGAAAGCCAGGGCATTCAAGGATCTTTTGACCAGGGCCTGGGTCTGAACCTGAGGGGCCGGAACACGCCACCGATAACAAACATCGGGGGCATCTTCCCCAAAGATGGCCTGCCCCACGGTTCCCGCCATAACGTCCCCTACCTGTCACCACTTCAATGGGGCAACCCGCCCTACTGCCCCCAGAGTTTCCAGGCCCAGATGCCTCTACTCCTGAACCTCCGGAACCCTGGGTTGACATAAGGGTCCCCTCCATGCACACATCTCTCATACCCACTCGTCCCTAGGTGATGACAGGCCCCCAGTGCACCAGCTTCCGCTCTCGGCACCAGGAGGGCCCCACCACCTTCCAACATATACTCTGCCCCCTCACCCCCTCTCACTAGGTCAGGGGGCACCAAACACTCCTGCCCACCCTCTGTCTCTCACTCAGGGGTGGGCACTCATACATAAACTCACACAATCTTGGGCTCCCCTGACTCTCTCACACTCAGGGAAACCCTCATTCACATACTCGGGGACCCTACCAACTCCCTGCCGCCTCTAAATGAATGGGAACAATTTAAGATGTTAAAAATTATCGGGTTGTTAAATTTTCATGGGGAAGCATGCCAAAGCCCACCGGAGAAATGCTCCACGTTCCGTGTTTCGTTGTTGTCTCGCTGCTCCGAGGTTTTTTCTCCAGGCCCTCCATGCCAACTAGCACCGTTGTTATACACTTGGGCCTGCCGGGACCGGCACAGCGAAACCGGGGAACCAAGCTCCCGCCCCGCCAGCCCCCCATGCCAGGCCGCCCCCACGCGAAAGCCGCCAAAGGTGTCTGCCAAAGCATGCACAAGTCCAAGGTTGTAAAAAGCCACATGCTCCGTCGCTCTGCCTAGTTCTCCTGTGAGCTGCAGGAGCTGAGCTGCAGGAGCAAACTGTGCCAGATGGTAAACAATCTGCCGCACCAAGCTCTCCCACGCCCCAAAAGTCCGTAGGAGTCCGCCAGGGCCGCCGCACTCCGCAACTCCGCAGCTCCGCAACTCCGTCCGGGGGGCTCCAAACAACCGGCATACAAAGCCGGGGGGGGGGGGGTATCTAAAAGTCTCTCTCCCCAAAATCCCTGACTAACAAGCAGCAAGTGGGTGCTGGATGTCAGATTCAGAGAGTCAGAAAGTCTCAGAAAGTCAGGAGTGAATACCATTAACAATAGCCTGATGTTAGTTGCTCAGGTGCCATCCCATGTCTGGGGAGAGGCTGCCTTGATTGCAGTGTGTTGTCTAACTAACAGGTTGTAGAATTCAACTGTAAAAAGAAGTTCATTATTTTTCTTTGGTATGGCAAGCGCCCTTCACTGAAGTACCTGCATGTCTGTGGAACATTTGCATGTGTTCACATCCCCAGGTCACAGCGAAGGAAGAACCAACCAAAAGCACAGTGCTTCAGGTTGTTGGTTGTTGGTTGTTGTTTAAAATCCAAGGCTTATCGTGTTTCATTAGGCCATGGTCGAATCCAAATCTCCAGAAGTGCTTTATTTTTAAGCAGCCTACTGGTTTGAAAAGGTTATATGCTAAGGTTGCAGAAGTGTTGCTGCATTGCTAGTATAAAACCTACTGTCCATAGTTCAGTAGATGGGCAAACACCAGTTCAGGTTTCTTCTGTTCCCTAGTCTCCTTGTGTGTTAAAAGGGCCCCTCAGGTGAAGGAGTGGAAATTTCACCTGAGCAGGTGCAGGGCCTGGAGAGGGAGTCAGGTAGTGGAAATATGATGGTGATGAGGAAAACACAGTGGTCATTCCTCATGGGTCCTCTTATTCCAGGGTGTGAAGCCTGACAGATTTGTGATGACAAATAGCAGGTAACAGTGTGTCAAGTTACCTGAGAAAACCCAGTCTTTTCAAGATGTGTTGCTCCTGCCTTTTGAGAGGCAAGAAGAACAGTGGAACACAGCTGTGGATAGTCAGTTTGAGTTTTGGTGAAGTGTTAAAAGTAACCAACCTGTCCTTTGTTTTAGTAAGCTGTAGGTTCCAGATGAGTGTTCAGAAAGACATTTCTTCCTGATAATACTCTGCAGTGTAAAGCCAGCTTTGTTGCCCAGGGATTTGTTTCACAAGAGGAGTTTGTGAACTGTGATCTAATGTATGCACCCACAGCTAGGCCAGAATGTTTGCGTGTGGTACGTTTTCTGGTTGCGTAGCGTGAAACAGGTGTCCATTTACATATTGTGATGTTGACACAGCTTATTTGAATATAGATCTCCCTGAAACAGTGTGTGTAAGGCAAGCTTGTGGCTATACATGTGTGACAATTCCCAGACAGTCCATTGACTTAACAGGGTGCTTTATGTATCTTAAAGCAGGTCAGTCATTGATAGCATGGTTGCAGATGCTAACTGGGATGTGTAGAACAGTCACGTGCTGTTTTCTGTGTGTACATAAGAGAGTGTAGAAGTTTGTGTAGTACTTCTTACTTATGTAGTTACTTTCTGCTTAGAAACTGAGTTTTTACCACCTTGTATAAGAATTTGTCAGTCAGCTAAGGTAGTGTTTCCAGCTGAGGGAGTTAGGCAAATTCAAGCATTTATCTTGGTGTTGAAGTTTCTAAAGCCCAGAACAGAGATTTCTCTTGGTTCTTGATTTCCTACAGAGTGTCATGTGTAAGGGAAGCTTATCCTTAAATTGTTGTATATCACTCTGCAGTAACACAGTGAATACCCTGATTTAGTTTACCTAGTTTGCCCAGGTAAAAATAGCAAGTCTGCAAAGTCTGCAAAATGGTGTAGCCATCTATGCAAGGCTGCAAAGGGGTGAAAAACTTCTATGGTTTTTCTTAAAATCAAAACAAACCTTTGCTTCAAAACAGAAGCAGCTAGCAAGTTTCTGCTTATCTATGCCTGCTAGATTTTTGCAAAGTAGGGGACAGAACATGGGCGATTGTTGCTGTTTTCTATGTACTGTCTCTGCTACTGCATAATTTGTATTATTATGTATTTGTATGTATTTGAATAAAACATTGCCCATCAGCCTTCTCAGTGTGGTTAGCAAATTATATGCTAGACACCTATACAAATTATATGCTAGACACCTATACAAAAAAAAACCTCTTTGATTGGTACCTATACAATAAGATCCTGGATTGGATTATAACTGAGAATATCTTGGCTGATGAGCAGGCAGGCTTTAAAGAAGGCCACTCAATCTTTGACCATGCTTTAACTCTTCAACATCTAGTCGAGAAATATTCCTCCGGAGCTTGCTCAACACTCTATGCAGCGTTTATTGACCTTAGATGTGCTTTTGATTTCATTGCTAAAGCCAAACTATGGGAGAAATTGAATTCTTCCCCGATTGATAGAATATTACTTGTTCTTATATATAAACTTTATGAAAATTCCTGGATGAAGGTGATAGGGTGTGCGCTGGCTTATAGGGAAAAATCGAGGCTTGAAAATAAACAAGACAGAGTGCAGCTTTTAGGGCTAAAAGTGTTTACTTGTAGCATAAGGCAATAATGCATATACAATCACATTATCGCAAATTGGAAAACAAAATATACATGGTACAGCATTGCAAAAGGAAAAACAAACTCACAAGCAGAGTTTCGTGTATTAACCCCAGGGCCAGAGCTCATGCCACGGCCTATGCCCAAAGCCAGGCATAGTTCACACTGCCCGGTCTGCAGAAGTAGAATACATGTGAAGAACTACATGGCTAAAGACACAAAAAGTCAAGAAGCAGAATAGAACACCATTTTGCATGGTTAGATATTCAGTTCTTCCAGCATTCTGATTGGCTGGAAGTTAGGTGTGACACACACCAGGCCTAAAGCACTAGGCCTAAAGCAATAGCATGTCTATGCTATTGGGTGGCAGTGCTGCATCTAAGCAAGCATGTGATCTCCTCCTTCCCTCTGCTCCCCCTGGAGCAGGCTTCCCACGGAGGGAATCGGGAGAACTTGTTCTCATGCGAAGTACGAAGTTCGAGTGCCTCATCAGTAGAGAGCATTTGGGTTAATTTATCCTTCACGTGAGCTGTCCATTTCATTTGTATTTGACCCACGGGGGTATCTTCAGATGGAATAGGATATATTTCCAAAAAGCAAACACCAAAGGGCTTCAAAGACAGCACGTTGGGACAGTGATCACTCTCAGGGTGGTTGTCAATCAGAAATCGAAGGACCGAAGAACATAGATTTCTTGATATGGCAGTATAATCAATCAAAGAGGGCCTTGTACCAGCCCAGTGTGAAAACTCTGCAGGATAGTCAGTAATGATGGTGCCATTCATAATTTGGAGATCCAACTTGTACAATGTCTGCAACATATACAGGCCCCTAAAATCTCCAACGTGATCCTTAGATTCTCTAATTAAAAAGGGAGAGACAGTCTGCAGGTTAGGTGGAGTTTGAAGGAATTTGGCAAACAACTGATTATCATTTGGGCCTAGACTAGCATGAAAGGGGCGTGGTGGCTCAGCGGGTAAGACACCAGGCTTGTCGATCGGAAGATCGCAAGTTCGGAGGTTCGAATCCCTAGCCCTGCGTGCGGAGTGAGCTCCCACACTAGCTCCAGCTCTTGCCAACCTAGCAATTCGAAAGCATGCAAGTGCAAGTAGATGAATAGGTACCACCGGTGGGTAGGTAACAGCATTCCACGCGTGTCATGCGGCCACATGACTGTGGAAGCATCTTCGGACCACGCTGGCTCTTCGGCTAAGAAACGGAGATGAGCACTGGCCCCTAGAGTCGGACACGACTGCACAAATGTGCGGGGGGAACCTTTACCTTTTACCTAGCTTTAAAGTCCACTGCTATAACAATATGGGTAGTCGGAAAGCATAGTTGAATATTATTAATGTAAATTTCTGCTTTTGCCCAAATTTCTGCAATGCACAGTTGAGTAATGTTGGGTGGTATATAAAAATTAATGAGGAGCAATTTCTCAGCAGAAAAGTTAAGAATGATTGTTTGTGCAAAATTCTCAAATGAGTCTATTGACATAACTTCAGTGTTAAGAGCAGTTGAAATATGGATGCTCAAACCAGCACGATGCCTCCCTTGTCTGAAGGTGGGGGCTGCTGGGAGGGTTAAGGATTTATATCCCTCAATAAACATATCATTAATTGACCATGTCTCTTGGAACATGCGAATGTTGAATTGGGAAATGTAGCTTATGAAAACCATCTATTTTTTCTTCTAGGAGAGATGTTACATTTTGAGTAATGCTTTGTATTGCTTTTTTTGTAAAATCCTCAAAGAGAGATTTCATCCATTCTCCTTCTCCTGTCTCAGAACCCCTCCTTTGTTGTCTCCTAGTATACATGTTGATTGAAGAGTGATTTAACTATTATAATATATAATTAGTTGTGTACTGTGTTATCACTATCTATTTCTTATACAATTATTATGCAACTTATTCCTAATACAGATATTTTTTAAGACTAATACACTTCAATATAGGCGAAGAGAAAAAAAACTTATCAGTGTACTTATAATAGGTTCTTATTAGTGAATATTAGTGAATACTTGAGGGAATGATATTAAAGGCAAAACTGAAGTACTTTGGCCACATAATGAGAAGACAGGATACCCTGGAGAAGAAGCTGATGCTAGGGAAAGTGGAAGGCAAAAGGAAGAGGGGCCGACCAAGGGCAAGATGGATGGATGGTATTCTGGAGGTGACGGACTCAACCATTGGGGAGCTGGGGATGGTGACGGCTGACAGAAAGCTCTGGCGTGGACTGGTCCATGAAGTCACGAAGAGTCAGAAACGACTGAACGAATAAACAACAAATTAGTGAATATGGCACTTATATATAAATAATTAAGTCCCTTTTTTTGGAATGACTTGAAATAGAGATAGTCTCACCCAGAATGTTTCAAAATTTCTTCTTATGGAGAGCTTCTTTTGTTTCTTCATTATAAGTTAATTGAGTTGAAAGTGAAATGGCTGGTACAGCGGCAATGCCTTTAAAAAAAGGCTGCAAAAAGGCATTACTTGGATTTCTTCTCCAGGCTTCCCGGCTGTTGCTGCGGCAAGAGTCAGAAAGTGAAAGTGAACAAGTTTCTCTTGCTGGCCGTCCAGAAGCCACTGGAGTCTCTCTCTTGGTTCCGCTCCTTTTCAGCGATTCCACCGTGGACTGCTTGTCAATTTCAGCTCTGCAGACCGGCTAAGTAAAGCTGCAAGTGAAAGTATACCGAGCTAATACGACGCTCGGCTGTCCGCCATGCTCCGCCACCGGAAGCCTCACTCCTATTTAGCCAACATTTGACTGGGCTCCATATTCTGATTTTGTTTTTGTTTTTTAGTTGTAGTTTTAGTTTTAGGCTTAGTTTCAGATCCCCTGCAACAAGTATTTGGGCTAATTGCATGAAGTGGCGACACGTGAGGGGATCCCATACCAAGGTCCTGACTCCCATTTAACTCTTATCTAATAGGTAGGGAAAGCTCTAATATCTGTTGTATTTCTTGCTGTATTTGAAGATCTCTTTCCAAAGTTTCAAATTTGTTAGCAGTGGGAGTAAGGTTTATTTTACTTACAATTCCCTTTCGTGCAAAGCAATCTTCAATTCTTGGCTGCTTAACAAGTTTCAGTTGGGGGAGTGAACCTGGGCTAATGCTCTGCCGTTTCCTTCTTTTTCCCATTACTCAATTCCCTTCAAAGTTTTTTAATTGAGTATTTATCTTCACTGTCGTCTTATCCAGGCAGGTTTAGTTGGAATAAAATTACCTAAGATAAAATAAGTCCATAAAATCTGCTATTAAGCAGGAGCTCAGCATAGAAGCTGCTGCTCCATCACCATCTTGAAAACCACCCCTAATAATAGAAAAACATAAGGGAGGCAAATTTTAGCTGTGTTGCATTAAGAGGGCATGTAGAGGACACATCTCCCCCCCCCCTTTGAGCAACAGCCAAAAAACTGTGCAGCATGTTGCCTCAAACAGGTAATTCTGTTCTCCTTGCCAGGTATTATGGTATGTTGTTGTACAGTTCATTGTGTAAAAACCAAACCACCTTAGTGTGATCTGCACAGAGAAACCATTAGCAAAAGATGTTGGTGTTGCTCCCTCTTTCTCATTGAAGCATAATAACTGCACATCTCAAAGTGGTTCAGTCATTTTTGTCAGATTACCTATATGAGAAGTGTTTTGGCAAATTGCATCCTTTACCAGCAAAGCGTTCTCATGATGACGTGAACGCCAGGTGGCTAGATAACAAGCATTCCCATAATTTTGAATGGCGTTGTTTACATCTTCATGAGATAGGGAGCGAGAAGGTACCATGTTATGGCTAGCAATGGAAATCTTCCCATGAGAACAAATCCTCCTGATTTCCTTCTGTGGGAAGCCTTGCCCAGGCCCCCTGAGCAAGGAGGGGGGGAACTCACGTGCTTGCTGAGATGCAAGCCACTGCCACCCAATGCTGTGTGCTTTGAGGCCTGGTGTGTGTCACAGCTAACATCCAGCCAATCAGAAAGCTAAAAGAACTGCATATACAACCATGCAAAATGGTGTTCTATACTTCTTGATTTCTAGTGTCTTTTAGCCATGTAGTTCTTCACGTGTTCACTTCCCGTGGACTGGGCAGAGTGAGCTATGCCTGGCTTTGGGTATAGGCCATGGCAGGAACTCTGGCCCTGGGAACAATACACGGAACTCTGCTTATAAGTTTGTTTTTGTTTTTCCTTTTACAATGCTGTACCATGTATATTCAATTTTTTCCTTTTTGCAATAATGTGACTGTATCTACATTATTGCCTTATGTTACCAGTAAACACTGTTAGCCCTAACAAGCTGCATTCTTGTCTGTTTATTCTCAAGCCTTGGTTTTTCCCTTTAAGCCAGCGTATATCCCATCAATTTTATATACACTAGAAACTAAAATGCAAATAATTGTCCACATATGCTGTTGCATGTAGTAGAAAGATGATCAAATATAATCCATGTGTGTAGGCACGGTAAGCTTGTTGATTGCAATGTACTCTACATGGGCTGCCCTTGAATACCACTTGGAAGCTATAACTGGTCCTAATGTAATAGTGCACACAGTGCTGGGCACCTCTAGGTTTGTGCATGTTACACCTCTGTTGTGTGAGCTGCACTGGCTCCTGGGTTCCTTCAAGGTGCTGGTTATCACCTTTAAAGTGCTACATGGTACAGGAGTGGGTTATGTATGGGAGCATCTCTCTCTGAGAGTATCTGTCCATCCTACCAGATTGGATAGGGTAGTCATGCTTCAAGTGCCTTCCCTGAAATGTTGCCACCTAGCAAGACCCTGGAAGCATGCCTTTTCCATGGCTGTCATGACCTTGTGGAACACCCTTCCCCAGGCAATCTAGGGGGATGACTAAGGCATTGGGTATTCAGTTTCAATGTTATGGTTTACATGGTTTTGTGGTTTTATTGTTGTTGTGAGACACCACGAGTTGTGCTTTAAAGTGGGCAGCCATACAAATCTTTTAAATCAATAAGTCCGGTGATGCCTAAGATGTCAGTTGGTAGTTGTTACATTTCATCTTTCACTGTGTTGAGCTTTCCCATGTTCATGCTCCTTAAGTTCCATGTTCCTACTGTAATTCTGTCCTTGCAGCTTCAGATTTCGTTTTCCTGCATGATGGAATCACCAATTAGATGTTCCAAAGGCTTTAAACTAGCCACATCATAAACCCCATTGGAAACAACCTCAGTTCCTCCTCAATAGCATGTTGAGCACCATCTCACCTGATATTATCTGGCAGTACATGTTAATCATTTTATATTTTCTATCCATCAGGTTTTCTTGGTAGAAACACAGGAGTGGTTTGCCATTGCCTCCTTGCACACAGTTTGAATTGTTGCCTTTGCTGTTGTCACTAAAGTGATCATCAGCCTCCAGCATTCTCCTATATCGCTGCTGCCCAAGAGAGGTGCCTGCTTGCTTCAGCTGGGCAGTTGGCATGACTGTCACACATTGGGTGACCATGCTGGGAAGACATATTCTTGGCATACATTCCTGACATTCTTTAATCATCCCTCCCATGAAACTCCCCCACCACAATGAGGCAGCACAGAAGAAATTAGGGGGGAGGGGAATTTAAATTCTACCATTTCAAAAACAATTTTATTCTAGTAGGGAATACTAGAAAGCCACGGAAACAAAAAACATGCTTAAAAACACTGACACTGAACTTATCCCTTTAAAACACTAACATTTAAACATTTCCATTAAAAGGAATAAAATGGAAAAATGTCCTCATTGAAATAATATACACGTCTTAAAGATGAAGCTATATTTCCACACAGGGCACTGCGCCTCAGTGGGGACAACTGGTATACAAACTGGCGGTAATAGAAACAGAAAAATAAATTAAATAAATAAATAAAAATACATAGGAAAAGAAAGGGTGGGTGATTGTTGCTGACAACAGGTATACTGTGAGCAGTCACAGCACTAGATAACCATTTATTTAATTGATAAGCTCCTCCTACATGTCATCATTTTTTAGAAATGTTATCAAATTCTAAACATGCCTCAAATACTAAATAAATGTGGCCTACCCCTGTATTAGTAAGAGATTCTTGTTTCTTATTAAATTTTCTCTACAATTCAGATTGGGCCTCAGTATGATAATGTAGCATTTGGGAAAAAAGATACAAGCCAAGAGACCAGCTCCGGAAGACAGGATGGAGAAGATCTCCACGGCCACCATGTACTTCCCTTTGGTGCTCAGATAGGTGGGGAGGAATGAGATCCAAATGCTGCAGAAGACCAGCATGCTAAAAGTGATGAACTTGGCTTCGTTAAAGCTGTCAGGCAATTTCCTAGCAAGAAAGGCCACCATGAAACTGAAGAGAGCCAAAAAACCCAAGTAGCCAAGGACAGCGTAAAACATAGAAGATGAGCCTTCATTACATTCCAAGATGGTCTCTCCTACCAAGGAGTGGAAGTCCAAGTTGGGAAACGGGGGAGAGGTTATCAGCCAAGTGGCACAAAGAACTGCTTGGACCAGGGGACAGGCAAAGATAATGGAGTTGGTCAGTGGCTTTCCTAAGAATTTCCTTGTCCTGTTCCCTGGCTTGGTGGCCATGAAGGCCAGAACCACCATGACAGTTTTTGCCAGCACAGAGGAAACCGCAAGGGAAAAGAGAATGGCAAAGGCAGTTTGTCGGAAGAGACAGGTGAGCTTCCCAGGTGGACCAAGGAAGAGGAAGGAGCAGAGGAAGCAGAGCAGGAGGGAGACCAGGAGGATGTAGGTGAGATCTCGGTTGTTGGCCTTGACAATTGGTGTGTCACGATGCTTAAGAAAAATTGCCAGGACTGCCAATGTGATCACAGAGAGAAAAAGAGCAAGAGAAGCTAAAGTGCATCCCAGGGTCTCCTGATAGGAAAGGAAGTGGATCTTCTTGGCAATGCAATGGTCATTGTCCTTGTTGGGGTATTGGTCCTCTGGGCAAGGATCACAGTGAGCTGCATCTGAAATCAAGAGTCTTTGTCTAAGTTTTCCAGGTGTGTATGCAGTGCATGCAATCCCTCCCCCTTCATGTGTCTCAGGAGTGACATGGATGTTCATTTATTTGTTTATTTATTTATTTTATTAAGCAAATTTAAATAGCCATGCATCTCACAAAAATTGACTCTGGGCAGCATGCAACAATCAGATAAAATGGCCAATATAAAAACAATAGATAAAAAATAAAACCATATTCATAAAAATAGTAAAAACCAAAGATAGGTACCACAGGTGAAGGGGGGATAAAAATGGCTCCCTCAACAATGGAGCCATTTCAGCAACTCTCTTGTTCCCTGAGAGCCCCAGGCCTGATCACATAACCAGGTCTTGAGAACATTTCAGAATATCAGAAGCGTTGGATGTGATTTAATCTCAGGGGGAAGGATATTCCATAGGACGGGCCCCATGGCAGAGAAGGCATGTCTCCTGGGACCGCACAAATACAGGTCCCTAGCCCACAGCTTTCCAACCTTTTCACATTGGCGACACACACCAATGGTGGCGGCGGCGCAGCCTGCGGTGTCCTGGTCTGTTGCGCAAAAAACCCAGAAGCGCTGATGGGGGAACCGAAAGAAGCGGCACCCCTGCCAATCAGTGCCACCACGGCCACTGCGCCAATTGGCACTTGGCTACTTATACTGGAACCCCCAGAATACACACACATACAGACATGGAATGGGAAGAGAGTCTAATCAAAATGATTCATGGGGGAAATTGGCTTCAGGAGGGAGAAAGGAAAGATAGATCTGGAGCTACAATGGAATTAAAATTCTCTGCATCAGGTTCTCTGCTTTGTATTTCAAATCAGTTTCTCCCATCACTCACTCAGACCTTTTTTTCCAAGTGCGGCTAGCAGACCTATGTAGATTGATCTCCTATTTCTCTGACAGGCCTATCAGTTTCATGAGGAATCAATAATGCTGACCGAGCAGCACAGTGTAAATAACAGTCTTGAACACACACCCACACCACTCCACTCCTTGAGGAAAGTGATCAAAAGTTGGTGTTCCCATTGGTAACTGACACTGAGTGGGGGTGGAAAGGATATCAGGGAACCCACAAATTCCTGCCCTGAAACTACATTCAACAGCATTAAATTGTGTGAGGAGAGCAGAACTGTCAGTCCTCGTTCCTCAGGAGTGGGAAAGTCAGACTGAGGGAATGGGACAGTTTAGGTCAGGGGTGGGGAACCTTTTTTCTGCCAAGGGCCATTTGGATATTTATAACCGGGGACCGGGGGAGGGGTTTCTGGGATTTCCGCAGACCGGGGGCTGGAGTTTTCAGGTGGGAGCCAATCACAAGCACTGGGGGGCGGGGTTTGCGGGTGGGAGCCAATCATGTGGAAGGGGCGAGGTTTGCGGACGGGAGCCCCACGGGCCTTAGGCGGGAGCCCCGCGGACCTTAGGCGTTGCCCATCCTTGGTTTAGGTCCATGCACCAAACCTTTTTTCTGAAAACTAAGAATACTTTGATGCATCTCAAATCTATCAGAAATGAAAGGCAAAACTTCATTTTTCAATCAACTGAATTGCTTCCTTGATCCTGGAAGATCTGCAATGGAAGGGGCTCCCCAGGTTTGCCCTACCTGTCTGGTTAGAAGTGGCCCCTTCTGGACAAGGAACACATTGGTAGCAGCAAACCGGCTGTCCCTCTGGAACATTTCTCCTCTCCCCTGCATGGCACCTCTTCATGCCACACCTGGCAAAGGGCACCTTCTAAAAGAGAAAAGAGAAATGCTTGAGATGGCCTAAGCAATGAACATTCTTAATTAATTAATTAATTAATTAATTAATTTTCATTCATTCATTCATTCATTCATTCATTTTTATCCCCCCTTAATTATTTTTATAAATAACTCGAGGCGGTGAACATACCTAATACTCCTTCCTCCTCCTATTTTCCTCTCAACAATAACACTGTGAGGTGAGTTGGGCTGAGAGAGAGTGACTGGCCCAAGGTCACCCAGCTGGCTTTCATGCTTATCGTGGGTCTAGAACTCACAGTCTTCTGGGTTCTATCCCAGCACCTTAATGTTCTGGACTTTGACCACCAGAACTCTTTAGTGAAATAGTTTTATTAATGAAAATTATTTACAATTGTAGTCCAATAATCTCATTGGAATACTGGATCAATTGTTCCAAAACTAGGCAATAGTACAACTATGTTCAGCTACAAGTGTCATGTTCTGAATATCTGGGCAGGAGAATTGAGATATACTTGGATCCTGCTGAATTCAGCATGATTAGGCTGGAGTCTTAAAAACTCTAGACTGGAGCTTCAGGATAAGCTGGCTTGGTTCTCAGGAACTCTGCACTGGAGCTGCAGAATAAGCTAGACTGGATTCTCAGGAGCTCTGGACTGGAACTGTAGGATAAACTGGACTGGATTGAATGGCTTGTTTGTTGGTCCATAGATGGCCTTTATGGCATTAAAAAAGCCCCGTGCATCATGAGCATCTGCAAAATGTTGGGTTTTTTGGGCTTTTTTTATCCACCATATGTTCTTAAGTTCTCTAGTTCTTCTCTGGACTCCGCACGGCCCTGCAGTTGGGAGGTCGAAACCACCCTACCCAAGAGAGACCGAGTAATCTTAAACAGGGCCGTCGGGCGGCATTCTAGTTTGGAGGAAGTCAGTAAAGCCACTAAACAAATGAAAAATAACAAAGCTAGTGGACCTGATGGGATTCCTGCTGAAGTCTTTAAAGAAGGCGGGCCTGAACTTACACAACAACTTCATAAGCTCATCGAAAAAATCCGGATGAGGGAGGAGATTCCAACAGACTTTAGGGATGCCATAATTATCACTCTCTTTAAAAAGGGTGATAGAACAGACTGTGGAAACTATCGAGGCATCTCCCTTCTAGCCACAGCAGGCAAAATCCTGGCAAAGATCATCGCAAACCGTCTCCTATCTGTATCAGAAGACATCCTCCCTGAAATGCAAAATGGCTTCCGCCCTTCCAGGGGAACAGTGGATATGATCTTCACTGCACGACAGCTTCAAGAAAAATGCAAGGAGCAAAACCGCCCTCTGTACATGGCGTTTATTGATCTGACTAAAGCTTTTGATACTGTAAATCGTACTGCTCTCTGGAACATCCTTCTGAAAATCGGATGCCCTGATAAATTTGTGAACATCTTGCAGCTACTCCGTGACGACATGATAGCAACAATCCTGAATAACAATGGCTCTCAAAGCGATCCATTTAAAGTGGAATCTGGCGTTAAACAGGGATGTGTTATTGCTCCAACCTTATTCGCTATCTTCATCGCTATGATTATACACCTTGTTGAAGAGAAACTTCCTACTGGTGTAGAAATTATATATCGAACAGATGGAAAGCTTTTTAATCTTTGTAGGCTGAAAGCAAAAAATAAGGTAATTGCAACTTCTGTTATAGAACTTCAGTATGCTGATGATAATGTAGTCTGTGCACACTCCGAGGAAGATCTTCAAACTATCCTAAATATCTTTGCAGAAGCATATGAAAAGCTTGGCCTCTCGATTAACATTAAAAAAACCAAAGTGCTTTACCAGCAAGTTCGAACCAATCCCTCTGCAGCGCCATCAATCCAGCTTAAAGGTGTGTCACTAGAAAATGTCGACCACTTTTCTTATCTCGGAAGCCATCTATCTACAAAACCCGACATCGATGCTGAAATTCAGCATCGCCTGAGCTCTGCGAGTGTAGCTTTCTCCCGAATGAAGCGTAGAGTGTTTGAGGATCGGGACATTCGCAGGGAGACCAAAATGCTTGTTTACAAAGCCATTGTACTACCAACCCTTCTGTACGCCTGTGAAACATGGACCCCCTACAAACGCCACCTCCAACATCTTGAAAGATTCCATCAATGCTGCCTCCGAAAAATTCTGCAAATTACTTGGGAAGATAGGCGGACTAATGTTAGCGTATTAGAAGAAGCGAAAACCACCAGCATTGAAACAATGATCATCCAACATCAACTTTGCTGGACCGGTCATGTTGTTTGAATGCCTGACCATCGTCTTCCAAAGCAGCTACTTTACTCCCAACTTAAGAATGGAAAACGGAATATAGGTGGACAGCAAAAGAGATTCAAAGATACTCTCAAAGCTAATTTTAAAAAATGTAATATCAACATTGAGAACTGGGAAGCCCTAACTCATGAGCGTTTCAATTGGAGGTCAGCCTTTATTAATGGCACTATGGACTTTGAAGAAGCACGAGTACAGGGCGAAAAGGAGAAAAGAGCTAAAAGGAAGGCACGTCAGGCAAACCCTCATCATGACCGTCTCCCACCCGGAAACCTATTCCCTCATTGTGGGAGGTTGTGCGGATCCAGAATTGGCCTTTATAGCCACTTACGGATCCACCGTTAAAATTTTACCTATGGAAGACAATCTTACTCGGCTACGAGTGATCGCCAATGATATTTGGATCACTGTGATGTTAAATGGCTTACCCTGAATTCGAATTGAGATCATTCTATCATTTTTTGGATTGTATCCAAGCACTGCTTTAGCCACTCTATTTCTTTTGTGTTCCTCTTGTCCACAGTAGTAGATCTGGTGGTCATCTGATGTGAATTGGCCCATTCCAGTCCATTTCAGTTCACTGACACCCAAAATGTCTATATTTAATCTTGACATCTCACCAATAACCACATCCAATTTGCCCTGGCTCATAGATCTTACATTCCAGGTTCCTATGGTGTGTTGATCTTTAGAACATCGGATTCGTCGTTCACCACCAGCACCGTCGGCTGCTAGCCATCCTTTTGGCTTTGAGCTAGCTGCGTCATGACATCTGGGGCTAGTTGAACTTATCCTCTGTTCCTCCCCAGTAGCATTTTGACCATCTTCCGACCTGGGAGTCCCATCTTCCGATGGTATACCGACATATCTCTGGTTGTACTGATCCATTTAGGTTTCACGGCAAGAATACTGGGGTGGGTTGCCATTACCTTCCCCAGGGATCGTATTTAGTCTGACCTCTCTTCCATGACCTTCCCGTCTTGGGTGTCCCTTCACGGTTCAGCTCATGGTGCTCATTGAGGTGCTCAAGCTCCAGCACCACGACAAGGTAACGATCTCCTTTGCTGGAGAGGGAATTAGCCAGGAGATCGCCCTTTTTTCTGCATTTGCCTTGCTTTGCTCGGCGTTCCTTTTCCTTGCCCCATGATTTACTCGCTGGTCTTTTCGACGTGGTGCTCAGCGTTGATTTCCCCACTGCTTGAGTCTGGGGCTTCTGCTTCCTCTTGAGGTGTAATCTTGTATCTTCCACCTCCCCAGTCAGGCAGATCCACTCCATCAACGTCTGAGGATTTCCTCGAGCTAGGGACCATTCTAGAATCTCCTGTTGCTGTCCTTCTTGGAAGTATTCAACCTTCAAAGCTTCTGGCCAGTCCGCTAGTTTCCCAGCCAAGCTCCTAAATTCCATGGTGCACTCAGATATATATCAGGACCCCTGCTTGATATGTTGCAAGCTCCTTTTGGCCTGTATTTTGCCCAAGGGGTCCTCGAATCTTTTCCGCAAAGCAGTAATAAATCTCTGGAAATTTCCCAATTCGTGTGAGCCACTATCATATAATTCCACTAACCAGTCAGCCACCTCCCGGTCAAGCTGTGGTGATACGTGGCTCACATTTGCCTCATCTTTTGGGAAATTGTCTTCAAATTCCTCCATAAACACCTTCACATGGGTTAGAAAACACACAAGAGTCTTAGGCTCTCCAGAAAATTTCACCTTTAGATCTCTTCCTCCAAAGGCTTCTCTCTGTCCTGAAGTTCTCCTGTGTTGCTGTCTCGAAGCTCTGCAAGGGAGGGGGGGCGAGCAGCTGCTACCCTCACTGGCCTGCATTCTTCCTCTTCATCCAAGGAATCACTCACCCACTGTATCTTTAGGAGAAACTTCTCTGGAGGCCGCCAATTCCCCACTGTCAGCCTTCCCTCGGCTTTCACGTCGCAGTAGCTGTTCCACGGCCCTCTGTAGTCCTGCTATTTGGTTTCTTATAGATATCATCTCCCCCTCCATTATATCCATTCGCTCCTCTGGTGTAGAAAATCTTAGGTGGTCAGATTTCCGCATTGTGACCCATCAATCGGAGGCCACTTCCATGCTCTGTTCTACATTTTTATTTATTTGTTTATTTATTTATTTATTTATTTATTGTTCAATTTATATCACTGCCCATCTCCCCCCACAAGGGGACTCTGGGCGGTCCCAGTCCCTCGATCGGTCAACCTCCTCCTCGGGGCCGGGGGAAGAGCGTCTCTCGCTCAGGGGTCAGAAAATTCATTCTCCTCACACACACCCCAACTCTGAAGGACCCTGTAGAAATCTGAGTCCCTGCTCCCTCCGGCAATTTGGCCACCAGGAGAGAGGCCTCTCCTATCTCTGTATCTTCCTGCTGCTCTTCAACATTCGACATATTGTCGCTATGTAAGACTGCAAAATGGAGTTTGCTCTTTCTGTGATGACTCACTCCTTTGATATTAACTTAGAAACTTTCAGCACAAGCCATGATAGGATATGAAAATGTTTTTTATTAATACAAGTGAATAGAATCAATGCAAAGAGCAAACTGAATTTTTTTGCACACAAACATATTTTAAAACCAGCCAGACTCACGAGCACCCATCATCCACACCTTCCCTCCTGACTCACTTCCCATAACTTTACACTGCCAGCCTTTGATGTTTCCAGATGGATGGCCCTGGAGCCTGGTTCCTCTCTTTCCCCCTTAACACCTGCATGCCATTCCTATCTCTAATGGTTGCTGTACTGTCTGGCAAGCACTCTAGCTAATTACTACAGGCTTCACACTATCGAGTTACTAAAAATCCCATCTATCTAAAGCAGAATGGCCGGATGGCATCCTGACAAAAACGCTAAATAAGATTTTGATCTAAGGAAGTTATAAACAGATTCAGGGTCCAGGTAGATTTGTAATATTGACTTTTACTGTAAGATTTTTGAATCAACTATAAAAATAAATAACTTTTCATGGGAAACAGACTTACTTTGGCTATCTGAGCTATTGTAAGCCATAACAAAGATAAGTTAATTTATGATTTTAGAAACTGAACACTAGAGGGGATGAAAGAGGAAAAGAGGAAAAAAAATAGTAGAGGGGACTAAAAATTATGAAGGAAAAAAAATACAAGCCTGTTCTTGATGTCAATTAATACTGGGACTTACAAAATGGCACAAAATGTTATAACATCAGAAACATTAAAGGAGATATTTGAAGAATGGAGCCAGAAATACAATATCAACACTGTCAGTAATGATGTCTGCTTCTATGGAAAGACTATATCCAAAATATGTTAATGAAGGAATGACAGATGTGGAACAAATTTTATCTGACAAGATAGAGAAAATTCAGAAGATGGAACTACAAATGACAGGCCGAGAGAATGATTAGGAAAAGGACACTTTACTGAATATACAAAAAAAAAAACCCCAACTGAACTTTTAAAAATTAAAAAAGAAATACAAATGATAAACCAAGAGAATGACCTGGAAAATACGTTCTCATTGGATCTACAAGAGAAGCTTGTTAAACTCTTGAAGAAGCCTGTGTGATAGGATAAAGAAGAATTGAAGAGAAATAAAATCCTATGACAATCTTTGATTGAATTAAAGATTAAGACTGTTAGAAGTAAAAGGAAATAATATAAAGTTGTATAGTCGAAGGCTTTCACAGCTGGAATCCGATGGTTGTTCCGGGGAATTAGGAACCAGAACTGCCAGAACACGGCCACGCAGCCCGGAAAACCCACAACAACCATCAATATAAAGTTGGTTTATTTGATCAAGGTTAAAATGAGGAAGTGGAGGAAGCCCCCACACTTATGACCTTCAGAAAACAATTGAAGACCTGGCTCTGCCACCTCGCTTGGGATGGGAAGAGTGATAGCTCCTCATGGGGGTGGCTTGCACCGTAGAGTTCTTTTAAATATAACATCAGAGCCTCTTGGTTTTTATATATCTTTAATTAATTTATGGTTAGATATATATATTGTGCATTGTATTTTATATGTTTTTACACGTTTTAATTGCTAACTTGTAAACCACCCAGAGTCCCCTCTGTTGGGGGGAGATGGGCGGTGATATAAGTTGGATAAATAAATAAATAAATAAAATAAAAATAAATAAAATAAGACATTTTATATCCAAAGCTCTGGCAACCCTTTATGGACTTTTTGCTGACCCCAAGATTGAAAAGTTGATGTTTTATGGATTTGCTTATAGATAAGGGATGAGATATGGGGTGAAGAGATATCAGTTTGTAACCTTATAGGGGGTGAAGAGTTACTAAATTTGTTTACACTTGTTTTGATGATTTATACTTGTTCTGTTTATACCTGTTAAAACTTGTTGTTTATAATTGTTAAATAATAATAAAGTTTATACTTGTGATCAATTTAGAATCAGACTAAAGAGAATAGGGAAGACCCACAGATCAGTTATATATGACCTCATTAATATTCCTAATGAATATGCAGTGGAGGTGAAGAATAGATACTGTATAAGGGACTAGATTTAATAGATAGGGACCCGGAAGAACTATGGACAGAAGTTTGCAACATTGTTCAGGAGGCGTCAACAAAAAACATCTCAAAGAAAAAGAAAACCAAGAAGGTAAGATGGCTGTCTGCTGAGACACTGGAAGTAGCCCAAGAAAGAAGGAAAGCAAAAGGCAACAGTGATAGGGGGAGATATGCCCAATTAAATGCAAAATACCAGAGGTTAGCCAGAAGAGTTAAGGAATTATTTTTAAACAAGCAATGTGCGGAAGTGGAAGAAGAAAATAGAATAGGAAGGATAAGAGACCTCTTCCAGACATTTAGAAACATTGCAGGTAAATTCCAGGCAAAAATGGGTATGATCAAAAACTAACAGAAGCAGAAGAAATCAAGAAAAGGTGGCAAGAATATACGGACAATCTGTACAGGAAGGATAATAATGTCGGGGATAGCATTGACAGTGTGGTCGGTGAGTTAGAGCCAGACATCCTGAAGAATGAAGTTGAATGGACTTTAAGAAGCATTGCTAATAACAAAGCAGCAGGAGACGATCAAATTTGGAAAACACAAGAATGGCCATCAGATTGGAAAAAATCAACTTATATCCCCATACCAAAAAAGGGGAGCACTAAAGAATGTTCAAACTATCGAACAGTGGCACTTATTTCACATACCAGTAAGGTAATGCTAGGCTGACCATATTTCCTTTAGACAAAAACGGGACTTTTGGGATGGCAAAATGGGACAGGGTCTTATGCCACCATGCCAGCCTCCAAACCCCGCCCCCCAGTCCACGCAATTGGCTCCCACCTGCAAACCCCGCCCCTGCCCCACATGATTGGCTCCCACCTGCAAACCCCGCCCCCATCAGCGTCATTAGCTCGCATTTTAATTTTTTTTCCCCGATTTTTAAAGTTTTTTTTTTCTTCTAGCAGTAAATGGTGCGGCAGAGCTGGTGTGTTTGGGGGAGGCCGGAGTACATACACTGTGCACACAGCACCGTCATCGGCCGGGGAACAAGGGGCGGGGATGGAGGGAATGGAGGCCCACCACTGCCCCATCCCCCTCAGGCTTGGCCGAGGGAGGGAGGAGAGTCACTGCTGCTGCCACCGCCACAGAGCAGGAGAAGCAGGAGGAGCCAGCTGCGCTCGGCTGCTTCAGCCACACCACTCCGCCCCTTGCTGCCTGCTGAAGCTCCCCAGGTTGGCCGGCTCCTGCTTCTCCTGCTCGGCGGCCCAACAACTCTCCTCCCTCGGCCAAGCCCGATCAGATGCACACACACACACACTCACACACTCACAGGACAGACTGCCCTCGGCAGGAGCCGGCCGTGCTGGGAGGCTTCAGCCACACCACTCCGCCCCTCGCCACCCGCTGAAGCCCCCCAGTATGGCCAGCTCCTGCCAGGGCAGTCTGTCCTGTGAGTGTGTGTGTGTGTGTGCATCTGATCAGGCTTGGCCAAGGGAGGAGAGTTGTCGACCACTCCGCCCCTTGCTGCCCGCTGAAGCTCCCCAGGGTGGCCGGCTCCTGCTTCTCCTGCTCGGCGGCCCGACAACTCTCCTCCCTTGGCCAAGCCCGATCAGATGCACACACACACACACAAACACACACACGCACCCCACACCCTCTTTCTCCAGCCTCCCCATGACCAAATGCACCCGCACCTGTTGCAGGGAGACTGGAGAAAGAGGGTGTGGGGTGCGTGCGTGTGTACACACACACACACACTTTCCACAACCTTCCCATGTCTGCTTTCCCTGGCCTCACCACTGCTGGGCAGACAATCTCAGGATCAGGTAAGGAGGCAGGAACCTGGACTGTGGTGCTGTGTCTGCTGCTGGGCTCGCACGTGGCAACTGGGCTTCCAGTTGCCGCGCTGATAGGGCCTCTTCCAGGTTGCCTCCAATGGCAAGTCTGGCTCCAGTCCTCCTTCCTGTCTTCCTGTCCTCCTTCCCGCCGGGTTTAAAAAAGGGACAAAATTGAGATTTTGATCAAAACGACGGGACGGTGGAAAAATGCTAAAATAACGGGACTGTCCCATTCAAAACGGGACGTATGATCACCCTAGGTAATGCTCAAGATCTTGCAAGGTAGATTCCAGCAATTCATGAAGCGAGAATTGCCAGAAGTACAAACTGGGTTTAGAAGAGGCAGAGGAACTAGAGACCAAATTGCCAATATCCGCTGGATAATGGAGAAAGCCAGGGAGTTTCAGAAAAATATCTATTTTTGTTTTATTGACTATTCTAAAGCCTTTGACTGTGTGGATCATAACAAATTGTGGCAAGTTCTTGGTAGTAACGGGATACCAAGTCATCTAGTCTGCCTCCTGAGGAATCTGTATAACAACCAAGTAGCAACGGTAAGAACAAATCACGGAAAAACAGAGTGGTTTAAGATTGGGAAAGGAGTACGGCAGGGCTGTATCCTCTCACCCTGCGTATTCAACTTGTATGCAGAACAAATCATGCAAAGTGCTGGGCTTGAGGAATCCAAGGCTGGAGTTAAAATCGCTGGAAGAAACATTAACAATCTCAGATATGCAGATGATACCACTTTGATGGCTCAAAGCGAGGAGGAGCTGAGGAGCCTTATGATGAAGGTGAAAGAAGAAAGTGCAAAAGCTGGGTTGCAGTTAAACCTTAAAAAACCAAGATTATGGCAACCAGCTTGATTGATAACTGGCAAATAGAGGGAGAAAAGGTGGAGGCAGAGATAGACTTTGAATTTCTAGGTGCAAAGATTACTGCAGACGCTAACTGCAACCAGGAAATCAGAAGACGTCTACTTTTTGGGAGGAGAGCAATCACAAATCTCAATAAAATAGTTAAGAGCAGAGACATCACACTGACAACAAAGGTCCACATAGTTAAAGCAACAGTATTCCCCGTAGTAACCTAGGGCTGCGAGAACTGGAGCATAAGGAAGGCTGAGCGAAGGAAGATAGATGCTTTTGACCTGTGGTGTTGGAGGAAAATTCTGAGAGTGCCTTGGATTGCAAGAAGATCAAACCAGTCCATACTCCAGGAAATCAAGCCAGACTGCTCACTTGAGGGAATGATATTAAAGGCAAAACTGAAGTACTTTGGCCACATAATGAGAAGACAGGATACCCTGGAGAAGAAGCTGATGCTAGGGAAAGTGGAAGGCAAAAGGAAGAGGGGCTGACCAAGGGCAAGATGGATGGATGATATTCTGGAGGTGACAGACTCGACTTTGGGGGCGCTTGGGGGGGCGACGGCCGACAGGAAGCTGTGGTGTGGGCTGGTCTATGAAGTCACGAAGATTCAGAAGCGACTGAATGCATAAACAACAACACAAAACCTTATAGGGCACAGCTTTCCAAACTGTGTGTCGCGACACAAAATTGTGTCGCCACACACAGCGCAGTGTTTCGCCACACCACCCGGAAGCGGCGGCGCGCACGTGCAAGGCGGCAGCAGTGCGGCAGCAGTGCTTCCACATTTTAGCGGAGGCTGCCGCCACTGCCGCTGCTTCCATACACATGTGCACCGCCACACGCCCCCCTGCACCGCCGCTGTGCACGTGCACCCCCCCCCCGCGCCGCTGCAGTGCGTGCACTGCTGCCACTGCTGTGTAGCCAGCAGCAGCACTTTGGAAAGCCCTGTTAAAGGGGATGAAGAGTTACTAAATTTGTTTATTTTTTTGTGATGAAGGTTGAAGGTCACTAATTTATATATTTATTTTCTTTTTCTTTTTCATATTCTTTCTTTTCTTTTCCTGCAGTACACTGTTGCCTGCTCTAAGGGCATCCTGGGTTTCCAGCAGGGGTTTTTCCTAATCCCAACCCTTCTTGGATATGCCATATTGCAGACCTCAAATGTGTTACATACAAAGCAGGTCTTTCACCACACGGCTGTCATCTTTTCTGATCTGATAGACCTTTTCTGAGTCCTGGGGGATTCAGATCAGTGGCATTCCTGACTTACCAATGGATGCCAGGGATTGCAACTGGGACCTCATAAGAATCCAATTGTAAAGGAATGGTCCATGGAGTTCAATGTTGCCTGCTCTAATTGCACCCTGGGTTTCCAGCAGGAGTTTTTCCCAATCCCAACCCTTCTCAGACATGCCACATTGCAGACCTCAAATGTGTTACATGCAAAGCAAGTCTTTCACCACACGGCTGTCATCTTTTCTGTTTCAATACAACTTTTTTTTTCCAGTGAGAAGGAAATTTTGTATCCCCAGGAGAGAATAAACGTCTCCCTGGATTCAGTACATTTCCTTCCAGCCCACCTTTGTGGCCCAGATGATTGCATCCGGGTTAATGGTGAAATCCTGGCCTGGGGGAGCCCCAGGATCTATTTGCCCAACTTTCACGGGAACAAAAGATTGATTGGGGAAGAAAACCCAGTTGAGGAGATCATAACGAGCAGATCCCAGTCTGTTTTCTGAGAATGAGACTTCATTTCCAGCACTGTTGTTGAACCGGACATTCTTCAAATGGGCAAGAAGCTGAAAGAAAAGAGACCCTGAGGAATTGAAGTAACAACCTGAAAATCACAAATGAGACATCACGACTTCTATCATCCTGTGCTGAACATCATCTTAGGAGATAATTGAATGACTGTAACCCTAGAGATGTTAGCTTGGTGAACATCTGAGTGATCAGGAGCAGCACCAAATTGTAAGAATTTATCACAGAGCACAGGAAATGTATCCCAACACTACAAAAAGAGTCCCTCTACCTTTGGCCATTTCTATCATGGCTTCTTCAACTCCAGGTGTAGAAGAATGAAGCCTACATAGAAAGAGTTGAATGCCACACTCCAAATGTCATTGTTTGGTTGTGCTCTTGTAATTTTTAAATGTTAATCTTTGGCCAAGGTGTTATAAATGGCAAATGCATTTTTAGGAAAGAACAGCCTGGGGAATTTCAGACCAGGAGCCCATTAGGACCACATTTACATTCAGGTCCTGCTATGTGTGCTGAGGTTGAGAGAGGCTGATTTCACACAACAAACTCAAAAGTACATCTGAACAAATGGGCTGGACTTTCACTGTATGTTAAGCCCTTGAGAAACACACCAAGCTTTTCCTCGTCCTCCCCTTGTTAATTAAAACATTACATTTAATTCATTTTCATCTGTTTTGAGATGCAGTTATATGAGTAGCATGGAAATATTTAATAAGTTTAATAAGTTAATCAAGAAACATGTATGGGAAACTTGTTCTCTAAAGAGCCTCGGAGATTACCTGCCAAGACTGGACACAGGAGATGCTCTTTCCAAGCCTCATCATGGTTGGTCGTGCTCCTGATCCATACATTGCATGTAATGCGTGTGCAACAGAATAAATGGCATTGTAGATGTTGTAACTTTCACCCGTCATGCTCATTTGAAAAATGTAAGATGGTACTTTTTGTAATTTCTCCTTTCCTGTGCATGGTTTCCCCCCGTTTGGAGGGGTATCACCTGATTTCAGGAACTGGCACTGAAAGACCCTTTCCCACCAGGGAGAGAGAAAGGGGTCTCCTTGGGGATTCAAGGGGTCTAAAGACAGGACGAAATTGCTGAATTCTGAGACATCACCAGTGTGATCCCTGAAATGCAAAGCACCATGGAAGAGCTTTAGAGTTTGCACACTTCCTTGAGTTGCTATCATGCTAACTTCCCAATGAGAAGTCAGGATCCAGACCTTCTCCAATGAAGTCTTACTCTGCTGTTCATAAAAATGCAGACCCAGGTATACAGTTTTAGTACTACTAGAGGCTCCAAACAGAACAATCACTTCAGCTTTAAGCCAAGTTTTGGAAATACGAAAAGATTTAAACAGGACAAGATCAAACAGGTTATCAGATTCCAAAATTTGAGTAAAGGCCAGGCAGATCTCCTCCTGCTTGAGCATTGGCGTCAGGAATGAGATGAAATCTGCTCCACTGTCATCTTCAGGGGCCACAAGCCCAACCCAGTTCCACTGGAATTTAAGGAGCAGCTGGACTAAACCCAGATATTGAGGAAGTTCATTGGGATTAATCCGGAAAAAGGAAGGAAAAACAGTTCTGTCTCCATGGGGGAACTTGAGGGAACCAAAACCGAGCTGCAGAAAGGGAGAGCCTTGTTTTACAAATGAATTTTTAAAGACAAGGTCAAAGGTTATGCTGATCTTAAGGGTCACCATCCTGTGGTTTAATGCCCCACCAGTCAGGCCAATTCACCTTGACTGGAGTGAGATGCAACAAACCACAGACCAGGCACTGCTTTTCCTTTGCTATGTATAAACAAGGTTGGTTTATTATGCAAAATATACACTGCTATAAGTGACAATACCCAACCAAGTTACAGATTTCCCTTTCCCCCTGTGTTCTTTTAACTGCCCACCTTTTCTACCATGAAGGCAGCATTACCACTGTTCCTTCCTAGCCTCAAGGATGGGGAATTCTGGTCCTTTTTCCAGGGCTTCATGTCCTTTTACCCTACATTTAGCCCTAGAGTGTCCTCTGCCTTCCAGCTCTGACAATTCAGCAGGTCCTGTTGACATCTGAATTAGAGCTTAGTTGTTCCTTAGACTGAGCTGCTTCTCCCTCACACAGTCCTTGGGAGGAAACAGCTGCTTCTGGCTGGATGGCTGTAGCCACCTCTGGAAGGCTTGTGCGGCTGTCAGGATCTGCTACACCTTACTCATCTTTGTCAGCTTCACAGTCCCTTTGCTCACTCCACCAAACTGGTGTAGTTTCGCCTCCTCCTTCTATAGTTCTCCAGCTCAATAACTTTTCTCTCTTCCACCCACCCGCTCTGCCTTCAGGGCTTCTCTTTTATCTCCCGGCAGTACAGGTGTGGTCCTTTGCTCTCTTAAAGTCCTAAGGAACACGATCCACAAGGAAGGAAAACTCGCTTAAGCAGCCTTGAGACTTTCCTTCCACACGTGGCAAAGATAAGCTTCCTCTATCCTTCTGAAGAGCCATCACTGAGATGGTTTGCCTGGCTCTGGCATGTGAGAAGCCAAGGGAACAAACCATTCTCAGTTCATCCAGGAAAGTATTTCAGAAATATTTTATTATTTATCTCTTTGCAATATGGGGCGGGGGGGGGGGGTTTGAAGAAACATATCCTGACACACAAAATATAAAAATGAATTCAACTATAGCATGGCTTCCCAAAATCACATACTCTGATGTGCCCCACAAAGCACTTTGGCTTCTCTGCGCACTTCTCTTCTGTGTCTGCTCCACACTGCATCCAATGGAACCCCCTTACCTGTGGGACCTTGAGGATGCTGAAGATGGAGGCCATCTGCCTGGAGGATTTGGGGTCAAGACCACCAATGACGGAGAGCAGGTTGTCCTGCCTGTCACATTTGTAGTGTGGAACCATTTGGCCTCGTTTGGAAAGCAGAGAGAGGCTGTTCATGGAAATCCTCCTCACAGACCCGCGATTGTCATAGATACGGAAGCCGAGTGTGATGTTGGGGAGAAGAACCAAATCCTTGTTGATCTTTGTTACTGCAAGTACCAAGGCCATAAACAGCTGGTAGTTCTTGGGTATAACGCTATATTGAGAAAAAAAATGAGAATATTACAGGGAAGCTTGTGTGTGCTCGTGGAGTATCCTTTTCGTGGTGTATTTGTTTGTGTGTGTGTTCTTCTGGACTTTGAGGCAATGAATCCATTTGTTAGATCTTTTGGACAGAAACAACTTCTAAATATTATGTTGATGGTAGTGCCTAGAAACCATGGTAAATGCAGATAGAGGCTAAGAAGTACCACATTTGGAACCTTAGACAGCCATGACTCCTCCACATGAGTAACCTCTAAGATGGCTTTGACAGTTTGGGTGTCCTTTTCAACAGCTTTTTCAGCTCTGGGAACCATTGCTGTTCCCAATATTCCAGAAGGGGCATCAGTTTTTTCAGCTGTTCACAATATTCCACTGGAGGTCACAACATAGATTTACTAAAGGCCATTACAAAAGACCAAATTTATATTCAAAGTCAATTTCTTCACTAGGTCAGCACAGTTTCTCACACCTACCCCCTTCCTCACTTTTTATGCTGTTGATCACCTTCCTGCTGAAAAGAGCTGGGAAAGAGGAACATTCTGCCGTACATTATGAGCTTGGCTCTTCATCGAGAAAAGCATCAAAGCTACTGAACTGCACCAGGACATTGCAAACCTCACTAGAACAAGAATTTCTGAAAGGAGTCCCTGAATCCAGAAAAGAGCAGACAGTATTCTACCACTTTCCCCTCCAGGTGAAACTTACCTTGTTGCAATTTGGATCGGTGATGGCTCCTGGTGAAATGTCATCATTTTAATGTCAGAAGAGGTTCCCAGGGGAAAATTCCCCCCAATAATAATGTCACCAGACCTATAGTGGTCCTCCAGAGTCTGCAAAGGGTTCCTCAGTACACATACACTTGGCATCATCTTATGAGTCGTTGAAGGCAGGAGCCAAAAGAGAAGCAACAGCAGGTGAGGCAGCCCATTCATCATTCTCACCTTCCTTCCTAGGACAACAATCAACGTTTCTTCAGAAGCTGAACTGCAGCTCCGCCCCCCCCCATGAAATCTCACCAGGGCTTTTGCAGAAAAGGAGCAGGCTGTGCCACTTGGATGGCCTCGGGGAAATTTATATCAAGGATGCTTCCTCCTACCTGTGTTTTAACTTTCACCAAAGGGAATGTTGAGGTTTCATTGATTGTAAGAAATGACCTCTTTGCAAGGAAAGCTAAGATGACATTTCCAGGGCCCTTAGGGAGTCCTCAGAGCTAATTTATTTTACAATGTTTTATCTTGGGTACATTTTACAGACATCCCACCGGTGATACGTTAAGAATCATTGTTCTTCTGATAATTGCTAGGAAGAGTAACATCCTACCCACTTAGCAATAGCTCCTTTTCATACACCAGAAGGGGGAAAACATGTTTGTGTCTCTTGTTGTTGACCAACGGAGCAGATGGAGTTGAGAGTCGGGGTGCAGGTGGGTATTCGGCCTGCCTGAAACTGAGCACCTGCACCCAAGATGGAGTCTGGCCTGTGTTGTACTCTGTTGAGATAGAGCGAGGGCTAAGGGGCAATGTGGCAATCAGTTGTAGCATTGTAAGTGTGAGTAATAATGCCAGTGTTTGGATGGAAGACTTGGTTTATTTATCCCATATGACAGGGATGACATTAGAAGCTAATTTCTCCCATGGAGCTTAAAAAGAAAGAAGCATGGGGGTCACTTAAGATGTTGAGCTAGTTTAACCTCTGCAGGAGTGTCTGTCTATCTATCTATCTATCTATCTATCTATCTATCTATCTATCTATCTATCAATCATACTTATATCACCACCCATCTCCCCCCACAGAGGGGACTCTGGGCGGTTTACACAAAGTTGACAATTAAAACATATAAAAGCATATAAAATACCATACATAAATGTATATCTATATAAATTAATTAAATATATAAAACCCAAGAGGCTCTGATGTTAAGTTTAAAAGAACTCTACGGAGCAAGCCATCCCCAAGAGGAGCTATTACTCCTCCCATCCCAACCAATTGTTGCCTAACAACTGGTCAGAGCCCGAGAAATTTGTCTGCTGCCAGCTGGTAGGGGAAGAATTCTTGTCAAAGTCACTAAGCCTGTCACTGTCAAAATACCATTGCCTAAAAACATGCAACGTATTCACCCGGTCTTCCACTCCAGTTTACTCAAACCGTTTCCACCATCCCAAACCTGGCATCCAGCTCCACCACCGCCACCCCCTCCGCTTCTCCTCGACTGGGATCAACATTTTGAAGTTCACTCCATTCTGGGCTCTTGTAAATTCCGTGGCCGCCTTCAATACCTCGTTTGTTGGAAACGTTTTCTGAAAAGTGACTCTGAATGGGTTTTCAGCCACCAGGTTCGTGCTCCTGCTCTTACCCTTGCTTTTCATAATCAGTACCCTGATAAGCCTAAATGACTTTCTTCTTTGTTTCTTTTTTAAGTCTCGTCACGCTCTGACCCTCCTTGTTGTGCCTTTCTTCGGGATTAGAGTTAGGGGAGGATTTCTACAATCAAGATGAACGTATTGCCCAGGATGTTATTTCTTTTTCAGACAATACCAATTTTAACATCAGGTATAGTATTTAAACAATGGCAGAAAGACATCTCAGCGTTTCTTTGGCAAGGTAAAAAACCAAGAATCAAATATAAATTATTACAGGATGCTAAAGAGCAAGGAGGTTTGGGATTGCCGAATTTAAAATTGTACTTGGAGGCATGTTGATTCCTCTGGATGAAGGATTGGATAATTTTAGAGAATAAAAAATTCTGAAGGTCAAGTTAGGATTTGGATGGCATGTGTATCTCTGGTATGATAAAGTTAAAGCCAATAAGGAGTTTAAAAATCATTATATTAGGAATGTTCTATTACGGGTTTGGAACAAATACAAGGCTACACTGGCACCTAATGTACCTTTGCAGTTCAAATTCCAAAAGCAAGATGGCGTAGGTTATGCTAAGCTAATCCTTACAGTCCTCCCTTTACATAAACAAGCGAAATGCTTTTTGCTACAGGCTATCCCACCAAAGGGGTGTATTCGGGAGGAACATGCCTGAGTACCATCACCTTGGAAGGTTGGGTGTCAGCGTTTGCCTGGCGAGGTGAAGCAATAACAGTCATCCCATCAATGGAAGATACAACAAACCATTTGATCAGGGGTATAAAACAAGGAAGAAGAAGAAGACCCCCCATAGCAAGTAAAACTAAGAAAACAATGTGCTTCCAATCAGTGAAAATATTACTAAACCAGTCCAAATTAAGGGAATTGTTCCATGTTTGAACAGGGACATGAGCAAGTTTCCTCATACGGTCTGTGATTTCCTCAATAGCCTCACCTTGATCATCTATTTGCAAACAGCAGCTAGTAAGGTTAAACTTGCCACAAACTCCTCCCTCCTCAGAAAGAAGGTAATCTAGAGCAAGGCGATTTTGAAAAACAGCAGTTCGTAGCTGTGTATTTTGTTTAGCTAAAATATTAAGTACAGTAGCAGTTTCATTAGTAATAATTTCTAAAACAGCTTGCAATCTCATGATGCGATTAAGCATATAAATGGGAGTGCGATAACCATACATACCATCCTCTGCCCAGGTGGCAGGACCATAATACTGAATAATTCTCTCTGGGGGCCATTCATTTTCTTTCCAATTCCCAATCATCAATTTGTTGACTCCAAAGGATAGGTCCCTTGTAAATCTTTTGCCCAATTCATCATAAACAGATATTCCTAATTTCTCACCTGTTGCAATGGGCAGTAGGAAAAAACTAGGCTTGATAGATCCTAGAACACAGGCTCCATTCCAATTGGTGGGTAGAGTGTCATATGCATACCTGCCACAAATCCAGGACAGGCCATCAGGAGCCTGCCATGGGCGGGACTCATGGAGAGAAGTCCATAGCCCCTTCAGTCGACTAATGCTGGCAAAAGGATTTTCTGGTTTACTGGCATTACGACCACTCCACCAAACTGTGTGAGAACCATTAAAAACTAAAGATTGCTTACACACCAAGACACCAAGGTGAGTGGAGCCCTTAGCAAAATCAGTACGGCTAAAACATAAGTCACCAATAATGCTGGTGTGAAGAGTCCATCGAAGTGGGTGACTAGGTGAAGTCCAATTCAAAGTTAAATTGGAGAGGATGGTATAATCTATTTCCCTTGATTCCCAGGGCCATTGTTCCCCCATATTGGTTCCCCCACAAACAAAACAATTAGTAACACCTAAAGTTTTAGCAATGCGCTTGGCCAAATAAATAAAAAGATGATTAGTAATAACAGGCATTTCTATTTTAGTTGCTATGTCCTGATAAAAAGAGTGAAAAACAGAGTGGGTCTGGGGGACTTTCTTACCTTCTGTACAGGTAGAGTAAACAGTAGTGTTAAATCTACATGGATCACTGCCTTGTCGTGGCGAAGGGGCTTGCGTAACTCAATGAAGTCAGGTCAAGAAGAACAGGTCATGACGGAGAGTTCTGACAAAACGTGGTCCACTGGAGGAGGGAATGGCAAACCACTCCAGTATCCTTGCCAAGAAAACCCATGGACAGTATCAAAAGGCTAAAAGATATGACGCCGGAAGATGAGCCCCTCAGGTCGGAAGGTGTCCAAAATGCTACTGGGGAAGAGCGGAGGGCAATTCTGAGTAGCTCCAGAAAGTGTGAAACGGCTGGGCCAAAGCCGAAAGGACGCTCAGTTGTGGATGTGTCTGGAAGTGGAAGGAAAGTCCGATGCTGTAAAGAACAATATTGCATAGGAACCTGGAATGTAAGAACTATGAATCAAGGTAAGCTGGATGTGGTCAAACATGAGATGACAAGATTGAACATCGACATATTGGGAATCAGCGAACTAAAATGGACAGGAATGGGCGAATTTAATTCAGGAGACCATTATATATACTACTGTGGGCAAGAATCCCTTAGAAGAAATGGAGTAGCTCTCATAGTCAATAAAAGAGTGGGAAAGGCAGTACTGGGGTACAACCTCAAAAACGACAGAATGCTTTCAGTTCGAATCCAAGGCAAACCATTCAACATCACAGTGATCCAAGTCTATGCCCCAACCACTGATGCCAAAGAAGCTGAAGTTGACCGGTTCTATGAAGACCTACAACACCTTCTAGAACTAACACCAAAAAAAGATGTCCTTTTCATCATAGGGGATTGGAATGCTAAGGTAGGAAGTCAAAAAATAACCGGAATAACAGGCAAGTTCGGCCTCGGAGTACAAAATGAAGCAGGGCAAAGGCTAATAGAGTTTTGTCAAGAGAACACGCTGGTCATAGCAAACACTCTTTTCCAACAACACAAGAGACGACTCTACACGTGGACATCACCAGATGGTCAATACCGAAATCAGATTGATTATATACTTTGCAGCCAAAGATGGAGAAGCTCTATACAATCAGCAAAAACAAGACCTGGAGCTGACTGTGGCTCAGATCATGAGCTTCTTATTGCAAAATTTAGGCTTAAATTGAAGAACGTAGAGAAAACCACTAGACCAATCAGGTATGACCTAAATCATATCCCTTATGAATATACAGTGGAGGTGAGGAATAGATTTAAAGGATTAGATCTGGTAGACAGAGTGCCTGAAGAACTATGGATGGAGGTTCGTAACATTGTACAGGAGGCAGCAACTAAAACCATCCCAAAGAAAAAGAAATGCAAGAAAGCAAAGTTGCTGACTGATGAGGCTTTACAAATAGCTGAGGAAAGAAGGGAAGCAAAAGGCAAGGGAGAAAGGGAAAGATATAAACAACTGAATGCAGAATTCCAGAGAATAGCAAGGAGAGATAAGAAGGCCTTCTTAAATGAACAATGCAAAGAAATCGAGGAAAACAATAGAATGGGGAAGACTAGAGATCTCTTCAAAAAAATCGGAGATATCAAGGGAACGTTTTGTGCAAAGATGGGCATCATAAAGGACAAAAAAGGCAGGGACCTAACAGAAGCAGAAGAGATTAAGAAGAGGTGGCAAGAATACACAGAAGAACTATACAAGAAAGATCTTAATATCCCTGATAAATACGATGGTGTGGTCACTGACCTTGAGCCGGACATCCTAGAGAGTGAAGTCAAGTGGGCCTTAGGAAGCATTACTAACAACAAAGCTAGCGGAGAAGACAGTATCCCAGCTGAGCTATTTAAAATCCTAAAAGATGATGCTGTTAAAGTGCTGCACTCAATATGCCAACAAATTTGGAAAACTCAACAGTGGCCACAGGATTGGAAAAGGTCAGTTTACGTTCCAATTCCAAAGAAAGGCAATGCCAAAGAATGTTCAAACTACCATACAATTGCGCTCATTTCACATGCCAGCAAGGTTATGCTCAAAATCCTACAAGCTAGGCTTCAGCAGCATGTGAACCGAGAACTACCAGAAGTGCAAGCTGGGTTTCGAAGAGGCAGAGGAACTAGAGATCAGATTGCCAACATTCGCTGGATCATGGAAAAAGCAAGAGAGTTCCAGAAAAACATCTACTTCTGCTTCATTGACTACGCTAAAGCCTTTGATTGTGTGGATCACAACAAACTGTGGCAAAGTCTTAAAGAGATGGGAGTACCAGACCACCTTACCTGTCTCCTGAGAAACCTGTATGCGGGTCAAGAAGCAACAGTTAGAACCGGACATGGAACAACCGACTGGTTCAAAATTGGGAAAGGAGTACGACAAGGCTGTATATTATCACCCTGCTTATTTAACTTATATGCAGAGTACATCATGAGAACTGCCGGGCTGTATGAATCACAAGCCGGAGTTAAGATTGCCGGGAAAAATATCAACAACCTGAGATATGCAGACGATACCACCCTAATGGCAGAAAGTGAAGAGGAACTAAAGAGCCTCTTGATGAGGGTGAAAGAGGAGAGTGCAAAAGCTGGCTTGAAACTCAACATTAAAAAAACCCAGATCATGGCATCTGGTCCCATCACTTCCTGGCAAATAGAAGGGGAAGAAATGGAAGCAGTGACAGATTTTATTTTCTTGGGCTCCAAGATCACCGCAGACGGTGACTGCAGCCATGAAATTAAAAGACGCTTGCTCCTTGGGAGGAAAGCTATGGCAAACCTAGACAGCATATTAAAAAGCAGAGACATCACCTTGCCGACAAAGGTCCGTATAGTTAAAGCTATGGTTTTTCCAGTAGCAATGTATGGCTGTGAGAGTTGGACCATAAGGAAGGCTGAGCGCCGAAGAATTGATGCTTTCGAGCTGTGGTGCTGGAGAAGACTCTTGAGAGTCCCTTGGACTGCAAGGAGGTCAAACCAGTCAATCCTAAAGGAAATCAACCCTGACTGCTCATTGGAAGGACAGATGCTGAAGCTGAAGCTCAAATACTTTGGCCACCTAATGAGAAGAGAGGACTCACTGGAAAAGACCCTGATGCTGGGAAAGACTGAGGGCAAAAGGAGAAGGGGACGGCAGAGGATGAGATGGTTAGATAGCATCACCGATGTAACGAACATGAATTTGAGTAAACTCCGAGAGACAGTGGAGGATAGGAAGGCCTGGCGTGCTATGGTCCATGAGGTCACGAAGAGTCGGACACGACTGAACGACTGAACAACAACAACAACAACAAATCTACAGGTCCCAGTGTTTTCACCTAAACAAGTGTAAAAGGAGTGATAAACTAATGTTTCAGAAATCTTATTGTCTTGCATAGTGGTGACAATACATGAGTCACAGTTATCATAAGAGTTTTGAATAGACCTACGCTTCCTGGGTAGAGCTACAGATACCATAGTCACCCAGTTAAGATCACCCTGCTGCTGTTGAGCTTGCGAAATGGTGTAAGGTCACACAGCCACCTAGAAACATATTTAAGGATTCCCTTACAAACTTCGCTCAGACTGAAGAAGCTTCTTGGATAAGGAGTGAAACGTTTCCACTGAGAAAATAAAAATCCAGTTGACATGATTCATGATTCTCCACCACTCATGCTCTATCCGCTGTCAGGAAGAGACTAGAAGAGGACAGCACCCTTGAAAGGAGAAACCATCTCAACCCAAACCAGATCTGCCATCTTCTAGACCTGTGTCTTAACACCACTTATTTCTCATACAGAGGTGACTTTTACAGACAAAAACACGGCTGTGCCATGGGTTCTCCTGTGTCACCCATTGTGGCCAATTTATACATGGAAGAAGTGGAGAAGAAAGCACTCAACACATTCCAGGGAACGGTGCCCATCCACTGGTTTAGGTATGTGGATGACACCTGGGTCAAAATCAAGGCCCAGGAAGTACAGGCCTTCACGGACCATATAAACACTATAGATGCCAACATTCATCATCATTGGCGATCACTCGTAGCCGAGTAAGATTGTCTTCCAAAGGTAAAATTTTAACGGTGAATCCGTAAGTGGCTATAAAGGCCAATTCTGGATCCGCACAACCTCCCACAATGAGGGCATAGGTTTCCGGGTGGGAGACGGTCATGATAAGGGTCTGCCTGACGTGCCTTCCTTTTAGCTCTTTTCTCCTTTTCGCCCTGTACTCGTGCTTCTTCAAAGTCCATAGCGCCATCAATAAAGGATGACCTCCAATTGAAACGCTCATGAGTTAGGGCTTCCCAGTTCTCAATGCTGATATTACATTTTTTTCCCACTGGTCGCGGTAATCCAGTCAGGGAGAAAATGAGGCAGACTATGTTTAGGGCACCTTTTCTAGCCCCCTCCCCATATGGGGTGAGCAGAGTGGATCCTAAATAGGGCTGCTCAGTCGTGGATACAGCTGCCGAACTACTCAACTGCCTCGATCCTTGAGTCAGGGCGACTGAATCCGTATCCACCGCCCATGTGCTGGTCCATGACTAGGATCTTCCGGATTTCACAGTCCTGCCCCCGTTGCCATTCGTCAGTCGCCATGGGACTTTTGGTTGTTTTGGGTTTGGTGTGGTTGGAAGACGCCTGTGCGTGAATTTGTTTTATGTGTGGAGATCGGTGCACAACGATCAGCACACAACCTTCACAGAAAAAGGCTCTAATCCAATGGCATGGATACCATGACGATTGGTGACCTTTTGTCTGCTGCAGCCTTCATCCGCCTTCGCAGCCGTTGTAACAATACACCTTGTTATCTTCCGCCTGTTCTGCCGTTGAGGACTTTCTTGGATCGTTCTTTGTCTGGTTCCTCCCCCTGGACCTTACCGCCATGGGTGACCCTGCCAGGAGTACATGACTCCCGATGGCTTCGCTCACAGGGTTCATTGGGAACACACAAGCCCACTCACCACAACAAGGTGACGATCCAGCGAGTGAGATGCCAACATTAGGTTCAGCAGAGAAGACACCAAGGACAACAGACTGGCATTCCTAGACTGTGAAGTCCTCATTGGGACCGGTGAAGCTAGAAATAGGGATCTACAGGAAACCCACACACACAGATCAATATCTGATGTTTGACTCCCACCATCCACAGCAGCACAAACTAGGAGTCATCAGGACATTGTCACACAGAGCAGAAACTATCCCCACCTCCATGGATTCCAAAAAGAATGAAAAGCAGCACCTGAGAACAGCTCTGAAGGCCTGTGGATATCCAAATTGGGCCTTCACTAAATCTAAATCTACCAGACCTAAAACAGCGACAGATAGAGCTGAGACTCAGAATAAACAAAAGAACCTGGTCATTCCTTACATGGCTGGCGTGTCTGAAAAGATAAAAAGGATATTTGGCAAACACCACATACCTGTATATTTCAAACCCACCAACACACTGAGACAGAGACTTGTACACCCCAAAGATCAAACTCCAAAACACAAGAAAAGCAATGTAGTGTATGCAATTCAGTGCAGTGAGGAGTGCTCTGAACTCTACATTGGAGAAACCAAACAACCTTTGTACTGGAGGATGGCCCAACACAGGAGAAGTAACACCACAGGACCAGAGTCAGCAGTTTATCTTCATCTAAAGGAAAAAGGACACTCATTTGAGGACATTAATGTTCACATTTTAGACAGAGAAGATAGGTGGTTTGAGAGAGGGGTCAAGGAATCCATTTATGCCAACTTGGGAAATCCTTCCTTGAATAGAGGTGGGGGCCTCAGGCACAATCTTTCCCCAATTTTCCTTCCTGCTTTGTCTTCTGTGCCTAGGAAGATTAAGACCATTTCACAAGCTCAACAGCAGCAGGGTGATCTTAACGATCCTCCTTTAGATGATAAAGGGACTTAGAAATAACATCTCAAAAGAACCATGACCTAGCCCCAGGTGTAAGGTCACACAGCCACCTAGAAACATATTTAAGGATTCCCTTACAAACTTTGCTCAGACTGAAGAAGCTTCTTGGATAAGGAGCGAAACGTTTCCACTGAGAAAATAGAAATCCAGTTGACATGATTCAAGCTACAGACAATTCCACCTGGATGACTTAGAACCTTCATAGACATACAGATACCATACAATTCCCTGCCCAACCCAGACTCAAAGACAATAATGTTGTGGTAGAAAATGGACCAGTCCCACAAGAAACAGAATGAGGTTCTGGCATAAGTACAGACGAGGATGAAGGGCAAATTCCTCGCCGGAAGGCCCGTGCAATTTGTTGACAAGCAGGCAGGGGCCTTTCAAAGAAACGTTCACACTTAACTTGAAAAAAATGTTCAAAAGCATTGAAAGCAGAGGGGTAGCAGGGAGACATTTCTGGGCGAGACTGGTAACGTTTGACCCACCAGACAGGATCAACCCTAAGGGATCCATCACATCTCCCCCGAAATTTCCCTACATTCCAGGTCCAAAGTATTGGAGGACTCTGGCTGTGTGGGCGATAATCCTGATTCCACCTCCCCATGTTCTGAAAACAAATATTTTTCCCACCAGTCCCACTATGGGTTTGATTCAAGAACAACAGAAGACAAATCAATATTGACAAATGAGGAGGCCTCATGACTAGTAGTTGATGTAGCTCCAGGTTCCAGGGTTAGTCTTCACCTGTACCCCCACCTGCGTCCGGAGAGGTGGCGGGTAGAGGAGTTGATTGAAGATTCTCTAAGTCAATTGGGCTGCCAGTTACTTTAGCAAGTCTCAATTTCAGTCCTTCCAGTGAAGTACTCTGCCAAATCTCAGGTGGTTTTTCGACTCTCTTGATTCTGGATCCGTGCAACCACGCCTCGATGCCCTCAACTTTTACAGCAGTTGGGGTACTCAGCAAAACTTGTCGGGGTTCGGACCACTTAGGATCAGTGCAAGCCAGAAGCAACTCCTTCACTCGAACCCACTGGCCTGGCTCAGCCAGAGGTGGTAGATCAGGAGCTGGAGGCAGAGCTTCATGGACCTGTTGGGAAATGGAAGACAAGACATGCGCCAGTTTCTGCAGATATTTAGTGATGTTGCTTTCCCCAACATAGGAGTCCTGGATGGTCATGGCCAAAAAAGGTCTCCCATACAACAATTCAAATGGAGATAAGCCTAATTTTCCAGATGGCATTGCTCTAATGCTAGTAAGGGCAAGAGGTAGCACCTTAGGCCAGGGAAGTTGAGTCTCTTGACAAAGTTTGGCTAGCTGGGTCTTTAAAGTTCTGTTCATTCGTTCCACTTTTGCAGAAGACTGAGGTCTGTAACTAGAATGCAGGTGCCAAAGTATTTCCAGGTATTTGCTAACTTGTTGGGTGACTTCAGAGGTAAAATGGCGGCCATTATCTGATTCCAAGCCGCTAGGTAGGCTGAACCTAGGAATGATGACCTCTACCAGCGCTTTCACAACCTCTGAGGCTCGCTGAGAGATAGTGGGGGTGGCTTCTAGCCATCCAGTAAACAAATCCACAAAAACAAGCAAATTGTTCTTTATGCTTTCTTAGGTAATTCAGTAAAGTCCACTTGTCACGCTTCCCCAGGATATCGGGCTGTACGAAGGTGGCCAGGGAGAGTTGGCTTACCCCCTTTAGGGTTATTCCTTTGGCATATATCACATTGAACAACAACAAGTTTACATAAAGTTCTTAAGCTGTAGTTGCTATAGTTGGTAGAAAGCCATTTGTATAAAGGTTTTGGTCCATTATGAGACATCCAGTGGCTACGTTTAACAACCATCCACAGTATTTGATGTGGGAGTTGAACCTTCCCATCAACTACCCACCAGCCCTCTTGCCAATGTCCCTTTGGGTCTAATTGATCACGGTCATCATAAAGGGCAGGCATGGTAGCTTGTGGATCTGTTGGAATAAGGGAAAGGTGTCTTGCATCATTAAAGTCCTTTACCCAGCCTTCTTTAGCAGCTCTCTTTGCCCAATAATCAGCAGCATGATTTCCTCGGGAAACTTCATCCCGATCTGTCTGATGGCTCCTACAATGAACAATGGCTAACTCTGCTGGCTCTCGGACTGCACCCACAAGTTCTTCAAGCAATGGTTTCATTTTTAGGGCTTTGCCATCAGCCCCTATGTATCCCCGTGCTTTCCATAGGGCTGTGTGGGTGTGTGCAGCCAGGAATGCATATCTACTGTCCATAAAGATGTTTGCCCTATATCCCTTGGCCATGTGACAGGCTTCAATTAGGGCCAGTAGTTCTGCAGCTTGTGCTGACCAATTTGAAGGGAGTTTCCGGAGTAGTACAGGGCCTTTCATGGTAATAACAGCTAGCCCAGTAAATCTTTGTCCATTCTCTATAAAAGAAGAACCATCAGTCCAAAAATGGACATCACTGACCTCTAGTGGCTCAGCACGTAAATCAGCTCGAATGCCTACTACAGATTCCAAAACTCCCAAACAATCATGTGGGTCATCTTCATCAGGGGGGCAAGGTAATAAGGTAGCTGGATTCAGTTTCTCACATCTATGCAATTTTACTGACTCATTTTCTTAAATTTGACTGGCATACTTGGATAAGCGAGATTTGGTAGCCCATGCTGGCATTTTTTGTTCCAACAGAGTTTGGACACCGTGGGGTATATATACATATATATATACACTGCTCAAAAAAATAAAGGGAACACTGAAACAACACAATGTAAGTCCAAGTCAATCACACTTCTGTGAAATCAAACTGTCCACTTAGGTAGCAACACTGATTGACAATCAATTTCACATGCTGTTGTGCACATGGAATAGACAATAGGCGGAAAGCATAGGCAGTTAGCAAGACATCCCCAATAAAGGAGTGGATCTGCAGGTGGTGACCACAGACCACTTCTCAGTTCCTATGCTTTCTGGCTGATGGTTTGGTCACTTTTGAATGCTGGCGGTGCTTCCACTCTAGTGATAGCATGAGACGGAGTCTACAACCCACACAAGTGGCTCAGGTAGTGCAGCTCATCCAGGATGGCACATCAGTGCGAGCTGTGGCAAGAAGGTTTGCTGTATCTGTCAGCGTAGTGTCCAGAGCATGGAGGCGCTACCAGGAGACAGGTCAGTACATCAGGAGACGTGGAGGAGGCCGTAGGAGGGCAACAACCCAGCAGCAGGACCGCTACCTCCGACTTTGTGCAAGGAGGGACAGGAGGAGCACTGCCAGAGCCCTGCAAAATGACCTCCAGTGAGCCACAAATGTGCGTGTGGCTGCTCAAACGGTCAGAAACAGACTCCATGAGGGTGGTATGAGGGCCCGACATCCACAGGTGGGGGTTGTGCTTACAGCCCAACACCGTGCAGGACGTTTGGCATTTTCCAGAGAACACAAGATTGGCAACTTCGCCACTGGCGCCCTGTGCTCTTCACAGATGAAAGCAGGTTCACACTGAGCACATGTGACAGACATGACAGGGTTTGGAGACGCTGTGGAGAACATTCTGCTGCCTGCAACATCCTCCAGCATGACCGGTTTGGCAGTGGGTCAGTAATGGTGTGGGGTGGCATTTCTTTACGGGGCCGCACAGCCCTCCATGTGCTCGCCAGAGGTAGCCTGACTGTCATTAGGTACCGAGATGAGATCCTCAGACCCCTTGTGAGACCATCTGCTGGTGCGGTTGGCCCTGGGTTCCTCCTAATGCAAGACAATGCTAGACCTCATGTGGCTGGAGTGTGCCAGCAGTTCCTGCAAGACGAAGGCATTGATGCTATGGACTGGCCCGCCCGTTCCCCAGACCTGAATCCAATTGAGCACATCTGGGACATCATGTCTCGCTCCATCCACCAACGCCACGTTGCACCACAGACTGTCCAGGAGTTGGGGGATGCTTTAGTCCAGGTGTGGGAGGAGATTCCTCAGGAGACCATCCGCCACCTCATCAGGAGCATGCCCAGGCGTTGCAGGGAGGTCATACAGGCACGTGGAGGCCACACACACTACTGAGCCTCATTTTGACTTGTTTTAAGGACATTACATCAACGTTGGATCAGCCTGTAGTGTTCTTTTCCACTTTAATTTTGAGTGTAACTCCACATCCAGACCTCCAGGGGTTGCTTACATTTGATTTCCATTGCTAATTTTTGTGTGATTTTGTTGTCAGCACATTCAACTATGTAATGAACAAAGTAATTAATACGAATATTTCATTCATTCAGATCTAGGATGTCTTATTTCAGTGTTCCCTTTATTTTTTTGAGCAGTATATATATACATCCATATATACATATGTATATATACATATATAAATATACATCCATCAAAGCTCCCAGATTGAATTTAGTGGCTTCCTGGATAAGCAAAGCAGTGGCAGCCACAGACCAAAGGCATGAAGGCCAGCCTTTAGCTACAGCAGGGCTTTCCAAAGTGCTGCGGCATGCGAGACGCCAGCGGCGGTGCAGCAGCGGCAGCGGTGCAGCGGTGGTGCGCGCACGGCGGGGGCGCGGGGCACGCGCACGCGGCGGCAACACAAGAAGACATGCAGCGGCACGTGCGTGCATGGTGGTGGTGCAAGGGGCATGCAGCAGCGCGGGGAGGCCTGCGGCAGCTCACACATGCACGGCGGCAGCGCAGGGGGGCCATGCGGCGGCACGGGGGGTGCGGCAACGCGGGGGGGTGTACAACGGCGCGGGGGGGCGTGCGCAGGTGGTGTGGCGACACACCACGCTGTGTGTGGCAACAAACGTTTGTGTCACGACACACAGTTTGGAAATCTCTGAGCTACAGGGCCTAGGATTTTGTCAGAGGGAGCGCGCAGAGATGGAGCGGCCTGCCTCTCTCCTAGACACCAGTGATCCAAGTACTATGCAGTAAATAGACTCCAAACAGAAGTTATATCAAATGTCCTATTTACTTTATATACATACGTATTTACAGATCACTTCCACAAGTAACAAATGATACACCATCAACGATACAGCTTTCACGAGGTAAAATGGGAATAATGGGAAATGAGAATGTCTCTGCATATATAGTGAACCTGACCAATCACATTATAGGTCACTCTCGTTATTCACCACCCCCAACCTAACTCTAAGCACCTGTTGAATGAGTCACACATGACACATCATTCCTACAACAATGGCTGCTAATTGGGTGACTGTGCAGAATATTGCACCTTTTACCTAAATATCAAGCCTCTCTGTATAATTTATATCTAGAAGTAAATTCCTGGGTTTATCAAACCCCAACACCCCTTCAATTTACAATAGATATTACATTCAATTGTACAGAATAGAAGACATACACATTTGAGATATACACATCCTATGTCTATCTATGCTTAGAGGCTTTGTCATCACATCTGCTACATTACACTCAGATGGAAAATATTGCAAATCAATACAATACAATACACTACCAATTATTGACTGATCACATATTCTTGATCACATGAAGTTTGTTCATCGTCTCCAATCTCTGTCATGACAAAATCTGTTGTCATCGGGGTTAAAACTTCTTTACACTGTTCCATATTGTTCTCTCTTAGCAGTGCTTCAATTTTCTTCCGCTGCTCTAGAACATAACCCCCATCAACCTTCTGAATACCCATGCCTAGGTAATGCTTAATTTCTCCCAGATCTTTGACATCAAAGTGCTGTTTCAGATTTTCAGTAAATTCAATTACCCTGCTTTGATCTTTTGCTATAAGACACAAATCGTCTACAAAAATCACAAGCAAAATCTGTTCATCGTTTTCACATTGCCTTACATACAGACATGGGTCAGCTATACTACACTTGAATCCCATTCTTTGTAATTCCTTATCTAACCTAAGATTCCAGCAACGTGCCGACTGCTTGAGTCCATACAACGCTTTCTGCAACTTGTATACCCTTCCTGCAATCTTTGATTCATAACCTGGGGCTTCAATCATATAGATCTCTTCATTCAAATCAGCATGCAAATATGCTGTTGTGATATCATAATGCTGTACTACACAATTCCCAGCTGCTGCCATTGCTAAGGCAAACCTAAATGTCTCCCCTCTTAGCGTTGGTGCAAAAACTTCATCATAAGTCTGATTCTTTATCTGGGAAAATCCTTGTGCTACCAACCTAGCCTTATACTGAATATCACCATTCACTAAGGTTTTCTTCTTATACACCCATCTACAGCCTACTGCTCTATGCCCCTCAGGCAGCCTAGTAGATTTGAAAACCTTATGAGAATTAATGGCTTTCATTTCAACATCCATAGCAGCTTTCCATCTACTCTGCTCATGTTGTGGCAACTTCAATATGTCCTTGTAATTACGAGGTTCATAATCAATAAAACACACTTTTACATCACCTGGTGTATAACGCTGAGGTGGTATGCCCTTGTTAACTCTAGGCAGTGCACCCAAACACCTTCAAATGTGCTAATGGTGGCTTCTTGCCATATAACATATAATATGGACTTTGGTTTACAGACACACTCCGTAACCTGTTAATTAAATAATTAGCAGTTAATATTGCCTCTCCCCAGTATCCTCTTGATAACCCTGAGTCAGCAATGGGTGAATCCCTCACTGTCTGCAATGCCAAATTCCTACGTTCAGCCACGCCATTCTCAGCTGAACTATGTGGGTTAGTTCTTCTATGCACAATGCCCCTTCTACGGAGCCATTGCTGAAAACTCCCACTCAGAAACTCTGTACCCCGGTCAGTTTGTAAACTACACACCTTTGTGCTATACCTTCGTTCCACAAACTGCACCCAGTTTCTAAACTTTTCAAATGTTTGACTTTTAGCTTTCAATAGGTAACAGAACCCAAATCTAGTGTAATCATCTACAATGACTAAAACATATTTAGCACCCCCTATTGAAGCTGGTAATGGACCAATTAAGTCAGTGTGAACTAATTCAAAACGTTTATGTGACTTCCTATCACTGAATTTGCTCACAGGAAACATCTTTGACTTTGCAACCTTACAAGCTGTGCAATCCAAATACACTTGGCACTTTTTCAATTCCATTCCAGAACTTGCTTCTGACATCTTTTCAATCACTTTGAAACTCGGATGCCCAAGCCTTCTATGCCATAGGTGCTCACATGAATCATGTGTTGGCTTATTAATCGTAGCTAAACCATGATGGCTGCTGCTTGTCCTGGCTTGTACAATTTCATATAAATTGTTCTGCAAAATACCTTTGCCACAAACGTTGTTATCTTTCATAACAATACATTCATCATTACCAAACTGTACAGTATAACCCTGTTTATCCAATTGTAACACACTAATTATATTGTACTCCAGTTCAGGTACACACAACATTGATAATTCAATATTTAACCCTGGTACATATACAAATCCCGTACCAGTCACAGATGCAATGCTTCCATTAGCTAGAGTAACATGATCTCTATCAGCATGCTTAAAACTCTTAAATATCTGTCTGTTACTCCCAATATGCTGACAAGCCCCATTGTCAAGTAAAAATGGTCCCTTTAAATTTTGTTCTACACTTGAACTAATTAAAGACAGCTGTGCGGCTTCTCCCGGCTTGGAAATTTTCAGCTTAGACTTCGGCTTCTGTTTCTTATCACAATCTCGCAACAAATGCTTTTGTGACCCACAGCAGAAACATTTTTTCTTCACAAATAATACATTGTTTTGGTTATCAGAACATTCCTTAACACAAACACTGTTTTGCTTAGACCTAATTATGTTAGAACACTGCTGCCTTCTTTGCTCTTCTTCTAAAAGCCTGCTAGATAAGTATCTTATGGTTAAATCCTCCTCAGATAACGAACCAAAGCTAATTGCCAAAGTATCCCACGTTTCATTTAGAGAACTGAGAATTATATACACTTTATTAGCTTCTGTAAATGGCATATCTCTCTGAGCCAACTCCTGAAACAACTCTGTCATATAATGCAGGTGATCCTTAATATTATCAGATACCCCTAATCTGGCGTGATAAAGTTTCCGTGTTAGTAAAACTTTACATAACGGTGAGCTTCTTAGATAAACATTCTTTAAAGCTTCCCAACACTTATAAGCTAACTGACAGTCTCTAACATAACACAACTGGCTATCTTCCAGACATAAAATTATGCTTGCCAATGCTCTCTCGTCCTTTAGAGCAACTTCTTCATCTTCCAGGTCTGGTTCAGGGCAAAGTACACTCCTCCAAAGCCCTTCATGCCGAAGATACATTTCCATTTTATATGACCATGACGAATAATTATTGTCATTCAGTCTTTCCAGAGGAAAACCTCCCCCGACTGCTGCCGGCAACATCTTCGCTGTGCTCATCTTTCTTCAGCCCCTTCTGGGCAGACACCGATGATTAAAGACACAGAGCTTATCAGAATGTCCTCCAGCTGCAAAACAAGCGTAGGAGAAAAAACACACACACAGGCACGGAACCTGTTAAAGCTCAAAATCACTCCAAATAGCCACACGACTCCTGGATAGGCTTCCAAAGCTTCCAGCTAACAGACTGCATACGATCCACAGCCAGTGCAAAGCCTTCCGTCGTCTATGGCGTCTCTGCCGCCTCTGGGCCCATAACCCTGTCAGAGGGAGGGCGCAGAGATGGATCGTCCTGCCTCTCTCCTAGGCACCAGTGATCCAAGTACTATGGTACTTGGCCTGCGGCAGCGCACACATGCACGGCGGCAGCGCGGGGCGGCGTGCGGCGGCGCGGGGGCATGTGGCGACATGGGGGGCGTGCGGCGGCGCAGGGGGCATGCAGTGGCGCGCTTGTGCTGCCGCTTCCGGGTGGTGTGGCGACACAGCACGCTGTGTGTGGCGACACACTTTTGTGTCGCGACACACAGTTTGGAAAGCTCTGAGCTACAGGGTCTAGGCTTTTTGATAAGTAGGCTAGAGGCACCCTTTCAGGTCCTAATTTTTGTAATAAAAATCCAATGGAGCATCCTTTCTTTTCATTAACAAAGAGTTCAAATCCTTTTTGCTGATCAGGCAGAGTCAAGGCAGTAGAAGCTGCCAAAGAATCTTTAAGAGTTTGCCAAGCTCTCTTATGTTCTCCTGTCCATTCCCAAGCTACATTCTTCTGTGTGAGTTGATAAAGGGGTTTGGCTATCACAGAATACGAGGGAATCCAGAGGTGGTCATACCCGGTAATTCCTAGGAAAGTCTGTAATTGTTTCACATTGGAGGGCATTGGGAGTGCAGTGATGGCACTAAGGCGACTCTGATGGAGTAGCCATTGTCCTTTTCTTAAAATAAAACCCAGATATTGAACTTCTTGGGTGGCCCATTGTACCTTTTTCTTTGAGACAGTATATCCTTTAAGGGCCAAAAGGTTCAAGAGAGAAATAGAGGCTAAAACAACTGCCTCATGGGTTGTTCCTGCAAGCAATAAATCATCCACATATTGCAATAAGGATGCCTGGCTCGAGTCAAAGTCTTTTAAATCATGTGCCAGGGCTGCTGCGAAAGCAGTGGGGCTATTCCGGTAGCCTTGAGAGAGACGGGTCCAAGTAAGCTGACACTTAATTCTCATAATTGGGTCTTCCTACTCAAAGGCAAAATAAGGCTGACATTCCTTGGCAAGAGGAATACAGAAAAATGCATCCTTTAAATCAATGACTGAATATCACGTTTGTTCACTTGAAAGAGTTGTTAACAAGGTGTAGGGGTTAGCCACAACTGGGTGAAGTGGTTGAATTCTTGCATTCACTTCACAAAGGTCTTGAACAAATCTCCATGTTCCATCTGATTTGGGAACAGGAAAAATAGGCGTGGACCAAGGGGACTCGAGAGGGACCAAAAGACCCATCTTCAAAAACAAATTAATTTGCTCCCTGATTCCTAGGCAAGCTTCTCCTTTTATATCATATTGCTTAACAGCCACAGGTCGTGCTTCAGGAATTAGCTGAGCCATGTGGGGGATGGCAAAAAGAGCTAATCAAGGCTGTCCTTGATTCCAGACAAATGGATTTATTCTGGTATCTTTTAAAACTGGAGGAGACTCAGGGTCAGTCAGGAAGCAGACATAAGCAAGATCAGGAGAAAAATGCAGTTTTAATCCATCCCAACCACACTCTATGGAGTGTAGCTATGTCAGGCAAACCCTCATCCTGACACATCAGACAAACCCTCATCATGACCGTCTCCCACCCAGAAACCTATGCCCTCACTGTGGGAGGTTGTGTGGATCCAGAATTGGCCTTTATAGCCACTTACGGATCCACTGTTAAAATTTTACCTTTGGAAGACAATCTTACTTGGCTACAACTGATCGCCAATGAATAAAAATTACTTTCACTACCCTCCCATATGCAAGAACCACTAAACCTCAAGGGAATATCTAATATTCCAACACACAATCAGTCTTTCGCACGACCTTCACTGGCCAATCTCCTCGCAGAGGGATGAAAACGCAGTTCCGGTCTCAAAACACTCACTTCATAGCAAATCCCTAGTTGAAATTTCCATGTCTCATTCACACACACACAAGGCAACACTCCCCTCCTAGGAAAACTATACTCACCGGTTCCTTCCTTTTTCTGAAGCTTCCCAATTCCCTATGCTCAAAGCCTCTTATGGTGGGCGTTCAGGTCCGGCTGGAATCGGAGTCTGCCAACGCCTAGGTCCACACAAAGTCACCGGGAAATCACCAGGAGCACTGTTGCTGTTGATGGTTCCTCACGCTGGTTTCTTCCGTCCGCTGTATAGAAGGCCACAGGACCTCAAAGGGGCCCAGTCCCATGGGGCCAATGATGGCCACCCCAAAGGAACAAACCTTCCGGTCACTGTTTGGGTGCCATGAGATGTAAGGCTCAGATCTCACCCAAGTTTCAGATTCCCAAATAGAAGCTTGAGCCGAGTCTTGGATTCAGAGTAAACAGCATTTATTTTGGCCAAGACAAAAGGCTGGGTGATTCTCTCTAGACATTGTAACAGCAAGCGTCCAGTGAGAAAACCACACCTACATATTACAAGCATAGAGATTATATAGAGTAGCAAAGCTGGTAAGGAAGCATGAACAAACTCTATCCCAGTGACAGGGCAAAGCTCCCATATCTACATTTCTAGCAGACGTTATGTCTCCTAGTACGCTAAACAAGCCTTGTTAAGCATTAACTAAATGAACTTATCCCTAGAGACAGCAGCAAGGTCCCTGCATCCCTGTTAACCTAGTTCCCTTTAGCAAGCAAGTTCCAAAAGCAAGTTGGCATAGGTTATGCTAAGCTAACCCTTACAATATTAACTAAACCACTGGTAGGGGTAAGGAACAGAGAAATAACTGAAAAATTGAGCTAATTTCTGAATTCTTTCTAGTCATAAAAAGGGGAGTGTTGTGTATTTTATGATTTTGAAAGAATCTGGAATATTCTGTTTTAAAAAGACGGGCTGAGAAGTTTTTTTCCTATTGGAGTCAGGAGGGCTCATGTTGAACTCCCTCCTCAGGAATGTTAATTACTGGTGCCAAAGGTCTGGCTTCAACTAACCAATCAGAGTATCTTTTGGTGCTCTGTTTCCAAATAAGTTAAGTGGTGAGCTACGTCAGGGTGGTCACATGTTAAACTTTGACAACTCAGGTAATGCCAAGTTTTCTTTTACAGAGGTAAAGGCTTTATCTTCTTTTGTGTTCAGCTGCAGCTGTGATCTATTAGTATGAAAATGGACCATGTGTTCTCTCAGCTGAGAGGCAATGCTGTTAAGTTTCTTTTTGTTTTAAAATAAAAGTAACTTTTTTTATATTGCAAATACTCAGTTTATTTTTTGATCTCTCAATATGTTTCTATAACTCTGATCTTAAATTAATTAAAAATACAATAGGTTATGGGCCCAGCCCCCAGGCAATCAGAGAAATTACAGAAATATGAAAAGAGATCTGAAGACTTTCATTTGCATTTGAAAGACAAGTGAGGAGACCAGCAAAGGAGGCTTTTATTTTGAAACTTGCTGGAAGCTGCAAGCAGTTTCTGTTTGAGGAGGAGTCAAGCCTTGTGATTTTTTCAAACAGGGGAGAAAGAAGCAATAGTGTCTGCTGTTTCGAGTTATCAAGGTACGCCCTTGCAAAGGCTTTCTAATACTAATCATTTGAACTGGTCTTTGAAAATGGTGTTTTTGGGGAGAGAACATTTATGGTCTCCAATAGCTGATCCTATTCCTGCTAATCCTGATGAATCTTGGCTGAGTTGGGATGAGAAATGTAAAGTTTCAATTATTTTAGCTGTGGAAGTTGATCAGCTTGTACATGTATATGGTGTACAGACATCCAAAGAATTATGGGACTGTTTACATAATTTATATGTAAAATCTTCAGTTGGAAGCAAGGTTATCTTAACCAAGAAGCTGTATAAAGCTCATCTGCCAGAGCATGGAAACTTGCCAGAGCATCTTGAGAGGCTCCAGCAATATTTTGTAGAGCTTCAGGAACGTGACTTGGAGTTTAGTCCTCTCATGAAAACTTACATTATGATGTCTTCACTGAATGATTCCTGTGACACTCTAATTTGCACTATGAAAGGAATTTCTGAAACTGATCTAACTTCATCGCTAGTGTCTGCTTGTCTTCTTGCTGAATGGGAAAAAAGGCAAGAAAAGTCTGTGTCTAATTCTTCAATAAAGCCTCAACGTGAAAAGCCAAGAGAACGGAAAAACCTTGAATTTCAAGCTGCTGCATTTTCAAGCAAGCGTTGCTTTGAATGTGGTTCGCCTGGGCATCTTTGCAAGGACTGTGACCAGTTGCTTAAAGGTAAGAAGATTTTACAGAAGAAAGAAACAACGAGAAAGAAGGCTCTGCAATCTTCTCATCTTGCACGGGTTGTTGAAAACTGTGATAATAAAGATATTTGGATTTCAGATAGTGGAGCAGATAGCCATGTCTGTAACAATAAAAGTTCTTTTGTGTCTCTGTCTAAATCTAACAAAGTGTTTCCGTAGCTGATGGGTCTATGTTTAAGATCATGGGTCAAGGTGATATGTATGTATGATGGCCCTTACTGACTTGGGGTTTTGGGGCCTGGGGCCACCCCCTGGATGTTCCGAGGGGCTGTTGGGAGCTGGGCTGTAGCCTTTCACCAGTAGCCCTTACCAACAGCTGTGGACTTTACTGGAACCGGAACGAGGACTGGAGTTGAATTTTATTAGACCCCAGAGCAGCCAGATAATGGCCACTGAAGACTGAACCTGACCATCTTTTCCCAATTGCTCTAAATTTGATCAACCTAACTGAGGTGACTAGGATCCCCCAAGGTGAATGTACTACTCCCTTGCTAGTGTGAGAGACATGGGAGGGAGTAGGGTGTGAATGAGAATGTAAGGGAGTACTCACCCCCTTGAGTGAGAGACAAGGGGTGAGGAAGAGTTTTGGATGAGGTGCCCCTCCTATCGACCAGTGGGAGAGGCCGAGGGGGGAGCAGAGTGAATGCTATTGAGTGGATGTGTGTAAGGAGTTGGGGCTCCAACAGTGCCGAGAGCATAAGCTGGTGCACTGGAAGAGCCCCCCCACCTTGTCATTGAGAGTATATGAGGCTGTATGGATCAATGGAGGGATCCTTACCTTCATCCAGAGATCTCAGGAGTTCAGGAGTGGAGGCTATTGAACTTGGAGAGTCTGGGGGAAATAGGGCAAGCCAGGTGATCAAGGTTGCGATGGGCCAGGGACGTTATGGCGGGAGCCGGAGGGCAGGTCATCTTAGAGGAAGGCGTTCCCGATGTTTACTATCTGTGATGTCTTCCGGCCCTCCGTGCTCAAACCCAGAGCCTGGACAGCATACTCGTGGTGACCCTAACTTCTGGCTGCTGCTCTGCAATGCCAGTTCAGTTAACAACAAAGCCCCCCTCATAAGTGATTTAATCACGGAAGAGGGGGCAGACCTGGCGTGCATTACCGAAACCCGGCTGGGCAATGAAGGGGGAGTTCCTCTTTAAGCAATGTGCCCACCCGGGTTTCGAGTATGGCACCAGCCGAGTCTTCTGGGCCGGGGAGGTGGGGTGGCTGTTGTCATCCGAGAATCCCTGGTAGCCGTCAGGGGCCTTGCTCCACAAGTTTCTGGATGTGAGACCACGTTTTTTAAGTTAGCTTCCCGTGAACAGTTGGAAGTGTTGGTACTGTACCAGCCTCCCTGCTGCATAGCATCCTCCCTGCCTGAACTGCTGTAGGGCATCTCAAGGTTGGCAGTGGAGTTCCCCAGACTTATGGTTCTGGGGGACTTCAATCTGCCATCCCTGGGACGGGCCTCGGAAGCGGCCAGGGAGTGCATGGTCACCATGGCGACCATGGGTCTGTTCCAGACTATTCAGGTCCTGATTCGAGATAGTGGCCTCACATCAGATTTAGTTTTTTTGTCGGAGCAATGGCAGCATGATCTGAGGGGAGAATTACAGCTCTCCCCTTTGTCATGGTCAGATCACGCCCTGGTGACATTGAGATTCTCTCATGCCACCCCCCTCTGCAGGGAGGTGGGACCTATTCGATTGGTCTGCCCCTGGCGACTAATGGACCCAGAAGGGTTTCAGAGGGACCTGGGGGTTATACCCGAGGATTTGCTGAACGGTCCAGCGGAGGCCCTGGCTGCTACCTGGAATAGAGAGGTGGCTGGGACCTTGGACAAGATCGCGCCTATGCAGCGTATCTTATCCCAGTGAACCCAATACTCCCCGTGGTTCACGGGAGAGCTAAGGGTTCTGAAGAGGATTAAGAGACGCCTAGAGCAGCGCTGGAGGAAGACAAAGACCGAATCCTACCAAACACAGGCTACAGCCGCTGTTAAGGCCTACCTTGTGGCGGTAAGAGCGGTGAAACGTCAATATATCTCCGCTCTTATTGCATCCGCGGAGAGCCACCCGGCAACGCTGTTTAAGATTACCCGATCCCTTTTAGGGAAAGGGGAGTCAGAAGTTCATCTACAGGGTCAAGCTGAGGAATTTTCTATGCATCTGCATGATAAAATCGCTCGGATCCACTCCAAGTTGGACTCTCAGTGTGAGGCAGAGTCTAGGGAGACACCGAGGGAATGTACTCACCTTGTTATCTGGGAGAAGTTTGACCCTGTTGGTCCTAAGGAAGTGGACAGAGTCCTCCATACTGTGAATACCACCACCTGCAAATTAGATCCTTGTCCCTCCTGGCTGGTGAAAGCAGCCCGGGAGGTGACTTGTGGTTGGGTCCAAGCGATGGTAAATACATCCTTGAGAGAGGGGATGTTTCCGGCAGCTTTTAAAGAAGCACTGGTGCACCCCCTCCTCAAGAAGCCATTGCTGGACCCCACTATACTGGATAATTTTCGTCCAGTCTCTCACCTCCCCTTTTTCGGGAAGGTGGTTGAGAAGGTGGTGGCGTTACAGCTCCAGAGGATTCTGGATGAAATGATTATCTGGACCCCTTTCAGTCAGGTTTCAGGCCGGGTCATGGGACAGAAACTGCATTGGTCACACTTATAGATGATTTTTGGCGGGAGCAAGATGGAGGCAGTGCATCCATTCTCGCTCTTCTTGACCTCTCAGCGGCGTTCGATACCGTTGACCATGGTATCCTTCTAGGACAGATCAAGGAGTTGGGGTGGGCAGCATAGTTTTGCACTGGTTCACCTCCTTCCTCCAGGGCCGATCCCAGTCGATGTTAATAGGGAGCGAGAGATCCAACCCACGGGCCCTTCTTTGTGGGGTCCCACAGGGTTCAGTAATCTTGCCGCTCCTCTTTAACATCTACATGAAACCGCTGGGCGAGATCATCCATCACCACAGGCTGAAGTATCATCAATATGCAGATGATACCCAGTTCTACATCTCCATCCCGGGTGAAGTAAGTGATGCAGTAACCACCCTGTCCAAGTGCCTGGGGGCTGTAGGGGTCTGGATGGGGAAAAACAGGTTTCAGCTGAACCCTGGTAAGATGGAGTCGCTGAGGATTAATGGCCCCTCAGTTTCTGGGAATTTGTCATCTTTAGTTCTGGATGCTCCAGCAAAGGAGATCGTTACCTTGTCGTGGTGCTGGAGCTTGAGCACCTCAATGAAACCATGAGCTAAACCGTGAAGGGACACCCAAGACGGGAAGGTCGTGGCAGAGAGGTCAGACTAAATACGTTCCCTGGGGAAGGTAAAGGCAACCCAACCCAGTATTCTTGCCGTGAAAACTAAATGGATCAGTACAACCAGAGATATGTCGGTATACCATTGGAAGATGGGACTCCCAGGTCGGAAGATGGAACAAACACTCTCTTCCAACAACCTAAAAGGCGACTTTATACAAGGACTTCACCAGATGGTCGACACCGAAATCAGATTGACTACATCCTTTGCAGCCAAAGGTGGCGGACATCTATACAGTCGGTAAAAACAAGACCTGGAGCTGACTGTAGTTCAGATCACGAACTTCTTATTGCAAAATTTAGAATCAGACTAAAGAGAATAGGGAAGACCCACAGATCAGTTAGATATGAGCTCACTAATATTCCTAAGGAATATGCAGTGGAGGTGAAGAATAGATTTAAGGGACTAGATTTAGTAGATAGGGTCCCAGAAGAACTATGGACAGAAGTTTGCAACATTGTTCAGGAGGCAGCAACAAAAAACGTCCCAAAGAAAAAGAAAATCAAGAAGGCAAGATGGCTGTCTCCTGAGACACTGGAAGTAGCCCAAGAAAGAAGGAAAGCAAAAGGCAACAGTGATAGGGGGAGATATGCCCAATTAAATGCAAAATTCCAGAGGTTAGCCAGAAGAAATAAGGAATTATTTTTAAACAAGTAATGTGAGGAAGTGGAAGAAGACAACAGAACAGGAAGGACAAGAGACCTCTTCCAGAAAATTAGAAACATTGCAGGTAAATTCCAGGCAAAAATGGGTATGATCAAAAACAAAGATGGTAAGGACCTAACAGAAGCAGAAGAGATCAAGAAAAGGTGGCAAGAATATATGGAAGATATGTATAGGAAGGATCATCATTGGCGAGAAGGATAATAATATTGGAGATAGCTTTGACGGTGTGGTCAGTGAGTTAGAGCCAGACATCGAGGTTGAATGGGCCTTAAGAAGCATTGCTAATAACAAGGCAGCAGGAGATGATGGTATCCCAGCTGAACTGTTGAAAATCTTGCAAGGTGATGCTGTCAATGTGATGCATGCCATATGCCAGCAAATTTGGAAAATACAAGAATGGCCATCAGATTGGAAAAAATCAACTTATATCCCCATACAAAAATGGAAAGCACTAAAGAATGTTCAAACTTTCGAACAGTGGCACTTAATTCACATGCCAGTAAGTTAATGCTCAAGATCTTGCAAGGTAGACTCCAGCAATTCATGGAGCGAGTATTGCCAGATGTATAAGTTGGGTTTAGAAAAGGCAGAGGAACTAGAGACCAAATTGCCAATATCCGCTGGATAATGGAGAAAGCCAGGGAGTTTCAGAAAAACATCTATTTCTGTTTTATTGACTATTCTAAAGCCTTTGACTGTGTGGATCATAAGAAATTGTGGCAAGTTCTTGGTGGTATGGGGATACCAAGTCATCTTGTCTGCCTCCTGAGGAATCTGTATAACAACCAAGTAGCAACAGTAACAACAGACCACGAAACGACGGACTGGTTTACGATTGGGAATGTGCGGCAGGGTTGTATACTCTCTCCCTACCTATTTAGCCTATATGCAGAACACATCATGCGACGTGCTGGGCTTGAGGAATCCAAGGCTGGAGTTAAAATCGCTGGAAAAAACATTAACAATCTCAGATATGCAGATGATACCACTTTGATGGCTGAAAGCGAGGAGGAGTTGAGGAGACTTATGACGAAGGTGAAAGAAGAAAGTGCAAAAGCTGGGTTGCAGTTAAACCTCAAAAAAACCAAGATTATGGCAACGAGCTTGATTGATGACTGGCAAATAGAGGGAGAAAAAGTGGAGGCAGTGACAGACTTTGTATTTCTAGTTGCAAAGATTAGTGCAGATGCTGACTGCAGCCAGGAAATCAGAAGACGTCTACTTCTTGGGAGGAGAGCAATGGCAAATCTTGATAAAATAGTTAAGGGCGGAGACATCACACTGACAGCAAAGGTCCGCATAGTTAAAGCAATGGTATTCCCTGTAGTAACCTATGGCTGTGAGAGCTGGACCATAAGGAAGGCTGAGCGAAGGAAGATAGATGCTTTTGACCTGTGGTGTTGGAGGAAAATGCTGAGAGTTCCTTGGACTGCAAGAAGATCAAACCAGTCCATACTCCAGGAAATCAAGCCAGACTGCTCACTTGAGGGAATGATATTAAAGGCAAAACTGAAGTACTTTGGCCACATAATGAGAAGACAGGATATCCTGGAGAAGAAGCTGATGCTAGGGAAAGTGGAAGGGAAAAGGAAGAGGGGCCGACCAAGGGCAAGATGGATGGATGATATTTTGGAGGTGATGGACTCGACCATGGGGGAGCTGGGGATGGTGACGGCCAACAGGAAGTTCTGGCGTGGGCTGGTCAATGATGTCATGAAGAGTTGGAAGCGACTGAACGAATAAACAACAAGAAGAGATCATGATGGAGAGTTCTGTCAAAATGTGGTCCACTGTAGGAGAAAATGGCAACCCAGTATCCTTGAGAAAAAATCCCATGGACAGTATCAAAAGGCTAAAAGTTATGATGCCGGAAGATGAGCCCCTCAGGTCAGAAGGTGTCCAATAAGCTACTGGGGAAGAGCAGAGGGCAATTCCAAGTAGCTCCAGAAAGTGTGAAGCTGTTGGGCCAAAGCTGAAAGGATGCTCAGTTGTGGATGTGTCTGGAAGTGGAAGGAAAGTCCGATGCTGTAAAGAACAATATTGCATGGGAACCTGGAATGTAAGATCAATGAATCAAGGTAAGCTGGATGTGGTCAAACATGAGATGACAAGATTGAACATCAACATATTGGGAATCAGCGAACTAAAATGGACATGGTGTCCCATGTCTCCTCTTTCACAACCACATTAAACTTCTGGGAGAGGTCATTGGATGGCAAGGCGCACAGTATCATCAGCACGTTGACAATACCAGCTGTATATCTCTACCCTGGGCTACGCAGGTGATTCTGTTGTGGTCCTGACCAAGTGCCTGGAGGCTGTGAGCGTCTGGATGGGGAGGAACTGACTTTCACTCAATCCTAGCAAGAGGGAGTGGCTTTTGGTTTTGGGCCCCCCAGGTTCTAGTGATAGGTTCTCTTTGATTCTTGATGGGATGCATTTCCCCGGACTGAGCTGGTATACAATTTAGGGGTGCTTTCAATCAATCAATCAATTTTTATTTTGGTCATAGACCAGCATACAACTAGTAACATAACAATTACGCTAAAATAGAAATAAAATAAATATAAAAAGTCATATTGATAGGATAAAATAAGATAAAGATAAAATTATTAAAGTAAAATTACAGAGTACAGGTATTAAAAAGCAAAAAAAAAATCCTATAAAATTAAAATTAATTTTACAATGAGTAATCTATATACTATAAATAACTAGGGCAAATAGCTATAAAAGGGCATAAGTAATATTAGAATTTGTATAACACTACGAGAATGTAAAGCTCTGCTAACTTATATTATCAAATCAAATCAATTTAGACCAGCAAACAAAACTAAAGATTCACATCTGATTAGAATAAAAGAAAAAACACTTAAAATTCTAAAAAATCTAAGAAAAATTAGAAGAGATATTGCGTCGTGCTGTACAGATTATAAAGCAATATTTAGCTGTGGTCAGTGAAGTAAAATCAGATTGGTCTGATAAAAGCAGTTTGAGGTAAAAAGAATCCGAACGACCTGGATATTTGGTAAAAAATTGAGATGATAATTCCTGGCGAGCATCTGCATAGAGAGGATAATATAAAATGACATGTTCCATTGTTTCAATTACTCCTCTGCCACATGGGCACAGTCTTTGATTGAAAGGGATATTTTGATATCTCCCTTCAATAACAGCTGTTGGAAGGGCATTGAATCTAGCCAAGGATAGGGCCCTTCTAAATTTTGGAATCGTTACGCAGCTAACGTATCTAGCTGGTTGGAGAAGATGTGCAGAGTGGCCCAAAAAGATATTTTTAGGTAAAACTGATAAATCGGATTGTAGCTCTAAATCGATGGACCATTGTTTGTGATCAGCTAGTGCACGTTCATAGCCCAACAAGATGATGGCTGCCCCTCAAAAGCCATTTAATTGCAGTTTGGCATGTATTGCCTGGCACCAAGAAGATTGAAAGCTATCGGTCATAATCAAAGGGGCCAGGCCAACTGGGAAAAAAGAAAGCTTAAGCCAGTAAGTAAAAGTGTAAATCCAAGCAGAAGTTTCTATTTTTAGTAGGCCAGCTTCACAGCGAAGCACCACGTTGGGGACACACCGAAGTACTTGAAAGATAGATCTTAAAAACTTGGATTGGACTCTTTCAAGAGAAAGGAATGACCTGTAGGGGCCCAATTGAGCTCCAAAAAGGAGCTGAGCTCGGATCTTAGCTGAGAAAACTTTAATCGCTGCTGGTATATATTGAGCTCCTTTGGAGAAATAGAAAGATTGTAGTGCTGCCGCTGTTTTTTGTGCACATTGGCGATCACTCGTAGCCGAGTAAGATTGTCTTCCAAAGGTAAAATTTTAACGGTGGATCCGTAAGTGGCTATAAAGGCCAATTCTGGATCCGCACAACCTCCCACAATGAGGGCATAGTTGTCCGGGTGGGAGACGGTCATGATGAGGGTTTGCCTGACGTGCCTTCCTTTTAGCTCTTTTCTCCTTTTCGCCCTGTACTCGTGCTTCTTCAAAGTCCATAGCGCCATTAATAAAGGATGACCTCCAATTGAAACGCTCATGAGTTAGGGCTTCCCAGTTCTCAATGCTGATATTACATTTTTTTAAATTAGCTTTGAGAGTATCTTTGAATCTCTTTTGCTCTCCACCAATATTCCGTTTTCCATTCTTAAGTTGGGAGTAAAGTAGCTGCTTTGGAAGGCGATGGTCAGGCATTCAAACAACATGACCGGTCCAGCGAAGTTGATGTTGGATGATCATTGTTTCAATGCTGGTGGTTTTCGCTTCTTCTAATACGCTAACATTAGTCCGCCTATCTTCCCAAGTAATTTGCAGAATTTTTCGGAGGCAGCGTTGATGGAATCTTTCAAGAAGTTGGAGGTGGCGTTTGTAGGGGGTCCATGTTTCACAGGCGTACAGAAGGGTTGGTAGTACAATGGCTTTGTAAACAAGCATTTTGGTCTCCCTGCGAATGTCCCGATCCTCAAACACTCTATGCTTCATTCGGGATTTTTTTTTTGTGCATTCAGGCTGACATAATCGGCATGGAGTTTGCGGTTACCCGTTGCATGAAAAACAATCCCCAAATATTTAAATGTCTTAACTTGCTCTATTAAATGATTGTTTAGCCGCCAGACATGTGCCTTAGGGCGCTTGGCAAAAACCATAACCTTGGTTTTTGAGTAGTTTATTTCCAGCCATTCTTCTCGGCAGTGCTCAGCAAGCATACAGAGTGCCCACTTCAGGTCAATCTGTGTCCGAGAAAGCAACACAGCATCATCTGCATATAAAAGAACAGAGATGTGTCTATTTCCCAGTTTTGGGGGATGAAGAGATGGGCTATTCAATTTGTCTATAAGAGAGTTAATATATAGATTAAAAAGAATTACATCGCACCTTCATCCGGGAATTTTCATAAAGTTTATATATAAGAACAAGTAATATTCTATCAATCGGGGAAGAATTCAATTTCTCCCATAGTTTGGCTCTAGCAATGAAATCAAAAGCACATCTAAGGTCAATAAACGCTGCATAGAGTGTTGAGCAAGCTCCGGAGGAATATTTCTCGACTAGATGTTGAAGAGTTAAAGCATGGTCAAAGATTGAGTGGCCTTCTCTAAAGCCTGCCTGCTCATCAGCCAAGATATTCTCAGTTATAATCCAATCCAGGATCTTATTGTATAGGTGTCTAGCATATAATTTGCTAACCACACTGAGAAGGCTGATGGGCCGAAATTGGCAGGTAAATCTCTGCCTCCTTTTTTATAGATTGGAATCACCAAAACTAGACCCCAATCATCAGGGACCTTACCATAGTTGTCAATATAGGTGAATAGGGAAGCCAAAACTGGTGCCCACCAATCTAAATTGTTGGGAATGACCTCTGCTGAGATAAAGTCATATCCTGGAGCTTTGTTCGATTTCAGCTGTTTAATCAGGTTTATAATCTCAGAGCCTGAGACAGGGGGCCAGGGGGGAGCAAATGAGCTTCATAGTCTAATTCCCTCTTTGGGTGAAATGATTCCTCCTGTGTATACAATGATCTGAAGTGGTCTTCCCAGGCTGAAGCAGGAATAAGAGACAAGATACGTAAATTAGAAGAAGCAGATTGGAGAGTTACACATTTCCAAAATAGGGCTGAATTCTTAGAGCGAGTAACAGAAATTAGTTGATTCCAAGACTCTCTCAAAGCCTGTCTCTTCTTTGTCTGTAGCAGCTGTTTATATTTCCTCTTGAGGAGCATCAGATACTGAGTTGAATAGGAGAGATGATCATTTTTATAATCCTTAAAGCAGGAGATCAGTTGTTTCTTAGCTGCATGACATTCACTATCAAACCAAGGTTGGTTGAAAGAGTGCTGATTCCTATTTACACCAGCTGGGCAAGTGGAGAGTATTGGCTGAAGAAGCTGAACTAGTTGAGTGGCAAAATTTGGTTGGAGGACCTGTCATCTAGAATAGCTGTACGAAGTTCAAGTGCCTCATCAGTAGAGAGCATTTGGGTTAATTTATCCTTCACGTGAGCTGTCCATTTCATTTGTATTTGACCCACGGGGGTATCTTCAGATGGAATAGGATATATTTCCAAAAAGCAAACACCAAAGGGCTTCAAAGACAGCACGTTGGGACAGTGATCACTCTCAGGGTGGTTGTCAATCTGAAATCGAAGGACCGAAGAACATAGATTTCTTGATATGGCAGTATAATCAATCAAAGAGGGCCTTGTACCAGCCCAGTGTGAAAACTCTGCAGGATAGTCAGTAATGATGGTGCCATTCATAATTTGGAGATCCAACTTGTACAATGTCTGCAACATATACAGGCCCCTAAAATCTCCAACGTGATCCTTAGATTCTCTAATTAAAAAGGGAGAGACAGTCTGCAGGTTAGGTGGAGTTTGAAGGAATTTGGCAAACAACTGATTATCATTTGGGCCTAGTCTACTATTAAAGGGGCGTGGTGGCTCAGCGGGTAAGACACCAGGTTTGTCGACTGGAAGATCGCAAGTTCGGAGGTTCGAATCCCTAGCCCTGCGTGCGGAGTGAGCTCCCGCACTAGCTCCAGCTCTTGCCAACCTAGCAATTCGAAAGCATGCAAGTGCAAGTAGATGAATAGGTACCACCGGTGGGTAGGTAACAGCGTTCCACGCGCGTCATGCAGCCACATGACCGTGGAAGCGTCTTCGGACCATGCTGGCTCTTCGGCTAAGAAACGGAGATGAGCACCAGCCCCTAGAGTCGGACACGACTGCACAAATGTGCGGGGGGAACCTTTACCTTTTACCTAGCATTAAAGTCCACTGCTATAACAATATGGGTAGTCGGAAAGCATAGTTGAATATTATTAATGTAAATTTCTGCTTTTGCCCAAATTTCTGCAATGCACGGTTGAGTAATGTTGGGTGGTATATAAAAATTAATGAGGAGCAATTTCTCAGCAGAAAAGTTAAGAATGATTGTTTGTGCAAAATTCTCAAATGAGTCTATTTTTTTTTATCAAATTTTATTAGGTTTTAATTTTACATAGCTAAAAGTTTGAAACAGAAAAGAAAATGGAAATACAAATCAAGAAAAAAGAAAAGATAAAAAAGTGTAGTAAAGGAAAAAAGGAAAAAAGATAAAGCTGAAACATAGAATTTAGTCAACTTCCGATTTGTATCTGGTCATGGTATTTTAAAAATTTTATCTTACATGCTAGGTCTATATAAAACATTAAAGAATATTTCTTGTCTATTACATCAATATATATATATATATATATATATTAATCTTCAAATCCCCATATAAGCTTTGCCCCTCCCGCATCTTGTAAATAGTCAGTTAATGGTTTCCACTCTTTAAGAAAATAATTATTTGGATTTTCTTTTAATAAACATGTCAGTTTATCATTCTCTGCCATATCCATCAATTTTAACATCCAATCTTGTATCGTAGGTGATATCTGGTTTTTCCAATTTTGTGCGAAAATAAGTCTTGCTGCTGTAATCATGTATTGCATAATCCTTGTAAATTGCTTCCCAGGTTGTCCATCAATTATTCCCAGTAAAAAAAATTCCGGTTTAAATGGAACTCGAATTTGTAATATATTTTGCATCAATGCATGTATTTGAGTCCAAAATTTCTTTGCAATCTCACATGTCCACCACATATGGTAAAAAGACCCCTCTTTTTTTTTACATTTCCAACATAAGTTGGAAACATTTCCATACATTTTAGAAAGTTTTTGTGGGGTCATATACCATCTGTACATCATCTTATAAAAGTTTTCTTTTAAATTATAGCACAAAGTAAATTTTAGCCCTTTGGTCCACATATCTTCCCATTGTTGCATTTGAATATTATGGCCAATATTTTTAGCCCATTTAATCATACAGTCTTTAACTTGTTCCTCTACCATTTCACCTTTTAACAATAATTTATACATTTTTGCAATTAGATGATCATCTGTCTCACATAGTTGTAACTCAAATTCCGATTTGGTTTGTTCAAATTCAAAGTCTTTCTTATCTAATTTAAATTTCTCTACGAGCTGCATATATGAAAGCCATTGAAACCTGTATCCCTCTGATACCAATTCTTCTATTGATTTAATTATATATTGTCCTTGTTCTTTCTTTAAAAAGTCTTTGTAGGTTAACCATTTATCTTTATTTCTTACTTCTGTTCTGTAGAATGCTTCTTGTGTAGAAATCCATGAAGGTCTTTTATAACATAAGATTAATTTATATTTATTCCAGATTCTTAACAAGGATCTTCTAATATAATGGTTTTTAAAGTCCACATTAACTTTAACTTTATCGTACCACAAATATCCATGCCATCCATATCTTAATTCGTGTCCTTCCAAATTCAATAATTTTTCATTTTTCAAAACTATCCATTCTTTAATCCAAACCAAGCAACAAGCAGCATAATATAATTTCAAATCCGGCAGACCTAATCCTCCTCTTTCTTTAGAGTCTTGCAAGATTTTATATTTTACTCTTGGTTTTTTCCCTTGTCAAATAAACTTAGAAATATCTCGCTGCCATTGTTTAAAAGGTTCTTCTGATGCCAATCTAGGTAGTGTTTGAAAAAGATATAAAATTCTTGGCAAAACATTCATTTTGATTGCTGAAATTCTACCTAATAATGATAATTGCAGTTTTTCCCAATGTTCCAAATCTTTTTTAATATCCATCCAAAGTGGAATATAGTTATTCTTAAACAACTTAACATTTTTAGTTGTTAAATATACTCCCAAATATTTTACTTTTTCTTCCATTGAATATCCTGTTATTTCTTTCAATTTCTCTTGTTGGTGGTAATCCATATTTTTGGTCAAAACTTTTGTCTTCTGTAAATTCACTTTGAACCCTGCTAGCGACCCAAAGTCTTTTAGTTTCTGGATTAATATTTCAATTCCTTCTAGTGGATTCTCCAAGGTAATGACTAGGTCGTCAGCAAATGCTCTTAGTTTATAAACTTCTTTTTTAACTTTAATACCATGGATGCCATCATCTTGTCTAATATCTCTAAGTAAAACCTCTAATACCAATATAAACAAAAGTGGAGATAATGGACAACCTTGTCTAGTACCTTTTTGTATTTCACATGGCTTACTAAATTCTCCATTAACAATTATTTTGGCAAATTGTGGAGTATATATTGATTTAATCCATTTTATAAAATTTCCTCCAAAATTCATATTTTCCAAAACTTTGAACATAAAAGGCCAATTTAAGTTGTCAAAGGCTTTTTCAGCATCAATAAATATCAAGGCAGCTTGTTTATCATAGTGTTGATCCAAATATTCAATTACGTCTACTATGTTTCGGACATTGTCACGAATTTGCCTCTTGGGTAGAAAACCAGCTTGGTCTTGATGAATAAAATCCTTAAGTATATTCTTCATTCTTTCTGCTAATATCGTTGTAAATATCTTATAGTCATTATTCAATAAAGATATTGGTCTGTAATTTTTAGTTAATGTTAAATCCTGTTGTTCTTTGGGTATCAATGTTATCTGTGCTTCTTTCCAAGTTTCAGGCATAATTCCTGTTTCCAAAATAGAATTCATAGTCTTCTGCAAAGGTAGACATAAATCCTCTTCAAAACATTTATAATAGGCTGCTGACAATCCATCCGGTCCAGGAGCTTTTCCACTACTAATTTTCTTAAAAGCTTTTATCAATTCTTCTTTTGTTATAGCATTATTTAATGTCAATCTTTGTTGGTCATTAAGAACAGTTAGTTTTTGTTTATTCAAATATTCTTCAATCTCATCCAAGTTGACATCTTGTTTTTTATATAATTTAGAATAATAGTCATGAAAGGTTTTTTGAATGTCCATATTATTCACCAGAGTTTTTCCTTCATGTTGAATATTAGTAATCAAATTCTTTTGTCTTTGTTTCTTCAATTTATAAGCCAGCCATCTACCTGGTTTATTTGCATATTCAAAATATTTTTGTTTTGTAAATTTCATTTGAGTCTCTATCTCTTGAGTTAATATCATTAATATTTACTTTTGTAGAAATTTAATTTGAGTGAGCAAAGTGTCATCCATTGGTTTATCTCTCAAATCTAACTCTTTCTTTTAATTTCATCTAAAATCAATTGAATTCTTTTTTGTTTTTTCTTCCTCATTTGAGCATTGTATTGAATAAAATAACCCCTCATATATGCTTTACTGGCTTCCCATACAGTTTGAATATTAGTCCCTTTGTTCAAATTAAATTGAAAATATTCTCTTAATTTTTTTTTGCATACATCAACTACATCATTATTCCGTAGTAGCGACTCATTCAATCTCCATCTAAATACATTCCATTTCCCTTTAAGAGTCAACATTACTGGATTATGATCTGATAAAGTCTTAGGTAATATATCAACTTTGTTAATATCCATCATCAAATTTTTAGATATCAAGATCATATCTATTCTAGAATGTGATTTAAATCTCTCTGAATAATATGTAAATTCTCTGGAAGTCCCATTCATACATCTCCAAATGTCTTGTAAATCCAACATCTCTTTCAAGTCGAAAAATGTTTGTGGCAATTTTCCCTATGTTTGCTTCACTTCTTTTTGTGACTGTCTATCCAGTCTGGGGTAAATTACCCCATTCCAATCCCCCATGAAACACCAATTGTCATACGTTAAGTCCAAAAGTTTATCCATCAGGTTTTTATAAAATACTCCTTTATCCATATTCGGTGCATAAAGTCCAACTATCAGTGTTTTAGTTCCTTGTATGTTAATTTCTACTACAATGTATCGACCCTCTTCATCAGCTAATATCAATTTTGGGTTTAACTTTGGTTGTACGTATAAGACTACCCCTTTAGTTTTTTTTATATCCAGCCGAAATAAATTCTTCTCCAAGCTGTTTTTGAATCAAATATTTAGTATCTTTTTTACAAATATGAGTCTCTTGTAAACAACTTATGTCCAATTTCTGTTTTTTCAAAAAATGAAATATCTTTCTTCTTTTCTGTGGAGCATTAGCTCCATTAATGTTCCATGTCAGATATTGAAGTTCCATTGGTGTTTTATTCTTTAAAATCCCTTTGTTAAGTCCACACCTGTAGCTCCTTTCTCAGATAGATCTTCAGTCTTCTCTTTGTCTTTTGATGTTTCTCCTCCTTTTGTCAATTCTCCTTCTGGTAAACCCATTTCTTTCTTGTATTTCTCTAAAAAAGCTTTTGCTTTTAAAATGGAAGTTATTTTGAATCTCTGTCCTTTGAACTCAAACAATACGCCTTCCAATTTTTCCCATCTGAATGAAATACTATGTTGCCTCAATTTGTAAGGAAAAAATAGTCTTTTCTTTTCCTTAATATTCTCAAGGGAATTTCTTTTAATACAATTATTTCCTTCCCTTCTATGTTTAATCTAGTATTATAATGTTTCCTTAAAATTTGCTCTTTTGTCACTTTTCTTACAAAATATATCAATATGTCTCTAGGGACTTTTCTTTCCTTAGCGTAACATGAGTTTACTCTGAATATCTTGTCTATCTCCAAATCTAAATCTTGTTCTCTTGTCTCCAGAAATTTAGCCAATTCAAAAATCATCCTTTCTCTCACATTTTCATCTACTTGTTCTGGAACTGCTCTAAATCTCAAGATGTGCTCTTTCTCTCTAGATTATGTTCAATCTCTTTAATAGCATATTCTGATTTATCTTCTAATTTTTGCATCTGGCTTTGCATATCTTTAAGTTCTCCTGACAGAGAATTGACCACTTCCTTGACTGTTTGAATTTCTTTTTTAAAGTCTTGCTTAATCTCTCAGGTTATTTCTTTCTTCATATCATCCATTTTTTTGTCTAATGCTGTAATCTGATCTTCCATCTGCTTTGTGGAGTCGTCCATTTTCTTATTTATTGCTGTATTCTGATCATCCATTTTCTTATTTAGTGCTGCAACAGCTTCTAATATCTTTTTCATTTCTGGTAATAAAGTTTCTGAGGCAGATGTAGCAGGTGTAGCAGAATCAATAGGTGGTCGTCCAGTCTCCTTCTTCTTCTCCTTCTCCTCCCGTCTCATTCCCAAAGATGCCATAGCCCTGCAAAAAAAAAAGAAAAAAGGGAGAAAAGGGGAAAAAAGCACCATATAACAATATAACAATAATTATTAAAAAAAAGGGGGGGAAAATTAAAAAAAAAATTTTTTTACAGGTAATAAAAAGAAAAAAGAAAAGGTGAAAAAGCAAATATCCAAAAGGTTAAGAAAAAAAAATGAAAGAACTAGAAAAATTTTTTAAATAGGCTCCTTTAAAATTTTTCCTCTTTGTTCATTTATAATCCCTTATATATAAAAGTCCGTAGTGTTTCAAACACCCAAGATAAAAGCCTAGGACTTTTTGTTCTCCTGTAGTCAAAATCAAAGATAAGAATAGTAAATATTCCCAGGGTTTCTCCTTCCCACTTGTAATTCTTCAATCCAGCCACAAGTCAAAAAGAAAAAATGTTGCTAGAAACATATAAAAAAGCCTCTACTTTCCATATAATAATCCAATAATCCAAATTAAACGTTAAATAACTTGACTTTTTCAGAAAAATAAATCCAAACAGAGTTCAAAGTTCAGAAAGAAAAGGAGGAACCTGTATATATAAAAGAATATTTAATAGGGTTCTTTTTTTTCCCTTTCAGGCAGTAATCCCAACATCAAAGTCTTAAAAAATAAAGTATTAATCACTCCATTTAAATCCAGGCTTTAATATAATATTCCAGAGAACAAAAATAGAAATACCAATAATTGTCCATAAGTAAGAAACTCAAGCCAAACTGAAATAATAGTAAAAGTCACTTTCACTTCTAGCAAAGCCACTTAGCTTTCTCTTCCCACCATTTATTCTTCCATTAACAAGAAAAAAATATAGCACCAGCAAATATAAATCAAGTCCAGATACAAATCTTAGCACTTAATAAAAAAAATAATATTTAAAAGTAAAGAAAAGTGACTAAAAGCCTGATCGGGCCAGCTACTTATCTTTTAGAATCACGGCTGATGCAGAGCTCCGTTTTTTTCCAGTCTCCTTTCATTGCTCCATCTCCCTCCTCCCACGGTGGAAATTACGGGGGTCGGGGGAGAGCAGTTACTCCGGAGACCCCTTGTGGTTAATCTTCTGATCACACTCTCTTCAAGTGTGATTTTTTCAGCGATTTTCTTCTCCCAAATCGCTGCAAACAGCTTAGCCGTGGAATCGAGGCTGGGAGCCCCGGTTCTTCGCTGCGCTCCGATCAGTACCCGGAAGTGAAATGAGTCTATTGACATAACTTCAGTGTTAAGAGCAGTTGAAATATGGATGCTCAAACCAGCACGATGCCTCCCTTGTCTGAAGGTGGGGGCTGCTGGGAGGGTTAAGGATTTATATCCCTCAATAAACATATCATTAATTGACCATGTCTCTTGGAACATGCGAATGTTGAATTGGGAAATGTAGCTTATGAAAACCATCTATCTTTTCTTCTAGGAGAGATGTTACATTTTGAGTAATGTTTGTATTGCTTTTTTTGTAAAATCCTCAAAGAGAGATTTCATCCATTCTCCTTCTCCTGTCTCAGAACCCCCCCTTTGTTGTCTCCTAGTATACATGTTGATTGAAGAGTGATTTAACTATTATAATATATAATTAGTTGTGTGCTGTGTTATCTCTATTTCTTATACAATTATTATGCAACATTCCTAATACAGATATTTTTTAAGACTAATACACTTCAATATAGGCGAAGAGAAAAAAAACTTATCAGTGTACTTATAATAGGTTCTTATTAGTGAATATGGCACTTATATATAAATAATTAAGTCCCTTTTTCTGGAATGACTTGAAATAGAGATAGTCTCACCCAGAATGTTTCAAAATTTCTTCTTATGGAGAGCTTCTTTTGTTTCTTCATTATAAGTTAATTGAGTTGAAAGTGAAATGGCTGGTACAGCGGCAATGCCTTTAAAAAAAGGCTGCAAAAAGGCATTACTTGGATTTCTTCTCCAGGCTTCCCGGCTGTTGCTGCAGCAAGAGTCAGAAAGTGAAAGTGAACAAGTTTCTCTTGCTGGCCGTCCAGAAGCCACTGGAGTCTCTCTCTTGGTTCCGCTCCTTTTCAGTGATTCCACCGTGGACTGCTTGTCAATTACAGCTCTGCAGACCGGCTAAGTAATCAAGCTGCAAGTGAAAGTATACCGAGCTAATACAACGCTTGGCTGTCCGCCATGCTCCGCCACCGGAAGCCTCACTCCTATTTAGCCAACATTTGACTGGGCTCCATATTCTGATTTTGTTTTTGTTTTTTAGTTGTAGTTTTAGTTTTAGGCTTAGTTTCTGATCCCCTGCAACAAGTATTTGGGCTAATTGCATGAAGTGGCGACACGTGAGGGGATCCCATACCAAGGTCCTGGCTCCCATTTAACTCTTATCTAATAGGTAGGGAAAGCTCTAATATCTGTTGTATTTCTTGCTGTATTTGAAGATCCCTTTCCAAGGTTTCAAATTTGTTAGCAGTGGGAGTAAGGTTTATTTTACTTACAATTCCCTTTCATGCAAAGCAATCTTCAATTCTTGGCTGCTTAACAAGTTTCAGTTGGGGGAGTGAACCTGGGCTAATGCTGTGCCGTTTCCTTCTTTTTCCTCAATTCCCTTCAAAGTACTTTAATTGAGTATTTATCTTCACTGTCGTCTTATCCAGGCAGGTTTAGTTGGAATAAAATTACTTAAGATAAAATAAGTCCATAAAATCTGCTATTAAGCAGGAGCTCAGCATAGAAGCTGCTGCTCCATCACCATCTTGAAAACGACCCCTAATAATAGAAAAACATAAGGAACAAAATCATGCTTAGAGTTATAATACAGAGGATTACTAATTGTTTCTCCCCCCCCCATCCATTCCATTAAACCAGTTTGCTGTGCGTTCCAAAAGGAATTGGCCTCCAAATGGTAGACAGGAGATGTCTGCTTAGGGAGTGTAGACACCCTTATTGAATAAGGCATTTTTGGTTAGGGAGGCAAATTTTAGCTGTGTTGCATTAAGAGAGCATGTAGAGGACACATCTCCCCCCCCCCCTTGAGCAACAGCCAAAAAACTGTGCAGCATGTTGCCTCAAACAGGTAATTCTGTTCTCCTTGCCAGGTATTATGGTATGTTGTTGTACAGTTCATTGTGTAAAAACCAAACCACCTTAGTGTGATCTGCTCAGAGAAACCATTAGCAAAATATGTTGTTGTTGCTCCCTCTTTCTCATTGAAGCATAATAACTGCACATCTCAAAGTGGTTCAGTCATTTTTGTCAGATTACCTATATGAGAAGTGTTTTGGCAAATTGCATCCTTTACCAGCAAAGCGTTCTCATGATGACGTGAACGCCAGGTGGCTAGATAACAAGCATTCCCATAATTTTGAATGGCGTTGTTTACATCTTCATGAGATAGGGAGCGAGAAGGTACCATGTTATGGCTAGCAATGGAAATCTTCCCAAGAGAACAAATCCTCCTGATATCCTTCTGTGGGAAGCCTTGCCCAGGCCCCCTGAGCAAGGAGGGGGGGAACTCACGTGCTTGCTGAGATGCAAGCCACAGCCACCCAATGCTGTGTGCTTTGAGGCCTGGTGTGTGTCACAGCTAACATCCAGCCAATCAGAAAGCTAAAAGAACTGCATATACAACCATGCAAAATGGTGTTCTATACTTCTTGATTTCTAGTGTCTTTTAGCTATGTAGTTCTTCACGTGTTCACTTCCCATGGACTGGGCAGAGTGAGCTATGTCTGGCTTTGGGTATAGGCCATGGCAGGAACTCTGGCCCCGGGATCAATACACGGAACTCTGCTTATAAGTTTGTTTTTGTTTTTCCTTTTGCAATGCTGTACCATGTATATTCAATTTTTTCCTTTTTGCGATAATGTGACTGTATCAACATTATTGCCTTATGCTACCAGTAAACACTGTTAGCCCTAACAAGCTGCATTCTTGTCTGTTTATTCTCAAGCCTTGGTTTTTCCCTTTAAGCCAGCGTATATCCCATCAGGTTATGTTGCCCAGAGAGAAATTTGCATTTTCTTTGCTGCGTTGGACCTGGCTATAAAAGGGAGTTTGTTTTTAGAGGCTGGTTTCAGAATAAGTTCCAGTCTGATTGTAGTGGAGAGTTCCTGAGCCACGTGTTCCAGAATTGGCTTTGTAGGAATGTCTTCTCCCAAAGACTTGCCAATGTTGGAATTCTAGCTGAGTGTTGGTGTTGTGAATACCATTAAAAATTAGCCTGATGTTAGTTGCTCAGGTGCCATCCCATGTCTGGGGAGAGGCTGCCTTGATTGCAGTGTGTGTTTTCTAACTAACAGGTTGTAGAATTCAACTGTAAAAAGAAGTTCATTATTTTTCTTTGGTATGGCAAGCACCCTTCACTGAAGTACCTGCATGTCTGTGGAACATTTGCATGTGTTCACATCCCCAGGTCACAGAGAAGGAAGAACCAAGGAAGCACAGTGCTTCAGGTTGTTGGTTGTTGGTTGTTAATTAAAATCCAAGGCTTATCGTTGTTTTATTAAGCCATGGTCAAATCCAAATCTCCAGAAGTGCTTTATGTTTAAGCAGCCTACTGGTTGGGAAAGGTTGTATGCTAAGGTTGCAGAAGTGTTGCTGCATTGCAACTGTAAACCCACTGTCCATGGTTCAGTAGATGGGCAAAAAAACCAGTTTAGGTTTCTTCTGTTCCCCAGTCTCCGAGTGTGAAAAGGGCCCCTCAGGTGAAGGAAGTGGAAATTTCACCTGAGCAAGTGTAGGGCCTGGAGGGGGAGTCAGGTATAAGGGAAAAGAAGACGGCAATGGGGAAAGTACAGTGGTTATTCCTCATGGGTCCTCTTATTCCAGGGTGTGAAGCCTGACAGATTTGAGATTTAGCAGGTGACAAAATGCCTGAAAAAACCCTGTCTTTTCAAGATGTGTTGCTCCTGCCTTTGAGAGGCAAGAAGAACAGTGGAACACAGCTGTGGATAGTCAGTGTGAGTTTTGGTGAAGTTTTAAAAGTAACCAACCTGTCCTTTGTTTTAGTAAGCTGTAGGTTCCAGATGAGTGTTTAGAAAGACATTTCTTCCTGATAATACTCTGCAGTGTAAAGCCAGCTTTGTTGCCCAGTTATTGCAGAAAAGGAGTTTGTGAACTGTGGATCTAGTGTATGCACCCACAGCTAGGCCAGAATTTTTACGTGTGGTGCGTTTTCTGGTTGCGTAGCGTGAAACAGGTGTCCATTTACATATTGTGATGTTGACACAGCATATTTGAATATAGATCTCCCTGAAACAGTGTGTGTAAGGCAAGAGTTTGGCTGTACATATGTGGCAGTTCCCAGACAGTTCATTGACTTAACAGGGTGCTTTATGGTTTTTAAAGCAGGCCAGTCATTGATAGCATGGTGCAGATGCTAACTGGGATGTGTAGAGCAGTCACGTGCTGTTTTCTGTGTGTACATAAGAGAGTGTAGAAGTGTGTAGAACTTCTTACTTATGTAGTTGTTTGTCTGCTGAGAAACTGAGTCTTACCACCTTGAATAAGAATTTGTCAGTCAGCTGAAATAGAATTGCCAGCTGAGGAAGTTCAGCACAAATTCAAACATTTATCTTGGTGTTGATGTTGGTTTTCTAAAGCCCAGAGTAGAGAATCCTATGGTTCTTTACAGAGTGTCATGTGTAAAGGAAGGCTTATCCTTATTTGTTGTACAGTATATCACTCTGCAGTAACGCAGTGGACATGCCCTGAATTAGTTTTGCCCAGGTAGGGTACAAAGCTTGCAAAATGCTTTAGCCCTCGATGTGAGCTTTCAAAGGGTTGAAACAGCCCTGCAATTTTCTTCAAATCAAAACAAACCTTTGCCTCAAAAAATCAGCTAACAGCCTGCAACAGGATTGGAATTCCTGCTTACCAGCTGCATTTTTTTGCAAAGGAGGGGGCAATGAGGGCAATGTTTTTTGATAACCAATTATTGGGGGAGATGGGCGGTGATAGAAGTTGGATAAATAAATAAATAAATAAATAAATTTTAAACATTTCCATTAAAAGGAATAAAATGGAAAAATGTCCTCATTAAAATAATATACACATCTTAAAGATGAAGCTTTATTTCCACACAGGGCACTGCGCCTCAGTGGGGACAACTGGTATACAAACTAGCGGTAATAGAAACAGAAAAATAAATTAAATAAATAAATAAAAATACATAGGAAAAAAAAGGGTGGGTGATTGTTGCTGACAACAGGTATACTGTGACCAGTCACAGCACTTGATAACCATTTATTTAATGGATAAGCTCCTCCTACATGTCATCATTTTTTAGAAATGTTATCAAATTCTAAACATGCCTCAAATACTAAATAAATGTGGCCTACCCCTGTATTAGTAAGAGATTCTTGTTTCTTATTAAATTTTCTCTACAATTCAGATTGGGCCTCAGTAGGATAATGTAGCATTTGGGGAAGAAGATACAAGCCAAGAGACCAACTCCAGAAGACAAGATGGAGAAGATCTCCACGGCCACCATGTATTTCCCTTTGGTGCCCAGATAGGTGGGGAGGAATGAGATCCAAATGCTGCAGAAGACCAGCATGCTAAAAGTAATGAACTTGGCTTCGTTAAAGCTGTCAGGCAATTTCCTAGCAAGAAAGGCCACCGTGAAACTGAAGAGAGCCAAAAAACCCAAGTAGCCAAGGACAGCGTAAAACATAGAAGCTGAGCCTTCCTTACATTCCAAGATGGTCTGTCCTACCAAGGTGTGGAAGTCCAAGTTGGGAAACGGGGGAGAGGTTATCAGCCAAGTGGCACAAAGAACTGCTTGGACCAGGGGACAGGCAAAGATAATGGAGTTGGTCAGTGGCTTTCCTAAGAATTTCCTTGTCCTGTTCCCTGGCTTGGTGGCCATGAAGGCCAGAACCACCATGACAGTTTTTGCCAGCACAGAGGAAACCGCAAGGGAAAAGAGAATGGCAAAGGCAGTTTGTCGGAAGAGACAGGTGAGCTTCCCAGGTGGACCGATGAAGAGGAAGGAGCAGAGGAAGCAGAGCAGGAGGGAGACCAGGAGGATGTAGGTGAGATCTCGGTTGTTGGCCTTGACGATTGGTGTGTTGCGATGCTTAAGAAAAATTGCCAGGACTGCCAATGTGATCACAGAGAGAAAAAGAGCAAGAGAAGCTAAAGTGTATCCCAGGGTCTCTTGATAGGAAAGGAAGTGGATCTTCTTGGCAATGCAATGGTCATTGTCTTTGTTGGGGTATTGGTCCTCTGGGCAAGGATCACAGTGAGCTGCATCTGAAATCAAGAGTCTTTGTCTAAGTTTTCCAGGTGTGTATGCAGTGCATGCAATCCCTCCCCCTTCATGTGTCTCAGGAGTGACATGGATGTTCATTTATTTGTTTATTTATTTATTTTATTAAGCAAATTTAAATAGCCATGCATCTCACAAAAATTGACTCTGGGCAGCATGCAACAATCAGATAAAATGGCCAATATAAAAACAATAGATAAAAAAATAAAACCATATAAATAAAAATCGTAAAAACCAAAGATAGGTACCATAGGTGAAGGGGGGATAAAAATGGCTCCCTCAACAATGGAGCCATTTAAGCAACTCTCTTGTTCCCTGAGAGCCCCAGGCCTGATCACATAACCAGGTCTTGAGAACATTTCAGAATATCAGAAGCGTTGGATGTGATTTAATCTCAGGGGGAAGGATATTCCATAGGACGGGCCCCATGGCAGAGAAGGCATGTCTCCTGGGACCGCACAAATGCAGGTCCCAGCCCAGAGCTTTCCAACCTTTTCACATTGGCGACACACACCAATGGTGGTGGCGGCGCAGCCTGCGGTGTCCTTGTCTGTTGCGCAAAAAACCCGGAAGCGCTGATGGGGGAACCGAAAGAAGCAGCACCCCTGCCAATCAGTGCCGCCACTGCCACTGCGCCAATTGGCACTTGGCTACTTATACTGGAACCCACAGAATATATAGAGATCTGTCACCAGGAATCCTGCTATTTGTTCTTTGGATAAGTTGTCTGCTGGTGTCTCCTGAGAAGATCATAACATGAGAGACACACAGATACAGACATGGAATGGGAAGAGAGTCTAATCAAAATGATTCATGGGGGAAATTGGCTTCAGGAGGGAGAAAGGAAAGATAGATCTGGAGCTACAATGGAATTAAAATTCTCTGCATCAGGTTCTCTGCTTTGTATTTCAAATCAGTTTCTCCCATCACTCACTCAGACCTTTTTTTCCAAGTGCGGCTAGCAGACCTATGTAGATTGATCTCCTATTTCTCTGACAGGCCTATCAGTTTCATGAGGAATCAATAATGCTGACCGAGCAGCACAGTGTAAATAACAGTCTTGAACACACACCCACACCACTCCACTCCTTGAGGAAAGTGATCAAAAGTTGGTGTTCCCATTGGTAACTGACACTGAGTGGGGGTGGAAAGGATATCAGGGAACCCACAAATTCCTGCCCTGAAACTACATTCAACAGCATTAAATTGTGTGAGGAGAGCAGAACTGCCAGTCCTCATTCCTCAGGAGTGGGAAAGTCAGACTGAGGGAATGGGACAGTTTACGTCACGGGTGGGGAACATTTTTTCTGCCAAGGGCCATTTGGATATTTATAACCGGGGACCGGGGGAGGGGTTTCTGGGATTTCCGCAGACCGGGGGCTGGAGTTTGCAGGTGGGAGCCAATAACAAGCACTGGGGGGCGGGGTTTGCGGGTGGGAGCCAATCTTGTGGAAGGGGCGAGGTTTGCGGACGAGAGCCCCACGGGCCTTAGGCGGGAGCCCCGCGGACCTTAGGCGTTGCCCATCCCTGGTTTAGGTCCATGCACCAAACCTTTTTTCTGAAAACTAAGAATACTTTGATGCATCTCAAATCTATCAGAAATGAAAGGCAAAACTTCATATTTCAATCAACTGAATTGCTTCCTTGATCCTGGAAGATCTGCAATGGAAGGGGCTCCCCAGGTTTGCCCTACCTGTCTGGTTAGAAGTGGCCCCTTCTGGACAAGGAACACACTGGTAGCAGCAAACCGGCTGACCCTCTGGAACATTTCTCCTCTCCCCTGCATGGCACCTCTTCATGCCACACCTGGCAAAGGGCACCTTCTAAAAGAGAAAAGAGAAATGCTTGAGATGGCCTAAGCAATGAACATTCATCATTAATTCATTCATTCATTCATTAATTAATTAATTCATTCATTCATTCATTCATTTTCATTCATTCATTCATTCATTCATTCATTTTTATCCCCCCTTAATTATTTTTATAAATAACTCGAGGCGGTGAACATACCTAATACTCCTTCCTCCTCCTATTTTCCTCACAACAATAACACTGTGAGGTGAGTTGGGCTGAGAGAGAGTGACTGGCCCAAGGTCACCCAGCTGGCTTTCATGCTTATCGTGGGTCTAGAACTCACAGTCTTCTGGGTTCTAGCCCAGCACCTTAATGTTCTGGACTTTGACCACCAGAACTCTTTAGTGAAATAGTTTTATTAATGAAAATTATTTACAATTGTAGTCCAATAATCTCATTGGAATACTGGATCAATTGTTCCAAAACTAGGCAATACTACAACTAAGTTCAGCTACAAGTGTCATGTTCTGAATAATTGGGCAGGAGAATTGAGATATACTTGGATCCTGCTGAATTCAGCATGATTAGGCTGGAGTCTTAAAAACTCTAGACTGGATTCTCTGGGATTCAAGACTGGAAATGCAGGACACACTGGCTGGTCTTTCTAAGACCCTGGGCTGGAATCCCAGGGCACACTGAGCTGGACCCCTGGAACACTGGGAGGCAATGCCAACTGAGCTGGTTCCTCTGGAATGCAGAACTGGAAATACAATTCAGGATGATCTGATTCCTCTGGAATGCAGGGCTGGAAATGCAATGTAGGCTGGGCTGGTTCCTCCACACCTCTGAACTGTAGGCTCAAGGCAGGCCGGACTGGAACCGTTACTAATGGAATGGAAGCTGCAAGGCAGACTAAATCATCCCCACTAGGTAATACTGCCCGTATGCCCGGCAGGACGGGGTACGTTGGGCTAGGCCACCTCCCAAAGACCGAATTGGGTGACCCAAAATCGGCGTGACAAACCACACCAGGTTGAGTAAGGTACTTAGCTGTGTTGGCCAGGTAATGCCCTGGTGGTTGCGAAGCCGCAAGTGCCAGCTGACAATCACCCGACTGGGTCGAAGCCTCTCTGCTAGACTTCTCCGACGATTCCAGCAGAGCTTCTTCTGAAGTAGCTGTATGGTGAGTAGAATGGTTGTCCTTGGCGACTGGTTGCTTGCTCCTGTCCTCTTTTATCCTGCTCTTGGCCCGCCTTCTCTCTTCAGGAGCCAATAGGAGCTCCTGCTACTGGGCACGCCGTTCTGCCAGTTTTTGTCTTGCGTTGATTGGCGTTGAACAAGGAAGTGAGTCTGGAGCACCAATCAACCGTTCAGCATTCTCCTGCACTGTAAGGTCATCTCCAGGTTCGTTTCTTCACACCTGCTTCTTTGGCGTCTGTGAGTCTGGCATCCGCCCATCACGAGATCGATCACGGGTGCTGCACTTTTGAACCTGCACCTGTTCCTCATGAGATCAGGGTCGTTGCAGCCTAGGGTAAGTTTTGTTTCTGCTTTGAGTTTTGTTTCTTTTGTCCTCAGTGTCAGAGTTCCACTGAACTCTGACATTTAACCAGTAGACCAAACTGGCTCTCATTTCCACATTCCCACTTCTCTCTTCAGAATGTCTTCAAAATAACTGGTTCACCATGGTCTAACACAGGGGTGTCCAACGTCAGGCCCACGTGATTGGCTCCCGCCAGCAAACCCTGCCCCCCAGTGCTTGTGATTGGCTCCCGCCCGCAAACTCCGGACCCTGGTCCACGGAAATCCCAGAAACCCCGCCCCCCACCACCCGGTCCCCGGTTATAAATATCCAGAAAAAAGGTTCCCCACCCCTAACATAAAGCAGGAACAGCTTTTGTGGGAATTCAGGCCAGTGACATTCCTTACCCAGCAATGGATGCCAGGGATAGGAACTGGGACTTCTGCATTCAAAGCAAGTCGTGTGACATTCAGCTGCAGCCTTTCTAGAACAAAGAATTATGAGGGTCCTATTGAACAGGAACTGACCATGGAGTTCACTGTTGCCTGCTCTAACTGCACCCTGTGTTTCAAGCAGGAGTTTTCCCCAATCCCAACCCTTCTTGGACATGCCATAAATCAAACTTGAATGTGGCAGCCACCGCTTCTTTACTTTTTGTCACCGGGCTCTTAACGCTGCCAGCTCCAGCATTACTCTTCCCCCCAGTGGCGGTTTGCAGTCAATTAGCCAGTTGTTGTTTATTCGTTCAGTCGTTTCCGACTCTTCGTGACTTCATGGACCAGTCCACGCCAGAGCTTCCTGTCAGCCGTCACCATCCCCAGCTCCCCCATGGTCGAGTCCGTCACCTCCAGAATATCACCCATCCATCTTGCCCTTGGTCGGCCCCTATTCCTTTGGCCTTCCACTTTCCCTAGCATCAGCTGCTTCTCCAGGGTATCCTGTCTTCTCATTGTGTGGCCAAAGTACTTCAGTTTTGCCTTTAATATCATTCCCTCAAGTGAGCAGTCTGGCTTGATTTCCTGGAGTATGGACTGGTTTGATCTTCTTGCAGTCCAAGGCACTCTCCGAATTTTCCTCCAACACCACAGTTCAAAAGCATCTATCTTCCTTCGCTCAGCCTTCCTTATGGTCCAGCTCTCGCAGCCATAGGTTACTACAGGGAATACCATTGCTTTAACTATGCGGACCTTTGTTATCAGTGTGATGTCTCTGCTCTTAACTATTTTATCAAGATTTGTCATTGCTCTCCTCCCAAGAAGTAGACGTCTTCTGATTTCCTGGCTGCAGTCAGCATCTGCAGTAATCTTTGCGCCTAGAAATACAAAGTCTGTCACTGCCTCCACTTTTTCTCCCTCTATTTCCCAGTCATCAATCAAGCTGGTTACCATAATCTTGGTTTTTTTGAGGTTTAATTGCAACCCAGTTTTTGCACTTTCTTCTTTCACCTTCGTCATAAGGCTCCTCAGCTCCTCCTCGCTTTCAGCCATCAAAGTGGTATCATCTGCATATCTGAGATTGTTAATGTTTCTTCCAGCAATTTTAACTCCAGCCTTGGATTCATCAAGTCCAGCACGTCGCATGATGTGTTCTGCATACAGGTTGAATAGGTAGGGTGAGAGTATACAGCCCTGTCGTACTCCTTTCCCAATCTTAAACCAGTCCATTGTTCCGTGATCTGTTCTTACCGTTGCTACTTGGTTGTTATACAGATTCCTCAGGAGGCAGATTAGATGACTTGGTATCCCCATACCACCAAGAACTTGCCACAATTTGTTATGATCCACACAGTCAAAGGCTTTAGAATAGTCAATAAAACAAAAATAGACATTTTTCTAAAACTCCCTGTTTGGGTTTGATAAACCCAGGAATTTACTTCTAGATATAAAGTTTACAGAGAGGCTTGATTTCTAGGTAAAAGGTGAAATATTCTGCACAGTCACCCAATTAGCAGCCATAGTTGTAGGAATGATGTGTCATGTGTGACTCATAACAACAGGTGCTTAGAGTTAGGTTGGGTGTGGTGAATAACGAGAGTGACCTATAATGTGATTGGTCAGGTTCACTATATATGCAGAGACATTCTCATTTCCCATTATTCCCATTTTACCTCGTGAAAGCTGTATCGTTGATGGTGTATCATTTGTTACTTGTGGAAGTGATCTGTAAATACGTATGTATATAAAGTAAATAGGATATTTGATATAACTTCTGCTTGGAGTCTATTTACTGCATAGTACTTGGATCAATGGTGCCTAGGAGAGAGGCAGGCCGCTCTATTCGGGCTCACTCTGACACTCCCTGGCTTTCTCCATTATCCAGCGGATATTGGCAATTTGGTCTCTAGTTCCTCTACCTTTTCTAAACCCAGCTTGTACTTCTGGCAATTCTCACTCCATGAATTGCTGGAGTCTACCTTGCAAGATACATTGAGCATTACCTTACTGGCAAGTGAAATAAGTGCCACTGTTCGATAGTTTGAACATTCTTTAGTGCTTCCCATTTTTTGTAATGGTATATAAGTTGATTTTTTCCAATCTGATGGCCATTCTTGTGTTTTCTAAATTTGCTGGCATATGGCATGCATCACCTTGACAGCATCATCTTGCAAGATTTTAAACAGTTCAGCTGGGATACCGTCGTCTCCTGCTGCCTTGTTATTAGCAATGCTTCTTAAGGCCCATTCAACCTCACTCTTCAGGATATCTGGTTCTAACTCACTGACCACACCGTCAAAGCTATCCCTGATATTATTATCCCTGTACAGATCTTCTGTATATTCTTGCCACCTTTTCTTGATCTCTTCTGCTTCTGTTAGGTCCTTCCCATCTTTGTTTTTGATCATACCCATTTTTGCCTGGAATTTACCTCCGATGTTTCTAATTTTCTGGAAGAGGTCTCTTGTCCTTCCTATTTTATGATCTTCTTCCACTTCTGCACATTGCTTGTTTAAAAATAATTCCTTATTTCTTCTGGCTAACCTCTGGAATTTTGCATTTAATTGGGCATATCTTCCCCTGTCACTGTTGCCTTTTGCTTTCCTTCTTTCTTGGGCTACTTCCAGTGTCTCCGCAGACAGCCATCTTGCCTTCTTGGTTTTCTTTTTCTTTGGGAAGTTTTTGGTTGCCGCCTCCTGAACAATGTTGCGAACGTCTCTGCATAGCTCTTCCGGGACCCGATCTACTAAATCTCGTCCCTTAAATCTATTCTTCACTTCCACTGCATATTCATTAGGAATGTTAGTGAGCTCATATCTAATTGATCTGTGGGTCTTCCCTATTCTCTTTAGTCTGATTCGAAATTGTGCAATAAGATCGTGATCTGAACTACAGTCAGCTCCAGGTCTTGTTTTTACCGACTGTACAGATGTCCGCCACCTTTGGCTGCAAAGGATGTAGTCAATCTGATTTCGGTGTCGACCATCTGGTGAAGTCCATGTATAAAGTCGTCTTTTAGGTTGCTGGAAGAGAGTGTTTGTTATGCACAGTGAATTGTCTTGGCAAAATTCTATCAGCCTATGTCCCGCTTCATTTTGTTCTCCCAGACCATGCTTGCCTGTAATTCCAGGTGTCGTTTGACTACCCACCTTAGCATTCCAGTCTCCTGTAATGAAAATAACATCTCTTTTTGGCGTATTATCCAGTAGGTGCTGCAGATTCTCATAGAACTGATCTACTTCTGCTTCTCCAGCATCTGTGGTTGCAGCGTATATTTGGAACCTCACTCGGTGGATCGTCACCTTGTTGTGGTGCGTTGGCTTGTGTGTTCCCAATGAACCCTGTGAGCGAAGCCGTCGGGAGTCATGTACTCCTGGTAGGGTCACCCATGGCGGTAAGGTCCAGGGGGAGGAACCAGACAAAGAACGATCCAAGAAAGTCCTCAATGGCAGAACAGGCGGAAGATAACAAGGTGTATTGTTACAACGGCTGCAAAGGCGGATGAAGGCTGTAGCAGACAAAAGGTCACCAATCGTCATGGTATCCATACCATTGGATTAGAGCCTTTTTCTGTGAAGGTTGTGTGCTGATCGTTGTGCACCGATCTCCACACATAAAACAAATTCACGTACAGGCGTCTTCCAACCACACCAAACCCAAAACAACCAAAAGTCCCATGGCGACTGACGAATGGCAATGGGGGCAGGACTGTGAAATCCGGAAGATCCTAGTCATGGACCAGCACATGGGCGGTGGATACGGATTCAGTCGCCCTGACTCAAGGATCGAGGCAGTTGAGTAGTTCGGCAGCTGTATCCACGACTGAGCAGCCCTATTTAGGATCCACTCTGCTCACCCCATATGGGGAGGGGGCTAGAAAAGGTGCCCTAAACATAGTCTGCCTCATTTTCTCCCTGACTGGACTACCGCGACCAGTGGGGTCACCATCTAGCTGTCGTAAAAAACACATGAATTTTGGAACATGGAATATACGGACACTGCAAGACAATATGGATAGTGAACGACCTGAACGTAGGACTGCCATTATTGCAAGGGAGCTGAGACGTTTTAATATTGATATAGCAGCACTCCAAGAAACTCGAAGAGCAGGAGAAGGACAGTTGAAGGAAGAAAAAGGAGGTTATACCTTCTTTTGGAAAGGACTGCCTGAACAAGAACGACAAATACATACATGGGGTAGGCTTTGCTATCAAAAACGACCTTGTGAAGCTCTTGTCAGAAGTTCCCACTGGGATTAACAAACGACTCTCAACTCTGCGAATAAAACTCGCCAAAAACCAACAGGCAACTATCCTAAGTGCTTACGCACCAACAATAGATGCAGATGAGGATATCAAGGAAAAATTTTATACCCAGCTGGACACCATCTTATCAGAGATACCAAAGGAGGATAAAATTATCCTCCTGGGCGATTTCAAAGCAAGAGTTGGGCGTGATTTTGATTTGTGGCCAGGGATCATGGGGAAAGAAGGAGTTGACAACAGCAACACGAATGGAATCTTACTTCTGACTAAATGTGCAGAGCATAACCTTGTCATTACTAACACACTCTTTCGCCAGAAAAATAAATTTAAAACATCATGGAAGCACCCACGGTCGAAGCACTGGCATCTTTTAGATTATGTAATTGTCCGTGCTAGAGATCGCCATGATGTACTTCTCACCAGAGCCATGACGAGCGCCAATGACTGCTGGACAGACCATCGATTAATTCGATCCACAATGGCCATAAAGATTGTCCCTCATCATAGGTTCCAAGGAAGAAAACCAAGGCGTAAAATGAATACACTGGCCCTTCAACATCCTATTAAACGAGCTAGCTTTCAATGAACTCTCAAGGAACATCTGCCTATGGAACTTCCTGAAAATGTTGAGGAACACTGGATTAAATTGAAGACTTCTATTATTTCAGCCTGTGAACAAATACCAGACTAAGAGACATCAGGACTGGTTTGATGAGAACGATAGTGAGATTGAACATATTATTGACAAGAAAAGGAAAGCCTTCCAGATATGGCAAAAAGATATTAACTGTGCCGTTAAGAAAAAAATCTATGCCAGTGCAAAGGCAGAAGTCCAAAGAAGAACTAGAGAACTTAAGAACATATGGTGGATAAAAAAAGCCCGAGAAACCCAACATTTTGCAGATGCTCATGATGCACGGGGCTTTTTTAATGCCATAAAGCCCATCTATGGACCAACAAACTATGGTACAAATCCCTTACGCTCAGTAGATGGTGCTAAACTTCTAAAGGACAAAGAGTCTATTGCACTGCGCTGGAAAGAGCATTACTACAATCTCCTTAATCGTCACTCTACTGTGGCTGATGAAGTCTTCTTGCAAATCCCGCAAAAAAAAATAAGAGATGAGCTTGCAGTACCCCCTAGTTTGGAGGAAGTCAGTAAAGATACTAAACAAATGAAAAATAACAAAGCTAGTGGACCTGATGGGATTCCTGCCGAAGTCTTTAAAGAAGGCAGGCCTGAACTTACACAACAACTTCATAAGCTCATCGAAAAAATCTGGATGAGGGAGGAGATTCCAGCAGACTTTAGGGATGCCATAATTATCACTCTCTTTAAAAAGGGTGATAGAACAGACTGTGGAAACTATCGAGGCATCTCCCTTCTAGCCACAGCAGGCAAAATCCTGGCAAAGATCATTGCAAACCGTCTCCTATCTGTATCAGAAGACATCCTCCCTGAAACACAAAATGGCTTCTGCCCTTCCAGGGGAACAGTGGATATGATCTTCACTCAATGACAGCTTCAAGAAAAATGCAAGGAGCAAAACCGCCCTCTGTACATGGCGTTTATTGATCTGACTAAAGCTTTTGATACTGTAAATCGTACTGCTCTCTGGAACATCCTTCTGAAAATCGGATGCCCTGATAAATTTGTGAACATCTTGCAGCTACTCCATGACGACATGATGGCAATAATCCTGAATAACAATGGCTCTCAAAGCGATCCATTTAAAGTGGAATCCGGCGTTAAACAGGGATGTGTTATTGCTCCAACCTTATTCGCTATCTTCATCGCTATGATTATACACCTTGTTGAAGAGAAACTTCCTACTGGTGTAGAAATTATATATCGAACAGATGGAAAGCTTTTTAATCTTAGTAGTCTGAAAGCAAAAAATAAGGTAATTGCAACTTCTGTTATAGAACTTCAATATGCTGATGATAACGTAGTCTGTGCACACTCCGAGGAAGATCTTCAAACTGTCCTAATCATCTTTGCACAAGCATATGAAAAGCTTGGCCTCTCGATTAACATTAAAAAAACCAAAGTGCTTTACCAGCAAGTTCGAACCAATCCCTCTGCAGCGCCATCAATCCAGCTTAAAGGTGTGTCACTAGAAAATGTTGACCACTTTTCTTATCTCGGCAGCCATCTATCTACAAAAGCCGACATCGACGCTGAAATTCAGCATCACCGGAGCTCTGCGGGTGTAGCTTTCTCCCGAATGAAGCGTAGAGTGTTTGAGGATCGGGACATTCGCAGGGAGACCAAAATGCTTGTTTACAAAGCCATTGTACTACCAACCCTTCTGTACGCCTGTAAAACATGGACCTCCTACAAACGCCACCTCCAACTTCTTGAAAGATTCCATCAACGCTGCCTCCGAAAAATTCTGCAAATTACTTGGGATGATAGGCGGACTAACGTTATCGTATTAGAAGAAGTGAAAACCACCAGCATTGAAACAATGATCATCCAACATCAACTTCGCTGGACCGGTCATGTTGTTCGAATGCCTGACCATCGTCTTCCAAAGCAGCTACTTTACTCCCAACTTAAGAGTGGAAAACGGAATATTGGTGTACAGGAAAAGAATTTCAAACATACTCTCAAAGCTAATTTAAAAAAATGTAATATCAACATTGAGAACTGGGAAGCCCTAACTCATGAGCGTTTCAATTGGAGGTCATCCTTTATTAATGGCGCTATGGCCTTTGAAGAAACACGAGTACAGGGCGAAAAGGAGAAAAGAGCTAAAAGGAAGGCACATCAGGCAAACCCTCATCATGACCGTCTCCCACCCGGAAACCTATGCCCTCATTGTGGGAGGTTGTGCGGATCCAGAATTGGCCTTTATGGCCACTTACAGATCCACCGTTAAAATTTTACCTTTGGAAGACAATCTTACTCGGCTACGAGTGATCGCCAATGATATTTGGATCACTGTGATGTTAAATGGCTTACCATGAATTCGAATTGAGATCATTCTATCGTTTTTTGGATTGTATCCAAGCACTGCTTTAGCCACTTTATTATTAATTATGAAGGCTACTCCATTTCTTCTGTGGTCCTCTTGTCCACAGTAGTAGATCTGGTGGTCATCTGATGTGAAGTGGCCCATTCCAGTCCATTTCAGTTCACTGACACCTAAAATGTCTATATTTATGATCGCCAATGATGAATGAATGATGATTTAATCTTGACATCTCACCAATAACCACATCCAATTTGCCCTGGCTCATAGATCTTACATTCCAGGTTCCTATGGTGTGTTGATCTTTAGAACATTGGATTCGTCGTTCACCACCAGCACCGTCGGCCGCTAGCCATCCTTTCGGCTTTGAGCTAGCTGCGTCATGACATCTGGAGCTAGTTGAACTTATCCTCTGTTCCTCCCCAGTAGCATTTTGACCATCTTCCGACCTGGGAGTCCCATTTTCCGATGGTATACCGACATATCTCTGGTTGTACTGATCCATTTAGGTTTCACGGCAAGAATACTGGGGTGGGTTGCCATTACCTTCCCCAGGGATCGTATCTGACCTCTCTTCCATGACCTTCCCATCTTGGGTGTCCCTTCACAGTTCAGCTCATGGTGCTCATGGGTGCTCAAGCTCCAGCACCACGACAAGGTAACGATCTCCTTTGCTGGAGAGGCAATTAGCCAGGCGATGGCCCTTTTTTCTGCATTTGCCTTGCTTTGCTCGGTGTTCCTTTTCCTTGCCCCATGATTTACTCGCTGGTCTTTTCGACGTGGTGCTCAGCGTTGATTTCCCCACTGCTTGAGTCTGGGGCTTCTGCTTCCTCTTGAGGTGTAATCTTGTATCTTCCACCTCCCCAGTCAGGCAGATCCACTCCATCAACGTCTGAGGATTTCCTCGAGCTACGGACCATTCTAGAATCTCCTGTTGCTGTCCTTCTTGGAAGTATTAAACCTTCAAAGCTTCTGGCCAGTCCGCTAGTTTCCCAGCCAAGCTCCTAAATTTCATGGTGCACTCAGATATTGATCAGGACCCCTGCTTGATATGTTGCAAGCTCCTTTTGGCCTTCAATTTGCCCAAGGGGTCCTCGAATCTTTTCCGCAAAGCAGTCATAAATCTCTGGAAATTTCCCAATTTGGGTGAGCCACTGTCATATAATTCCACTAACCAGTCAGCCGCCTCCCGGTCAAGCTGGGGTGATACGTGGCTCACATTTGCCTCCTCTGTTGGGAAATTGTCTTCAAATTCCTCCATAAACACCTTCACATGGGTTAGAAAACACACAAGAGTCTTAGGCTCTCCAGAAAATTTCACCTTTAGATCTCTTCCTCCAAAGGCTTCTCTCTGTCCTGAAGTTCTCCTGTGTTGCTGTCTCAAAGCTCTGCAAGGGAGGGGGGGCGAGCAGCTGCTACCCTCGCTGGCCTGCATTCTTCCTCTTCGTCCAAGGAATCACTCACCCACTGTATCTTTAGGAGAAACTTCTCTGGAGGCCGCCAATTCCCCACAGTCAGCCTTCCCTCGGCTTTCACGTCGCAGTAGCTGTTCCACGGCCCTCTGTAGTCCTGCTATTTGGTTTCTTATAGATATCATCTCCCCCTCCATTATATCCATTCACTCCTCTGGTGTAGAAAATCTTGGGTGGTCACATTTCCGCGTTGTGACCCATCAATCGGAGGCCACTTCCATGCTCTGTTCTACATTTTTATTTATTTATTTATTTATTGTTCAATTTATATCACCGCCCATCTCCCCCCACAAGGGGACTCTGGGCGGTCCCGGTCCCTCGATCGGTCAACCTCCTCCTCGGGGCCGGGGAAAGAGCGTCTCTCGCTCAGGGGTCAGAAAACTCATTCTCCTCACACAAACCCCAACTCTGAAGGACCCTGTAGAAATCTGAGTCCCTGCTCCCTCCGGCAATTTGGCCACCAGGAGAGAGGCCTCTCCTATCTCTGTATCTTCCTGCTGCTCTTCAACATTCGACATATTGTCGCTATGTAAGACTGCAAAATGGAGTTTGCTCTTTCTGTGATGACTCACTCCTTTGATATTAACTTAGAAACTTTCAGCACAAGCCATGATAGGATATGAAAATGTTTTTTATTAATACAAGTGAATAGAATCGATGCAAAGAGCAAACTAAAATTTTTTGCACACAAACATATTTTAAAACCTGCCAGGCCCTCAAGCACACCTCATCCACAACTCCCCTCCTGACTCACTTCCCATAACTTTACACTGCCAGCCTTTGATGTTTCCAGATGGATGGCGTTGGAGCCTGTTTCCTGTCTTTCCCCCTTAACACCTGCATGCCATTCCTATCTCTAATGGTTGCTGTACTGTCTGGCAAGCACTCTAGCTAATTACTACAGGCTTCACACTATCGAGTTACAAAAAATCCCATTTATCTAAAGCAGAATGGCAGGATGGCATCCTGACGAAAAAGCTAAATAAGATTTTGATCTAAGGAAGTAATAAACAGATTCAGGGTCCAGGTAGATTTGTAATATTGACTTTTACTGTAAGATTTTGGAATTAACTATAAAATAAATAACTTTTTATTAGAAACAGACTTATTTTGGCTATCTGAGCTATTGTAAGCCATAACAAAGATAAGTTAATTTATGATTTTAGAAACTGAACACTAGAGGGGATGAAAGATTCTGAGGAAAAAAAATACTAGAGGGGACTAAAAATTATGAAGGAAAAAAAATACAAGCCTGTTCTTGATGTCAATTAATACTGGGACTTACAAAATGGCACAAAATGTTACAACATTGGAAACATTAAAGGAGATCTTTGAAGAATGGAGCCAGAAATACAATATCAACACTGTCAGTAATGATGTCTGCTTCTATGGAAAGACTATGTCCAAAATATGTTAATGAAGGAAGGACAGATGTGGAACAAATTTTATCTCACAAGATAGAGAAAATTCAGAATATGGAACTACAAATGACAGATGAGTACAAATGAGAATGATTAGGAAAAGGACACTTTACTAAATATACAAAAAAAACCAACTGAAATTTTAAAAATTAAAAAAGAAAAACAAAGGATAAACCATGAGAATGACCTGGAAAATATGTTCTCATTGGATCTACAAGAGAGGCTTGTTAAACCCTTGAAGAAGTCTGTGTGACAGGATAAAGAAGAATTTAAGAGAAATCAAATCCTATGACAATCTTTGATTGAATTACAGATTAAGACTGTTAGAAGTTAAAGGAAATAATATAAAGTTGTATAGTCGAAGGCTTTCACGGCTGGAATCCGATGGTTGTTGTGGGGAATTAGGAACCAGAACTGCCAGAACACGGCCACACAGCCCGGAAACACCACAACAACCATCAATATAAAGTTGGTTTATTTGATCAAGGTTAAAATAACACATTTTATTTTCAAAGCTCTGGCAACCCTTTATGGACTTTTTGCTGAGAGCAAGATTGAAAAGTTGATGTTTTATGGATTTGCTTATAGATAAGGGATGGGATATGGTGTGAAGAGATATCAGTTTGTAACCTTATAGGGGGTGAAGAGTTACTAAATTTGTTTATACTTCTTTTGATGATTTATACTTGTTCTGTTTATACCTGTTAAAACTTATTGTTTATAATTGTTAAACAATAATTTCTTTAAGTTTTTACTTGTGATCAATTTAGAATCAGACTAAAGAGAATAAGGAAGACCCACAGATCAGTTAGATATGAGCTCATTAATATTCCTAATGAATATGCAGTGGAGGTGAAGAATAGATATAAGGAACTAGATTTAATAGATAGGGACCCGGAAGAACTATGGACAGAAGTTTGCAACATTGTTCAGGAGGCGGCAACAAAAAACGTCCCAAAGAAAAAGAAAACCAAGAAGGCAAGATGGCTGTCTGCTGAGACACTGAAAGTAGCCCAGGGAAGAAGGAAAGTAAAAGGCAACAGGGACAGGGGGAGATATGCCCAATTAAATGCAAAATTCCTGAGGTTAGCCAGAAGAGATAAGGAATTATTTTTAAATAAGCAATGCGTGGAAGTGGAAGAAGACAATAGAATATGAAGGATAAGAGACCTCTTCCAGACATTTAGAAACATTGGAGGTAAATTCCAGGCAAAAATGGGTATGATCAAAAACAAAGATGGCAAGGACCTAACAGAAGCAGAAGATTTCAGGAAAAGATGTCAAGAATATAAGGAAGATCTGTATAGGAATGAAAATTATATTGGAGATAGCTTTGACTGTTTGGTCAGTGAGTTAGATCCAGACATCCTGAAGAGTGAGGTTGAATTGGCATTAAGAAGCATTGCTAATAACAAGGCAGCAGGAGACGATGGTATCCCAGCTGAACTGTTCAAAATCTTGCAAGATGATGCTGTCAAGGTGATGCATGCCATATGCCAGCAAATTTGGAAAACACAAGAATGGCCATCAGACTGGAAAAAATCAACTTATATCCCCATACCAAAAAAGGGAACACTAAAGAATGTTCAAACTATCGAACAGTGGCTCTTATTTCACATGCCAGTAAGGTAATGCTCAAGATCCTGCAAGGTAGACTCCAGCAATTCATGGAGTGAAAATTGCCAGATGTACATGCTGGGTTTAGAAAAGGCAGAGTAACTAGTGACCAAATTGCCAATATCCGCTGGATAATGGAGAAAGCCAGGGAGTTTCAGAAACACATCTATTTCTGGTTTATTGACTATTCTAAAGCCTTTGACTGTGTGGATCATAACAAATTGTGGCAAGTTCTTGGTGGTATGAGGATACGAAGACATCCTGAGGGATCTGTGTAACAATCAAGTAGCAACGGTAAGTACAGAACACGAAACAACGGACTGGTTTAAGATTGGGAAGGGTGTATGGCAGGGTTGTATACTCTCACCCTACTTATTCAACTTGTATGCAGAACAAATCATGCAACATGCTGGGCTTGAGGAATCCGAGGCTGGAGTTAAAATCGCTGGAAGAAACATTAACAATCTCAGATATGCAGATGATACCACTTTGATGGCTGAAAGCGAGTAGGAGTTGAGGAGCCTTATGAGGAAGGTGAAAGAAGAAAGTGCAAAAGCTGGGTTGCAGTTAAACCTCAAAAAAACCAAGATTATGGCAACCAGCTTGATTGATGACTGGCAAATAGAGGGAGAAAAAGTGGAGGCAGTGACAGACTTCGTAGTTCTTGGCGCAAAGATTACTGCAGAGGCTGACTGCAGCCAGGAAATCAGAAGACGTCTACTTCTTGGGAGGAGAGCAATGACAAATCTCGATAAAAGAGTTAAGAGTGGAGACATCACACTGACAACAAAGTTCCGCATAGTTAAAGCAATGGTATTCCCCGTAGTAACCTATGGCTGCGAGAGCTGGAGCATAAGGAAGGCTGAGTGAAGGAAGATAGATACTTTTCAACTGTGGTGTTGGAGGAAAATTCCGAGAGTTCCTTGGACTGCAAGAAGATCAAACCGGTCCATACTCCAGGAAATCAAGCCAGACTGCTCACTTGAGGGAATGATATTAAAGGCAAAACTGAAGTACTTTGGCCGCATAATGAGAAGACAGGATAACCTGGAGAAGATGCTAATGCTAGGGAAAGTAGAATGCCAAAGGAAGAGGGGCCGACCAAGGGCAAGATGGATGGATGATATTCTGGAGGTGACAGACTCGACTTTGGGGGCACTGGGGGGGGGGCAACGGCCAACAGGAAGCTCTGGTGTGGGCTGGTCTATGAAGTCACAAAGAGTCAGAAGCGACTGAATTAATAAAAAATAACAACACAAAACCTTATAGGGGGTTAAAAGTTAACTAAATTTGTTTATACTTTTTGTGATGAAGGTTGAAGGTCACTTCTTTATATATTCATTTTCTTTTTTTTTTCATATTCTTTCTTTTCTTTTCTTTTCCTTCTTTTTTTTTTCACCTTTTCTTGTTTTTTTCTATTCTCTTCTTTCTCTAAGTTTACTTTGTATTAATTTTTACTATTGCAATCAAAATTCTTAATAAAAATATATTTAAAAAAGAAAAGAAAAGCTCCTAGAGAATTCAGACCAGTGGCCTACCAGCCAACCAGTAGATGCTGGAGATTGGATTGGGGAGCTGGACATGCAAAGCAATGTCAGATTTCTCATGTGAAATTAGCAAATTGTTTTCTGTACAAAGCAGAGCTTTCTCATGGCCAGGTGGCCAGATAACACTGCCACGTGCTGCTTGTTATGGCTAGTTCCTTAAACCTTCTCAGGGGAACAGTGTGCCCCGATGCTTCATGGGAAGAGCATGTCCTGGGAACAGTTAGCCCTTGAAGCTTCCCCTGGGAGAACAGGGAGGGGGAGACAACATGTTTGCTTAGATGCAGCACTGCCACCTCATGGCAGGTTATAGTATATGCTATGGCATATGATCTATATCTGGTGTTTTTCACATCTAGTTTTCAGCCAGTCAGAAAGCTGGAAAAAGTATATATCTAACCATTCAAAATGGTGTCCTTTGCTTCTTGACGTCTGTCCGTCTTTTAGCCATGTTCGTGTGTTCTACTCCTGAGGACTGAGAAGTGTGTAGCTATGCATGGCTATGTGAAAAGGCCATGTCATATGCTTCTTCATGTCTGTCAGTGGAAACAATACACAATACTATGCTTGTAAGTTTTGTTTTTCCTTTTCCAATACTGTAACTGTATATACAATTATTGTTTTAATTACGAATAAAGTTTTTAGCCAGAAAAGCTGCACTCTGTGTCTGTCTGTTTACTCTGCACCTCTTTCCCTACAAGCCAGCATTCTCCAAAAATCAAAGCCTGTGCCACGGAGATACAGCCTTTCCAAAAGAAGGTATCATAATTTTCAAAGTGAACAGGAATGGTTCCTGCAGTACAGTGTTGCCTGCTCTAAGGGCATCCTGGGTTTCCAGCAGGAGTTCTTCCTAATCCCAACCCTTCTTGGAGATGCCATATTGCAGACCTCAAATGTGTTACATACAAAGCAGGTCTTTCATGACACGGCTGTCAACTTTTCTGATCTGATAGACCTTTTCTGAGTTAGAAGGAATTTCTGCATCCCCAGGAGAGAATCAATCTCTCGCTGAATTGAGAACAATGACTTCCAGCCCAGATGATTGCATTTGAGTAAATGGTGAAATCCTGGCCTGGGGGAGCCACAAGATCTATTTGCCCAACTTTCCTGGGGACCAAAGATGGACTGGGGAGGAAAACACAGGCTTGAGGAGGCCTAAGCAATGAAGATGCAACCTTTATTCATTTCCACAATTCCATTTCCATCTTCAGAATGTCTTCTGAAGAACTGGTTCACCATAGTCTAATAGTCACCAGGAACTGCATCCTGGGGGATTCAGATCAGTGGCATTCCTGACATACCAATGGATGCCAGGGATTGCAACTGGGACCCCGTAAGAATCCAATTGTACAGGAATGGTCCATGGAGTTCAATGTTGCCTGCTCTAATGGCACCCTGGGTTTCCAGCAGGAGTTTTTCCCAATCCCAACCGTTCTCAGACATGCCACATTGCAGACCTCAAATGTTTTACATGCAAAGCAAGTCTTTCACAACACGGCTGTCATTTTTTCTGTTTCAATACACCTTTTTTTTTCCAGTGAGAAGGAAATTTTGTATCCCCAGGAGAGAATAAACGTCTCCCTGGATTCAGTACATTTCCTTCCAACCCACCTTTGTGGCCCAGATGATTGCATCCGGGTTAATGGTGAAATCCTGGCCTGGGGGAGCCCCAGGATCTATTTGCCCAACTTTCACGGGAACAAAAGATTGATTGGGGGAGTAAACCCAGTTGAGGAGATCATAATGAGCAGATCCCAGTCTGTTTTCTGAGAACGAGACTTCATTTCCAGCACTGTTGTTGAACCGGACATTCTTCAAATGGGCAAGAAGCTGAAAGAAAAGAGACCCTGAGGAATTGAAGTAACTGCCTGAAAATCACAAATGAGACATCACCGCTTCTATCATCCTGTGCTGAACATCATCTTAGGAGATATTTGCAATAAGTTAATCAAGAAAAACCCATGAAAAGCTGGCTCTCTAAAGCTCTTTAGAATGGACAAAGAGCCACAGAGATTACCTGCCATGACTGGACACTGGGGATCCTCTTTCCAAGCCTCATCATGGTTGGTCGCGCTCCTGATCCATACATTGCATGTAATGCATGCGCCACAGAATAAATGGCATTGTAGATGTTGTAACTTTCACCCGTCATGCTCATTTGAAAAATGTAAGATGGTACTTTTTGTAATTTCTCCTTTCCTGTGCATGGTTTCCCCCCGTTTGGAGGGATTTCACCTGATTTCAGGAACTGGCACTGAAAGACCCTTTCCCACCAGGGAGAGAGAAAGGGGTCTCCTTGGGGATTCAAGGGGTCTAAAGACAGGACGAAATTGCTGAATTCTGAGACATCACCAGTGTGATCCCTGAAATGCAAAGCACCATGGAAGGGCTTTAGAGTTTGCACAGATCGTTGAGTTGCTAACATGCTAACTTCCCAATGAGAAGTCAGGATCCAGACCTTCTCCAATGAAGTCTTACTCTGCTGTTCATAAAAATGCAGACCCAGGTATACAGTTTTAGTACTACTAGAGGCTCCAAACAGAACAATCACTTCAGCTTTAAGCCAAGTTTTGGAAATACGAAAAGATTTAAACTTCACAAGATCAAACAGGTTATCAGATTCCAAAATTTGAGTAAAGGCCAGGCAGATCTCCTCCTGCTTGAGCATTGGCGTCAGGAATGAGATGAAATCTGCTCCACTGTCATCTTCAGGGGCCACAAGCCCAACCCAGTTCCACTGGAATTTAAGGAGCAGCTGGACTAAACCCAGATATTGAGGATGTTCATTGGGATTAATCCGGAAAAAGGAAGGAAAAACAGTTCTGTCTCCATGCGGGAACTTGAGGGAACCAAAGCCAAGCTGCAGAAAGTGAGAGCCTTGTTTTACAAATGAATGAAGGTCAAAGGTTATGCTGATCTTAAGGGTCACCATCCTGTGGTTTAATGCCCCACCAGTCAGGCCAATTCACCTTGACTGGAGTGAGATGCAACAAACCGCCGACCAGGCACTGCTTTTCCTTCGCTATGTATAAACAAGGTTGGTTTATTATGCAAAGTATACACTGCTATAAGTGACAATACCCAACCAAGTTACAGGTTTCCCTTTCCCCCTGTGTTCTTTTAACTGCCCACCTTTTCTACCATGAAGGCAGCATTACCACCGTTCTTTCCTAGCCTTAAGGATGGGGAATACTGGTCCTTTTTCCAAGGCTTAATGTCCTTTTACCCTACATTTAGCCCTAGATGGTCCTCTACCTTCCAGCTCTGACCCTTCAGTAGGCCCTCTTGACATCTGAATTAGAGCTTAGTTGTTCCTTAGACTGAGCTGCTTCTCCCTCACACAGTCCTTGGGAGGAAACAGCTGCTTCTGGCTGGATGGCTGTAGCCACCTCTGGAATGCTTGTGCGGCTGTCAGGCTCTGCTACACTTTACTCATCTTTGTCAGCTTCACAGTCCCTTTGCTCACTCCACCAAACTGTTTTAGTTTCGCCTCCTCCTTCTATAGTTCTCCACCTCAATGACTTTTCTCTCTTCCACCCACCCGCTCTGCCTTCAGGGTTTCTCTTTTATCTCCCTGCAGTACAGGTGTGGTCCTTTGCTCTCTTAAAGTCCCAAGGAACACAATCCACAAGGAAGGAAAGCTCACTTCAGCAGCCTTGAAACTTATCTTCCAAACCTGGCAAAGATAAGCTTCCTCTCTCCTTCTGAAGAGCCATCACTGATATAGTTTGCCTGGCTCTGGCATGTGAGAAGCCAAGGGAACAAACCATTATCCTCATTCAGAGGATAAACTGGATTGAGTGGTGGTTGCATTTACAAAGATTCAGTTCCTATGGAGTTCATCCAGGAAAGTATTTCCGAAATATTTTATTATTTATCTCTTTGCAATAGGGGGGTTGAAGAAACATATACTGACACACGAAATATAAAAATGAATTCAACTATAGCATGGCTTCCCCAAATCACATACTCTGATGTGCCCCACAAAACACTTTGGCTTCTCTGCGCACTTCTCTTCTGTGTCTGCTCCACACTGCATCCAATGGAACCCCCTTACCTGTGGGACCTTGAGGATGCTGAAGATGGAGGCCATCTGCCTTGAGGATTTGGGGTCGAGACCACCAATGACGGAGAGCAGGTTGTCCTGCCTGTCACATTTGTAGTGTGGAACCATTTGGCCTCGTGTGGAAAGCAGAGAGAGGCTGTTCATGGAAATCCTCCTCACAGACCCGCGATTGTCATAGATACGGAAGCCGAGTGTGATGTTGGGCAGGAGAACCAAATCCTTGTTGATCTTTGTTACTGCAAGTACCAAGGCCAGAAACAGCTGGTAGTTCTTGGGTGCAATGCTATAATGAGAAAAAAATTGAGAATATTACAGGGAAGCTTGTGTGTGCTCGTGGAGTATCCTTTTCCTGGTGTATTTGTGTTTGTGTGTGTGTGTTCTTATGGACTTTGAGGCAATGAATCCATTTTTTCTTATCTTTTGGTCAGAAAAAACTTCTGAGTATTATGTCGATGGTACTGCCTAGAAACCAGGGAAAATGCAGATAGAGGCTAAGAAGTACCACATATACAACCTTAGACAGCCATGACTCATCCACATGAGTAACCTCTAAGATAGCTTTGACGATTTGGTTGTCCTTTTCAACAGCTTTTTCAGCTCTGGGGACCATTGCTGTTCCCAATATTCCAGAAGGGGCATCATTTTTTTCAGCTGTTCACAATATTCCACTGGAGGTCACAACATAGATTTACTAAAGGCCATTACAGAAGACCAAATTTATATTCAAAGTCAATTTCTTCACTAGGTCAGCACAGTTTCTCACACCTACCCCCTTCCTCACTTTTTATGCTGTTGATCATCTTCCTGCTGAAAAGAGCTGGGAAAGAGGAACATTCTGCCCTACATTATGAGCTTGGCTCTTCATCGAGAAAAGCATCAAAGCTACTGAACTGCACCAGGACATTGCAAACCTCACTAGAACAAGAATTTCTGAAAGGAGTCCCTGAATCCAGAAAAGAGCAGACAGTATTCTACCCCTTTCCTCTCCAGGGGAAACTTACCTTGTTGCAATTTGGATCGGTGATGGCTCCTGGTGAAATGTCATCATTTTAATGTCAGAAGAGGTTCCCAGGGGAAAATTCCCCCCAATAATGATGTCACCAGACCTATAGTGGTCCTCCAGAGTCTGCAAAGGGTTCCTCAGTACACATACACTTGGCATCATCTTATGAGTCGTTGAAGGCAGGAGCCAAAAGAGAAGCAACAGCAGGTGAGGCAGCCCATTCATCATTCTCACCTTCCTTCCTAGGACAACAATCAACGTTTCTTCAGAAGCTGAACTGCAGCTCCCCCCCCCCCCCCATGAAATCTCACCAGGGCTTTTGCAGTAAAGGAGCAGGCTGTGCCACTTGGATGGGCCTCGGGAAAATTTATATCAAGGATGCTTCCTCCTACCTGTGTTTTAACTTTCACCAAAGGGAATGTTGAGGTTTCATTGATTGTAAGAAATGTCCTCTTTGCAAGGAAAGCTAAGATGACATTTCCAGGGCCCTTAGGGAGTCCTCAGAGCTAATTGATTTTACAATGTTTTATCTTGGGTACATTTTACAGGGATCCCACCGGTGGTACATTAAGAATCATTGTTCTTCTGATAATTGCTAGGAAGAGTAACATCCTACCCACTTTGCAATAGCTCCTTTTCATACACAAGAAGGGGGAAAACATGTTTGTGTCTCTTGTTGTTGATCCATGGAGCAGATGGAGTTGAGAGTTGGGGTGGAGGTGGAGGTGGGTATTTGTCCTGCCTGAAACCTGCACCCAAGATGGAGTCTGGCCTGTGCTGTAGTTTCTTGAAATAGAGCAAGGGCTAAGGTGGCAATCAGTTGTAGCATTGTAAGTGTGAGTAATAATGCCAGTGTTTGGATGGAAGACTTGGTTTATTTATCCCATATGACAGGGATGACATTAGAAGCTAATTTCTCCCATGGAGCTTAAAAAGAAAGAAGCATGGGGGTCACTTAAGATGTTGAGCTAGTTTAACCTCTGCAGGAGTGTTTATCTATCTATCTATCTATCTATCTATCTATCTATCTATCTATCTATCTATCATCTATCTATCTATCATACTTATATCACCGCCCATCTCCCCCCACAGAGGGGACTCTGGGCGGTTTACACATAGTTGATAATTAAAACATATAAAAGCATATAAAATACCATACATAAATGTATATCTATATAAATTAATTAAATATATAAAACCCAAGAGGCTCTGATGTTAAGTTTAAAAGAACTCTACGGAGCAAGCCATCCCCAAGAGGAGCTATTACTCCTCCCGTCCCAACCAATTGTTGCCTAACAACTGGTCAGAGCCCGAGAAATTTGTCTGCTGCCAGCTGGTAGGGGAAGAATTCTTGTCAAAGTCATTAACCCTGTCACTGTCAAATTACCATTGCCTAAAAACATGCAACGTATTCATCCGGTCTTCCACTCCAGTTTACTCAAACCGTTCCCACCATCCCAAACCTGGCATCCAGCTCCACCACCGCCACCCCCTCCGCTTCTCCTCGACAGGGATCAACATTTTGAAGTTCACTCCATTCTGGGCTCTCGTAAATTCCGTGGCCGCCTTCAATACCTCGTTTGTTGGAAACGTTTTCTGAAAAGTGACTCTGAATGGGTTTTCAGCCACCATGTTCGTGCTCCTGCTCTTACCCTTGCTTTTCATAATCAGTACCCTGATAAGCCTAAATGACTTTCTTCTTTGTTTCTTTTTTAAGTCTCGTCACGCTCTGACCCTCCTTGTTGTGCCTTTCTTCGGGATTAGAGTTAGGGGAGGATTTCTACAATCAAGATGAACGTATTGCCCAGGATGTTATTTCTTTTTCAGACAATACCGATTTTAACATCAGGTATAGTATTTAAATAATGGCAGAAAGACATCTCAGAGTTTCTTTGGCAAGGTAAAAAACCAAGAATCAACTATAAATTATTACAGGATGCTAAAGAGCGAGGAGGTTTGGGATTGCCGAATTTAAAATTGTACTTCGAGGCATGTTGATTCCTCTGGATGAAGGATTGGATAATTTTATTTATTTATTTATTTATTTGAAAAATGTCATTTTATTTACATTCAACATAAAACATAAAACAAAACACATAACACATAACAATAATCACATATAACACATAAAAATGGTTACATTTATGTATATATATTTACATTTGATTTTACATAATCATTTTTATTATATTTAATATAATGTATCCTTCTTCCTTGTTTTTTTTTTGTCTCTAATCTTTTCCCTCCTTTATCTTTCAATCTCTTCTAACCTATTCTCTCTCTATCTTTTCCTTTCCCTTTCCTTCCCTTTTGATTCTTCCTTTAACTCCTTTTCTCTTTCATCCACTCCCTTCTTCCTTTTTTAACCCTCTCTTTCTCTCTCTAATCTCTTCTCTCACTTGCCTTACTCACTCATTTATTTATTTTTTTTACATAAGTTTTATTAGGTTTTTAAATATACAAAGCTAAAAGTTAAAGATTAAACGGAAAAAGAAATACAAATTAAAAGAAAAGAAAAAGAACAGTGCAGTAAAGAAAAAGAAAAAAGAAAAAAAATAAAGAAAAAGACATACATAGAAATTAGATAACCTCCGATCCGTCTATGGTCATAAGAATAAAGTATATAGTTTGTTTTAACATGCTGGCTATTCATATAACATTCATATATTTTTCCTTGTCTATTATATACTATTTATCTATAATCTAATCATCAAAACCCCATATTTAGCTTTACTCCTCCTGCTTTTTGCAAATAGTCCATCAAAAATTTCCACTCATTAAAGAATAATGATTAAAATTTTCTTTTAGTAGGCAAATCAATTTGTCATTTTCTGTCATTTCTAGTAATTTCAACATCCATTCCTGTATTGTTGGTACACTTTAATTTTTCCAAAACTATACATATATAAGTAAAGAGAAAAAAAAATATTTCTATTTGTGCATCCCAAGTTCCAGATAAAAAGAAAAAATTCTAGTTTAAGTCTTTTAATTTATACCCAACCATACTATTATACTATGCATATAGAAATAAAAAGAAAAGAATTTTTCTATTTATACAACCCAGATTCCAAACAAAAAAGAAAAAATTCTGATTTAATTCTTTTAAGTTATACTCAACCCTACTGTTTTTGATCTCTCACTGTAATATTTCTTCAGATTTTGCTCTTTTGTAACTTTTCTCACAAAATATCTTGACAATTTCTTATCCCTATCGTAACGTGAGTCAACTCTGAAAATTTTATCTATCTCAGAGTCCATATCTTCTTCTTCAATCTCTAAATATTGAACTAAAGTATCAACTATATATTTTCTCATATTCTCATCTAATTTTTCCAGGGCTCCTCTCAGACTCAAAATAAATTCTTCTTCTCTCATTTCTGCTAATACAATAGCATCTAAATTATATTCCATAGTAATAGAATCTGATTTAATCTCCAATTTCTTAACCTGGCCTTGTGTCTCTTTAAAATCCCCTGGAAAAATATTTGCAATTTCTTTGACAATCTGTATTTCATTTCTAAATTCTTTTTTTGAATCTTCCTTCATCACTTCCAATTTCTCTTCTACTTGTTGATCTAGAATATTGTCCATTTTTTTGTCTATTTTTATATCAAAAGAAGTAATTAAGTCCTCCATCTTTTTCTCCAAGGTAACAGTTAAAATATCCATCCTTTCCTCCAAGGCAGTAGTTGAATCATCTATTTTTTGATTCAGTGCTGTAATCGCATCCAATATTTTTTCCATATCTGATGTTGGTACTTCTGAAGGTGCAGCCATGGACTCCATTTCCTTATCTCTATCCCTCTTCACTCTTGCAGCCGCAGTAACCAGGTTGTATATAATATTCCTGTAAAGAGAAAAGAAAAATAACAAAAGACAAAGGAGAACCACTATAAACAATAAAAAAAAGAAAAAGGGAAGAAGAGGGATACAAAATTATTAAAGATTCAAAAGAAAAAAAGGGGGAAGAGAAGAAAGGGGGGAAAAAATCCAGATACAATAAAAAATTAAAAAAATAAAAATAATACTACTTTTTCTTAATAGATGTTGCATAAAAAAGAGGGCAAAATGTACTTTGGTAAAATCAACAATTCTCACATGAAAAAAAATAAAAGATAAGAGTACAACGGGTAAGTCCTTTAGCTGTAGTCAAAATATCCTTGAAAATATAATAACAATCCAGTTCTCAGGAAAGCTTATAATCACAAGTCCCAAAGAGGAGAGAGAGAAGAAAAAAAAAAAAGAGAAGGGGGGGGAAGGAGAAAGCCCCAACTCCAAATGTCTTCACTCTCCAAGACAAAAAGCAACAAGAAAGTCCACTAAAATCCCATATAATAAGGAAATTCCCAAAACTGTTCAAAACAAAGATATTCCAAAAATACCCATTATAATCCAAATAATTTCCAAATGCATTACAGAAAAAAAAGGAGAAAAAATACCATCTCAAGATGAAAAGCAGAAAAGCAAAAAAAAAAAGATAAAAGGCAGATCGTTAACCCATTTGAATTCAAAATCCAGAGAGGAAAATAGATTAGTCCCACTTCAGTAAATAAGCCATTCGTCAGTAGTTAATGTCACTCCATTTCACTTCCAAGTAAAGTCATTATTCTTTAAGCTCCCACCATTTCTCAAGTCTTCTTTAGCAAGAAAGTTACACACGCACCAGCAGCATCGATCATGTCCATAGAAGGATCTTAGCAGATAATATGTAAAATTAAAATAAACACAAATATAAAACAGTGACTAAAAGTGCTGAATTTAGGTGCTACTTATCTAAAAAGATTTCGCTGTTTCCTGTAGAGCAATAACGATGTTCCTTCCAGTCGCTTTCGTCGCTTCAATTTCCTTTTTCCCGTGGTGGAAAAACGGGAATTGGGAAAGAGCGACGATTCCGGCGACCCTTGTGGTTTATCTTCTGATCCCCTTTTCTTCAAAGGGGAGATTTCAGCAGTTTTATTTCTTTAAAAACCGCTGCAAGCAGGAAAACAGCTGAGCCGAGCAAGGAGCGCTCGGTTCAGCGCACCGGCGTCTTCAGCACCTGGAAGCAATCTTACTCCATTTCACTTCCAAGTAAAGTCATTATTCTTTAAGCTCCCACTATTTCTCAAGTCTTCTTTAGCAAGAAAGTTACACACACACCAGCAGCATCGATCATGTCCATAGAAGGATCTTAGCAGATAATATGTAAAATTAAAATAAACACAAATATAAAACAGTGACTAAAAGTGCTGAATTTAGGTGCTACTTATCTGAAATGATTTCGCTGTTTCCTGCAGAGCAATAACGATGGTCCTTCCAGTCACTTTCGTCGCTTCAATTTCCTTTTTCCCGTGGTGGAAAAACGGGAATTGGGAAAGAGCGACGGTTCCGGCGACCCTTGTGGTTTATCTTCTGATCCCCTTTTCTTCAAAGGGGAGATTTCAGCAGTTTTATTTCTTTAAAAACCGCTGCAAGCAGGCAAACAGCTGAGCCGAGCCAGGAGCGCTCGGTTCAGCACACCGACGTCTTCAGCACCCGGAAGCGATCTGCCTTACTCACTCATTTCTAACCCTCCCATCTCTCTCTATCTTTTCCTTTCCTTTATCTTCCATATTCATTCTTCCTTTTGTCCCTTCATCCATTCCTTTCTTCTTCTTCTTCTTTTTTTTTGGACCCTCTCATTCTCTCTAATATCTTCTCTCATACTCCCTCTTCCTCTCTCTAACCTCTTCTCTCTCTTCTCTTCTGTTCCTATCTTCTTTCCCTATCTTTCTTTCCCTTTTCACCCTTTCTATCCTCTTTTTCTTTCTAACCTATTCCTTCCTTTCTCTTCTTACTTTATATATGTTTATCACTCTTTTTCTCCCTTTCCTTACATTATATTATTTATTTATTTATTTATATATTTGTATCAAATTCAATCTTAACTTTTAGATCTTTGTTTTATAATACATAATACATACATACACTCCATTAAAATTCTTCCAGTTTTCTTAACAAAAAAAATCTTGTAAATACTTGATTTACATTTTTTCTCTTCTTATACCTCTTTTTTCCCCTCGGCCCTTCTTTATTTGTACTTTTTTATTATTATTATTATTATTATTATTATTATTATTATTATTATTTGTTCTCTACTTAATGTTATATTCTTTTTGAATATACTTTATGAAGGGGTCCCATGTTTCCTTGTACTTCCCCATTTCTTTTCCTTTTATTAAATTTGTTAATTTGTCTGTTTGCATTAAATCCATTACTTTTATAATCCATTCTTCCTTTGTTGGAATATTTTCTTGTTTCCAGTATTGGGCGTATTTTATCCTTGCGGCTGTACTTAGATACTGAAATAAAACCTTTTTTTTTATTTATATTGTTTTCAATTTTGCCCAATAAATATAATTCTGGTCTCATTCTTATTTCTTTATCGAATATTTTACATACATATTTGTGTATTTTGCCCCAATATTTTTTTGCTTTTTCACATAGCCACCATACATGGTAGAAAGATCCCCTTTTGTTTTTGCATTTCCAACATAGATTAGAGCTACTCATTTTTAATTTAAATAACACCTCAGGAGACATGTACCATCTAAAAATCATTTTATACATATTTTCTCTTAGATCATTACTTAAAGTAAATTTTATATTTTTGACCCAGATTTCTTGCCAATCTTCATATGTAATTTCAATTCCTAAATTTTCCTCCCATTTTTTCATATATTTTTTAATTTTTATGTCCTTGGTTTTCATTTCCAGTAACGTTTTATATATTTTAGAAATTAAATGTTCTTCCTCTTTTTCTAGTATATTATCCCAATTATTTTCTATTTTTGTAAATTGATAGTTTTTTTCGTCTATTTTATATTGCTCTTTCAATTGGAAATATGTAAACCAATGACATACTATATTTTCATTTTCTAGTTCTTCCCTTGTTTTAAGTTTCTGATTATTTCCTTCAAATTTTAACAAATTTTTATATCTTATATATTCTTTTTTATTTTGACTCCCTAATCTGGTACATGCCTCCTGGGTTGACACCCATAATGGAAGATTTGGTAATAGTGTTTTTTTGTATTTGTTCCAAATTTTTAGCAAGGATTTTCTTATTATATGGTTATTAAATGCCTTATGTATTTTACTTTTATTATACCACATGTAACCATGCCAACCATACCTATTGTCGTGTCCTTCTAAATTCAGTAATTTTTCATTTTCTAGTTTTATCCAATCTTTAATTCATATTAGGCCGCATGTTTCATAATATAATTTAAGGTCTGGCATTGCTAATCCCCCTCTATCTTTTGTGTCTTGTAAATATTTTAATTTTATTCTAGGTTTTTTCTTTTGCCATATAAATTTGGATATTTCTTTTTGCCATTTTATAAAAATTTGGTTTTTAATCATAATCGGGATTGTTTGGAACAAATACAAAATAAATCTTGGTAGTATATTATTGTAGCAATCCTCCCCAGTAATGATAGCTGTAAATTTGCCCATTTTTCAAGATCTTTTTTAATTTCTTTCCATAAATTTTCATAGTTATTTTTATACAAATCTAAATTGTTATCTGTTAATTGTATTCCTAAATATTTTAATTTTCTAACGTTTTGAAATCCTGTTATTTGTTCTAATTGATTTTTTTCTTCTTTTGTCATGTTTAAATTTATCATTTTGGTTTTCTGTATATTAATTTTAAATCCTGATAAATCGCCATATTCTTGTAATTTTAAAATTAATTTTTCTATTGTATTTCTTGGGTTTTGTATTGTTATTACGAGATCATCTGCGAAAGCCTTTAATTTATGATTATCCTGTTTTACCTTGATCCCTTCTATATTTTGATCTTTCCTGATTTCTTCCAGTAATACTTCTAGAACCAATATGAATAATAATGGTGAAATGGGACAACCTTGTCTTATGCCTTTTGTTATTTTACATTCCTGGGTTTCTTCTTCGTTTACCATTATTCTTGCTTTTTGAGTCTTGTATATTGCTTTTATTGCTTTTATAAATTTTTTCCCAAAATTTCTATTTTCTAGTACTTTAAACATAAATTCCCAATTAACGTTATCGAAAGCTTTCTCCGCATCTAGAAATAATAACATTATTGGTTTTTCATTATGAACGTTTGCATATTCAATTAGATTAATCACATGTCTTATATTTTCTTTTATTTGTCTGTTTGGTAAGAAACCATTTTGATCCTGATTAATAATTTTCTGTAATATTTTTTTTAACCTTTCAGCAAGAATAATGGCAAATATTTTGTAATCGTTGTTTAGTAAGGAAATTGGCCTATAATTCTTACATTCTGTTAAGTCTTGGTTTTCTTTTGGTATTAACACAATATTTGCTTCTCTCCATGATAATGGTATGTCTGCACCCTGTAATATTGAATTGAATAGAATTTTTAATGGATTAATTAGATGTTCTTGAATTTTTTTGTAATATTTGGCTATGAAACCATCATTTCCTGGTGTTTTCCCTGTTTTTTGTCTTTTGATTGCATCTTTGATTTCTTGTGTTGTAATATTATTATTTGTAAAATCTTTATCTTCTTCTGTTAATTTTTCTAGTTTACATTTTTCAATATATTCATCTATTTTATTTTTTGATATTTGTTGTTTTTGATATAGTCTGGTATAGTAATCAAAGAAAGCCTTTTTGATATCTTCATTATATATCAATTCTTTATTCTTATCTCTAATTGTTGAAATGATTTTTTTTTCTTTTTCTTTCCTTAATTTGTATGCCAGCCATTTTCCTGGTTTATTTGCCTGTTCAAAATTTCTTTGTTTGATAAATTTTAGTTTTCTATTCAATTCTTCTGTTAGTTCTATTTTGATTTGAAGTTGCAATAATTTTATTTGGTTTCTTAATTCCTCTTTTTCTTTTTTCTTTCTATTGTTCTTTTGCAATTCTAATTCTTTCTCTTTTATCTGTTCCATTATTGTTTCTGTTTTTTTTTTCTTGTTCTTTTTTTGATAATTGTTAAGTGATATCAGTTGTCCTCTCATATATGCTTTACTTGTATCCCAAACTGTTTCTATTTTAACTCCCTTGTCAATATTCCAAGTAAAAAATTCTTGTAATTTTTTTTCTAATTCTTCTATATATTTTTTATCTTTAAGAATATTTTCATTCATTCTCCATCTATATATTTTGGTATTGATGTTTAGGGTCATTTGAATTGGGCTGTGATCTGAGAGTGTTTTTGGTAGAATTGACATGTCTTTTATTTTATTTTCTAAACTTTTAGATATCCAGATCATGTCTATTCTAGAAAATGAATTAAATCTATTCGAATAAAATGTATAATCTCTTTTATTTCCTTTATTGTGCCTCCAAGCATCTATTAACATTAAATTTTTAGCCATATTAAAACATTCTTTTGGTAGTTTTCCTTGGTTTTTGCTAATCTGGTTATCTGATTTCCTATCTATTTTAGGTTCCACAACCCCATTCAAATCTCCCATTAACACCCAATTTTTATTCGCATGTTCAGAGAGGACATCTGATAATTTTTTATAAAAAAAATTTTGATTGTTGTTTGGGGCATAAACCCCCACTATCCAAATTTTCATATTTTGGCTTTCAATTTCCACTATTAAAAATCTTCCCTCTTCATCTTTTAATATTATTTTAGGCTTAAGTGAAGGTTTTACATAGATTACTATACCATTTTTTTTCTTTTCATTAGCTGTTGAGAATGCTAACCCTAGTTTTTTATTGTCAAAATATGTTGTATCCTTTTTTTTATGTGGGTTTCTTGAAGACAAATGATATCTAGTTCTAATTTTTTTAAAATTTGAAATGTTCTATGTCTTTTCACTGGTGAGTTAAATCCATTAATATTCCATGTTAAATTTTGAAGTTTACTCATCTTTCTTACTTCCCAATTCTTTCTCTAATCTCTTGTGAAATTCCTTTGCTTTGTATATAGAATTTAGTCTATATCTTTGTCCCTTATACATTAAGTTAACTCCTTCAAAATTCTCCCATCTAAAATTTATTTCGTGTTTCTTTAATGTTTCTGTCAGAAATTTATATTCTTTTCTTTTTCTTAGTATTCCTCCAGGTATTTCTTTAAAAATAGTGATAGCATTACCTTCAATCTCAATTTTTTTGTTAAATGCTGATTGAATAACCATATCTCTATATTTTTTTTTAGAAAATTCTATCAATATGTCTCTAGGTTTTTTGTTAATCTTTGCATATTTAGAGTTAACTCTATATATTTTTTCAATTTCATCATCTATTTTCTCCTCCTCCAATTCTATCAAGTCAGCAATCATTTGAATGAGCAGTCCTTTAATATTTTCTTCTTTGTCTTCCTCCACCCCTCTTATTCTTATGTAACGTTCTTTTTCTTTCAATTCCAGTAGTGCTAGACGTTCTTCCTCTTCTTCTCTTTTTTCTTCACATTTGTCCATTTGTTTTTTAATTTGTTGTATTTCAATATTAAAAAATTTTTCTATAATATCCATTTTTTGATCTATCCTTTTTTCCAAATCTTCAAATCTTTCTTCTAACACTTTTTTCACAGTCTGTGTTATTGTTTCTGTGGTTTTTATTGTAAAGTCTTCAAATAAGGCTTTCAACCCTTCACCATCAGATCCTCTTCTTCGTTGTCGTTTTGTGGCCATGTTTTTTCCAACACCTTTCTATTTGTTATCTCCTCCTTTTTATAACAAAATCTATATTCTAACTAATTGATATATATATATATATATATATATATATATATATATATATATACCTATATTCTAATTACTTAATATATCACAATATCTTATATCCTTATCCTTATATATATTTCCACTATTGTTTTATCTTATTTTATATTATATTATACACAAAGATACAAACAATATAATACAATACTATACTTATAGGTTTCCTTTATATATTCAATATATTCCATATTACTTTTTCAAAATGTCTTTAAGATGGCCACTCTTAATAATTAATTAATTGAGTTTCAGTTTTTTTTTTTTTTGAGAAGTACTTCTTCCTTTCAGTCTCTCTCGCTTATTTTTTTGTTAAGAAATTTAGGCTTCTTTTAACTTTAATCCTCCCTTATAAAGTTGTGGCAGAAAAATCAACCTTCGTCAGACTGTTTGTCTGACTTAGCCTGTTGGAATTGCTTTTGTCCCTCTTACCACTCAGCGTTATGAGCTTCCATTTCCCTCCGACATTGACAAGACAGCAGACGAACAAACGAGGTAAACTTGTCCAGCTCGCGTCCCTTCGTGGTGGCTGAGGTTCTTTTCCAGAGAGGTTTTTCTCCACCTCTCTGGCCGATCTCGTCCCTTCTCCTTCCGACGAAATCGCGCTTTCCAAACGGCTGCAGAAAAACTTTTTTTGCGGAGCTCTTCTTTACCGCGTCTAGTCGCTTTCTCTGCTCACCCGGAAGTCCTCAAGGATTGGATAATTTTAGAAAATAAAAAACTGTGAAGGTCAAGTTAAGATTTGGATGGCATGTGTATCTCTGGTATGATAAAGTTAAAGCCAATAAGGAGTCTAAAAATCATTATATTAGGAATGTTCTATTACGGGTTTGGAACAAATACAAGGCTACACTGGGACCTAATGTACCTTTGCAGTTCAAATTCCAAAAGCAAGATGGCGTAGGTTATGCTAAGCTAATCCTTACAGTCCTCCCTTTACATAAACAAGCGAAATGCTTTTCGCTACAGGCTATCCCACCAAAGGGGTGTATTCGGGAGGAACATGCCTGAGTACCATCACCTTGGAAGGTTGGGTGTCAGCGTTTGCCTGGCGAGGTGAAGCAATAACAGTCATCCCATCAATGGAGGACACAACAAACCATTTGATCAGGGGTATAAAACAAGGAAGAAGAAGAAGACCCCCCATAGCAAGTAAAACTAAGAAAACAATGTGCTTCCAATCAGTGAAAATATTACTAAACCAGTCCAAATTAAGGGAATTGTTCCATGTTTGAACAGGGACATGAGCAAGTTTCCTCATACGGTCTGTGATTTCCTCAATAGCCTCACCTTGATCATCTATTTGCAAACAGCAGCTAGTAAGGTTAAACTTGCCACAAACTCCTCCCTCCTCAGCAAGAAGGTAATCTAGAGCAAGGCGATTTTGAAAAACAGCAGTTCGCAGCTGTGTATTTTGTTTAGCTAAAATATTAAGTGCAGTAACAGTTTCATTAGTAATAATTTCTAAAACAGCTTGCAATCTAATGATGCGATTAAGCATATGAATGGGAGTGCGATAACCATACATACCATCCTCTGCCCAGGTGGCGGGACCATAATACTGAATAATTCTCTCTGGGGGCCATTCATTTTCTTTCCAATTCCCAATCATCAATTTGTTGACTCCAAAGGATAGGTCCCTTGTAAATCTTTTGCCCAATTCATCATAAACAGATATTCCTAATTTCTCACCTGTTGCAATGGGCAGTAGGAAAAAACTAGGCTTGATAGATCCTAGAACACAGGCTCCATTCCAATTGGTGGGTAGAGTGTCATATGCATACCTGCCACAAATCAAGGACAGGCCATCAGGAGCCTGCCATGGGCGGGACTCATGGAGAGAAGTCCATAGCCCCTTCAGTCGACTAATGCTGGCAAAAGGATTCTCTGGTTTACTGGCATTACGACCACTCCACCAAACTGTGTGAGAACCATTAAAAACTAAAGATTGCTTACACACCAAGACACCAAGGTGAGTGGAGCCCTTAGCAAAATCAGTACGGCTAAAACATAAGTCACCAATAATGCTGGTGTGAAGAGCCCATCGAAGTGGGCGACTAGGTGAAGTCCAATTCAAAGTTAAATTGGAGAGGATGGTATAATCTATTTCCCTTGCTTCCCAGGGCCATTGTTCCCCCATATTGGTTCCCCCACAAACAAAACAATTAGTAACACCTAAAGTTTTAGCAATGCGCTTGGCCAAATCAATAAAAAGATGATTAGTAATAACAGGCATTTCTATTTTAGTTGCTATGTCCTGATAAAAAGAGTGAAAAACAGAGTGGGTCTGGGGGACTTTCTTACCTTCTGTACAGGTAGAGTAAACAGTAGTGTTAAATCTACAGGTGCCAGTGTTTTCACCTAAACAAGTGTAAAAGGAGTGATAAACTAATGTTTGAGAAATCTTATTATCTTGCATAGTGGTGACAATACATGAGTCACAGTTATCATAAGAGTTTTGAATAGACCTACGCTTCCTGGGTAGAGCTACAGATACCATAGTCACCCAGTTAAGATCACCCTGCTGCTGTTGAGCTTGCGAAATGGTGTAAGGTCACACAGCCACCTAGAAACATATTTAAGGACTCCCTTACAAACTTTGCTCAGACTGAAGAAGCTTTTTGGATAAGGAGCGAAACGTTTCCACTGAGAAAATAGAAATCCAGTTGATATGATTCAAGCTACAGACAATTCCACCTGGATGACTGAGAACCTTCATAGACATATTGCCATATATTTTGGGGATGAAACCCTGAAGTTGGTAAGGAAATGCGAGAAGACAGCAAGAAAGGTGGCAGACTATAGAAACCATCTACGTTTCAACCTCAGATGCAGACAACAGAGACTCATCCCGACAAGCCTACGCCTGCAATCGACAGTTAAGGGTCACAGAGCAGACCAGATCCTGCAGCAGGCACAAAGACATCTTCTAAATGAAAGAATAAGGCAAGTCCACTTCACCATTGATGCCCTGCAATACAATTTTGAAAACCTTCACCAGGAACTCACAGCCACCCTTCCTGACCCAATCCTGGATAGACTTATTCAGCTTGGCAATAAAGTACAGCTGGCCCAGCATCACAAGACAAAGGAGAGGCAAACTAAGAAATCTGACATTCTTCTTTCTCGCAGCAAGCAGAAACAAGGAACTGGAGAAACCGCTGGGAGGAACAACAACAACAGGACCACAGAGGACAAAAAGAACATGTGGGTGAAAAATCTCTCAGACAGAGAGCTCACCCAACCAGAGAGAGATGTCCTAGCCAAAGGTCTTAATTTTGCCATCACTCCCAAGCAAGTTCCGGTTGTGGAGCTCATTACAGCCACAGAATCTGCCATCCACAACAACCACCTACCTTTTGAGGAAGCAGAACAACTCCGGCTTAAAATATCTGCAGCTCTGTCCAGTGCTCAACCTCCTCCCCCCAACCTTACCGTCCAAGAGAGGAGAGCCCTGACAGCCCTCAGCAAAGATGAAACCATCACCATTTTACCTGCTGACAAAGGAAGATGTACAGTGGTTCTAAACACTGCAGACTACCACAATAAAATTACCTCACTCTTGGAGGATCACCATACATATGAAAAACTGAAAAGAGACCCCACCAACAATTACAAGAAAAAGGTAATAGACAGTTTGAAACAATTGGAACATGATGGCTCCATCGATAGGATTACCTACCACTGTCTGTATCCTGGAGAAGCCATCCCCTGCATTTATGGACTTCCTAAGATCCACAAGGAAGGAACACCCCTCCGACCCATAGTCAGCAGCATTAATTCGGTAACATACAACATTGCCAAACACCTCTCCACCATACTAGCACCTCTAGTTGGACACTCTGAACACCACATCCATAATTCGGAAGAATTTGTTTCCAAAGCAAAGATCCTGAAACTGGATACAGATGAAACTATGGTCTCCTTTGATGTGTCCTCCCTTTTCACCAGCATCCCCACCACTCATGCTCTATCCGCTGTCAGGAAGAGACTAGAAGAGGACAGCACCCTTGAAAGGAGAAGCCATCTCAACCCAAACCAGATCTGCCATCTTCTGGACCTGTGTCTTAACACCACTTATTTCACATACAGAGGTGACTTTTACAGACAAAAACACGGCTGTGCCATGGGTTCTCCTGTGTCACCCATTGTGGCCAATTTATACATGGAAGAAGTGGAGAAGAAAGCACTCAACACATTCCAGGGAACGGTGCCCACCCACTGGTTTAGGTATGTGGATGACACCTGGGTCAAAATCCAGACCCAGGAAGTACAGGCCTTCACGGACCATATAAACACTATAGATGCCAACATTAGCTTCACCAGAGAAGACACCAAGGACAACAGACTGGCATTCCTAGACTGTGAAGTCCTCATTGGGACCGGTGGCAAGCTAGAAATAGGGATCTACAGGAAACCCACACACACAGATCAATATCTGATGTTTGACTCCCACCATCCACTGCAGCACAAACTAGGAGTCATCAGGACATTGTCACACAGAGCAGAAACCATCCCCACCTCCATGGATTCCAAAAAGAATGAAAAGCAGCACCTGAGAACAGCTCTGAAGGCCTGTGGATATCCAAATTGGGCCTTCACCAAATCTAAATCTACCAGACCCAAAACAGCGACAGATAGGGCTGAGACTCAGAATAAATGAAAGAACCTGGTCATTCCCTACATGGCTGGTGTGTCTGAAAAGATAAAACGGATATTTGGCAAACACCACATACCTGTATATTTCAAACCCACCAACACACTGAGACAGAGGCTTGTACACCCCAAAGATCAAACTCCAAAACACAAGAAAAGCAATGTAGTTTATGCAATCCAGTGCAGTGAGGAGTGCTCTGAACTATACATTGGAGAAACCAAACAACTTTTGTACAGGAGGATGGCCCAACACAGGAGAAGTAACACCACAGGACCAGAGTCAGCAGTTTATCTTCATTTAAAGGAAAAAGGACACTCATTTGAGGACATTAATGTTCACATTTTAGACAGAGAAGATAGGTGGTTTGAGAGAGGGGTCAAGGAATCCATTTATGCCAACTTGGAAAATCCTTCCTTGAATAGATGTGGGGGGCTCAGGCACAATCTATCTCCCATCTATCTCCCTGCTTTGTCTTCTGTGCCTAGGAAGATTAAGACCATTTCACAAGCTCAACAGCAGCATGGTGATCTTAACGATTCTCCTTTAGATGGTAAAAGGACTTAAAAATAACATCTCAATATAACCATACTAGCCCCAGGTGTAAGGTCACACAGCTACCTAGAAACATATTTAGGATTCCCTTACCAACTTTGCTCAGACTGAAGAAGCTCCTTGGATAAGGAGCGAAACGTTTCCACTGAGAAAATAGAAATCCAGTTGACATGATTCAAGCTACAGACAATTCCACCTGGATGACTGAGAACCTTCATAGACATATCAAACTCATTCTATTTTGTAACCTTTTAACAATTGGGCTTCCTTTACCTGTTCTGGGGGAAGACAGTGTTCTGGGGGAAGACAACATGGAGGGCAGGGAGACATCTTAATTTATCCCAACAACCCAAATAGTCACACTAAGTTTACTAAGTATATGATCCAATCAAATAACTTGCTGCTGTATCCGATCACATCAATATTCTAATTTGCATAAGCCTTTAAAGAGGGACTCTAACTCCACCCCTCTTCAGACCTATCTTTGCTGCCCACACAGCCCATAAAGCAATTCCAGTGCTTCCATGTAATGTGTGGGAAATAGCTCCTACAAGCCATTGCCTCCTAGAAGTTAGCATTCCAGAAGAAAGATAGCTCAGTGGAAAGATAGAATATCCAAAAATATTGTGAGGTAAAAGTTGTCAGAAAGGACACTGTTGGCAACTAGAAATGGCAAAGATGGGGATACAGAGGCAGGTCTGGACATAAAAGCTAACCAAGAAGCAATTATGGCTATCAAATGTTGGACAATGAACGATGCAGTTTTAATAAAAGAGTGGAGCGGTGAGATTTCCCTTATGAAAAGGAGAGTTAGAAGAGACAACACTTCTCCTCACAAAGAGAAAGAGGCGGGAAAACATACAACAGAACTACTCAGCATATCTGAAAGAAAAGCTACCTATTGAGGAGAGAGATGGAGAGATGGAATTGGAAAAGTAGAGGGTAGAGACCGAAAAGTTGGTAGACGATCAAAGAAAACATGAGGTAAAAGTGCTCCAGATGAAGGCATAACTACCATTAAAGTCACTCCTAAATGCTTCCCCTCACACATTGCTGGAGAGGACCCCTATATTTCCCTGAATAATTTTGAAAGGGCAGCAGAGATGGAAAGCTCAAGAAGACACATTTAGGAAACTGACTCCTATACAAGGAGAGTTAAGAGAAATTTTTTTATTTATTTTATTTATTTATTTATGTTTCAATTTATATACCGCTCCATCTCCCCGCAAGGGAACTCTGGGCGGTTTACAAAACACAAAAATTAAAATCCAACAATTAAAACAACCCAATAAAACACTCTAATATATTAAAATTAAATATAAAAATCCAAGATGCGGTGGTATGATGTTTGGATGTTTAAAAGGGCCCTATGGCACCAGCCATCCCCAAGAGGAACTGTTCCCCCCCTCCCCCCACGCAAGGCGGCAGAACCAGGTCTTTAAGTTCTTTCTGAAGGCTGGGAGCGATGAGGCCTGCCTCACCTCCGGGGGTAGCATATTCCAAAGGGTGGGCGCCGTTATCGAGAAGGCACGCCTCCTAGACCCCGTCAGGTGACATTCCTTTACGGACGGGATCCGTAGCATGCCCTCTCTGAATGACCGAGTGGGACGGTTCGACGTTATGGGGATGAGACGGTCCCTCAGGTAACCTGGCCCCATGCCATGTAGGGCTTTAAAGGTGATAACCAACACCTTGAATTGGACCCGGAAGCTCACAGGCACCCAGTGCAGCTGTCGCAACAGAGGTGTCACATGCGCTGATCTAGGCGCACCAATAACTGCGCGAGCAGCCGCATTCTGGACCAATTGAAGCTTCCGGATACTCCTCAAGGGTAGCCCCATGTAGAGCGCGTTGCAATAGTCTATATGGGAGATGACCAGGGCATGAGTGACTGTACGGAGGGCTTCCTGATCCAGGAAAGGGCGTAACTGACGCACAACACGAAGTTGTGCAAAAGCCCTCCTGGCCACGGCTACCACCTGCTCTTCAAGCAGGAGCCGTGAGTCCAGAAGAATTTATACAGAAATTTATACAGTTAATGTAACCTTACAATATCAATCAATCAATCAATCACATTTATTACAGCCCTAAGGCCAGATACAATCAAAATATATATAATAGTAAGAAACTTACATTTAAGTACAAACTTGCACTCCAGGGTATTTATAGGTGCGCACCTGTTCAATTGGAGTTTTTACCCTTATTTGCCATTTATGAATCTTATGATGGTGTCAGGCAAAAACTAAGACTAATTTTCTGACAATTTATTTAAAGTTTTTGATCTGTGCAGAATAAAGCTAGTGCCCTAAGTGCTTTTCTCATTCCCACTTGTGAAGTAGACATAATGACTACATCATCGGCATACAGTAGTGCTGGAATTGCACGATCGGCCAAAATAGGTGGATGATGGGCTGAAACAGCAAGCGCTTGAATTATTGGATTTAGATACAAATTGAAAAGTAATGGAGCTAATATGCAACCTTGTCTTACACCTCTATAAATTGGGACTGCTTTAGATAAGTGTCCCCAGGGGGTGCATCTAATTTTCAGGGAGGTGTTTAAATAAAGCAACTGAATAAGCTCTAGCAGCCTTTTATCAATCCTGGAATGTCTCAGACTATCCCACAATCTCTCCCTTGGTATTAGATCAAAAGCTGACTTAAAATCAACAAAGGTTGCAAAAAGGGAACCACGAGAGGGGGTAGAATATTTGTTTGCCAAATGGAGAAGAACCAAACAATGATCTATATTTATTTATTTATTTATTTATTTATTTATTTATTATTTCAATTTATTCCCCGCCCATCTCCCATGCAAGGGACTCTGGGCGGGTTACAATAATTAAAAATTTAAAAGCTATACAAAATAGAAAATATCTAAAAAACACAATCAATATAAAATAAATAAAATCCAAGATGGATTGGGAACCGTAGCATAGATCATGTTGCTACGGGGCCAGCCAACCCCAGGAGGCACTACCGCCTCCGTTGTCCCAGGCCAGGCGGCAGAGCCAGGCCTTAAGGGCCTTCCGAAAGGCCAGGAGTGAAGGGTCCAGTCTCACCTCCAGGGGCAAGATGTTCCGTAAGGCGGGGGCTGTCGCAGAGAAAGCACGCCTCCTGGACCCCGCTAGATGGAATTCTCTTGTTGAGGGGGTCCGAAGCATGCCCTCTCTGCATGCACGGGTGGGGCGGGCTGACGTTATCGGGACGAGACGGTCCCTCAGGTACCCTGGTCCTATGCCATATAGGGCTTTAAAGGTAATCACCAACACCTTGAATTGGACCCGGAAGCAAACTGGCAACCAATGCAGCTCGCGTAGCAGAGGTGTTACATGTGCCGATCTTATGGCACCCGTAACTGCTCGCGCCGCCGCATTCTGTACCAGCTGAAGCTTCCGGATACTCTTCAGGGGTAGCCCCATGTAGAGCGCATTACAGTAGTCTTTTTTTTTTTTAACAAATTTTATTAGATTTTAATTTTACATAGATAAAAGTTTGAAACAGAAAAGAAAATGGAAATACAAATCAAGAAAAAAGAAAAGATAAAAAAGTGTAGTAAAGGAAAAAAGAAAAAAAGATAAAGCTGAAACATAGAATTTGGTCAACTTCCGATTTGTATCTGGTCATGGTATTTTAAAAATTTTATCTTACATGCTAGGTCTATATATAATATTAAAGAATATTTCTTGTCTATTACATCAATATATATATATTTTAATCTTCAAATCCCCATATAAGCTTTGCCCCTCCCGCATCTTGTAAATAGTCAGTTAATGGTTTCCACTCTTTAAGGAAATAATTATTTGGATTTTCTTTTAATAAACATGTCAGTTTATCATTCTCTGCCATATCCATCAATTTTAACATCCAATCTTGTATCGTAGGCGATATCTGGTTTTTCCAATTTTGTGCAAAAATAAGTCTTGCTGCTGTAATCATGTATTGCATAATCCTTGTAAATTGCTTCCCAGGTTGTCCATCAATTATTCCCAGTAAGAAAAATTCCGGTTTAAATGGAACTCGAATTTGTAATATATTTTGCATCAATGCATGTATTTGAGTCCAAAATTTCTTTGCAGTCTCACATGTCCACCACATATGGTAAAAAGACCCCTCTTTTTTTTTACATTTCCAACATAAGTTGGAGACATTTCCATACATTTTAGAAAGTTTTTGTGGGGTCATATACCATCTGTACATCATCTTATAAAAGTTTTCTTTTAAATTATAACACAAAGTAAATTTTAACCCTTTGGTCCACATATCTTCCCATTGTTGCATTTGAATATTATGGCCAATATTTTTAGCCCATTTAATCATACAGTCTTTAACTTGTTCCTCTACCATTTCACCTTTTAACAATAATTTATACATTTTTGCAATTAGATGATCATCTGTCTCACATAGTTGTATCTCAAATTCCGATTTGGTTTGTTCAAATTCAAGGTCTTTCTTATCTAATTTAAATTTCTCTACGAGCTGCATATATGAAAGCCATTGAAAACTGTATCCCTCTGATACCAATTCTTCTATTGATTTAATTATATATTGTCCTTGTTCTTTCTTTAAAAAGTCTTTGTAGGTTAACCATTTATCTTTATTTCTTACTTCTGTTCTGTAGAATGCTTCTTGTGTAGAAATCCATAAGGGTCTTTTATAACATAAGATTAATTTATATTTATTCCAGATTCTTAACAAGGATCTTCTAATATAATGGTTTTTAAAGTCCACATTAACTTTAACTTTATCGTACCACAAATATCCATGCCATCCATATCTTAATTCATGTCCTTCCAAATTCAATAATTTTTCATTTTTCAAAACTATCCATTCTTTAATCCAAACCAAGCAACAAGCAGCATAATATAATTTCAAATCCGGTAGACCTAGTCCTCCTCTTTCTTTAGAGTCTTGCAAGACTTTATATTTTACTCTTGGTTTTTTCCCTTGCCAAATAAACTTAGAAATATCTCGCTGCCATTGTTTAAAAGGTTCTTCTGATGCCAATATAGGTAGTGTTTGAAAAAGATATAAAATTCTTGGCAAAACATTCATTTTAATTGCTGAAATTCTACCTAATAATGATAATTGCAGTTTTTCCCAATGTTCCAAATCTTTTTTAATATCCATCCAAAGTGGAGTATAATTATTCTTAAACAACTTAACATTTTTAGTTGTTAAATATACTCCCAAATATTTTACTTTTTCTTCCATTGAATATCCTGTTATTTCTTTCAATTTCTCTTGTTGGTGGTAATCCATATTTTTGGTCAAAACTTTTGTCTTCTGTAAATTCACTTTGAACCCTGCTAGCGACCCAAAGTCTTTTAGTTTCTGTATTAATATTTCAATTCCTTCTAGTGGATTCTCCAAAGTAATGACTAGGTCGTCAGCAAATGCTCTTAGTTTATAAACTTCTTTTTTAACTTTAATACCATGGATACCATCATCTTGTCTAATATCTCTAAGTAAAACCTCTAATACCAATATAAACAAAAGTGGAGATAATGGACAACCTTGTCTAGTACCTTTTTGTATTTCACATGGCTTACTAAATTCTCCATTAACAATTATTTTGGCAAATTGTGGAGTATATATTGATTTAATCCATTTTATAAAATTTCCTCCAAAATTCATATTTTCCAAAACTTTGAACATAAAAGGCCAATTTAAGTTGTCAAAGGCTTTTTCAGCATCAATAAATATCAAGGCAGCTTGTTTATCATAGTGTTGATCCAAATATTCAATTACGTCTACTATGTTTCGGACATTGTCATGAATTTGTCTTTTGGGTAGAAAACCAGCTTGGTCTTGATGAATAAAATCCTTAAGTATATTCTTCATTCTTTCTGCTAATATCATTGTAAATATCTTATAGTCATTATTCAATAAAGATATTGGTCTGTAATTTTTAGTTAATGTTAAATCCTGTTGTTCTTTGGGTATCAATGTTATATGTGCTTCTTTCCAAGTTTCAGGCATAATTCCTGTTTCCAAAATAGAATTCATAGTCTTCTGCAAAGGTAGACATAAATCCTCTTCAAAACATTTATAGTAGGCTGCTGACAATCCATCCGGTCCAGGAGCTTTTCCACTACTAATTTTCTTAAAAGCTTTTATCAATTCTTCTTTTGTTATAGCATTATTTAATGTCAATCTTTGTTGGTCATTAAGAACAGTTAGTTTTTGTTTATTCAAATATTCTTCAATCTCATCCAAGTTGACATCTTGTTTTTTATATAATTTAGAATAATAGTCATGAAAGGTTTTTTGAATGTCCATATTATTCACCAGAGTTTTTCCTTCATGTTGAATATTAGTAATCAAATTCTTTTGTCTTTGTTTCCTCAATTTATAAGCCAGCCATCTACCTGGTTTATTTGCATATTCAAAATATTTTTGTTTTGTAAATTTCATTTGAGTCTCTATCTCTTGAGTTAATATCATTGATATTTGCTTTTGTAGAAATTTAATTTGAGTGAGCAAAGTGTCATCCATTGGTTTATCTCTCAAATCTAACTCTTTACTTTTAATTTCATCTAAAATCAATTGAATTCTTTTTTTGTTTTTTCTTCCTCATTTGAGCATTGTATTGAATAAAATAAGCCCTCATATATGCTTTACTGGCTTCCCATACAGTTTGAATATTAGTCCCTTTGTTCAAATTAAATTGAAAATATTCTCTTAATTTTTTTTTGCATACATCAACTACATCATTATTCCGTAGTAGTGACTCATTCAATCTCCATCTAAATACATTCCGTTTCCCTTTAAGAGTCAACATTACTGGATTATGATCTGATAAAGTCTTAGGTAATATATCAACTTTGTTAATATCCATCATCAAATTTTTAGATATCAAAATCATATCTATTCTAGAATGTGATTTAAATCTCTCTGAATAATATGTAAATTCTCTGGAAGTCCCATTCATACATCTCCAAATGTCTTGTAAATCCAACATCTCTTTCAAGTCGAAAAATGTTTGTGGCAATTTTCCCTGTGTTTGCTTCACTTCTTTTTGTGACTGTCTATCCAATCTGGGGTAGATTACCCCATTCCAATCCCCCATGAAACACCAATTGTCATAAGTTAAGTCCAAAAGTTTATCCATCAGGTTTTTATAAAATACTCCTTTATCCATATTCGGTGCATAAAGTCCAACTATCAGTGTTTTAGTTCCTTGTATGTTAATTTCTACTACAATGTATCGACCCTCTTCATCAGCTAATATCAATTTTGGGTTTAACTTTGGTTGTACATATAAGACTACCCCTTTAGTTTTTTTATATCCAGCCGAAATAAATTCTTCTCCAAGCTGTTTTTGAATCAAATATTTAGTATCTTTTTTACAAATATGAGTCTCTTGTAAACAACTTATGTCCAATTTCTGTTTTTTCAAAAAATGAAATATCTTTCTTCTTTTTTGTGGAGCATTGGCTCCATTAATATTCCATGTCAGATATTGAAGTTCCATTGGTGTTTTATTCTTTAAAATCCCTTTGTTAAGTCCACACCTGTAGCTCCTTTCTCAGATAGATCTTCAGTCTTCTCTTTGTCTTTCGATGTTTCTCCTCCTTTTGTCAATTCTCCTTCTGGTAAACCCATTTCTTTCTTGTATTTCTCTAAAAAAGCTTTTGCTTTTAAAATGGAAGTTATTTTGAATCTCTGTCCCTTAAACTCAAACGATACGCCTTCCAATTTTTCCCATCTGAATGAAATACTATGTTGCCTTAATTTATCTGTAAGGAAAGAATAGTCTTTTCTTTTCCTAATTATTCTCAAGGGAATTTCTTTTAATACAATTATTTCCTTCCCTTCTATATTTAATCTAGTATTATAATGCTTCTTTAAGATTTGCTCTTTTGTCACTTTTCTTACAAAATATATCAATATGTCTCTAGGGACTTTTCTTTCCTTAGCATAACGTGAGTTTACTCTGAATATCTTGTCTATCTCCAAATCTAAATCTTGTTCTCTTGTCTCCAAAAATTTAGCCAATTCAAAAGTCATCCTTTCTCTCACATTTTCATCTACTTGTTCTGGAATTGCTCTAAATCTCAAGATGTGCTCCTTCTCTCTCATTTCTGCTAAAGCTGTGATATCTAGATTATGTTCAATCTCTTTAATAGCATATTCTGATTTATCTTCTAATTTTTGCATCTGGCTTTGCGTATCTTTAAGTTCTCCTGACAGAGAATTGACCACTTCCTTAACTGTTTGAATTTCTTTTTTAAAATCTTGCTTAATCTCTCGGGTTATTTCTTTCTTCATATCGTCCATTTTTTTATCTAATGCTGTAATCTGATCTTCCATCTGCTTCGTGGAGTCATCCATTTTCTTATTTATTGCTGTATTCTGGTCATCCATTTTCTTATTTATTGCTGTATTCTGATCATCCATTTTCTTATTTATTGCTGTATTCTGATCATCCATTTTCTTATTTAGTGTTGCAACAGCTTCTAATATCTTTTTCATTTCTGGTAATAAAGCTTCTGAGGCAGATGTAGCAGATGTAGCAGAATCAATAGGTAGTCCTCCAGTCTCCTTCTTCTTCTCCTTCTCCGCCCGTCTCGTTCCCAAAGACGCCATAGCCCTGCAAAAAAGAAGAAAAAAGGGAGAAAAGGGGAAAAAGCAACATATAACAATATAACAAAAATTATTTAAAAAAGGGGGAAAAATTAAAAAAAAAAATTAAAAATTCTTTTACAAATAATAAAAAGAAAAAAGAAAAGGTGAAAAAACAAATATCCAAAAGGTTAAGGAAAAAGAAAGAAAGAACTAGGCTCCTTTAAAAATTTTCCTCTTAGGTCATTTATAATCCCTTATATATAAAAGTCCACAGTGTTTCAAAAGATAAGAGCCTAGGACTTTTTGTTCTCCTGTAGTCAAAATCAAAGATAAGAATAGTAAATATTCCCAGGGTTTCACCTTCCCACTTGTAATTCTTCAATCCAACCACAAGTCAAAAAGAAAAAATGTTGCTAGAGACATGTAAAAAAGCCTCTACTTTCCATATAATAATCCAATAATCCAAATTAAACGTTAAGTAACTTGACTTTTTCAGAAAAATAAATCCAAACAGAGTTCAAAGTTCAGAAAGAAAAAGAGGAACTTGTATATATAAAAGAGTTTTTAATAGGGTTCAGTAATCCCAACATCAAAATCTTAAAAAATAAAGTATTAATCACTCCATTTAAATCCAAGCTTTAATATAGTATTCCAGAGAACAAAAATAGAAATACCAATAGTTGTCCATAAGTAAAAAACTCAAACCAAACTGAAATAATAGTAAAAGTCACTTTCACTTCTAGCAAAGCCACTTAGCTTCTCTTCCCACCGTTTATTCTTCCATTAACAAGAAAAAAATATAGCACCAGCAAATATAAATCAAGTCCAGATACAAATCTTAGCACTTAATTAAAAAATAATAATATTTAAAAGTAAAAAAAAGTGACTAAAAGCCTGGTCGGGCCAGCTACTTATCTTTTAGAATCACGGCTGCTGCAGAGCCCCGTTTTTTTTCCCAGTCTCCTTTCATTGCTCCATCTCCCTCCTCCCGCAGTGGAAATTACAGGAGTCGGGGGAGGGCATTTACTCCAGAGACCCTTTATGGTTAATCTTCTGATCACATTCTCTTCGAGTGTGATTTTTCCAGCGATTTCTTCTCCCAAATCGCTGCAAACAGCTTAGCCGTGGAATCGAGGCTAAGGAGCCCCGGTTCTTCACTGTGCTCCGACCAGTACCCGGAAGTGAAAGTAGAGTAAGCATTACAGTAGTCTATGCGGGAGATGACAAGGGCATGAGTGACTGTTCGGAGGGCCTCCTGATCCAGGAAAGGGCGTAACTGGCGCACAACTCGAAGCTGTGCAAAGGCCCTCCTGGCCACGACTGCCACCTGCTCTTCGAGCAGGAGTCGCGAGTCCAGGAGGACCCCCAGATTCCGCACTGGATCTGAGTGAGGTAGTGCAACCCCACCCAGAACCAAAGATGACAACTTCCCGGATCTAGGGGGGCCATCAATCCACAGCCACTCCGTCTTACCAGGGTTCAGTTGAAGCCTGTTGTTCCCCATCCAGACCCCCACAGCCTCCAGACACTGAGATAGGGCATCGACCGCATCACCTACTTCACCCGGGATGGAGATGTATAACTGGGTATCATCAGCATATTGGTGATACCTCATCCCGTGGTGACGGATGATCTCGCCCAGCGGCTTCATGTAGATGTTGAACAGGAGAGGAGAGAGAACCGATCCCTGCGGCACCCCACAAGACAGGGGTCGCAGGTCAGCTCTCTCCTCTCCTATCAACACCGACTGGGAACGGCCCTGGAGGAAGGAGGCAAACCAGCGCAAAACCACGCCGCATGCCCCCAACTCCCTGAGCCGCCCCAAGAGTATACCATGGTCGACGGTATCAAAAGCCGCTGAGAGATCTAAGAGAGCCAGGATGGACGCACTCCCTCCATCCCGCCCTCGCCAGAGATCATCCATAAGCGCGACCAATGCAGTCTCTGTCCCATATCCTGGCCTGAAACCTGACTGAAAAGGGTCCAGATAATCCGTTTCTTCCAGAATCCTCTGGAGTTGCAATGCCACCACCTTCTCAACCACCTTTCCTAAAAAGGGAAGGTGGGAGACTGGGCGAAAATTGCCCAGAATAGTAGGGTCCAAAGATGGTTTTTTGAGGAGAGGGTGCACCAGCGCCTCCTTAAAGGCAGCCGGGAACACCCCCTCACTCAAGGACAAATTTATAATTGCCAGGACCCAGCCACATGTCACCTCTCTAGCTGATTTCACCAGCCAGGAGGGACATGGGTCAAGTTGACACGTGGTAGCATTTACAATCCCAAGGATCCTGTCTACTTCATCAGGCCCAACAGGATCAAACTGCTCCCAGATAACATGGTAAGTATGAGCCTCTGGCATCTCCCCAGATCTTGTCTCACGCTTGGAGTCCAACTTGGAATGAATCTGAGCTATTTTGTCCTGCAGATGCTCAGAAAACTCTTCCGATCGGCCCTGTAGATGGGTCTCCCCTTGCTCCCGACCCAAAAGCGATCTTGTAATCTTAAACAGGGCCGTCGGACGGCATTCTGCGGACGCAATAAGAGCGGAGAAATATTCACGTTTCGCCGCTCTTACCGCCACAAGGTAGGCCTTAACAGCGGCTCTAGATTGTGTTTGGTCAGATTCCGTCTTCGTCTTTCTCCAGCGGCGCTCTAGACGTCTCTTAACCCTCTTCAAAGCCCTCAACTCCTCCGTAAACCATGGATAGTGACGGGCCGAACAGGGCCGGAGAGGTCGCATAGGTGCGATCTTGTCCAGGGCTCCGGCTGCTGCCTTGTTCCAGGCTGCAGCCAGGACCTCCACTTGACTGTGAAGCAAGTCCTCGGGAATAACCCCCAGCTCCTTCTGAAACCTCACTGGGTCCATCAGTCACCAGGGGTGGACCAGTCGAATAGGTCCCGCCTCCCCGCGGAGTGGGGTAGCACAAGAGAGTCTCAGGGTCACCAGGGCGTGGTCTGACCATGACAATGGGGAAAGATGTAACTCTCCCCTCAGATCACATTGCCACTGCTCGGACAAGAAAACTAAATCCGGAGTGAGACCACTGTCACGAGTCGGGTCACGAATAATCTGAGACAGGCCCATAGCTGCCATGGTAGCCATGAACTCCCGGGCCGCCTCCGAGGACCGCCCCAGGGACGGCAGATTGAAATCCCCCAGAACCATAAGTCTGGGGAACTCCACCGCCAACCCCGAGACAGCCTCGAGCAGCTCAGGCAGGGAGGTTGCTACGCAGCAGGGAGGCTGGTACAGCAGCAACACTCCCAACTGTTCTCGTGAACCCAACTTGAAAAACAGGGTCTCACATCTGGTCACTTGTGGAGCAGTGCCCCTGAAGGCCACAAGGGACTCTCTGATGACCACTGCTACCCCTCCTCCCCTGCCCCGGTGTCTCGGCTGATGCCACACCCGAAACCCGGCTGGGCACATTTCCGAGAGGGCTACTCCCTCCTCTGGGCCCAGCCAGGTCTCGGTAATACACACCAGGTCAGCCCCTTCCTCTGTGATTAAATCACTTATAAGGGGGGCCTTGTTATTCACCGACCTGGCGTTCAGCAGCAGCAGTCGGAGACCGGAGCCCACGAGGAACTGCTTACCAGGGCCTGGGTATGAACACGGGGGGCCAGAACGCACCACCGGTAACAAACACCGGGGGCGCCTTCCCCAATAATGGCTTGCCCTCCGGTTCCCGTCATACCGTCCCCTGCCCGTCACCACCTGAATCACTTGGCCCACCGCACAGCCCCCAGAGATTCTCGACTCTGGCCTAGTAGCCTCCACTCCCAGACCTCCGGAATTCTTGGGACTGATCAAGGGTCCCTTATCCCATTCATCCATCATCCAATCTCATGCAATGTCGGGTAGCGCGTAAGACCCCCCAGCGCACCAGCTCTCGCTCTCAGCGCTGGTAGGGTCCAGCACCACCCCCACTCACACTCTATACTTACACCCTGCACCTCTCCCTCAACTTCTCTCACTGGTCAGGGAGAGGCACCAACACTCACCAGCACTCATTCCTACCCCACCTGACTCTCACCCAGGGGGCTACTCTTACAAAACCATACAATCTTGGCTGCCCCCCACCCTCGTCTCTAACCTGGGGGGGTCCACATTCATACTAAGGGACCCCTACAAACCCTCTGCCGCCTTAGCCCAAATTGGGACAACATCCAGGACTTCATGGGGGTTAGTGATGGGGACTAATGCTGGCAAAAGGATTTTCTGGTTTACTGGCATTACAACCACTCCACCAAACTGTGTGAGAACCATTAAAAACTAAAGATTGCTTACACACCAAGACACCAAGGTGAGTGGAGCCCTTAGCAAAATCAGTACGGCTAAAACATAAGTCACCAATAATGCTGGTATGAAGAGCCCATCGAAGTGGGCGACTAGGTGAAGTCCAATTCAAAGTTAAATTGGAGAGGGTGGTATAATCTATTTCCCTTGCTTCCCAGGGCCATTGTTCCCCCATATAGGTTCCCCCACAAACAAAAAAATTAGTAACACCTAAAGTTTTAGCAATGCGCTTGGCCAAATCAATAAAAAGATGATTAGTAATAACAGGCATTTCTATTTTAGTTGCTATATCCTGATAAAAGGAGTGAAACACAGAGTGGGTCTGGGAAGAAACCCTAAAAGGTGCTATTTTAACCTTAATGGTGGTACCCAGGTCTTTACCTTGACCACAAATTTGGAGGCCAAAACGATGGTCCATAGCAGCTTTGTTTCTAAATGTTGGGTCTGACATCCAATATTTAGGTTGTAGGATGGTAAAGACAATGGGGTTGCAGTGACCTAATGGACAATCACTGCTAGCCACTCCCTTTGAAAGAGATGCATTATGGAAAAGGTGATTGCCACCTTCACAAGAAGCCCATAAAACACAAGACCAGGAGTTGCAGTAATTAACCTGAGAGTCATTGCAACTTGTTGAAACCTCTCCACACATGTATGTCGATGAAGGTTCTCAGTCATCCAGGTGGAACAGTCTGTAGCTTGAATCATGTCAACAGGATTTCTATTTTCTCAGTGGAAATGTTTCCACTGAGAAAATAGAAATCCAGTTGACATGATTTAAGCTACAGTCTCCACACATGTACTTATCTTGCAACATATAGTAACGTTCCCAGGCTAAACTCCCACAACTCAACCACGTTCCTTTATTAATGGCTCCACATGCATCAAAATAAAGGGGTATAGGTTGGTCTAAAGATGATACCACAGTGCTGTTAATAAGGGAGTCAGAGGGATAATGCTTAACAGTAATGATCCATCGTGTGGGATTGGCAGTTTGTGGGTCATAACAAATAACTTTCTTACCTTCTGTACAGGTAGAGTAAACAGTAATGTTAAATCTACAGGTGCCAGTGTTTTCACCTAAACAAGTGTAAAAGGAGTGATAAACTAATGTTTGAGAAATCTTATTGTCTTGTATAGTGGTGACAATACATGAGTCACAGTTATCATAAGAGTTTTGAATAGACCTACGCTTCCTGGGTAGAGCTACAGATACCATACAATTCCCCGCCCAACCCAGACTCAAAGACAATAATGTTGTGGTAGAAAATGGACCAGTCCCACAAGAAACAGAAAGAGGTTCTGGCATAAGTACAGACGAGGATGAAGGGCAAATTCCTCGCCGGAGAGCCCGTGCAATTTGTTGACAATCAGGCAGGGGCCTTTCAAAGAAACGTTCACACTTAATTTGAAAAAAATGTTCAAAAGCATTGAAAGCAGAGGGGTAGCAGGGAGACATTTCTGGGCGAGACTGGTAATGTTTGACCCACCAAACAGGATCAACCCTAAGGGATCCATCACATATCCCCCAAAATTTCCCTACATTCCAGGTCCAAAGTATTGGAGGACTCTGGCTGTGTAGGTGATAATCCGGATTCCACCTCCCCATGTTCTGAAAACAAATATTTTTCCGACCAGTCCCACGATGGGTTTGATTCAAGAACAACAGAAGACAAATCAATATTGACAAATGATCATTGGCGATCACTCGTAGCCGAGTAAGATTGTCTTCCAAAGGTAAAATTTTAACGGTGGATCCGTAAGTGGCTGTAAAGGCCAATTCTGGATCTGCACAACCTCCCACAGTGGGGGCATAGGTTTCCGGGTGGGAGACGGTCATGATGAGGGTTTGCCTGACGTGCCTTCCTTTTAGCTCTTTTCTCCCTTTCGCCCTGTACTCGTGCTTCTTCAAAGTCCATAGCACCATTAATAAATTAATAAATTAATCATTAATAAATGAGGAGGCCTCATGACTAGTAGTTGATGTAGCTCCAGGTTCCAGGGTTAGACTTCACCTGTACCCCCACCTGCGTCCGGAGAGGTGGCGGGTAGAGGAGTTGATTGAAGATTCTCTAAGTCAATTGGGCTGCCAGTTACTTTAGCAAGTCTCAATTTCAGTCCTTCCAGTGAAGTACTCTGCCAAATCTAAGGTGGTTTTTCGACTCTCTTGATTCTGGATCCATGCACCCACGCCTTGATGCCTTCAACTTTTACAGCAGTTGGGGTACTCAGCAAAACTTGTTGGGGTTCGGACCACTTAGGATCAGTGCAAGCCGGAAGCAACTCCTTCACTCGAACCCACTGGCCTGGCTCAGCCAGAGGTGTTAGATCAGGAGCTGGAGGCAGAGCTTCACGGACCTGTTGGGAAATGGAAGACAAGACATGTGCCAGTTTCTGCAGATATTTAGTGATGTTGCTCTCCCCAACATAGGAGTCCTGGATGAGCATGGCCACAAAAGGTCTCCCATACAACATTTCAAATGGGGATAAGCCTAATTTTCCAGATGGCATTACTCTAATCCTAGTAAGGGCAAGAGGTAGCACCTTAGGCCAGGGAAGTTGAGTCTCTTGACAAAGTTTGGCTAGCTGGGTCTTTAAAGTTCTGTTCATTCGTTCCACTTTTGCAGAAGACTGAGGTCTATAACTAGAATGCAGGTGCCAAGGTATTTCCAGGTATTTGCTGACTTGTTGGGTGAACCTGAGGCTCGCTGAGAGATAGTGGGGGTGGCTTCTGGCCATCCAGTAAACAAATCCACAAAAACAAGCAAATTGTTCTTTATGCCTTTCTTAGGTAATTCAGTAAAGTCCACTTGCCACGCTTCCCCAGGATATCGGGCTGTACGAAGGTGGCCAGGGGGAGTTGGCTTACCCCCTTTAGGGTTATTCCTTTGGCAAATATCACATTGAGCAACAACAAGTTTACATAAAGTTCTTAAGTTGTAGTTGCTATAGTTGGTAGAAAGACATTTGTATAAAGGTTTTGGTCCATTATGAGACATCCAGTGGCTACGTTTAACAACCATCCACAGTATTTGATGTGGGAGTTGAACCTTCCCATCAACTACCCACCAGCCCTCTTGCCAATGTCCCTTTGGGTCTAATTGATCACGGTCATCATAAAGGGCAGGCATGGTAGCTTGTGGATCTGTTGGAATAAGGGAAAGGAGTCTTGCATCATTAAAGTCTTTTACCCAGCCTTCTTTAGCAGCTCTCTTTGCCCAATAATCAGCAGCATGATTTCCTCTGGAAACTTCATCCCAATCTGTCTGATGGCTCCTACAATGAACAATGGCTAACTCTGCTGGCTCTCGGACTGCACCCACAAGTTCTTCAAGCAATGGTTTCATTTTTAGGGCTTTGCCATCAGCCCCTATATATCCCCGTGCTTTCCATAGGGTTGTGTGGGTGTGTGCAGCCAGGAATGCATATCTACTGTCCATAAAGATGTTTGCCCTATATCCCTTGGCCATGTGACAGGCTTCAATTAGGGCCAGTAGTTCTGCAGCTTGTGCTGACCAATTTGAAGGAAGTTTCCGGAGTAGTACAGGGCCTTTCATGGTAATAACAGCTAGCCCAGTAAATCTTTGTCCATTCTCTATAAAAGAAGAACCATCAGTCCAAAAATGGACATCACTGACCTCTAGTGGCTCAGCACGTAAATCAGATCGAATGCCTACTACAGATTCCAAAACTCCCAAACAATCATGTGGGTCATCTTCATCAGGGGGGCAAGGTAATAAGGTAGCTGGATTCAGTTTCTCACATCTATGCAATTTTACTGACTCATTTTCTTAAATTTGACTGGCATACTTGGATAAGCGAGAGGTGGTAGTCCATGCTGGCATTTTTTGTTCCAACAGAGTTTGGACAGCGTGGGGTGCATATACATCCATCAAAGCTCCCAGATTGAATTTAGTGGTTTCCTGGATAAGCAAAGCAGTGGCAGCCACAGACCGAAGGCATGAAGGCCAGCCTTTAGCTACAGGGTCTAGGCTTTTTGATAAGTAAGCTAATGTATATCCTTTAAGGGCCAAAAGGTTCAAGAGAGAAATAGAGGCTAAAACAACTGCCTCATGGGTTGTTCCTGCAAGCAATAATTGCTCCCTGATTCCTAGGTGAGCTTCTCTTTTTATATCATATTGCTTAACAGCCACAGGTCGTGCTTCAGGAACTAGCTGAGCCATGTGGGGGACGGCAAAAAGAGCTAAGCCAGGCCGTTCTTGATACCAGACAAACAGATTTATTCTGGTATCTTTTAAAACTGGAGGAGACTCAGGTTCAGTCAGGAAACAGACATAAGCAAGATCAAGAGAAAACTGCAGTTTTAATCCATCCCGACCACACTCTATGGAGGCTCCAATTTTCCTAGGAGATCCCGGCCCAACAAATTAACTGGGCATTGAGGTATTACTAAAAATGAATGTTCCAAAGTTGGTCCCTTAGGGATTTGAATTTGAAGGCTCTGACTCACGGGGACTCTCTCCTCTTTTCCAGTAGCTCCAATTACAGAGGTGGAGAGAGTCTCTAAGCAAGGAATGTTTGCATTGTTTAAAACACTGTAAGTTGCTCCAGTGTCTACAAGAAAGGAAAAATTCTGATCTCCCACTTTTAACTCCACCAGAGGATCGGGAGAAGAAAAAATTCCTCTGGAGCCCCTTCAGTAATCTTCAGGGTAGAATTCAGGGGCTTGAGCATTCATGACAGAAAAAGGTGGCTGCCGTCTGGGGGGAGGGAATGAACTGGGATGGAAAGCTTGGCATTCCCTCCCTCCCCGGCCACGTCCTCTGCCTCTGGAATCAGTCCCAAGGGGACACTCATTTCTCCAATGGCCAAATTGCTTGCAACGGGCACATTGATTCCATTGGAGTCTGTTTCTGTCCCGGGGCTCAGAGCCCAAAGCCCTCCCTTTACTTTGAGGGTTAATAGAAAGAGCTAACAAAGAGGCTTGTTTCCTCATTTTCTTATCTTCCTTCTTTTCCTCCTCCACATCTTTTTGAGAGAAAACATTAAAATAGGCTGACCATATTTCCTTCAGACAAAAACGGGACTTTTGGGATGGCAAAACAGGACAGGGTCTTATGCCACCATGCCGGCCTCCAAACCCCGCCCCCAGTCCACGCAATTGGCTCCCACCTGCAAACCCCACCCCCGCCCCACATGACTGGCTCCCGCCTGCAAACCCCGTCCCCATCAGCATGATTGGCTCGTATTTTATTTTATTTTTTCGATTTTTAAAGGTTTTTTTTTCTTCTAGCAGTAAATGGTGTGTCAGAGCTGATGTGTTTGGGGGAGGCCGGAGTACACACACTGTGCACACAGCACCGTCATCGGCCGGGGAACAAGGGGCGGAGATGGAGGGGATGGAGGCCCACCACTGCCCCATCCCCCTCGGGCTTGGCCGAGGGAGGGAGGAGAGTCGCTGCTGCTGCCACCACCGCAGAGCAGGAGAAGCAGGAGGAGCCGGCTGCGCTTGGCTGCTTCAGCCACACCACTCTGCCCCTTGCTGCCCGCTGAAGCTCCCCAGGGTGGCCGGCTCCTGCTTTTCCTGCTCGGCGGCCCAACAACTCTGTTCCCTTGGCCAAGCCTGATCAGATGCACATACACACACTCACACACTCACAGGACAGACTGCCCTCAGCAGGAGCCGGTTATACTGGGAGGCTTCAGCCACACCACTCCGCCCCTCACCACCCGCTGAAGCCCCCCAGCATGGCCAGCTCCTGCCAGGGCAGTCTGTCCTGTGAGTGTGTGTGTGTGTGTGTGCATCTGATCGGGCTTGGCTGAGGGAGGAGAGTTGTCGGGCCGCCGAGCAGGAGAAGCAGGAGCAGCCACCCTGGGGAGCTTCAGCGGGCAGCAAGGGGCGGAGTGGTGTGGCTGAAGCAGCCGAGCGCAGCCGGCTTCTCCTGCTCGGTGGCCCGACAACTCTCCTCTCTTGGCCAAGCCCGATCAGATGCACACATACACACACACACACACACACACACACATGCACCCCACACCCTGTTTCCCCAGCCTCCCCATGACCAAATGCACCCACACCTGTTGCAGGGAGGCTGGAGAAAGAGGGTGTGGGGTGCGTGTGTGTGTGCATCTGATCGGGCTTGGCTGAGGGAGGAGAGTTGTCAACCACTCCGCCCCTTGGTGCCCACTGAAGCTCCCCAGGGTGGCCGGCTCCTGCTTCTCCTGCTCAGCAGCCTGACAACTCTCCTCCCTTGGCCAAGCCCGATCAGATGCACACACACACCCCACACCCTCTTTCTCCAGCCTCCCCATGACCAAATGCACCTGCACCTGTTGCAGGGAGGCTGGAGAAAGAGGGTGTGGGTGCGTGTGTGTGTGTGTGTTTGTGTGTGTGTCTGTGCGCGATTATGCTGAGCAAGTAATCCGCACGCATGCACACACATGCACACACACGTATGCACCCCACACCCTCTTTCTCCAGCCTCCCTGCAACAGGTGCGGGTGCATTTGGTCATGGGGAGGCTGGAGAAAGAGGGTGTGGGCTGCATGTGTGTGTGCGCGATTACGCTGAGCAAGTAATCTGCGTGCGCGCGCACACACACACACACACATGCACCCTCTTTCCACAATCTTCCCGTGCCTCCTTTCCCTGGCCTCACCACTGCTGGGCAGACAATCTCAGGATCAGGTAAGGAGGCAGGAACCTGGACTGTGGTGCTGTGTCTGCTGCTGGGCTCGCACGTGGCAACTGGGCTTCCAGTTGCTGCGCTGATAGGGCCTCTTCCGGGCTGCCTCCAATGGCAAGTCCGGCTCCAGTCCTCCTTCCTGTCTTCCTGTCCTCCTTCCCGCCAGGTTTAAAAAAGGGACAAAATTGAAATTTTGATCAAAACGACGGGACGGTTGAAAAATGCTAAAATAACGGGACTGTCCCGTTCAAAACGGGACGTACGGTCACCCTACATTAAAAGCAGTCTGCAAAAGCGTTTCAATATGAACCATGGTCAAGCTTCTGAAGTTTTTTCTGGATATCAGGAGCACTTTGTCCCACAAAAGTTACTTTTAAAAGAACTTCATTGGCTGGGCTTTCAGGGTCAAGATCAGTAAATCTCCTGAAAGCATCTTTCAAATGGCTCAAAAAATCAGAGGGCGATTCTTTGGGTTCCTGCATAACTTGGTGAACACGATGGAAGTTTACACTTTTTGGTATGCCCCCCGTTTAGTCCCTAGACAATGGCTTCTCGAACCCGTGCCAAAATTAAATGGCCATTGTCTGTATTGGGGTCAACATCATAGGTAGGCACAAAGGCATAATTAGCATCTGGCCAAGAGCCAGGCAAGTCACCGTCTTGGAGACCCTGAGTCCTCGCAACTACATATGAATTATGAGCAACTTTTAAAACCTGTCTTCGCTCTTCTGTTGATAGAAAAGCTGACAAAAGAGTAAAGAGGTCCGGGACCGTGGGTTTGTGAGTTGAAACGATCCTCTGTACTAATTCCACATATTGTTGAGGTGATTCTCGATACGGGGGCAGACCTTCTTTCCAATTAAAAAGATCACTGGTGGTGAATGGAGTGTGAACATCGGCGAGGTGATCCCCCATAGGAACTTGTCGAAGAGGAGCCAATAAATGTGATGGTCCTGCTTCTACCTCAGGTCCAAAGGGGGCTCCTGAACGGGTATGGGCTGGACTTGAAGCCTCAAGTTTAATCTGTGGTAATGTTGGAAAAATCACTTGGCTGCCTGAAGGGCTGACAGGAGCAGGCGGAGATGGGGGTGGAGGCAATGGGGGAGGTGAGCTTTGATTTAAATACGGAGGTGGAAAATCCTCCTCTTCTTGTTCTGTTTTTATTCTTCTGGGTGTCTCCTTTTTCTCAGGAAATTGAAGGGAGCACACCTTAGATATTTCAAAGAGGCCACATAAATTTCTAATGTCCTGCCTCATGTATAGATTAAAAAAGAAGCCAGTATATAATTTCTCTTCAAAACAGCCCGTCTTGGGGGGACTCCGAGTCAGCTGCCAGCTCGACAAGTCGGGTTTCTTTAAGCCTGGCTAACTTTTCCCTGCTTTGCGGTGGTCTATGGAAATTACAGGACCACTGAAGTTCTCCCTGGAGAGGGGAGAAGCAGAAGATTACTCACGGGGTCGTTGAAACTGCCCCCTCCTGCTTTTTTTCTGTGGTTTTTTGCTACGGAGAGAGCAGGGGCTGGAGACAGTGAAGCGACCGGAGAGAAGCACCAAGCTCTTACAGGGAATCGTAAGTTAGAGCTAAAGCTGACTTTTAGATCACTTTATTTTATTTTTTCATTTAAATTGGACTGTTTTACCATCTAGAGTCTTTCTTTGGACATTGCACAAAATGTTGGCAATTTTGTACTTTCTTTGCTATAACAATTAAGATGGAAATATAATGGATTTTATGTCTGAAGTATAATAATGCTTACATTTTTTATTTTTTACTTTTTATCTTTCTAATTTACCAGAAGACTCAATCCCAGTTGGAAGTATAAGAGTTGATATTAAATAGTTTGTGAATATACTTTGTTGGATTAACATCTGAACTGGATTTTTCTTTTTCGTTTTTTTTTTTCTTTTTATAATGGTAGAAATTTAGTTTCTCTTTCTCTTTTTATGAACTGTTTGAGGTATTACCTTCTTGCCTATTTTTGATTATTGAAACTTTTCATCTTCCTTTATTTTTTTTTAAAAAAAACTTTTTGCTTAATGGACTATGCCGGTAATTTTCCATGAATAGATCAGCTGACCATTTATTTGTTTTGGCTAGAACTGTTGAAGCCTGAAAACAAGAGGGGGTGGAGAAGAATGGGTTTCTCAACAGTAACCGCAGCAGTAACTCAAGCAATTCAAGAATTTAAGGTGGAGATTTGTGAAGCCCTCTCGGATATTGAAAAATCACTGGAAATTTTAATTTTATTTTTGCAAGATCAGGAACAAAAAGAACAAAAAATAGAAATGGAAGCAGAAGAAAAAAACTTTGAGTTAGAAGAAGGGCAAGAAGGGGGAATTTCAAACACATTGATTCCAAAAATCATTCTTACACCCGATATGAGACAGACAATAAAACAATATAACTTTGGCACAAACATATTGGGACAGTTGTGGTTAGGACAAAGGCTGAATATGCAATTTGATAGATATTGTGAAACGTGGGTTCTGACATGCTACAAGAGATACAGAACAAAAAAGGTTACACATTATGACTTTGGTATAACTTGAATAAGAGATTTAACATTAGGTGGGATAATAAAGGTATTGAAACCATGGATTTTAACTGGATATTGAGTTTGTAAAAGTATTAATTATTAGTAATATAACTGTTGGGAATATTAAATGTTAAAAATTAATATTTGAAACTGTATGGATGTATAAAAATATGATATTTTAATCATAGATAAAAGGTTATAAAATCAGTGATATAAATATAAATTGTTGTTATAGAGTACTTGGAAAATAGAAAAAAATTTAGGAAGATATATGAAGGATGGGATGTTAAGTTTGAATTAGAATTAATATTATTATAGGATGACTTATTTTTATAATTATTAGTATGAATACTATTGAGATTAGGGGAATAAATAGATATAAAAATTTGTTAAATAGGTAAATATGTAGGAGGATGTAGATTATGGTATAATTATAATTTAAATATAGATTAAGTTTAAATTAAGGTTGTTTTTATGGATATGTATGAATAGTATATATTTTATTTTACTAGAGTTAGAATAAAATACAAATTACCGTAGAGATAAAATAAGGCTTTTATTTGCTATATATATATGTTTTAAGACTAATTGGATTTTATTAAGGATATGAACATGGATGTAAAAATGGAATTTGATGCAGTAAAGAATATTTTAATTGATATTACCTCAAGGAATGGAAATTACAGATGGACTAATGGAGAATTGATAGAAAGATGAAATCTACATGAAGATTAGAAGATTGGACTACATAAATTGAAATGTATATGACAAAGAAAAGTTCCTGTGTATTGTATGAAAGACCAACATTTAAAGCAAATATTGTACTTAAAGACCAAAGACAGATTGGAGGCCATCTTTTTTCTATACTTCTTTTGTATATTATTTTTCTTAACTTCACTTTTCTTTTACTTTTTTCTTACTTTGTATTTCTTTCTTTATTTCTTGTTCTACATTTTAATATGTATCTTAAAATTTAATAAAAATTTATTAAAAAAAAAAAAAACAGCCCGTCTTGGCTAACAAGTTTGTGAACTTGTTAATGAAAGAGCCGTCCACAGTGCCCTCTGGTGGCCAAAATCCTTCCTGCGGGTCTATGACATAATTTGGCCATACGATGTTGCAGAAATGTTTTATTTTAGTCTTTTTAAACGTGATTTTTTCTGTTACTCTTGGTTTCAATGTATCCCAGTGGATTAAAACACACTGTAAAGGGGTACATGGCTTAGAACTTTCTTCAGCTTTTCCTTTTGGTTTACTGTATTTGTTGCCCATGGCCCCTAAGGATTTTTTCGGGTCTTTTGACTCGGGGTGTGATCAATCACCCTCCTGTCACAGGGTGCCAAATTCTCTTCCTTTGTTCTTTGTTGCCTACAGTGGATTCTTAGGGATTTCTCGAGTCTTTCCTTCGATCTCGGGGTTAGTATTACTTTCACTACCCTCCCTTCTGCAAGAACCACTAAACTTCAAGGGAATATCTAATATTCCAACACACAATCAGTCTTTTGCACGACCTTCACTGGCCAATTTCCTCGCGGAAAGATGAAAACGCAGTTCCGGTCTCAAAACACTCACTTCACAGCAAATCCCTAATGGAAATTTCTGTGTCTCATTCACACACACACAAGGCAACACTCTTTGATTCTTTGATTCCACGATGGCGGTCGCAAGTCAACGCGGCCGATTACCGCTCCAGGAGAAAGCCACAGAAACCCTGTGAAATCCCCCCCCCCGAAAATTCACCTTTGGGGGTTTGGTGAGGTGGTGTTGCCGGTGGGGTGAGTGGCTTTCTCTGGGGGGAGTGCTGGGGTGAGCCCTTGTGTCCGGGTTGGAGCCTCTGTGGAACGGCGCAAAGAAAAGAGCCCAGTGAGCAGCCAGAGACGCCATAGGCTGCCGAGCTCCGTTGGAAGCCGGAGGCCGCAGAGACTGTCGGGGTTTGAGCTGGGCCGGTGGAGCTGGTGAGGGCCTGGTGCCTGGAGCCCACCGAAGGCCAGAGACTGCGGGAGGCTGCTGGCAGCAGCTGGAGGCTGGAGGTTATTGGCTGTTGGTCTTCGAGCTGGGGCCGGCGGAGGGCTGCTGGAGGCTGCCAGAGGCCTCTGATTTCGATTGCTGGAGGCTGGAGACCATCAGAGTCTGAGCTAGGCCGGTGGAGTTGGTGAGGGCCTAGCAGAGCCGGGATGGCACAGAGGGGATCCCGGTTGCGGCAGCGGAGTCCTGGACTTTTTTCCTGGGCCGACTTCTAGAGGGGGTTCGGAGGCTTCCGATGTTGGAGCGGACTGGAGTTGGTGGCAAACCCTGCAGCCCTGGAAGGTGCAGAGGCTGGACGGATAGCCCAGGAGACCAGGGCGTAAGAAGAACATGGACTAACCCCCATAAAGATCTGGATGTCGTCCCATTCAAGCTAAGGCGGCAGAGGGTTCATAGGGGTCCCTTGGTATGAATATGGACACCCCCCTGGGTGAGAGACGAGGAGGGGGGAGCCAAGATTGTATGGGTATGTAAGAGCACCCCCCTGGGTGACAGCCAGGTGGGGTAGGAGTGACTGTTGGTGAGTGTTGGTACCTCTCCCTGACTAGTGAGAGAAGTTGAGGGGGAGGTGCAGAGTGTGAGTGGGGGTAGTGCTAGACCCTACCAGTGCTGAGAGCGACAGCTGGTGCACTGGAGGGTCTTGTCACTGGCCGACATTGTGTGGGACTGGATGATGGATGAATGGGATACGGGACCCTTGATTAAGCCCTGGAATTCCGGAGGCCTGGGAGTGGAGGCTACTAGGCCAGAGCCGGGAATCTCTGGGGGCTGTATGGCAGGCCATTTGATTCAGGTGGTGACGGGCAGGGGATGGTATGACGGGAACCGGAGGGCAGGTCATCATCGGGGAAGGTGCCCCCGGTGTTTGTTACCGGTGGCGCGTTCCGGCCCCCCGTGTTCACACCCAGGCCCTGGTAAGCAGATCCTCGTGGGCTCCGGTCTCCGACTGCTGCTGCTGAATGCCAGGTCAGTGAACAACAAGGCCCCCCTTATAGGTGACCTAATCATAGAGGAGGGGGCCGACCTGGTGTGTATTACCTAGACCTGGCTGGGCCCAGAGGGGGGAGTAGCCATCACAGAAATGTGCCCAGCCAGGTTTCGAGTGTGACATCAGCCGAGACACCGGGGAAGGAGAGGAGGGGTGGCAGTTGTCATCCGAGAGTCCCTTGTGGCCTTCAGGGGCAGTGCTCCACAAGTGACCGGCTGTGAGACCCTGTTTTTCAAGTTGGGTTCATGAGAACAGTTGGGAGTGTTGCTGCTGTACCAGCCTCCCTGCTGCATAGCAACCACCCTGCCTGAGCTGCTTGAGGCTGTCTCGGGGTTGGCAGTGAAGTTCCCCAGACTTATGGTTCTGGAGGACTTCAATCTGCCATCTCTGGGACGGTCCTCGGAAGTGGCCCGGGAGTTCATGGTTACCATGGCAGCTATGGGCCTGTCTCAGATTATTCGTGATCCGACTCATGACAGTGGTCTCACCCCAGACTTAGTTTTCTTGTCTGAGCAGTGGCAATGTGATCTGAGGGGAGAGTTACACCTTTCCCAATTGTCATGGTCAGACCACGCCCTGGTGACCCTGAGACTCTCTTGTGCTGCCCCACTCCGCAGGGAGGCAGGACCCATTCGATTCGTCCACCCCCGGCGACTGATAGACCCAGTGAGGTTTCAGAAGGAGCTGGGGGTTATTCCCGAGGACTTGCTTCACGGTCCAGTGGAGGTCCTGGCCGCAGCCTGGAATAAGGCAGTTGCCGAAGCCCTGGACAAGATTGCGCCTATGAGACCTCTCTGGCCCTGCTCGGCCCGCTGCTCTCCGTGGTTTACGGAAGAGTTAAGGGCTTTGAAGAGGGTTAAGAGACGTCTAGAGCGCTGCTGGAGAAAGAAGAAGACTGAATCTGACCGAACACAATCTAGAGCCGCAGTTAAGGCCTACCTTGTGGCGGTAAGAGCAGCGAAACGTGAATATTTCTCCGCTCTTATTGCACCCGCAGAATGCCGCCCGACGGCCCTTTTCAAGATTACAAGATCGCTTTTGGGTCGGGAGCAGGGGGAGACCCATTTACAGGGCCGTTCGGAAGAGTTTTTTGAGCATCTGCAGGACAAAATCGCTCAGATTCATTCCAAGTTGGACTCCAAGCATGAGACAAGATCTGGGGAGATGCCGGAGGCTCGTACTTACCATGTTATCTGGGAACAATTTGATCCTGTTGCGCCTGATGAAGTAGACAGGATCCTCCAGATTGTAAATGCCACCACATGCCAGCTTGACCCATGTCCCTCCTGGCTGGTGAAATCAGATGGTGAGGTGACATGTAGCTGGGTCCAGGTGATGATTAATTCGTCCTTGAGTGAGGGGGTGTTCCCGGCTGCCTTTAAGGAGGCACTGGTGCACCCCCTCCTCAAGAAACCTTCCCTGGACCCTACCATCCTGGGCAATTTTCGCCCAGTCTCCCACCTTCCCTTTTTGGGAAAGGTGGTTGAGAAGGTGGTGGCATTGCAACTCCAGAGGATTCTGGATGAAACGGATTATCTGCACCCCTTCCAGTCAGGTTTCAGGCTGGGATATGGGATGGAGACCGCATTGGTCGCGCTTATGGATGATCTCTGGTGAGAGCGGGATGAAGGGAGTGCGTCCATCCTTGCTCTCTTAGATCTCTCAGCGGCCTTCGATACCGTCGACCACGGTATACTTTTGGGGTGGCTCAGGGAGTTGGGGGCGGGCAGCGTGGTTATGCGCTGGTTCACCTCCTTCCTCCAGGGCCGTTCCCAGTCAGTGTTGATGGGGAGGAGAGAGCTGACCTGCGACCCCTGACTTGTGGGGTACCGCAGGGGTTGGTTCTCTCTCCTCTCCTATTCAACATCTACATGAAGCTGCTGGGCGAGATCATCCATCACCACGGGATGAGGTATCACCAATATGCTGATGATACCCAGTTATACATCTCCGTCCCGGGTGAAGTAAGTGATGCGGTCAATGCCTTATCTCAGTGCCTGGAGGCTGTGGGGGTCTGGATGGGGAACAACAGGCTTCAACTGAACCCTGGTAAGATGGAGTGGCTGTGGATTGATGGCCCCCCTGGATCCGGGAAGTTGTCATCTTTGGTTCTGGATGGGGTTGCACTACCCCACTTGGATCCAGTGCGGAATCTGGGGGTCCTCCTGGACTCGCGACTCCTGCTCGAAGAGCAGGTGGCAGTCGTGGCCAGGAGGGCCTTTGCACAGCTTCGAGTTGTGCGCCAGTTATGCCCTTTCCTGGATCAGAAGGCCCTCCGAACAGTCACTCACGCCCTTGTCATCTCCCATATAGATTATTGTAATGCGCTCTACATGGGGGTACCCTTGAAGAGTATCCGGAAGCTTCAGCTGGTGCAGAATGTGGCAACGTGAGCAGTTATGGGTGCTAGGAGATCGGCACATGTGACACCTCTGCTACGCGAGCTTCATTGGGTGCCAGGTCTTTCAATTGAAAGTACTGTCTTAATTGTGTTGCAAACTCTTGTACAAGGTGCAAAGAACCAGTTGCTAGGCAAAAATCGTCAACATACGTTAGCAACACCATGTAATCACTTCCAGAACCTCTTACGTACACACAAGGATCAGCAACTGATTTTTTAAAGTTCAACTTCATTAAAGACTTATCTAAACATTGATGCCAACAATGTCCAGCTTGTTTTAATCCATACAGCGCCTTGCGCAGCCTGTACACCTTCTGAGAATTGCCACAAGCATAGCCAGGAGCCTGCTTCATGTACACAGTTTCAGGGAGATCTGCATTCAGATATGCTGTGTCAACATCAAAATGATGGACAACAAGTCCACGCTGTGCAGCCAGAGAAAGTAACATACATAAAGACTCTGGTCTAGCTGTGGGTGCATATGTGAGATCATAGTTCAAAAACCTCTCTTGTGAAAATCCCTGAGCAACAAGCCTGGCTTTGTACTGCACTGTATTATCAGGAAGAAGCTTCTTTCTGAAAACCCATCTGGAACCAACAGCTTTCTGGGATGGGGGCAAATCAGTGACTTCAAACACCTTTTGACTCACTAACGCCTCAAACTCCTTATCCATCGCTGTGTTCCACTTCTCCTGCTCTTCAACAGGCAGAAGCAACACCTCCTGGAAAGACTGAGGTTCACAGGTAATTTGACACACTCTCACCTGCTGAATCACAAACCTGTCAGGTTTCACACCCTTTGTGGAACGTGCAGACCTACGAGGAATTACCACTGCCTCTTCCTCATCACTGTCCTCTGCCTTTTCACTACCTGATTCCCCCTTCAGGTCCTGAACCAGTTCAGGTGAAATTTCCTCTTCCTTCACCTGAGGGGACCCTCTCACCACACTAGGAGACTGGGAACCAGAAGGCAGCTGAACTGGTTGTTGTCCAGCCACAGGAGCATGGACAGTTGGCTGTACACTAGATTGCAACAATACCTCTGAACTAGCATTCAACCTATCCCAACCAGTAGGGTGCTCAAAATTAGCACTTCTGGAGACTACCACACGACCATAGCCTGCAGAAAAATGGTAACCCTTAAATCTAGATGAGTAACCAACAAACCTTAAGCGTTGTGCTTTTGGCTGGTTCTTCCTTCGCTGAGACTTAGGAATATGCACATATGCAAATGTTCCAAAAACACGCAGGTGCTTCAGCGAAGGGTGCTTGCCAAACAAAAGGAAGTAGGGAACTTCATTCACAGATGAATTCCACACCCTGTTAGTCAGATACACTGCAGTCATGGTAGCCTCGCCCCAGAAACGGGCTGGCACCTGGGCATCTAACATCAGGCTATTTCTAATGGTATTAACAACACCAATCTTCCTTTCTGCTATTCCATTCTCAGCAGGAACACCAACATTGGCAAGTCTATGGGAGATTCCTTTCCTACGAAGCCAATTCTGGAACTCATGGCCTAGAAATTCTCCTCCACAATCTGATTGAAATTGACCTACTTGATAGCCATAGTTTCTCTCCACCATTGCAACAAACTCCTTTAAGCGAGCAAAGGCTTCCGCTTTAGATTTGAGCAAATAACAAAATGTATAGCGAGTATGGTCATCCACCAAAAGGAACATGAAACGTGCCCCCCCTTCACTAGGAGCATTGGGGCCGGCTAAGTCTCCATGAACCAACTGAAAAGGCCTAGTTGACACTCTGTCACTTTTCCTAGCAACAGGAGCAGCCTTAATTTTGGATTGTTTGCACACAGTACAATCAAGAAAGTCATCACACTTTTTGGATCCTAACTCAGGATACACTTTGGCCATTTGGGACAAACTTCCCCACCCGGGATGTCCCAGAACTCTGTGATAATAGTGAATGCATTTGTTATGTGGGGGAACATTGGAAATACGATTTCCTGACACAATCCCCTGCTTAGGAAGCATTTCATATAATTGATTCACTAACCTCCCCCTAGCACATTCAATTCCATCTTTTTCAATAGAACATCCAGTACCCTTGAACACAACAGTATAACCGGACTTCACCAGGGCTGGAACGCTAAGGAGGGAAAAGTCAAGTGTAGGAACACACAACACATTTTGCACATTTATCCCCAAACAAGGAATGTATACTTCACCCTGAAAGGACACATCAGCCATAGATCCATCAGCCAGAGCAACCTGTTGGACTTTAGGCTTGCTTTTTGATAACAACAACTGTTCATTGTTGACAATGATTTGGCTACAGGCTGAGTCCAAAAGCCAAGTCTCTGGGGAATGTCTACTCACAGCCGTGAGCAAAGCAGACACCTGGGTATGTTGTCTAGGCGCTTGTTTCCCCTTCTTTCGCACGAACCTCTTTCCACTGGCTCCACCGGCTGGGCGAGGTGGCTGGGGACAGTCTCTCATGAAGTGTTGGGTCGGGTTGCACCGGAAACATCTCCGCACAGCACACACAGCCTCTGTTCCAGCTGGAAAACGCTGTGCAGAAGCCTCAGGAACAGCAACAGACGGCTTACCCTGCATCTTCTCCAAGTCACGAGCTTGCTGGATTTCTTGCAGCCGATTTGTAAGATAATCCACAGTTAGGTCTTGGGGCCTCAACGTCTGAGTTGCCTCGATGAGCATGTCAAAGCTCTTGTCCAAGCTTGACAGGATAACACAAGCTCTCTGGGTATCAGGGATCACAACATCCCGCTCCTCAAGTTCAAGAAACAAAGTCTTGATTTTATGGAGGTGGGTCATCACGTTTCCACCGGGCTGCAGCTTCAAATTGTAAAGCTGACGTGATAGACCAACAATGGCAGCAGAGGTTTGCTTGGAATAAAGGGCTTTAAGAGCTTCCCAACATGCATTTGCAGTGTCCAGATTGCTGATATGCAGTAGCTGTGATTATTCCAATCCCAGAATCAAGTTGCCATACACACGATCCAAACACAACTGCACTTCTTCAGTAATAACACCAGCTGGAGGTGGGTCTCTCACATACTTCCACAAACCTTCTTTTAGGAAGAAAGACTTGATCTTCACACACCAGGTCCGATAGTTTGTGCCATTCAAACGCTCAAAGGGCAGACTGGTTAGCCCTGCAGCAGCAGCCATGCTGACCACTCAAGAAAAACATGTTTACTCCAAAATGCAGCCTCAAAAACAAACCCCGTTGTTACAGCCAGATCCAGCGCAGCAAACAGCGATCCATCCAGCCTGTGCCCGTAACCTGCTGTGCCAACATCACAATATGTAAATTGACACCTGTTTCCACGCTACGCAACTAGAAAACGCACCACACGTAAATATTCTGGCTTAGCTGTGGGTGCATACACTAGATCCACAGTTCACAAACTTCTTCTTGTGAACAAATCCCTGGGCAACACTGGCTTTACACTGCAGAGTATTATCAGGAAGAAATGTCTTTCTGAACACTCATCTGGAACCTACAGCTTACTAAAACAAAGGACAGGTTGGTTACTCTTAACACTTCACCAAAACTCAAACTGACTATCCACAGCTGTGTTCCAATGTTCTTCTTGCCTCTCAAAGGCAGGAGCAACACATCTAGCAAAGACTGGGTTTTTTTTTCAGGCATTTTGTCACCTGCTAAATCACAAATCTGTCAGGCTTCACACCCTGGAATAAGAGGACCCATGAGGAATGACCACTGTGCTTTCCCCATCACCGTCTTCTTTCCTTCCACTACCTGACTCCCTCTCCAGGCCCTGCAACTGCTCAGGTGAAATTTCCACTTCCTTCACCTGAGGGGCCCTTTTCACACTCAGAGACTGGGGAACAGAAGAAACCTAAACTGGTTTTTGCCCATCTACTGAACTATGGACAGTGGGTTTACACTAGCAATGCAGCAACACTTCTGCAACCTTAGCATACAACCTTTCCCAACCAGTAGGCTGCTTAAACATAAAGCACTTCTGGAGATTTGGATTTGACCATGGCTTAATGAAACAACGATAAGCCTTGGATTTTAATCAACAACCAACAACCAACAACCTGAAGCACTCTGCTTCCTTGGTTCTTCCTTCTCTGTGACCTGGGGTTGTGAACACACGCAGATGTTTCACAGACATGCAGGTACTTCAGTGAAGGGCGCTTGCCATACCAAAGAAAAACAATGAACTTCTTTTTACAGTTGAATTCTACAACCTGTTAGTTAGAAAACACACACTGCAATCAAGGCAGCCTCTCCCCAGACATGGGATGGCACCTGAGCAACTAACAGCAGGCTTATTTTTTAATGGTATTCACAACACCAATACTCAGCAAGAATTCCAACATTGGCAAGTCTTTGGGAGAATTTGGGAGACTTCAACAAGTAGCAACAACACAAGCAGGTATGATCGTCAGCCAGAAGGAACATGAAACTCGCACCCCACCATTACTTGGGACATGGGGGCTAACTAGGTCTCTATGAACCAACTGAAATGGTCTAGTTAACACTTTGTCACTTTGCCTAGCAACAGACATAGTTCTGATTTAAATTGCTTACACACAATTTACACACAACACAATCAAGAACCTTTTGCACATTTCCTGGGTTCTAACTCAGAATGCATTTGGCTATCTGAGACACACTCTCCCATCCCGGGATACCCCAGTACTTTGTGAACACTTTATGGATGCATTTATGATGTGGGGAACATTAAACACACAATGTCCTGTCCACACAATCTCCACAGCATCTCACACACTTGATGTTACAGGTTTGTCTCTAACACACTCAACCTCAACACAAGCAGTTTCATATCACAATGAAACATTCAGCACCTGCACTCAGACTTGACCAGGGCTGGAACACTGAGGAGAGAAAAACAAGTGTACACATACACATTCTTACACAGAAATATCAGCTAAAATGACTTGCTGAACTCAAGGCTGACATTTGTAACAATAACCGTCCATGTTTACAAACTTTACAGCGAGCCAAATTCAAAAACCAAGTCTCTGAAAATGCTTACACATAACAGCAGCCGGTAGAGCAGAAAACTCGGATTCGTTGTGTAACTGACATCTGGCTTCTGGCTTCTGGTTTCCCCTCCATTCGTAAATCAGGCTTCTTGCACTGACAGCATCCGCTGGACATCGGGGCAGGGAACAGCCTTCCAGAATCACAGCAAACCACGGCAAATGTAAATTCCATGCCAGGTTTTACTTCAGCTGGAACACTCTGTTAGGAATTCTCAGGAATCCTGGAAGTGGCTTGTAAAATAATCCACAACAAGGTCGCAGGGAGATAGTGTTGTTGCTTTCTCGACCAGTAGCTCCAGGCTTGACAAAATCACGCATGCTTTTTCACAGTGCCAGAAAAACATGCCTTCTTGTTCAAATGCAGCAAACAAAGTCTTGAACTCACCAAGGTGGGTCATCACAGTCTCACCCGAGGTTGCAGCTTCAAACTATAAAGCTGTCTTAATAGACCACCAAGGGCAACAGAGTTCTACTGTGTATCAAAGGCTTCAACAGCTTCTCAGCTCTCATTTTGCAGTTCTGGAGTAGCTGATATAATTCCATTCAGAGGATTTGAGTCCCAAAAGCAAAAATGCCATAAGCACAGTCCACACATGCTTGCACTTCTTCAGAGAGATCCTCTGGAGGTGGATTTGCCACATACTGCCACAAATCTTCTTCTTGCAAAAAGAATGATTCCATCTCCACACACCAGGTCAGATAGTTTGTGCCATCTAAAGCCCCAAATGGCAGAATGACCAGATACTGTTCAGCCATTGCTGACCACTCAAAGACAACATGTTTACTCCGAAACCAGCCTCTAAAAACAAACTCCCTTTTACAGCCAGGTCCAACGCAGCAAAGAAAACGCAAATTTCTCTCTGGGCCCATAACCTGATGGGATATATGCTGGCCTAAAGGGAAAAAACCCGAGGCTTGAGAATAAACAGACAAGAATGCAGCTTGTTAGGTCTAACAGTGTTTACTGGTAGCATAAAGCAATAATGTATATACAATCACATTATCGCAAAAATGAAAAAGATGAATATACAAGATACATCATTGTAAAAGGAAAAACAAAACAAACTTATAAGCAGAGTTCCATGTATTGATCCCAGGGCCAGAGTTCCTGCCATGGCCTATACCCAAAGCCAGGCATAGCTCACTCTGCCCAGTCCACGGGAAATGAACACGTGAAGAACTACATGGCTAAAAGACACTAGAAATCAAGAAAACATAGAACACCATTTTGCATGGTTGTATATTCAGTTCTTCTAGCTTTCTGATTGGCTGGATGTTAGCTGTGACACGCACTAGGACCAAAGCATTAGGCCTAAAACACATAGCATGACCTGCTGCATCTAAGCACTGAGTTCCCCCCCTCCTTGCTCAGGGGGCCTGGGCAAGGCTTCCCACAGAAGGAAATCAGGAGGCTTTGTTCCCATGGGAAGATCCATTGCTAGCCATAACATGGTACCTTCTCGCTCCCTATCTCATGAGGATGTAAACAAAGCCAAGGCCTCTCTGTTATCCAGCCACCTGGCATTCACGTCATCATGAGAACGCTGTGCTTTGTACAGGAATAATTCGCCAAGTCAACACAAGAACTCTAACAGGTGGCCAACCCTTCATTGCATTCCATCACAATTTCTCCCACCACAGAATGAAAGTCCAAATTACGAGGGGGGGGGGGGATTGCCAGCCAGGAGGCACAAAGAGCTGCTTGAACAAGGAGGCAGGCCAAGTTGGTCAGTTGCTTCCTCAAGAGATTCCTTGCCCAATTTCCTAGGTTAGTAGCCATGAAGGCCCAAACTACCATCAGAGTTTTTGCCAGCACAGATGAAATGGCCATGGAGAAGATGATGGAAAAAGTATTTTGTCAAAGGAGACGGGGAGGTTCCTGGGCTGACCAATGAAGAGGAAGGAGCAAAGAAGCAGAACTGGAGGGAGGGAGAAAAGGTGAGATCTTGGTTGTTGGCCTTGATGATCAGTGTGTTATAATGTTTAATGAATGTAATGTTTATGACTACCAACACAATGGTTGTGATGGAAAAGAAAAAAAGAAAAGAAAAGAAAAGAAAAAGGACCTGGACAAACTAAAAGGAAGCCTAATGTATCCTCATATGACAGAAGGATGTTGAAATACTTGAATCTACATTGCACAATATTATAAAACACACAGGGGAAATTTTTAAAAAAGGTTAATTTGTATCAGCTTTTTAAATATCAAGTGTGCTTCCTCTTACCTGTGTTTGAGCTATCACCTAAGAGAATGTTGAGGACAGTGAAGTTTCATTGTTTGCAAGAAATGACCTGTTTTCAAAACAAGCTAAGCTGACATGTCCACGGCCCCTTGGGAGACCTCAGAGCTAATTTATCTTAATATGTTTTATCTTGGGTACCTTTTACAGGCATCCCACTGGTGATACCTTAAGAATTACTGTTCTTCTGATAATTGCTAGGAAGAGTAACATCCTACCCACTTAGCAATATCTTCTCTTCTTACACCAGTAGGGAAAAACATGTTGGTGTCTCTTGTTGTTGATCCCCGGAGCAGATGCAGTTGAGAGTCGGGGTGCAGGTGTATATTCGGCCTGCCTGAAACTGAGCACCTGCACCCAAGATGGAGTCTGGCCTGTGCCACAGTTTGTTGTTGTAAGTGTGTGTAATAATGTCAGTGTTTGGATGGAACACTTGGTTTTTTTATCAGATTTGACAGGGATGAGATTAGAAGCTAATTCTCCAATAGTCCTTAAAAAGAGAGAAGCATGGGGGTCACTTATTTTATTTTATTTATTTATTTATTCAATTTATCCCCACCCATCTCCCCGAATAGGGGACTCTGGGTGGTTTACAAAATAGCAGAAGTTAAAATCTATACATAAAATTATCATAAAACAATAAATAGAGAGAATAAATAAAATCCAAAAGATGGTTAAAATCCACTATCAGGATCAAGGCACTACGGGGCCAGCCACCCCAGGAGGCACTACCACCTCCGTCGTCCCAGGCAAGGTGGCAGAGCCAGGTTTTAAAAGACTTCCAGAAGGTCAGGAGTGAGGGGGCCAGCCTCATTATGTTCCATAATGCAGGCGCTATCGCAGAGAAGGCACACCTCCTGGAACCCGCTAGATGAAATTCTCTTGTTGAAGGGGTCCGAAGCATGCCCTCTCTGCATGAACGGGTGGGGCGGGTTGATGTTATCGGGATGAGACGGTCCCTCAGATACCCTGGCCCCATGCCATGTAGGGCTTTAAAGGTGATAACCAACACTTAAGATTTCAGGTTAATTTTAGGTCTGCAGCAGTGTTGCCTAACAACTGGTCAGAGCCCGAGAAATTTGTCTGCTGTCAACTGGTGGGAGAAGAATACCATCAACCAAAATATTCTTCTAGACTCGCTGCGTAGAGTGAGATGGGGGACATGGGGCTTTATGGATCTCCTTCTTTCTCTCCAGTTCATTCCAGTCAGTGTGGGTTGACCCTGAAAAACAATTTTTGGGCTACCTCAAGGCTTGAAATGTTCTCCCCTCCTGTTTCATGTCTCCATGTGGCTGCTGGGGTAGGTCATTTCTCAATCTGAGGTCAGCTATCATCAGGCTACACACCTGTACAGGTCAACATCTGGCCAATAAAGGGATGCTGACCATGTCTCCTCCCAATGCCTAGAGTCTGGTTTGGTCTGGATGGGGAGAAAGAGGGTCAGCCTAAATCCTGTCAAATCTAGGGGTTGTCAGGGCTTGATGCTCCCGGTTCTTTCCCTCTTTAGTCCTACATAGATTTGGACTGCCGCAGTTGGGACTGGTGCACAATCTGGGGGACTTCCTGCACTCTCAGCTCCTGGCTTCTGGTGTGTGTGGGTTTCCTGTAGATCCCTATTTCTAGCTTGCCACCGGTCCCAATGATTTAGGTATGGGGATGACACCTGGGTCAAAATCAAGGCCCAGGAAGTACAGGCCTTCACGGACCATATAAACACTATAGATGCCAACATTAGGTTCACCAGAGAAGACACCAAGGACAAGAGACTGGCTTTCCTAGACTGTGAAGTCCTCATTGGGACCGGTGGCAAGCTAGAAATAGGGATCTACAGGAAACCCACACACACAGATCAATATCTGATGTTTGACTCCCACCATCCACTGCAGCACAAACTAGGAGTCATCAGGACATTGTCACACAGAGCAGAAACCATCCCCACCTCCATGGATTCCAAAAAGAATGAAAATCAGCACCTGAGAACAGCTCTGAAGGCCTGTGGATATCCAAATTGGGCCTTCACTAAATCTAAATCTACCAGACCTAAAACAGCGACAGATAGGGCTGAGACTCAGAATAAACGAAAGAACCTGGTCATTCCTTACATGGCTGGCGTGTCTGAAAAGATAAAAAGGATATTTGGCAAACACCACATACCTGTATATTTCAAACCCACCAACAAACTGAGACAGAGGCTTGTACACCCCAAAGATCAAACTCCAAAACCCAAGGAAAGCAATGTAGTGTATGCAATCCAGTGCAGTGAGGAGTGCTCTGAACTCTACATTGGAGAAACCAAACAACCTTTGTACAGGAGGATGGCCCAACACAGGAGAAGTAACACCACAGGACCAGAGTCAGCAGTTTATCTTCATCTAAAGGAAAAAGGACACTCATTTGAGGACATTAATGTTCACATTTTAGACAGAGAAGATAGGTGGTTTGAGAGAGGGGTCAAGGAATCCATTTATGCCAACTTGGAAAATCCTTCCTTGAATAGAGGTGGGGGCCTCAGGCACAATCTTTCCCCCATCTTCCTCCCTGCTTTGTCTTCTGTGCCTAGGAAGATTAAGACCATTTCGCAAGCTCAACAGCAGCATGGTAATCTTAACGATCCTCCTTTAGATGATAAAGGGACTTAGAAATAACATCTCAAAATAACCATGACCTAGCCCCAGGTGCAAGGTCACACAGCCACCTAGAAACATATTTAAGGATTCCCTTACTAACTTTGCTCAGACTGAAGAAGCTCCTTGGATAAGGAGCGAAACGTTTCCACTGAGAAAATAGAAATCCATTTGACATGATTCAAGCTACAGACAATTCCACCTGGATGACTGAGAACCTTCATAGACATTCTGCTTGTAAGTTTGTTTTTCCTTTTTGCAATAATGTAACTGTATATACATTTATTGCCTTTATTACAAGTAAACATTTTAGCCATAAAAGCTGCACTCTGTCTGTTTACTCTGCGCCTTAACCCTATAAGCCAGCATTATCCCACAGGTTATGGTTGCCCAGTGAGGAAGTTACGCTTTTTGCTGCTTTTACCTGGCTGTAAAAGGGGGGGGGGGGGTTTGAGGCTGCATTTAGAGTAAACATGTTTTTCTTTGAGTGGTCAGCATGGCTGCTGCAGGACTGACTAGTCTTCCTTTTGAGTGCTTAGATGGCACAAACTATCGGACCTGGTGTGGGAAGATTAAATCATTCCTTTTAAAAGAAGGCTTGTGGCGATATGTGGAAAACCCACCTCCAGCTGGTCCCATTTCTGAGGAAGTGCAATTGCATTTGGACCGTGCTTATGGCAATTTGATTCTGGGACTGGAATCATCTCAGTTACTGCATGTCAGCAACCTAGACACTGCACATGGGTGCTGGGAAGCTCTTAAAGCCATTTATTCAAGACAAACCTCTGCTGCCATTGTTGGTCTATCACGTCAGCTTTACAATGTGAAGCTGCAGCCCGGTGGAAACGTGATGACCCACCTCCATAAACTCAAGACTTTGTTTCTTGAACTTGCGGAGAGAGACGTTGTGGTGCCAGATACTCAGAGAGGGTGCATCATATTGTCAAGTTTGGACAGCAGCTTTGATATGCTCATCGAGGCAACTCAGACGTTAAGACCCCAGGACCTTACTGTGGATTATCTTACAAACCGGCTCCAAGAGATACAGCAGGCTCGTGACCTAGAGAAGATGCAGGGTAAGCCATCTGTTGCTGTTCCTGAGACTTCTAAACAGCGTTTTCCTGCTGGAACAGAGTCTGCATGTGCTGTAAGAAGATGTTATCAGTGTAATTCTTCTCAGCATTTCCTGGAAGACTGTCCCCAGCCATCTCGCCCAGCGGGTAGTGCCAGTGGAAAGAGGTTTGCTCGAAAGAAGGGGAAGCCACCTAGACAACGTACCCAAGTGTCTGCTCTGCTAATTGCTGTGAGTAAGCGATCTCCAGAGACTTGGCTATTGGACTCGGCTTGCAGCCAAATCATTGTGAACAATGAACAGTTATTGTTAACAAAATGCAAGCCTAAAATCCAACAGGTTGCTCTAGCTGATGGATCCATGGCTGATGTGTCTTTTCAGGGTGAAGTATATATTCCTTGTTTGGGGATAAATGTGCAAAATGTGTTGTGTGTTCCTACACTTGATTTTTCCCTCCTCAGCGTTCCAGCCCTGTTTAAGTCTGCGTATACTGTTGTATTCAATGTTCTATTGAAAAAGATGGAATTGAATGTGCTAGGGGGAGATTAGTGAATCAGTTCTATGAAATAGAACTTCCCCCACATCATAAATGCATTCATTATTTTCACAGAGTACTGGGACATCCCGGGTGGGGAAGTTTGTCCCAGATGGCCAAAGTGTATCCTGAGCTAAGGTCCAGAAAATGTGAAGACTTTCTTGATTGTACTGTGTGTAAACAATCTAAGATCAAGGCTGCGCCTGTTGCTAGGAAAAGTGACAGAGTGTCAACTAGACCATTTCAATTGGTTCATGGAGACCTAGCTGGCCCCTATGCTCCAAATGAAGGAGGGGCACGTTTCATGTTTCTTCTCGTAGATGACCATACTCACTTTACGTTTTGTTATTTACTCAAGTCTAAAGCGGAAGCCTTTGCTCGCTTTAAGGAGTTTGTAGCAATGGTAGAGAGAAACTATGGTTATCAAGTGGGTCAGTTTCAGTCTGATCGTGGTGGAGAGTTCCTAAGCCATGAGTTCCAGAATTGGCTTCGTAGGAAAGGAATCTCCCATAGACTTGCCAATGTCGGTGTTCCAGCTGAGAATGGAATAGCAGAAAGGAAGATTGGTGTTGTTAATACCATTAAAAATAGACTGATGTTAGACTCCAAGCCTGGCTGGCAGCTCGACAAGTCAGAGTTTCTCAGAGCTCTGAGCTCTGAGACCTGGCTAACTTTCTATCTTGTTTGCAGGGGTCTACGGACCACTGAAGTTTCCCCCTGGAGAAGGGGGAACCAGAAGATTGCTCACAGAGCCATTGTAATTGCACACTCCTGTTTTTCTTTGTTGTTTCCACCGCGGAGAAGAACGGGGAGTGAATGCAATGAAATGGCCGAAAGAGGATTCTAGCTCTGCAGAGAACAGTAAGTCTCTTGGGAGACACAAGAGTGACAGCCAGCTTTTAGATCACCTTATATTAGTTTTCTTTTTCAGATTAGTACATTTTTATTATTCTAAAATTTATCTTTGGACTTCGTTCAAAATGTTGGCTAATTTTGTGTTTTCTTTGCTATAATTAATTTTGGTGGAAGTTTGATAGATTTTATTTTGGCAACATAGTGAACAAGTTTTGTATTTTTCTGCCTTTCTTTTGTATCAGAGAAATTGGGACTTAAGAGACTTTGTTGGTATTTCTCACTCACAAACTAACTGACTTTTGAGAAATTGTTTGTTTGGGTTAAGCAGCTTGCAGCCTGAAGAATAAAGAAGAATAAAGAATAAAGTATAGAGAATGTGTGCCTCTCTGCCTTTTTTTTTTTCTTTTTCTATTTTTTTTTAGAAAGGACTATTTTTCATTTGGAATATATTTTCATCTTTCCCTTTACAAACTGTTTGAAATACTGCTCTGTGGAATTTTTTCATCTCTTACTTTAAAAGCTTTTCTCACTTAAAGAAATAGACATTATTGATAAATAATAGAACAGCTGTTCCTTGCTCCCTGAGAAATTTTTTTGTTTTGACTACGGCAGTTGATTACGCTTTGAACAATAAATAATGGCCTTTCTCACAGTACTTCAGGATTTTAAGGAAGAAACCAGCAAAAAATTTTTGCAAATTAAGAAATCCATAGAACGTATATTAATAGTTTTGGTGGCTCAGGAACAGAAGGTACAAGGGACAGATTTAGAAACAGAGGAAAGATTTTCCGAACCAGTAGAGAAACAGGGAAAGAGGACTTTGAATGTATTGGTACAGAAGAAGATTATGATATCTTACAGGAAGTGGTCTATTAAATGTTTGGGCATAAATACATTGTGGCAGCTGAGACAGGAAGATTTTAATATGCAAATTGATAGATATGGCAAAATAAACATTTTGATATCCCATATGAGTTACAGAAATAAACAAGTTGCATATTGTGATATTGGCATAACCTAAACAGGAGATTTATTGATATTGATTTGGAATGCAAGGTGAATGAAAATGCGGATTTGGTATTGTACACAGAGTAAGCACAGATATGAGAAATTTACAGATGCATAAAAACATGATATTTTAAGTGTAAAATACAAGATTATAAATAAATAGGTTGATATTATATATTACTCTTTCTGGAGACACATTTATGAGAAGACAATGAGATGATGAGATGGAATTAGAATGTAGGTTATTACAAGAATATGTTGTATGTATTAGGTTATATGTTATGTTAGGTTTTGTATTTTTGCTATATTATGTATTATGTTATGTAATATGTTAGATTATGTATTAATGGAATATATAGTCATAACATGAACAGAATATACTGTATTTTATTAGACGTAGATAAGGCCTTTATTTGTTTTACTAATTGGACTTTATTGAAGATATAAATATAGATGTAAAAATGGAAAGAGCAAATGGAAAACATTTAATTGATGCAACAACGAACATTTGATTACTATTCTAAGGAGTAGAAACCAGAGATGGATTGTTGGAAGATATCAAGAAAGGTGAAACCTATATGAAGAACAGAAGATTGGATTATAGAAATCAAAGGGTATATGACAAAGAAAAGTTTCTGTGTATTGTATTAAGGACTAACATTTAAAGTTAATTGTTGTACTTAAAGTTCAAGGATAAATTGGAGGACATCTATTTTCTATATTTTTTCTTGTTTGTTATTTTTTGACTTCACTTTTTCTTTTCCCTTTTCTTACTTTGTATTTCTATTTCTTTTCTTTTGTATTAGCTTTTAATGAGTATTTTAAAATTAATAAAACTTATGGGAAAAAAAAATAGACTGATGTTAGATGCTCAGGTGCCATCCCATTTCTGGGGTGAGGCTACCATGACTGCAGTGTATCTAACCAACAGGTTGTGGGATTCATCTGTAAATGAAGTTCCTTACTTCCATTTGTTTGGCAAGTGCCCTTCGCTGAAGTACCTGCGTGTCTTTGGAACATTTGCGTATGTTCACATCCCCAAGTCTCAGCGAAGGAAGAACCAACCAAAAGCACAGCGCTTAAGGTTTGTTGGTTATTCATCAAGATCTAAGGGGTACCATTTTTCTTCAGACTATGGTCAAGTGGTAATCTCCAGAAGTGCTAATTTTGAGCATCCTACTGGTTGTGTAATGAAATTATATATTGAATATGTAATAAGTTTTATTGTTCAGTTTATATGTATATAGATGTATAAAATCATAGTTTGATAGAACCAGATAGTGAGCTATGCTTGTCCCATTCATGAACTCACTAGAGTATTCACATTGCTGTTATGCATAAATTGAGGATCAACAACAGATAACAATTGGAACAGATAACAGTTGAAACAAGAGAGAACGTAACAGATACGTGGGTGTAAGGAGATATGGAATAAGGGAGAACGTACTGAGCAAAAATTGCAAGGTCGGAACAAATGCTCAACTGGCTGTGACGTATACAGTTTTGACACTGGCTGTGACGTATACAGTTTTGTCACTGGCTGTGACATATACAGTTTTGACACTGGCTGTGATGTGAACATCAGCTATAAAAGAAGGATGACCTGCAATGGAAACTTTGGAGGTGTGAGACTCCCCACAGGGGGCAGGGGACGCCCTGAATGTCAGACTCCCAGCCCATTCTAACTGTCTGGCCAACTGTTAGAAGGGGGATGTAAGTATCTAGTAAGATACTAAGTCCTGTAATTGTTGTGAGCATCTTGAGATACTGGTTCTGTAACTAATGTAAGTATCAATGAGATACTGTTAAGAAAGCCTGAAAAGGTGAAAACTTTGGTCCTGTAACTAGATAACTGGTGTGAGTATCTTGAGATACTGGTTCTGTAAAAACTTTGGTCCTGTAACTGTTGTTAGTATCAATGAGATATTGTTAAGAAAGCTGAAAAGGTGAATGCAAATAGCAACTTGAATAACCTAGTGAGGCATAATTATTTATATTAAGTTGATGGTTAACCTAATGTATTATTATAATAAGTTTTAGAAGATCTTGTAATTTTATTCTATCTATTTATTATTTTCTAACTGTAACTAACTAACTGCTTTGCTTTCTGCCTGAATATTATTTCCTAATTGTAAATACCTGCTTTGCTTTCTGTCCGAATAACACAAGAATAAAAGAACTATTATTGAACTTTACATGGAGTAAGTTGTACTCATTAAAGTGGATTTTATGACAGTTGGGAAAGGTTAAATGCTAGTTCAGAAGTGTTGTTGCAATCTAGTGTAGCACCTACTGTCCATGCTCCAGTAAATGGACAACAACCAGTCCAGATACCTTCTGTTCCCCAGTCTCCTAGTGTGGTGAAAAGGTCCCCTCAGGTGAAGGAAGAAGAAATTTCACCTGAGCAGGTTCAGGACCTGGAGGGGGAGTCAGGTAGTGAAAAGACAGAAGACAGTGATGAGGAAGGTGCAGTGGTCATTCCTCGTAGGTTCTCTCATTCCACAAAGGGTGTGAAGCCTGACAGATTTGTGATTCAGCAGGTGAGTGTGTGAAATTACCTGTGAACCTCAGTCTTTTCAAGAGGTGTTGCTCCTGCCTGTTGAGGAGCAGGAGAAATGGAACACAGCTATGGATAATGAGTTTGAGGCTTTAGTGAGTCAAAAGGTGTTTGAAGTCACTGACCCGCCCCCATCCCAGAAAGCTGTAGGTTCCAGATGGGTTTTCAGAAAGAAGCTTCTTCCTGACAATATAGTGCAGTACAAAGCCAGGCTTGTTGCTCAGGGATTTTCACAAGAAAGGTTTTTAAACTATGATCTCACTTATGCACCCACAGCTAGACCAGAGTGTCTACGTATGGTACTTTCTCTGGCTGCACAGCGTGAAATGGTTGTCCATCATTTTGATGTTGACACAGCATATTTGAATGCAGATCTCCCTGAAACAGTGTACATGAAGCAGGCTCCTGGATATACTTGTGACAATTCCCAGAAAGTCTACAGACTACGCAAGGCGCTTTATGGGTTAAAGCAGGCTGGTCGTTGTTGGCATCAATGCTTGGATGCAGCTTTAACAGAACTGAGATTTAAAAAGTCACTTCCTCCTCCCTGTGTGTACATAAGAGGTTCTGGAAGTAACTATACAGTACTTCTTACTTATGTGGATGATTTTTGCTAAGCAACTGGATCTGTACACCTTGTACAAGAATTTTCCATTCTGCTGAGGCAGTATTTTCAGCTGAAGGATTTGGGCAAACTTAAATACTATCTTGGTGTTGAAGTTTCTAGATCTCAGAGTGGTGAGTTTTATCTGAGTCAGAAGAGAAAAATTGATCAGTTGTTGGTTCAGCTTGACATGTCATATGCAAAACCTACCAAAACCCCAATGGTTCTTGATTTCCTACAGAGTGACACGTGTGAGGAACCTTGCCCCCACCCTGATTCATATCACTCTGCTGTTGGTAGTTTACTTCACTTAACACAGTGGATACGTCCTGACTTAGCTTACCCAGTTGGAGTGCTAAGTCATAAGGTAGCCAAACCGTCTATGCGAGACTGGCAAGGATTGAAAAGAATCCTACGTTATCATAAAAGGCACAGCAAATCTCTGCCTCAAAGTGTCAGCTAATAAGCCTGAAATGCCTGTGATCTATGTTGATAGTTCCTTTGCAGAGGAGGGGGATAGAAAATCTGTGAGTGGTTTTCTGTGTCAGTTTGCTGGGTCTTCTGTTGCCTGGCGCTCCAGAAAGCAAACATCAGTAGCAATTTCCACCGCGGAAGCAGAATACGCCGCCCTCAGTGAGGCAGTAAATGAACTACGCTGGTGTAATCAACTATTTCATGATCTAACTGTAAACATAAACTTGCCTTACACTGTATATGAAGATTCACAATCATGTATTGGTCTTGCTCTGTCAGAAAATGTGAGAGGTCGCACAAAATATGTTGATGTAAAGTATAAGAATGTTAGACATGCTGTACAAGAAGGTTTCATACAATTAGAATATTGTGCCTCAGAACAAAATGTGGCAGATGTGTTCACGAAAGCTTTGACTATTGAAAAACATGCAACCATGATCATAAAGCTAGGACTTGAGAAAATATGATTTGTAATAAAATATATTGTGTCTCTGTGTTCCTGAAAAATGAGTTTCCAATATTGCTACAGTGTTCCAAAATCAATTTGGGAGGGGTGTCAGGGTTTTCCTGTGAATTGCAAATTGTTTTCGATTCTTCTGTAGCGTTCCCAAAACAACTTCAGTGATAAGATGCAGGTGGCTGCCACCACGTGATGTTATGTCTCAGTCCAAACACCCATGGGAACTCCCGGGGGGAGACAGTATGCTTGGTTAGATGCAACACTGCCACCTCATGGCAGTTTATACTATGTGCAATCCTGAACGCTTTAGGCTTTGTAAATCTGAAAAAGCTTTGTGACCCTCTGATTCTAAGGTTCCACCAATCAGAAAGCTGAAACAAGTGTATATCTCAGCTGTGAACTATGGGTCTATGCTTCTTGACTTCTGTCCGGTCTTTTAGCCATGTTCGTGTGTGTGTTCTACTTCTGAAGACTGGGAAGTGCGTAGCTATGCGTGGCTGTGTGTGTAGGCCATGGCATGAGCCCCTTCATGTCTGTCAATGGAAACAATACACGAAACTCTGCTTGTAAGTTTGTTTTTCCTTTTTGCAATAATGTAACTGTATATACATTATGGGGGGATCCAAGATGGCGGCCGCAAATCAGCGCGACCGATGAACGCTCCGGGAGAAAAGCCGCAAACCCACCGAAAACCCACCGAAAACCCACCGAAAATCCCCGAATTTCATCCTGGGGGTTTGGAGAGGTGGTGTTGCTGATGGTGAGTGGCTTGCTCCGGAGGGAAGAGCTGGGGCGAGGCCTGTGTCTGGGTCGGAGCTCCGTGAATCTGCGCGAGAAAGCCCAGTGAACTGCCGAAGACGCCGAAGACGCCGAAGTTTGCTTGAAAGCCGGAAACCGCAGAGGCCTCTGAGGTTCGAGCTGGGCCGGTGGAGTGAAGCCGGTGGAGTTAGTGGGAGTCTGGAGTCCACCGAAGACCGGAGAGTGTGGGAGGCTGCAGGAGGCAGCTGGATGCTGTGAGTGGGCCGGCGACGCTTGTGGGCTGGAGTCTACCGGGCTGGAGTCCACTGAGGGCTGCGGAAGACTGCCGGAGGCCTCGGATTTCGTTTGTTGGAGGCGGGAGGCCGTCGGAGCTCGAGTTGGGCCGGTGGAGTCGGTGAGGGCCTAGTGGAGCCGGCGTGATACAGAGAGGAGCCCGGCTGATGCAACAGAGTCCTTAGCTGAGCCCCCACACACACACACACACATAGACAAGCAGACAAGCTGGACTTTTTTTTTCCCCTGGGCCGATTCTGGAGAGGGTTCAGAAACTCTAATGTTAGAACTGGTTGGAGTTGGGGGCGAACCCTGCGGCCCTGGAAAGTGCAGATGTTGCGGAGGCTGGAGCCCAGGAGATCAGGGCAGAAGAAAAATCATAATACGGACTAACCCCCATGAAGACCTGGATGTTGTCCCAATTTGGGCTAAGGCGGCAGAGGGTTTGTAGGGGTCCCTTAGTATGAATGTGGAACCCCCCCCAGGTTAGAGACGAGGTGGGGGGGGAGCCAAGATTGTATGGTTTTGTAAGAGTACCCCCCTGGGTGAGAGTCAGGTGGGGTAGGAATGAATGCTGGTGAGTGTTGGTGCCTCTCCCTGACCAGTGAGAGAAGTTGAGGGAGAGGTGCAGGGTGTGAGTGTAGAGTGTGAGTGGGGGTGGTGCTGGACCCTACCAGCGCCGAGAGCGAGAGCTGGTGCGCTGGGGGGTCTTACGCGCTATCCGACATTGCATGAGATTGGATGATGGATGAATGGGATAAGGGACCCTTGATTAGTCCCAAGAATTCCGGAGGCCTGGGAGTGGAGGCTACTAGGCCAGAGTCGGGAATCTCTGGGGGCTGTGCGGTCGGCCAAGTGATTCAGGTGGTGACGGGCAGGGGACGGTATGACGGGAACCGGAGGGCAAGCCATTATCGAGGAAGGCGCCCCCGGTGTTTGTTACCGGTGGTGCGTTCCGGCCCCCCGTGTTCATACCCAGGCCCTGGTAAGCAGTTCCTCGTGGGCTCCGGTCTCCGACTGCTGCTGCTGAACGCCAGGTCGGTGAATAACAAGGCCCCCCTTATAAGTGATCTAATCACAGAGGAAGGGGCTGACCTGGTGTGTATTACCGAGACCTGGCTGGGCCCAGAGGGGGGAGTAGCCCTCTCGGAAATGTGCCCAGCCGGGTTTCAGGTGTGGCATCAGCCGAGACACCGGGGCAGGGGAGGAGGGGTAGCAGTGGTCATCAGAGAGTCCCTTGTGGCCTTCAGGGGCGCTGCTCCACAAGTGACCGGATGTGAGACCCTGTTTTTCAAGTTGGGTTCACGAGAACAGTTGGGAGTGTTGCTGCTGTACCAGCCTCCCTGCTGCGTAGCAACCTCCCTGCCTGAGCTGCTCGAGGCTGTCTCAGGGCTGGCAGTGGAGTTTCCCAGACTTATGGTTCTGGGGGATTTCAATCTGCCGTCCCTGGGGCGGTCCTCGGAGGCAGCCCGGGAGTTCATGGCTACCATGGCAGCTATGGGCCTGTCTCAGATTATTCGTGACCCGACTCGTGACAGTGGTCTCACTCCGGATTTAGTTTTCTTGTCCGAGCAGTGGCAATGTGATCTGAGGGGAGAGTTACATCTTTCCCCATTGTCATGGTCAGACCACGCCCTGGTGACCCTGAGACTCTCTTCTGCTACCCCACTCCGCAGGGAGGCGGGACCTATTCGATTGGTCCGCCCCCGGCGACTGATGGACCCAGTGAGGTTTCAGAAGGAGCTGGGGGTTATTCCCGAGGATTTGCTTCACGGTCCAGTGGAGGTCCTGGCTGCAGCCTGGAACAAGGCAGCAGCCGGAGCCCTGGACAAGATCGCGCCTATGCGACCTCTCCGGCCCTGTTCGGCCCGTCACTCTCCGTGGTTTACGGAGGAGTTGAGGGCTTTGAAGAGGGTTAAGAGACGTCTAGAGCGCCGCTGGAGAAAGACGAAGACGGAATCTGACCGAACACAATCTAGAGCCGCTGTTAAGGCCTACCTTGTGGCGGTAAGAGCGGCAAAATGTGAATATTTCTCCACTCTTATTGCGTCCGCAGAATGCCGTCCGACGGCCCTGTTTAAGATTACAAGATCGCTCTTGGGTCGGGAGCAAGGGGAGACCCATCTACAGGGCCGATCGGAGGAGTTTTCTGAGCATCTGCAGGACAAAATCGCTCAGATTCATTCTAAGTTGGACTCCAAGCGTGAGACAAGATCTGGGGAGATGCCAGAGGCTTGTACTTACCATGTTATCTGGGAGCAGTTTGATCCTGTTGGGCCTGATGAAGTAGACAGGATCCTTGGGATTGTAAATGCCACCACATGTCAACTTGACCCATGTCCCTCCTGGCTGGTGAAATCAGCTAGAGAGGTGACATGTGGCTGGGTCCTGGCGATTATAAATTCATCCTTGAGTGAGGGGGTGTTCCCGGCGGCCTTTAAGGAGGCGCTGGTGCACCCCCTCCTCAAAAAACCGTCTTTGGACCCTACTATTCTGGGCAATTTTCGCCCAGTCTCCCACCTTCCCTTTTTGGGAAAGGTGGTTGAGAAGGTGGTGGCGCTGCAACTCCAGAGGATTCTGGAAGAAACGGATTATCTGGACCCTTTTCAGTCAGGTTTCAGGCCGGGATATGGGACAGAGACTGCATTGGTCGCGCTTATGGATGATCTCTGGCGAGGGCGGGATGGAGGGAGTGCGTCCATCCTGGCTCTCTTAGATCTCTCAGCGGCTTTTGATACCGTCGACCATGGTATACTCTTGGGGCGGCTCAGGGAGTTGGGGGCGGGCGGCATGGTTTTGCACTGGTTCACCTCCTTCCTCCAGGGCCGTTCCCAGTCAGTGTTGATAGGGGAGGAGAGAGCTGACCCGCGACCCCTGTCTTGTGGGGTGCCGCAGGGATCGGTTCTCTCTCCTCTCCTATTCAACATCTACATGAAGCCGCTGGGCGAGATCATCCGTCACCATGGGATGAGGTATCACCAATATGCTGATGATACCCAGTTATACATCTCCATCCCGGGTGAAGTAGGTGATGCGGTCGATGCCCTATCTCAGTGTCTGGAGGCTGTGGGGGTCTGGATGGGGAACAACAGGCTTCAACTGAACCCTGGTAAGACGGAGTGGCTGTGGATTGATGGCCCCCCTAGATCCGGGAAGTTGTCATCTTTGGTTCTGGGTGGGGTTGCACTACCTCACTCAGATCCAGTGCGGAATCTGGGGGTCCTCCTGGACTCGCGACTCCTGCTCGAAGAGCAGGTGGCAGTCGTGGCCAGGAGGGCCTTTGCACAACTTCGAGTTGTGCGCCAGTTACGCCCTTTCTTGGATCGGGAGGCCCTCCGAACAGTCACTCATGCCCTTGTCATCTCCCGCATAGACTACTGTAATGCGCTCTACATGGGGCTACCCCTGAAGAGTATCCGGAAGCTTCAGCTGGTACAGAATGCGGCGGCGCGAGCAGTTACGGGTGCCATAAGATCGGCACATGTAACACCACTGCTACGCGAGCTGCATTGGTTGCCAGTTTGCTTCCGGGTCCAATTCAAGGTGTTGGTGATTACCTTTAAAGCCCTATATGGCATAGGACCAGGGTACCTGAGGGACCGTCTCGTCCCGATAACGTCAGCCCGCCCCACCCGTGCGTGCAGAGAGGGCATGCTTCGGACCCCCTCAACAAGAGAACTCCATCTAGCGGGGTCCAGGAGGTGTGCTTTCTCTGCGACAGCCCCCGCCTTATGGAACATCTTGCCCCCGGAGGTGAGACTGGCCCCTTCACTCCTGGCCTTTCGGAAGGCCCTTAAGACCTGGCTCTGCCGCCTGGCCTGGGACAACGGAGGTGGTAGTGCCTCCTGGGGTTGGCTGGCCCCGTAGCAATAAGTCCTATGCTACGGTCTCCAATCCATCTGGGATTCTATTTTATTTTTTTTTATATTTTATTTATTTTTATACATTTTCTACTTGTATGGTTTTAAATATTTTAAATTTTTAAGTCTTGAGTATTGTAACCCGCCCAGAGTCCCTTGTATGGGAGATGGGCGGGGAATAAATTAAATAAATAAAATATACATTTATTGCCTTTATTACAAGTAAACATTTTAGCCATAAAAGCTGCACTCTGTCTGTTTACTCTGCGCCTTAACTCTATAAGCCAGCATTATCCCACAAATTCCTGTAACACTTCCGTGTCAGTCTTAGTCAGAACAGGACAAAGAGGGTGAAGAAGGCCTGCCAGGAACCAACAAACAGAAAAGATGAAGAGAAATTAAAGAACTTGACAGAACAAGAATATGTATCCAAGAAGGCCCGTGACTCGGCATGAGTTGTTACCCAATAAACAACACCGACGTGGGAAGGTCCTTTGTTCTCTTTTATTTCTGTGCACAGCAAAAAGAGAGGTCTCCTTCCCAAGTGCAAGTGCCCCGAACAACACACCTGGCTTCTCTTTTATATATTTTCTAGCAAGGAAATAAAGGCAAAGGCAACAAAATTTCTTTATTGTCTATTTTTTTTAGCACTTGTGCAGTAGCTCTACATGCTACATGCTATCCCATAATATCCCTTAGCATGTTCTATGTTTTCTAAGACCCCCACCTTAGGGGTGTGCATTTTGCTATGTTAATTAGCCCTTAGGTCACATCTAGGTCGGCTTGTGGTCTTGTAACTAGGTCATTCTGTGGTTTCTGAATACCTTGAAACCAATCTTCCTTTTTTCTGAGTACAGTAGGCCTTCTACCTGCTGTCAGTCATCTGTTCAACCCACATCCTCTTGAAATTTGACCACATGCATCTAATATTGACCTGTCAGCAAGCAAGCGTTAAATCCTAATTTTTCCACCTGTACCCTTAGGTTCCCCCCTATGATGCTTCATATGGATTTCTAATTCCATTTGATGCTTCATCATTCACCTCACAGACTAGGGGGGTTGGCACATTGGGGGAAAAGCCAAAAGTTACCATTTGGCAGGAAACCAGCATTCGGAGCTTCGCAAATCCTTTGATTTACATGTAACCTTAATAAAGCTTAATCTGTAGTTTAAATGAATTGCATCGAGAAGTGTTTATTAGGGCATTGTAGTCAGAGTCATTACAGAAAGCTCCAAATGCCGGTTTCCCGCCAAACTGTACCTTTTGGCTTTTTCCCCAATGTGCCAACCCCCCTAGTCCGTGAGGTCATTGTTCATCTCATTCCCACTCCAAACCGACCCCTCCTTGCTCCTGCAGATGGCTCCTGCGATCTTCACAGCTTCCTGGAATGTACTCCTCTCCATCTCGTAACTTTCCCCCACTGACACGCTAACAAGCTGTGCTACAATGTATTGTCGAAGGCTTTCACGGCCGGAGTTCAATGGCTGTTGTGGGTCTTCCGGGCTGTGTGGCCGTGTTCTGGAAGTTGTGGTTCCTAACGTTTCGCCAGCATCTGTGGCCAGCATCTTCAGAGGGCAGGAGCACAGATAGAAGCAAAATCTCTGATTTTTGACAGAGATTTTGACAGAGATTTTGCTTCTATCTGTGCTCCTGCCCTCTGAAGATGCTGGCCACAGATGCTGGCGAAACGTTAGGAACCACAACTTCCAGAACACAGCCACACAGCCCGGAAGACCCACAACAGCCAAGCTGTGCTACCATGATTTGCATTGTGATGGCAAGCAGATCCCCGCAAAGCCTCTTCAGCCTGATTATGAGCACGGTCTTTTTGCGAGAGACTACATGCAGATGGTGCAAGCGACAGGCAAAGGCATGAAAGAGAGGCCTCTGTTAATCAGCCGGGAAGATTTTAACCAAGGGTATACTTTGTACTGTTTTGACTTGAGTCCTGATCAGCGGTGTTCTGAGCACAATTCTTTGATCAGGAACAGTAATCTCAGAGCCAAAGTTAGATTTGCCCAAACCCTCCCCAACACCGTCAACCTGATTCTCTATGCAAACCTTATTGAAATAAGTCACACAAGGAACGTGCTCATAATCAGGCTGAAGAGGCTGTTGTGGGGATCTGCTCTCCATCACAATGCAGGGTGCAAAAATTGACATTGCAGTGCTGAAAATTGAACGGGTTTCTTTCATAATCCCTACTAAAAGATGCATTGTCCACAAACCTGAGCACTAATTGTTTAGGTAGCTGGCCCAGAAATAGGTTTTCCTGATTACACACAAGGCTGCCTGCAGGAATGCTGTAAACCTTCATCCCGACTCGATCAATGGGGTATTTGGCATTGGAGGTGAGCAAAGCTTCTCCAGCAAAGGAGATCGTTACCTTGTCGTGGTGCTGGAGCTTGAGCACCTCAATGAAACCATGAGCTAAACCGTGAAGGGACACCCAAGACGGGAAGGTCGTGGCAGAGAGGTCAGACTAAATACGATCCCTGGGGAAGGTAATGGCAACCCACCCCAGTATACTTGCCATGAAAACTAAATGGATCAGTACAACCAAAGATATGTCGGTATACCATCGGAAGATGGGACTCCCAGGTCGGAAGATGGTCAAAATGCTACTGGGGAGGAACAGAGGATACGTTCAACTAGCCCCAGATGTGATGACGCAGCTAGCTCAAAGCCGAAAGGAAGGCTAGCGGCCGACGGTGCTGGTGGTGAACGACGAATCCGATGTTCTAAAGATCAACACACCATAGGAACCTAGAATGTAAGATCTATGAGCCAGGGCAAATTGGATGTGGTTATTGGTGAGATGTCAAGATTAAATATAGACATTTTAGGTGTCAGTGAACTGAAATGGACTGGGATGGGCCACTTCACATCAGATGACCACTAGATTTACTACTGTGGACAAGAGGACCACAGAAGAAATGGAGTAGCCTTCATAATTAATAATAAAGTGGCTAAAGCTGTGCTTGGATACAATCCAAAAAACAATAGAATGATCTCAATTCAAATTCAGGGTAAGCCATTTAACATCACAGTGATCCAAATATACGCCCCAACCACAGATGCTGAAGAAGCAGAAGTAGATCAGTTCTATGAGGATCTGCAGCACCTACTAGATAATACACCAAAAAGAGATGTTATTTTCATTACAGGAGACTGGAATGCTAAGGTGGGTAGTCAGACGACACCTGGAATTACAGGAAACCATGGTCTGGGAGAACAAAATGAAGCAGGACATAGGCTGATAGAATTTTGCCAAGACAACTCACTGTGCATAACAAACACTCTCTTCCAACAACCTAAAAGACGACTTTATACATGGACTTCACCAGATGGTCGACACCGAAATCAGATTGACTACATCCTTTGCAGCCAAAGGTGGCGGACACCTATACAGTCGGTAAAAACAAGACCTGGAGCTGACTGTAGTTCAGATCACGAACTTCTTATTGCAAAATTTAGAATCAGACTAAAGAGAATAGGGAAGACCCACAGATCAGTTAGATATGAGCTCACTAATATTCCTAAGGAATATGCAGTGGAGGTGAAGAATAGATTTAAGGGACTAGATTTAGTAGATAGGGTCCCAGAAGAACTACGGACAGAAGTTCGCAACATTGTTCAGGAGGCGGCAACAAAAAACGTCCCAAAGAAAAAGAAAACCAAGAAGGCAAGATGGCTGTCTGCTGAAACACTGGAAGTAGCCCAAGAAAGAAGGAAAGTAAAAGGCAACAGTGATAGGGGGAGATATGCCCAATTCAATGCAAAATTCCAGAGGTTAGCCAGAAGAGATAAGGAATTATTTTTAAACAAGCAATGTGCGGAAGTGGAAGAAGACAATAGAATAGGAAGGACAAGAGACCTCTTCCAGAAAATTAGAAACATCGGAGGTAAATTCCAGGCAAAAATGGGTATGATCAAAAACAAAGATGGTAAGGACCTAACAGAAGCAGAAGAGATCAAGAAAAGGTGGCAAGAATATACGGAAGATCTGTATAGGAAGAATAATAATATTGGAGATAGCTTTGACGGTGTGGTCAGTGAGTTAGAGCCAGACATCCTGAAGAGTCAGGTTGAATGGGCCTTAAGAAGTATTGCTAATAACAAGGCAGCAGGAGACGATGGTATCCCAGCTGAACTGTTTAAAATCTTGCAAGGTGATGCTGTCAAGGTGATGCATGCCATATGCCAGCAAATTTGGAAAACACAAGAATGGCCATCAGATTGGAAAAAATCAACTTATATCCCCATACCAAAAAAGGGAAGCACTAAAGAATTATCAAACTATCGAACAGTGGCACTTATTTCACATGCCAGTAAGGTAATGCTCAAGATCTTGCAAGGTAGACTCCAGCAATTCATGGAGCGAGAATTGCCAGATGTACAAGCTGGGTTTAGAAAAGGCAGAGGAACTAGAGACCAAATTGCCAATATCCGCTGGATAATGGAGAAAGCCAGGGAATTTCAGAAAAACATCTATTTCTGTTTTATTGACTATTCTAAAGCCTTTGACTGTGTGGATCATAACAAATTGTGGCAAGTTCTTGGTGGTATGGGGATACCAAGTCATCTTGTTTGACTCCTGAGGAATCTGTATAACGACCAAGTAGCAACGGTAAGAACAGAGCACGGAACAACGGACTGGTTTTAGATTGGGAAAGGAGTACGGCAGGGTTGTATACTCTCACCCTACCTATTCAACCTGTACGCAGAACACATCATGCGACATGCTGGGCTTGAGGAATCCAAGGCTGGAGTTAAAATCGCTGGAAGAAACATTAACAATCTCAGATATGCAGATGATACCACTTTGATGGCTGAAAGCGAGGAGGAGTTGAGGAGCCTTATGACGAAGGTGAAAGAAGAAAGTGCAAAAGCTGGGTTGCAGTTAAACCTCAAAAAAACCAAGATTATGGCAACGAGATTGATTGATGACTGGCAAATAGAGGGAGAAAAAGTGGAGGCAGTGACAGACTTTGTATTTCTAGGCGCAAAGATTACCGCAGACGCTGACTGCAGCCAGGAAATCAGAAGACGTCTACTTCTTGGGAGGAGAGCAATGGCAAATCTTGATAAAATAGTTAAGAGCAGAGACATCACACTGACAACAAAGGTCCGCATAGTTAAAGCAATGGTATTCCCTGTAGTAACCTATGGCTGCGAGAGCTGGACCATAAGGAAGGCTGAGCGAAGGAAGATAGATGCTTTTGAACTGTGGTGTTGGAGGAAAATTCTGAGAGTGCCTTGGACTGCAAGAAGATCAAACCAGTCCATACTCCAGGAAATCAAGCCAGACTGCTCACTTGAGGGAATGATATTAAAGGCAAAACTGAAGTACTTTGGCCACATAATGAGAAGACAGGATACCCTGGAGAAGAAGATGATGCTAGGGAAAGTGGAAGGCAAAAGGAAGAGGGGCCGACCAAGGGCAAGATGGATGGATGGTATTCTGGAGGTGACGGACTCAACCATTGGGGAGCTGGGAATGGTGATGGCCGACAGAAAGCTCTGGCGTGGACTGGTCCATGAAGTCACGAAGAGTCGGAAACGACTGAACGAATAAACAACAACAACAAAGCTTCTGTATGACCCAGGCACACTCCTGCTGCTACTTTTACATGTTTTAGAAAGAGAGATGCCGCTAGGAGCTGCACTTTGTAATTCTCATTGCCATCCTTCATCAGGCAAAATTCATTACTGCTTCTTGTCAGTTTGACTTTCACATCAACCCCGTTAATTAGCAACTTGTCTTGAAAAAATAGATCGCTATGAAGAGGCCCAAGCAGGTCCCATTTACGACTACCGGCCATGTGCCTTGCTCTTGCTCTGAAACCGGAGTTGCCTGCAGCTGTCAGCAGAGTGTTCTCCATGAGCTCAAAATGTAAAACCCGCCAGCTGTAAATTGGGTTCCCAGCACATCACCACCAAAGTTCAGAATCAGCTCAATCATGGCCCGGTAAGAATAGCAATGATGGCTCTGTGTAATGAGCTGATCTCCCAAGGTAACATCCAGCTGGTTAAACAGCGATGCTATGGGGTAGTTGGTCAGGGCTACCCTTGCACCATCATCGATATCTGTACCGTCAGCTTTTACAATCTTGCAACTCAAATACAGCAGGGTGTTGTTCAAATCCATGTAATGCTCACCAAGCCCCGTGATAAAAAATTCCAATGGCGTGTTGGGTGATTGAGCGGATAAAGGAGGGATCTCAACATATGTGCTGTTTTCAATACTGGTTTGTGTAGGTGCCAGTTGAAAAAGATCCAGTTCTGATTTAACACATTCCTCTGAAGCAGAATGAATAAATGACATACTGTATTAGAATATGTCTTGTTTGTCACTGGGCTTCCTCTTCTGTGCACGTCTCCTCTTGGTATGATGGGGCTTTTTCACAAGTCTTCTCTTTAAATGTGATAGGTGGGCCCAATACATAATTCTTCCTGGCTACAAACATTCCCGATCCCTCCTGCCCCCTTAGCAACACGGGATACAAGATGCCCCGCGACATCCCTGGTAATATTTTTGGCAGCAGATTTCACATGCGGCTTAATGATTTCTAATCCTCGCCCCAAAAAAGGCATTGCTTTTCAAAAAAGTCCACGGAACAGACCCCCTAAACCTGTCCCGTACATGATGGGGGCTCCTCAGAAGCCTGCAAGGCCACCACCGGCTTGTGCCCTGTAGTAAGCCATGTAGTCTTGAGGGCTCCCATGCTCCTTGATTACAACCATCCTTCACTTTTCTGAGGCCTAAAATGAAGCTTGACAATCACCTTCCCGTGATAAAAATGCACGTTTTTGTCCTGGTCTGTTGTGATTTCTATAGTAATGGTATCAATGTGATGCTTGCTGACCGGTACATAATGAGAGCAGTCATAGGTCATGGTGATGAAATCACTGTCTTGCCCCCGCACCAGCACACAGCGCAGTAATAGCACATAGAAGTCACCCACTATCTGGGGCTCTACAATGTCTGCGTAAAAATATAAGGTGCTGAATCCAGGGAACATGCGTAACAGATGACCAAGTTCTCTGCTAACTAGAATGGTATGTGGTTCATCTCCTTCAAGATTAATTTTTTGAGCCACTGAATCATACTGCAGGGTTGTCTTAGGTCCATCCTTGGCATTTGATATAAGCTTATTCATATTTACTAACAGTTGTTGGATGCTGGTATAGTACCCGCTTCTCAAAGAAAAATGCCATCTCTTTCTCTCGTTAGGAATTTCAAAGTATCCAGGAGAAGTTAATGTGTGCCAACTATGCGGGTACTGTGTCTCTGCTAGCCCTACTTCCCTTGACCCTGGAAGATCCAACGATCTCGCTAATTGAATAGTAAAATTAGAATTTTTGTTTTGGGGGAAAATTGCTGCTGATGCATTGCTGGGAAGGGTGATGTAAAACACCGCCATATCAAAGATGTACTTCAGTCTCCTTATCCCAACTGTTGAACTTCTCTGGCCACCCTGTCCATTTGACTAGAAACTCTCTGTGTCTCCCCCACCCTCTTTTTTGGATAACTTTTTCTATTCTGTATACACGCTGTTGGTCAGCAGGAACCTTTTGGAGCTCCTCAGAGTAAAAAGAACCCTTTACAGGGTCGCCTGTGTAATCATTTAATCTATACACCACTCTTTCCCCCCTTGTCCCCAGTTCTTTGACGATGAATATTTCATCCGTATAGGTTTGCTGATAGCCCTTTTCAAACGTACCCTTCAGTCTGGGTACCCTGACATGATCTCCCACCTTAAGACATTTTTCCTTTCTTTTACTTTTTAAAGCTTCCCCATACAGCCTCATCCACACCTCCCTTTCGTTAGACAAATTTAGTGTTAGGAGCAGTCCCAATGCTATGGTGGTAAGTGCTATTGTACCCCTGAATAATAGCTGGCAAAATGTCCACATACCGATGGGTATTTCTGGCTGTGAAATATCTCCAGAGTTTGTTTTTTAGGGTTCTATTAAACTATAACGGCTGCTTTAGTTTCACTATGAGTGACAAAATGATGATGTTAAAGTTATTTGGTTAAGTTATGCTATGCAGAATCAAACGCATGGCATTTCCTTCACTATGAACCTGGACTGAAAGTGGAAAATTCCAAGTTTCTCTGCTGTAAGCACAAAAGCGTAAATACCAGGTGCTGTTTCATCTAGCCAAAACAAAAACCTTATCAGTCCGGTTCCCATGTGAAAAGCATCTCGAGGGACAGCCAATGCGCAACACTGCCGTCGTGTGACGCTTTATAGTAAGTACAACAACTGTAAGCTGAAAAGTTGCCTAGCCCATATTAACCAATCAGAATTCTGAACCATGGGTATAACCCAGCTATGAACCATGGGTATTCATCTCACTTATGTTCTTCCTATGCTTTCTTTATGTAGACTGCTATCTACATGTACTTTTGTATCTGAACTGTAACTATGCCTGGTCTTTGCACAGACCATGATGTTTTCTTTCCATTCTGGTGATGGAACTCTGCTTATGCTTTGTTTTTTCCTTTTTGCAATAATGCACCATACATCCATTATTGCCTTATGCTATCAATAAAGATATTGTTAGCCTTACAACACGTTGTTTGGATTACTTCAAGCCTGGAACCCCAAAAGCCACCATCACCCAACAGGTTACGGGCCCAGGCTGGATGGGTCGCTGTTTGCTGCGCTGGATCTGGCTGTGACAACGGGGTTTGTTTTTAAGGCTGCATTTTGAAGTACACGTGTTTTTTTTTGAGTGGTCAGAATGACTGCTGCTGCAGGGCTAACAAGTCTGCCCTTTGAGTGTTTGAATGGCACAAACTATCGGACCTGGTGTGTGAAGATCAAGTCTTTCTTCCTAAAAGAAGGTTTGTGGAAGTATGTGAAAGACGCACCTCCAGCTGGTGTTATTACTGAAGAAGTGCAGTTGTGTTTGGATCGTGCTTATGGCAATTTGATTCTGGGACTAGAATCATCGCAGCTATTGCATATCAGCAATCTGGACACTGCACATGCATGTTGGGAAGCTCTTAAAGCCCTTTATTCCAAGCAAACCTCTGCTGCCATTGTTGGTCTATCACGTCAGCTTTACAACCTGAAGCTGCAGCCCGGTGGAAACGTGATGACCCACCTCCATAAACTCAAGACTTTGTTTCTTGAACTTGAGGAGCGGGATGTTGTGATCCCTGATACCAAGAGAGCTTGTGTTATCCTGTCAAGCTTGGACAAGATCTTTGACATGCTCATTAAGGCAACTCAGATGTTGAGGCCCCAAGACCTCACTGTGGATTATCTTACAAATCGGCTGCAAGAAATCCAGCAAGCTCATGACCTGGAGAAGATGCAGGGTAAGCCGTCTGTTGCTGTTCCTGAGGCTTCTGCACAGCGTTTTCCAGCTGGAACGGAAGCTGCGTGTGCTGTAAGCAGATGTTTCCGGTGCAACTCGACCCAACACTTCATGAGAGACTGTCCCCAGTCACCTCGCCCAGACGGTGGAGCCAGTGGAAAGAGGTTCGTGCGAAAGAAGGGGAAGCAAGCACCTAGACAACGTACCCAGGTGTCTGCTTTGCTCACGGCTGTGAGCAGACGGTCTTCAGACACTTGGCTTTTGGACTCAGCATGTAGGCAAATCATTGTGAACAATGAACGATTGTTGTTATCAAAAAGCAAGCCTAAAATCCAACAGGTTGCTCTAGCTGATGGATCCATGGTTGATGTGTCCTTTCAGGGTGAAGTATACATTCCTTGTTTGGGGATAAATGTACAAAATGTGTTGTGTGTTCCTACACTTGACTTTTCCCTCCTTAGCGTTCCAGCCCTGGTTAAGTCTGGATATACTGTTGTGTTTAAGGGTACTGGATGTTCTATTGAAAAAGATGGAATTGAATGCGCTAAGGGGAAGTTAGTGAATCAGTTATATGAAATGCTTCCTAAGCAGGGGATTGTGTCAGGAAATTGTATTTCCAATGTTCCCCCACATAACAAATGCATTCACTATTATCACAGAGTTCTGGGACATCCCGGGTGGGGAAGTTTGTCCCAAATGGCCAAGACGTATCCTGAACTAGGATCCAAAAAGTGTGATGACTTTCTTGATTGTACTGTGTGCAAACAATCCAAAATTAAGGCTGCTCCTGTTGCTAGGAAAAGTGACAGAGTGTCAACTAGGCCTTTTCAGTTGGTTCATGGAGACTTAGCCGGCCCCAATGCTCCTAGTGAAGGGGGGGCACGTTTCATGTTCCTTTTGGTGGATGACCATACTCGCTATACATTTTGTTATTTGCTCAAATCTAAAGCGGAAGCCTTTGCTCGCTTTAAGGAGTTTGTTGCAATGGTGGAGAGAAACTATGGCTATCAAGTAGGTCAATTTCAATCAGATTGTGGAGGAGAATTTCTAGGCCATGAGTTCCAGAATTGGCTTCGTAGGAAAGGAATCTCCCATAGACTTGCCAATGTTGGTGTTCCTGCTGAGAATGGAATAGCAGAAAGGAAGATTGGTGTTGTTAATACCATTAGAAATAGCCTGATGTTAGATGCCCAGGTGCCAGCCCGTTTCTGGGGCGAGGCTACCATGACTGCAGTGTATCTGACTAACAGGGTGTGGAATTCATCTGTGAATGAAGTTCCCTACTTCCTTTTGTTTGGCAAGCACCCTTCGCTGAAGCACCTGTGTGTTTTTGGAACATTTGCATATGTGCATATTCCTAAGTCTCAGCGAAGGAAGAACCAGCCAAAAGCACAACGCTTAAGGTTTGTTGGTTACTCATCTAGATTTAAGGGTTACCATTTTTCTGCAGGCTATGGTCATGTGGTAGTCTCCAGAAGTGCTAATTTTGAGCACCCTACTGGTTGGGATAGGTTGAATGCTAGTTCAGAGGTATTGTTGCAATCTAGTGTACAGCCAACTGTTCATGCTCCTGTGGCTGGACAACAACCAGTTCAGCTGCCTTCTGGTTCCCAGTCTCCTAGTGTGGTGAGAGGGTCCCCTCAGGTGAAGGAAGAGGAAATTTCACCTGAACTGGTTCAGGACCTGAAGGGGGAATCAGGTAGTGAAAAGGCAGAGGACAGTGATGAGGAAGAGGCAGTGGTAATTCCTCGTAGGTCTGCACGTTCCACAAAGGGTGTGAAACCTGACAGGTTTGTGATTCAGCAGGTGAGAGTGGGTCAAATTACCTGTGAACCTCAGTCTTTCCAGGAGGTGTTGCTTCTGCCTGTTGAAGAGCAGGAGAAGTGGAACACAGCGATGGATAAGGAGTTTGAGGCGTTAGTGAGTCAAAAGGTGTTTGAAGTCACTGATTTGCCCCCATCCCAGAAAGCTGTTGGTTCCAGATGGGTTTTCAGAAAGAAGCTTCTTCCTGATAATACAGTGCAGTACAAAGCCAGGCTTGTTGCTCAGGGATTTTCACAAGAGAGGTTTTTGAACTATGATCTCACATATGCACCCACAGCTAGACCAGAATCTTTACGTATGGTACTTTCTCTGGCTGCACAGCGTGGACTTGTTGTCCATCATTTTGATGTTGACACAGCATATCTGAATGCAGATCTCCCTGAAACTGTGTACATGAAGCAGGCTCCTGGCTATGCTTGTGGCAATTCTCAGAAGGTGTACAGGCTGCGCAAGGCGCTGTATGGATTAAAACAAGCTGGACATTGTTGGCATCAATGTTTAGATAAGTCTTTAATGAAGTTGAACTTTAAAAAATCAGTTGCTGATCCTTGTGTGTACGTAAGAGGTTCTGGAAGTGATTACATGGTGTTGCTAACGTATGTTGACGATTTTTGCCTAGCAACTGGTTCTTTGCACCTTGTACAAGAGTTTGCAACACAATTGAGACAGTACTTTCAATTGAAAGACATAGGTGAGCTGAAATACTATCTAGGTGTTGAAGTCACTAGAGCTCAGAGTGGTGAATTCTATCTGAGTCAGAAGAGAAAAATTGATCAATTGTTGAGTCAACTTGAAATGTCAAATGCAAAACCTACCAAAACACCAATGACTCTTGATTTCCTAAAGAATGATGCATGTGAAGAAGTTTGTCCTCAATCTGAATTGTATCACTCAGCTGTAGGAAGTTTGCTACACTTAACACAATGGACACGCCCTGACTTAGCTTACTCAGTTGGAGTACTCAGTCGTAAGGTTGCCAAACCATCCATGCGCGATTGGCAAGGGTTAAAAAGGGTCCTACATTACCTTAAAGGCACAGCTGATCATTGTCTTAAAGTGTCAGCTACTAAAGCTGAAATGCCTGTGATTTATGCTGACAGCTCCTTTGCAGAAGAGGGAGATAGAAAATCTGTAAGTGGTTTCCTTTGTTTGTTTGCCAATACTGCCATTGCTTGGCGAGCGAGAAAACAAAGTTCAATCGGTGGCTGTTGTGGGTCTTCCGGACTGTGTGGCCGTGTTCTGGAAGTTGTGGTTCCTAACGTTTCGCCAGCATCTGTGGCCAGCATCTTCAGAGGGCAGGAGCACAGATTGAAGCAAAATCTCTGTCTGTTGCTGGCCACAGATGCTGGCGAAACGTTAGGAACCACAACTTCCAGAACACGGCCACACAGCCCGGAAGACCCACAACAGCCATTGAACTCCGGCCGTGAAAGCCTTCGACAATACAAAGTTCAATCGCTGTTTCTACCTGTGAGGCCGAATATAATGCCCTCAGTGAGGCAATCAATGAAATACACTGGTTAAAACAATTATTCGTAGATCTTTCAATCGATATTGAAAGTGCCATACCACTTACAGTATATGAGGATTCACAATCGTGTATTTCCCTTGCTCTTTCTGAGAATGTGAAAGGCCGGACAAAATATGTCGATGTGAAGTTCAAAAATGTAAGACATGCAATTCAGGAAGGATTTATCCAGTTAGAATATTGTCCTTCTGAACTAAACGTGGCAGACATCTTCACAAAAGCACTACCTCTTGAGAAGCATGCAACCATGGTAACCAGCTTGGGACTAGAGAAAATGTGCTTGAAATAAAATCATTTGTGTCTCTGTGTGCTTCAGTTTTCCCCCACAGCGTTTCGAAAATCCATGCGGAAGGGGTGTTAAAGTTATTTGGTTAAGTTATGCTATGCAGAATCAAACGCATGGCATTTCCTTCACTATGAACCTGGACTGAAAGTGGAAAATTCCAAGTTTCTCTGCTGTAAGCACAAAAGCGTAAACACCAGGTGCTGTTTCATCTAGCCAAAACAAAAACCTTATCAGTCTGGTTCCCATGTGAAAAGCATCTCGAGGGACAGCCAATGCGCAACACTGCCATCGTGTGACGCTTTATAGTAAGTACAACAACTGTAAGCTGAAAAGTTGCCTAGCCCATATTAACCAATCAGAATTCTGAACCATGGGTATAACCCAGCTATGAACCATGGGTATTCATCTCACTTATGTTCTTCCTATGCTTTCTTTATGTAGACTGCTATCTACATGTACTTTTGTATCTGAACTGTAACTATGCCTGGTCTTTGCACAGACCATGATGTTTTCTTTCCATTCTGGTGATGGAACTCTGCTTATGCTTTGTTTTTTCCTTTTTGCAATAATGCACCATACATCCATTATTGCCTTATGCTATCAATAAAGATATTGTTAGCCTTACAACACGTTGTTTGGATTACTTCAAGCCTGGAACCCCAAAAGCCACCATCACCCAACAGATGAATGCCATAACGTGCTAAAAGTTTCATCAGCGGAATATTCAAGAACTCTTTACCAGCATCGGTCTGTATCTTTCGGGGTGCGCATCCTGTTTGAAAGATATTCTGGAAGGCAGTTGTGACTTCCCTCCCCAATTTATCCGATAAACGGGAGGCCCAGGCATATTTAGATAACACATCGATAACTGTTAAGATGTACTTTTTTCCATGGTTCTCCTTAGTAAATTTGGAGACATCTATGAGGTCAGCCTGCCATTGGTGATCTTAGCCAGACACCACTGTTTTATTTCTAGGAAAATTAATTCTTTCAGGCTTATGAAGCATATAAGCATCTTGCCCTGTCAGCCATGTCTTAACTTGCTTCATGGTCAGGTTTTTATCATGTTTTTTACCCTCCTGAAATAGGGTATTCACACCTCCATAACTCCCTACACATCCAGGTGTATAATAAATGCGCCTTAGAAGCTTTTCAAGCATCATTATACTGAATGACCACTAACAAATGCTCGCGCGTTGCCTTTAACACATGATTTTATTGGTAATATAGAGTTCAGAGGGGCATGGCTCTGCCATCAGAAAAATACCCTTCATCATCAATATCAGCATCAGAAGATAAAGTGTCATAACACGCTATTTTACAATATGTTGCCTTTTCTGACCCGTCTGTATGCCACAAATCATGTCCCCAACTGCAAGCAAGCCAGTCTTTACATAAATTGCAGCTCTTTAACTCACAGGACAGATAGCGTGGTCTCTGGGATAGATCGGAATCCTGGTTATATTCAGATCAGAAAAATCTACAGAAGCTTTGTGACCGCGGTGATTACCACAGGAATATAAAATCAGGGTGTCTTGAAGTGTTTGCTGTCTAGGTGGTGTTAATTCGGAGACTGCAAAATATAAAACATACCCTGTTAGTGTGCTATCCGCTCCAGCAGCATTTACATTATCATAAATAAAAACATATTTACTTACCATTGCTGGGAGATAATGTAGCATCGTTCACCATTTCACAGGCTGTCCAGTAAGTACTACAAGGTATGTCTTCTGTTTTACTCTGCACCCCATTGGTAAAGTTACAACACGCCATACTACAGCTGTACAAAATGGGTCTGAAGAAAAAAAAAATCTTTATCATAACCCCTGCAACAGAGTTTGTTGCATTCTGCTGGGTGGGGCCTTGTGTCAGAGCACACAATGCGAGCTTTTGCTATTGCTCTAAAAACATCTTTGGAATCAGAGGCTGCCATATTACTTTCAACCCTGGCTAGGTTTAAACACCGGTAACTGTTCAGGTCTGTCTGCACAAACTCCCCTGCCCTTGCAAAGACACGTCATTGAACCTTGTGCATGCCCAAAATCACATGTGTCTGACATGCCTGGGCATGTCCTGAGCAAGGCCTAACCCCTTTTTTTACTAGCAGACACAAGCACGCATGCCCAGACTCGCTGGGCCCTGACATGCCTGGACATGTCCTGAACAAGGCCTATCCACTACTTGCTACCTGGCTGATTGCCGCTTGTGAGTACTTTAATTCCTGTTAATATTCCTTGCCTTTTGCTGTAGGGACGGAATATTTATTTATTTATTTATTTATTAGACTTTTATCACCGCGCCATCTCCCCCACAGGGGACTCTGGGCGGTTTACAAACATAAAAATTAAAATTCTACTAAAAATATACAATACAATATATAATTACTTATTATTATAAATTAAATAGAAAATAGAAAATAGGAATAAATTTTATTAAGGCCATGCTTCAAACGCTTACATGTACATTCAGGTTTGAGGGTACAGCTGGCAAAATAAGTGGCTTTAGACTTTTTACAAAGGTAAAAATCCGGCTGTGGCTGCCTTTTAGGGGCTCCTTTTTCCAGCATTCGAGGTGCTGATTTTTAAAATGCCACAAAAATTAAAAGCATCATTAGGCTATTATTTTTTATTTCACAGGACACGTGTACATGTGGCTTTGAGGGTGCAATTGTCAAAATATTACAAAGGTAAAAAGCCGGCTGTGGTTTTAAAAGGGCTTTTTTCTTTATACAATGCATTTAACCTAGTTACAGCGCTCATGGGTTTACTGGGTCATGGATGCCTTATCTGGGGGTCACCAGTCTTTATTTTCTGCACCCACCTTCTGTATCATGGCAGAAAACCAGGGATTCCCACATGCTCTGTGTAAAAAACTAAAGGCCCTTTGATGGCTTCTTGCAGTGCCTGGAAGTTCAGCTTGGCAGAACTGTCGCCCCAGGAATGTGTGGATATGCCCGGTCTGGCTGGGCTGGGCCAATTCTGCCCCCAACACCTGCAGAAGGTTCAGCAACCCCCCTTGCCAGGAATTGGCATCTTCTCTGGAAAGGTGCCTCTGTGGTTTCTTTCTTATTGATCCCTTTAAATGATTTACATGGCACAGAGTGTGCATAGTTGCATGGAAATGGGTCATTGTGTGTGTAAATACGTACTATCACATCTGGGCTGCCAAAGTCCAGACCATCACTGGATGGCTGCCAAGGGGATGGGAAATTTGTGCCTTCGGATGGTGGTCTGGATTTTGGCAGCCCAGTCAAAAACTTTGTACTTAAAAAATGTGTCGGAGTTTTCTGTGTAGGATTCAAATAGTATTCTCCACTATGATTCCCTAGCATGTAAGAAACTGTAGTTTTCCAATATTCCTCTGCTCTGAGTGTTTTCCAAAACATTCCACTGAGAACACAGGTGTCTGGCCTTGGCCAGCCAAGGCATTGTATAACGTGAGTTATGTTTTGGCTAGCTAATCGGCCATCCCGTGAGAACTGCAATTTATTTAACTCGTGGCAATTTATATTATGTGCAACAGACTTTAATGTTTTACCATTAAGTGTATGTAACCCATGACTCCATGTTTTCCTCCAATCAGAAAGCTTAAACAAGTGTATATCTCAGCTGTGAACTATGGGTCTATGCTTCTTGACTTCTATCTGTCATGTTGCCATGTACTTTGTTTCTTGAACTGTAACTATGCCTGGCCTTTTGTATAGGCCATGGTTTTCTTCACATCTGCTGATGGAACTCTGCTTATGCTTTGTTGTTTTTTCTTTTTGCAATAATGTAACTCATATCCATTATTGCCTTATGCTACAATAAAATATTGTTAGCCCTACACGCTGCACTCTGTTTGGTTTACTCTGCGCCTGGAACCCCATAAGCCAGCACAATCCCACAGGTTATGGCTTGCCCAGTGTGGAAGATACGCTGTTCGCTGCGTTGAATCTGGCTGAACAGGGGGTTTGTTTTCGAGGCTGCATTTTAGAGTAAACGTGTTTTTTCTTTGAGTGGTCAGCATGGCAATAATGTAACTCATATCCATTATTGCCTTATGCTACAATAAAATATTGTTAGCCCTACACGCTGCACTCTGGTTTACTCTGCACCTGGAACCCCATAAGCCAGCACAATCCCACAAAATGAGGAGGGGGAGGGGGAGGAGGAAGGCTCCTCAACTCGGTTGGGTTCTGAAATGTTAGTAACAGAAAACCCAAGCAGTGTTTTTATCAAGTTTAGCAGAGTAGAAGTGTCCAGCAATAAACTTGCACGGAAGGCTTAATTTTGGTTCAGAGAAATAAACAGTCTTCACACATTAGTCAGTGTAAAAAAGGAAAATAAAGATTGCTTACAGTTTATATGTAGATCTTGTTACAAACAGTTTCATTGTAGAAACGGTCCAATGTGTGCAAGCAAGGAATTCTGACCAAACCTGCTTTTGGTGGATTTGCTGGAGTGTGGGTCTATCCCCATGGAGGGGAAATGGTGAACTAGCCACACTCGGGCCTCATGGAGAGAGAGGAGGAGGAAACAAGAAGTCAAGTGAGTCAGACACCTCCCACACAAGCACAGTAGAGTTAGGCTTAACAGAGAAGCCCCTACATGTTCGTGTGAGATGTGCTGAGCTGAAAACCTTTTAAACCTAACACCCCTTCTCTGTCAACTTAGCATGTCTCAGTGTCCCACACAAGGTTCAACTTCTCCCGCAGTTCTTGGTAACTACTTCTTGGTAACGGCTTTGTAAAAATGTCCGCTGTCATGTTTCTGGTGGGACAATAGTCCACTTTGACTATCCCTTGGTGTTGCAGTTCTATTACTGCATGATGCTTTCCATCAATGTGCTTAGTCCTCCCACTAATCTTTTCTGATTGTGAGAGTCTAATGCAACTTTGGTTATCTTCAAAAATCTGAATAGGGATTGGTTTGTCTATTCCCATGTCTTCAAGCAGTAGCTTGAGCCATTCAACCTCATTGCATGTTTCTCCTGCTGACACATATTCTGCCTCAGTGGATGACTGAGCAACTGTGCCTTGCTTATGACTTCCCCAGCTTACTGTTCCATCCCAATAGAAAAATGCATAACCACTGGCGGATTTTCGATCAGCAATGTCTTCTGCCCAATCTGCATCTGTGAATCCCACTAGTCTAGGATTCTCATTGGCTGGCAGTTTTAGTTTCAGGTCTATTTTTAAAGACTCTTTTGATTAAAATGAATAAAGTGGGATGATGTTATACCAGAAACATCAACATCTTTAACATCAAATTTTATTTCCAAGTAGGTCATTCGGCCTCACTGGGGACAACTGGCATTCATGAAAAATAAAAGGGTGGCTGACACCTGCAGGTTAACAGGTATATTGTGATCAGTCACATGACTTGATAACCAATTATTTAACAGACAAGCCCCTTTCTCATTTCATCACTTGAAAGAAATATTTTCAATTTTTAACCATGCCCAAAGCAAAAACAAATGAGTCCTATCTCTGCATTACTCAGAAATTTTTGCTCCTCACTATATTTTCTCTGCAATTCAGATCGGGCCTCAATAGGATAATATAGCATTTGGGGAAAAAGATACAAGCCAAGAGACCAGCTCCAGAGGCCAAGATGGAGAAGATCTCCACGGCCACCATGGACTTCCCTTTGGTGCTCAGGTAGGTGGGGAGAAAGGTGATCCAAACGCTGCAAAAGAGCAGCATACTAAAAGTAATGAACTTGGCTTCATTAAAGCTGTTGGGCAATTTCCTAGCCAGAAAGGCCACTGTGAAACTGACTAGGGCCAAGAAACCCAGGTAGGTGAGGACAATGTAAAACATTGATGCTGAGCCTTCCTTACATTCCAAGATGGTCTCTCCTACCAAGGAGTGGAAGTCCAAGTTGGGAAATGGGGGAGAGGTTACTAGCCAGGTGGCACAAAGAACTGCTTGGATCAGGGGACAGGCTAAGACAATGGAGTTAGTCAGTGGTTTTCCTAAGAGGTTCCTTGTCCTGTTCCCTGGCTTGGTGGCCATGAAGGCCAGAACCACCATGACAGTTTTTGCCAACACAGAGGAAACCGCAAGGGAAAAGAGAATGGCAAAGGCAGTTTGTCGGAAGAGACAGGTGAGCTTCCCAGGTCGACCAACGAAGAGGAAGGAGCAGAGGAAGCAAAGCAGGAGGGAGACCAGGAGGATGTAGGTGAGATCTCGGTTGTTGGCCTTGACTATCGGTGTGTTGCGATACTTAAGGAAAATAGCCAAGACTGCAGATGTGATCATGGAGAGAGAAAGAGCGAGAGAAGCTAAAGTGTATCCCAGGGTCTCTTGATAGGAAAGGAAGTGGATCTTCTTGGCAATGCAGTGATCTTTGCCCTTGTTAGAGTACTGGTCTTCTGGGCAGGGGTCACAGCGAGCTGCATCTGAAATCAAGAGTGTTTGCCTAAGCATTACAGATGTATCTGCCATGAGCAAGTTCCCTCCGCCCACATGTCTCAGGGGTGACATGACTCTCCCATTTCTGCAGTAACCAACTCACAGATGTGCAAATTTTGGTGCCCCAGAAAGGGCAAAACATCCGGTCAGTCACTCATGCCCTATTCATCTCCCGTATTGTGGTGGATTTCAGGAGTGCCGCTGGTTCTCAGGAAGGAAGGAACACATTCCAAGAAGGGGAAAGAGATAAGAGGAAATGTATTGTCGAAGGCTTTCACGGCCGGAGTTCGATGGCTGTTGTGGGTCTTCCGGGCTGTGTGGCCGTGTTCTGGAAGTTGTGGTTCCTAACGTTTCGCCAGCATCTGTGGCCAGCATCTTCAGAGGGCAGGAGCACAGATAGAAGCAAAATCTCTGTGCCCAGGTAGAGTGGCAATGTTCTATTTATAGAGCTAAATTACAGGAGATTAGGTGGGGTTTTTTTGTTGTGTTGAAATGTTAACGAGTGGCTGATGAGCGTGATTAGCATGTTCATTGTGAGAAGTATTCCCATGACCTGGTGGTTGGACTGAGTTCGTTGACCTTTTGCAGGCAGTGTTTTTCAGGACTGGTAGCCAGGTTTTGCTAATTTTTAAACTTTCTTCTTTTTTATTGTAACTGTGCTGGTGTTTGTGAATTTCAATGGCTTCTCTGTATAATCTGGTGTAGTGGCTTTTGGTGTTGTCCAGTATTTCTGTGTTTTCAAATAGGATTTTGTGTCCTGTTTGCTTGAGAGCATGTTCAGCTACTGAAGATTTTTCCGGTTGCTGTAGTCTGCAGTGTCTTTCATGTTCTTTTATCCTGGTGTGAATGCTTCGTTTTGTGGTTCCGATGTATACTTGTCCATATGCAGCTGTGGACAAGTATACATCGGAACCACAAAACGAAGCATTCACACCAGGATAAAAGAACATGAAAGACACTGCAGACTACAGCAACCGGAAAAATCTTCAGTAGCTGAACATGCTCTCAAGCAAACAGGACACAAAATCCTATTTGAAAACACAGAAATACTGGACAACACCAAAAGCCACTACACCAGATTATACAGAGAAGCCATTGAAATTCACAAACACCAGCACAGTTACAATAAAAAAGAAGAAAGTTTAAAAATTAGCAAAACCTGGCTACCAGTCCTGAAAAACACTGCCTGCAAAAGGTCAACGAACTCAGTCCAACCACCAGGTCATGGGAATACTTCTCACAATGAACATGCTAATCACGCTCATCAGCCACTCGTTAACATTTCAACACAACAAAAAAACCCCACCTAATCTCCTGTAATTTAGCTCTATAAATAGAACATTGCCACTCTACCTGGGCACAGAGATTTTGCTTCTATCTGTGCTCCTGCCCTCTGAAGATGCTGGCCACAGATGCTGGCGAAACGTTAGGAACCACAACTTCCAGAACACGGCCACACAGCCCGGAAGACCCACAACAGCCACAGATAAGAGGAAACATAGTCCAGGGGGCAGTTGTGGGAAAACCAAGAGTTTCAGAATAGCCCCACCCTAAAGCTTTCCCACGTTATTTCCCCTTAGGTTAGGTAGAGCTGCTTTAGTCTAGCAGGATTCTGTCTATACAGTGTGAGCAAATATAGAAACTGAAGTTTGACTGGATTGATTCTTCATCGTTCTTGGGCTGGGCCTGCCACATATAGACTACTGCACATATAGACTACTGCCCCATGCTCTCTACATGGGGCTACCCTTGAGGAATATCCAGAAGCTACAGCTGGTTCAAAATGCAGCTGCGTGAGCAATTATGGGTGCCCCAAGAATAGCAGTTGTAACACCTTTGCTGCGGGAGCTGCATTGGGTGCAAGTTTGCTTCCAGATCCAATTCAAGGTGTTTAACCTTTAAAGCCCTACATGGCATGGGTCCAGGTTACCTGAGGGACCATATCACCCCCATTACATTGACCCGTCCCACCCGGTCAGGCAGAGAGGGCATATTACGGAACCCATCCATGAAAGACTGTTGATCGGCAGGGCCCAGGAAGAGAGCCTTCTCTGCCGTGGCCCCCGCCCTATGGAAGACTCTTCCCCCAGAGGTGAGGCAGGCCCCCACTCTCCCAGCCTTCTGGAAAGGGGTGAAGACCTGGCTGTGCCATCTCACTCGGGGCATTAGGATCGGTAATCAATCCGGGGGGGGGGGTAGCAACATGAAGAAGCTCCCATGAATTAAATGAATTTAACTTAAGAACCTTTTAACATCACTATCTTGGATTTCTTTTTTCTATTTTTATTTAATAATATTTTTATTGTATTTAATCTTTATTTATTCCAGTTTTATTGTAAACCAACCAGAGTCACTCTTTGAGTGAGATGGGCAGTGACAAAATTTGAAATATAAATAAATAAAAAATTCCTGGGAGAATGATATTCCTGACAAAATAAACATGTGACAAATAACAAAAATTAATGCTTGGACCCCAACCACACCACACTACTCATTCAGGAAAAAGAATAGTAGTTGGTTTTCCTAGTGGTATGTGATCATAGGGGTGGAATGGACAGTAGGTAACTCATCAATTGTGCCCTGAAACGACCCTGTATTAAACTGCTGAGGAGTGGGAAAGGTGGCTTTGTGGCAAGTCAGTTTAGATCCATATACTGAAAGTTTCTGCTGAAAACTAGGAATATTTTCAAGCATGTCAATCCTACCAAAAATGAGAAACAAACCTTAATATTTTGATCAACTGAATAGTTTCCTTGACCCAGGAAGATCTGCACTTGAAGGAACTCCCAAGGTTTGCTCTACCTGTCTGATCAGACATGGTCCCTTCTGGACAAGGGTCACATTGGTAGCAGCAGACCTGCTCGCCCTCTGGAACATTTCTCCTCTCCCCTGCATGGCACCTCTTCCTGCCACACCTGGCAAAGGGCACCTTCTAAGAGAGAAAAGAAGAATGCTTGAGATGGCTTAAGCAATGAGCACTCATCACTTATTCATTTCCACATTCCCATTTCCTTCTTCAGAATATCTTCCAAAGAACTGGTTCACCATGATCTAACATAAACCAGGAACACCTTTTGGGAGGATTTAGGCCAGTGACATTCCTAACCCACTACTCGATGCCAGGGATAGGAACTGGGACTTCTGCATGCAAAGAAAGTCCTGTGACATTCAGCTGCAGTCTTTCTAGAACAAAGAATCGTGAGGATCCAACTGACCAGGAACATTCCATGGAGTTCACTGTTTCCTGCTCTAATTGCACCTGTGTTTCAAACAGGAGTTTGTCCCAATCCCAACCCTACTTGGACATGCCACAAATGTGTTACATGCAAAGCAGGTCTTGAATCACAGGGCTGTCATCTTTTTTGATTCAATAAACTTTTTTTCCAGTTAGAAGAATATTGGGTGTCTGCAAGAGAGAATGAATGTTTCCCTCAATTCAGAGCATTTCCTTCCACCTCACCTTTGTGGCCCAGATTATTGCATCAGAGTTAATGGTGAAATCATGGCCCGGGGGAGCCCCAGGATCTATTCGGCCAACTTTCACAGGGACAAAAGATTGATTGGGGAGGAAAACCAAATTCAGAAGATCATAACGAGCTGATCCCAGTCCGTTTTCCGAGAACGAGACTTCATTTCCAGCACTGTTGTTGAAATGGACACTCTTCAAATAGGCAAGAAGCTGAAAGAAAAGAGACCCTGAGGAATTGAGGGAACAGCCTGAAAATTACAAATCAGACATCATGGCTTCTCATTCTGTGGTGACCATCATCTTAGGAGATCATTGCAATAAGTTAATCAAGAAAAACCAATGGGAAGTTTGTTCTATAAAGATCTTTAGAATGGACAAAGAGCCACAGAGATTACCTGCCACGACTGGACATTGGATATCCTCTTTCCAAGCCTCATCATGGTTGGTCGCACTCCTGATCCATACATTGCATGTAATGCGTGTGCCACAGAATAAATGGCATTGTAGATGTTGTAACCTTCACCCATCATGCTCATTTCAAAAATGTAAGAGGGTACATTCTGTAAATTCTCCTTTCCAGTACATGGTTTTTCCCCCTTTGGAGGGGTTTTGCCTGACATCAGGAAGCTGCAACTAAAGACGCTTTCCCACCATGTAGGGAGAAAGACGTCTCCTTGGGGGTTCAAGGGGTCTAAAGACAGGAGGAAATGCCTGAATTCTGAGACATCACCGGTGTGGTCCCTGAAACGCAAAGCACCATGGAAGAGCTTTAGAGCTTGCACAGGTATCTGAGTTCGACTTGTGGTAATTTTCCAATGGGAAGTCAGGATCCAAACTTTTCGAAAAAGCATCTTAGTCAGTTGTTCATAAAGAGACAGCATCATTAATATAGTTCCAACACTACTGGACTCTGCAAGCAGAATAATCAGTTCAGCTTTCAACCAAGTTTTGGGAACAAGTAATGTCAACACACCGAGATGATTAACCTTCAACATTTCAGTGAAGGCCAGGCAGATCTCCTTCTCCTTGAGCATTGGCATCAGGGATGAGATGAAATGTTCTCCGCTCTCATTTTCAGGGGCCACAAGCCCAACCCAGTTCCACTGGAAATGCAAGAGCAGCTGGACCAAACCCAGATACTGAGGAAATTCATTGGAATTAATCCGGAAAAAGGAAGGAAAAGCAGTTCTGTCTCCCTGAGTGAACTTGAGGAAGTCAAAACCAAGCTGCAGAAAGGGAGAATCTTGTTTTACAAATTAATTTTTCAAGACAAGGTCAATTTTTATGTTAATGTTAAAGGTCAGCATCCTGTGGTTTATTGCCCCACCAGTCAGGCTCACTCACGTTGAGCAGCAATGCTTCTTCCCTCCTTAAGAAGTGCTACCACTGACATAGTTCGCCTGGCTCTGGCATGTGAGAAGCCAAGAGAACAAACCATCATCCTGATGTGCTGCCCAAATAACTTTGGCTTCAACTTTGGCTTCTGTGTGAACTTCTGTTCTGTGTTTACTCCATACTGTATCCAATGGAACCCCCTTACCTGTGGGACCTTGAGGATGCTGAAGATGGAGGCCATCTGCCTGGAGGATTTGGGTTCGATATCTCCAATGATGGAGAGCAGAGTGTCCTGATTGTCACATTTGTAGTGTGGAACCATTTGGCCTCGTGTAGAGAGTAGTGAGAGGCTGTTCATGGAAATCCTCCTAACAGACTGGCTATTGTCACAGATACGGAAGCCGAGTGTGATGTTGGGCAGGAGAACCAAATCCTTGTTTATCTTTGTTACTGCAAGTACCAAGGCCAGAAACAGCTGGTAGTTATTGGGTGTAATGCTATAATGGTGAGAAATTTGAACAATAAATAAATAAATAAATTAAACAAATAAATAAATAAATATTTGGGAATATTACAGGGAGGCTTGTGTGTGATGGTGGAGTTTGTATTTCTCTCTGTGTGTTTGTTTGTGTGTGTGTGTGTGTGTGTTCTCCTGGATTTTGAGATGGTGATTCAATTTCTTGTGGGCCTTTGGACAGAAAAAAATATTATTAAGAATATTATGCAGACGGTACTGCCTTGAAACCTTGGTAAATGCAGATGGGGGCTGAGATGTGTACTCCACATTTGAGATGGGTACTCCACATTTGCAACCCTAGACAGCCATGTCTCATCCACATGTGTAACCTCTAAGGTAGCTTTGAGATAACGGACTTACAGTATTTGGCGGCTGGGTATCTAGCTGAGTGTGAATGGCATCAGAGAGTGCAATATACGACAAGGCTGTATATTATCACCCTGCTTATTTACCTTATATGCAGAGTACATAATGAGAAATGCCGGGCTGGATGAATCACAAGCTGGAGTTAAGATTGCAGAGAGAAATATCAACAACCTCAGATATGCAGACAATACCACCCTAATGGCAGAAAGTGAAGAGGAACTAAAGAGCCTGTTGATGAGGGTGAAAGAGGAGAGTGCAAAAGCTGGCTTGAAACTCAACATTAAAAAAACTCAGATCATGTCATCTGGTCCCATCACTCCCTGGCAAATAGAAGGGAAAGAAATGGAAGTAGTGACAGATTTTATTTCCTTGGGCTCCAAGATCACTGCAGACGGTGACTGCAGCCATGAAATTTAAAGGCACCTGCTCCTTTGGAGGAAAGCTATGGCAAACCTAGATAGCATATTAAAAAGCAGAGACATCACCTTGCCAACAAAGGTCCGTATAATTAAAGCTATGGTTTTCCCAGTAGTAATGTATGGCTATGAGAGTTGGACCATAAGGAAGGCTGAGCCCCGAAGAATTGGTGCTTTCGAACTGTGGTGCTGGAGAAGACTCTTAAGAGTCCCTTGGACTGCGAGGAGGTCAAATCAGTCAATCCTAAAGGAAATCAACCCTGACTGCTCATTGGAAGGACAGATACTGAAGCTGAAGGTCAAATACTTTGGCCACCTTATGCGAAGAGAGGACTCACTGGAAAAGACCCTGATGCTGGGAAAGACTGAAGGCAAAAGGAAAAGGGGATGGCAGAGGATGAGATGGTTAGATAGCATCACCGATGTAATGAGCATGAATTTGAGTAAACTCCAGGAGACAGTGGAGGACAGTAACGCCTGGCGTGCTATGGTCCATGAGGTCACAAAGAGTCAGACACGACTAAATGACTGAACAACAACAACATCATCTTCCTGCTGAAGAGTCGTGGGAAAGTGGTCCATTGTCACCTATTTAATGACCTTGGCTCTTTATTGAGAAAAGCACCAAGGCTCCTGAACTGCACAAGGACATTGCAATCACTAAAACAAGAATTTCTTAAAGGAGTCCCTGAATCCAAAGTAAAGCAGGCAATCCTCTACCCCTTTCCCCTCCAGGTGAAACTTACGCAGGTACAATTGAGATCAGTGATGGCTCCTGGTCAAATTCTATCAGTTTAAATTCATAAAAGGTTCCTAGGGGCAAATTCCCCCCAATAATGAGATCCCCAGGTCTGTAGTAGTCCTCCGGAATCTGCAAAGGGTTCTTCAGTACACATAGACTTTGCATCATCTTATGAGTCGCTGAAGGCAGGAGCCAGAAGAGGAGCAGCAGGAGAGGCAGCCCATTCATTATTCTCACCTTCCCTCCTTGATCAAAAACCATTCCTTATTTTGAACCTGAAATGCCGGTGGCCCCACGAAATCTCACCAGGGCTTTACCAGAAAGGGGGCAGGCTGTGCCAATCAGATGGCTTGCAGCAAATTTATATCAAGGATGCTTTCTCCTACCTGTGTTTAAGCTGTCCCCAAAGAGAATACTGAGGCCAGTTGAATCTTATTGATTGCAAGAAATTGCTTCTATGCAAGAAAAGCTAAGGGGACATGTCCAACCCCCCTTGGGAGAGCTCAGAGATTATTTCTTTTAAGTAGGTTTTATCATAGAAGATTTTTCTGGGTAGAAATCCTCAGAGGATAGATTAAGAATCACTGTTCTTTTGATAATTGCAAGGAAGAGTAACATCCTACCCACTTAGCAATAACTTCTCTTCATACACCAGAAGGGGAAATGCATGTTTGTGTCTCTTGTTTTTGATCCATGGAGCAGATGGAGTTGAGAGTCGGGGTGCAGGTGGGTATTCGGCCTGCCTGAAAGTGAGCACCTGCACCCAAGATGGAGTCTGGCCTGTGCCATAGTTGGTTGAGATAGAGCGAGGCCTAAGGGGCAATGTGGCAATCAGCTGTAGCCTTCTAAGTGTGAGAAATAATGCCAGTGTTTGGATGGAAGACTTGGCTTATTTATGCCATATGACAGGGATGACATTAGAAGCTAATTTCTCCCTTAGATCTTAAAAATAAAGAAACATGGGGGTCACTTAAGATTTCGGGCTAATTTAAACTCTGCAGGAGTGTTGCCTAACAACTGGTCAGAGCCCGAGAAATCTGTCTGCTGTCAGCTGGTGGGGGAAGAATACCATCAACCATGATATTCTTCTAGAATCACTGCATAGAGCGACAAGGGGGACATGGTGCTACGTGGTTCTCCTTCTTCCTCTGCACCTGATTCCAGTCAGTGTGGGTGGACCATGAAACGTTCTTTTTGGAGGGGTCCTTCAAGGCTTGACATTCTCTCCCCTCCTCTTTCTTTTTTACATGTGGCCACTCAGCCCCTATTCTAGTGGTGTTTCCTAAACTATCCAAAGGAGCGGTGTTTCAGCAGACATTTGGCCCTTAGGGGAGGGTAGCTAAGAGGTCTTTAATAATCATATGTCTTCTTTTTTTGTTGATGACTTTGTTGTACTCTGCCAAGTGTCCCTGTTATCTGAGTCAGTCACCAATATTGCAAATAAGTATTTCAATACCTGTCACTTCGATCCTTGGAAGCTTTCATAAGGTTAGGGCATCTCCCAGACCCATCCTTCTACCCACACCTTCCCCAAACTTTCTCTCTACCTCACCACCACCACCACCCTGTGCAATTTAAAACAAGAGGTGTTACCTCTCTTTGAGTGACAGTTCTGACACCCAATCATCACACTGCCACACAGGATCTTGCAACTAGAGTGGTCCTAATCAAGGGCCATCCCAACTTTTCTTCCACATCTCGAGTGGCGGAGAGTCCTCCTCCTGCTGCTGACAAAATCTGTTCTGTTGGCAAAGACTTTCTTGTCTGGAGAAGATTCTCCTGGAGTTTAATCAAGTTCTGTTTTCTGATCATTTCTATACATATGGATGGAATTCAGAGGGGTAATAGAAACATGTGGGATAAGACAGGTTTAACTCTGGAAGCTACAGCTGGTTCAAACTGCAGCGGATCGAGCAGAAAGTGGCATATCTCACTGTGCCCATGTGTCCTTAAGGCTACGCAAGCTGTGTGGTGGATTTCGGTGGTGCTGCTGGTTCTCAGGAAGAAGGGAGCACATTCCAAGGAGGTGGAGGAGATAAGAGGAGGCAGAGTCTGGGAGGCAATGGTGGGAAAACGAAGATGTTCAGAATGGCCCCGCCCTAGAGCTCTCCCAAGTTATTTCCCATTAGGTTTGGTAGAGTAGCTACTAGAGGCTCTTATCAATTCTGGGGCTACCACAAACTTCATAGATGTAGAGATGGTGGAGAAGTTGCAGCTACCTACCATAAAGCTACCAAGACCCATAGAAGTGGAAACTATAGATGGCCAACCTTTGAAGGCAGGCCCCATTGTGCGGTGCACGGCTCTGTTTCAAGTAACGACCAGGGGACACACAGAGTTACTAACCCTTTACGTAACAGCCTCTTTACAGGTACCCATAGTGCTAGGCACCACATGGCTGTGACTCCATGACCCTTTGGTAGATTGGGCAAGGGGGGCACTCACTTTCCCTCCCCAAATTTGTTCCCCAAATGTACTGAAATGAAGCTAGGAGGAGACTTCAAGCTTGAAGGCTTCGTCCTAGGCCTTGTGCTTTTCAACATAGTATAAATGACTTGGATGATAAATTAAAATGTATGATTATTATATGTTACATTTGCAGGTAACAAAAAATTGTGGGAGGGGAAAATAACATCTTAGAGGATTGTATCAGGATTCAAGAGGATCTTAACAAGCTGGATCAATAGCCAGAATCCAACAAGATCAATTCAACATGGACATACACAAGTCCTTCATTTGTGCAGGAAAAATCAAAGGCACTAGTTCAGGATGGAAGAGAGCATACTGGGTAGCAATACATGTGAAAAGGATCTGGGTGTCTTAATGAATCACAAGTTGAACATGAGCCAACAAGTGCATCTTGCTGCTGACACTGTATGTCTGTGGATGCAGCTGAAAAAAACACATAATCCTAGGATGCATCCACAGACATATTGTCCTGACTTTGAGTGAAAGAAAACACACCGAGACTTGAAGTTGAAGCTCTAATGTTTATTGTCCTACTCTCCTAGACAGAATCCAGCTAAACTAAAATGAACTGGCAATGTTCAGAGAAAGGGTCCAAGAAATCAGGGCGGGGCCTTCTTTAGCCTCTTGGGAAGAAAGCAAAGCGATTCAGTACTACGCACGCATTTCTCCCCCTGGAGGGAGCCCCCTCCTTGTCCACCAGTTATCTCCCTGACACGTATGGTGTCAGCAGCAAGAGGAATCACATTTCCTCCCTATTCAACATTGGTTAGACCACACTTGATTATTGCATCCAGTTCTGGATACCCCATTTTAGAAAGGACATTGACAAACTTTAGCCAAAGCATTGTTATATTAGAAACCAGAAACTTACACAGGCATGCATGCAAGGATGTAATTTTTATGGTTGCCAAACTTGCAAATAACAACTCTGGGTGGTTGACAAAATGCAAAACAAAAGAGCCAACAAACATAAAACCCACAAAAGCACAGCATAATACAACACAGCCAAAGCCAAACCACAAGCATATTGGTTTCCCCAAAACTGTTTCAAGACAGCTTTATCCAATGCCCTGGCCCAATGCTTGGGGGGGGGGAAAGGTTTCCAAAGCCTTAAAGGAGGCCAACAGGGTTGGGAACATTTGAATCTTGGAGGGTAAGTTGTTCCAAAGGGTAGGTGCCACAACAGAGAAGGCACACTTCTTGGGTCCCACTAGGTGGCATTGTTTCTTAGAAGGGACCAATAGCATGCCCACCTGTCAGAGCTCAGCTCCTGCTGAAATGTCCAACATCTAAACGTTTATATTCCTAACATTCAGTTCAGTTCCCAAGTAGTTCTACCCTTTTCCTTCCCTCCAAATTCACCTTCTTATCCCGCCTTCGCTCATTTGTTCACCATCCCTTCTTCAGCTGCTTCCCTGATAAAAGCAATGCTTCTTTCAGCCTTAAGCAGTTTTGTTTGAATGTATTAAGACTGATATGTGTTAAGATTTATGTCCCTTTAGGAAGGAATTACTTCCCATTCCCTTTTGCAAAGTGGGGGGAGGAGTGAAGGAAAGGAATGGGTTGCTCCGGGACTGACTTTCTTGACCTCCCTCCCCACAGACCAGGTGCCTATCTGTGGGCATCCTTTAAAACTCCTTGCCAACTCCCCCCCCCCCACCGCTTCTGGCCCCACCTGCAACCCACAACCAGAGTTAGAAGGTTTGGGGAAAAAACGTCTGGCTACAAAACTGATGACATGAGATCATGCCACGTTCCCAAACCTTGATGGGATTTTCAGAACACAGAAACAATGGAGGTCTCAGATCTGCTTAAATTAGAAATAAAAAATCTGAATGCCATTCAAAGTGCTGGCTTTAACTTTGATAGCTCTATATGATTTGGTGCAAAGGCACCAACAGGACCATCTTGTCCAAACACTTTTGGCCAAAACTGAAGAGTGTGAAGGGGCACAGGCCCTACTTTTCTGTTGCTGGACATGGGTGGATGACTCTTCCAGGTTAATAGGTATATGGTAATCAGTCACACAAAGTGATAACCAATCATTTAACAGACACGCCCCTTTCTAATTTCATCACTTGAAAGAAATGTTTTCAATTTTATCCATGTCCAAAGCAAACATAAATGTGTCCTATCTCTACATTACTCAGAAAGTTTTGTTCCTCACTATATTTTCTCTGCAATTCAGATCGGGCCTCAATAGGATAATGTAGCACTTGGGGAAAAAGATACAAGCCAAGAGACCAGCTCCAGAGGCCAAAATGGAGAAGATCTCCACAACCACCATGGACTTCCCTTTGGTGCTCAGGTAGGTGGGGAGGAAGGTGATCCAAACGCTGCAAAAGACCAGCATGCTAAAAGTAATGAACTTGGCTTCGTTAAAGCTGTCGGGCAATTTCCTAGCCAAAAAGGCTACCGCAAAACTGAGGAGGGCCAGGAAACCCAGATAGGCGAGGACAGCGTAGAACATTGAAGCCGAGCCTTCCTTACATTCTAAGATTATCTCTCGTACCAAGGAGTGGAAGTCCATGTTTGGAAAAGGGGGACAGGTTATCACCCAGGTGACACAAAGAACTGCTTGTATCAAGGGACAGGCTAAGACAATGGAGTTAGTCAGTGGTTTTCCTAAGAATTTCCTTGTCCTCTGCCCTGGCTTAGTGGACATAAAGGCCAGAACCACCATGACAGTTTTTGCCAACACAGAGGAAACCGCAAGGGAAAAGAGAATGGCAAAGGTAGTTTGTCGAAAGAGACAGGTGTGCTTCCCGGGTCGACCAACGAAGAGGAAGGAGCAGAGGAAGCAGAGCAGGAGGGAGACCAGAAGGATGTAGGTGAGATCTCGGTTGTTGGCCTTGACGATTGGTGTGTCTCGATGTTTAAGAAAAATTGCCAGGACTGCAGATGTGATCACGAAGAGAGAAAGAGCTAGAGAAGCTAAAGTGTATCCCAGGGTCTCTTGATAGGAAAGGAAGTGGATCTTCTTGGCCATGCAGTGATCTTTGCCCTTGTTAGGGTACTGGTCTTCTGGGCAGGGGTCACAGTGAGCTGCATCTAAAATCAAGTCTTTGTCTACGTATTTCAGATGTATCAGCCATGAGCAAGTTCCCTCCCCCCAGATGTCTCAGGGGTGACATGACTGTTTCCTTTTTGCAGTTGCCAAATTGTGATGGTGATGGAATGACCTACTGTGCAAATTTTGCTGCCCCAGAAAGGGCAAAACATCCTACGTTGAAGATGAGTCTAGAGATGGGTTGGTTACATACATGGATCTATGGAGTTCCAATTAAGAAGTCTGCCATGGAGAAAAACCTTCCTAGGAACACTGCTATTAGAGGTTTTTCTACATTACCTGTTGGCATGTGCTGAGTAGGCATGAAGCAACAGAGGGAGGGAGGGAGGGAGGGAGGGAGGGAGGGAGAGACAGGAGGTGGGAGAGGGACTCTTTGCCTGATCAAAAGTGATTCTTGGGGAAATTGACTTCAGGAGGGAGGGAGGAAAGAATGATCCAGAGGTACAATAGCTTTGATAGCTCTCTGGCTCAATTTCTCTGCTTTGTGTTTCCAATCAGATTTTCCCATCAGTCCTCCAGACTCTTTTTCTGTGAGAAGTTAGCAGACATAGGTAGATGGATTTCCTATTTCTTTGTTAGGCATATCAAATTCTTAGGAGACTGATATTCCTGACAAAAGAAACATCTGGTAAATAATAAAAATTAAGGCTTGAACCCAACCACACCATACTTCTCATTCAGCATAAAGGTCAGTAGTTGTTTTTTCCAAGTGGTATGTGATGGTAGGAGTGGAAAGGCTAATAGGGAACCTATCAATTGTGCCTTGAAACTACATTGTATTAAATTGCTGAGGAGTGGGAAAGGTGGCCTTTGCAGACAAGACAGTTTAGGTCCAGATATTGAAAGTTTCTGCTGAAAACTAGGAATATTTTCAAACATATCAATCCTACCAAAAATTACAAAGAAACCTTAATATTTTGTTCAACTAAATACTTTCCTTGACCCAGGAAGATCTCCACTTGAAGAAACTCCTGAGGTTTGCCCTACCTGTCTGATCAGAAATGGTCCCTTCTGGACAAGGCTCACATAGGTAGCAGCAGACCTGCTCACCCTCTGGAACACTCCTCCTCTCCCCTGCATGGCACCTCTTCCTCCCACACCTGGCAAAGGGCACCTTCTAAAAGAGAAAGAAGAATGCTTGAGATGGCCTACGCAATGAGCACGCATCATTTCTTCATTTCCACATTCCCATTTCCATCTCCAGAATGTCCTCAAAAGAACTGGTTCACCATGTTCTACCAGAAACCATGAACAGCTCCTGGGGGAATTCAGGCCAATGGCATTCCTGACCCACCAATGGATGCTTGAGATTGGAACTGGGACCTCTGTGTGCAAAGCAAGGCCTGTGACACTGTCCTACTGCCTTGCTAAGAGAAGTATCATAAAGGTCCATGGAGTTCCCTGTTTCCTGCTTCAATTGCACCCTGGGTTTCCAGCATGAGTTTTTCCCAATCCCAACCTTTCTTGGACATGCCATATTGCAGACATCAAATCTGTTACATGCAAAGCAGGTCTTTCACCACATGGTTGTCATCTTTTGGGATTCAATACACCTTTTTTCCAGTTACAAGAACATTCTGTATCCCCAGGAGATAATGAATCTCTCCCTGGATTCAGAACATATCCTCCAGCCCACCTTTGTGGCCCAGATGATTGCATCCGGGTTAATGGTGAAATCCTGGCCTGGGGGAGCCCCAGGATCTATTTGCCCAACTTTCACAGGGACGAAAGATTGATTGGGGAGGAAAACCCAGTTAAGAATATCATAACGAGCTGAACCCAGTCCATTTTCTGAGAAGGAGACTTCATTTCCAGCACTGTCATTGAACTGGACATTCCTCAAATATGGAAGAATCTGAAAGAAAAGACACCCTTAGGAACTGGGGTACATGCAAAGGAGACATTGTGTCTCTATCACTCTCTGGTGGCCACCATCTTAGGAGAGAAGTTGTGTGTCTGTACTTGGTGAATATCTTTGTGATTGGGAGCAGCACCAAATCACAGGAATCCATCCTGGAGCATGTGACATTAATCTAAGCACTACAAGAAGATTCTGTCTTGGACATTTGGATTATGGCTTATTCTATTCCAGTTTTACAAGAAAGATATCAACATAAAACATTTTAATGCCATACTGCAAATGTCATTGTTGGGTTCTACTCCTGAAATCGTAGCTATACATTTTTTTTAATGTTTATCATGGTCCACGGTCTTGTAAATGACATATTCAATTCTGGGAATGAGTTAATTATTTCCACAACAACAGTAAGATTCCCCAGGACATTCCTGACACTTTCTAGACAATAGTCAAAGAATGCAGAATGTAGTACCAGGTCCGACCCGGTGGAAGGGAGTGCCTGCCCCATGTGCACATGTGACCGCTAGGATTTGCACTGACCTGTAGAAGCATCTTGCACAAGCACAGCCAGATTGCCATCTGGTTCGGCTGATGCCTCCTGCCTGGGATGGTCAGGAATTGAAACTCAGGCAGCTGTGGAAGAAGCTGTGGAAGTCCCTTCCGGACCTGAGAGCAAGGCCTGTCCTCCATGGGCATTATGGACAACTGGTTTGGTTGTCTCTTTCCCTCCCCATGTTCCTTTTTCATCAAAACATTATATTTCATGCATTCTTTTGCATATTTTAATAATTTCTCTTTTAATATGTTTTGATTGATTGATTGATTGATTGATTATATGTGAAATTATTGTTGACTCTTCACAACACTTTTTTGAGTTGTAGTGTACAGGTATTTAATAAGTAATTCAGAAAATATGTGTGGGAATCTTCCCCCCTAAAGGTATTTTGAATGGACAAGACAGAGACATTACCTGCCATGACTGGACATTTGAGATCTTCTTTCCAAGCCTCATCATGGCTGGTCGGGCTCCTGATCCATGCATTGCATGTAATGCGTGTGCCACAGAGTAAATGGCATGGTAGATGTTGTAACTTGCACCTGTCATGCTCTTTTCAAAAATGTAAGTTGGCAGATTCTGTACATTTTCCTTTCCTGTACAATCTCCCCTTTGCTCTTGGGGGATTTCACCTGATTTCAGTAACAGGCAGCCAAAGACCCTTTCCCACCATGGAGGGAGAAAAACATCTCCTTGGGGGTTCAAGGGGTCTAAAGAGAGGATGAAATGCCTGAATTCTGAGATATCACTGGTATGGTCCCTGAAATGCAAAGCACCATGGAATAACTTAAAGAAATGCACTCTTTTTTGAAATCCCATCACACTAACATCCCAATGGGAAGTAAAGATCCAGATTTTCCAAAATGAAGTTTTAGTCAATTCTTCATAGTGAACCAGCCTCATGTGTAGAAGTTTAATAATACTGGAGTCTCCAAACAGAATAATCACTTCAGCTTTCAACCACGTTTTGGGAATCTGAAGCAATTTCAACATTTTATCAGCTGTTGTGAACAGGTTATCAGATTCCAAGAATTCACTGAAGGCCAGGCAGATCTCCTTCTGCTTCAGCATTGGCATCAGGGATGAGATGAAATCTGCTCCACTATCATCTTTGGGAGCCAGAAGCCCAACCCAGTTCCACTGGAAATGCAGGAGCAGCTGGACGAAACCCACATACTGAGGAAGTTCATTGGGATTAATCCGGAAGAAGGAAGGATAAACAGTTCTGTCTCCCTGAGTGACCTCAAAGCCAACACCAAGCTGGAGAAGACGAGATGCTTCTTTTACAAATAATTTTTTGTAGACAAGGTAAAGTTTATGGTGGCTTTAAGGGTAACCCATCATGCAATTTATTGCCCTACCAGTTGGAATGAAATAGAGGTAGCCTCACTATGAGTGACTAGGTTAAACCTCCTGCCTAAAGAAGACCCACCAGTTGCATATTTCACCTTGCTGTCACACGTGAGAAGCCAAGGGAGCAAAACTTTACCCTGAAACCAAGTATAAACTGGATTAAAAGGGGATTACAAAGAATCAGTTAAGAAGGAATTTCTCTGGAAGTATTTCTGAAATATCTCATTATCTCTCTTTGGAGTTACAAGATCCTGACACACAAAATACAAATAGGATTTCAATTGTAGAATGGGTTCTTCAAGTCACATACTCCTGATGTTGGAGTTGGACTCCAACTGGGCAATTCCTCATGAGTTGCCGAGGGAACAGCCTTCTGATGTTATCTTGACTGAGTTTGATTCTGTTATGCCTGAGGAAGTGGCCAAAATTCTTATGTCTAGTCAAAGGCTTTCACGGCTGGAATCCGATGGTTGTCGTGGGTTTTCCGGGCCCACAACAACCATTACGTTAGGAACAAAATCTGCCAGAACATGGCCACACAGCCCGGAAAACCCACAACAACCATTGTAATGAAATTATATATTGAATATGTATTAAGTCTATATAAACCTAAATATGTATAAAATCATAGTTTTAATAGAACCAGTTAGTAGCCATGCTTGTCCTGTTTATAACCTCATTAGGGTGTCCACGTTGCTGGAATGTACGGAATGAGGAATGTATGAGGTGTGTATGTGGTACCAACAGTACATAACTGTTAGAACAGACAGTGAATGACAAATGGATGAACGGAGGTACCGGACAAGATAAGGGTGATGAATAAGGAATGTCAAGTCTCTGCAAAACAACAAGTTCAGAACTAGGTTAGAACAAACACTGACGTGTACAGTTCTGACGTATAGTTCTGACACCGACTGTGAAATGTTGGATTTAACACAGTCAGGTATAAAAGAAGGATGACCTGCAATGGAGATTTTGAGTTGCGAGACTTTTCCACAGGGACGCCTTGGATGTCTGCCTCCCAGCCCACTATAACTGTCTGATTAGGAGTGTGGACGTAAGTATCGATTAAGATACTTTTTCCGGTAACCGTTGTAGTATCGATGAGATACTGATTAAGAGAACTTTGGTTCTATAATTAGATGTTCTGTAACTGATGAAGTATCGATGAGATACTGTTAAGAATGCAAATAGCAACTTGGATAGCCTAATGAGGCATGGTTATTAATGTTTAATTGATGGTTAACCTAGTATATAACAATCTCAGATATGCAGATGATACCACTTTGATGGCTGAAAGCGAGGAGGAGTTGAGGAGCCTTATGACGAAGGTGAAAGAAGAAAGTGCAAAAACTGGGTTGCAGTTAAACCTCAAAAAAACCAAGATTATGGCAACGAGCTTGATTGATGACTGGCAAATAGAGGGAGAAAAAGTGGAGGCAGTGACAGACTTTGTATTTCTAGGCGCAAAGATTACTGCAGACGCTGACTGCAGCCAGGAAATCAGAAGACGTCTACTTCTTGGGAGGAAAGCAATGGCAAATCTTGATAAAATAGTTAAGAGCAGAGACATCACACTGACAACAAAGGTCCGCATAGTTAAAGCAATGGTATTCCCTGTAGTAACCTATGGCTGCGAGAGCTGGACCATAAGGAAGGCTGAGCGAAGGAAGATAGATGCTTTTGAACTGTGGTGTTGGAGGAAAATTCTGAGAGTGCCTTGGACTGCAAGAAGATCAAACCAGTCCATACTCCAGGAAATCAAGCCAGACTGCTCACTTGAGGGAATGATATTAAAGGCAAAACTGAAGTACTTTGGCCACATAATGAGAAGACAGGATACCCTGGAGAAGCAGCTGATGCTAGGGAAAGTGGAAGGCAAAAGGAAGAGGGGCCGACCAAGGGCAAGATGGATGGATGGTATTCTGGAGGTGACGGACTCAACCATTGGGGAGCTGGGGATGGTGACGGCCGACAGAGGGCTCTGGCGTGGACTGGTCCATGAAGTCACGAAGAGTCGGAAACGACTGAACGAATAAACAACAACAACTAGTATATTATTGTAATAAGCTCTAGAGAATCTTATAATCTTATTCATTTATCATTTATTATTTGTAACTCAATAACTGCTTTGCTTTCTGTCCGAATAACACAAGAATAAAAGAACCATTGTTGAAACTTTACATGGAGTAAGTTATACTCATTAAAGTGGATTTTATGACACCATCCTTACGTCTGTTTGTCCAGCCACCTGTTTTTTAGATCCTGTCCCCTCCTGCATTATTAAAGTGGCCCGGGAGGTGACCACAGGGTGGGTTCATGTGGTGGTTTCAGCGTCTTTGAGAGAGGGGGTGTTCCCATCAGCTTTGGAGGAAGCGGTTGTATGCCCCCTCCTCAAGAGGTCATTGCTGGACCCTTCCCAGTTGGAGAATTATCAGCCAGTTTCCAATCTCCCCTTTTTGGGAAGGTTGTGGAAAAGGTGGTTGGACACCTCTACAGAAGATCTTGGAGGAAACGAATTATCTATACTCGTTTTAGTCTGGCTTCAGATCAGGGTACAATACGGAGACAACATTGGTCATGCTTACTGATAACCTATCTGTAACAATCTCATCAATGCTATCCTGCCATGGCGCCAAACAGTGATAGCTCTCAGTGGTGGGGTGCCTGGCAGTAAAATTGCCAGACAGGTAAATGGTGCAAATCAGGGGAAACGAGACAAGCAATTCAGAACCCAGGATAGATCAAAAGAGCAAAACATCGCATCAGTGGATTCAAACGGAAACAGCAGGAAACTGATGAAGAAGAACAAATTGAACTCAATAGTGAAATCCTAGGATGGGGCGTGGAACTTGGAGACTGTTAAATTGTGGAATATGGAGACCTACTTCACTCGAATCTTTAACGTGTTGCAAGCCACTACCTAATAAAGATTTCTTTGTATTCCTATGAGACTGGCATGAGAAGTACTTTTATTTATTTATTTAGACTATTGTAATGCGCTCTACATGGGTTTACCCTTGAGGAGTATCTGGAAGTTTCAACTGGTCCAGAATGCAGATGCGTGGACAGTTATTGGGGCCAGAAGATCGGCACATGTGACACCTCTGCTGTGTGAGCTGCATTGGGTACCAGTTTGCTTCTGGGTCCAATTCAAGGTGTTGGTTATCACCTGTAAAGCCCTACATGGCATAGGGCCAGGGTACCTGAGGGACTGTCTCAACCCCAGAACATCAACCCATCCCACCCAGTCAGTCAGAGAGGGCTTGCTACGGACCCCATCGACTAAAGAGTTCCATCTAGCGGGGTTGAGGAGGCAGGCCTTCTCTGCAGTAGCGCCCACCCTTTGTTAGGTGATGGTTAACTACGCGGGGTTCCAGGCTTGAAGTAATCCAAACAACGTGTTGTAAGGCTAACAATGTAGATTGTTTTCACTTGTATTTTTCCACTCTCTGGCCAGACACAGTGGAAGAAAATGCCATGCGTTTAATTCTGCATAGAATGCTTTAACCAAATAACCTTAACACCCCTTCCGCATGGATTTTTTGAAACACTGTGGGGGGAAAACTGTTATTTCAAAAGCACACAGAGACACAAATGATTTTATTTCAGACACATTTGCTCCAATCCCAACCTGGTTACCATGGTTGTATGTTTTGTTGGAGAAAGTGCTTTCGTGAGAACGTCTGCGATATTTAGTTCAGATGGACAATACTCTAATTGTATAAATTTTTCCTGAATTGCATGCCTCACATTTTGGTATTTTACATGGATGTATTTCGTGCGATTATTGACATTTTCCGAAGCAGCTAGAGATAGACAGGATTGGGAATCTTCATACATTGTTATTGGTGTATTTATATTTACAGATAAATCTGTAAACAATTGTTTTAACCAATACGTTTCATTGATTGCCTCACTGAGGGCCGAGAATTCGGCTTCGCAGGTAGAAACGGCAATTAATGTTTGTTTTCTTGCTCTCCAGGCAATGGGTGTATTTGCAAACAAACAAACAAAACCACTCACAGACTTTCTGTCTCTCTCTTCTGCAAAAGAGCTGTCAGCATAAATCACAGGCATTTCAGCCTTGGTGGCTGATATTTTGAGACAAAGATCAGCTGTGCCTTTAAGATAGCGTAGGACCCTCTTTAAACCTGTCCAATCCCGCATGGATGGTTTGGCAACCTTACGACTAAGCACTCCAACTGAGTAAGCTAAGTCAGGGCGTGTCCATTGTGTTAAGTGTAGCAAACTTCCTACAGCTGAGTGATACAATGCAGGTTGAGGACAAGGTTCCTCACATGCATCACCCTTTAGGAAATCAAGAGTCATTGGTGTTTTGGTTGGTTTTGCATTTGACATTTCAAGTTGACTCAACAATTGGTTAATTTTTCTTTTCTGACTCAGATAGAACTCACCACTTTGAGCTCTAGTGACTTCAACACCTAGATAGTATTTCAGCTCACCTAGGTCTTTCAATTGAAAGTACTATCTCAATTGTGTTGCAAACTCTTGTACAAGGTGCAAAGAACCAGTTGCTAGGCAAAAATCATCAACATATGTTAGCAACACTGTGTAATCACTTCCAGAACCTCTTACATACACACAAGGATCAGCAACAGACTTCTTAAACTTTAGCTCTAACAAAGCCTTATCTAAACATTGATGCCAACAACGTCCGGCCTGCTTCAAACCGTGCAGCGCCTTGCGCAGTCTGTACACCTTCTGAGAATTGTCACAAGCATAGCCAGGAGCCTGCTTCATGTACACAGTTTCAGGGAGCTCTGCATTCAAATATGCTGTGTCAACATCAAAATGATGGACAACAAGTCCACGCTGTGCAGCCAGAGAAAGTACCATACGTAAAGACTCTGGTCTAGCTGTGGGTGCATATGTGAGATCATAGTTCAAAAACCTCTCCTGTGCAAATCCCTGAGCAACAAGCCTGGCTTTGTACTGCACTGTATTATCAGGAAGAAGCTTCTTTCTGAAAACCCATCTGGAACCAACAGCTTTCTGGGATGGGGGCAAATCAGTGACCTCAAACACCTTTTGACTCACTAATGCCTCAAACTCCTTATCCATCGCTGTGTTCCACTTCTCTTGCTCTTCAACAGGCAGATGCAACATCTCCTGGAAAGACTGAGGTTCACAGGTAATCTGACACACTCACACCTGCTGAATCACAAATCTGTCAGGCTTCACACCCTTTGTGGAGCGTGCAGACCTACGAGGAATTACCACTGCCTCTTCCTCATTGCTGTCCTCTGCCTTTTCACTACCTGAATCCCCCTTCAGATCCTGAACCTGCTCAGGTGAAATTTCCTCTTCCTTCACCTGAGGGGATCCTCTCACCACACTAGGAGACTGGGAACCAGAAGGCAGCTGAACTGGTTGTTGTCCAGCCACAGGAGCATGGACAGTTGGCTGTACACTAGATTGCAACAATACTTCTGAACTAGCATTCAACCTATCCCAACCAGTAGGGTGCTCAAAATTAGCACTTCTAGAGATTACTACACGACCATAGCCTGCAGAAAAACGGTAACCCTTAGATCTAGATGAATAACCAACAAACCTTAAGCGTTGTGCTTTTGGCTGGTTCTTCCTTCGCTGAGACTTAGGAATATGCACATATGCAAATGTTCCAAAAACACGCAGATGCTTCAGCGAAGGGCGCTTGCCAAACAAAAGGAAATAAGGAACTTCATTTACAGCTGAATTCCACACCCTGTTAGTCAGATACACTGCAGTCATGGTAGCCTCACCCCAAAAACGGGCTGGCACCTGGGCATCTAACATCAGGCTATTTCTAATGGTATTAACAACACCAATCTTCCTTTCAGCTATTCCATTCTCAGCAGGAACACCAACATTGGCAAGTCTATGGGAGATTCCTTTTCTACGAAGCCAATTCTGAAACTCATGGCCTAGAAACTCTCCTCCACAATCCGATTGAAATTGACCTACTTGATAGCCATAATTTCTTTCCACCATTGCAACAAACTCCTTAAAGCGAGCAAAAGCCTCCGCTTTAGATTTGAGCAAATAACAAAACGTATAGCGAGTATGGTCATCCACCAAAAGGAACATGAAAAGCGCCCCCCCCTCACTAGGAGCATTGGGGCCGGCTAAGTCTCCATGAACCAACTGAAAAGGCCTAGTTGACACTCTGTCACTTTTTCTAGCAATAGGAGCAGCCTTAATTTTCGATTGTTTGCACACAGTACAATCAAGAAAGTCATCACACTTTTTGGATCCTAACTCAGGATACACCTTGGCCAGTTGGGACAAACTTCCCCACCCGGGATGTCCCAAAACTCTGTGATAATAGTGAATGCATTTGTTATGTGGGGGAACATTGGAAATACAATTTCCTGACACAATCCCCTGCTTAGGAAGCATTTCATACAATTGATTCACTAACTTCCCCCTAGCACATTCTATCCCATCTTTTTCAATAGAACATCCAGTACCCTTGAACACAACAGTATAACCAGACTTTACCAGGGCTGGAACGCTAAGGAGGGAAAAGTCAAGTGTAGGTACACACAACACATTTTGCATATTTATCCCCAAACAAGGAATGTATACTTCACCCTGAAAGGACACATCAGCCATAGATCCATCAGCCAGAGCAACCTGTTGGACGTTAGGCTTGCTTTTTGATAACAACAACTGTTCATTGTTGACAATGATTTGACTACAGGCTGAGTCCAAAAGCCAAGTCTCTGGGGAACGTCTACTCACAGCCGTGAGCAAAGCAGACACCTGGGTACGTTGTCTAGGCGCTTGTTTCCCCTTCTTTCGTACGAACCTCTTTCCACTGGCTCCACCAGCTGGGCGAGGTGGCTGGGGACAGTCTCTCATGAAGTGTTGGGTCGAGTTGCACCGGAAACATCTCCTCACAGCACACGCAGCCTCTGTTCCAACTGGAAAACGCTGAGCTGAAGCCTCAGGAACAGCAACAGATGACTTACTCTGCATCTTCTCCAAATCACGAGCTTGCTGGATTTCTTGCAGGCGATTTGTAAGATAATCCACAGTTAGGTCTTGGGGCCTCAACGTCTGAATTGCCTCGATGAGCATGTCAAAGCTCTTGTCCAAGCTTGACAGGATGATACAAGCTCTCTGGGTATCAGGGATCACAACATCCCGGTCCTCAAGTTCAAGAAACAAAGTCTTGACTTTATGGAGGTGGGTCATCACGTTTCCACCGGGCTGCAGCTTCAAGTTGTAAAGCTGACGTGATATACCAACAATGGCAGCAGAGGTTTGCTTGGAATAAAGGGCTTTAAGAGCTTCCCAACAGGCATGTGCGGTCTCCAAATTACTGATATGCAGTAGCTGTGATGATTCTAGTCCCAGAATCAAGTTGCCATAAGCACGATCCAAACACAACTGCACTTCTTCAGTAATAGCACCGGTTGGAGGTGGGTCTTTCACATACTTCCACAAACCTTCTTTTAGGAAGAAAGACTTGATCTTCACACACCAGGTCCGATAGTTTGTGCCATTCAAACGCTCAAAGGGCAGACTGGTTAGCCCTGCAGCAGCAGCCATGCTGACCACTCAAAGAAAAACACGTTTACTTCAAAATGCAGCCTTAAAAACAAACCCCGTTGTTACAGCTAGATCCAGCGCAGCAAAGAAAAACACAAAATTCTCTCTGGGCCCATAACCTGTTAGGTGATGGTTAACTACGCGGGGTTCCAGGCTTGAAGTAATCCAAACAACGTGTTGTAAGGCTAACAATATCTTTATTGATAGCATAAGGCAATAATGGATGTATAGTGCATTATTGCAAAAAGGTAAAATCAAAGCATAAGCAGAGTTCCATCACCAGAAGTGAGGAAAAAAAAAAAACATCATGGTCTGTGCAAAGACCAGGCATGGTTACAGTTCAGATACAAGTACATGCAGATAGCAGCCTACATAAAGAACAGAAGACATATATGTGTAGAACATAAGTATAAAGGACTACCCATGGTTCATAGCTCACATGTGATTGGTTTAAACGTGAGCATCTCTTTTAGTATAGCATTTCTGGTAGTAATTGTACTTACTATAAAGCGTCACACGATGGCAGTGTTGTGTATTGGCCTTTTTTTTTGTTTTGAGAACGATTCTGATTACGGGTTTATTTTGTCTAGCTAGAGATATCTCAGCACCTGCCATCTACGTCTCAGATGTTTTGAGAACCAAACTTACAATGCGGAAAACAATGTAGATTGTTTTCACTTGTATTTTTCCACTCTCTGGCCAGACACAGTGGAAGAAAATGCCATGCGTTTAATTCTGCATAGAATGCTTTAACCAAATAACCTTAACATCTTTAACGTGTTGCAAGCCACTACCTAATAAAGATTTCTTTGTATTCCTATGAGACTGGCATGAGAAGTACTTTTATTTATTTATTTAGACTATTGTAATGCGCTCTACATGGGTTTACCCTTGAGGAGTATCTGGAAGTTTCAACTGGTCCAGAATGCAGATGCGTGGACAGTTATTGGGGCCAGAAGATCGGCACATGTGACACCTCTGCTGTGTGAGCTGCATTGGGTACCAGTTTGCTTCTGGGTCCAATTCAAGGTGTTGGTTATCACCTGTAAAGCCCTACATGGCATAGGGCCAGGGTACCTGAGGGACTGTCTCAACCCCAGAACATCAACCCATCCCACCCAGTCAGTCAGAGAGGGCTTGCTACGGACCCCATCGACTAAAGAGTTCCATCTAGCGGGGTTGAGGAGGCAGGCCTTCTCTGCAGTAGCGCCCACCCTTTGGAACATCTTACCCCCAGAGCTGAGGTGGCTTTCCTCGCTCCCGACCTCCCAAAAAGACTTAAAGACCTGGTTCTGCCAGCTTGCCTGGGAGGGAAATGCCAACAGTTCCTCTTGGGGATTGCTGGTCCCATGAAACCCCTCCAGTATTACCATCTTTAACATCTTTTATGCTTGGATTTTATGTTAATTATTAATATTGTAAATGTTTTATTGTGAACCGCCCAGGGTCCCCGATGGGGGAGATGGGTGGTAATACAAATTTAAATAAATTAAATTAAATTAATTAGAAAATTAGAAAAAGGGTGAGATCATCACAGAAAAATTTGAGTAAACATGAATACTTTACCCAAAAACCACGAGTTTACCAAGGAAGTTCTACGAATGAAAAGTCTGGTCCCCATGGAAACCCTTTTCTATGTCAGGAGAGGGTGACAGGGAAGGTAAGGGAAAGGCCCTCAGCCAGAACAAGCAGAAAAGCTTGGCAAAGAGAAGCAGTTCACCGAATGAGGCAGAGAGAGAAAGAGAGGAACCTCGAACCCCATCAAGCCCAGCCAAGCGAGATGCCAAAAAGTGGCTGGAGAAACGAAAGGTCAAGCCAGAGGTCCCACTGGTCCTCGAGAGTGCACCCGGACCCAGCACTACAAAAGCAACCAGGTATTCGTGGGCTTTTGAAATAGGGGGTGGCATGGAGAAGACTTTGGATCAGTGGGTGACCATGGAGAGAGGCTCCCACTCCAGGTGGATGACCACGGAGCAGCGGATGAAGAAGATGAAGCGAGAGATTAGCTTGGCAGGGGAATGCATGTCTGACCTACAAGAGGCCGTTGCGCAGATCTTCAGGATGCTGAGCGAGAAGGCGATGACCAGCACAATGGAGGCGAGAGACAAGACAACCTCAGAGGAGGAGAGCAGCGATTCCGAGCGTGAAGAGAGTCCAGGAGCGACCAGGTTGCTAAGCACTTACTCTCATCATAGCCAACCCAGAATCGGGGCAGCAAGATGAATCCTAGGTACCAACCGGTCGCTTGGGGTAAGAGACTTGAGGGTGAAGTTTAATGGAGACCTGAAAAACCTAGCCTGCTTCCTGACCCACGTAAAAGGCTTCATGGAGGAATGTGAGGAGTTATTACCCACAGAAGGCTCAAAGGTATGGTAAGTCTCAGCTCACCTTGAACATGAAGCGACAGAGTGGCTCATGGAACTGCATGACTCAGGTGCTGAAGAAATAGGGGACTTCAAGAGGTTCATGAGTGCATTGAGAACCCAATTCGAACATCCCCTCTCGAAGATGAAAGCCAAGACCAGCTTACAATGCATTAAGCAAGGAAGTAGATCAATTTCAGAATATGCTACAGAGTTCAGAAGGCTGGCCGGGAAATTAACAGACTGGCCGGAATGACTGAAAATTGAATACTTCCAAGGGGGGTTGCACCCAGAGATCCTGGAGTGGGCCCTAGCCAGGGGGGATTCTGGGACCTTGAGAGGGTGGATTTACCTGGCTGGAGAAGTGGAAGATATGCAAATTTGATTCAAAAGTCAGCAACGAACTCAAGCAGCAGAAAAGCGACCCACTGCTCCAAACCCCCCAGCGGAGAAATGAGGAGATCATAAGCCTTGGAACGAGGAGAAGGAGCAGCGAGCAAAAAAGGGGCTTTGTTTTAAATGTGGCAGAGGGGGACACCAGATCACCAACTGCCCACAGTCTGCACCCACAGCGATGAACAGAAATGGGGAGAGCAGCACTAGAATCCTGGGGACACGAGCCAAAGGAGCAGCGGCAGCCACGGCAGAGAGGAGGTCCCGTGAAGCCCCATCGGAAGGATACAACTCAACGGACAAAGAGTTCCAGCCGGCGGGAAATGGCAGGAGCCTGTCCTAAGCAGCACCGAAGGGCAGGTGAGTACGAAAAGGCATGAGGACCCAATGGTGAGTGGGACCTGCTCAGTGATGCTGGTGAAAATACAAGTAGAGACATTAAGGGGCTTTGGCAGCATGAATTTGGCAGGAATGATAGACTCAGGGTGTACCAGGTGCTTGATGCATCCTGCCCTAGTAACGGGACTAGGACTAAAAGTAAGAAAGCTAAGCAAACCCATCAGATTAATTCAACTTGATGGGAGAGAGATCAAGGGGGGTCCAGTAGAGTACTGTACCAAATTAGTGCAGATGCAGTTGGGGAGCCATGAAGAGACATTGAGATTTATAGTGGATCCTATTTCAGATCAGCCCATAGTGCTAGGGCTGGCTTGGTTGTGAAACCAAACCCCCCAAATAAACTGGGCGACTGGACAGTTAATCTTTACCAATGGAGTTTACGAGGGGTCAGACCCTGGTAAATGGGAAAATGAGCTTGAACTAATAGGCGTGGCATCTGAAGTGTGGGGGGGAATAACAAGAGAAGGCACTGTCCCCATCCTTGTGCAATATTGAGATCTGAAAGAGGTGTTTGGAGAAATGGAGCCCAACCAACTCCCACCAAAACCAAGATATACTCCATGACTCCCAAGGAGCTAGAAGTGTTGCGGGAATTCATGGACAAGAACTTAGAGCGACGGTTCATCATTCCGGCCACCTCATCTATGTCTGCGCCCGTCCATTACAGAACCAAAAGGACGCGTCAATGAGACTGTGTACTGACTACCGGGGACTGAATATGATCTGTACTCAAATAAATACCCATTGCCACTGATGAAAGACATGATAGATCACCTATCGAAAGGAGAAATTTTCACGAAACTTGACTTAAGGGAAGCGTACTTCCGAGTGCAAATTCGGGAGGGGGACGAGTGAAAAACAGCATTCCACTGCCAACTGAGGTCCTTTGAGTATTTGGTGATGCTGTTTGGACTACAGGGAGGCACGGGGTCTTCATGCATTTAATTAATGAGGTTTTACATGACTTTTTGTACTGGGGGTGCTGGTGTATTTAGATGATATCCTGATATACACTGAAACAATGGAAAAGCATGTGCCTTTGATAAAGGAAGTGCTGAAATGGCTGCTGCAGAATCAGTTGTATGCAAAATTGTCCAAGTGTGAATTTCATAAGGAGCAACTAGATTATTTGGGGTATCAGGTATCGAGCAAAGGGATTGAAATGGATCCAGCCAAAGCATGGGATGTGGTAGCATGGGAGCTTCCCTGAACTAGGAGGCAACTACAAAGTTTCCTTGGGTTTGCAAAGTTTTACCGGCAATTCATACACAATTTTGCACAAGTGGCATTGCCACTCACTGACCTGCTTAAGACCAAAGGGAAGGGGGACCCCAAAGCAATGAAACAACTGGGGGGCAAAGCTACAGTGGACAGCAGAATGCCAAGAAGCTTTTGAGCAGCTGAAGGCATTGTTCACTTCAGAGCCAATGTTAAAACACCCTGACCCCACAAAGCCCCTAATTATACAAGTTGACGCATCAGATGTGGCGATAGGGGGCATATTATTACAAAAAGATGAGGAAGGCACATTGAGGCCATGTGTATACCTATCCCATAAATTTACTGATACGGAATGCTGCTGGCATGTATGGGAAAAAGAGGCATATGCAGTGCGGTGGGCTTTAATTAATTGGAGGCATCTGCTAGAGGGAGCACCCCACACCTTCAAAATATGGACCGATCACAAGAATCTGGAAGCTTTGCACACACCCAGAAAATTAAATCCCAAACAAGTTAGATGGGCTCAGCTCTTTAGTTGGTTCAATTTCATGCTAAGATACATACCAGGGAGAAAGAATTTTCTAGCTGATGCTTTGTCCTGATTACCACAACATGACAGCCAGAGAGAGGAAGTAATAGACTCACTCATCCCCTCACAACAATCCTGAATGGTAGCAGTCACTAGGAGTCGGGGGTCAGTGCCCGATTCTCCAGTAGGGGGGGTTCATGAGACAAACTGCAATCAGCCCTGGTAACTGACGAATGCAAAGTAATAAAGCAACCCTGATAGAAAAGCAAGGATTCTGGTGGTACGGAGACAGGCTGTATGTACCAGAGACGCTGAGAAAAGAAATACTTGAAAGATGCCACGATGTAAAATCGGCTGGGCACTTTGGATTCCTAAAGACCCTACACCTAATGAGGTGGCAATTCTGGTTACCATCTCTCCTCAAGGACATGGAAGAATACATAGGCAGCTGCCCAACCTGTGCCATGGCTAAAAGAGTGGGGGGGGGGGACCCAGGAGGCTGCTTCAGAACATAGCAAGCCTCACTCATCCCTGGAAGCAAATACCCATGACTTCATAGATCTACTAGAGAGTCACAAAAAGAGTGATTTGGGTAGTAACTGATTTATTTTCAAAGCAAGCCAATTTCATACCTTGTACTAAGATACCAAAGACAGGACAGCTAGCTAAACTATTTGTACAACACATTTATAGAATACATGGAACCCCGGAACAAATAATAAGCGATCGGGGCGTACAGTTCACATCCAAATTTTGGAGGGCATTTTAAAAGATATTTGGCGTGGGACAAGGTTTAAGTTCCGGGAACCATCTGGAGATGGACAGAGGTTGTGAACAAATGAACCAAATATTAGAACAATACCTTAGGTGCTACATCAGCTATCAGCAAAATGATTGGGTGGACCTACTCCCATTCTCTGGGGTGGCTTATAACAATTTGGCACATCAAAGCACAGGATTTTCCCCTTTTCAAGTAGTAAATGGACAAGAGTTCATGCAATTCCCAGAATTACCCAAAGACATAACCGAAATTGTTCCATTAGATGAGTGGATAAAACATATAGCTAATGGGTAGCCAACAATAGAAGGGGGATTAAAAGACACCAAGGAAACTTACAGGAAATACACTGACTGGAAAAGAGCACCAGAATGGCCACTAAAATTGGGAGAAAAGGTATACTTGTCCACCAAGTTTCTAAAATCCTCACAACCCTAGATACGTCGGTCCCTTTCCCATAACCAAAGTGATTAATAGTGTAACAGTGCAACTGCAACTCCCAAAGAATTTAAGGAAAATCCACCCCATTTTTTACTGCAGCTTACAGAAACCAGTCAAAGACTCAGAATGTTCGCACCTGGAACAACCGACCCCACTGCCAATAACGGTAGACGGGGAACAACACTTTGAAGTGCAGGAGATACTAGACTCCAGAAAACATCGGGGGAGGCTACAATACATAATCCAGTGGAAACAATACCCTAAGGCACAGACCAAGTGGATGGAGAGTACGAGCACCCAACTTAGTGAGGAAATTCCATGACAAATTCCCAACCAAACCAAAATTAAAGAAAGGGGGGATTGGATTGATTGTATGCGATTTAATTATATCTACTGTATGTATGTTGTTGTTTATTCATTCAGTCGCTTCCGACTCTTTGTGACTTCATGGACCAGCCCAAGCCAGAGCGTCCTGTCGGCAGTTGCCACCCCCAGCTCCCCTAAGGTCGAGTCCATCACCTCCAGAATATCATCCATCCATCTTGCCCTTGGTCGGCCCCTCTTCCTTTTGCTTTCCACTTTCCCTAGCATCAGCACCTTCTCCAGGGTATCCTGTCTTCTCATTTTGTGGCCAAAGTACTTCAGTTTTGCCTTTAATAACATTCCCTCAAGTGAGCAGTCTAGCTTGATTTCCTGGAGTATGGACTGGTTTGATCTTCTTGCAGTCCAAGGCACTCTCAGAATTTTCCTCCAACACCACAGTTCAAAAGCATCTATCTTCCTTCGCTCAGCCTTCCTTATGGTCCAGCTCTCAAAGCCATAGGTTACTACAGGGAATACCATTGCTTTAACTATGCGGACCTTTGTTGTCAGTGTGATGTCTCTGCTCTTAACTATTTTATCGAGATTTGTCATTGCTCTCCTTCCAAGAAGTAAACGTCTTCTGATTTCCTGGCTGCAGTCAACGTCTGCAGTGGTATCATCTGCATATCTGAGATTGTTAATGTTTCTTCCAGAGATTTTAACTTCAGCCTTGGATTCATCAAACCCAGCACGTCGCATATCTTATACATCTGGATTCATAATTTATAATTATTTTATACTGTTTGTAATTTTATATATAGTTTTTAACCATTATTATCCTGTAAACCGCCCAGAGTCCCCTATTCCGGGAGATGGGCGGGGATAAATTTAAATAAATAAATAAATAAATAAATGATGTGTTCTGTGTAAAATTGAATAGGTAGGGTGAGAGTATACAACCCTGCCATACTCCTTTCCCAATCTTAAACCAGTCCATTGTTCCGTGCTCTGTTCTTACTGTTGCTACTTGGTCATTATACAGGATCCTCAGGAGGCAGACAAGATGACTTGGTATCCCCATACCACCAAGAACTTGCCACAATTTGTTATGATTCACACAGTCAAAGGCTTTAGAATAGTCAATAAAACAAAAATAGATGTTTTTCTGAAACTCCCTGGCTTTCTCCATTATCCAGCAGATGTTGGCAATTTGGTCTCTAGTTCCTCTGCCTTTTCTAAACCAAGCTTGTACATCTGGCAATTCTCGCTCCATGAATTGCTGGAGTCTACCTTGCAAGATCTTGAGCATTACCTTACTGGCATGTGAAATAAGTGCCACTGTTCGATAGTTTGAACATTCTTTAGTGCTTCTCTTTTTTGGTATGGGGATATAAGTTGATTTTTTTCCAATCTGATGGGCATTCTTGTGTTTTCCAAATTTGCTGGCATATGGCATGCATCACTTTGACAGCATCATCTTGCAAGATTTTAAACAGTTCAGCTAGGATACCGTCGTCTCCTGCTGCCTTGTTATTAGCAATGCTTCTTAAGGCCCATTCAACCTCACTCTTCAGGGTTTCTGGCTCTAACTCACTGACCACACCATCAAAGCTATCCCAGATATTATTATCCTTCCTATACAGATCTTCCATATATTCTTGCCACCTTTTCTTGATCTCTTCTGCTTCTCTTAGGTCCTTGCCATCTTTGTCTTTGATCATATCCATTTTTGCCTGGAATTTACCTCCAATGTTTCTAATTTTCTGGAAGAGGTCTCTTCTCCTTCCTATTCTATTGTCTACTTCCAGTTCCACTCATTGGTTGTTTAAAAATAATTCCTTATCTCTTCTGGCTAACCTCTGGAATTTTACATTTAATTGGGCATATCTCCCCCTGTCCCTGTTGCCTTTTGCTTTCCTTCTTTCTTGGGCTACTTCCAGTGTCTCAGCAGACAGCCATCTTGCCTTCTTGGTTTTCTTTTTCTTTGGGACGTTTTTTGTTGCCACCTCCTGAACAATGTTGCGAACTTCTGTCCATAGTTCTTCCGGGACCCTATCTACTAAATCTAGTCCCTTAAATCTATTCTTCACCTCCACTGCATATTCCTTAGGAATATTAGTGAGCTCATACCTAACTGATCTGTGGGTCTTCCCTATTCTCTTTAGTCTGAGTCAATCTGACTTCGGTGTCGACCATCTGGTGAAGTTCATGTATAAAGTCGTCTTTTAGGTTGTTGGGAGAGAGTGTTTGTTATGCACAGTGAGTTGTCTTGGCAAAATTCTATCAGCCTATGTCCTGCTTCATTTTGTTCTCCCAGACTATGCTTACCTGTAATTCCAGGTGTCGTCTGACTACCCACCTTAGCATTCCAGTCTCCTGTAATGAAAATAACATCTCTTTCTGGTGTATTATCCAGTAGGTGCTGCAGATCCTCATAGAACTGATCTACGTTTGCTTCTTCAGCATCTGTGGTTGGGGCGTATATTTGGATCACTGTGATGTTAAATGGCTTACCCTGAATTCAAATTGAGATCATTCTATCTTTTTATGGATTGTATCCAAGCACTGCTTTCGCCGCTTTATTATTAATTATGAAGGCTACTCCATTTCTTCTGTGGTCCTCTTTTCCACAGTAGTAAATCTAGTGGTCATCTGATGTGAAGTGTCCCATTCCAGTCCATTTTAGTTCACTGACACCCAAAATATCTATATTTAATCTTCCCATTTCACCAATAACCACATCCAATTTGCCCTGACTCATAGATCTTACATTCCAGGTTCCTATGGTGTGTTGATCTTTAGAACATTGAATTCATCGTTCACCACCAGCACCGTCGGCCGCTAGCCGTCTTTTCGGTTTTGAGCTAGCTGCGTAATCACATCTGGGGCTAGTTGAACTTATCCTCTGTTCCTCCCCAGTAGTATTTTGACCATCTCCTGACCTGGGATTCCCAACTTCCGATGTTATACTGACATATCTCTGGTTGTACTGATCCATTTAGTTTTCATGGCAAGAATACTGGGGTGGGTTGCCGTTACTTTCCCCAGGGATCGTATTTAGTCTGACCTCTCTGCCATGACCTTCCCGTCTTGGGTGTCCCTTCATGGTTTAGCTCATGGAGTCATGGAGGTACTCGAACTCCAGCACCACAACAAGTTAACAATTTCCTTTGCTGGAGATTGTATGTATAGTTTATTTTTATAAGGTTAGTTTTGGAGGGGCGGTATGTCACAATGTCATCAATGCTATCCTGCCATGGCGCCAAACAGTGATAGCTCTCAGTGGGGGGGGGGGCGTGCCTGGCAGTAAAATCGCCAGACAGGTAAACGGTGCAAATCAGGGGAAATGAGACAAGCAATTCAACACCCGGGATAGATCAAAAGTGCAAAACATCACGTCACTGGGTTCAAAAGGAAACAGCAGGAAACTGATGAACAAGAATGAATTGAACTCAATAGCAAAATCCTAGAATAGGGGGGGCGGAAGTTGGAAACAGTTAAATTGTGGAATATGGAGACATACTTCACTTGAATCTTAACGTATTGCAAGCCACTTGCCTAATAAAGATTTCTTCGTATTCCTATGAGACTTGCATGAGAAGTGCTTTTATTTAGCAAAAGGTTGAGATCATCACACTCTGGCAGAGCCAGGATATGGGTGGTGTATCCAGTCTAGTGCTCCTTGATCTCTCAGTGGCTTTTGATACTGTCGACCACAGTACCTTTTGGGATCAGTTGCAGGGGTTAAGAGTAGGAGGCACTGTGCTCCAGTGGTTGATCTCCTTCCTCAGTGGTCAGTTCCAGTTGGTGTTGACAGGAGGAGAGATCGTGTCTGTGGCCCCTCATGTGTGAGGTGCCTCAGGGCTTGACTCTCTCCCCTCTCCTGTTCAACATCTACATGAAACCACTGGGTGAGGTTATCCACCAGTCTGGGGTGCGGTATCATCAGTGTGCTGATGATAGCTAGACCTACATCTCCATCCCAAGTGGAACAGGTGGAGCTGCCAAGGTCTTGACCCAGTGTCTGGAGGCTGTTCGGGTCTGGATGGGGCGGAACAGACTTCAGCTCAATCCTAACAAGACTGAGTGGCTGTGGCTGTTTGGACACCCTGGGTTGGGGATATCACCATCTTTGGTCTTGGATGGGGCTGCCCTTCCCCACTCAAGACTGGCACACAACTTGGGGGTCCTTCTGCACTCACAGCTTCTGCTCCAAGAGCAGGTGGCAGCTGTGGCTAGGAGGGCCTTTGCACAGGTACAGATTGTGTGCCAGTTGCGCCCTTTCCCGAATCGGGAGGCGTTCAGTCACTCATGCCCTGCTCACCTCACGTTGGGTTTATCGCAATGCACTCTACATGTGGCTGCCCTTGTAGACAACCCGGAAGCTACAGGTGGTTCAAAATGCAGCGGCCTTCTCTTATGTCTGCTCTATTCTGGCCGCCACCCTCTGCTACAGCATCTCCCCCAGAGATAAGGAGGGCGCCCTCTCTCCTCGGGTTCCAGAAAGCCTTGAAAATCTGGCTTTTGTCCCAGGCCTGGGGTTGATGTTTGTCGTTGTTTAATGACCCCTGTTTTTTTTGTTGTTGTTGGCTGTCTTAGCAGAGTATTTTAGTCTGGGCTGCCTTTTGATTTAATGTTTCTCACTGTTTTAATGTTTTCTCTAATTTTGTACACCCCCCAGAGCCCACTGGAGTTGGGCGGCTAATAAATTATATAAATAATAATAAATAAATAATGTGCCCCCAAACTACTTGGACTGGTCTTTGGCTTCTATGTTCAATTCTGTTCTGTGTCTGCCCCACATTGATATCCAATGGAACCCCCTTACCTGTGGGACCTTGAGGATGGTGAAGATGGGGGCCATCTGCCTTGAAGATTTGGAGTCAGAACCACCAATGACGGACAGCAGGGTGTCCTGCTGGTCACATTTATAACCTGGAACCATTCGGCCTTGTGTGGAGAGCAGACAGAGGCTGTTCAAGGAGATCCTCCTCTCAATCTGGCTGTTGTCGTAGATGCGGAAGCCGAGTGTGATGTTGGGGAGGAGAACCAGATCCTTGTTGACCTCTGTGACTGCAAATACCAAGGCCAGGAACTGCTGGTAGTTGTTGGGTATGACTCTACAATGAGAAAGACATCATGGAACATTACAGGAAAGGTTGTGTGTACTGGCAGAGTTTGCTTTGCATTTTTCTGATGTTCTCCTGGACTTTTGATTTTGTTCTGAGGCTTTGGACAAAAACACCTGATTAAGAATGTTATCTGGATGATACTGCTTGGAAACAAATGTAGGGACTGAGAAGTACTACATTTGAGACTCCAAACAGTTATTTTCCACCAATGTGAGTAATCTGTGCTTTAAGATATGTGTGTGTCCTTTTAGTCAGTGTTGATTCCAACTGACTGCCTGCAAAGCTCCTGCAGTTTTCTTGGCAAGATTTCTGGAGTGTTTTGCCATTGCCTTCTTTCTGGGGCTGAGAGAGGGTGACTGGCCCAAGGTCACCCAGCTGGCTTTGTGCCTAAGACGGAACTAGAACTCACGGTCTCTCAGTTTCTAGCTTAGTGCCTTTAACCACTACCCCAAAGTGGCTCTCAGGTAACTTCTGCCACATTCAATGAACCCCTGGTTCAGATCCATGGAAATGGGAATCTAAGGTGATTTCTCAGAGGAGGATCATAGCTGAGCAGACAAGGCACATTCTTTGCAGAAAGAAAGCCAAGTTTTGACCGCAGCATCTCCTGCAGGTGTCAATAGTAAAGCCTCTTTGGGAAGCTGCCTCTGCCACTCAGTGAAAGCAAACAGAGGTGGGGAACAAGCCATGATGAAGGTATGTCTTTGTGATATCATAAGATGGTGAGAAACCATTACAGGATACATTGAGGCATGTCTCTCCCCAGGAGCTGGTATTTAAAGCCTGCTGCCTGGGTGCTGCCCTTTTCACACAGCCCATGTTAGCTGTCTACTCCACGAATTGATCCATCCCCTTGAAAAACCATCCACACAACTGGTAGCGGCAAGTCCCACCATTTTACTGGGTCTGGTTTTTCAAAAAAGGCTCACTTGTATTGGTTTTGAATCTTCTTCCCTTTAGCCTGGAGCACTTTGTGAGAAGGCAGAGAAACCTTCCTCTTCCTCCACATCACCCCCACTTCCACACCCATCTATCGTCCCCCCTTCTTCCCTTTGCTCCAGCGGCTGCCATCGTTCTGAATCACTCCACTGGCCCCCTAATCCCTTTGCTTGTCCCCTCGAGCAGCTTCTTCAGCTCGGATCACCATCGCTGTACCCAATATTCCAGCAAGGGCCACAGCATCAGTTTACAGAAGGCTGTTACTAAGGAGCACTATGGATTCCAAAACTGAATTTCCTTTTCTTCCTGCACCTCCACCCTGTAAACCGACTGGCTTTTTCTTTGAGTTTTCCCCCATCACTTTCTGTCCAAATTAATATGAAATCAACTTCTTCACTAGGTCACCACAGTTTCTGAGCTATTCTCCCTCCTCTCTTTTGATGCTGTCTATCATCTTCCTGCTGAAGAGTCCTGGGAAACTGGAACATTCTTGCCTATTTTGTGAGCTTGGCTCTTTCTTCAGAAAAGCACCAAGGCTCCTGAACTGTGCCAGGACCTTGCAAACATCACCAGAACAAGAATTTCTGAAAGCAGGGCCTGAATCCAAAGCAAAGCAGGCAATCCTCTACCCCTTCCCCCTCCAGCTCAAACTTACGAAGATTTGGTGTCCGACAGGAATGGGTCTTTTTGAAAGTCTAACAACCCAATGGAAATAAAGATACTCAGGTACAAATTCCCCCCAATAATGAGATTGCCAGGCCTGTAGTGCTCCTCCAGAGTCTGCCAAGGGTTCCTCAGTACACATACAGTTTGCATCCTCTTATGCGTTGTTGGAGGCAGGAGCCAGAAGAGCAGCAGCAGCAGCAGCAGGTGAGGCAGCCCAATCATTATTCTCGCCTTCCCTCCTAGGTAAAAAATCAAGGCTTGTTCAGAACCTGCACAAAAGAGGCAGGCTGTGCCCCTTGGATGGGCTCGGGGCAAGTTTATATCAAGCGTGCTTTGACTTACGTGTGTTTGAGCTGAGACCAAAGAGAAAATTGAGTCTCCTCCCTCGAAAGAAGTCACCTCTTTGCAAGACAAGCTACGGTGACCTGTCCAGCTCCCTTTGGGAGAGCTCAGAGCATATTTACTTTAAGCAGGTTTTCGCTTGGATGTCTTTTGGGGGTAAAAATCCAGAGGGGATACATGAAGAATTACTGTTCTTATGATAATTCCAGGGAGGAGCAATTTTTCTTAGTAATAGATTTTGTTTGCACACCAGGAAGTTAAAAAACATGTTTGTGTCTCTGGTTGCTGGCCCAGGGGCAGATGGACTTGAGAGCCAGGGTGCAGCTGACTGTGTCCGATGGGAAAGTGAGCACCCGCAGCCAGGATGGCACCTGTCCTGTCCCGTAGTCTGCTGAGATAGAGGGAGGGGGAAGGGGCAAGAGGGCAACAGCTGGGTAAACAGCTGGGCCCTTGGAAGTGGGAGCAATAATGGCGTGTTTGGATGGAACAAGTGGCTTATTTATACCCCCAAGGCTGGAGATGACTTTTGAAGCTAATTTCTCCTGTAGACCTCTATAAATAATAATAGTAATTGTAACAGTAATAGTAATTTATTAAACTTGTATGCCACCGGACTCTCAATGACTCTGGGCAGCTCACAACCATCAAACTAAGAAATTACAATAAAATCAATTTAAACATAAAAAATAAAGATAAAGATAGTGAGGCAGGGTGGTCACTCAGGTGCAAGGCTAATTTGAACCCAGCTGGAGGGTTTCTGTCAGACCCATGAGACTCCTTTCCCCAACTTCTCCCTTGGATCCTCTACAGAACGGGAGACGCTGGGAGGAAAGGCAGCTCTATAGATAGACCACATTTATTTTGGCTTTCAAGCATGCTTACAATTTGATAACATTTTCAACCAGTGATAAAAGGAGAGAAGGGTTATCCACGTAATAATCGTTCATCAAGAGCACCTTTGCTCTGCTCTTTTTGCTCCACAGTGAGCCCTTGCACTGTATGGAGGTGGCAGCTTAGACCTCTCATATTCATAGACCAACAGCAGCTGTTCCTGTTGATTACTGGATGGTCCCGACTCAACTGCCTGCAAGTCCTGAGGCAGCGATTAGTCCGATAACTCCAGAGCAGGCTGCTAATTGTTGGTCTCCTTGTCTGAATCTGAGCTTGCCATGAGAGGCAGGACCAATTAGATTGGTCCACCTCGGTCCACCCGGGTACCTGTTGGACCCTATTGGGTTCCAAAACTTGGAGCTTGGGGTTGTTGCTGAAGGTCTGGGGCACCATTCGACTAAGGCCTTAGTTGCCACCTGGAATGAGAAGATGGCTGGGCCTTGGATCAATCACACCTCTTTGTCCTCTCTCATGTGGATCCCCAGGTCCCCTTGGCTTAAAGAGAAGCTGAGGGAGATAAAATGTGAGATGGTGCCTAGAGCCACATTGGAGGAGGAGGGGAAAAACCCATCAAGTGCTGGCTAGAGCTGCTATTAAAAGCTACTTTGTGCAATAAAGGTGGCAAAACACCAGTATTACCTGGCTCCACACCTCTGCCCTGGGCCAAGCAAGCAAAGCTGAGGGAGTCTTGTCTTGGGGTCTGGGGCCTGTGAAGGTCTGGATGGGGAAGAACAGGCTTCAGCACAACTCCAGAAAAACTGGGTGGCAGTGATGAAATCCATGGAGACGGTGTCCCAGGGCTGGGGGTGGGGGTGGGCAGGGGCTGTAAAAGTCCTGCTGGTTTTCCTGTGATGGGTTTGGCACATCTACAGGTGTGACAAGAGGCCATCTTAGGCCACCAGTAGTCTCTGAGAGCTCTATGCAGGGTTTTGAAAACTCCTCCGTGTCCGGCCGTTTGGCTGTCGTGACATAGCTTTAGCACCTCTTCCCTCAGATGGATGGGAACATAAAGCCATCTGCTATGCCAAAGAATCTCCGCATCTACCATGAATGGGGAAAGTGTTCCTTGCTGGGTCCCCTGGAGGTCATCCAGCCTAGCCCTTGCATATGGGTCCTGCTGCTGCTGAGCTTTGATTCTTGCAAAGAGATCCTCCACCTGCCTGCTGGCTGCTAAGATCTCTGTTTGGTTTCCTTCAGGAGGCCTCTCATGGTATCCTGGGGAAAGAAAATATGGTTGGCCTGGGTGGCAGACATAGCCATTCTCCTTATTGATGGGCAATCATCACAGCCTGCAATGGGCATAATTAGCAACATCTTAAGTTGAGTGGTAAGAACACCAGATCAGTTGCTCAAGGTAAGAAGAACTGCAAATGGTGAAGAGAAAATGTTAAGGCAACAATACAAAGCACAATAATGAAAGGTTGATCTTCTCAGGATCGACAGGAGGGAGATTTAAGACTAAACTGAGTTCTTCCATTAAAGTGTTTGTATGTTTGAATAAAGTTTAAAGGCTTCTAGCAGAACTTTCTAAGTAGGTCACATCGTTATTGTCAGAGTCAGCAAAAACAGGAGAGCCTCATGTCACTTTTAGTTAGTATGTGCTTGTTTTGTTTGTATATGCTTGGGGAGGAAAGGACTGAATTAATCTGTGTAGTTGTGACTAGATCTCATTTTTAAGTTGCTATGGTATAAATGACAGGCAAACCTTCAGATGTGTGCTGTACTGGAAACTCTGTGTATGTTTACACAGGCCTTCTCTGTAGCGGCACCCGCCCTTTGGAATATCTTGCCCCCAGAGTTGACTCAGGTCCCCTCCCTCCCGACCTTTAGAAAAGAGCTGAAAACCTGGTTCTGCCGCCTACGATGGGAAGGGGAAAGTAACAGTTCCTCATGGGGGTGGTTAATTCCATAATGTCCTTCCATTTTGTTAAGCTAATTCACCAAATTGGATGTTATAATTATTTAATTGTATTAATTAAATTGTAATTTTATATTTTTATATCCTTATTTTAAATGTGATTTTATTGTAAACCGCCCAGAGTTCCCCGTTGGGGGAGATGGGCAGTCATATAAATTGAATGAATGAATGAATGAATGAATGAATGAATGAATGAATGAATGAATATATATATATATATATATATATATATATATATATACATATACATATACATATACATATACATATACATATACATATACATATACATATATACATATATACATACATACACACACACACACACACACACACACATACATACATACATACATACATACATACACTAGTCCTACAGCTGTAACTCTTGGGTCAGTTTTTTGGTTACAGCAGGTCCCATAAATTTTTATTATGTCCAAAATTCTACCAGCATCATTGCTTAGAGAAACTAAGCAACATAAGGTGACTGATTACTTGTTACATTTTCTACTTACTTTTCCTCTTGAGGTGACTTCTGGTGTTCAGATCTGGCCTCAGTACTATAACGTACCATTTGGGGAGAAAGATGCAACCCAGGAGACCACCCACAGAAGCCAAGATGTAGAAGATTTCCACAGCCACCATGAACTTCCCTTTGTTGCTCAGATACGTTGGGAGAAAGGAGACACAAACGCTGCAAAAGAGCAGCATGCTAAAAGTAATGAACTTGGCTTTATTAAAACTGTCAGGCAGTTTCCTAGCCAAAAAGGCCACCATAAAGCTGACGAGACTTAGGAGGCCCATGTAGCCCAGGACAGCATAAACGTGATGGCCGACCCTTCATTGCATTCCATCTTTGCATTCAATGACATTCATTGCATTCCATCACAATTTCTCCCACCACAGAATGAAAGTCCAAATTGGGCGGGGGGGGGGGGGATTGCCAGCCAGGAGGCACAAAGAGCTGCTTGCACAAGGAGGCAGGCCAAGTTGGTCAGTTGCTTCCTCAAGAGATTCCTTGCCCAATTTCCTAGGTTAGTAGCCATGAAGGCCCAAACTACCATCAGAGTTTTTGCCAGCACAGATGAAATGGCCATGGAGAAGATGATGGAAAAAGTATTTTGTCAAAGGAGACGGGGAGGTTCCTGGGCTGACCGATGAAGAGGAAGGAGCAAAGAAGCAGAATGGGAGGGAGACCAGGTGAGATCTTGGTTGTTGGCCCTGATGATCAGCATGTTGTAATGTTTAATGAAGACTGCCAACACAGTGGTTGTGATGAAATAAATTAAAATAAAAGAGCTGGACAAACTAAAGGGAAGCCTAATGTATCCTCATACGACAGAAAGATGTTGGAATACTTGAATCTACATTGCACAATATTATAAAACACACAGGGGAAATTTTTTTAAAAAGGTAAATTTCTATCAGCTTTGTGTGGTTTGCAAACATCTACAAGGGGATTGGGAGACAATAAGGAACTTTGTGTCAGTATAAGCTTACCTTTAGGAGTGGTATTTAGAATAGTTCTGTTTTGATTTTGCTTGCTATAACTACTCTGTGACTTTGTTAACAATACATTTAAATTATAAGTATATTCTTTTAGCCTTTACTGCAATATTTCATTAATACACATATAAACATCTATGTTTACACTTTTTCATTGCCTATTTCTGTCGAGATGGCACCACTTACCATATTTTCCATAGAAATTGCACTTCAAATAGTGCAATTTCTAATAATGCGACCATTTGGTGGGATGCATAAACTGCACTAACCAAGACCTCCCTGTACAGCATCAACTCCATTCAGATTGGGAGAGAGGGGAGAGCGGAGGGAAAGGCATTGTGGTGGTGATGGGCATGGAGAAGTATGGTGGGAGACAGTGGGTGGGCCACTGTCAGGGAGGGTGGCCCCAGAGCTTAAAAGTAGTGCCACATTCTGTCCCCCTGTACTTAGCCCCAGGATCCAGTTTCTGGAGCTTCAGTGGTTCTGGACTGTGGGTGCTGCTGCTTAATGCTAGGTCAAGGGTCGGCAAACTTTTTGAGCCGAGAGCCATTTTGGTATGCTCGTGCACATTTTTAAGTGCTTGAGAGCCAGGGGGCGGGGTTTGCGGGCGGGGGCCAATCGCGTGGAAGGGGGCGAGGTTTGCGGGCAGGAGCCAATCGCGTGGAAGGGGGCGGGGTTTGGGGGCGGGATCCAATCGCATGGAAGGGGCGGGGTTTGGGGGCGGGATCCAATCGCGTGGAAGGGCTGCGCTGCGCTTGGCCGGCCACCCCGGTCCTCGCTCACCTTCCATGGCCGGTCCTCGCGGGCTGCCGGCGACGCTCCCGTCCCCCTGCACCCCAGCTCTCCAAGGCCGGGGCCACCCTCTCTGCCGCTCCCTTCGACGGAGGAGGGACCGGCGTGCCTTGGGAGCTGCTGCTGGCGGCATGTCTGGGCGAGGCGCGCGGGCGAAGCTGCCCGTCTGGCACTTGGGCGCTCCCGAGCCTCTTCCCTTCTCCCTCGCCACGTTCGGGCGTTGAGGCCAGGCAAAGCCGGGCGGTCGCGCAGGGGTGAGGCGAGGAGTCCCGCTCCTGCGCCTACTGCCACATCCGTCCGTTCCCGGCCTCTCTCCCCATATCCGGCGGGTGCCCATACCAGAATCCCCGCGACCCGGAGGCATCGACTGCTCGGAGGGCCCCAGCGAGAAGAGGCGCGTGATCCCCGGTGGATCCCTTCGAGGGGCCGCGGGGCTTCCCCGCTTTCCTCCCAAGGAGGCCTCGACGGCGCACCCTCCCGCCCCATCAATCCCCCCACCCCACCGTTGGGCGTCAGAGGCTGAAAGGATGTGGCAGGAACGGCCCTGGAAAGCGGGGCCTGCGGAGCGCCACCTTTGGGGAGGAGGGTCCAGCCGGCGAGCAATGGCGGCACCGGAGTTTTCGCCGGAGCGCTGTCTGTCGGGAGAGAAAAGCAGCCACCGCACAGGCCCGCTTAAAAAACCACCACCCCGAAACCGCTTTCGAGCCGCCTCTCCGGAGGGTCCCTGCGGTCCCGCCGGGTGCACCCCCCCACCCCGCCATTCGGCGTCCTCTCCCCCCGCTAACCCGAGCCCTGCGGCGGCCGGGGGAAGCCGAGCCAGGCGGGGGTGCAGCGGGCCCAGCGGTGCGCTGAGGGCGAAGAGCCGCCTGCTCTCCCCTTGGCCGCCTCCGGTCGCTACAGTCGCCCCGCCGGAACGGAGCCTGGCTTGGCTCCCCCGGCCACCGCAGGGCTCGGGTTAGCGGGGGTAGAGGACACCGAATGGCGGGGTGGGGGGGTGCACCCGGCGGGACCGCAGGGACCCTCCGGAGAGGCGGCTCGAAAGCGGTTTCGGGGTGGTTGATTTTTAAGCGGGCCTGTGCGGTGGCTGCTTTTATCTTCCCACAGACAGCGCGGGCGGGCAGGTCCTCTGGAAGGAGGCCGGCCGGAGTTCTGCTTGCAGCGGACGAGTTGCTGCTGGGCCGAGCAGATGCTTTTGAGACCTAACGGCGGGGTTACATCGGGACCGAGTCCGGCCTATCCCCGGTCTGTGTCGCGTTAATGCCGCCCCCTTTCCCACCTGGGAGGCCAGCTTGCAGCGCAAACGGCAGTCGCTTACTGAGCGAGTGCATTTTAAAATCTGCTTAACCACCACCACCCCCCGCGCACTTCTCCCTCTTTGAAAAAGGAAGGCCGGAAAAGCGCAGTTTCAGTCTTGCGTTAAAGGGAGAAGCTGCCCTTAATGACAAGGATATTCAAGTTGGAGAAACCTCGCGGGATGGGCGGAATCGCTACACAAGCCACACGCCCCATTTCGTTCCTCCTTCCCTATCGCTTAATTGCCAGGCGCTCCTCCGCTGGAAACCCCACGCTGTCTGTCGGGAGATAAAAGCAGCCACCGCACAGGGGGGTGGTTAAGCAGATTTTAAAATGCACTCGCTCAGTAAGCGACTGCCGTTTGCGCTGCAAGCTGGCCTCCCAGGTGGGAAAGGGGGCGGCATTAACGCGACACAGACCGGGGATAGGCCGGACTCGGTCCCGATGTAACCCCGCCGTTAGGTCTCAAAAGCATCTGCTCGGCCCAGCAGCAACTCGTCCGCTGCAAGCAGAACTCCGGCCGGCCTCCTTCCAGAGGACCCGACCGCCCCGCGCTGTCTGTGGGGAGAGAAAAGCAGCCACCGCACAGGCCCGCTTAAAAAACAACCACCCCGAAACCACTTTCGAGCCGCCTCTCCGGAGGGTCCCTGCAGTCCCGCCGGGTGCACCCCCCCACCCCGCCGTTCGGTGTCCTCTACCCCCGCTAACCCGAGCCCTGCGGTGGCCGGGGGAGCCAAGCCAGGCTCCGTTCCGGCGGGGCGACTGTAGCGACCGGAGGCGGCCAAGGGGAGAGCAGGCGGCTCTTCGCCCTCAGCGCGCCGCTGGGCCCGCTGCACCCCCGCCTGGCTCGGCTTCCCCCGGCCGCCGCAGGGCTCGGGTTAGCGGGGGGAGAGGACGCCGAATGGCGGGGTGGGGGGGTGCACCCGGCGGGACCGCAGGGACCCTCCGGAGAGGCGGCTCGAAAGCGGTTTCGGGGTGGTTGTTTTTTAAGCGGGCCTGTGCGGTGGCTGCTTTTCTCTCCCGACAGACAGCGCTCCGGCGAAAACTCCGGTGCCGCCATTGCTCGCCGGCTGGACCCTCCTCCCCAAAGGTGGCGCTCCGCAGGCCCCGCTTTCCAGGGCCGTTCCTGCCACATCCTTTCAGCCTCTGACGCCCAACGGTGGGGTGGGGGGATTGATGGGGCGGGAGGGTGCGCCGTCGAGGCCTCCTTGGGAGGAAAGCGGGGAAGCCCCGCGGCCCCTCGAAGGGATCCACCGGGGATCACGCGCCTCTTCTCGCTGGGGCCCTCCGAGCAGTCGCTGCCTCCGGGTCGCGGGGATTCTGGTATGGGCACCCGCCGGATATGGGGAGAGAGGCCGGGAACGGACGGATGTGGCGGTAGGCGCAGGAGCGGGACTCCTCGCCTCACCCCTGCGCGACCGCCCGGCTTTGCCTGGCCTCAACGCCCGAACGTGGCGAGGGAGAAGGGAAGAGGCTCGGGAGCGCCCAAGTGCCAGACGGGCAGCTCCGCCCGCGCGCCTCGCCCAGACATGCCGCCAGCAGCAGCTCCCAAGGCACGCCGGTCCCTCCTCCGTCGAAGAGAGCGGCAGAGAGCCCCGCGGGCTGTGCGCGAGGTGTGGGTGGCTGCGGGTGGCTCCGGCCTTGGAGAGCGAGAGCGAGAGCGCGTAAGAGCGTAAGAGTTTTGGGGCGGGATCCAATCACGTGGAAGGGGCGGGGGTGAGTTCATCTGCGGAAGAGCCACACTCAAGGGGCCAAAGAGCTGCATGTGACTCGCGAGCCGCCATTTCCGACCCTTGTGCTAGGTTAACCTGCAATAAAGCCCACCTCACTCACAATTTGATGTGAATGAGAGGACCGACCTGGTCTGCATCACCAAGACCTGGTTGGGCACTGAAGTGGGGGGGGTGTTTCTCTGCTATGAAACGTGCCCTCCTGGGTTTCAAATGTGGCATCAGCCATGACTCCAGGGTAGAGTGAAACCGTCTTTGTGAGGCTGGACCGTAGGGATCAATGGGGATTGCTGCTCACTTACCTTCCTCCCTGCAGTGTAGCAGCATCCATGCTTGTGCTTCTGGACTCTGTCTGGGTTGGCAGTGGAATTCCCCAGATTTATGGTTCTGGGGGACTTCAACTTGCCTTCTCTGAGTCCAGGGTCTGAGGTAGCACGGGGGTTCATGGCTGCCCTGGCAGCTGTCAGGATTGCACCAGTGCAAGTCCTGCCATGAGCTTAAGGGGTCATGGGAAGAGAGCAACTAGATACGTGTCAACCAGTGAAGTACGCGAGAGCGGGGAGAGCATTCCAGCAGAGGCAGTTGGATATGTTTTTCCAGCGAGTCAAGGTCGTCCACCTGGGAATGTCTTGGAGACAGGCACCGGACGGGAGGGGGCATAAGCAAGTGGGAAAGAACGAGGGGTTGACATCATCGGATGGATGGGGGCTGGCACGAAGGCGGGAGAGAGAAAAATTCAATCATTCAAGCGGGAACTTCATTCGGGTCTTTAGACATGTTCTGATTTGTATATCCCTAATAAAGCTTTCTACTGCATTTCAATGGATTGTACTGAGGAATGCTGATTTTGAGATTTAGAGCCAGAGACATCACAGAAAGACCCGAATCTGTGTTACATGTTGATTCTACCAAAGGATATTCCTTTGCCTGAGGATTCGCCTTCAGCTGAGAGTCACCCCATGCCTTCGAGGTTTGCGTATCTGACCTCTTCGGTCCCAATTCTGATGGAGGGAGCATCCTCAGGGATGATGATGAGTGAAGGAACAGACGAGGCTGCCCCACCAGTGCAACCAAGCACCTCCACAGAGGGGAAAGTGCAAGAGACAGGAGCGGTTTCAAAAGGAACAAAGACGCTGAACTTTGCAGTGAAAGGAGCCCGTAAGAAGCGGGACCGAGAGGTAGACCTGTGCTTGTCAGATTGCCTGGAATGCCCTGTGGAGGCCAGGAACAAGGCACCAAAGTCAAAAGGTCGGTGGTCCACGGGTATTGGAGTGGGGATGGAGAGTGAGGTTTTGAGCCATGTAACTATGGGACGAGGCTCGCAGACCCAACGCATGTCAAGATTGGAACTCCAGATGACCAGACTGGACACAGAAGTAGAGACAGTCGCGCAGAAACTGCAGACCATGCACGGAGTGATGGAAAAGATCCTTCAGAAATTAGAGGGATTGGAGATGAGTCCACAGCCCAAAAGCGCCATGACTACTTCTGCGGAATGAGAGTCATCTGGGAACAGCTCCGGAGGTGAAGAAGAGCCGGCAGAAACTGCGATGGATGTGCCAGGGCCGGGACAACAGAGCAGGAGACCAAAACCTACTCGGAATTTGAAGAATCCTTCGCAGATGAAGAGGCAAAAGTGAGGTACATGTCGGCCTACCTGGGACATGAAACTATGGCTCAAGAAACAAATGCAGATGCAAGTTACCGGAAAAAGAGTTTCCCAATACTGTGCTGTGGTGAAGAGGGAGACACAGCAGAAACCATGGGAAGAAGAAAAAGAACAATGCGCCAAAAGTGGTTTATGTTTTAAATGCGGCCTGACATTTACTGATGGGAGTTATGTGGGCAGGAACCGACAGCTGCTAAGCCCTAACTAAGAATCAGTGGCAGCTGAAACCGAGAGCTGGGGGGAAAAGCCACATGAAGAAGAAAGCATCATACCTGCTAAACAGAGAATACATTTATGTTTGCTGTAAATGCCTGGTGTCCTTAATGGTCTCTAATGCCAAAACATTTTCTGGTACTCTGCACATGCTCACGAACACACACTACAACAGGTAATGGGCCCAGAGAGCACAAGAGACCAGTTAAGCACCTCGTTTGCATCTGAAAGGCAAGTGAAGAAAGACTTGTGAAGTGTTTTTTCTTCCTGGCTGCCTGGAGTTTGTAGAAGAAGCTGAGCTGCATGCTTTGAGAAGAGAGAAGCCATGGCTGCCACTTATCAGTCCCCAGGTATGCTGCTTGAACGTCTTTCAGACTCGAATTATTGAATTGGGCTTTGAAAATGGAGATGTTTCTTCGGAGAGAAGACCTGTGGACCCCAATAGGTGAGCCAACTCCAGCAAAACCCACTAATGAATGGCTGAGACAGGACAAACGTGCCCAAGCATCCATTATTTTAGGAATTGAGGACAATAAGCTAGAGAATGTACGAGGTCTACAGTCTGCCAAAGAATTATGGGATGCTTTGCGAAATTTATATATAAAAGCAGCAGGTGGCAATAAGGTTTCTCTCACTAGGAAACCTTACAAAGCTTATTTATCTGAGGAGGGCAGTTTGCCTGAACATTTAAACCACATTCAGCAGTTGTTTGTAGAACTACAAGAAAGAGGAATGGAGTTCACACCTCTGACAAAATCATTCATTATCTTATCTTCCCGTTAATATGCACCCTGGAAGCAATGCCCGAAGCTGATCTTACTCCTTCATTTGTTTCTGCATGGCTCCTTGCGGAGTGGAAGAAAAGACAGGAAAAATCTGCACCCATCTCTTCTGGAAAATTGCAGCATGAGAAAGTGAGAGAATGGAAGGACAATGAAGCTGAAACTACAGGCTTGGCAAGTTGAAGATGTTTTAATTGTGGATCAGCTGGACATCTACGCAAAGACTGTGATTTATTGTCCAAAGATTGAAAGACAGGAAAGGAGAACAGACCAGCACAGCGGAAGAAGGCTGTGCAAACAACTCATATTGCACTGGTTCATGAGATATGTAATGCTAATGTATGGGTGTTAGATTCTGGTGCAAATTGTCACTTGTTTAATTGTAAAAGTTCTTTTGTTTCACTGTCTAAAACTAACAAACTGTTTCTTTGGCTGATGGGTCTATGACTAAAATCATGGGTCAAGGTGACATGTATTTATCTTGTTTGGGAGAAACTGTTAGAAATGTGCTATATGTTCCGAGTTTGCAAACTAATCTTTTATCTGTAGCTCAATTAGTAGCAGCTGGAACCTACGATCCATGTTTGATAATGTCACCCCCAAATATCTGACCAAAAAGACTGTGGGAGTCTTCCATGTTTAAGTTTAATTTCCTTTTCAGATGTCCTGTCGAATTGTGGGGAAGTTACACCATTCCAATCTCCTAGTAGGCACCAGCTTTGATATGAAAAAGACAACAATTCATTCAGAAGGTGTCTAAAATATTTACTTTTATCCTCATTTGGTACATATATCCCCACAACAATAGATTTAAGTCCATTAAGCTCAACTTCCACTGCTACATATCTGCCATGTTCGTCAGAAAGCAATAAACGTGGTTTCAATTGTGGTTTAACATATTACAAGTCCATTTATCTTGATGGCTGTTGTGGGTCTTCCGGGCTGTGTGGCCGTGTTCTGTAAGTTGTAGTTCCTAATGTTTCGCCAGCATCTGTGGCCAGCATCTTCAGAGGGCAGGAGCACAGACAGAAGCAAACTCTCTGTGCCCAGGTGATTTATCTTCTTCAAACCTGCAGAAATGAATTCCTCTCCCAATTTTTTATTCATCAAATATTTAATATCTTTTTTCCTTATATTAGTCTCCTGTAAGCATATCACATCATGGTTTAATTTCTTCAAAAAATGAAAAAAAAATCTTTTGTGCAGGGCATTTGCCCCATTCACATTCCAAGTAAGGTAAGTGCAAGCCATGATTAAGCAGCCATCTAATCAAAGTCCTTGGTTGTAGCACCCATGTCTACACCTTGTAGAGCAGATTCTTGGGGTCTAGTTCCAGGTGCAGATTTCTCATCTACACCCCGATCCAAACTAGATCCATATCTAGCAAGAAAATCCTTGGCCTTATGGATGGAGGTCAATCTGAATCTTTGCTGTTGGAACATAAAACTTACACCTTCCATCGAAAAACAATTTTATTGTATTGTCGAAGGCTTTACACAGGCCCCCACAGCCTCCAGGCACAGAGATTTTGCTTCTATCTGTGCTCCTGCCCTCTGAAGATGCCGGCCACAGATGCTGGCGAAACGTTAGGAACCACAACTTCCAGAACACGGCCACACAGCCCGGAAGACCCACAACAGCCAACAATTTTATTCTTTTTCAGAATCTCTTTAAAAAGCATAGTCTTTTCTCTTCCTCAAAATGCTTACAGGAATCTCTTTCAAAACAATTATATCCACATTGTCAATATTTAATCTTGATTCAAAGTGAGTTTGCAAAACCTGGTCTCTTATTTTCCTTCTAGCAAAATGAACCAAAACATCTCTTGGTTTATTATTTACAGCTGCATATCTTGAGTTGCTGCAAAAAACTTTATCTAACTCATCCTCCATTCTATCTTATTTTAATTATTTATTTATTTTTCAAATTTATTCCCCGCCCATCTCCCATGCAAGGGACTCTGGGCGGGTTACAATAAATAAAAATTTAAAAACTATACAAAATATCTAAAAACACAAGCAAAACATAATAAAATAAAATCCAAGATGGACTTGGACCCGCAGAATAGATCGTGGAGCTATGGGGCCAGCCAACCCCAGGAGGCACTACCACCTCCGTCGTCCCAGGCCAGGTGGCAGAGCCAGGTCTTAAGGGCCTTCCAAAAGGCCAGGAGGGAGGGGGCCAGTCTCACCTCCGGGGGCAGAATATTCCACAAGGCGGGCGCTATCGCAGAGAAAGCACGCCTCCTGGACCCTGCTAGATGGAATTCTCTTGTTGAGGGGGTCCGAAGCATGCCCTCTCTGCATGCACGGGTGGGGCGGGTCGACGTTATCGGGACGAGACGGTCCCTCAGGTACCCTGGTCCTATGCCATGTAGGGCTTTAAAGGTAATCACCAACACCTTGAATTGGACGCGGAAGCAAACTGGCACCCAATGCAGCTCGCGTAGCAGGGGTGTCACATGTGCCGATCTTCTGGCACTCATAACTGCTCGCGCCGCTGCATTCTGCACCAGCTGAAGCTTCCGGATACTCTTCAAGGGTAGCCCCATGTAGAGCGCATTACAATAGTCTATACGGGAGATGACAAGGGCATGAGTGACTGTTTGGAGGGCCTCCCGATCCAGGAAAGGGCGTAACTGGCGCACAACTCGCAGCTGTGCAAAGGCCCTCCTGGCCACGACTGCCGCCTGCTCTTTGAGCAGGAGTCGCAAGTCCAGGAGGACCCCCAGATTCCGCACTGGATGCGAGTGGGGTAGTGCAACCCCCCCCCCAGAACCAAAGATGACAACTTCCCGGATCCAGGGGGGCCATCAATCCACAGCCACTCCGTCTTACCAGGGTTCAGTTGAAGCCTGTTGTTCCCCATCCAGGCCCCCACAGCCTCCAGGCACTGAGATAAGGCATTGACCGCATCACTTACTTCACCCGGGACGGAGATGTATAACTGGGTATCATCAGCATATTGGTGATACCTCATCCCGTGGTGGCGGATGATCTCGCCCAGTGGCTTCATGTAGATGTTAAATAGGAGTGGGGAGAGAACCGACCCCTGCGGCACCCCACAAGTCAGGGGTCGCGGGTCAGCTCTCTCCTCCCCTATCAACACCGACTGGGAACGGCCCTGGAGAAAGGAGGTGAACCAGCGCAAAACCACGCCACCCGCCCCCAACTCCTCGAGCCGCCCCAAAAGTATACCGTGGTCGACGGTATCGAAAGCTGCTGAGAGATCTAAGAGAGCAAGGATGGACGCACTCCCTCCATCCCGCTCTCGCCAGAGATCATCCATAAGCGCGACCAATGCGGTCTCCGTCCCATATCCCGGCCTGAAACCTGACTGGAAGGGGTCCAGATAATCTGTTTCCTCCAGAATCCTCTGGAGTTGCAACGCCACCACCTTCTCAACCACCTTTCCTAAAAAGGGAAGGTGGGAGACTGGGCGAAAATTGCCCAGGAAAGTAGGGTCCAGGGAAGGTTTCTTGAGGAGAAACCTTCCTCCCAATCCAACAATTTTGCCAAAGCCTGTAGGATTTTTTCAACAATATTCTCCCCTTTCACCTCAGGAACTCCTCTCAATCTCAGACAAAAATCCATGTCCCTAAGTTCTAACAGAGCCATTTTATCAAGCTCTTTTTCTCTCTTTTGCTCAGTATTATCCATCTTAGTTTCTAACACCTCCACTCAATCCATTATTTGTTTCACCTCTCCAGCAGTTTTTTCCATTTGATGTTCAATCTTTTTCTCAAAGTCAGAATATTTACTTTCCATCGTTTTCTCAAAGTCTCCATATTTAATTTCCATCTTTTATTCAAAGGCAGAATATTTATTTTCTTTTTTTTCCATAAGTTTTATTAAATTTTAAAATACATATTAAAAGTTCGAAATAGAAAAAGAAATAGAAATACAAAGTAAAAAAAGAAGAAGAAGAAAAAGAAAAGGTGAGGTAAAGTAAGAAACAAAAAAGAGTGTAGAAAATAGATGACTTCCAATCTATCTCTGGTCATTAAGTACAACATTCTGCTTTAAATGTTAGTCTTTCATACAAAACACAAAAATATTTCTTTGTCTAATACATTTTATTTTCTATGTTCCAATCTTCTGATCTTCATATAAACTTCGCCGTTCTTGCAGTTCTCCAATAGTCCATCTGTGGTTTCCGCTCCTTGAAGTGATAGCAATTTAAGTTTTCTTTTCATTTAAACTTATCAATTTGACATTTTTTTATCAGTCCTTCCATTTTTACATCTATATTTATATCCTAGGTAAAATCCAATTTTCTTGAATTATGCATATAAAAATAATAATAATAATCTTATTGCTATAACCATGTTATTTATTTCTAATATAATATATTTCTATTTATATATGTTGTTTATTTGTTCAGTCGCTTCCGACTCTTTGTGACTTCGTGGACCAGCCCACGCCAGAGCTTCCTGTCGGCCGTCACCATCCCCAGCTCCCCCATGGTTGAGTCTGTCACCTCCAGAATATCATCCATCCATCTTGCCCTTGGTCGGCCCCTTTTCCTTTTGCCTTCCACTTTCCCTAGCATCAGCTTCTTCTCCAGGGTATCCTGTCTTCTCATTATGTGGCCAAAGTACTTCAGTTTTGCCTTTAATATCATTCCTTCAAGTGAGCAGTCTGGCTTTATTTCCTGGAGTATGGACTGGTTTGATCTTCTTGCAGTCCAAGGCACTCTCAGAATTTTCCTCCAACACCACAGTTCAAAAGCATCTATCTTCCTTCGCTCAGCCTTCCTTATGGTCCAGCTCTCACAGCCATACGTTACTACAGGGAATACCATTGCTTTAACTATGCGGACCTTTGTTGTCAGTGTGATGTCTCTGCTCCTAACTATTTTATCAAGATTTGCCATTGCTCTCCTCCCAAGAAGTAGACGTCTTCTGATTTCCTGGCTGCAGTCAGCATCTGCAGTAATCTTTGCGCCTAGAAATACAAAGTCTGTCACTGCCTCCACTTTTTCTCCCTCTATTTGCCAGTTATCAATCAAGCTGGTTGCCATAATCGTGGTTTTTTTGAGGTTTTTGAGGTTTAACTGCAACCCAGCTTTTGCACTTTCTTCTTTCACCTTCGTCATAAGGCTCCTCAACTCCTCCTCGCTTTCAGCCATCAAAGTGGTATCATCTGCATATCTGAGATTGTTAATGTTTCTTCCAGCGATTTTAACTCCAGCCTCGGATTCCTCAAGCCCAGCACATCGCATGATGTGTTCTGCGTACAGGTTGAATAGGTAGGGTGAGAGTATACAGACCTGCCATACTCCTTTCCCAATCTTAAACCAGCCCGTTGTTACGTGCTCTGTTCTTACCGTTGCTACTTGGTCGTTATACAGATTCCTCAGGAGGCAGACAAGATGACTTGGTATCCCCATACCACCAAGAACTTGCCACAATTTGTTATGATCCACACAGTCAAAGGCTTTAGAATAGTCAATAAAACAAAAATAGGCATGCATCACCTTGACAGCATCATCTTGCAAGATTTTAAACAGTTCAGCTGGGATACCGTCGTCTCCTGCTGCCTTGTTACTAGCAATGCTTCTTAAGGCCCATTCAACCTCACTCTTCAGGATGTCTGGCTCTAACTCACTGACCACACTGTCAAAGCTATCTCCAATATTATTATCCTTCCTATACAGATCTTCCGTATATTCTTGCCACCTTTTCTTGATCTCTTCTGCTTCTGTTAGGTCCTTACCATCTTTGTTTTTGATCATACCCATTTTTGCCTGGAATTTACCTCTGATGTTTCTAATTTTCTGGAAGAGGTCTCTTGTCCTTCCTATTCTATTGTCTTCTTCCACTTCCGCACATTGCTTGTTTAAAAATCATTCCTTATCTCTTCTGGCTAACCTCTGGAATTTTGCATTTAATTGGGCATATCTCCCCCTATCACTGTTGTCTTTTGCTTTCCTTCTTTCTTGGGCTACTTCCAGTGTCTCATCAGACAGCCATCTTGCCTTCTTGGTTTTCTTTTTCTTTGGGACGTTTTTTGTTGCCGCCTCCTGAACAATGTTGCGAACTTCTGTCCATAGTTCTTCCGGGACCCTATCTACTAAATCTAGTCCCTTAAATCTATTCTTCACCTCCACTGCATATTCCTTAGGAATATTAGTGAGCTCATATCTAACTGATCTGTGGGTCTTCCCTATTCTCTTTAGTCTGATTCTAAATTTTGCAATAAGAAGTTCGTGATCTGAACTACAGTCAGCTCCAGGTCTTGTTTTTACCGACTGTATAGATGTCCGCCACCTTTGGCTGCAAAGGATGTAGTCAATCTGATTTCGGTGTCGACCATCTGGTGAAGTCCATGTATAAAGTCGTCTTTTAGGTTGTTGGAAGAGAGTGTTTGTTATGCACAGTGAGTTGTCTTGGCAAAATTCTATCAGCCTATGTCCTGCTTCATTTTGTTCTCCCAGACCACGCTTGCCTGTAATTCCAGGTGTCGTCTGACTACCCACCTTAGCATTCCAGTCTCCTGTAATGAAAATAACATCTCTTTTTGGTGTATTATCTAGTAGGTGCTGCAGATCCTCATAGAACTGATCTACTTCTGCTTCTTCAGCATCTGTGGTTGGGGCGTATATTTGGATCACTGTGATGTTAAATGGCTTACCCTGAATTCGAATTGAGATCATTCTATCGTTTTTTGGATTGTATCCAAGCACTGCTTTAGCCACTTTATTATTAATTATGAAGGCTACTCCATTTCTTCTGTGGTCCTCTTGTCCACAGTAGTAGATCTGGTGGTCATCTGATGTGAAGTGGCCCATTCCAGTCCATTTCAGTTCACTGACACCTAAAATGTCTATATTTAATCTTGACATCTCACCAATAACCACATCCAATTTTTATATATATATTTATATATATCCATAGAAATAATTCTAGTTTAAACATAATCTGTATTTGTACTATATTTATACTATTAATTCATTCATTGGCGATCACTCGTAGCCAAGTAAGATTGTCTTCCAAGGGTAAAATTTTAACAGTGGATCCGTAAGTGGCTGTAAAGGCCAATTCTGGATCCGCACAACCTCCCACAATGATACTATATTCTACATCTACATACACATTTAACTAATTGACAAGTTTTTATAAATTCCTGTTCCATTAATATAACCTTATAACAATTTTCATTAATACTCTTAATAGTAGTAATTTGAACTTAATCTTCATTTATTATATGTTTCACATCAACATTTATATTTAAAATGATAATTCATCTTATAACAGTTATAATAGAATATCTATTTTCCATTTTCTTCTCAAAGGCATCAAAAGATTGTTTAAAGGTATTAGAAATTTCAGCAATCATATTTCTCATCATCTCCCCATCATCAGAACCACTAACAGGTGACCTCCTAGAAGCCATAATTAGTTCCCTCTGGTGGATAAAATTAGCCCTTTATCCAGGGAACACTTTTGGGCTACAGGGAATAGAGCCCTAAAACGCCGTGCTACCAGGTCAACTTGCGAAGCTAAATCACAAAGAGATGCTATTCAAACTGCCATTCCCACCAGAAGCTGAAACATCCACATCTTTAACATCAACAATTATTTCCAAGTAGAGCACTGGGCCTCAATGGGGACAACTGGCATTCATGAAAAATAAAAGGATGGGTGACTCTTGCAGGTTAACAGGTATATTGTGATCAGTCACGCAACTTGATAACCATTTATTTCAAAGACAAGCCCCTCTATCATTATACCACTTGTAAGATATGTTTTCAATTTTTAACTATGCTCAAAGCCAAAATAAATGTGTCTTGTTTTTGCATTACTCAGAAATTTTTCTTCCTCACTATATTTTCTCTGCAATTCAGATCAGGCCTCAATAGGATAATGTAGCATTTGGGGAAAAAGATACAAGCCAAGAGACCAGCTCCAGAGGCCAAGATGGAGAAGATCTCCACGGCCACCATGGACTTCCCTTTGGTGCTCAGGTAGGTGGGGAGGAAGGAGATCCAAACGCTGCAAAAGATCAGCATGCTAAAAGTAATAAACTTGGCTTCATTAAAGCTGTTGGGCAATTTCCTAGCCAGAAAGGCCACCATGAAACTGATGAGGGCCAGGAAACCCAGATAGGCAAGGACAGTGTAAAACATTGAAACTGAGCCTTCCTTACATTCTAAGATTATCTCTCCTACCAAGGAGTGGAAGTCAAAGTGGGGAAATGGGGGAGAGGTTCCCAGCCAAGTGGCACAAAGAACTGCTTGGACCAGGGGACAGGCAAAGATAATGGAGTTGGTCAGTGGCTTTCCTAAGAGGTTCCTTGTCCTGTTCCCTGGCTTGGTGGCCATGAAGGCCAGAACCACCATGACAGTTTTTGCCAACACAGAGGAAACCGCAAGGGAAAAGAGAATTGCAAAGGCAGTTTGTCGGAAGAGACAGGTGAGCTTCCTGGGTCGACCAATGAAGAGGAAGGAGCAGAGGAAGCAGAGCAAGAGGGAGACCAGGAGGATGTAGGTGAGATCTCGGTTGTTCGCCCTGATGATTGGTGTGTCACGATGTTTAAGGAAAATCGCCAGGACTGCCAATGTGATCACGGAGAGAGAAAGAGCTAGAGAAGCTAAAGCGTATCCCAGGGTCTCTTGATAGGAAAGGAAGTGGATCTTCTTGTCAATGCAGTGGTCATTGTCCTTGTTGGGGTATTGGTCCTCTGGGCAAATGTCACAGTGAGCTGCATCTGAAATCAAGAGTCTTTGTCTAAGTTTTCCAGGTGCATATGCATTGCACACAATCTCTCCCCCTCCAAGTGTATCAGGAGTGACATGGATGTCCCCTTCCTTCAATGGCCAACTCAAAAAGAAAGTGACGGAAGGACCCTCTGGGCAGCTTATGGTGCTCAGAAAAAGCCAAGTCATCCTTGGTTCAGGATGAGCCTGGGAATCAGTTGGTCAGAGACAGGGATCTGTTGAGCTCCAACTGTCTTGGTAACTCTGATGTTTTGCCTTTTGCTGTGAAAAAAAATGACACCCCCAATTTTACTGGAACCCCAAGAATATACATTGATCTGTCAGCCAAGAATGCTGCTATTTGCTGTTTGGGTAAGCTGGCTATTTGTGTGTCCTGAGAAGGCTATAACATTGGATATACATACATTCAGATGCGGAATGGAAGAAGGAGAGAGAAGGTGGCCTTAGTCTAATCAAAAGTGGTTCATGTGGAAAATCACTTCAGGAGGGAGAAAAAAAAATTGATCTGGAGCTACAATGGAATTAAGGTCCTTAGGTTCTCTGCTTAGTATTTCCAATCAGTTTCTCCCATCACTCACTCAGATCTTTTATTCCAAGAGAGGCTTGCAGTCCTAGGTAGATTGATCTCCTATTTCTCTGAAAGGCCTATCAGTTTCCTGAGAAATCAATAATCCTGACAGAGCAGCACAGGGTAAATAATGATAATCGAGTCTTGAACCTGTACCCAAACCACTCCACTCATTGAGGAAAGTGATCAGAGGTTCATCTTCCCATTGGTAACCAACACTGGTTGGGGGCAGAAAGGACAATGGGGAACCCACCAATTCCTGCTCTGAAACTGCCTTCAACTGCATTAAATTGTGTGAGGAGAGCAAGACGGCCAGTCCTTGTTCCTCAGGAGTGGGAAAGTCAGACTGTGGGAACAAGGCAGTTTAGGCCTATCCACCGAACCTTTTCTTTGACAACTAACAATGCTTTGATGCATCTGAAATCTATCAGAAATGAAAGACAAAACTTCATATTCTGATCAACTTAATGGCCTCCTTGATCCTGGAAGATCTGCAGTGGAAGGGGCTGCTTGGTTTGCCCTACCTGTCTGATTAGAAGTGGCCCCTTCTGGACAAGGAACACATTGGTAGCAGCAAACCTGCTGACCCTCTGGAACACTTCTCCTCTCCCCTGCATGGCACCTCTTCATGCCACACCTGGCAAAGGGCACCTTCTAAAAGAGAAAAGGAGAATGCTTGAGATGGCCTAAGCAATGAGCACACATAATTTATTCTTTTCCACATTCCCATTTCTATCTTCAATTTCTATCTTCAGAATATCTTCAAAAGAATTGGTTCACCTTCCTGTAACACCAATTGAAAAGCTCCCAGGGAATTCAGACCAGCTGCATTCTTGACCCACCAATGGATGCCAGAGATAGGGACTGCAATTTTTGCATGCAAAGCAAGTCCTATGACATTCAGCTACATCCCTTCTAGAACAAAGAATCCTGAGGATCCAACTGAATGGGAACTGTCCATGGAAATCAATGTTGCCTACTCTAATTGCACCCTTGGTTTCCAGCAGGAGTTTTTCCAAATCCCAACCCTTCCTAGACATGCCACAACTCAAACCTCAATCTGTTACATGCAAACCAGGTCTTTCACCATATGGCTGTCACCTATTCTGATCTGATAGACCTTTTCTCAGCTAGAATGACATTCTCCATCCCTAGGAGAGAATGACTCTCCCCCCAAATTCAGAACATTTCCTTCTAGCCTACCTTTGTGGCCCAGATTATTGCGTCTGTGTTAATGGTGAAATCTTGGCCTGGGTGAGCCCCAGGACCTATTCGGCCAACTTTCATGGGGACAAAAGATTGATTGGGCAGGAAAAGCCAGTTCAGAAGATCATAACGAGCTGATCCCAGTCCGTTTTCTGAGAAGGAGACTTCACTTCCAGCACTGTTGTTGAACCGGACATTCTTCAAATAGGAAAGAATCTGAAAGAAAAGAGACCCTTAGGAACTGGGATAATTAGAAATGAGACATCATGGCTTCTATCATGCATGCATCATTTATTCATTTCCACATTTATTTATTTATTTATTTATTTATTTATTTATTTATTCATTCATTCATTCATTCATTCATTCATTCATTCAACTTTTATCACTGCACCATCTCCCCCAAAGGGGACTCTTGGAATTTACCTTTCCATCTTCAGAAAGTCTTTAGACGAACTGGTTCACCATCCTGGAAAATCAACCAGTAAAAGCTCCTGGGGCGTTCAGACCAGTGGCATTGCCAGCTAAACAATTGGTGCTGGGGATTGGAACTTGGACTCCACATGGAAGGCAGCTACAGGTATTCCTCACTAAATGACCCTAATTGGGGCCAGGAAACTCCATTGCTAAGTAAAGTGATCATTAACAGAAATGTGACAGACCATACTGAGGTGATCCCAGTCCATTTTCTGAAAATGAGATTACATTCCTAGATCTTTTACTGGACCAGACATTCTTGAAATAGGTAAGAAGAAGAAAGAAATGAGACCCTGAGGAATTCAGGTAACTGTCTGAAAATTACAAATGAGACATCATTCATTCATTCATTCATTCATTCATTCATTCATTATTTGTTTGTTTGTTTATTTATTTATTTATTTATTTATTTATTTATTGTATTTATACCCTCCCTAATGGAGGACTCTAGGCGGCTTTCATTCACTGTGGTGAGCATCATCTTCAGAGATAATTGCAAGTCTGTAAAGCTGGAGATGTTAGCTTGGTGGATATCTGAGTGACCAGGAGCAGCACAAGATCACAGGAATCCATCATGCAGCATGAGAGACTGACCCCAACAATGCAAAACAATTCTGTCATCGGGTGTTTGTATCATGGCTTCTTCAACTCTAATTTTTATCAAATAATCCCTACATACAGATCTATTTTAGGATATTGATATTTAAGGAAAGAGTAGATAATTTATATAAGAACCTGGTTAGACTCCACATATCCTTACTGACTTTCGGTCATTGATACTCCAAAAGTGCTCAACGTAGCAGACCTGTCTGGCAAGGGGCCAAGCAGGGTCCCTGACTTACATATGACCTTCTCTGTTGAACAGGCAACTGCCTGCCCAGTTTTGTCCCTTCACAATCGAGAGACATCCAAGGTTCAGCCTTGGGTGCAGAACAGCCCGAGGAACCTCAGAGCAGGAGGACTTTAGGGCCACTTTTATGGGTGCCTTGCTGTGTGTCCTGAGATTCACAGAGGCTCCTTGCTAAATGTGGTTCTCCAAATGTGGGCAGTAGGACTTCAACTGGCCCGTTGGAGCATCTTCCACAAACGCACCCAGATTGCCATCTTCCTCTCGGCTGACACCTCCTCCCTGGAATGGTCACGCCCTGAAACTCAGGCAACCGTGGGAAACCTTGCAGGACCTGATAGGAAGGTCTTTCCTCTCTGGATCTTATGGACAACTGGTTGGGTTTACTTCTCTGAACCCCTCTGCCTCTTTTTCATCAAAACATTATAGTTCATTAATATTACTATTTTTTATAATTACTGTTTTAATTTGTTTTGAGATGTAGTTCGATGGGTAGCATGGAAATATTATTAAATAACTTATTAATCAGGAAACACCCATGGGAAGCTGGTTCTATAAAGATCTTTAGAATGGACAAAAAGCCACAGAGATTACCTGCCATGACTGGACAATGGAGATCCTCTTTCCAAGCCTCATCATGTCTGGTCGTGCTCCTGATCCATACATTGCATGTAATGCGTGAGCCACAGAATAAATGGCATTGTGGATGTTGTAACTTTCACCCGTCATGCTCATTTGAAACACACAAGCTGGCAAATTCTGTAAATTCTCCTTTCCTGTACATGGTTTTTTCCCCTCTGGAGGGATTTTGCCTGATTTCAGGAAACTGCACCCAAAGACCATTTCCCACCAGGGAGGGAGAAAGACGTCTCCTTGGGGGTTCAAGGGGTCTAAAGACAGGAGGAAATGCCTGAATTCTGGGACATCACCGGTGTGGTCCCTGAAATGCAAAGCACCATGGAAGGGCTTCAGAGTTTGCACCGTTCCTTGAGATGCTATAAAACTAACATCCCAGTGGGAAGACAAGATCCAAACTTTTCGAAATGAAATCTTAGTCTGTCGTTCATAAAAATCCACAGCCAGGTATATAGAAGTAACACTACTGGAGTCTCCAAACAAAATAATCACTTCAGCTTTAAACCAAGTTTTGGGAAGAAGGAATCTGAACATACGAAGATTATTAACTATCAACATTTCAGTGAAGGCCTGGCAGATCTCCTTCTCTTTGAGAATGGGCATCAGGGATGAGAGGAAATGTTCTCCACTGTCATTTTCAGGGGCCACAAGCCCAACCCAGTTCCACTGGAAATGCAGGAGCAGCTGGACTAAGCCCACATACTGAGGAAATTCATTGGAATTAATCCGGAAAAAGGAAGGAAAAACAGTTCTGTCTCCCTGAGTGAACTCTAGGAAGTCAAAACCGAGCTGCAGAAAACAAGTCTTTTTTTACAAGTGAATTTTTCAAGACAAGGTCAAATTTTATGCTGATGTTAAGGGCCACCATCCTGTGGTTTATTTCCTGACCAGTTAGGCTGACTCACTTTGAACAGCAATGCTTCTGCCCTCCATAAGGAAAGCCACCACTGACATAGTTTGCCTGGCTCTGGCATGTGAGAAGCCAAGGGAACAAACCATCAACCTGGTTCAGAGAATAAATCAGATTGAAGGGTGGTTACATTTACAAAGAATCAGTTAAAAAGGAATTCATCTTGGAAAGTATTTCAGAAATGTGTTATTATTTACCACTTTGGGATGGGTCATAAAGAAACTTATTTATTTGTTTGTTTGTTTGTTTGTTTGTTTATTGGATTTATCACCGCCCAACTCCCCCAAGGAGTTGGCTTCATCTTTGGCTTCTATGTCTGCTTCTATTCTGTGTCTACTCCATACTGTATCCAAAAGAACCCCCTTACCTGTGGGACCTTGAGGATGCTGAAGATGGAGGCCATCTCCCTTGAGGATTTGGGGTCGATATCTCCAATGACGGAGAGCAGAGTGTCCTGCCTGTCACATTTGTAGTCTGGAACCATTTGGCCTCGTGTGGAAAGCAAACAGAGGCTGTTCCAGGAAATCCTCTTAAAAATCTGGATATTGTCATAGATACGGAAGCCAAGTGTGATGTTGGGGAGGAGAACCAAATCCTTGTTGATCTTTGTTACTGCAAATACCAAGGCCAGAAAGAGCTGGTATTTCTTGGGTCTAATGCTACAATGAGAAAACATTTGGGAATATTACAGGATAGCTTCTGTGTGCTGGTGGAGTTTGCCTAACCTTGTGTGTGTGTGAGTGTCTGTATCTGTGAGTTCTAATGGACTTTGAGGTAGTTAATTCCTTGTGTTGTGAGCCTTTGGACAAAAGAAAATGTGATTAAGGATATTATGTCGATGTTACTGCCATTGAAATAGTAGTAAATGCAGATTGGGGCTCAGAAGTAACACAACCCAGAACGGCCATGGCTCATTTACCTGATAATCCCTAATGTCCAAATTAATATTATAAGTCAACTTATTCACTTGGCCACCAGAGTTTCTAACAGGTACGCCATTCCTCACTTTTTATACTGTTTATCATCTCACTTCTGAAGACTCCTGGGTAAAGGGAACATTCCAGCCTATTTTATTAGCTTGGCTCTTTATCAAGAAAAGCACCAAGGCTTCTCAACTGCACCAGGAAATTAGAAACGTCACTGAAGAAGAATTTCTGAAAAGAGTCCCTGAATCAAAAACAAAGCAGACAATCTTCTACCCCTTTACCCTCCAGAACAATCTTACGTTGTTGAAACTTGGATGAGTTGTGGCTCCTCGTGAAATTTTTTCATGGCTTCATAAATTGTTCCGAAGGGCAAATTCCCCCCAATAATGAGATCACCAGTCCTGTAATACTCCTCCGGAGTCTGCAAAGGGTTCCTCAGTAGACATACACTTTGCATCACCTTATGAGTCATTGAAGGCAGGAGCCAGAAGAGAAGCAGCAGGAGAGGCAGCCAATTCATTATTCTCACGTTCCCTCCTCGATCAAAAATCAATGTTTGCTCAGAACCTGAACTGCAGGTGCCCCCCCCCCAAAATCTCACCAGGGCTTTAGCAGAAAAGAAGTGGGGTGTGGCACTTGGATGGCCTCCCAGCACATTTATATCAAGTGTGCTTTCTCTTACCTGTGTTTGAGCTATCACCCAAGAGAATGTTGAGGCCAGTTTAATTTCATTGTTTGCAAGAAATGACCTGTTTTCAGGACAAGCTAAGCTGACATGTCCACGACCCCTTGGGAGACCTCAGAGCTAATTTATTTTAATATGTTTTATCTTGGGTACCTTTTACAGGCATCCCACTGGTAATACATTAAGGATTACTGTTCTTCTGATAATTGCTAGGAAGAGTAACATCCTACTCACTTAGCAATAGCTTCTCTTCATACACCAGAAGGGGAAAAACATGTTGGTGTCATTTTTTGTTGGTCTCCAGAGCAGATGCAGTTGAGAGTCAGGGTGCAGGTCGGTATTCGGCCTGCCTGAAGCTGAGCACCTGCACCCAAGATGGAGTCTGGGCTGTGCCATAGTTGGTTGAGATAGAGCGAGGGCTAAGGGGCAATGTGGCAATCGGTTGTAGCCTTTTAAGTTTGGGTAATAATGTCAGTGTTTGGATGGAAGACTTGGTTTATTTATGCCATATGACAGGGATGAGATTAGAAGCTAATTCTCCTATAGTCCTTAAAAAGAAAGAAGCATGGGGGTCACTTAAGATGTCAGGTTAATTTTAGGTGTGCAGGAGTGTTGCCTAACAACTGTTCAGAACCCGAGAAATTTTCTCTGCTGTCAGCTGGTGGGAGAAGAGTACCATCAACCACAATATTCTTCTAGACTCGCTGCGTAGAGTGAGATGGGGGACATGGGGCAGCAGCAGCCGTGACACACCCAGACACTGCATCCGACACACTAACGTGTCCCGACACACAGTTTGGAAAGCTCTGACCTAGAGGCTGTTGGGGTCTGGATGGGGAGGAAGAGGGTCAGCCTCAATCCTGTCAAATCTAGGGGTTGTCAGGGCTTGATGCTCCCGGTTCTTTCCCTCTTTACTCCTGCATGGATTTGCACTGCCACAGTTGGGATTGGTGCACAATCTGGGTAACTTCCTGGACTCTCAGCTCCTGGCTGAGAAGCAGATGGCACCTATGGCCAGGAATGCCTTTGCACCAATTCGGCTTGTGCCAAACTTGCACCTGTTCCTGGATGGAGTGTTTTCTTCCTAGTCCTTCACGCCTTAGTCATTTCACGGGTGGATTGTTGCAATGGGCTCTCCATGGGGCTGCCCTTGAAGACCACTTGGAAACTACATCTGGTCAGCATGTGGCAGCATGAGAAGTGATGGGCAGTTGGCCTCAAGAGGCAATTAAGTTGCTGGTTATTACCTATCAATCCTACATGACATAGTGACTTGGTATGTGAGGGACCTCCAATCTCCTGTAGCTTTACTTTTTTTTTTCCAATATTCATCTCTTCTCACCTGTCTTAAAAAGGAAATATGAAACTAGTGCTTGAAAAGTATTAGAAATGTTTTCTTTGAGTAAATCCATAGCTACAGACCTGGTCCTGAGATTTCTTGAATAGAGCCTGAGTGGGGGTCATAGTCAGGGGCACTTATTTTAAGGGCTTCTTTGTAGAAGGTGAAGTGAGGGTTTATTTGAAAAGCAAAAGTTCCCCAAACTTGGGTGGCTTGACATTTGGGCTGTCCTGGTGGTTCATAAAAATTAGGAGCACCAGACATGTGACCAAAGAAGGGAGAAGAAGTAGAAAAGCTAAACTGAATCACGATGCCTCTTGGATATTCTTGTGAGGAAACGGTCTTGTTTGTTGTTGGTTGGCTGATCTTCTTGATCCTGGACACAATGGACTGCATCTAGTACAACTGAACCACCCTTGCAATATTCCTGATATGACACTAAATTAAAACAAAAACTGATTTTCAAGTCTCTTAAACATGTTGAAGAGTGAGTGGACATTACTAAGCCCCTGGTCTTTGGCTTTGTGCGTGGAACCTGTAATGTGGCTGACCCTTTCCTTATTCTAGGGAAGAATCATTTCACCATGGAGAAGCCAGGATTTATACAAGGTAGCTCAACAAGGGTCCCTATAAGTGCAAAAGGAAGCCTCTCACTTTTGGGAGCAAGAACAAATCCTTGACCTCTGAACCCCACAGACACCTTCAATCCCTCATAAATTGAAGTTCTTGCATTGAAAGTGTTCAGTTCAGTCCATGACATGGTCATTTCTGTCAGGTAATAAAGACATGAGATGCTGCTCTGGAAGAAAGCAGAGAGTGAAGGGAGCCCGGTTTTAGGTGTGTGGGTGAGATGCTACTTCTTGTAAGGACTCCAAATGTGTAAAGCAGTAAGAGGAGGGTGGGGCACAGTGCTCCCCAAGGGAAATGATGGGTGTCCTTCCACAGTTGAAAAAAAGACTTGATTTCTCATTTTGCGTACATACATAGAAAAACATGCTGATTTTGTAAATAATGCTTTCACTTGTACATTCTACTAGATCATATTACTTCATCAGTATAGATGTCATAGTGTCCAGTATAAAATCACTCCTTTGTTTAGCTACTGCCTTTGTGTATGTGTGTGTGTATCAGGTCCTATCCTGACCACTTTGCCACTTTGCTTCCAGATGCAATTCCAGATGATGGTTTTTATCGAGAAAGCCCTGTGTGCTGGCTGGGGAATTCTTAATTCAACATCTCTTAAAGTTGTTGATGTTTAGAAACACTGATCTAGGAGATCTAGGAGATCACTGATCTAGGAGACTCAACCAGTCTAAATCACGCTGCCCACTAGTGCAAATAGACATCTGGGAATGATGTGGTTGTTCATCTCTCTCTTCATCATGAAATACCAATGTTGTTTGAATGAGGTGAAATCTCTATGACTAGAAGAAACGCATCCTTTAATCTTGAAGGAACATCAACATCCTTGTTAATAGTCTGGCCAAAGTTTTAGTATGAAGTTCCCAACGTTCAAAGCCCATGGTGGGGTGTATTCTGTCAGCACTCGAGGCCATGACGCGCTCTCAGGGACGGCTGGAGTTGTCAGCCATGCCTCCCAGTTTCCTGGATGCTTCCTCACCTCTGCCCTGGTAGGACTCGATAGGATCTGGAGTTCTTCTCCACTTTCCTCTCCCCTCGATCCCAAAAGGGTCCTCTCAGGTTGTGGGTGCTCCATTTGTGACCTTCCTTGGTGGGTCAGGAACCCTTGGGCAAGGTCACCATTGTTGACTTGAATCTTTCTGTGACGATCTCGATCCTTTAGCTAATAAAAGAGCACTCCTTACACAAGTCACGTATGAATATGAAGGAATCTTTATTATGCTAGTGATCCATGACACGTTAAAGATTCAAGTGAATAGGACTCTCTCCATCCACAAGTTAAAAGGCTACGAGTCTCCCCCCCCCCCCATCGAGTTGTGCGATTGATCTCCCTTTTGTCTGCCTTTAGGCTCCCATGTCTGAATTCATTGCCGCAGCATCGGCTCACTTTGATCTGTCCAGGGTGCTGATTCATTCACCTAGTTGTGAAGTGAAATCCCTATTGACAGGAATCTTTCCTGTTTTACATGTCCGGTGTTTCTGCTGCTATGCACCACCAAACAACCCTGTGAATCTGCCAGACAGGTGGGTGCCATGGTAGGGTGAACCCTGGCACCATGGCAGGGTGACACCCTGACAGATAGCTGTCCCACTCTTCTTCTAAACTTCCAGAGATGGAGAACCCACCACCTACATAGGGAGACTGTTCCACCGTTAGATGGATCCTACTACCAGGAAGGTTTTCCTCAAAATCTAGGCCCCAGTTTCTATGGCCATGGAAATAAGTTCCTGACCATCTCCCTGATAGCGTCCTTTTCCTTCAAACTATTGCCTAACGGATGGAGAACGGGCATCTTTCCAGCCTTGTGGTGTCAAGACATTTACAACCATAAAAGGACACCTTATCAAAGAGGACGACCAGCATCCAGGTTGATGGACTCAATTACAGAGACAGTGGGTGCACAGCTGAAGGACCAGGTGGTGAAAAATTGTCCTGGGGAAAGTCTATCTATCTGGTCACAGAGAGTTGACACTGACTTGATGGTACATTATGAAAGATTATAGATAGATAGATAGATAGATAGATAGATAGATAGATAGATAGATAGAGGTAGGTAGGTAGGTAGGTAGGTAGGTAGGTAGGTAGGTAGATGATAGATAGATAGATAGATAGATAGATAGATAGATAGATAGATGATAGATAGATAGATAGATAGATAGATGATAGATTCATAATGTGCCATAAATACAATGAATCTGTGTGTGTGTGTGTGTGTGTGTGTATGTGTGTATAGTACCAAAAGTCAGGCCCCATAGAAAATTTATTATATAAATTACATTATATAATTTATGTGTCCAGACTTTTCCTATACCCTGTATATGAGAAAATATAATACAACATAAAGTATTATTGTTCTCTTGATTTGCTCCCGCTGAAATGTGCAACATCTAAATGTTTATATTCCAAACATTCAGTTCAGTTCCCAAGTTGTTCTACCCTTTTCCTTCCCTCCAACTTGATCTTCTTATCCCGCCTTCATTCATTCATTCACCATCCCCTCTCCACCTGCTTCCCTGATAAAAGCAATGCTCCTTTTCTCCTGGAGCAGTTTTGTCTGAATGTAGGTTGATATGATGAAACACTGATATGTGTCAAGATTTACGTCCCTTTAGGAAGGAATTAACTTTGCATTCCCTTTTGCAAAGTTGGGGGAGGGGTGAAGGCTGGGAATGGGTTCCTCCGGGACTGACTTTCTTGACCTCCCTCCCAACCGACCTGGTGTCTGTCTGTGGGCATCATATAAACCTCCTTGCCAATCCCCCCCACACTTCTGGCCCCACCTGCAGCCCACAACCAGGGTTAGAAGCTTTGAGAAAAACAATTTGGCAGCAAAACTGATGACATGAGATCATGCCGCTTTCCCAACTGTTGATAGGATTTTCAGAATAGAGAAACAATAGAGGTTTCAAATCTGCTTATATCAGAAATTCAAAATCTCAATGCCATTCAAAGTGCTGGCTTTAGCCATGAAAACTCTATATGGTTTGGTGCAAAGGCACTAACAGGACCATCTTGTCCAAACACTTTTGGCCAAAACTGAAGAGTGTGAATGTGTACAGGCCCTACTTCTCTGTTACTTGCCACGGGTGGGTGACTCTTGCAGGTTAATAGGTATATGGTGATCAGTCACACAACTATGCAGAGAGGGCATGCTATGGACCCCGTCGTTAAGGGAGTTTCACTTGGCGGGGTCCAGAAGGCAGGCCTTCTTGGCAGTGGCACCCGCCCTTTGGAACATTCTGCCCCTGGAGATGAGGCAGGCTCCGTCGCTCCTGTCCTTCCGAAAGAACTTAAAGACCTGGTCCTGCCGCCTCGCTTGGGATGGGAACGGGAACAGTTCCTCCTGGGGATGGCTGGTGCCATACAGCCCTTTTAAAATACCATCTTATTGCGTCCTGGATTTTATATTTAACTTATTAGTAATTTTAATGATTGTAGATTTGTATGATTTTATATTTATTTATATTTATAAATTTTAATTCTTGCATTTTGTAAACCGCCCAGAGTCCCCTTCAGGGGAGATGGTGGGGTAATAGAAATTGAAACATAAATTAAATAAAAAAATAAATAAATAACTCGATAACCAATTATTTAACAGGCATGCCCATTTCTCATTTAATCACTTGTAAGAAATGCTTTCAATTTTTAACCACGGCCAAAGCAAACATAAATATGTCCTATCTCTGCATTACTCAGAAATTTTTGTTCCTCACTATATTTTCTCTGCAATTCAGATCAGGCCTCAATAGGATAATGTAGCATTTGGGGAAAAAGATACAAGCCAAGAGACCAGCTCCAGAGGCCAAAATGGAGAAGATCTCCACGGCCACCATGGACTTCCCTTTGGTGCTCAGGTAGGTGGGGAGGAAGGTGATCCAAACGCTGCAAAAAATCAGCATGCTAAAAGTAATAAACTTGGCTTCATTAAAGCTGTTGGGCAATTTCCTAGCCAGAAAGGCCACCATGAAACTGATGAGGGCCAGGAAACCCAGATAGGCAAGGACAGCATAAAACATTGAAACTGAGCCTTCCTTACATTCTAAGATTATCTCTCCTACCAAGGAGTGGAAGTCAAAGTGGGGAAATGGGGGAGAGGTTCCCAGCCAAGTGGCACAAAGAACTGCTTGGACCAGGGGACAGGCTAAGATAATGGAATTGGTCAGTGGCTTTCCTAAGAGGTTCCTTGTCCGATTCCCTGGCTTGGTGGCCATGAAGGCCAGAACCACCATGACTGTTTTTGCCAAAACAGAGGAAACTGCAAGGGAAAAGAGAATTGCAAAGGCAGTTTGTCGGAAGAGACAAGTGACATTCCCGGGTTGACCAATGAAGAGGAAGGAGCAGAGGAAGCAGAGCAGGAGGGAGACCAGGAGGATGTAGGTGAGATCTCGGTTGTTGGCCTTGATGATGGGTGTGTCCCGATGCTTAAGGAAAATTGCCAGGACTGCCAATGTGATCACAGAGAGAGAAAGAGCTAGAGAAGCTAAAGCGTATCCCAGGGTCTCTTGATAGGAAAGGAAGTGGATCTTCTTCGCAATGCAGCAGTCATTGTCCTTGTTGGGGTACTGGTTCTCTGGGCAGGGGTCACAGTGAGCTGCATCTGAAATCAAGAGTCTTTGTCTAAGTTTTCCAGGTGCATATGCATTGCACACAATCTCTCCCCCTCCAAGTGTATCAGGAGTGACATGGATGTCATTTCTGCAATGGCCAACTCAAAAAGAAAGTGACAGAAGGACCCTCTGGGCAGCTTATGGTGCTCAGAAAAAGCCAACTCATCCTTGGTTCAGGATGAGCCTGGGAGTCAGTTGGTCAGAGACGGATCTGTTGAGCTCCAACTGGCTTGGTAACTCTGATGTTTTGCCTTTTGCTGTGAGACAAATTAGCACTTGGCTATTTCACTTGATACTTAAGAATGTTAATGATATTTTATATTTTGTGTATTTGTTTTAGGACTGGTTTATATTTTATTGTTGGTTTGGTTGTGAACTGCCCATAGTTCTCCTTGTGGAGAAGATGGGCGGTAATATAAATCCAATAAATAAAAAAATAAATACTGGAACCCCCAGAATATATATTGATCTGCCACAAGGAATCCTGCTATTTGCTCTGTTGGTATGTCCTGAGAAGGTCATAACATGAGATAGAAACACATACAGACGTGGAATGGGAAGAAGGAGAGAGAAGGGGGTCTTAGTCTAATCAAAAGTGGTTCAAGGGGGAAATTGGCTTCAGGAGGGAGAAAGGAAAGATAGATCTGGAGCTACAATGGAATTAAAAGTTTTCTGCCTCAGGTTCTCTGCTTAGTATTTCAAATAATTTTCTCCCATCACTCACTCAGACCTTTTTTTCCAAGAGCAGCTAGCAGACGTAGGTAGACTGATCTCCTATTTCTCTGAAATGCCTATCACTTTCCTGAGAAATCAATAATCCTGACAGAGCAGCACAGGGTAAATAACAATAATTGAGTCTTGAAACTGTACAAAAACCACTCCACTCATTGAGGAAAGTGATCAGAGGTTCGTCTTCCCATTGGTAACAGACACTGGGTAGGGGCGGACAGGACAGCGGGGAACTCACCAATTCCTGCCCTGAAACTACCTTCAACTGCATTAAATTGTGTGAGGAGAGCAAGATTGCCAGTCCTTGTTCCTCAGGAGTGGGAAAGTTGGACTGTGAGAACAAGGCAGTTTAGGCCTATCCACCGAACCTTTTCTTTGACAACTAACAATGCTTTGATGCATCTGAAATCTATCAGAAATGAAAGACAAAACTTCATATTTCAATCAACTGAATGGCTTCCTTGATCCTGGAATAACTACAATGGAAGGGGCTCCAGGGGTTTGTCCTACCTGTCTGATTAGAAATGGTCCCTTCTCGACAAGGAACACACTGGTAGCAGCAAACCTGCTGTCCTTCTGGAACATTCCTCCTCTCCCCTGCATGGCACCTCTTCATGCCACACCTGGCAAAGGGCACCTTCTAAAAGAGAAAAGGAGAATGCTTGAGATGGCCTAAGCAATGAGCATACACCATTTATTCATTTCCACATTCCCATTTCTGTCTTCAGAATATCTACAAAGAACTGGTTCACCTTCCTGTAACACCAATTGAAAAGCTCCCAGGGAATTCAGACTAGTTGCTTTCCTGACCCACCAATGGATTCTGGGGATAAGAACTGGGATTTCTGCATGCAAAGCAAGTCCTGTGACATTCAGCTACAGCCCTTCTAGAACAAAGAATCATGAGGATCCAACTGAATGGGAACTGTCCATGGAAATCAATGTCGCCTACTCTAATTGCACCATCAGCTTCCAGCAAGAGTTTTTATGAATCCCAACCCTTCCTGGACATGCCACAAATCAAACTTGAACGTGTTACATGCAAGGCAGGTCTTCCACCATGTGGCTGTCACCTATTCTGAACTGATAGACCTTTTCTGAGCTGGAAGGACATTCTGCCTCCCCAAAAGAGAATGACTCTCTCCCCAAATTCAGAACATTTCCTTCTAGCCCACCTTTGTCGCCCAGATGATTGCGTCTGAGTTAATGGTGAAATCCTGGCCTGGGGAAGCCCCAGAACCTATTCGGCCAACTTTCACGGGGATAAAAGATTGATTGGAGATGAAACGCCAGTTCAGAAGGTCATAACGAGCTGATCCCAGTCCATTTTCTGAGAAGGAGACTTCATTTCCAGCACTGTTGTTGAACCGGACATTCTTCAAATAGGAAAGAATCTGAAAGAAAAGAGAGCCTTAGGAATTGGGGTAATTAGAAATGAGACATCATGGCTTCTATCATGCATGCATCATTTAAACCACAACTTCCAGAACACGGCCACACAGCCCGGAAAACCCACAACAGCCAAAAAAAAAGATATTTTTCTGAAACTCCCTGGCTTTCTCCACTATCCAGCAGATATTGGCAATTTGGTCTCTAGTTCCTCTGCCTTTTCTAAACCCAGCTTGTACTTCTGGCAATTCTCGCTCCATGAATCGCTGGAGTCTACCTTGCAGGATCTTGACCATTACCTTACTGGCATGTGAAATAAGTGCCACTGTTCGATAGTTTGAACATTCTTTAGTGTTATAAGTAGATTTCTTCCAATCTGATGGCCATTCTTGTGTTTTCCAAATTTGCTGGCATATGGCATGCATAACCTTGACAGCATCATCTTGCAAGATTTTAAACAGTTCAGCTGGGATACCATCGTCTCCTGCTGCCTTCTTATTAGCAATGCTTCTTAAGGGCCATTCAACCTCACTCTTCAGGATGTCTGGCTCTAACTCACTGACCACACCATCAAAGCTATCTCCAATATTATTATCCTTCCTATACAGATCTTCCGTATATTCTTGCCACCTTTTCTTGATCTCTTCTGCTTCTGTTAGGTCCTTACCATCTTTGTATTTGATCATACCCATTTTTGCCTGGAATTAATCCCACACTCTGAATGTTCTTCTTTAGTTTGGCTGCTGTAATTCTTGGCTATAGACTTTTGCAAATCTTTATATTGGCCCAAGGTCTTATAAATGACAAATGCTATTTTAGGAAAGAGTAGGTAATTTATGCAAGAACCTGGTTAGTCCCCACATATCCTTACTGACTTTTGGTCATTGATACTCAAAAAGTGCTGAATGTAGCAGCCCGGCCTGGCCAGGGGCCAAGTTGGATCCCTGACTTATATATGACCTTCTCTGTCGAACAGAGCAACTGCCTGCCCAGTTTTGTCCCTCCACAATTGAGAGACATCCAAGGTTCAGCCTTGGGTGCAGAACAGCCCAAGGAATCTCAGAGCAGGAGGACTTTAGGCCCACTTTGATTTGGAGCCCTGCTGTGTGTGCTGAGATTCACAGAGGGTCCTTTCACACAGCAAGCTGAGCCTTACAACCAATGGTGTACTAAACAAATGGTCTGTGTTCACACAGTCTCTTAAGCCACAGAAAAATAAATCAAATTAAAATGAATCAAGCTTAGGGTCTTTTTACAGGTTGGATTCAGGATACATGCTAAAGGAAACTTAGGTGGTTCTGCAAATGTGGGCAGTAGGACTTCAACTGGCTTGTTGGAGCATCTTGCACAAATGCACCCAGATTGCCATCTTCCTCTCGGCTGACACCTCCTCCCTGGAATGGTCTCCCCCTGAAACTCAGGCAACCATAGAAGACCTTGCAGGACCTGATAGGAAGGTCTTTCCTCTCTGGATCTTATAGACAACTGGTTGGGTTTACTTCTCTGACCCCCTCTGCCTCTTTTTCATCAAAATGTTACACTTCATTCATATTACTGTTTTTTATAATTACTGTTTTAATTTGTTTTGAGATATAGTTCAATGGGTAGAATGGAAATATTTACTAAGTTAATCAAGCAACACCCATGAGAAGCTGGTTCTCTAAAGATCTATAGAATGGACAAAGAGCCACAGAGATTACCTGCCATGACTGGACATTGGAGATCCTCTTTCCAAGCTTCTTCACGGTTGGTCGCTCTCCTGATGCATACATTGCATGTAATGCGTGAGCCACAGAATAAATGGCATTGTGGATGTTGTAACTTTCACCCGTCATGCTCATTTGAAACACACAAGCTGGCAAATTCTGTAAATTCTCCTTTCCTGTACATGGTTTTTTTCCCCCTGGAGGGATTTTGCCTGATTTCAGGAAACTGCACCGAAAGGCCATTTCCCACCAGGGAGGGAGAAAGACATCTCCTTGGGGGTTCAGGGGGTCTAAAGACAGGAGGAAATCCCTGAATTCTGGGACATCACCGGTGTGGTCCCTGAAATGCAAAGCCCCATGGAAGAGCTTTAGAGTTTGAACCGTTCCTTGAGAAGCTATAAAACTAACATCCCAATGGGAAGACAGGATCCAAACTTTTTGAAATGAAATCTTAGTCTGTCGCTCATAAAAATCCACAGCCAGATATATAGTAGTAACACGACTGGAGTCTCCAAACAAAATAATCACTTCAGCTTTAAACCAAGTTTTGGGAAGAAGGAATGTGAACATACGATGATTATTAACTATCAACATTTCAGCGAAGGCCAGGCAGATCTCCTTCTCTTTGAGCATTGGCATCAAGGATGAGATGAAATATTCTCCGCTCTCATTTTCAGGCGCCACAAGCCCAACCCAGTTCCACTGGAAATGCAGGAGCAGCTGGACTAAGCCCTCATACTGAGGAAATTCATTGGAATTAATCCGGAAAAAGGAAGGAAAAACACTTCTCTCTCCCTCAGTGAACTCGAGGATTTCAAAACCGAGCTACAGAAAAGGAGAGTCTTGTTTTACAAGTGAACTTTTCAAGAAAAGGTCAAATTTTATGCTGATGTTAAGGGCCACCATCCTGTGGTTTATTTCCTGACCAGCTAGGCTGACTCACTTTGAACAGCAATGCTTCTGCCCTCCTTAAGGAGAGCCACCACTGACACAGTTTGCCTGGCTCCGGCATGTGAGAAGCCAAGGGAACAAACCATCAACCTGATTCAGAGAATAAATCGGATTGAAGGGTGGTTACATTTACAAAGAATCAGTTAAGAAGGAATTCATTTAGGAAAGTAGTTCAAAAATGTATTATTATTTACTGCTTTTGGATGGGGCATAAAGAAACATATCCTCACATTCAAAGATAAAAATGAGTTCAACTATAGCATGGGTTCCCCAAATGACATACTACTGATGTACCTCCAAATAACTTTGGTTTCATCTTTGGCTTCTATGTCTGCTTCTCTTCTGTGTCTACTCCATACTATATCCAAAGGAACCCCCTTACCTGTGGGACCTTGAGGATGCTGAAGATGGAGGCCATCTCCCTTGAGGATTTGGGGTTGAGATGTCCAATGATGGAGAGCAGAGTGTCCTGCCTGTCACATTTGTAGTCTGGAACCATTTGGCCTCTTGTGGACAGCAAAGAGAGGCTGTTCCACGAAATCCTCTTAAAAGTCTGTCTATTGTCATAGATACGGAAGCCGAGTGTGATGTTGGGGAGGAGAACCAAATCCTTGTTGATCTTTGTTACTGCAAGTACCAAGGCCAGAAACAGCTGGTAGTTCTTGGGTGTAATGCTACAATGAGAAAACATTTGGGAATATTACGTGGTGGCTTCTGTTTCCTCTTGAAGTTTGCCTATCCTTCTGTGTGTGTGTGTCTGTGCGTGTGTGTTCTAATGGACTTTGAGGTAGTTAATTCCTTGTGTTGTGAACCTTCAGACAAAAGAAAATGTGGTTAAGGATATTATGTAGATGTTACTGCCATTGAAATAGTGGTAAACGCAGATTGGGGCTCAGAAGTATAACAACCCTAAACGGCTTATTTACCTGAGTAATCTCTAATGTCCAAATTAATATTAAAAGTCAACTTCTTCACTAGGCCAGCAGAGTTTGTAACATGTACCCCCTTCCTAACTTTTTATGCTGTTTATCATCTCACTTCTGAAGACTCCTGGGTAACTGGAACATTCCAGCCTATTTTATTAGCTTGGCTCTTTATCAAGAAAAGCACCAAGGCCACTGAACTGCACCAGGACATTGCAAACATCACTGAAGAAGAATTTCTGAAAGGAGTCCCTGAATCCAAAACAAAGCAGACAATCTTCTACCCGTTTCCCCTCCAGGTCAATCTTACGTTGTTAAAACTTGGGTGTGGGTGAGTGATGGCTCCTGGTCAAATTTTTTCATGACATCATAAATTGTTCCTAGGGGCAAATTCCCCCCAATAATGAGATCACCAGTCCTGTAATACTCCTCCGGAGTCTGCAAAGGGTTCCTCAGTAGACATACACTTTGCATCACCTTATGAGTCATTGAAGGCAGGAGCCAAAAGAGCAGCAGCAGCAGGTGAGGCAGCCCATTCATTCTTCTCACCTTCCCTCCTAGATCAAAAATCAATGTTTGCTCAGAACCTGAACTCCTGAACTGCAGGTGCCCCCCCCCCCCGCAACTAAATCTCACCAGGACTTTAGCAGAAAAGAAGCGGGGTTTGGCACTCGGAGGACCTCCAGGCACATTTATATCAAGTGTGCTTTCTCTTGCCTGTGTTTGAGCTATCACCCAAGAGAATGTTGAGGCCAGTTTAATTTCATTGTTTGCAAGAAATGACCTGTTTTCAGGACAAGCTAAGCTGACATGTCCACGGCCCCTTGGGAGACCTCAGAGCTAATTTATCTTAATATGCTTTAGCTTGGGTAGCTTTTACAGGTATCCCTCTGATGTCACCTTAAGAATTACTGTTCTTCTGATAATTGCTAGGAAGAGTAACATCCTACCCACTTAGCAATAGCTTCTCTTCATACACCAGTAGGGAAAAACATGTTGGTGTGTCTTGTTGTTGATTCCCAGAGCAGATGCAGTTGAGAGTTGGGGTGCAGGTGGGTATTGGGCTGCCTGAAACTGAGCACTTGCACCCAAGATGGAGTCTGGCCTGTGCCATAGTTTGTTGAGATAGAGTGAGGTCTAAGGGGTATGGTGCCAGCATCATGATCAGTTGTAGCCTTGTAAGTGTGATCAATAATGCAGGTTTTTATGTGGAAGAACTGGTTTATGTATTTATGTGGAAGTGTTTGTTTATTTCTGCATGATAAGGGATGACATTAGGACAGAGCTTTCCAAACTGTGTCTTGTGACATGTTAGTGTGTTGGCTGCAGTGTGTAGGTGTGTTGCGCAAATGTACTGAGAATCCTCTGAGTCTATGTGAAATTGTTAGGGTGCAGGTTGAGTCGGAGGAGGACGAAGGGACTCAGAGCCTCAAGCCGGAACTGCGCCTCACTGCTGCTGCCTCTGAGCCCTGGCAGGATTCTGCGCAGGACCTAGTGTCTGCCTTGTGCCTTGCACAACGATATTCTTCTAAACTCTCTGCGTAGAGCGTAGAGGGACATGGTGCTACGTGGCTCTCCTTCTTTCTCTGCAGCTGATTCCAGTCAGTGTCAGTTGACCCTGAAACATGATTTTTGGGGTCCCTCAAGGCTTCACACTGTCTCCCTTCCTGTTCAATTTCCACATGTGGCCGAGGGGGTAGGTCATTTGTCAGTTCGAGTTCAGGTATCATCACCAGGCTGCACACTTGTACACGTCAACCCCTGACTGACCAAGGGATGCTGACCAGGTCTCCTCCCAGCACCTAGAGGCTGTTGGGGTCTGGAGGGGCGGAAGAGGGTCAGCTGCAATCCTATCAAATCAGAGGGGTTCTCAGGGCTTGATGCCCCCAATTCTGGGGGACTTTCCCTCTTTAGTCCAGCATGGCTTTGCACTGCCAAACTCGGGGCTGTTGCAGAGTCTGGGGTACTTCCTGGACTCTCAGCAGCTTTCTGATGAGCAGATTGTCAGTATTCCTCCAGTTTAGCTCCATTCGCCTGTCATAGTTTCACACGTACACGTGTCAAGCATTGTAAGGACTTGACTCATGTTTGCTTTGTGACAAAAGCCTTGCTGCTCACAACAAACCGCTTGCCTTGACATTTCTGCCTTGGCCGTTTTCTGATAAGACACCTGGACTGTTAACAAGCGTTCTGATGGGAGGGGGTTGAACTGGAGTGGGAACTAGCTTGTTTTTAATTAGATAGTAAATTATGTCAGAGGGGTGTTCTTATTTTCAAAGTATGTGTGCCAGTTTGGCCATTCGAAGCTTTGCCTTTGCCTCATGTATTCTGATCCTAAATAAATGAATCTTTTTAGCATGAACTGACTGAAAGGTTTCTTGGTTTTGGGATCCTGATAGTGAGACACTCACAGAAAGCTTCGAATCCACTTTTCACCATGGCTACCTGCCCTGAGGATACTGTTCTTTCAAAGACAGAAACCCCTGCTGTGGATACAGGAATGCCTGGTGATTTCTTCGTTACTGATGAATGGCAAGATGAAGACATCAATGATGGGACTGAAGGTGTCCTTCCAAAGGGAGTTAGACTTTCCCAGTCCCCCAGCTCGGATTTGGAGACTGCAGGTGTCCTCCCGGGGGAAGTAAGACTTTCCCAGTCCCCACCATCAGAAGCAGCAGCCCCGGTTGTCCTACCAACAGGGGTGCAATTAACCCGGTTTGCCAACCCGGATCTAATAATCTCCTTTGGCAGGGGACAAAGAACCTCACCATACCAATATTGTGAAATGGAGGAGTTACAGCAATCAACGTTAGATTGCCAACCCGAAGTGAGATGGCAGCAGCCCAGAGCTTGGCCCAAAACCCAGTATGTGGAAGCAGCTTGGACCACCAACCCCGCGTTTCAGAAAAAACGAGATAGCTGGTTGTTGGCTGTTGGACAAGATGCAGACCCTGGAGCTGCACCACATATTACAATACAGCATGGGTCCAGACCCCACATGGGGCAATGCCTTGGAGTGGTGGAATCCCAAATTACAGAACTTGGCAGCTGTGTAGATGACATTCAGAACATACTACAAACATTAAGCCAGCAGGTGCTTCAGATAGCGAAAGCCACCACCGGTCATACCCTACAAAGTGGCAGGTCCGATCACCGGGGCCCCATTCATACTGCACCCTGCCCAGCGAGACCCCCTCCGTTCCCGCCCATGGTGCCACCACCTCTGCCCGCCAACTACATGCCGGGACTAGGGCTACCCATCAGTGGTGGAGGCTTCGGGCTACAGGAACTAAAAGTTAAATTCAGAGGCAATCTGAAACAACTAGCCTGGTTTTTTAATCAAGTTTGCGTATTCATGGATGCTTGGGGGGGATACTTCCCAGACGAGGTCTCAAAAATTCAGTATGTTACTGCACATCTAGAACATGAAGCAGCCGATTGGGCTGTGGACTTAAGTGAAAGTGAGGACCCTGAGTTACAGGACTTTGATGAATTCATGTTTGTCCTCTGCACAAATCCACACAATGGGCATCTGGAGTTAATGGTGTGTGGTCCTTGCCCCAGGTTGTTAGTAGGCACTAAAGTTACTTTCCTAAGAACTGGCAGGAGTGCAGACTTAGTGGGACTTGTGGACAGTGGTTGCACCCATTGTATCATGCACCCTGCTGTAGAAATGGGAATGAGACTAAGGGTGGGATGACTTTAAATCCCTTCACTCAACTTGATGGGTCTGACATGAGCGGAGGTCCTGTACAATTTTACACCGAAACAGTGGAAATGACAATTGGGACTCATAAGGAAGCTTTAAAATTTTTAGTCACTCCCATAGCCCATCATTCTTTGATTCTTGGGCTTGCGTGGTTAAAATCTAGACAGCCTGCAGTGAATTGGGTCACAGGCAGCTTGCACTTCAGTGATGGAATGGACAACAGCTGGCAGGAACCTGAACCTCCGCCAGACCTAGAACCTTCGCTTTCAATCTCATGCATTGAGATTGAACTCTTAATGCATTGTCAGTTTGAAAATGTCCTGACCCACATATAGCCAATCAGAATGCTGAAACAAGTGTATATCTCAGCTATGAACTATGGGTCTATACTCTTCTTCTTGACTTCTATCTGTCCTGTTGCCATGTACTCTGTTACTGAACTGTAACTATGCCTGGCCTTTGCATGGGCCATGATTTTTCTTCACATCTGCTGATGGAACTCTGCGTATGCTTTGTTGTTTTTTCCTTTTGCAATAATGTACTATATCCATTATTGCCTTATGCTACAATAAAATATTGTTAGCCCTACACACTGCACTCTGTTTGGATTACTCTGCGCCTGGAACCCCATTAAGCCAGCAATATCCCACAGACAGCTCTTTTAAAAGCTCCTGATTTGTTTTATTCATTTTGGTTTTTTAATTTAGTTTTACTGAAAGAGTTTTAGCATTTTTCTTCATTTTTTTCGATTCCTTATCTCCCACCTATTTTTACTGTAATTTTTATTTTTTTGAATTAATACTTAAATTATTTTTAATTTTTTTGTAATTAGAAATAAGATTTTTTGGTACCTAGAGCTGTTTTTTATTTATTTATTTTTTGTTTGGTGCACAATTTCCAAAGCTAATTGAGGATGTGAAATTATAAAGCAGGAACAAAAATAACCTGAAAGCAAAGATTAAAAGGAGTCAAAAACCAGAGACTCAGTCGAGAGGAAATCCCAAACAAGACAAGACTGCGATGACTACTAGGCAACCAGAGATAAAGACCATATTCCAGCTTAAGGACACTGCATGTAAGTCTCCCTTTCCTTCTCCTTCTCCCTGTGAGGAATGTGGTTTTTAAAATCCCAAAACCAGTAACTCTCAATACAAGCCAATATAGGATAAATGAAAGTTCTTTATTCGAGATCAGTACCAACCTCTAGCGAAGCTACGAATGAAGATTCCCGCTTAAAAGTTTTCCGTAAACACATTCCTGTCTAAGTCTCTTATCATCCCTCCCTCTTCTGTGATTAACTGCCTGGCTACATTCCTTTCCAGTTTCGCACCCCCCGCTCTCTCTGTTCAGTACCAGATAATGCCAGTTCCCTGACCTTGATGAGAATTCTCATCTAAATATTCTCCAACAGTTGTGTTGGAATTGAAGCCTACCTACCTCTATTCTCCAAGCTGCTCTAATCTATTCTAATACACATGTATGCACTTCAAGTCCCCTCTTACTAACTAACCCATGTCAAGGGGATGCATCCAGATGCAATTGACTATTGCCTCTGGACTGCTCCATCCTGACATACCACCCCCCTAAAAAGAAACCTCTCTCCCACCAAAAAAGCAGCTTCCCCCCTTCCCAGCCCTAGAACACACACAAAAAACATTAACATGGCACACATACATTTGTTAAGAAATCAGACATGTTAATGAAGGACACTTGTCATTTCAGCTTTTCAGGGTATTTCTCATGGAACTGCTTCACCATTGGGGGGCTCGAACATGCTTACTGTCCACCCATTCACTGTGAGTTTTTGGTAAATGCTTCCACTGAATCAAGTACTGCAAACCCCCTCAATGTTGTTGTGTGTCTAAAATACTGTGGACTTCAAAATGCTGTTCACCTTTGAACATTGTAAGGGCAGGTGGAGGCACCTCAGGATGCCAGTGTTCCAAATCTTGAACAGGCTTTAATAGGCTCCAATGGAAAACGGGGTGAATCTTTCTCAAATATTTTGGTAATTTCAATTGCACATCATTGATAATCTTAGATATTGAGAAAGGACCCACATACTTTGGTCCTAATTTCTTTGATGGCTGGGTAGACTTTAAATATTTTGTAGACAAATAAACGTGCGGAGGAATTTTCAGAGCATCTGACAGATGAAGTCGCTTGGATCCGTTCTAAGTTAGACTCCAAGCGTGATACATGGTCTGGGGAGATGCCAAGGGAACGTCTTTGCCCGATTATCTGGGAACGGTTTGATCCTGTTGGGCCTGAGGAAGTGGACAGGATCCTCCGGACTGTAAGGGCCACTACTTGTCATCTTGACCCATGCCCCTCCTGGCTGGTGAAAGCAGCCAGGGAGGTGACATGTGGTTGGGTCCATGCGATGGTTGCTGCATCCTTGGGAGAGGGAGTGTTCCCAGCGGCTTTTAAGGAAGCGCTGGTGCACCCCCTCCTCAAGAAGCCATCACTGGACCCTATAGTGTTGGACAATTTTCGTCCCGTCTCCCACCTCCCCTTTCTGGGGAAGGTGGTTGAGAAAGTGGTGGCATTACAACTCCAGAGGATTCTGGATGATACGGATTATCTAGACCCCTTTCAGTCAGGATTCAGGCCGGGATATGGGGTAGAAACTGCATTGGTCGCACTTACTGATGATCTCTGGCGAGCGCGGGATGGAGGCAGTGCATCCATCCTGGCTCTTCTTGACCTCTCAGCCGCTTTCGATACCATTGACCATGGTATCCTTTTGGGACGGCTTAGGGGGTTGGGGGTGGGCGGCGTGGTTTTGCGCTGGTTCACCTCCTTCCTCCAGGGCCGATCCCAATTGGTGGTAATAGGAGATGAGAGATCCGACCCTCAGCCCCTACTTTGTGGGGTGCCACAGGGTTCGGTTCTCTCCCCTCTCCTATTTAATATCTACATGAAACCGCTGGGTGAGATCATCCGCCAACACGGGATGAGGTATCATCAATATGCTGATGATACTCAACTATATTTCTCCATCCCGGGCGAGTTAAGTGATGCAGTGACTGCCCTTTCTCAGTGTCTGAAGGCTGTGGGGGCCTGGATGAGGAACAACAGGCTTCAGCTGAACCCTGGTAAGATGGAGTGGCTGTGGATTGATGGTGCCTCGAGATCCAGAGAGTTGTCATCTTTAGATCTGGGCGGGGTGGCACTACCCCATTCAGACACTGTGCGGAACCTGGGTGTCCTTCTGGACTCACGACTCTTGCTTGAAGAGCAGGTGGCAGTCGTGGCCAGAAGGGCATTTCTACAACTTCGAGTTGTACGCCAGCTACGCCCTTTCCTGGACCGAGATGCCCTCCAGACAGTCACTCATGCCCTGGTCATCTCCCATATAGACTATTGTAATGCACTCTACATGGGGCTACCCTTGAAGAGCATCCGGAAGCTTCAACTGGTCCAGAATGCGGCTGCGCGTGTAGTTATGAGTGCCCCAAGATCGGCACATGTGACACCTCTACTCCGCGAGCTGCATTGGTTACCAGTTTGCTTCCGGGTCCAATTCAAGGTGTTGGTTGTCACCTTTAAAGCCCTACATGGCATGGGACCAGGTTACCTAAGGGACCGCCTCGTCCCCAGAGCATCGACCCGCCCCACTCAGTTATGCAGAGAGGGCTTGCTACGGACCCCGTCTACAAGAGAATTCCATCTGACGGGGTCCAGGAAGCGGGCATTCTCTGCAGTGGCACCCGCCCCCTGGAACATTCTGCCCCTGGAGGTGAGGCTAGCCCCCACACTCCTGACATTCCGAAAACAATTGAAGACCTGGCTCTGCCACCTCGCTTCGGATGGGAGGAGTAATAGCTCCTCTTGGGGATGGCTTGCTCCGTAGAGTTCTTTTAAACTTAACATCAGAGCCTCTTGGGTTTTATATATTTAATTAATTTATATAGATATACATTTATGTACAGTATTTTATATGCTTTTATGTTTTAATTGTCAACTTTGTGTAAACCGCCCAGAGTCCCCTCTGTGGGGGGAGATGGGCGGTGATATAAGTATGATAAATAAATAAATAAACCTTTTCCTCAACTTTCATTGGCCACTCCAGCATCCTTTTATGATCAGCATATTTTTTATAATTCGCTTTTGCTTCCTCCAGTACCTTTTCAATCACTGGCCAACTGGTTGTCATCTGTTTGATCCACTCATCCAAAGAGAAGATTTTGGTTTGTTCTTTTGGTAATTCTGGAATTGTTACAAAGTCCTGCCCATTCACCACCTGGAATAGAGTAAAGCCTGTGCTTTGATGTATTGCATTGTTGTAAGCCACTTCCACAAATGGAAGCAAGTCCACCCAATCATCTTGTTGATAGCTAACATAGCATCGCAAGTACTGTTCTAATATTTGGTTCTGTCATTCAGAAGATCCATCCGTCTCTGGATAGTGGGAGGAACTTAACCCTTGCTCCACCCCAATCAGCTTTAGGAATGCTTTCCAGAATTTTGAGGTAAATTGGACCCCCCAGTCACTGATAACTCTTTCAGGGGCCCGTGCAATCGATAGACATGTATAAACATCTTAGATAATTGTCCAGCCATAGGTAGGTTAGCACAAGGGATAAAATGGGTTTGCTTTGAAACAGGTCCGTTACTACCCATATAACTGTGTTCTTCTTGCTCTCTGGTACTTCCACTATAAAATCCATAGCAATTTGTTTCCATGGTCTGGTAGGGCTCACCATGTTTTGCAACAGTCCTTTGGGTTTGCCCCCAATTCGTTTTCCTATCACACACGTGGGGCAGCTAATCACGTAATCCTCTCCATCTTTACATAGGGCCAGCAAACAAAACTGCCACCTTACCAAGTGCAAGGTTTTTACAACTCCAAAGTGACCAGCTGACTTGGCGTCATGGCATCTCTCTAAAACTTTCTTTCACAAAGATTCAGGAACATATAACCTCTCGCCCTTCCATCACAGTCCTTGATTTTCTGTTAGGAAAGTTTGATTCTCTTGTAGCCACTCATCCTGTTGCAGTGCCGACTGTAATTCACTTTGTAAGCCTTTCTCTATCTTTGTGTTTACAACTGTTTTCTGACTTTGGGCGGTCACCACCATCCCAAATTGGAAGGGTGAAATGACTGAATCCACTATCTTCTCTCTGTGACTGTCATGCTTAGGCAATTGAGACAATGCACCAGCTAAATTATTTTTCCCCCTGGCAAATACTGAGTGAAATTAAACCTCTTGAAGAATTGCACCCTTCTAACCTGCTTAGGGTTCAATTTTCAGACTGCTCCACTCTGACAGTATTTTTGTCTACTTTACTTGTCCTCCCTCTCATCGTGAGTCACCTGATCATGGCTCTCATGAAATCTGGGTGGCCAGCCCAGGGGAGTAACCTTTTCTATCATGCCTACCATGACCACCCATCATAGGATGTCTTTACCTCGACTCCTACAGACTCGCGAGATGCCTTTACCTTGGCTCCAATGAAATTCCCTTCCACTGTAGGATACCTTTACCTCAGTTCCTACAGGGTCGTAAGATACCTTTACCTCAGTTCTTGCAAAACTGGGGTCAGAGAAGACCTGGTAAGTAGCTGTCAGGGTTCATAGTTGAATCCTGCCATTAGGGGTGTAGGTTTAGTAGAAGCGTGTGAACTGTGAGGAGGGGGTGAGTGTGCCAAGTGTTGTGGGTTTCATAGGAGACTGTGGAATCCAGAGTCAAGGTCAGCCACCTGCAGGAGTCGAAGGCTTGGGAATGGAGAGAGAAAGTTCTGGACATTGACATCATAGGCACTGCAAAATTGGCGCACAGGGGGGAGAGTTAAGTTAGGACTGTTTGGCGGGAATCTGGCATTCAGATCTTTGGAAGTGTTTCAATTTACATGTATCCTTAATAAAGCTTATTCTGCATTTCAATGAAGTGCATTGAGAAGTGTTTATTGGGGCATTTGAAGTTGGAGTCGTTACAGTTGCCTGATTTCTTACTTGTCCCAGTTGCTTAGAGATCCCAAGTCACTCGTCTCCCTTGATTCTCAGAAGTCCAGAAGCTTAGAAGTCCTACCCAGATGGATGTTCCTGTATTATTAGGAGGTGACTGACGCTTTTGGAGTCCCCTTTGGTCCAGTCAATATGGCTGAGAGACACCCAAGAGAATCCTGGGGGCATGCCTTGTCAGGTCATCCATTCAAATCCACCACCAGGGACACCAAGTCCAATCCCTCCTGGCTGGCTTGCCAAAAACTGTTGGCCAAGAAGGCCTGTGACTATGTGAGTTGTCACCCAATAAACCACACTGAGGCAGGAAGGTGATTTGTTCTCTTTCATTCCTGTGCACAGCAACAAGAGAGGGCTCCTGCCCAAAATGCAAGAGCCCCGAACCACACACTTGGCTTTTTTTTTATACACCTTCTAGCAAGGAGATAAAGGCAATAAATCTCTTTATTGGCTGATTCTCTTAGCACTTGTGCTGTAACTCTACATGATACATGGTATCCCATAATATCCCTTAGCATGTTCTATGTTTCCTAAAAACCCCACCTTAGGGGTGTATGTTTTGCTATGTTAATTAGCCCTTAGGTCACAGCTAGGTCAGCTAGCAGTTTCACACCTCCCCTGTTTCCCGGTTCAATAGTTCAGCAGTGGGGGGGAGAAAAAATCACCGGCACCTGTGCTGCCTCCCTCCCTCCTATTTCATCACTGGGACCACCCTGTCCCAGTGCCTGGGGGCTGTGAGGGCCTGGATGGGGAACAACAGGCTTCAATTGAACCCTAGCAAGACCGAGTGGCTGTGGATTGGTGGCCTAGCGTCTTCTGGGAAATTATCATCTTTGGTTCTTGATGGGGTAGCACTGCCCCATTCAGAACCGGTGCGGAACTTGGGGGTCCTTCTAGACTCACGACTCCTGCTCGAAGAGCAGGTGGCAGTCGTGTCTAGGAGGGATTTCGCACAACTTCGGTTGGTACGCCAGTTACGCCCATTCCTGGATCGCGACGCCCTCCGAACAGTCACTCATGCTCTCGTCATCTCCCATGTAGATTATTGCAATGCGCTCTACATGGGGCTACCCTTGAAGACTATCCAGAAGCTACAGCTGGTGCAGAATGCAGCCGCGCGAGCAATTTTGGGTGCACCAAAATCTGCACATATAACACCTTTGCTCCGCGAGCTGCATTGGGTGCTGGTTTGCTTCCAGGTATAATTCAAGGTGTTGGTTATTACCTTTAAAGCCCTACATGGCATGGGGCCAGAATACCTGAAGGACCGTCTTATCCCCATTTTATCGACCCGCCCCACCAGATCATTCAGAGAGGGCCTGCTATGAACCCCATCAATCAAAGAATGTCATCTGATGGGGTCTAGGAGACGGGCCTTCTCTGTGGTGGCACTCACACTGTGGAACATCTTGCCCCCAGAGTTGAGACAGATCTCCTCTTTCCCGACCTTTAGGAAAGAGCTGAAGACCTGGTTTTGCTGCCTGGCATGGGAAGGAGAAAAGGATAGTTCCTCATGGGGGTGGCTAACTCCTTAATTTTATAATGTCCTTCATTTTAATTCCATCGTCCATCTGGATCTATAATTCTTTATTATTTTTACATATTGTATATTGATGTTTTATATTTTATTTTAACTATTTTATTGTAAACCGCCCAGAGTTCCCCATTGGGGGAGATGGGCGGTTATATAAATTAAATAAATAGATAAATAAATAAATAATAAATAAATAAATAAATAAATTTCAAACCTTTTATAAGCATTAGGATGGCTGATAAAAAGTTTCAGCTTTGTAACAGCTGGGAGAGAGAAGGGGGAGAGCAAAAATTGCAGCAGCCAGGAAGAAAGAAACATCTAGTTTTTATTTGTCTCCGAGCAAGCGACAAATCCTAATTTTTCCACTTGTGCCTTGTTAGCAAGCAAGCATTAAACAGTAATTTCCTTAAGGATACCCAGGCCCTCTCTACCATCAGGAAGGTTTCCCTCAAAATCTAGGCCCCAGTTTCTATGGCCATGGAAATAAGTTCCTGACCATCTCCCTGATAGCGTCCTTTTCCTTCAAACTGTAGCCTAACGGGTGGAGAACGGGCGTCTTTCCAGCCTTGTGGTGTCAAGACATTTACAACCATAAAAGGACACCTTATCAAAGAGGACACCCAGCAGCCATGTTGATGGACTCAGTTACAGAGGCAATGGGCACACCGCTGAAGGACCAGGTGGTGACAAAGTGTCCTGGGGAAAGTCTATCTATCTGGTCACAGAGAGTTGAGACATTACGAAAAATAGATGATGATAGATAGATAGATAGATAGATAGATAGATGATAGATAGATAGATAGATAGATAGATAGATAGATAGATAGATAGATAGATATAGATAGATGATAGATAGATGATAGACAGACAGACAGACAGACAGACAGACAGACAGACAGACAGACAGACAGAAGATATGGCTGTTGTGGGTCTTCCGGGCTGTGTGGCCGTGTTCTGGAAGTTGTGGTTCCTAACGTTTCGCCAGCATCTGTGGCCAGCATCTATCTGTGCTCCTGCCCTCTGAAGATGCTGGCCACAGATGCTGGCGAAACGTTAGGAACCACAACTTCCAGAACACGGCCACACAGCCCGGAAGACCCACAACAGCCATTGAACTCCGGCCGTGAAAGCCTTCGACAATACATCAGACAATAGATAGATTCCTAATGTGCCATAAATACTGTGTATCTCTCTCTCTCTCTCTCTCTAGTACCAAAGGTTGGGCCCATTGACAATTTATTATATAAGTTACATTATATCATTTATGTATCCTGACTTTTGTTATAATACAAAATAAAATATTATTGACATCTTGATTTGCTCCTGCTGAAATGTGCAACATCTATATGTTTATATTCCTAACATTCAGTTCAGTTCCCAAGTTCTTCTACCCTTTTCCTTCCCTCCAACTTGAACTTCTTATCCCGCCTTTGCTCATTCATTCACCATCCCCACTCCAGGTGCATCCCTGATGAAAGCAATGCTCCTTTTCTCTTGGAGCATTTTGTATGAATGTATTAAGACTGATATGTGTTAAGATTTACGTCCCTTTAGGAAGGAATTAACGTTGCATTCCCATTTGCAATGTGGGGGGAGGGGTGAAGGAAGGGAATGGGTTCCTCCGGGACTGTCTTTCTTGACCTCCCTCCCCACCAACCTGGTGCCTGTCTCTGGGCATCCTTTAAAACTCCTTGCTGACTCCACCCTCCCTGTGTCTGGCTCCACCTGCAACCCACAACTAGAAGATTTTGGGGAAAACTGTTTGGCTGCAAAATTGATGACATGAGATCATGCCGCCTTCCCAACTCTTGATGGGAGTTTCAGAACAGAGAAACAATGGAGGTCCCAAATCTGCTTATATTAGAAATAAAAAATCTGAAAGCCATTCAAACTGCTGGCTTCAATGGTTGTTGTGGGTCTTCCGGGCTGTGTGGCCGTGTTCTGGAAGTTGCGGTTCCTAACGTTTCGCCAGCATCTGTGGCCAGCATGGTCATGCCAGCATGGTCAGCATGGCTTCAACTTTGATAGGTCTATATCATTTGGTGCAAAGGCACCAACAGGAACATCTTGTCCAAACACTTTTGGGCAAAACTGAAGAGTTTGAAGGTACACAGGCCCTACTTTTCTATTTTATTTATTTATTAATCAAACTTCTATCACCACCCATCTCCCTCCACCGGAGGGACTCTGGCAGTTTACAATAAAATAATAGAAACAAAAAACATAAAATATACATAGAATATAAAAATACAAATTATAAAACAAGAATAAAATCCAAGAGGCAAGAGTGGTAAAAAGATCTAACTTAATCCAATGTAGGAGAGGAGCTCTCTAAGGTTGCTGGACATGGGTGGGTGACTCTTGCAGGTTAATATATATATGGTGATCAGTCACAAAACTTGATAACCAATTATTTAACAGACATGCCCCTTTCTCATTTCATCACTTGAAAGAAATGTTTTCAATTTTTAACCATGCCCAAAGCAAAAACAAATGAGTCCTATCTCTACATTAGTCAGAAATTTTTGTTCCTTACTATATTTTCTCTGCAATTCAGATCAGGCCTCAATAGGATAATGTAGCACTTGGGGAAAAAGATACAAGCCAAGAGACCAGCTCCAGAGGCCAAAATGGAGAAGATCTCCACGGCCACCATAGACTTCCCTTTTGTGCTCAGGTAGGTGGGGAGGAAGGTGATCCAAACGCTGCAAAAGAGCAGCATACTAAAAGTAATGAACTTGGCTTCATTAAAGCTGTCGGGCAAGTTCCTAGCAAAAAAGGCTACTGTGAAACTGAGGAGGGCCAGGAAACCCAAGTACGCGAGGACAGCATAAATCATTGAAGCCAAGCCTTCCTTACATTCTAAGATTATCTCCCCTACCAAGGAATTGAAGTCCAAGTTGGGAAACGGGGGAGATGTTACCAGCCAGGTGGCACAAAGAACTGCTTGGACCAGGGGACAGCCTAAGACAATGGAGTTGGTCAGTGGTTTTCCTAAGAATTTCCTTGTCCTGTTCCCTGGTTTGGTGGCCATGAAGGCCAGAACCACCATGACAGTTTTTGCCAGCACAGAGGAAACCGCAAGGGAAAAGAGAATGGCAAAGGCAGTTTGTCGGAAGAGACAGGTGAGCTTCCCGGGTCGACCAATGAAGAGGAAGGAGCAGAGGAAGCAGAGCAGGACTGAGACCAGGAGGATGTAGGTGAGATCTCGGTTGTTGGCCTTGATGATGGGTGTGTCCCGATGCTTAAGGAAAATTGCCAGGACTGCCAATGTGATCAAGGAGAGAGAAAGAGTGAGAGAAGTTAAAGTGTATCCCAGGGTCTCTTGATAGGAAAGGAAGTGGATCTTCTTGGCCATGCAGTGATCTTTGCCCTTGTTAGGGTACTGGTCTTCTGGGCAAAGATCACAGTGAGCTGCATCTGAAATCGAGAGTTTTTGTCTAAGTATTTCAGATGTATCAGCTGTATGTTCCCTCCCCCCAGGTGTCTCAGAAGTGACATGACTGTTCCATTTGTGCAGTAGCCAACTCACAGATAGTGATGGAATGACCTACTGTACAAATTTTGCTGCCTCACGAAGGGCAAAACATCCTAGGTTGAAGATGAGTCTAGAGATGGTTTGTTTACATGCAGGGACCTATGGAGTTCCAATTAAGAAGTCTGCTTAAGAAAAAACCTTCCTGGGAACACAGCTATTTGGGGTTTGTCTACCATATCTGTTGACATGGGCTTAGTAGGTATAATAGAAGAGGGGGGGAGCGACAGGAGGTGGGAGAAGGAACAGATTCTTTGTCTGAGCAAAAGTGATTCATGGGGAAAATGGCTTCAGGAGGGAGGGAGGAAAGAATGATCCAGAGCTCACTGGCTCAATTTCTCTGCTTTGTGTTTCAAATCAGATTTTCCCATCAGTCATCCAGACTGTTTTTCCATGGAAAGGTTGATGGATTTCCGATTTCTTTGTTAGGCATATTGATTTCTCAGGAGACTGGTGTTCCTGACAGAAGAAACATCTGGTAAATAATAAAAATTGAGGGTTGAACCCCAACCACACCACACTACTCATTCAGGAAAAAGATCAGCAGTTGTTTTTTCCAAGTGTTATGTGATGGTAAGGCTAGTAGGGAACCCATCAATTGTGCCCTGAAACTACCCTGTATTAAATTGCTGAGGAGTGGAAAAGTGTGCATTTGTGGGCAAGACAGTTTAGGTGCATATACTGAAATATTCTGCTGAAATCTAGGAATACTTTCAAGCATGTCAATCCTACCAAAAATGACAAACAAAACTTAATATTTTGATCAACTGAATAGTTTCCTTGACCCAGGAAGATCTGCAGTTGAAAAAACTCCCGAGGTTTGCCCTACCTGTCTGATCAGACATGGTCCCTTCTGGACAAGGGTCACATTGGTAGCAGCAAGCCTGCTCACCCTCTGGAACACTTCTCCTCTCCCCTGCATGGCACCTCTTCATGCCACACCTGGCAAAGGGCACCTTCTAAAAGGGAATAGAGAAATGCTTGAGATGACCTAAGCAATGAGCATACACCATTTATTCATTTCCACATTCCCATTTCCATCTTCAGAATGTCCTCAAAAGAACTGGTTCACCATGTTCTACCAGAAACCATGAACAGCTCCTGGGGGAATTTAGGCTAATAGCATTCCCGACCCACCAATGGATGCTTGAGATTGGAACTGGGACCTCTGTGTGCAAAGCAAGGCCTGTGACACTGTCCTACTGCCTTGCTAAAAGAAGTATCATAAGGGTCCTATAAAGGTCCATGGAGTTCCCTGTTTCCTGCTTCAATTGCACCCTGGTTTCCAGCATGAGTTTGTCCCAATCCCAACCTTTCTTGGACATGCCACATTGCAGACCTCAAATGTGTTACATGCAAAGCAGGTCTTTCACCACATGGTTGTCATCTTTCGGGATTCAATACACCTTTTTTCCAGTTACAAGAACATTCTGTATCTCCAGGAGAGAATGAATCTCTCCCTGGATTCAGAACATACATTATCCTCCAGCCCACCTTTGTGGCCCAGATGATTGCATCCGGGTTAATGGTGAAATCCTGGCCTGGGGGAGCCCCAGGATCTATTTGCCCAACTTTCACAGGGACGAAAGATTGATTGGGGAGGAAAACCCAGTTAAGAATATCATAACGAGCTGAACCCAGTCCATTTTCTGAGAAGGAGACTTCATTTCCAGCACTGTCATTGAACCGAACATTCCTCAAATATGGAAGAATCTGAAAGAAAACACACCCTTAGGAACTGGGGTACTTGCAAAGGAGACATGGTGGCTCTATCACTCTCTGGTGGCCACCATCTTAGGAGAGAAGTTGTGTGTCTGTACTTGGTGAATATCTTTGTGATTGGGAGCAGCACTGAATCACAGGAATCCATCCTGGAGCGTGTGAAATTAATATCAGCACTGCAAGAAGATTCTATCTTGGACATTTGGATTATGGCTTATTCGATTCCAGCTTTACAAGAAAGATGCCAACATACAAACTTTTTAATGCCATACTGCAAGTGTCATTGTTTGTTTCTACTCCTGAAATCTTAGCTATATAATTTTTTAAATGTTTATCATGGTCCATGGTCTTGTAAATGACATATTCAATTTTGGGAATGAGTCAATGATTTCCACAACAAGAGTAAGATTCCCCAGGACTTTCCTGACTCTTTCTAAACAATAGTCAAAGAATGCAGAATTTAGTACCATTCAACCTGTACGCAGAACACATCATGCGACATGCTGGGCTTGAGGAATCCAAGGCTGGAGTTAAAATCGCTGGAAGAAACATTAACAATCTCAGATATGCAGATGATACCACTTTGATGGCTGAAAGCGAGGAGGAGTTGAGGAGCCTTATGACGAAGGTGAAAGAAGAAAGTGCAAAAGCTGGGTTGCAGTTAAACCTCAAAAAAACCAAGATTATGGCAACGAGCTTGATTGATGACTGGCAAATAGAGGGAGAAAAAGTGGAGGCAGTGACAGACTTTGTATTTCTAGGCGCAAAGATTACTGCAGACGCTGACTGCAGCCAGGAAATCAGAAGACGTCTACTTCTTGGGAGGAGAGCAATGGCAAATCTTGATAAAATAGTTAAGAGCAGAGACATCACACTGACAACAAAGGTCCGCATAGTTAAAGCAATGGTATTCCCTGTAGTAACCTATGGCTGCGAGAGCTGGACCATAAGGAAGGCTGAGCGAAGGAAGATAGATGCTTTTGAACTGTGGTGTTGGAGGAAAATTCTGAGAGTGCCTTGGACTGCAAGAAGATCAAACCAGTCCATACTCCAGGAAATCAAGCCAGACTGCTCACTTGAGGGAATGATATTAAAGGCAAAACTGAAGTACTTTGGCCACATAATGAGAAGACAGGATACCCTGGAGAAGAAGCTGATGCTAGGAAAAGTGGAAGGCAAAAGGAAGAGGGGCCGACCAAGGGCAAGATGGATGGATGGTATTCTGGAGGAGACGGACTCAACCATTGGGGAGCTGGGGATGATGACGGCCGACAGAAAGCTCTGGCGTGGGCTGGTCCATGAAGTCACGAAGAGTCGGAAACGACTGAACGAATAAACAACAAAAAAAACCGACCCGGTGGAAGGGAGTGCCTGCCCCAGTCTTGATAGTGATCAAGAGAGGTCTAAGATTTAGCCTTTCGTGTGGAACAGCCTGATGAATTTCGGAGCAGGAGGCCAGGAGGAGCATCTTTGCATTGGAGCCCTGCTGTGTGTTGAGGTTGGCAGAGGCTGCTTTCACACAACAACTGGAACCGTACAACAAATAGCCGATTAACAGAACAGCCTGAGTTCATACAGTATGCTAAGCCACTGAAAAATAAGCAAGGTTAAAGTGATCCAGCCTTAGTGTTTTTTTTTATAGCCTGGATTCAGACCACATGTTAAGGCCAACTTGTGCACATGTGACCACTAGGATTTGCACTGACCTGTGGAAGCATCTTGCACAAGCACAGCCAGATTGCCATCTGGCTCAGCTGATGCCTCCTGCCTGGGATGGTCAGGAATTGAAACTCAGGCAGCTGTGGAAGAAGCTGTGGAAGATCCTTCAGGACCAGAGAGCAAGGCCTGTCCTTCATGGGCATTACAGACAACTGGTTTGGTTGTCTCTTTCCCTCCCCATGTTCCTTTTTCATCAAAAAAATATTTCATGCATGTTTTGCATATTTTAATAATTTTTAAATACAGTATGTATTGATTTATTGATCAATTATATGTGATCAAATTGTTGTTCTCCAGCAAAGGAGATCGTTACCTTGTCGTGGTGCTGGAGCTTGAGCACCTCAATGAAACCATGAGCTAAACCGTGAAGGGACACCCAAGACGGGAAGGTCGTGGCAGAGAGGTCAGACTAAATACGATCCCTGGGGAAGGTAATGGCAACCCACCCCAGTATTCTTGCCATGAAAACTAAATGGATCAGTACAACCAAAGATATGTCGGTATACCATCGGAAGATGGGACTCCCAGGTCGGAAGATGGTCAAAATGCTACTGGGGAGGAACAGAGGATACGTTCAACTAGCCCCAGATGTGATGACGCAGCTAGCTCAAAGCCGAAAGGACGGCTAGCGGCCGACGGTGCTGGTGGTGAACGACGAATCCGATGTTCTAAAGATCAACACACCATAGGAACCTGGAATGTAAGATCTATGAGCCAGGGCAAATTGGATGTGGTTATTGGTGAGATGTCAAGATTAAATATAGACATTTTAGGTGTCAGTGAACTGAAATGGACTGGGATGGGCCACTTCACATCAGATGACCACCAGATCTACTACTGTGGACAAGAGGACCACAGAAGAAATGGAGTAGCCTTCATAATTAATAATAAAGTGGCTAAAGCAGTGCTTGGATACAATCCAAAAAACGATAGAATGATCTCAATTCGAATTCAGGGTAAGCCATTTAACATCACAGTGATCCAAATATACGCCCCAACCACAGATGCTGAAGAAGCAGAAGTAGATCAGTTCTATGAGGATCTGCAGCACCTACTAGATAATACACCAAAAAGAGATGTTATTTTCATTACAGGAGACTGGAATGCTAAGGTGGGTAGTCAGACGACACCTGGAATTACAGGCAAGCATGGTCTGGGAGAACAAAATGAAGCAGGACATAGGCTGATAGAATTTTGCCAAGACAACTCACTGTGCATAACAAACACTCTCTTCCAACAACCTAAAAGACGACTTTATACATGGACTTCACCAGATGGTCGACACCGAAATCAGATTGACTACATCCTTTGCAGCCAAAGGTGGCGGACATCTATACAGTCGGTAAAAACAAGACCTGGAGCTGACTGTAGTTCAGATCACGAACTTCTTATTGCAAAATTTAGAATCAGACTAAAGAGAATAGGGAAGACCCACAGATCAGTTAGATATGAGCTCACTAATATTCCTAAGGAATATGCAGTGGAGGTGAAGAATAGATTTAAGGGACTAGATTTAGTAGATAGGGTCCCAGAAGAACTATGGACAGAAGTTCGCAACATTGTTCAGGAGGCGGCAACAAAAAACGTCCCAAAGAAAAAGAAAAACAAGAAGGCAAGATGGCTGTCTGCTGAAACACTGGAAGTAGCCCAAGAAAGAAGGAAAACAAAAGGCAACAGTGATAGGGGGAGATATGCCCAATTAAATGCAAAATTCCAGAGGTTAGCCAGAAGAGATTAGGAATTATTTTTAAACAAGCAATGTGCGGAAGTGGAAGAAGACAATAGAATAGGAAGGACAAGAGACCTCTTCCAGAAAATTAGAAACATCGGAGGTAAATTCCAGGCAAAAATGGGTATGATCAAAAACAAAGATGGTAAGGACCTAACAGAAGCAGAAGAGATCAAGAAAAGGTGGCAAGAATATACGGAAGATCTGTATAGGAAGGATAATAATATTGGAGATAGCTTTGACGGTGTGGTCAGTGAGTTAGAGCCAGACATCCTGAAGAGTGAGGTTGAATGGGCCTTAAGAAGCATTGCTAATAACAAGGCAGCAGGAGACGACGGTATCCCAGCTGAACTGTTTAAAATCTTGCAAGATGATGCTGTCAAGGTGATGCATGCCATATGCCAGCAAATTTGGAAAACACAAGAATGGCCATCAGATTGGAAAAAATCAACTTATATCCCCATACCAAAAAAGGGAAGCACTAAAGAATGTTCAAACTATCGAACAGTGGCACTTATTTCACATGCCAGTAAGGTAATGCTCAAGATCTTGCAGGGTCGACTCCAGCAATTCATGGAGCGAGAATTGCCAGATGTACAAGCTGGGTTTAGAAAAGGCAGAGGAACTAGAGACCAAATTGCCAATATCCGCTGGATAATGGAGAAAGCCAGGGAATTTCAGAAAAACATCTATTTCTGTTTTATTGACTATTCTAAAGCCTTTGACTGTGTGGATCATAACAAATTGTGGCAAGTTCTTGGTGGTATGGGGATACCAAGTCATCTTGTCTTCCTCCTGAGGAATCTGTATAACGACCAAGTAGCAACGGTAAGAACAGAGCACGGAACAACGGACTGGTTTAAAATTGGGAAAGGAGTACGGCAGGGTTGTATACTCTCACCCTACCTATTCAACCTGTACGCAGAACACATCATGCGACGTGCTGGGCTTGAGGAATCCAAGGCTGGAGTTAAAATCGCTGGAAGAAACATTAACAATCTCAGATATGCAGATGATACCACTTTGATGGCTGAAAGCGAGGAGGAGTTGAGGAGCCTTATGACGAAGGTGAAAGAAGAAAGTGCAAAAGCTGGGTTGCAGCTAAACCTCAAAAAAACCAAGATTATGGCAACGAGCTTGATTGATGACTGGCAAATAGAGGGAGAAAAAGTGGAGGCAGTGACAGACTTTGTATTTCTAGGCGCAAAGATTACTGCAGACGCTGACTGCAGCCAGGAAATCAGAAGACGTCTACTTCTTGGGAGGAGAGCAATGGCAAATCTTGATAAAATAGTTAAGAGCAGAGACATCACACTGACAACAAAGGTCCGCATAGTTAAAGCAATGGTATTCCCTGTAGTAACCTATGGCTGCGAGAGCTGGACCATAAGGAAGGCTGAGCGAAGGAAGATAGATGCTTTTGAACTGTGGTGTTGGAGGAAAATTCTGAGAGTGCCTTGGACTGCAAGAAGATCAAACCAGTCCATACTCCAGGAAATCAAGCCAGACTGCTCACTTGAGGGAATGATATTAAAGGCAAAACTGAAGTACTTTGGCCACATAATGAGAAGACAGGATACTCTGGAGAAGAAGCTGATGCTAGGGAAAGTGGAAGGCAAAAGGAAGAGGGGCCGACCAAGGGCAAGATGGATGGATGGTATTCTGGAGGTGACGGACTCAACCATTGGGGAGCTGGGGATGGTGACGGCCGACAGAAAGCTCTGGCGTGGACTGGTCCATGAAGTCACGAAGAGTCGGAAACGACTGAACGAATAAACAACAACAAATTGTTGTTGACTCTTAGCAGCTCTGTTCTGAGATGCAGTTAATTGGGTAGTGTACACGTATATAATGAGTAATGTAGTAAATATATCTGGGAATCTTCCCCCTTAAATATCTTTTGAATGGACAAAACAGAGACATTACCTGCCATGGCTGGACATTTGAGATCTTCTTTCCAAGCCTCATCATGGCTGGTCGGGCTCCTGATCCATGCATTGCATGTAATGCGTGTGCCACAGAGTAAATGGCATGGTAGATGTTGTAACTTTCACCTGTCATGCTCTTCTCAAAAATGTAAGCTGGCAGATTCTGTACATTTTCCTTTCCTGTACAATCTCCCCTTTTCTCTTGGGGGATTTCACCTGATTTCAGTAACAGGCAGCCAAAGACCCTTTCCCACCATGGAGGGAGAAAAACATCTCCCTGTGGGTTCAAGGGGTCTAAAGAGAGGATGAAATGCCTGAATTCTGATATATCACCAGTGTGGTCCCTGAAATGCAAAACACCATGGAAGGGCTTCAAGGTTTGCAATGCTTTTTGAAATGCCGTCACACTAACATCCCAATGGGAAGTCAAGATCCAGATTTTCCAAAATGAAGTTTTAGTCAATTCTTCATAATGAACCAGCCTCATGTGTATAATTTTAATAATACTGGAGTCTCCAAACAGAATAATCACTTCAGCTTTAAACCAAGAATTGGGAATCTGAAGCCATTTCCACCGTTTATCAGTTGTTTTCAACAGATTATCAGATTCCATGAATTCACTGAAGGCCAGGCAGATCTCCTTCTGCTTCAACATTGGCATAAGGGATGAGATGAAATCTGCTACTCTATCGTCTTTGGGGGCCAGAAGCCCAACCCAGTTCCACTGGAAATGCAAGAGCACCTGGACCAAACCCACATACTGAGGAAGTTCATTGGGATTAATCCGGAAGAAGGATGGAAAAACAGTTCTGTCTCCCTGAGAGACCTCAAAGCCAACACCAAGCTGGAGAAAGCGAGATGCTTGTTTTACAAATGATTGTTTGTAGACAAGATAAAGTTTTATGGTGGCTTTAAGGGTAACCATCATGCAATTTATTGCCCGACCAGTTGGGCTGAAATAGAGGTAGCCTGACTGAGTGACTTGGTTAAACCTCCCACCTAAAGGAGACCCACCACTTGCTAACTTTATCTGGTTGTCACACGTGAGAAGCCAAGGGAGCAAACCTTTACCCTGAAACGGAGTATAAACTGGATTAAAAGGGGATTACAAAGAATCAGTTCAGAAGGAATTTCTCTGGAATTATTTCTGAAATATCTCATTATCTGTCTCTTTGGGGTTATAATATTGTGACACACAAAATATGAATAGGAAATCAATTATAGAATGGGTTCATTGAGTCTCATACTCCTGATGTTGTAGTTGGACTTCGACTGGGCAAGTCCTCATGAGTTGCCGAGGGAACAGCCTTCTGATGTTATCTGGACTGAGATTGATTCTGTTACGCCCGAGGAAGTGGGCAAGATACTTATGTCTGTTTGTCCAGCCACCTGTTTTTAAGATTTTAAAGAAGATTTTTAGCCCCTTAAAACACTTTTAAAAATTTTCTGAAGCCCAGAATTACATTTTCTATGGCTTGGGGAATTGTTGGCGGGTCTTTACCTGTGTTGGGTGTTAGCCCCCCCTGGACGGAGCAGTAGGACACAACGGACTGCGAGGGGCAGCGCGAGGCTTGCCGCTGGGCGGAGCAGAGATTGACAGAATTTTTTTAACAGAGAGGGAAGTTTCTTGATATTGAGAAGCCGAATACGGGCGAGCTTGGAACCCGAATGGGGCGGTGGAGCTGGTGGCGGCGACGACAGCGAACCCCGACAAACCCTGATACGGTGAGCCCCGGGACTTGCCCTGATAGTGAGGTGGATTCTGGGCGGGGTGATCACCGAGGTGCCAGCGAATTTCACCTCTGCTGTAAAAGAACTCAGTGGGGGGCGAACAGATCCCGGAGGTGTAAGAGACTGGCCTCAAAATCGTTTAGACTGGCCTCAAAAACGCTTGGACGCTGGCCCGATAGATATCCTGGGAATAGGTTTTAACAATGCGACGGACCTTGCCTTGCCTCCCAGGAGAACGTATCTAGAGTTGTGGGCCATTCTGGTAACGCAGCAGCTTTACATACTGGCTGAAGACGGAGGGACGTATCCCGAGGAACCAGTGGGACTTGGACAGCTTTGAGATAAGTGGATTGACCCAGCGCCTGACAGAGCTTTAAGAACTTTTGTGACTGTTCAGAACAGAAACTGTGGGTGCAGCAATGCCTCGACGAGCTACTGGGTGCTGCTATAGACTGGCGGGAGTATAATAATGCTGTTGGGACTTATGGACCACGGATTATTAAGGTAGAAGCCCCTGCGAAAGTTGGTTTAATCATCCCTAACCACCCTATATAGCTAAGATCACCGGGATCCCTCAAAGTGAGTGAAATTCTCCCTCTCAGAAGTGAGAGGCGTGGGAGGGAGTACGGAGTTGGGTGTAGAATATGAGAGCACTCATCCCCCTGAGTGAGAGACAGGGGGTGAGAGGTAGTGTATGGAGTGCCCCCCTATGGACTAGTGAGAGAAGTCAATGGGGGGGGCACAGGGAGAGAGTGTATAATTGTGAGAGTGGTGAGTGGGCCCAGCCATTGCCGAGAGCATGAGCTGGTGCACTGGTGGGGTCCATCATCACTTGGATTGATTGGTAGTTAGTCTGTTGGTTGAATGATGGAGGGTTTACTGGGTTTAACCAGGAATCTCGGGAGTCCAGGAGTGGAGGCTAATGGATTTAGAGACTCTGGGGTTTATAGGGCGGGGCAGGCCATTGAGGTGGTGATGGGTAGGGGATGTTTTGGTGGGAGCCGGAGAGCAGGCCATCGTAGGGGAAGACGTCCCCGGTGTTTACTACCAGTGGCGTGTTCCGGCCCTCCGTGCTCAATCCAAGGGCCTGGTCAGCAGACTCATGGTTGCCCTGACTTTCGGCTGCTGCTTTGTAATGCCAGGTCATTTAATAACAAGGGCCCCCTCATACATGATCTGATTATAGAGGAGGGGCAGACCTGGTATGTATTACAGAAACCTGGCTGGGCCCGGAAGGGGGTGTTCCTCTGTCTGAGATATGCCCAGCCGGGTTTTGGGTTTGGCACAAGCCGAGACTTCAGGGCAGGGGAGGAGGGGTAGCTGTTGTCATCCGGGAATCTCGAATGGCCATCAGGGGCCCTGCTCCACAAGTGACCGGGTGTGAGACCTTGTTTTTTTAAGTTGGGTTCTCAGGAACAGTTGGGAGTGTTGCTACTGTACCAGCCTCCCTGCTGTGTAGCAACCTCCCTGCCTGAGCTGCTGGAGGCCATCTCGGGGTAGGCAGTTGAGCTCACCATGCTTATGGTTCTGGGGGACTTCAACCTGCCTTCCCTGGGACAAACCTCAGAAGCGACCCGGGAGTTCATGACCATCATGGCGGCCATGGGCCTGTTTCAAATCATCCAGGACCCAACTCGAGACAGCGGCCTCACCCCGGATTAAGTTTTCTTGTCAGAGCTGTGGCAATGTGATCTGAGGGGTTACATCTTTGTCATGGTCAGATCACACCCTGGTGACCTTGAGATTCTCCTATGCTGCCCCCCTCCGCAGGGAGGCTGGACCTGTTCTATTGGTCCACCCCCGGCGACTGATGGACCCATTAGGGTTCCAGAGGGAGCTGCGGGTTATACCGGAAGATCTGCTGCACGGTCCAGCAGAGGCTCTGGCTGCTGCCTGGAATAGAGAGGCAGACGGGGCCTTGGACAGGATCGCGCCTGTGCAGCCTCTCTTGTCCAGTCGAACCCGACACTCCCCCTGGTTTACGGAGGAGCTGAGGGTACTGAAGAGGATTAAGAGATGCCTAGAGCACCGCTGGAGGAAAACAAAGACTGAATCCAACTGAACACAATCTAGAGCTGCTATTAAGGCCTACCTTGTGGCAGTAAGAGCGGAGAAACGTCAATATTTCTCTGCTCTTATTGCATCCGCAGAATGCCGCCTGACGGCCCTGTTTAAGATTACCCGATCCCTTTTAGGGAAAGGGGAGTCTGAAATCCATCTGCAGGGCTGTGCTGAGGAATTTTCTGAGCATCTGAAGGATAAAATCACTCGGATTCGCTCCAAGTTGGACTCCGAGCATGAGACAGAGTCTGGAGAGATACCCAGGGAATGTACTTACTTTGTTATCTGGGAACAGTTTGATCCTGTTGGACCTGAAGAAGTGGACAGAGTCCTCCGGACTGCAAATGCCACCACCTGTCAATTAGATCCATGCCCCTCCTGGCTGGTGAAAGCAGCTCGGGAGGGGACTTGTAGCTGGGTCCAAGCGATGGTGAATGCATCCTTGAGAGAGGGGATGTTCCCGGCAGCTTTTAAGGAAGCGCTGGTTTGCCCCCTCCTCAAGAAGCCATTGCTGGACCCTACTATACTGGATAATTTTCATCCAGTCTCCCAACTCCCCTTTTTGGGGAAGGTGGTTGAGAAGGTGGTGACGTTGCAACTCCAGAGGATTCTTTCTTTCTTTCTTTCTTTCTTTATTTATTTATTTATTTATTTATTTATTTATTTATTTATTTTATTTTATTTTATTTTATTTATTTTATTTTATTTTATTTTATTTTATTTATTTAATTTATTCTGGATGAAACGGATTATCTGGACCCCTTTCAGTCAGGTTTCACTTATGGATGATCTCTGGTGGGAGCGAGATAGAGGCAGTGCATCCATTCTCGCTCTTCTTGAACTCTCAGCAGCGTTCGATACTGTCAACCACGGTATCCTTCTGGAATGGCTTAGGGAGTTGGGTGTGGGCGGCATGGTTTTGCGCTGGTTCACCTCCATCCTCCGAGGCCGCTCCCAGTTGGTGTTATTTGGGAGCAAGAGATCCAGTCTGTGGGCCCTTCTTTGCGGGGTCCCGCACGGCTCGGTACGCTCTCCGCTCCTTTTTAACATCTACATGAAACTGCTGGGCGAGATCATCCGACACCACGGGGTGAGGTATCATCAATATGCCGATGATACCCAGTTGTATATCTCCATCCTGGGTGAAGTAAGTGGTGCAGTGACCATCCTGTCCAAGTGCCTGGGGGCTGTAGGGGCCTGGATGGGGAAAAACAGGCTTCAACTGAACCCTAGTAAGACGGAGTGGCTGTGGATTAATGGCTCCTTGGCATCTGGGAAATTATCATCTTTAATTCTGGATGGTGTTGCACTAACCCAGACAGACCCGGTGTGTAACTTGGGAGTCCTCTTGGACTCACGACTCCTTCTTGAAAAGCAGGTGGCAGTCGTGGCCAGGAGGGCTTTTGCCCAACTTCGTGTTGTGCACCAGTTGCGCCCCTTCCTGGAACGAGAGGCCCTTCGAACAGTCACTCGTGCCCTGGTTATCTCCCACATAGACTACTGTAATGCGCTCTAAATGGGGCTACCCTTGAAGAATATCCGGAAGCTACAACTGATCCAGAATGCAGCTATGCGGACAATTTTGGGTGTCCCAAGGAGGACACACATAACACCTTTGCTGCGCGAACTGCACTGGGTTCCAGTTTGCTTCCGGGTCCAATTCAAGGTGTTGGTCATCACCTTTAAAGCCCTACATGGCATGAGACCAGGATACCTAAGGGACTGTCTCATCCCCATCACTTCATCCCATCCCACCCGAGCATGCAGAGAGGGCATGCTACGGACCCCATCGATTAAGGAGTTCCATCTAACGGGGTATCAGAAGCGTGCTTTCTCTGCTGTTGCCCCTGCCCTTTGGAATATTCTGCCCTCAGGGATCAGACAGTCCCCCTCACTCCTGGACTTCCAGAAAAAACTCAAAACCTGGTTCTGTCAGTATGCTTGGGGTGGGAAGGAGAATGGATATACCTGGAGATGGCTAGCACCTTAGATTAGTTCTGGGTGCCCTTTTTTACAAACTTAAAAAGATTCTGCCATTGGATTCAATTTTATTCATTATATTTTAAATTAAATATAAATTAAATATATTATGTATTTTACTCTATTTATAACTGTATATTAATGATTTTAATTTTGTTGTAAACCGCCCAGAGTCCCCCTTGGGGGAGTTGGGCGGTGATAAATTTGATAAATAAATAAATAAATACTGTCAACCTTCTGGACCGGTTGCAGGGGTTAGGAGTGGGAGGCACTGCTCAGTGGTTCACCTCCTTCCTCGCTGGTTGGTTCCAGTCGGTGTTGACACGGAGGGAGATCATGTCTGTGGGCTGCCTCACGGCTTGACACTCTCCCCTCTCCTGTTCAACATCTTCATGAAACCACTGGGTGAGGTCCTCCGCCAGTCTTGGGTGCAATATCATACGTATGCTGATGATACCAGGCTCTGCATCTCCACCCCAAGTGGAACAGGTGGAGCTGCCAATGTCTTGACCCAGTGTCTGGATGCTGTTGGGGTCTGGATGGGGCAGAACAGACTTCGGTTCAATCCTAACAACACTGAGTTGCTGTGGCTGCTGGACCCCCAGTCAATGTCGCCATCTTTGGTCCTGGATGGGGCTGCCGTTCCCCAGTCAAGACTGGCGCACAACTTGGGGCTCCTCCTGCACTCACAGCTTCATCTTCCCCCCAGAGATGAGGCGGGTGCCCTCTCTCCTGGGGTTCTGGAAAGCCTTGAAAACCAGGCTTTGGTTCCAGGCCTAGGGTTGATGCTTGTTGTTGTTTAATGGCCCCTGTTTTCTTTTGTTGGTTTTGTTAGCATAGTATTTCAGTTTCGGCTGCCTGTAGATTTAAAGTTTCTTGCTGTTTTATCTTTTCTCTAGTTTTCTACACCGCCCAGATCCCACTGGAGTTCAGCGGCCAATAAATTTAAATAATTAATAATAAATAAATAATGTGCCCCCAAACTACTTGGACTGGTCTTTGGCTTCTATGTTCAATTCTGTTCTGTGTCTCTCCCACACCAATATCCAATAGAACCCCCTTACCTGTGGGACCTTGAGGATGTTGAAGATGGCGGCCATCTGCCTTGAAGATTTGGAGTCACTACCACCGATGACAGACAGCAGGGGGTGCTGCCTGTCACATTTATAACCTGGAACCATTCGGCCTTGTGTGGAGAGCAGACCGAGGCTGTTCAAGGAGATCCTCCTCTCAATCTGGCTATTGTCATAGATGCGGAAGCCGAGTGTGATGTTGGGGAGGAGAACCAGGTCCTTGTTGACCTCTGTGACTGCAAATACCAAGGCCAGGAACTGCTGGTAGTTGTTGGGTATGACTCTACAATGAGAAAGACATCGTGGAACATTACAGGAAAGGTTGTGTGTACCGGCGGAGTTCGCTTTGCCTTTTTCTGATGTTCTCCTGGACTTTTGATTTTGTTCTGAGGCTTTGGACAAAAACACCTGATTAAGAATGTTATCTGGATGATACTGCTTGGAAACAATGGTAGGGACTGAGAAGTACTACATTTGAGACTCCAAACAGTTATTTTCCACCAATGTGAGTAATCTGTGCTTTAAGATATGTGTGTGTCCTTTTAGTCAGTGTTGATTCCAACTGACTGACTGCAAAGCTCCTGCAGTTTTCTTGGCAAGATTTCTGGAGTGGTTTGCCATTGCCTTCTTTCTGGGGCTGAGAGAGGGTGACTGGCCCAAGGTCACCCAGCTGGCTTTGTGCCTAAGACGGAACTAGAACTCACGGTCTCTCAGTTTCTAGCTCAGTGCCTTTGACCACCACCCCAAAGTGGCTCTCAGGTAACTTCTGCCACATTCAATGAACCCCTGGTTCAGATCCATGGAAATGGGAATCTAAGGTGATTTCTCAGAGGAGGATCATAGCTGAGCAGTCAAGGCACATTCTTTGCAGAAAGAAAGCCAAGCTTTTGACTGCAGCATCTCCTGCAAGTATTAATAGTAAAGCCTCTTTGGGAAGCTGCCTCTGCCACTCAGTGCAAGCAAACAGAGGTGGGGAACAAGCCATGATGAAGGTATGTCTATGTGATATCATAAGATGGTGAGAAACCATTACAGGATGCATTGAGGCATGTCTCTCCCCAGGAGCTGGTATTTAAAGCCTGCTGCCTGGGTGCTGCCCTTTTCACACAGCCCATGATAGCCGTCTCCTCCACACATCGATCCATCCATCCACACAAGTGGTTGCGGCAAGTCCCACCATATAACTGGGTCTGGTTTTTCAAAAAAGGCTTCCTTGAATTTCGGAAAGCAGGCCCTGAATCCAAAGCAAAGCAGGCAATCCTCTACCCCTTCCCCCTCCAGCTCAAACTTACGAAGATTTGGTGTCCGACAGGAATGGGTCTTTTTGAAAGTCTAACAACCCAATGGAAATAAAGATTCTCAGGTACAAATTCCCCCCAATAATGAGATTGCCAGGCCTGTAGTGCTCCTCCAGAGTCTGCCAAGGGTTCCTCAACACACACACGGTTTGTATCCTCTTATGAGTCGTTGAAGGCAGGAGCCAGAAGAGCAGCAGCAGCAGCAGGTGAGGCAACCCAATCATTATTCTCGCCTTCCCTCCTAGGTAAAAAATCAAGGCTTGTTCAGAACCGGCACAAAAGAGGCAGGCTGTGCTCCTTGGATGGGCTCGTGGCAAGTTTATATCAAGCGTGCTTTGACTTACGTGTGTTTGAGCTGAGACCAAAGAGAAAATTGAGTCTCGTCCCTCGAAAGAAATCACCTCTTTGCAAGACAAGCTACGGTGACCTGTCCAGCTCCCTTTGGGAGAGCTCAGAGCACATTTCTTTTAAGCAGGTTTTCGCTTGGATGTCTTTTGGGGGTAAAAATCCAGAGGGGATACATGAAGAATAACTGTTATTATGCTGATTCCAGGGAGTAGCAATTTTTGTATGCCCTTAGCAATAGATTTTGTTCGCACACCAGGAAGTTAAAAAACATGTTTGTGTCTCTGGTTGCTGGCCCAGGGGCAGATGGACTTGAGAGCTAAGGTGCAGCTGACTGTCCGACGGGACAGTGAGCACGCGCAGCCAGGATGGAGTCTGTCCTGTGCGATAGTCTGCTGAGATAGAGGGAGGGCGAAGGGGCAAGAGGGCAGCATGGTAAACAGCTGGGCCCTTGGAAGTGGGAGCAATAATGCCCTGTTTGGATGGAACAAGTGGCTTATTTATACTCCCAGGCTGGAGACGGCCTTAGAAGCTAATTTCTCTTGTAGACCTCTATAAATAATAATACTAATAGTAGTAATAATAGATATAGATATAGATATAGATATAGATATAGATATAGATATAGATATAGATATAGATATAGATATAGATATAGATATAGATATAGATATAGATATAGATAGGCAGGGTGGTCACTCAGGTACAAGGCTAATTTGAACCCTGCTGGAGGGTTCCTGTCAGTCCCATTAGGTGGGTCAGACCAGAAAATCACCTCCACGAGAAGACCAGAGATCCACTTTATTGAGAGTGGATATAAGAACGGAATCTTGCAGGTCTGACTGTGCTGGACCTCCCCTACTCCTTGTGCCCCAGTGAATCTGGGGGGTGTCTTCTTGATCCTCTCCTGAATATTATCTTGCTTCCCAGGACTTAAGGAACATTTCAGTCCCCTTTGCCTAGTAATGGTTCTCCCTTGTTATCTACAGTTGTCTAACAACTGATTGGAGCCAGAGAAGTTAGTCTGAGATACATATCTCCTTTGAACAGCAACTTGGGTAGCCTAGTGAGGCATAGTTAATCTAGTTGTTTATTGATATTAAGTTGATGGTTAACCTAATACTGTATATTATTGTAATAGGTTTTATGAGATCTCGTCATTTTATCCATTTATTATTAACTAATTGTAACTAAGTACTTGCTTTGCTTTCTGTCCGAATAACACAAGAATAAAAGAACTATTATTGAACTTTACATGGAGTAAGTTGTACTCATTAAAGTGGATTTTATGACACAGATGGCAGCTAGGACTAGAAAGGCCTTTGCACAGGTTCAGCTTGTGAAACAGGTGTGCCTGTTCTGGATCAAGAGACTCTCCTCACTGTCACTCATGCCTTGGTCATCTCCCACTGGATTATTGCAATGGGCTCTCCATAGGACTGCCTTTGAAGAGCAGTGCTGTAAGATGGGCAGCCATACAAATCTTGTAATGTAGTCACATTGTCAAAGCAATATGGTTTGTCTGGAACAACCTGTTTTAACAAAACCATACCGGATTATGGTAATCACCTTTTTCGTTTCTAGGTGCTTGCAAACCCAACATTTGCTTATCTTTTGTAGGATTGTTCCAGGTATTATTTATTTATGACTCACATTTATATCATCCCCCCATCTCATACAAGGCAGCTCTATAGATAGACCACATTTATTTTTGCTTTCAAGCATGCTTACAATTTGATAACATTTTCAACCAGTGATGAAATGAGAGAAGGGTTGTCTATGTAATAATCGTTTATCAAGAGCACCTTTGCTCTGCTCTTTTTGGTCCGCAGTGACCCTTGCGCTGTGTGGAGGCGGCAGCTTAGACCTAGCTGTTTCCTAGCCAGAAAGGCCACCATGAAGCTAATGAGACCTAGGAGGCCCAAGTAGCACAGGACAGCATAAAACATGGTGGCCGACCCTTCATTGCATTCCAGCACAATTTCTCCCATCACTGAATGAAAGTCCAAATTAGCAAATGGGGGGGGGGGGGGGGAGGTTGCCAGCCAGGAGGCACAAAGAGCTTCTTGGACATTCATTGGTGATCACTCGTAGCCGAGTAAGATTGTCTTCCAAAGGTAAAATTTTAACGGTGGATCCGTAAGTGGCTATAAAGGCCAATTCTGGATCTGCACAACCTCCCACAATGAGGGCATAGGTTTCCGGGTGGGAGACGGTCATGATGGACAGTGCAAAGCAACAGAGTTGATCACCTGCTTCCCCAAGAGTTTTCTTGCCCTGTTTCCTGGCTTAGTAGCTATGAAGGCCAGAACTGCTGTCAGAGTTTTTGCCAACATGGATGAAATGGCAAAGGAGAAGATGATGTGGGTTGTTGCTGGCTTTTGGGGTTTCAGGCGCAGAGTAATCCAAACGTGTAAGGCTAACAATATTTTATTGTAGCATAAGGCAATAATGGAGGTATAGTACATTATTGCAAAAGGAAAAAACAAAGCATACGCAGAGTTCCATCAGCAGATGTGATGAAAAATCATGGCCCATACAAAGTCCAGTCATAGTTACAATTCAGGAACAGAGTACATGGTAACAAGACAGATAGAAGTCAAGAAGAAAGATGGAATGTAGACCCATAGTTCATAGCTGAATTATACACTTGGTTCAGCATTCTGATTGGGTCAAGACATTTTCAAACTGCAATGCATTTACAGAGTTAAATCGCCATGAGATGGCAGTGTTGCACATTGTCTTCCCTCCGGGACACTGTTCCCATGAGAGAAGCAATTTGGCCTGATTGTTTTGGCTATGGCAAGGCCACGCACCTGGTGTTTATGTGCTTTTTGTTATGGGAATGCAACGCAGAGCAGAGAATGTAAAAACAGTTTTTTTTACATGCTAGCAGTGAAGGAATCCATTCGTAAGATTTGTACATAGAAAAACTCTAACACCCTTTCCGAATGGTTTCCGGAACGGTTTTTGGGGAGTGAAAACTGTCATTTTGCAAGAACATAGGGACTCAAATGATTTTATTCCACACACATTTGCTCCAGTCCCAATTTGGTAACCATGGTTGCATGTTTTTCAAATTGTAGAGCTTTCGTGAATATATCTGCTACATTCAGTTCAGAAGGACAATATTCCAATTGGATAAACCCTTCCTGAATTGCATGTCTCACATTTTTAAACTTCACATCAACATATTTCGTTCGGCCTTTCACATTCTCAGATAAAGCTTTCACAAGAGAGGTTTATCTTAAAGTTAAAGAGGTTTATCTTAAACAAGAGAGGCATGATTGTGAGTCTTCATAAATTGTAAATGGTGCTTTAATGTTTACGGTAAGATCTTGAAATAGTTGTTTACACAAATGTAGCTCATTTACTGCCTCACTGAGGGCGCTATACTCTGCCTCACAAGTTGAAATTGCAACCACATTTTGTTTTCTTGCTCGCCAAGCAACGGCTGTGTTGGCAAACAGGCAGACAAACCCACTCACGGATTTTCTATCCCCTTCTTCTGCAAAGGAACTGTCAACATAAATCACAGGCATTTCAGACTTAGTGGTGGATACTTTAAGATAAAAATCTGCTGTGCCTTTGAGATAGCGCAAAATTCTTTTCAGCCCTTGCCAATCTCGCATAGACGGTTTGGCAACTTTACGGCTTAGCACACCAGCTGAGTAAGCTAAGTCAGGACGTGTCCACTGTGTTAAGTGTAGCAAGCTTCCTACAGCAGAGTGATATAACTCAGGGTGAGGACAAGGTTCCTCACACGTGTCACCCTTTAGGAAATCAAGAGTCATAGGCGTTCTGGTAGGTTTTGCATCTGACATCTCAAGCTGACTTAACAATTGAACAATTTTTCTCTTCTGACTCAGATAAAACTCACCACTCTGAGATCTAGTAACTTCAACACATAAATAATATTTCAGTTCGCCTAAGTCTTTCAACTGAAAATACTGTCTTAGCTGTGTGGCAAACTCTTGTACAAGGGGCAAAGAACCAGTTGCTAGGCAAAAATCGTCCACATACGTTAGCAGCACTGTATAGCTACTTCCAGAACCTCTTATGTACACACAAGGATCAGCAACTGACTTTTTAAACCCTAGCTCCGTCAAAGCTGAATCTAAGCACTGATGCCAACAATGACCGGCCTGCTTTAATCCATTAAGCACCTTGCGTAGTCTGTACACTTTCTGGGAATTGTCACAAGCATAGCCAGGAGCCTCCTTCATGTACACTGTCTCAGGAAGCTCTGCATTCAGATATGCTGTGTCAACATCAAAATGATGGACAACAAGTTCACGCTGTGCAGCCAGAGAAAGTACCATACGTAAAGACTCTGGTCTAGCTGTGGGTGCATATGTGAGATCATAGTTCAAAAACCTCTCTTGTGAAAACCCTTGAGCAACAAGCCTGGCTTTGTACTGCACTGTGTTATCAGGAAGAAGCTTCTTCCTGAATACCCATCTGGAACCGACAGCTTTCTGGGATGGGGGCAAGTCAGTGACTTCAAACACCTTTTGACTCACTAATGCCTCAAACTCCTTATCCATCACTGTGTTCCATTTCTCCTGCTCTTCCACAGGCAGGAGCAACATCTCCTGGAATGACTGAGGTTCACAGGTAATCTGACACACTCTCACCTGCTGAATCACAAACCTGTCAGGCTTCACACCCTTTGTGGAACGTGCAGACCTACGAGGAATGACCACTGCCTCTTCCTCATCACTGTCCTCTGCCTTTTCACTACCAGATTCCCCCTTCAGGTCTTGAACCTGCTCAGGTGAAATTTCCTCTTCCTTCACCTCTCACCACACTAGGAGACTGGGAAACAGAAGGCAGCTGAACTGGTTGTTGTCCAGCCACAGGAGCATGGACAGTTGGCTGTACACTAGATTGCAACTATACCTCTGAACTAGCATTCAACCTATCCCAACCAGTAGGGTGCTCAAAATTAGCACTTCTGGAGACTACCACATGACCATAAGGTGGCGACAGATTGACAGCTCTTTAACAAGCTCCTGATTTGTTTTATTCATTTTGGTTTTTTAATTTAGTTTTACTGAAAGAGTTTTAGTATTTTTCTTCATTTTTTCAATTCCTTATCTCCCACCTATTTTTACTGTAATTTTTATTTATTTGAATTAATACTTAAATTATTTTTAATTTTTTAGTAATTAGAAATAAGATTTTTTGGTGCCTAGAGGTGTTTTTTATTTATTTATTTTTTGTTTGGTGCACAATTTCCAAAGCTAATTGAGGATGCGAAATTATAAAGCAGGAACAAAAATAACCTGAAAGCAAAGATTAAAAGGAGTCAAAAACCAGAGACTCAGTTGAGAGGAAATCCCAAACAAGACAAGGCTACTAGGCAACCAGAGATAAAGACCTTATTCCAGCTTAAGGACACTGCATGTAAGTCTCCCTTTCCTTCTCCTTCTCCCTGTGAGGAATGTGGTTTTTGAAATCCCAAAACCAGTAACTCTCAATACAAGCCAATATAGGATATATGAAAGTTCTTTATTCGAGATCAGTACCAACCTCTAGCGAAGCTACGAATGAAGTTTCCCGCTTAAAAGTTTTCCTTAAACACATTCCTGTCTAAGTCTCTTATAATCCCTCCTTCTTCTGTGATTAACTGCCTGGCTACATTCCTTTCCAGTTTTGCACCCACCCACCCCCGCTGTCTCCGTTCAGTACCAGATGATGCCAGTTCCCTGACCTTGATGAGAATTCTCGTCTAAATATTCTCCAACAGTTATGTTGGAATTGAAGCCTACCTACCTCTATTCTCCAAGCTGCTCTAATCTATTCTAATACATATGTATGCACTTCAAGTCCCCTCTTACTAACTAACCCATGTCAAGGGGGTGCATCCAGATGCAATTGACTATTGCCTCTGGACTGCTCCATCCTGACATACCGCCTGCCTAAAAAGAAACCTCTCTCCCACCAAAAAAGCAGCTTCCCTCCTTCCCAGCCCTAGAACACACAAAAAAAAACATTAACATGGCACAATGTCTATGAAGGTTCTCAGTCATCCAGGTGGAATTGTCTTCAGCTTGAATCATGTCAACTGGATTTCTATTTTCTCAGTGGAAACGTTTCGCTCCTTATCCAAGGAGCTTCTTCAGTCTGAGCAAAGTTGGTAAGGGAATTAACATGGCACACATACATTTGTTAAGAAATCAGACATTTTAATCAAGGACACTTGTCATTTCAGCTTTTCAGGGTATTTCTCATGGAACTGCTTCGCCAATTGGGGGGCTCGAACATGCTTACTGTCCACCCATTCACTGTGAGTTTTTGGTAAATGCTTCCACTAAATCAAGTACTGCAAACCCCCTTGATGTCGTTGAGTGTCTAAAATACTGTGGACTTCAAAATGCTGTTCACCTTCAAACATTGTAAGGGCAGGTGGAGGTACCTCAGGATGCCAGTGTTCCAAATCTTGAACAGGCTTTAATAGGCTCCAATGGAAAATGGGGTGAATCTTTCTCAAATTTTTTGGTAATTTCAATTGCACATCATTGATAATCTTAGATACTTTGATCACTACAATCACATACTTTGGTCCTAATTTCTTCGATGGCTGGGTAGACTTTAAATATTTTGTAGACAAATAAACCTTTTCCTCCACTTTCATTGGCCACTCCGGCGTCCTTTTATGATCAGCATATTTTTTATAATTCGCTTTTGCTTCCTCCAGTGCCTTTTCAATCACTGGCCAGCTGGTTGTCATCTGTTTGATCCACTCATCCAAAGACAAGATTTTGGTTTGTTCTTTTGGTAATTCTGGAATTGTTACAAAGTCCTGCCCATTCACCACCTGGAATGGAGTAAAGCCTGTGCTTTGATGTACTGCATTGTTTTAAGCCACTTCTGCAAATGGAAGCAAGTCCACCCAATCATCTTGTTGATAGCTAACATAGCATCTCAAGTACTGTTCTAATATTTGGTTCTGTCATTCAGAAGATCCATCCGTCTCTGGATAGTGGGAGGAACTTAACCCTTGCTCCACCCCAATCAGCTTTAGGAACGCTTTCCAGAATTTTGAGGTAAATTGGACCCCCCAGTCACTGATAACTCTTTCAGGGGCCCGTGCAATCGATAGACATGTATAAACATCTTAGATAATTGTCCAGCCGTAGGTAGGCTAGCACAAGGGATAAAATGGGTTTGCTTTGAAAACAGGTCCGTTACTACCCATATAACTGTGTTCTTCTTGCTCTCTGGTACTTCCACTATAAAATCCATAGCAATTTGTTTCCATGGTCTGGTAGGGCTCACCATGTTTTGCAACAGTCCTTTGGGTTTGCCCCCAATTCGTTTTCCTATCGCACACGTGGGGCAGCTAGTCACGTAATCCTCTCCATCTTTACATAGGGCCGGCAAACAAAACTGCCACCTTACCAAGTGCAAGGTTTTTACAACTCCAAAGTGACCAGCTGACTTGGCATCATGGCATCTCTCTAAAACTTTCTTTCATAAAGATTCAGGAACATATAACCTCTCGCCCTTCCACCACAGTCCTTGCTTTTCTGTTAGGAAATTTTGATTCTCCTGTAGCCACTCATCCTGTTGCAGTGCCGACTATAATTCACTTTGTAAGCCTTTCTCTACCTTTGTGTTGACAACTGTTTTCTGTTCAATCCCTCCTGGCTGGCTTGCCAAAAACTGTTGGCCAAGAAGGCCTGTGACTATGCGAGTTGTCACCCAATAAACCACACCGAGGCAGGAAATTGCTTTGTTCTCTTTCATTCCTGTGCACAGCAACAAGAGAGGGCTCCTGCCCAAAATGCAAGAGCCCCGAACCACACACTTGGCTTTTTTTTTATACACCTTCTAGCAAGGAGATAAAGGCAATAAATCTCTTTATTGGCTGATTCTCTTAGCACTTGTGCTGTAACTCTACATGATACATGGTATCCCATAATATCCCTTAGCATGTTCTATGTTTCCTAAAACCCCCACCTTAGGGGTGTATGTTTTGCTATGTTAATTAGCCCTTAGGTCACAGCTAGGTCAGCTAGCAGTTTCACACCTCCCCTGTTTCCCGGTTCAATAGTTCAGCAGTGGGGGGGGAGAAAAAATCACCGGCACCTGTGCTGCCTCCCTCCCTCCTATTTCATCACTGGGACCACCCTGTCCCAGTGCCTGGGGGCTGTGAGGGCCTGGATGGGGAACAACAGGCTTCAATTGAACCCTAGCAAGACCGAGTGGCTGTGGATTGGTGGCCTAGCGTCTTCTGGGAAATTATCATCTTTGGTTCTTCATGGGGTAGCACTGCCCCATTCAGAACCAGTGCGGAACTTGGGGGTCCTTCTAGACTCACGACTCCTGCTCGAAGAGCAGGTGGCAGTCGTGTCTAGGAGGGATTTCGCACAACTTCGGTTGGTACGCCAGTTACGCCCATTCCTGGATCGCGACGCCCTCCGAACAGTCACTCATGCTCTCGTCATCTCCCATGTAGATTATTGCAATGCGCTCTACATGGGGCTACCCTTGAAGACTATCCAGAAGCTTCAGCTGGTGCAGAATGCAGCCGCGCGAGCAATTTTGGGTGCACCAAAATCTGCACATATAACACCTTTGCTCCGCGAGCTGCATTGGGTGCTGGTTTGCTTCCAGGTATAATTCAAGGTGTTGGTTATTACCTTTAAAGCCCTACATGGCATGGGGCCAGAATACCTGAAGGACCGTCTTATCCCCATTTTATCGACCCGCCCCACCAGATCATTCAGAGAGGGCCTGCTATGAACCCCATCAATCAAAGAATGTCATCTGATGGGGTCTAGGAGACGGGCCTTCTCTGTGGTGGCACTCACACTGTGGAACATCTTGCCCCCAGAGTTGAGACAGATCTCCTCTTTCCCGACCTTTAGGAAAGAGCTGAAGACCTGGTTTTGCTGCCTGGCATGGGAAGGAGGAAAGGATAGTTCCTCATGGGGGTGGCTAACTCCTTAATTTTATAATGTCCTTCATTTTAATTCCATCGTCCATCTGGATCTATAATTCTTTATTATTTTTACATATTGTATATTGATGTTTTATATTTTATTTTAACTATTTTATTGTAAACCGCCCAGAGTTCCCCATTGGGGGAGATGGGCGGTTATATAAATTAAATAAATAGATAAATAAATAAATAATAAATAAATAAATAAATAAATTTCAAACCTTTTATAAGCATTAGGATGGCTGATAAAAAGTTTCAGCTTTGTAACAGCTGGGAGAGAGAAGGGGGAGAGCAAAAATTGCAGCAGCCAGGAAGAAAGAAAGAAACATCTAGTTTTTATTTGTCTGTGAGCAAGCGACAAATCCTAATTTTTCCACTTGTGCCTTGTTAGCAAGCAAGCATTAAACAGTAATTTCCTTAAGGATACCCAGGCCCTCTCTACCATCAGGAAGGTTTCCCTCAAAATCTAGGCCCCAGTTTCTATGGCCATGGAAATAAGTTCCTGACCATCTCCCTGATAGCGTCCTTTTCCTTCAAACTGTAGCCTAACGGGTGGAGAACGGGCGTCTTTCCAGCCTTGTGGTGTCAAGACATTTACAACCATAAAAGGACACCTTATCAAAGAGGACACCCAGCAGCCATGTTGATGGACTCAGTTACAGAGGCAATGGGCACACCGCTGAAGGACCAGGTGGTGACAAAGTGTCCTGGGGAAAGTCTATCTATCTGGTCACAGAGAGTTGAGACATTATGAAAAATAGATGATGATAGATGATAGATAGATAGATAGATAGATAGATAGATAGATGATAGATAGATAGATAGATAGATGATAGATAGATAGATAGATAGATGATGATAGATGATAGATAGATAGATGATAGATAGATGATAGATAGATAGATAGATAGATAGATAGATAGATGATAGATAGATAGATGATAGATAGATAGATAGATAGATAGATAGATAGATAGATAGATAGATAGATATAGATAGATGATAGATAGATGATAGACAGACAGACAGACAGACAGACAGACAGACAGACAGACAGACAGACAGAAGATATGGCTGTTGTGGGTCTTCCGGGCTGTGTGGCCGTGTTCTGGAAGTTGTGGTTCCTAACGTTTCGCCAGCATCTGTGGCCAGCATCTATCTGTGCTCCTGCCCTCTGAAGATGCTGGCCACAGATGCTGGCGAAACGTTAGGAACCACAACTTCCAGAACACGGCCACACAGCCCGGAAGACCCACAACAGCCATTGAACTCCGGCCGTGAAAGCCTTCGACAATACATCAGACAATAGATAGATTCCTAATGTGCCATAAATACTGTGTATCTCTCTCTCTCTCTCTCTCTAGTACCAAAGGTTGGGCCCATTGACAATTTATTATATAAGTTACATTATATCATTTATGTATCCTGACTTTTGTTATAATACAAAATAAAATATTATTGACATCTTGATTTGCTCCTGCTGAAATGTGCAACATCTATATGTTTATATTCCTAACATTCAGTTCAGTTCCCAAGTTCTTCTACCCTTTTCCTTCCCTCCAACTTGAACTTCTTATCCCGCCTTTGCTCATTCATTCACCATCCCCACTCCAGGTGCATCCCTGATGAAAGCAATGCTCCTTTTCTCTTGGAGCATTTTGTATGAATGTATTAAGACTGATATGTGTTAAGATTTACGTCCCTTTAGGAAGGAATTAACGTTGCATTCCCATTTGCAATGTGGGGGGAGGGGTGAAGGAAGGGAATGGGTTCCTCCGGGACTGTCTTTCTTGACCTCCCTCCCCACCAACCTGGTGCCTGTCTCTGGGCATCCTTTAAAACTCCTTGCTGACTCCACCCTCCCTGTGTCTGGCTCCACCTGCAACCCACAACTAGAAGATTTTGGGGAAAACTGTTTGGCTGCAAAATTGATGACATGAGATCATGCCGCCTTCCCAACTCTTGATGGGAGTTTCAGAACAGAGAAACAATGGAGGTCCCAAATCTGCTTATATTAGAAATAAAAAATCTGAAAGCCATTCAAACTGCTGGCTTCAATGGTTGTTGTGGGTCTTCCGGGCTGTGTGGCCGTGTTCTGGAAGTTGCGGTTCCTAACGTTTCGCCAGCATCTGTGGCCAGCATGGTCATGCCAGCATGGTCAGCATGGCTTCAACTTTGATAGGTCTATATCATTTGGTGCAAAGGCACCAACAGGAACATCTTGTCCAAACACTTTTGGGCAAAACTGAAGAGTTTGAAGGTACACAGGCCCTACTTTTCTATTTTATTTATTTATTAATCAAACTTCTATCACCACCCATCTCCCTCCACCGGAGGGACTCTGGCAGTTTACAATAAAATAATAGAAACAAAAAACATAAAATATACATAGAATATAAAAATACAAATTATAAAACAAGAATAAAATCCAAGAGGCAAGAGTGGTAAAAAGATCTAACTTAATCCAATGTAGGAGAGGAGCTCTCTAAGGTTGCTGGACATGGGTGGGTGACTCTTGCAGGTTAATATATATATGGTGATCAGTCACAAAACTTGATAACCAATTATTTAACAGACATGCCCCTTTCTCATTTCATCACTTGAAAGAAATGTTTTCAATTTTTAACCATGCCCAAAGCAAAAACAAATGAGTCCTATCTCTACATTAGTCAGAAATTTTTGTTCCTTACTATATTTTCTCTGCAATTCAGATCAGGCCTCAATAGGATAATGTAGCACTTGGGGAAAAAGATACAAGCCAAGAGACCAGCTCCAGAGGCCAAAATGGAGAAGATCTCCACGGCCACCATAGACTTCCCTTTTGTGCTCAGGTAGGTGGGGAGGAAGGAGATCCAAACGCTGCAAAAGACCAGCATGCTAAAAGTAATAAACTTGGCTTCATTAAAGCTGTTGGGCAAGTTCCTAGCAAAAAAGGCTACTGTGAAACTGAGGAGGGCCAGGAAACCCAAGTACGCGAGGACAGCATAAATCATTGAAGCCAAGCCTTCCTTACATTCTAAGATTATCTCCCCTACCAAGGAATTGAAGTCCAAGTTGGGAAACGGGGGAGATGTTACCAGCCAGGTGGCACAAAGAACTGCTTGGACCAGGGGACAGCCTAAGACAATGGAGTTGGTCAGTGGTTTTCCTAAGAATTTCCTTGTCCTGTTCCCTGGTTTGGTGGCCATGAAGGCCAGAACCACCATGACAGTTTTTGCCAGCACAGAGGAAACCGCAAGGGAAAAGAGAATGGCAAAGGCAGTTTGTCGGAAGAGACAGGTGAGCTTCCCGGGTCGACCAATGAAGAGGAAGGAGCAGAGGAAGCAGAACAGGACTGAGACCAGGAGGATGTAGGTGAGATCTCGGTTGTTGGCCTTGATGATGGGTGTGTCCCGATGCTTAAGGAAAATCGCCAGGACTGCCAATGTGATCAAGGAGAGAGAAAGAGTGAGAGAAGTTAAAGTGTATCCCAGGGTCTCTTGATAGGAAAGGAAGTGGATCTTCTTGGCCATGCAGTGATCTTTGCCCTTGTTAGGGTACTGGTCTTCTGGGCAAAGATCACAGTGAGCTGCATCTGAAATCGAGAGTTTTTGTCTAAGTATTTCAGATGTATCAGCTGTATGTTCCCTCCCCCCAGGTGTCTCAGAAGTGACATGACTGTTCCATTTGTGCAGTAGCCAACTCACAGATAGTGATGGAATGACCTACTGTACAAATTTTGCTGCCTCACGAAGGGCAAAACATCCTAGGTTGAAGATGAGTCTAGAGATGGTTTGTTTACATGCAGGGACCTATGGAGTTCCAATTAAGAAGTCTGCTTAAGAAAAAACCTTCCTGGGAACACAGCTATTTGGGGTTTGTCTACCATATCTGTTGACATGGGCTTAGTAGGTATAATAGAAGAGGGGGGGAGCGACAGGAGGTGGGAGAAGGAACAGATTCTTTGTCTGAGCAAAAGTGATTCATGGGGAAAATGGCTTCAGGAGGGAGGGAGGAAAGAATGATCCAGAGCTCACTGGCTCAATTTCTCTGCTTTGTGTTTCAAATCAGATTTTCCCATCAGTCATCCAGACTGTTTTTCCATGGAAAGGTTAGCAGAGATAGGTTGATGGATTTCCGATTTCTTTGTTAGGCATATTGATTTCTCAGGAGACTGGTGTTCCTGACAGAAGAAACATCTGGTAAATAATAAAAATTGAGGGTTGAACCCCAACCACACCACACTACTCATTCAGGAAAAAGATCAGCAGTTGTTTTTTCCAAGTGTTATGTGATGGTAAGGCTAGTAGGGAACCCATCAATTGTGCCCTGAAACTACCCTGTATTAAATTGCTGAGGAGTGGAAAAGTGTGCATTTGTGGGCAAGACAGTTTAGGTGCATATACTGAAATATTCTGCTGAAATCTAGGAATACTTTCAAGCATGTCAATCCTACCAAAAATGACAAACAAAACTTAATATTTTGATCAACTGAATAGTTTCCTTGACCCAGGAAGATCTGCAGTTGAAAAAACTCCCGAGGTTTGCCCTACCTGTCTGATCAGACATGGTCCCTTCTGGACAAGGGTCACATTGGTAGCAGCAAGCCTGCTCACCCTCTGGAACACTTCTCCTCTCCCCTGCATGGCACCTCTTCCTGCCACACCTGGCAAAGGGCACCTTCTAAAAAAGAAAAGTAGAATGCTTGAGATGACCTAAGCAATGAGCATACACCATTTATTCATTTCCACATTCCCATTTCCATCTTCAGAATGTCCTCAAAAGAACTGGTTCACCATGTTCTACCAGAAACCATGAACAGCTCCTGGGGGAATTTAGGCTAATAGCATTCCCGACCCACCAATGGATGCTTGAGATTGGAACTGGGACCTCTGTGTGCAAAGCAAGGCCTGTGACACTGTCCTACTGCCTTGCTAAAAGAAGTATCATAAGGGTCCTATAAAGGTCCATGGAGTTCCCTGTTTCCTGCTTCAATTGCACCCTGGGTTTCCAGCATCAGTTTGTCCCAATCCCAACCTTTCTTGGACATGCCACATTGCAGACACCAAATCTGTTACATGCAAAGCAGGTCTTTCACTTTACAAGAACATTCTGTATCTCCAGGAGAGAATGAATCTCTCCCTGGATTCAGAACATATCCTCCAGCCCACCTTTGTGGCCCAAATGATTGCATCCGGGTTAATGGTAAAATCCTGGCCTGGGGGTGCCCCAGGATCTATTTGCCCAACTTTCACAGGGACGAAAGATTGATTGGGGGGGGAAACCCAGTTCAGAAGATTATAACGAGCTGAACCCAGTCCATTTTCTGAGAAGGAGACTTCATTTCCAGCACTGTCATTGAACCGGACATTCCTCAAATACGGAAGAATCTGAAAGAAAAGACACCCTTAGGAACTGGGGTACTTGCAAAGGAGACATGGTGGCTCTATCACTCTCTGGTGGCCACCATCTTAGGAGAGAAGTTGTGTGTCTGTACTTGGTGAATATCTTTGTCTTAGGGAGCAGCACCGAATCACAGGAATCCATCCTGGAGCATGTGAAATTAAACTCAGCACTGCAAGATGATTCTACCTTGTACATTTGGATTATGGTTTATTCGATTCCAGCTTTACAAGAAAGATACCAACATACAAACTTTTTAATGCCATACTGCAAGTGTCATTGTTTGTTTCTACTCCTGAAATCCTTAGCTATATAATTTTTTAAATGTTTATCATGGCCCATGGTCTTGTAAATGACATATTCAATGTTGGGAATGAGTCAATGATTTCCACAACAAGAGTAAGATTCCCCAGGACTTTCCTGACTCTTTCTAAACAATAGTCAAAGAATGCAGAATTTAGTACCAGGTCTGACCCGGTGGAAGGGAGTGCCTGCCCCAGTCTTGATAGTGATCAAGAGAGGTCTAAGATTTAGCCTTTCGTGTGGAACAGCCTGATGAATTTCGGAGCAGGAGGCCAGGAGGAACATCTTTGCATTGGAGCCCTGCTGTGTGTGTTGAGGTTGGCAGAGGCTGCTTTCACACAACAACTGGAACCGTACAACAAATAGCCAATTAACAGAACAGCCTGAGTTCACACAGTATGCTAAGCCATTGAAAAATAAGCAAGGTTAAAGTGATCCAGCCTTAGTGGTTTTTTTATAGGCTGGATTCAGATCACATGTTAAAGCCAACTTGTGCACATGTGACTACTAGGATTTGCACTGACCTGTGGAAGCATCTTGCACAAGCACAGCCAGATTGCCATCTGGCTCGGCTGATGCCTCCTGCCTGGGATGGTCAGGAATTGAAACTCAGGCAGCTGTGGAAGAAGCTGTGAAAGACTCTTCAGGACCTGAGAGCAAGGCCTGTCCTACATAGGCATTATGGAAAAACTGGTTTGGTTGTCTCTTTCCCTCCCCATGTTCCTTTTTCATCAAAACATTATATTTCATGCATTGTTTTGCATATTTTAATAATTTCTCTTTTAATATGTTTTGATTGATTGATTGAATGATTGATTGATTATATGTGAAATTATTGTTGACTCTTCACACTTTTTTGAGTTGTAGTGTACAGGTATTTAATAAGTAATTCAGAAAATATATGTGGGAATTTTCCTTGCTAAAGATCTTTTGAAACTGGTTTGGTTGTCTCTTTTCCTCCCCATGTCCCTTTCTCATCAAAACATTATATTTCATGCTTGTTTTGCATATTTTAATATTTTTAAATATTAGACGGGTCAAATTATAATTTAAAACTAAGAGAACAGTTACAAAATGAAGGTCTGAATTATAATTGGTTTTCATATGCCCAAATTAAAGAACAATTCAGAATAGATAAAAAAAACTTTAAATTTAGAGAAATTGCCAGTAATTGGGATACTATATTATGGAAAAATAAAGATCATCTAATTTCAAAAATGTACAAATTATTAATTCAAAACAATTCTATAAATATAAAAAACAAGAAATTTATTAATAATTGGGAAAGAAATTTAGGCCATAAAATTCAAATTGAAACATGGGAAAAAATGTGGCAAAAAGATTTAAAATTTACTTTGAACTATAACATGAAAGAAAACTTTTATAAAATGATGTATAGATGGTATATAACACCAATTACTTTATCCAAAATGAATAATAGTATATCAGACAAATGTTGGAAATGTAAAAAAGAATCAGGAACCTTTTTCCATCTATGGTGGTCGTGTAAAGAAACTAAAAAATATTGGAAAAGAATACATCAAATAATAAGTGAAATTCTAAAAAAAGATTTAATTATGGAACCGGATATGTACCTATTAGGATTTATAAAACCTGAGATATATAAAGAATATGGAAAATTACTATTTTATTTAATAATTGCGGCAAGAACCATATTTGCGAAATATTGGAAAGAAGATTATATACCCACAAATGAAGAGTGGCTACTAAAAACAATGGATTTAATTCAAATGGCAAAATTAACAGATTTAATAAATAATAAAAACCAAGAAGAATTTAATTTATGCTGGGATCCATTTTATAGATATATAGAAAAAACTCAAAAAATACAAATAATAAATTAATTGTAAAATAGATAAAGATTAGTAAAATAGTAATTATGTAGAATTTATTATAGTAAATTTTTTGAAGAGAAAGTTGGGAGTTCATTTTATTTTGTTGTTCTTTATATGTTGTATTTTGTAGTTTTGTATTGTTTACTTTAAAATTAAGTTAACAAGTAAAAAAGAAAGAAAGAAAGAAAGAAAGAAAGAAAGAAAGAAAGAAAGAAAGAAAGAAAGAAAGGAAAAGGGATTCTAGAAAAAGAAGTAGGTTAGAGTAAGTAGAAGAATGGGAAAAAGAAAGAAGTAAGATGGAAGGTAAAAAAAAAAGGATTTATAGAAATATTTTACCAAGGATGAATAAAGGTAGAGGAAGGAAAACATGGAAGGAAGAAGTTGTAAGAAGGTGTAAAAAAGAGAGAATAAAGGAAGAAGAAATTAGAAATATATATGAAAGGTATTTAGAATATCTATGTACAAAGCTAGAAAGTGATATAATATATTGCTATGTTTAGAGTTGTATGTTTTGTTAGTCTTGAATTAAATGTTTGTAAATGTTGTTTAAGAAATAAAATTTGTTTTAAAAAAAAAGATATTTTGAATGGACAAACAGAGACATTACCTGCCATGACTGGACATTTGAGATCTTCTTTCCAAGTCTCATCATGGCTGGTCGGGCTCCTGATCCATGCATTGCATGTAATGCGTGTGCCACAGAGTAAATGGCATTGTAGATGTTGTAACTTGCACCTGTCATGCTCTTCTCAAAAATGTAAGCTGGCAGATTCTGTACATTTTCCTTTCCTGTACATTCTCCCCCTCGCTTCTGAGGGATTTCACCTGATTTCAGCAACAGGCAGCCAAAGACCCTTTCCCACCATGGAGGGAGAAAAACATCTCCTTGGGGGTTCAAGGGGTCTAAAGACAGGATGAAATGCCTGAATTCTGAGATATCACCAGTGTGGTCCCTGAAATGCAAAGCACCATGGAATGACTTAAAGACTTGCAATGCTTTTTGAAATGCCATCACACTAACATCCCAATGGGAAGTCAAGATCCAGATTTTTCTAAATGAAGTCTTAGTCAATTCTTCATGGTGAAGCAGCCTCATGTGTAAAATTTTAATAATACTGGAGTCTCCAAACAGAATAATCACTTCAGCTTTAAACCAAGTTTTGGGAATCTGAAGAAATCTCAACAGTAAAGAGCTGAACAGGTTATCAGATTCCAAGAATTCACTGAAGGCCAGGCAGATCTCCTTCTGCTTCAGCATTGGCATAAGGGATGAGATGAAATCTGCTCCACTATCGTCTTTGGGGGCCAGAAGCCCAACCCAGTTCCACTGGAAATGCAGGAGCAGCTGGACCAAACCCACATACTGAGGAAGTTCATTGGGATTAATCCGGAAGAAGGATGGAAAAACAGTTCTGTCTCCCTGAGTGACCTCAAAGCCAACACCAAGCTGGAGAAAGCGAGATGCTTATTTTACAAATGATTGTTTGTAGACAAGATAAAGTTTTATGGTGGCTTTAAGGGTAACCATCATGCGATTTATTGCCCGACCAGTTGGGCTGAAATAGAGGTAGCCTGACTGAGTGACTTGGTTAAACCTCCCAATTAAAGGAGACCCACCACTTGCTTACTTTACCTGGCTGTCACACGTGAGAAGCCAAGGGAGCAAACCTTTACCCTTAAAACGAGTATAAACTGGATTAAAAGGGGATTACAAAGAATCAGTTCAGAAGGAATTTCTCTGGAATTATTTCTGAAATATCTCATCTGTCTCTTTGGGGTTATAATATTGTGACACACAAAATACGAATAGGAAATCAATTGTAGAATGGGTTCATTGAGTCTCATACTCCTGATGTTGGAGTTGGACTCCGACTGGGCAAGTCCTCATGAGTTGCCGAGGGAACAGCCTTCTGATGTTATCTGGACTGAGATTGATTCTGTTACGCCTGAGGAAGTGGGCAAGATACTTATCTCTGTTTGTCCAGCCACCTGTTTTTAAGATCCTAGCCCCTCCTGCATTATTAAAGCACCCCTGGAGGTGACCACAGGGTGGGTTCATTCAGTGGTTTCAGCCTCTTTGAGAAAAGGGGTGGTCCCATCTGCCTTGGAGGAAGCGGTTTTATGCCCCCTCCTCAAGAGGTCATCGCTGGACCCTTCCCAGATGGAGAGTTATCAGCCAGTTTCCAATCTCCCCTTTCTGGGAAGTTTGTGGAAAAGGTGGTTGGACGATAGCTACAGAAGATCTTGAAGGAAACAAATTATCTGGACCCGTTTCAGTCTGGCTTCAGATTAGGGTACAGAACGGAGACAGCATTGGTTGCACTTACTGATCACCTCTGGTGGAGCCAGGATGAGGGTGGTGCATCCACCCTATCGCTCCTTGATCTCTCAGTGGCTTTTGATACTGTCAACCGCAGTACCCTTCTGGACCGGTTGCAGGGGTTAGGAGTGGGAGGCACTGCTCAGTGGTTCACCTCCCTCCTCAGTGATCGGTTCCAGTCAGTGTTGACAGTGGGGGGAGATCGTGTCTGTGGGCTGCCTCATGCCTTGACACTCTCCCCTCTCCTGTTCAACATAATATTCAATCCAAGATGGCAATTTCAAGCTGCCGTCAGTTACGGCTCTGGGGAGGGGGAGATTTTTATAAATAATATATATAATAATAATAATTTTAGCCCCTTAAAACTCTTTTAAAAATTTTCTGAACCCCAGAATTACATTTTCTATGGCTTGGGGAATTGTTGGCGGGTCTTTACCTGTGTTGGGTGTTAGCACCCCCTGGACGGAGCGGTACCCCCTGGCTGCTGCCTGGAATTGAGAGGCGGCCGGGGCCTTGGACAGGTTCACACTTGTGTGGCCTCTCTTGTCCAGTCGAACCCGACACTCCCCCTGGTTTATGGAGGAGCTGAGGGTTCTGAAGAGGATTAAGAGACGCCTAGAGCGCCGCTGAAGGAAAACAAAGATTGAATCTGACTGAACACAATCTAGAGCCGCTATTAAGGCCTACCTTGTGGCGGTAAGAGCAGCGAAACATCACTATTACTCCGCTCTTATTGCATCCGCAGAATGCCGCCCAACGGCCCTGTTTAAGATTACCCGATCCCTATTAGGGAAAGGCCCCTTCATGGATCACTGCCTTGTCGTGGCGAAGGGGCTTGCATAACTCAATGAAGTCAGGTCAAGAAGAACAGGTCATGACGGAGAGTTCTGACAAAACGTGGTCCACTGGAGGAGGGAATGGCAAACCACTCCAGTATCCTTGCCAAGAAAACCCATGGACAGTATCAAAAGGCTAAAAGATATGACGCTGGAAGATGAGCCCCTCAGGTCGGAAGGTGTCCAAAATGCTACTGGGGAAGAGCAGAGGGCAATTCCGAGTAGCTCCAGAAAGAGTGAAGTGGCTGGGGCAAATCCGAAAGGACGCTCAGTTGTGGATGTGTCTGGAAGTGGAAGGAAAGTCTGATGCTGTAAAGAACAATATTGCATAGAAACCTGGAATGTAAGATCTATGAATCAAGGTAAGCTGGATGTGGTCAAACATGAGATGACATGATTGAACATCGACATCTTGGGAATCAGCGAACTAAACTGGACAGGAATGGGCGAATTTAATTCAGGAGACCATTATATATACTACTGTGGGCAAGAATCCCTTAGAAGAAATGGAGTAGCTCTCATAGTCAATAAAAGAGTGGGAAAGGCAGTACTGGGGTACAACCTCAAAAACGACAGAATGCTTTCAGTTCGAATCCAAGGCAAACCATTCAACATCACAGTGATCCAAGTCTATGCTCCAACCACTGATGCTGAAGAAGCTGAAGTTGACCAGTTCTATGAAGACCTACAACACCTTCTAGAACTAACACCAAAAAAAGTTGTCCTTTTCATCATAGGGGACTGGAATGCTAAGGAGGAAGTCAAAAAATAACCGGAATAACAGGCAAGTTCGGCCTCGGAGTACAAAATGAAGCAGGGCAAAGGCTAATAGAGTTTTGTCAAGAGAACACGCTGGTCATAGCAAACACTCTTTTCCAACAACACAAGAGACGACTCTACACATGGACATCACCAGATGGTCAATACCGAAATCAGATTGATTATATACTTTGCAGCCAAAGATGGAGAAGCTCTATACAATCAGCAAAAACAAGACCTGGAGCTGACTGGGGCTCAGATCATGAGCTTCTTATCGCAAAATGTAGGCTTAAATTGAAGAACATAGAGAAAACCACTAGACCAATCAGGTATGACCTAAATCATATCCCTTATGAATATACAGTAGAGGTGAGGAATAGATTTAAACGATTAGATCTGGTAGACAGAGTGCCTGAAGAACTATGGATGGAGGTTCGTAACATTGTACAGGAGGCAGCAACTAAAACCATCCCAAAGAAAAAGAAATGCAAGAAAGCAAAGTGGCTGACTGATGAGGCTTTACAAATAGCTGAGGAAAGAAGGGAAGCAAAAGGCAAGGGAGAAAGGGAAAGATATAACCAACTGAATGCAGATTTCCAGAGAATAGCAAGGAGAGATAAGAAGGCCTTCTTAAATGAACAATGCAAAGAAATCGAGGAAAATAATAGAATGGGGAAGACTAGAGATCTCTTCAAGAAAATCGGAGATATCAAGGGAACGTTTTGTGCAAAGATGGGCATGATAAAGGACAAAAAAGGCAGGGACCTAACAGAAGCAGAAGAGATTAAGAAGAGGTGGCAAGAATATACAGAAGAACTATACAAGAAAGATCTTAATATCCCTGATAAATACAATGGTGTGGTCACTGACCTTGAGCCGGACATCCTAGAGAGTGAAGTCAAGTGGGCCTTAGGAAGAATTACTAACAAATAAATTACTAATAAAGAATTACTAACAACAAAGCTAGCAGAGAAGACAGTATCCCAGCTGAGCTATTTAATATCCTAAAAGATGATGTTGTTAAAATGCTGCACTCAATATGCCAACAAATTTGGAAAACTCAACAGTGGCCACAGGATTGGAAAAAGTCAGTTTACGTTCCAATTCCAAAGAAAGGCAATGCCAAAGAATGTTCAAACTACCGTACAATTGCGCTCATTTCACATGCTAGCAAGGTTATGCTCAAAATCCTACAAGCTAGGCTTCAGCAGTATGTGAACCGAGAACTACCAGAAGTGCAAGCTGGGTTTCGAAGAGGCAGAGGAACTAGAGATCAGATTGCCAACATTCGCTGGACCATGGAAAAAGCAAGAGAGTTCCAGAAAAACATCTACTTCTGCTTCATTGACTACGCTAAAGCCTTTGATTGTGTGGATCACAACAAACTGTGGTAAATTCTTAAAGAGATGGGAGTACCAGACCACCTTACCTGTCTCCTGAGAAACCTGGAAGTGGACAGAGTCCTCTTGACTATAAATGCCACCACCTGTCAATTAGATCCATGCCCCTCCTGGCTGGTGAATGCAGCTCGGGAGGGGACTTGTAGCTGTGACGGTGAATGCATCCTTGAGAGAGAGGGTGTTCCCGGCAGCTTTTAAGGAAGCGCTGGTTCGTCCCCTCCTCAAGAAGCCATCGCTGGACCCTACTATACTGGATAATTTTTGTCCAGTCTCCCACCTCCCCTTTTTGGGGAAGGTGGTTGAGAAGGTGGTGGCGTTGCAACTCCAGAGGATTCTGGATGAAACGGATTATCTGGAACCCTTTCAGTCAGGTTTCAGGCCGGGTTACGGGATGGAAATTGCATTGGTCACGCTTATGGATGATCTCTGGTGGGAGTGAGATGGAGGCAGTGCATCCATTCTCGCTCTTCTTGACTTCAGCGGCGTTCGATACCGTCGACCACGGTATCCTTCTGGAATGGCTTAGTTTTACTTTCTGTTTCCCAAAACAACTTCACTGATAAGATGCAGGTGGTTGCCACCACGTGATGTTATGTCTCAGTCTAAAAACTATCCCATGGGAACTCCCAGGGGAAGACAGTATGCTTGGTTAGGTGCGACACCGCCACCTCATGGCGGTTTATACTATGTGCAATCCTGAACCCTTTAGGCTTCGTAAATCTGAAAAAGCTTCGTGACCTGTGGCTGTAGATTAATGGCTCCTTGGCATCTGGGAAATTATCATCTTTAATTCTGGATGGGGTTGCACTAACCCAGACAGACCTGGTGTGTAACTTGGGAGTCCTCTTGGACTCATGACTCCTTCTTGAAGAGCAGGTGGCAGTCATGCCCAGGAGGGCTTTTGCCCAACTTTGTGTTGTGCACCAGTTGCGCCCCTTCCTGGAACGAGAGGCCCTTCGAACAGTCACTCATGCCCTGATTATCTCCCACAAAGACTACTGTAATGTGCTCTAAATGGGGCTACCCTTGAAGAATATCCGGAAGCTACAACTGATCCAGAATGCAGCTGCACGGACAATTTTGGGTGTCCCAAGGAGGACACACATAACACCTTTGCTGCGCGAACTGCACTGGGTTCCAGTTTGCTTCCGGGTCCAATTCAAGGCGTTGGTCATCACCTTTATAGCCCTACATGGCATGGGACCAGGATACCTAAGGGACCGTCTCATCCCCATCACTTTATCCCGTCCCACCCGGGCATGCATAGAGGGCATGCTACGGACTCCATCGATTAAGGAGTTCCATCTAATGGGGTATCAGAAGCGTGCTTTCTCTACTGTTGCCCCTGCCCTTTGGAATATTCTGCCCCCAGAGATCAGACAGTCCCCCTCACTCCTGGACTTCCAGAAAAAACTCAAAACCTGGTTCTGTCAGTATGCTTGGGTAGGGAAGGAGAATGGATATACCTGGAGATGGCTAGCACCTTAGATTAGTTCTGGGTGCCCTTTTTTACAAACTTAAAAAGATTCTGCCATTGGATTCAATTTTATTCATTATATTTTAAATTAAATATAAATTAAATATATTATGTATTTTACTCTATTTATAACTGTATATTAATGATTTTAATTTTGTTGTAAACCACTCAGAGTCCCCCTTGGGGCAGTTGGGCGGTGATAAATTTGATAGATGATAGATGACAGATAGATAGATAGATAGATAGATAGATAGATAGATAGATAGATAGATAATAGAGAGAGAGAGAGAGAGAGAGAGAGAGAGATAGAGAGATAGAGAGATAGAGAGATAGATAGATACTGTCAACCGCAGTACCCTTCTGGACCGGTTGCAGGGGTTAGGAGTGAGAGGCACTGCTCAGTGGTTCACCTCCTTCCTCGCGTATATTTGGATCACTGTGATGTTAAATGGCTTACCCTGAATTCGAATTGAGATCATTCTATCGTTTTTTGGATTGTATCCAAGCACTGCTTTAGCCACTTTATTATTAATTATGAAGGCTACTCCATTTCTTCTGTGGTCCTCTTGTCCACAGTAGTAGATCTGGTGGTCATCTGATGTGAAGTGGCCCATCCCAGTCCATTTCAGTTCACTGACACCTAAAATGTCTATATTTAATCTTGACATCTCACCAATAACCACATCCAATTTGCCCTGGCTCATAGATCTTACATTCCAGGTTCCTATGGTGTGTTGATCTTTAGAACATCGGATTCGTCGTTCACCACCAGCACCGTCGGCCGCTAGCCGTCCTTTCGGCTTTGAGCTAGCTGCGTCATCACATCTGGGGCTAGTTGAACGTATCCTCTGTTCCTCCCCAGTAGCATTTTGACCATCTTCCGACCTGGGAGTCCCATCTTCCGATGGTATACCGACATATCTTTGGTTGTACTGATCCATTTAGTTTTCATGGCAAGAATAATGGGGTGGGTTGCCATTACCTTCCCCAGGGATCGTATTTAGTCTGACCTCTCTGCCACGACCTTCCCGTCTTGGGTGTCCCTTCACGGTTTAGCTCATGGTTTCATTGAGGTGCTCAAGCTCCAGCACCACGACAAGGTAACGATCTCCTTTGCTGGAGCTTGGCAGCTTACCTGATGTAATATAGAAAACTGTCTGCAGATCCAGCAGCTATTTTACTTCCATCTGATGACCAGGAGCATCGCAGAAGGTTCTTCTCAAAATTATGCACATTCCCTTGGAGTATCTTCACGCATCTCTCTTTGGGGGCAAAGGGCCGAACATCCCAGATACGAACGGCATTGTCCATTGCATTGGAAAGCAAGTAAGAGCCCTCTGCGCTGAGGCTGAGACCCGTGACAGAATCCGCATGTCCTCTCATTGTGTAAGTTAGTTTGTTCTGACGAAGGTCCCATACCTTGATATCATTGTCGATACCACCAGATATTATCTGATCACTAGTATCATTGAAGGTCACAGCTAATACTTGATAGGTGTTCTGAAAAGTCTGAACAGCTGCTTTCTTCCTGATGTCCCAGAGCTTCACTGTCCCATCATCACTGCCTGTACAGACCAGCTGAGGTCCACGTCTTGCTGGATAGCAGGAATTGACAAATGAAGTGTGTCCTTTCAGTCTTTTCACCCTCTCTCCTGTCTCACTATCCCACACTGCTACTGTTTTATCCGTGGAGGCGGAGAACAGCATGCTGCCATCAGTATTGTAATGTAATTCCATAACTGCTCCGCTATGGCCCTTCAGAGTGGCATAATTATCACAGTCACCATACACATTCCATAGGAGTATCAGCCTGTCAAACCCAGCTGAGGCTAAGGTGGCTCCATTAGGATGAAACTTGCAACAATAAACCTCTCCTTCATGCCCAGAAAGTAACATTATGGGAGCTTGCAAGGAGGAACATCTTGGAGGGCCCGCCTGCAGCAAGGCGCCCGGAGGCGGCTGCCCAGCCCCGGGACCCGGCCCCAAGATGAGATCATGGCGGGGTTTCTTAGCAGCAGCCGCCGCCGCGACCAAAGCCATATCAGGCCCAATTGATCAATTATATGTGATCAAATTGTTGTTGACTCTTAGCAGCTCTGTTTTGAGATGCAGTTAATTAGGTAGTGTACATGTATATAATGAGTAATGTAGTAAATATATCTGGGAATCTTCCCCACTAAATATCTTTTGAATGGACAAAGCAGAGACATTACCTGCCATGACTGGACATTTGAGATCTTCTTTCCAAGCCTCATCATGGCTGCTCGGGCTCCTGATCCATGCATTGCATGTAATGCGTGTGCCACAGAGTAAATGGCATGGTAGATGTTGTAACTTTCACCTGTCATGCTCTTCTCAAAAATGTAAGCTGGCAGATTCTGTACATTTTCCTTTCCTGTACATTCTCCCCTTCGCTCCTCGGGGACTTGACTTGATTTCAAGAACTGGCAGCGAAAGACCCTTTCCCACCATGGAGGGAGAAAAACATCTCCCTGTGGGTTCAAGGGGTCTAAAGACAGGATGAAATGCCTGAATTCTGAGATATCACCAGTGCGGTCCCTGAAATGCAAAGCACCATGGAATGACTTAAAGATTTGCAATGCATTTTGAAATGCCGTCACACTAACATCCCAATGGGAAGTCAATATCCAGATTTTCCTAAATGAAGTTTTAGTCAATTGCTCATAATGAACGAGCCTCATGTGTAAAATTTTAATAATACTGGAGTCTCCAAACAGAATAATCACTTCAGCTTTAAACCAAGTTTTGGGAATCTGAAGAAATCTCAACAGTAAAGAGCTGAACAGGTTATCAGATTCCAACATTTCACTGAAGGCCAGGCAGATCTCCTTCTGCTTCAGCATTGGCATAAGGGATGAGATGAAATCTGCTCCACTATCATCTTTGGGGGCCAGAAGCCCAACCCAGTTCCACTGGAAATGCAGGAGCAGCTGGACCAAACCCACATACTGAGGAAGTTCATTGGGATTAATCCGGAAGAAGGATGGAAAAACAGTTCTGTCTCCCTGAGTGACCTCAAAGCCAACACCAAGCTGTAGAAAGTGAGATGCTTCTTTTAAAAATAATTTTTTGTAGACAAAGTAAAGTTATATGGTGGCTTTAAGGGTAACCATCATGCGATTTATTGCCCGACCAGTTGAGCTGAAATAGAATTAGCCTCACTATGAGTGACTAGGTTAAACCTCCTGCCTAAAGAAGACCCACCAGTTGCATATTTCACCTTGCTGTCACACGTGAGTAGCCAAGGGAGCAAAACTTTACCCTTAAAATGAGTATAAACTGGATTAAAAGGGGATTACAAAGAATCAGTTCAGAAGGAATTTCTCTGGAATTATTTCTGAAATATCTCATTATCTGTCTCTTTGGGGTTATAATCATCGCTGGACCCTTCCCAGCTGGAGAATTATCGGCTAGTTTCCAATCTCCCCTTTCTGAGAAGTTTGTGGAAAAGGTGGTTGGATGATAGCTACAGAAGATCTTGAAGGAAACAAATTATCTGGACCTGTTTCAGTCTGGCTTCAGATCAGGGTACAGTATGGAGACAGCATTGGTCAGGCTTACTGATCACCTCTGGTGGAGCCGGGATGAGGGTGGTGCATCCACCCTATCGCTCCTTGATCTCTCAGTGGCTTTTGATACTGTCAACTGCAGTACCCTTCTGGACCCATGTTAGGAGTGGGAGGCACTGCTCAGTGGTTCACCTCCTTCCTCAGTGGTCGGTTCCAGTCAGTGTTGACAGTGGGGGGAGATCGTGTCTGTGGGCTGCCTCACGGCTTGACACTCTCCCCTCTCCTGTTCAACATCTTCATGAAACCACTGGGTGAGGTCCTCCGCCTCTCTGGGATGCAGTATCATAGGTACGCTGATGATACCAGGCTCTGCATCTCCACCCCAAGTGGAACAGGTGGAGCTGCCAATGTCTTGACCCAGTGTCTGGAGGCTGTTGGGGTCTGGATGGGGCGGAACAGACTTCGGTTCAATCCTAACAACACTGAGTTGCTGTGGCTGCTGGACCCCCAGTCAATGTCGCCATCTTTGGTCCTGGATGGGGCTGCCGTTCCCCAGTCAAGACTGGCGCACAACTTGGGGCTCCTCCTGCACTCACAGCTTCTGCTCAGAGAGCAGGTAGAAGCTGTGGCCAGGAGGGCCATTGCAGAGGTACAGCTTGTGTGCCAGTTCTGCCCTTTCCCCGATCGGGAGGCCTTTAGACAGTCACTCATGCCCTGCTCACCTCACGCTGGGATTACTGCGATGCGCTCTACATGGGGCTGCCCTTGAAGACCACCCAGAAGCTACAGCTGGTTCAGAATGCAGCGGCCTTCTGTAATGCCTGCTCTATTGTGCCCCCCACCCTCTGGTACAGCATCCCCCCAGAGATGAGGTGGGCGCCCTCTCTCCTGGGGTTCTGGAAAGCCTTGAAAACCAGGCTTTGGTCCCAGGCCTAGGGTTGATCCTTGTCATTGTTTCATGGCCCCTGTTTTCTTTTGTTGGTTTTGTTAGCAGAGTATTTCAGTTTGGGCTGCCTGTAGATTTAAAGTTACTTGCTGTTTTATATTTTCTCTAGTTTTCTACACCACCCAGATCCCACTGGAGTTCAGCGGCCAATAAATTTAAATAATAAATAATAAATAAATAATGTGCCCCCAAACTACTTGGACTGGTCTTTGGCTTCTATGTTCAATTCTGTTCTGTGTCTCTCCCACACCAATATCCAATAGAACCCCCTTACCTGTGGGACCTTGAGGATGTTGAAGATGGTGGCCATCTGCCTTGAAGATTTGGAGTCACTACCACCGATGACAGACAGCAGGGGGTGCTTCCTGTCACATTTATAACCTGGAACCATTCGGCCTTGTGTGGAGAGCAGACAGAGGCTGTTCAAGGAGATCCTCCTCTCAATCTGGCTATTGTCATAGATGCGGAAGCCGAGTGTGATGTTGGGGAGGAGAACCAGGTCCTTGTTGACTTCTGTGACTGCAAATACCAAGGCCAGGAACTGCTGGTAGTTGTTGGGTATGACTCTACAATGAGAAAGACATCGTGGAACATTACAGGAAAGGTTGTGTGTACCGGCGGAGTTCGCTTTGCCTTTTTCTGATGTTCTCCTGGACTTTTGATTTTGTTCTGAGGCTTTGGACAAAAACACCTGATTAAGAATGTTATCTGGATGATACTGCTTGGAAACAATGGTAGGGACTGAGAAGTACTACATTTGAGACTCCAAACAGTCATTTTCCACCAATGTGAGTAATCTGTGCTTTAAGATATGTGTGTGTCCTTTTAGTCAGTGTTGATTCCAACTGACTGCCTGCAAAGCTCCTGAAGTTTTCTTGGCAAGATTTCTGGAGTGTTTTGCCATTGCCTTCTTTCTGGGGCTGAGAGAGGGTGACTGGCCCAAGGTCACCCAGCTGGCTTTGTGCCTAAGATGGAACTAGAACTCACGGTCTCTCAGTTTCTAGCTCAATGCCTTTAACCACTACCCCAAAGTGGCTCTCAGGTAACTTCTGCCACACTCAATGAACCCCTGGTTCAGATCCATGGAAATGGGAATCTAAGGTGATTTCTCAGAGGAGGATCATAGCTGAGCAGTCAAGGCACATTCTTTGCAGAAAGAAAGCCAAGCTTTTGACTGCAGCATCTCCTGCAAGTATTAATAGTAAAGCCTCTTTGGGATGCTGCCTCTGCCACTCAGTGCAAGCAAACAGAGGTGGGGAACAAGCCATGATGAAGGTATGTCTATGTGATATCATAAGATGGTGAGAAACCATTACAGGATGCATTGAGGCATGTCTCTCCCCAGGAGCTGGTATTTAAAGCCTGCTGCCTGGGTGCTGCCCTTTTCACACAGCCCATGATAGCCGTCTCCTCCACACATCGATCCATCCATCCACACAAGTGGTTGCGGCAAGTCCCACCATATAACTGGGTCTGGTTTTTCAAAAAAGGCTTCCTTGAATTTCGGAAAGCAGGCCCTGAATCCAAAGCAAAGCAGGCAATCCTCTACCCCTTCCCCCTCCAGCTCAAACTTACGAAGATTTGGTGTCCGACAGGAATGGGTCTTTTTGAAAGTCTAACAACCCAATGGAAATAAAGATTCTCAGGTACAAATTCCCCCCAATAATGAGATTGCCAGGCCTGTAGTGCTCCTCCAGAGTCTGCCAAGGGTTCCTCAACACACACACGGTTTGTATCCTCTTATGAGTCGTTGAAGGCAGGAGCCAGAAGAGCAGCAGCAGCAGCAGGTGAGGCAGCCCAATCATTATTCTCGCCTTCCCTCCTAGGTAAAAAATCAAGGCTTGTTCAGAACCGGCACAAAAGAGGCAGGCTGTGCCCCTTGGATGGGCTCGGGGCAAATTTATATCAAGCGTGCTTTGACTTACGTGTGTTTGAGCTGAGACCAAAGAGAAAATTGAGTCTCGTCCCTCGAAAGAAATCACCTCTTTGCAAGACAAGCTACGGTGACCTGTCCAGCCCTCTTTGGGAGAGCTCAGAGCACATTTCTTTTAAGCAGGTTTTCGCTTGGATGTCTTTTGGGGGTAAAAATCCAGAGGGGATACATGAAGAATTACTATTCTTATGATAATTCCAGGGAGGAGCAATTTTTGTATGCCCTTAGCAATAGATTTTGTTTGTACAACAGGAAGTTAAAAAACATGTTTGTGTCTCTGGTTGCTGGCCCAGGGGCAGATGGACTTGAGAGCCAGGGTGCAGCTGACTGTCTGATGGGAAAGTGAGCACCCGCAGCCAGGATGGAGTCTGTCCTGTGCGATAGTCTGCTGAGATAGAGGGAGGGCGAAGGGGCAAGAGGGCAGCATGGAAAACAGCTGGGCCCTTGGAAGTGGGAGCAATAATGCCCTGTTTGGATGGAACAAGTGGCTTATTTATACTCCCAGGCTGGAGATGGCCTTAGAAGCTAATTTCTCTTGTAGACCTCTATAAATAATAATACTAATAGTAGTAATAATAGATAGATATAGATATAGATATAGATATAGATATAGATATAGATATAGATATAGATATAGATATAGATATAGATATAGATATAGATATAGATATAGATATAGATATAGATATAGATATAGATATAGATATAGATATAGATATAGATATAGATATAGATATAGATAGGCAGGGTGGTCACTCAGGTACAAGGCTAATTTGAACCCTGCTGGAGGGTTCCTGTCAGTCCCATTAGGTGGGTCAGACCAGAAAATCACCTCCACGAGAAGACCAGAGATCCACTTTATTGAGAGTGGATATAAGAACGGAATCTTGCAGGTCTGACTGTGCTGGACCTCCCCTACTCCTTGTGCCCCAGTGAATCTGGGGGGTGTCTTCTTGATCCTCTCCTGAATATTATCTTGCTTCCCAGGACTTAAGGAACATTTCAGTCCCCTTTGCCTAGTAATGGTTCTCCCTTGTTATCTACAGTTGTCTAACAACTGATTGGAGCCAGAGAAGTTAGTCTGAGATACATATCTCCTTTGAACAGCAACTTGGGTAGCCTAGTGAGGCATAGTTAATCTAGTTGTTTATTGATATTAAGTTGATGGTTAACCTAATACTGTATATTATTGTAATAGGTTTTATGAGATCTCGTCATTTTATCCATTTATTATTAACTAATTGTAACTAAGTACTTGCTTTGCTTTCTGTCCGAATAACATAAGAATAAAAGAACTATTATTGAACTTTACATGGAGTAAGTTGTACTCATTAAAGTGGATTTTATGACACAGATGGCAGCTAGGACTAGAAAGGCCTTTGCACAGGTTCAGCTTGTGAAACAGGTGTGCCTGTTCTGGATCAAGAGACTCTCCTCACTGTCACTCATGCCTTGGTCATCTCCCACTGGATTATTGCAATGGGCTCTCCATAGGACTGCCTTTGAAGAGCAGTGCTGTAAGATGGGCAGCCATACAAATCTTGTAATGTAGTCACATTGTCAAAGCAATATGGTTTGTCTGGAACAACCTGTTTTAACAAAACCATACCGGATTATGGTAATCACCTTTTTCGTTTCTAGGTGCTTGCAAACCCAACATTTGCTTATCTTTTGTAGGATTGTTCCAGGTATTATTTATTTATGACTCACATTTATATCATCCCCCCATCTCATACAAGGCAGCTCTATAGATAGACCACATTTATTTTTGCTTTCAAGCATGCTTACAATTTGATAACATTTTCAACCAGTGATGAAATGAGAGAAGGGTTGTCTATGTAATAATCGTTTATCAAGAGCACCTTTGCTCTGCTCTTTTTGGTCCGCAGTGACCCTTGCGCTGTGTGGAGGCGGCAGCTTAGACCTAGCTGTTTCCTAGCCAGAAAGGCCACCATGAAGCTAATGAGACCTAGGAGGCCCAAGTAGCACAGGACAGCATAAAACATGGTGGCCGACCCTTCATTGCATTCCAGCACAATTTCTCCCATCACTGAATGAAAGTCCAAATTAGCAAATGGGGGGGGGGGAGGTTGCCAGCCAGGAGGCACAAAGAGCTTCTTGGACATTCATTGGTGATCACTCGTAGCCGAGTAAGATTGTCTTCCAAAGGTAAAATTTTAACGGTGGATCCGTAAGTGGCTATAAAGGCCAATTCTGGATCTGCACAACCTCCCACAATGAGGGCATAGGTTTCCGGGTGGGAGACGGTCATGATGGACAGTGCAAAGCAACAGAGTTGATCACCTGCTTCCCCAAGAGTTTTCTTGCCCTGTTTCCTGGCTTAGTAGCTATGAAGGCCAGAACTGCTGTCAGAGTTTTTGCCAACATGGATGAAATGGCAAAGGAGAAGATGATGTGGGTTGTTGCTGGCTTTTGGGGTTTCAGGCGCAGAGTAATCCAAACGTGTAAGGCTAACAATATTTTATTGTAGCATAAGGCAATAATGGAGGTATAGTACATTATTGCAAAAGGAAAAAACAAAGCATACGCAGAGTTCCATCAGCAGATGTGATGAAAAATCATGGCCCATACAAAGTCCAGTCATAGTTACAATTCAGGAACAGAGTACATGGTAACAAGACAGATAGAAGTCAAGAAGAAAGATGGAATGTAGACCCATAGTTCATAGCTGAATTATACACTTGGTTCAGCATTCTGATTGGGTCAAGACATTTTCAAACTGCAATGCATTTACAGAGTTAAATCGCCATGAGATGGCAGTGTTGCACATTGTCTTCCCTCCGGGACACTGTTCCCATGAGAGAAGCAATTTGGCCTGATTGTTTTGGCTATGGCAAGGCCACGCACCTGGTGTTTATGTGCTTTTTGTTATGGGAATGCAACGCAGAGCAGAGAATGTAAAAACAGTTTTTTTTACATGCTAGCAGTGAAGGAATCCATTCGTAAGATTTGTACATAGAAAAACTCTAACACCCTTTCCGAATGGTTTCCGGAACGGTTTTTGGGGAGTGAAAACTGTCATTTTGCAAGAACATAGGGACTCAAATGATTTTATTCCACACACATTTGCTCCAGTCCCAATTTGGTAACCATGGTTGCATGTTTTTCAAATTGTAGAGCTTTCGTGAATATATCTGCTACATTCAGTTCAGAAGGACAATATTCCAATTGGATAAACCCTTCCTGAATTGCATGTCTCACATTTTTAAACTTCACATCAACATATTTCGTTCGGCCTTTCACATTCTCAGATAAAGCTTTCACAAGAGAGGTTTATCTTAAAGTTAAAGAGGTTTATCTTAAACAAGAGAGGCATGATTGTGAGTCTTCATAAATTGTAAATGGTGCTTTAATGTTTACGGTAAGATCTTGAAATAGTTGTTTACACAAATGTAGCTCATTTACTGCCTCACTGAGGGCGCTATACTCTGCCTCACAAGTTGAAATTGCAACCACATTTTGTTTTCTTGCTCGCCAAGCAACGGCTGTGTTGGCAAACAGGCAGACAAACCCACTCACGGATTTTCTATCCCCTTCTTCTGCAAAGGAACTGTCAACATAAATCACAGGCATTTCAGACTTAGTGGTGGATACTTTAAGATAAAAATCTGCTGTGCCTTTGAGATAGCGCAAAATTCTTTTCAGCCCTTGCCAATCTCGCATAGACGGTTTGGCAACTTTACGGCTTAGCACACCAACTGAGTAAGCTAAGTCAGGACGTGTCCACTGTGTTAAGTGTAGCAAGCTTCCTACAGCAGAGTGATATAACTCAGGGTGAGGACAAGGTTCCTCACACGTGTCACCCTTTAGGAAATCAAGAGTCATAGGCGTTCTGGTAGGTTTTGCATCTGACATCTCAAGCTGACTTAACAATTGAACAATTTTTCTCTTCTGACTCAGATAAAACTCACCACTCTGAGATCTAGTAACTTCAACACATAAATAATATTTCAGTTCGCCTAAGTCTTTCAACTGAAAATACTGTCTTAGCTGTGTGTCAAACTCTTGTACAAGGGGCAAAGAACCAGTTGCTAGGCAAAAATCGTCCACATACGTTAGCAGCACTGTATAGCTACTTCCAGAACCTCTTATGTACACACAAGGATCAGCAACTGACTTTTTAAACCCTAGCTCCGTCAAAGCTGAATCTAAGCACTGATGCCAACAATGACCGGCCTGCTTTAATCCATTAAGCACCTTGCGTAGTCTGTACACTTTCTGGGAATTGTCACAAGCATAGCCAGGAGCCTCCTTCATGTACACTGTCTCAGGAAGCTCTGCATTCAGATATGCTGTGTCAACATCAAAATGATGGACAAGAAGTTCACGCTGTGCAGCCAGAGAAAGTACCATACGTAAAGACTCTGGTCTAGCTGTGGGTGCATATGTGAGATCATAGTTCAAAAACCTCTCTTGTGAAAACCCTTGAGCAACAAGCCTGGCTTTGTACTGCACTGTGTTATCAGGAAGAAGCTTCTTCCTGAATACCCATCTGGAACCGACAGCTTTCTGGGATGGGGGCAAGTCAGTGACTTCAAACACCTTTTGACTCACTAATGCCTCAAACTCCTTATCCATCACTGTGTTCCATTTCTCCTGCTCTTCCACAGGCAGGAGCAACATCTCCTGGAATGACTGAGGTTCACAGGTAATCTGACACACTCTCACCTGCTGAATCACAAACCTGTCAGGCTTCACACCCTTTGTGGAACGTGCAGACCTACGAGGAATGACCACTGCCTCTTCCTCATCACTGTCCTCTGCCTTTTCACTACCAGATTCCCCCTTCAGGTCTTGAACCTGCTCAGGTGAAATTTCCTCTTCCTTCACCTCTCACCACACTAGGAGACTGGGAAACAGAAGGCAGCTGAACTGGTTGTTGTCCAGCCACAGGAGCATGGACAGTTGGCTGTACACTAGATTGCAACTATACCTCTGAACTAGCATTCAACCTATCCCAACCAGTAGGGTGCTCAAAATTAGCACTTCTGGAGACTACCACATGACCATAAGGTGGCGACAGATTGACAGCTCTTTAACAAGCTCCTGATTTGTTTTATTCATTTTGGTTTTTTAATTTAGTTTTACTGAAAGAGTTTTAGTATTTTTCTTCATTTTTTCAATTCCTTATCTCCCACCTATTTTTACTGTAATTTTTATTTATTTGAATTAATACTTAAATTATTTTTAATTTTTTAGTAATTAGAAATAAGATTTTTTGGTGCCTAGAGGTGTTTTTTATTTATTTATTTTTTGTTTGGTGCACAATTTCCAAAGCTAATTGAGGATGCGAAATTATAAAGCAGGAACAAAAATAACCTGAAAGCAAAGATTAAAAGGAGTCAAAAACCAGAGACTCAGTTGAGAGGAAATCCCAAACAAGACAAGGCTACTAGGCAACCAGAGATAAAGACCTTATTCCAGCTTAAGGACACTGCATGTAAGTCTCCCTTTCCTTCTCCTTCTCCCTGTGAGGAATGTGGTTTTTGAAATCCCAAAACCAGTAACTCTCAATACAAGCCAATATAGGATATATGAAAGTTCTTTATTCGAGATCAGTACCAACCTCTAGCGAAGCTACGAATGAAGTTTCCCGCTTAAAAGTTTTCCTTAAACACATTCCTGTCTAAGTCTCTTATAATCCCTCCCTCTTCTGTGATTAACTGCCTGGCTACATTCCTTTCCAGTTTTGCACCCACCCACCCCCGCTGTCTCCGTTCAGTACCAGATGATGCCAGTTCCCTGACCTTGATGAGAATTCTCGTCTAAATATTCTCCAACAGTTATGTTGGAATTGAAGCCTACCTACCTCTATTCTCCAAGCTGCTCTAATCTATTCTAATACATATGTATGCACTTCAAGTCCCCTCTTACTAACTAACCCATGTCAAGGGGGTGCATCCAGATGCAATTGACTATTGCCTCTGGACTGCTCCATCCTGACATACCGCCTGCCTAAAAAGAAACCTCTCTCCCACCAAAAAAGCAGCTTCCCTCCTTCCCAGCCCTAGAACACACAAAAAAAAACATTAACATGGCACAATGTCTATGAAGGTTCTCAGTCATCCAGGTGGAATTGTCTTCAGCTTGAATCATGTCAACTGGATTTCTATTTTCTCAGTGGAAACGTTTCGCTCCTTATCCAAGGAGCTTCTTCAGTCTGAGCAAAGTTGGTAAGGGAATTAACATGGCACACATACATTTGTTAAGAAATCAGACATTTTAATCAAGGACACTTGTCATTTCAGCTTTTCAGGGTATTTCTCATGGAACTGCTTCGCCAATTGGGGGGCTCGAACATGCTTACTGTCCACCCATTCACTGTGAGTTTTTGGTAAATGCTTCCACTAAATCAAGTACTGCAAACCCCCTTGATGTCGTTGAGTGTCTAAAATACTGTGGACTTCAAAATGCTGTTCACCTTCAAACATTGTAAGGGCAGGTGGAGGTACCTCAGGATGCCAGTGTTCCAAATCTTGAACAGGCTTTAATAGGCTCCAATGGAAAATGGGGTGAATCTTTCTCAAATTTTTTGGTAATTTCAATTGCACATCATTGATAATCTTAGATACTTTGATCACTACAATCACATACTTTGGTCCTAATTTCTTCGATGGCTGGGTAGACTTTAAATATTTTGTAGACAAATAAACCTTTTCCTCCACTTTCATTGGCCACTCCGGCGTCCTTTTATGATCAGCATATTTTTTATAATTTACTTTTGCTTCCTCCAGTGCCTTTTCAATCACTGGCCAGCTGGTTGTCATCTGTTTGATCCACTCATCCAAAGACAAGATTTTGGTTTGTTCTTTTGGTAATTCTGGAATTGTTACAAAGTCCTGCCCATTCACCACCTGGAATGGAGTAAAGCCTGTGCTTTGATGTACTGCATTGTTTTAAGCCACTTCTGCAAATGGAAGCAAGTCCACCCAATCATCTTGTTGATAGCTAACATAGCATCTCAAGTACTGTTCTAATATTTGGTTCTGTCATTCAGAAGATCCATCCGTCTCTGGATAGTGGGAGGAACTTAACCCTTGCTCCACCCCAATCAGCTTTAGGAACGCTTTCCAGAATTTTGAGGTAAATTGGACCCCCCAGTCACTGATAACTCTTTCAGGGGCCCGTGCAATCGATAGACATGTATAAACATCTTAGATAATTGTCCAGCCGTAGGTAGGCTAGCACAAGGGATAAAATGGGTTTGCTTTGAAAACAGGTCCGTTACTACCCATATAACTGTGTTCTTCTTGCTCTCTGGTACTTCCACTATAAAATCCATAGCAATTTGTTTCCATGGTCTGGTAGGGCTCACCATGTTTTGCAACAGTCCTTTGGGTTTGCCCCCAATTCGTTTTCCTATCGCACACGTGGGGCAGCTAGTCACGTAATCCTCTCCATCTTTACATAGGGCCGGCAAACAAAACTGCCACCTTACCAAGTGCAAGGTTTTTACAACTCCAAAGTGACCAGCTGACTTGGCATCATGGCATCTCTCTAAAACTTTCTTTCATAAAGATTCAGGAACATATAACCTCTCGCCCTTCCACCACAGTCCTTGCTTTTCTGTTAGGAAATTTTGATTCTCCTGTAGCCACTCATCCTGTTGCAGTGCCGACTATAATTCACTTTGTAAGCCTTTCTCTACCTTTGTGTTGACAACTGTTTTCTGTTCAATCCCTCCTGGCTGGCTTGCCAAAAACTGTTGGCCAAGAAGGCCTGTGACTATGCGAGTTGTCACCCAATAAACCACACCGAGGCAGGAAATTGCTTTGTTCTCTTTCATTCCTGTGCACAGCAACAAGAGAGGGCTCCTGCCCAAAATGCAAGAGCCCCGAACCACACACTTGGCTTTTCTTTTATACACCTTCTAGCAAGGAGATAAAGGCAATAAATCTCTTTATTGGCTGATTCTCTTAGCACTTGTGCTGTAACTCTACATAATACATGGTATCCCATAATATCCCTTAGCATGTTCTATGTTTCCTAAAACCCCCACCTTAGGGGTGTATGTTTTGCTATGTTAATTAGCCCTTAGGTCACAGCTAGGTCAGCTAGCAGTTTCACACCTCCCCTGTTTCCCGGTTCAATAGTTCAGCAGTGGGGGGGGAGAAAAAATCACCGGCACCTGTGCTGCCTCCCTCCCTCCTATTTCATCACTGGGACCACCCTGTCCCAGTGCCTGGGGGCTGTGAGGGCCTGGATGGGGAACAACAGGCTTCAATTGAACCCTAGCAAGACCGAATGGCTGTGGATTGATGGCCTAGCGTCTTCTGGGAAATTATCATCTTTGGTTCTTGATAGGGTAGCACTGCCCCATTCAGAACCCGTGCGGAACTTGGGGGTCCTTCTAGACTCATGACTCCTGCTCAAAGAGCAGGTGGCAGTCGTGTCTAGGAGGGATTTCGCACAACTTTGGTTGGTGCGCCAGTTACACCCATTCCTGGATCGCGACGCCCTCCGAACAGTCACTCATGCTCTCGTCATCTCCCATGTAGATTATTGCAATGCGCTCTACATGGGGCTACCCTTGAAGACTATCCAGAAGCTTCAGCTGGTTCAGAATGCAGCCGCGCGAGCAATTTTGGGTGCACCAAAATCTGCACATATAACACCTTTGCTCCGCGAGCTGCATTGGGTGCTCGTTTGCTTCCAGGTATAATTCAAGGTGTTGGTTATTACCTTTAAAGCCCTACATGGCATGGGGCCAGAATACCTGAAGGACCGTCTTATCCCCATTTTATCGACCCGCCCCACCAGATCATTCAGAGAAGGCCTGCTACGAAGTTCCTGACCATCTCCCTGATACCATCCTTTTCCTTCAAACTGTAGCCTAACGGATGGAGAACGGGCATCGTTCCAGCCTTGTGGTGTCAAGACATTTACAACCATAAAAGGACACCTTATCAAAGAGGACACCCAGCAGCCATGTTGATGGACTCAGTTACAGAGGCAATGGGCACACAGCTGAAGGACCAGGTGGTGACAAAGTGTCCTGGGGAAAGTCTATCTATCTGGTCACAGAGAGTTGAGACATTACGAAAAATAGATGATGATAGATGATAGATAGATAGATAGATAGATAGATAGATAGATAGATAGATAGACAGACAGACAGACAGACAGACAGACAGACAGACAGACAGACAGATAGATAGACTATCAGAAGACTGATGGCCGACAGGAAGCTCTGGCGTGGGCTGGTTCATGAAGTCATGAAGAGTCGGAAGCGACTGAACGAATAAACAACAAAATTAAGACTGATATGTTTTAAGATTTACGTCCCTTTAGGAAGGAATTAACTTTGCATTCCCATTTTCAGTGTGGGGGGAGGGGTGAAGGAAGGGAATGGGTTGCTCCAGGACTGTCTTTCTTGACCTCCCTCCCCACCAACCTGGTGCCTGTCTCTGGGCATCCTTTAAAACTCCTTGATGACTCCACCCTCCCTGTGTCTGGCTCCACCTGCAACCCACAACTAGAAGATTTTGGGGAAAACTGTTTGGCTGCAAAATTGATGACATGAGATCATGCCGCCTTCCCAACTCTTGATGGGAGTTTCAGAACAGAGAAACAATGGTGGTCTCAAATCTGCTTATATTAGAAATAAAAAATCTGAATGCCATTCAAAGTGCTGGCTTCAAATTTGATAGCTCTATATCATTTGGTGCAAAGGCACCAACAGGACCATCTTGTCCAAACAGATTTCGGCAAAACTGAAGAGTTTGAAGGTACACAGGCCCTACTTTTTTGTTGCTGGACATGGGTGAGTGACCCATGCAGGTTAATAGGTATATTGTGATCAGTCACACAACGTGAAAACCAATTATTTCACAGACAAGCCCCTCTCTCATTTCATCACTTGTAAGAAATGTTTTCAATTTTAACTATGCCCAAAGCCAAAATAAATGTGTCCTGTTTCTGAATTACTCAGAAATTTTTCTTCCTCACTATATTTTCTCTGTTTTTATTTATTTATTAATCAAACTTCTATCACCGCCCATCTCCCTCCACCGGAGGGACTCTGGCGGTTTACAATAAAATAATAGAAACAAAAAACATAAAATATACATAGAATGTAAAAATACAAATTATAAAACAAGAATAAAATCCAAGAGGCAAGAGTGGTAAAAAGATCTAACTTAATCCAATGTAGGAGAGGAGCTCTCTAAGGTTGCTGGACAGGGGTGGGTGACTCTTGCAGGTTAATATATATATGGTGATCAGTCACAAAACTTGATAACCAATTATTTAACAGACACGCCCCTTTCTCATTTCATCACTTGTAAGAAATGTTTTCAATTTTTAACTATGCCCAAAGCCAAAATAAATGTGTCCTGTTTCTGCATTACTCAGAAATTTTTCTTCCTCACTATATTTTCTCTGCAATTCAGATCAGGCCTCAATAGGATAATGTAGCATTTGGGGGAAAAGATACACACCAAGAGACCAGCTCCAGAGGCCAAGATGGAGAAGATCTCCACGGCCACCATGGACTTCCCTTTGGTGCTCAGGTAGGTGGGGAGGAAGGAGATCCAAACGCTGCAAAAGACCAGCATGCTAAAAGTAATAAACTTGGCTTCATTAAAGCTGTTGGGCAATTTCCTAGCCAGAAAGGCCACTGTGAAACTGATGAGGGCCAGGAAACCCAGATAGGCAAGGACAGCATAAAACATTGAAAGTGAGCCTTCCTTACATTCTAAGATTATCTCTCCTACCAAGGAGTGGAAGTCAAAGTGGGGAAATGGGGGAGAGGTTCCCAGCCAAGTGGCACAAAGAATTGCTTGGACCAGGGGACAGGCTAAGATAATGGAGTTGGTCAGTGGCTTTCCTAAGAGGTTCCTTGTCCGATTCCCTGGCTTGGTGGCCATGAAGGCCAGAACCACCATGACAGTTTTTGCCAACACAGAGGAAACCGCAAGGGAAAAGAGAATTGCAAAGGCAGTTTGTCGGAAGAGACAGGTGAGCTTCCTGGGTCGACCAATGAAGAGGAAGGAGCAGAGGAAGCAGAGCAGGAGGGAGACCAGGAGGATGTAGGTGAGATCTCGGTTGTTGGCCTTGATGATCGGTGTGTCCCGATGCTTAAGGAAAATTGCCAGGACTGCCAATGTGATCAAGGAGAGAGAAAGAGTGAGAGAAGTTAAAGTGTATCCCAGGGTCTCTTGATAGGAAAGGAAGTGGATCTTCTTGGCCATGCAGTGATCTTTGCCCTTGTTAGGGTAATGGTCTTCTGGGCAAGGATCACAGCGAGCTGCATCTGAAATCGAGAGTCTTTGTCTAAGTATTTCAGATGTATCAGCCGTGAGCAAGTTCCCTCCCCCCAGGTGTCTCGGAAGTGACATGACTGTTCCATTTGTGCAGTAGCCAACTCACAGATGGTGATGGAATGACCTACTGTACAAATTTTGCTGCCCCACAAGGAGCAAAACATCCTAGGTTGAAGATGAGTCTAGAGATGGTTTGTTTACATACAGGGATCTATGGAGTTCCAATTAAGAAGTCTGCTTAAGAAAAAACCTTCCTGGGAACACAGCTATTTGGGGTTTGTCTACCATATCTGTTGGCATGGGCTTAGTAGGTATAATAGAAGGGGGGGGGAGCGACAGGAGGTGGGAGAAGGAATGGATTCTTTTTCTGAGCAAAAGTGATTCATGGGGAAAATGGCTTCAGGAGGGAGGGAGGAAAATAATGATCCAGAGGTACAATAGCATTGAGTCTGTAGCTTGAATCATGTCAACTGGATTTCTATTTTCTCAGTGGAAACGTTTCGCTCCTTATCCAAGGAGCTGAAGAAGCTCCTTGGATAAGAAGCGAAACATTTCCACTGAGAAAATAAAATCCAGTTGACATGATTCAAGCTACAGACAATTCCACCTGGATGACTGAGAACCTTCATAGACAATAGCATTGAGAGATCTCTGGCTCAATTTCTCTGCTTTGTGTTTCAAATCAGATTTTCCCATCAGTCATCCAGACTTTTTTTCCGTGGAAGGGTTAGAAGAGATAGGTTGAGGGATTTCCGATTTCTTTGTTAGGCATATTGATTTCTCAGGAGACTGATGTTCCTGACAGAAGAAACATCTGGTAAATAATAAAAATTGAGGGTTGAACCCCAACCACACCACACTACTCATTCAGGAAAAAGATCAGCAGTTGTTTTTTCCAAGTGGTATGTGATGGTAGGAGTGGAAAGGCTAATAGGGAACCCATCAATTGTGCCTTGAAACTACTTTGTATTAAATTGCTGAGGAGTGGGAAAGGTGGCCATTGCAGGCAAGAGAGTTTATATCCATATACTGAAAGTTTCTGCTGAAATCAAGGAATAGTTTCAAGCATGTGAATCCTACCAAAAAGTACAAAGAAACCTTAATATTCTGATCAACTGAATAGTTTCCTTGACCCAGGAAGATCTGCAGTTGAAAAAACTCCCGAGGTTTGCCCTACCTGTCTGATCAGACATGGTCCCTTCTGGACAAGGGTCACATTGATAGCAGCAAGCCTGCTCACCCTCTGGAACATTTCTCCTCTCCCCTGCATGGCACCTCTTCCTGCCACACCTGGCAAAGGGCAGCTTCTAAAAGAGAAAGAAGAATGCTTGAGATGGCGTACACAATTAGCACACATCATTTATTCATTTTCACATTCCCATTTCCATCTTCTGAATGTCTTCAAAAGAACTGGTTCACCATGGTCTATCGGAAACCAGGAACAGCTCCTGGGGGAATTCAGGCCAATGGCATTCCCGACCCACCAATGGATGCTTGAGATTGGAACTGGGACCTCTGTGTGCAAAGCAAGGCCTGTGACACTGTCCTACTGCCTTGCTAAAAGAAGTATCATAAGGGTCCAATAAAGGTCCATGGAGTTCCCTGTTTCCTGATTCAATTGCACCCTGGTTTGCAGCAGGAGTTTTTCCCAATCCCAACCCTTCTTGGACATGCCACATTGCAGACCTCAAATCTGTTACATGCAAAGCAGGTCTTTCACCACATGGTTGTCATCTTTTGGGATTCAATACACCTTTTTTCCAGTTACAAGAACATTCTCTATCCCCAGGAGAGAATGAATCTCTCCCTGGATTCAGAACATATCCTCCAGCCCACCTTTGTGGCCCAGATGATTGCATCCGGGTTAATGGCGAAATCCTGGCCTGGGTGAGCCCCAGGATCTATTTGCCCAACTTTCACAGGGATGAAAGATTGATTGGGGAGGAAAACCCAGTTCAGAAGATTATAACGAGCTGAACCCAGTCCATTTTCTGAGAAGGAGACTTCATTTCCAGCACTGTCATTGAACCGGACATTCCTCAAATACGGAAGAATCTGAAAGAAAAGACACCCTTAGGAACTGGGGTACTTGCAAACAAGACATTGTGGCTCTATCACTTTCTGGTGGCCACCATCTTAGGAGAGAATTTGTGTGTCTGTACTTGGTGAATACCTTTGTCTTAGGGAGCAGCACCGAATCACAGGAATCCATCCTGGAGCATGTGAAATTAAACTCAGCACTGCAAGATGATTCTACCTTGTACATTTGGATTATGGTTTATTCGATTCCAGCTTTACAAGAAAGATACCAACATACAAACTTTTTAATGCCATACTGCAAGTGTCATTGTTTGTTTCCACTCCTGAAATCCTTAGCTATATAATTTTTTAAATGTTTATCATGGTCCATGGTCTTGTAAATGACATATTCAATATTTGGAATGAGTCAATGATTTCAACAACAACAGTAAGATTCCCCAGGACTTTCCTGACTCTTTCTAAACAATAGTCAAAGAATGCAGAATTTAGTACTAGGTCCGACCCGGTGGAAGGGAGTGCCTGCCCCAGTCTTGATAGTGATCAAGAGAGGTCTAAGATTTAGCCTTTCATGTGGAACAGCCTGTTGATTTTCGGAGCAGGAGGCCAGGAGGAACATGTTTGCATTGGAGCCCTGCTGTGTGTTGAGGTTTGCAGAGGCTGCTTTCACACAACAACTGGAACCGTACAACAAATAGCCGATTAACAGAACAGCCTGAGTTCATACAGTATGCTAAACCGTTGAAAAATAAGTGTTAAAGTGATCCAGCCTTAGTGTTTTTTTTTATAGGCTGGATTCAGATCACATGTTAAGGCCAACTTGTGCACATGTGACCACTAGGATTTGCACTGACCTGTGGAAGCATCTTGCACAAGCACAGCCAGATTGCCATCTGGCTCAGCTGATGCCTCCTGCCTGGGATGGTCAGGAATTGAAACTCAGGCAGCTGTGGAAGAAGCTGTGAAAGACTCTTCAGGACCTGAGAGCAAGGCCTGTCCTTCATGGGCATTATGGACAACTGGTTTTGTTGTCTCTTTCCCTCCCCATGTTCCTTTTTCATCAAAACATTATATTTCATACGTTGTTTTGCATATTTTAATAATTTCTCTTTTAATATGCATTGATTGATTGATTGATTGATTGATTGATTATATGTGAAATTATTGTTCACTCTTCACAACACTTTTTTGAGTTGTAGTGTACAGGTATTTAATAAGTAATTCAGAAAATATATGTGGGAATTTTCCTCGCTAAAGATCTTTCGAAACTGTTTTGGTTGTCTCTTTTCCTCCCCATGTCCCTTTCTCATCAAAACATTATATTTCATGCATGTTTTGCATATTTTAATATTTTTTAAATACAGTATGTATTGATTGATTGATCAATTGTTGTTGTTGTTGTTTATTCGTTCAGTCGTTTCCGACTCTTCGTGACTTCATGGACCAGTCCACGCCAGAGCTTTCTGTCGGCCGTCACCATCCCCAGCTCCCCCATGGTTGAGTCTGTCACCTCCAGAATACCATCCATCCATCTTGCCCTTGGTTGGCCCCTCTTCCTTTTGCCTTCCACTTTCCCTAGCATCAGCTTCTTCTCCAGGGTATCCTGTCTTCTCATTATGTGGCCAAAGTACTTCAGTTTTGCCTTTAATATCATTCCCTCAAGTGAGCAGTCTGGCTTGATTTCCTGGAGTCTGGACTGGTTTGATCTTCTTGCAGTCCAAGGCACTCTCAGAATTTTCCTCCAACACCACAGTTCAAAAGCATCTATCTTCCTTCGCTCAGCCTTCCTTATGGTCCAGCTCTCGCAGCCATAGGTTACTACAGGGAATACCATTGCTTTAACTATGCGGACCTTTGTTGTCAGTGTGATGTCTCTGCTCTTAACTATTTTATCAAGATTTGCCATTGCTCTCCTCCCAAGAAGTAGATGTCTTCTGATTTCCTGGCTGCAGTCAGCGTCTGCAGTAATCTTTGCGCCTAGAAATACAAAGTCTGTCACTGCCTCCACTTTTTCTCCCTCTATTTGCCAGTCATCAATCAAGCTCGTTGCCATAATCTTGGTTTTTTTGAGTTTTAACTGCAACCCAGCTTTTGCACTTTCTTCTTTCACCTTCGTCATAAGGCTCCTCAACTCCTCCTCGCTTTCAGCCATCAAAGTGGTATCATCTGCATATCTGAGATTGTTAATGTTTCTTCCAGCGATTTTAACTCCAGCCTTGGATTCCTCAAGCCCAGCATGTCGCATGATGTGTTCTGCGTACAGGTTGAATAGGTAGGGTGAGAGTATACAACCCTGCCGTACTCCTTTCCCAATCTTAAACCAGTCCGTTGTTCCGTGCTCTGTTCTTACCGTTGCTACTTGGTCGTTATACAGATTCCTCAGGAGGCAGACAAGATGACTTGGTATCCCCATACCACCAAGAACTTGCCACAATTTGTTATGATCCACACAGTCAAAGGCTTTAGAATAGTCAATAAAACAGAAATAGATGTTTTTCTGAAATTCCCTGGCTTTCTCCATTATCCAGCGGATATTGGCAATTTCGTCTCTAGTTCCTCTGCCTTTTCTAAACCCAGCTTGTACATCTGGCAATTCTCGCTCCATGAATTGCTGGAGTCTACCTTGCAAGATCTTGAGCATTACCTTACTGGCAGGTGAAATAAGTGCCACTGTTCGATAGTTTGAACATTCTTTAGTGCTTCCCTTTTTTGGTATGGGGATATAAGTTGATTTTTTCCAATCTGATGGCCATTCTTGTGTTTTCCAAATTTGCTGGCATATGGCATGCATCACCTTGACAGCATCATCTTGCAAGATTTTAAACAGTTCAGCTGGGATACCGTCGTCTCCTGCTGCCTTGTTATTAGCAATGCTTCTTAAGGCCCATTCAACCTCACTCTTCAGGATGTCTGGCTCTAACTCACTGTTAGAGTTATCAGTTAGCTCATCAAAGCTATCTCCAATATTATTATCCTTCCTATACAGATCTTCTGTATATTCTTGCCACCTTTTCTTGATCTCTTCTGCTTCTGTTAGGTCCTTACCATCTTTGTTTTTGATCATACCCATTTTTGCCTGGAAGTTACCTCCGATGTTTCTAATTTTCTGGAAGAGGTCTCTTGTCCTTCCTATTCTATTGTCTTCTTCCACTTCCGCACATTGCTTGTTTAAAAATAATTCCTTATCTCTTCTGGCTAACCTCTGGAATTTTGCATTTAATTGGGCATATCTCCCCCTATCACTGTTGCCTTTTGCTTTCCTTCTTTCTTGGGCTACTTCCAGTGTTTCAGCAGACAGCCATCTTGCCTTCTTGGTTTTCTTTTTCTTTGGGACGTTTTTTGTTGCCGCCTCCTGAACAATATTGCGAACTTCTGTCCATAGTTCTTCTGGGACCCTATCTACTAAATCTAGTCCCTTAAATCTATTCTTCACCTCCACTGCATATTCCTTAGGAATATTAGTGAGCTCATATCTAACTGATCTGTGGGTCTTCCCTATTCTCTTTAGTTTGATTCTAAATTTTGCAATAAGAAGTTCGTGATCTGAACTACAGTCAGCTCCAGGTCTTGTTTTTACTGACTGTATAGATGTCCGCCACCTTTGGCTGCAAAGGATGTAGTCAATCTGATTTCGGTGTCGACCATCTGGTGAAGTCCATGTATAAAGTCGTCTTTTAGGTTGTTGGAAGAGAGTGTTTGTTATGCACAGTGAGTTGTCTTGGCAAAATTCTATTAGCCTATTTCCTGCTTCATTTTGTTCTCCCAGACCATGCTTGCCTGTAATTCCAGGTGTCGTCTGACTACCCACCTTAGCATTCCAGTCTCCTGTAATGAAAATAACATCTCTTTTTGGTGTATTATCTAGTAGGTGCTGCAGATCCTCATAGAACTGATCTACTTTTGCTTCTTCAGCATCTGTGGTTGGGGCGTATATTTGGATCACTGTGATGTTAAATGGCTTACCCTGAATTCGAATTGAGATCATTCTATCGTTTTTTGGATTGTATCCAAGCACTGCTTTAGCCACTTTATTATTAATTATGAAGGCTACTCCATTTCTTCTGTGGTCCTCTTGTCCACAGTAGTAGATCTGGTGGTCATCTGATGTGAAGTGGCCCATCCCAGTCCATTTCAGTTCACTGACACCTAAAATGTCTATATTTAATCTTGACATCTCACCAATAACCACATCCAATTTGCCCTGGCTCATAGATCTTACATTCCAGGTTCCTATGGTGTGTTGATCTTTAGAACATCGGATTCGTCGTTCACCACCAGCACCGTCGGCCGCTAGCCGTCCTTTCGGCTTTGAGCTAGCTGCGTCATCACATCTGGGGCTAGTTGAACGTATCCTCTGTTCCTCCCCAGTAGCATTTTGACCATCTTCCGACCTGGGAGTCCCATCTTCCGATGGTATACCGACATATCTTTGGTTGTACTGATCCATTTAGTTTTCATGGCAAGAATAATGGGGTGGGTTGCCATTACCTTCCCCAGGGATCGTATTTAGTCTGACCTCTCTGCCACGACCTTCCCGTCTTGGGTGTCCCTTCACGGTTTAGCTCATGGTTTCATTGAGGTGCTCAAGCTCCAGCACCACGACAAGGTAACGATCTCCTTTGCTGGAGCTTGGCAGCTTACCTGATGTAATATAGAAAACTGTCTGCAGATCCAGCAGCTATTTTACTTCCATCTGATGACCAGGAGCATCGCAGAAGGTTCTTCTCAAAATTATGCACATTCCCTTGGAGTATCTTCACGCATCTCTCTTTGGGGGCAAAGGGCCGAACATCCCAGATACGAACGGCATTGTCCATTGCATTGGAAAGCAAGTAAGAGCCCTCTGCGCTGAGGCTGAGACCCGTGACAGAATCCGCATGTCCTCTCATTGTGTAAGTTAGTTTGTTCTGACGAAGGTCCCATACCTTGATATCATTGTCGATACCACCAGATATTATCTGATCACTAGTATCATTGAAGGTCACAGCTAATACTTGATAGGTGTTCTGAAAAGTCTGAACAGCTGCTTTCTTCCTGATGTCCCAGAGCTTCACTGTCCCATCATCACTGCCTGTACAGACCAGCTGAGGTCCACGTCTTGCTGGATAGCAGGAATTGACAAATGAAGTGTGTCCTTTCAGTCTTTTCACCCTCTCTCCTGTCTCACTATCCCACACTGCTACTGTTTTATCCGTGGAGGCGGAGAACAGCATGCTGCCATCAGTATTGTAATGTAATTCCATAACTGCTCCGCTATGGCCCTTCAGAGTGGCATAATTATCACAGTCACCATACACATTCCATAGGAGTATCAGCCTGTCAAACCCAGCTGAGGCTAAGGTGGCTCCATTAGGATGAAACTTGCAACAATAAACCTCTCCTTCATGCCCAGAAAGTAACATTATGGGAGCTTGCAAGGAGGAACATCTTGGAGGGCCCGCCTGCAGCAAGGCGCCCGGAGGCGGCTGCCCAGCCCCGGGACCCGGCCCCAAGATGAGATCATGGCGGGGTTTCTTAGCAGCAGCCGCCGCCGCGACCAAAGCCATATCAGGCCCAATTGATCAATTATATGTGATCAAATTGTTGTTGACTCTTAGCAGCTCTGTTTTGAGATGCAGTTAATTAGGTAGTGTACATGTATATAATGAGTAATGTAGTAAATATATCTGGGAATCTTCCCCACTAAATATCTTTTGAATGGACAAAGCAGAGACATTACCTGCCATGACTGGACATTTGAGATCTTCTTTCCAAGCCTCATCATGGCTGCTCGGGCTCCTGATCCATGCATTGCATGTAATGCGTGTGCCACAGAGTAAATGGCATGGTAGATGTTGTAACTTTCACCTGTCATGCTCTTCTCAAAAATGTAAGCTGGCAGATTCTGTACATTTTCCTTTCCTGTACATTCTCCCCTTCGCTCCTCGGGGACTTGACTTGATTTCAAGAACTGGCAGCGAAAGACCCTTTCCCACCATGGAGGGAGAAAAACATCTCCCTGTGGGTTCAAGGGGTCTAAAGACAGGATGAAATGCCTGAATTCTGAGATATCACCAGTGCGGTCCCTGAAATGCAAAGCACCATGGAATGACTTAAAGATTTGCAATGCATTTTGAAATGCCGTCACACTAACATCCCAATGGGAAGTCAATATCCAGATTTTCCTAAATGAAGTTTTAGTCAATTGCTCATAATGAACGAGCCTCATGTGTAAAATTTTAATAATACTGGAGTCTCCAAACAGAATAATCACTTCAGCTTTAAACCAAGTTTTGGGAATCTGAAGAAATCTCAACAGTAAAGAGCTGAACAGGTTATCAGATTCCAACATTTCACTGAAGGCCAGGCAGATCTCCTTCTGCTTCAGCATTGGCATAAGGGATGAGATGAAAACTGCTCCACTATCATCTTTGGGGGCCAGAAGCCCAACCCAGTTCCACTGGAAATGCAGGAGCAGCTGGACCAAACCCACATACTGAGGAAGTTCATTGGGATTAATCCGGAAGAAGGATGGAAAAACAGTTCTGTCTCCCTGAGTGACCTCAAAGCCAACACCAAGCTGTAGAAAGTGAGATGCTTCTTTTAAAAATAATTTTTTGTAGACAAAGTAAAGTTATATGGTGGCTTTAAGGGTAACCATCATGCGATTTATTGCCCGACCAGTTGAGCTGAAATAGAATTAGCCTCACTATGAGTGACTAGGTTAAACCTCCTGCCTAAAGAAGACCCACCAGTTGCATATTTCACCTTGCTGTCACACGTGAGTAGCCAAGGGAGCAAAACTTTACCCTTAAAATGAGTATAAACTGGATTAAAAGGGGATTACAAAGAATCAGTTCAGAAGGAATTTCTCTGGAATTATTTCTGAAATATCTCATTATCTGTCTCTTTGGGGTTATAATCATCGCTGGACCCTTCCCAGCTGGAGAATTATCGGCTAGTTTCCAATCTCCCCTTTCTGAGAAGTTTGTGGAAAAGGTGGTTGGATGATAGCTACAGAAGATCTTGAAGGAAACAAATTATCTGGACCTGTTTCAGTCTGGCTTCAGATCAGGGTACAGTATGGAGACAGCATTGGTCAGGCTTACTGATCACCTCTGGTGGAGCCGGGATGAGGGTGGTGCATCCACCCTATCGCTCCTTGATCTCTCAGTGGCTTTTGATACTGTCAACTGCAGTACCCTTCTGGACCCATGTTAGGAGTGGGAGGCACTGCTCAGTGGTTCACCTCCTTCCTCAGTGGTCGGTTCCAGTCAGTGTTGACAGTGGGGGGAGATCGTGTCTGTGGGCTGCCTCACGGCTTGACACTCTCCCCTCTCCTGTTCAACATCTTCATGAAACCACTGGGTGAGGTCCTCCGCCTCTCTGGGATGCAGTATCATAGGTACGCTGATGATACCAGGCTCTGCATCTCCACCCCAAGTGGAACAGGTGGAGCTGCCAATGTCTTGACCCAGTGTCTGGAGGCTGTTGGGGTCTGGATGGGGCGGAACAGACTTCGGTTCAATCCTAACAACACTGAGTTGCTGTGGCTGCTGGACCCCCAGTCAATGTCGCCATCTTTGGTCCTGGATGGGGCTGCCGTTCCCCAGTCAAGACTGGCGCACAACTTGGGGCTCCTCCTGCACTCACAGCTTCTGCTCAGAGAGCAGGTAGAAGCTGTGGCCAGGAGGGCCATTGCAGAGGTACAGCTTGTGTGCCAGTTCTGCCCTTTCCCCGATCGGGAGGCCTTTAGACAGTCACTCATGCCCTGCTCACCTCATGCTGGGATTACTGCGATGCGCTCTACATGGGGCTGCCCTTGAAGACCACCCAGAAGCTACAGCTGGTTCAGAATGCAGCGGCCTTCTGTAATGCCTGCTCTATTGTGCCCCCCACCCTCTGGTACAGCATCCCCCCCGAGATGAGGAGGGTGCCCTCTCTCCTGGGGTTCTGGAAAGCCTTGAAAACCAGGCTTTGGTCCCAGGACTGGGGTTGATGTTTGTTGTTGTTTCATGGCCCCTGTTTTCTTTTGTTGGTTTTGTTAGCAGAGTATTTCATTCTGGGCTGCCTGTAGATTTAAAGTTTCTTGCTGTTTTATCTTTTCTATAGTTTTCTACACCGCCCAGATCCCACTGGAGTTCGGCGGCCAATAAATTTAAATAATTAATAATAAATAAATAATGTGCCCCCAAACTACTTGGACTGGTCTTTGGCTTCTATGTTCAATTCTGTTCTGTGTCTCTCCCACACCAATATCCAATAGAACCCCCTTACCTGTGGGACCTTGAGGATGTTGAAGATGGCAGCCATCTGCCTTGAAGATTTGGAGTCACTACCACCGATGACAGACAGCAGGGGGTGCTGCCTGTCACATTTATAACCTGGAACCATTCGGCCTTGTGTGGAGAGCAGACAGAGGCTGTTCAAGGAGATCCTCCTCTCAATCTGGCTATTGTCATAGATGCGGAAGCCGAGTGTGATGTTGGGGAGGAGAACCAGGTCCTTGTTGACCTCTGTGACTGCAAATACCAAGGCCAGGAACTGCTGGTAGTTGTTGGGTATGAGTCTACAATGAGAAAGACATCGTGCAACATTATAGGAAAGGTTGTGTGTACCAGCGGAGTTTGCTTTGCCTTTTTCTGATGTTCTCCTGGACTTTTGATTTTGTTCTGAGGCTTTGGACAAAAACACCTGATTAAGAATGTTATCTGGATGATACTGCTTTGAAACAATGGTAGGGACTGAGAAGTACTACATTTGAGACTCCAAACAGTTATTTTCCACCAATGTGAGTAATCTGTGCTTTAAGATATGTGTGTGTCCTTTTAGTCAGTGTTGATTCCAACTGACTGCCTGCAAAGCTCCTGCAGTTTTCTTGGCAAGATTTCTGGAGTGGTTTGCCATTGCCTTCTTTCTGGGGCTGAGAGAGGGTGACTGGCCCAAGGTCACCCAGCTGGCTTTGTGCCTAAGACGGAACTAGAACTCACGGTCTCTCAGTTTCTAGCTCAATGCCTTTAACCACCACCCCAAAGTGGCTCTCAGGTAACTTCTGCCACATTCAATGAACCCCTGGTCCAGATCCATGGAAATGGGAATCTAAGGTGATTTCTCAGAGGAGGATCATAGCTGAGCAGTCAAGGCACATTCTTTGCAGAAAGAAAGCCAAGTTTTGACCGCAGCATCTCCTGCAGGTGTCAATAGTAAAGCCTCTTTGGGAAGCTGCCTCTGCCACTCAGTGCAAGCAAACAGAGGTGGGGAACAAGCCATGATGAAGGTATGTCTATGTGATATCATAAGATGGTGAGAAACTATTACAGGATGCATTGAAGCATGTCTCTCTCCAGGAGCTGGTATTTAAAGCCTGCTGCCTGGGTGCTGCCCTTTTCACACAGCCCATGATAGCCGTCTCCTCCACACATCGATCCATCCATCCACACAAGTGGTTGCGGCAAGTCCCACCATATAACTGGGTCTGGTTTTTCAAAAAAGGCCTCCTTGAATTTTGGAAAGCAGGCCCTGAATCCAAAGCAAAACAGGCAATCCTCTACCCCTTCCCCCTCCAGCTCAAACTTACGATGATTTGGTGTCCGACAGGAATGGGTCTTTTTGAAAGTCTAACAACCCAATGGAAATAAAGATTCTCAGGTACAAATTCCCCCCAATAATGAGATTGCCAGGCCTGTAGTGCTCCTCCAGAGTCTGCCAAGGGTTCCTCAACACACACACGGTTTGTATCCTCTTATGAGTCGTTGAAGGCAGGAGCCAGAAGAGCAGCAGCAGCAGCAGGTGAGGCAGCCCAATCATTATTCTCGCCTTCCCTCCTAGGTAAAAAATCAAGGCTTGTTCAGAACCGGCACAAAAGAGGCAGGCTGTGCCCCTTGGATGGGCTCGGGGCAAATTTATATCAAGCGTGCTTTGACTTACGTGTGTTTGAGCTGAGACCAAAGAGAAAATTGAGTCTCGTCCCTCGAAAGAAATCACCTCTTTGCAAGACAAGCTACGGTGACCTGTCCAGCCCTCTTTGGGAGAGCTCAGAGCACATTTCTTTTAAGCAGGTTTTCGCTTGGATGTCTTTTGGGGGTAAAAATCCAGAGGGGATACATGAAGAATTACTATTCTTATGATAATTCCAGGGAGGAGCAATTTTTGTATGCCCTTAGCAATAGATTTTGTTTGTACAACAGGAAGTTAAAAAACATGTTTGTGTCTCTGGTTGCTGGCCCAGGGGCAGATGGACTTGAGAGCCAGGGTGCAGCTGACTGTCTGATGGGAAAGTGAGCACCCGCAGCCAGGATGGAGTCTGTCCTGTGCGATAGTCTGCTGAGATAGAGGGAGGGCGAAGGGGCAAGAGGGCAGCATGGAAAACAGCTGGGCCCTTGGAAGTGGGAGCAATAATGCCCTGTTTGGATGGAACAAGTGGCTTATTTATACTCCCAGGCTGGAGATGGCCTTAGAAGCTAATTTCTCTTGTAGACCTCTATAAATAATAATACTAATAGTAGTAATAATAGATAGATATAGATATAGATATAGATATAGATATAGATATAGATATAGATATAGATATAGATATAGATATAGATATAGATATAGATATAGATATAGATATAGATATAGATATAGATATAGATATAGATATAGATATAGATAGGCAGGGTGGTCACTCAGGTACAAGGCTAATTTGAACCCTGCTGGAGGGTTCCTGTCAGTCCCATTAGGTGGGTCAGACCAGAAAATCACCTCCACGAGAAGACCAGAGATCCACTTTATTGAGAGTGGATATAAGAACGGAATCTTGCAGGTCTGACTGTGCTGGACCTCCCCTACTCCTTGTGCCCCAGTGAATCTGGGGGGTGTCTTCTTGATCCTCTCCTGAATATTATCTTGCTTCCCAGGACTTAAGGAACATTTCAGTCCCCTTTGCCTAGTAATGGTTCTCCCTTGTTATCTACAGTTGTCTAACAACTGATTGGAGCCAGAGAAGTTAGTCTGAGATACATATCTCCTTTGAACAGCAACTTGGGTAGCCTAGTGAGGCATAGTTAATCTAGTTGTTTATTGATATTAAGTTGATGGTTAACCTAATACTGTATATTATTGTAATAGGTTTTATGAGATCTCGTCATTTTATCCATTTATTATTAACTAATTGTAACTAAGTACTTGCTTTGCTTTCTGTCCGAATAACATAAGAATAAAAGAACTATTATTGAACTTTACATGGAGTAAGTTGTACTCATTAAAGTGGATTTTATGACACAGATGGCAGCTAGGACTAGAAAGGCCTTTGCACAGGTTCAGCTTGTGAAACAGGTGTGCCTGTTCTGGATCAAGAGACTCTCCTCACTGTCACTCATGCCTTGGTCATCTCCCACTGGATTATTGCAATGGGCTCTCCATAGGACTGCCTTTGAAGAGCAGTGCTGTAAGATGGGCAGCCATACAAATCTTGTAATGTAGTCACATTGTCAAAGCAATATGGTTTGTCTGGAACAACCTGTTTTAACAAAACCATACCGGATTATGGTAATCACCTTTTTCGTTTCTAGGTGCTTGCAAACCCAACATTTGCTTATCTTTTGTAGGATTGTTCCAGGTATTATTTATTTATGACTCACATTTATATCATCCCCCCATCTCATACAAGGCAGCTCTATAGATAGACCACATTTATTTTTGCTTTCAAGCATGCTTACAATTTGATAACATTTTCAACCAGTGATGAAATGAGAGAAGGGTTGTCTATGTAATAATCGTTTATCAAGAGCACCTTTGCTCTGCTCTTTTTGGTCCGCAGTGACCCTTGCGCTGTGTGGAGGCGGCAGCTTAGACCTAGCTGTTTCCTAGCCAGAAAGGCCACCATGAAGCTAATGAGACCTAGGAGGCCCAAGTAGCACAGGACAGCATAAAACATGGTGGCCGACCCTTCATTGCATTCCAGCACAATTTCTCCCATCACTGAATGAAAGTCCAAATTAGCAAATGGGGGGGGGGGGGAGGTTGCCAGCCAGGAGGCACAAAGAGCTTCTTGGACATTCATTGGTGATCACTCGTAGCCGAGTAAGATTGTCTTCCAAAGGTAAAATTTTAACGGTGGATCCGTAAGTGGCTATAAAGGCCAATTCTGGATCTGCACAACCTCCCACAATGAGGGCATAGGTTTCCGGGTGGGAGACGGTCATGATGGACAGTGCAAAGCAACAGAGTTGATCACCTGCTTCCCCAAGAGTTTTCTTGCCCTGTTTCCTGGCTTAGTAGCTATGAAGGCCAGAACTGCTGTCAGAGTTTTTGCCAACATGGATGAAATGGCAAAGGAGAAGATGATGTGGGTTGTTGCTGGCTTTTGGGGTTTCAGGCGCAGAGTAATCCAAACGTGTAAGGCTAACAATATTTTATTGTAGCATAAGGCAATAATGGAGGTATAGTACATTATTGCAAAAGGAAAAAACAAAGCATACGCAGAGTTCCATCAGCAGATGTGATGAAAAATCATGGCCCATACAAAGTCCAGTCATAGTTACAATTCAGGAACAGAGTACATGGTAACAAGACAGATAGAAGTCAAGAAGAAAGATGGAATGTAGACCCATAGTTCATAGCTGAATTATACACTTGGTTCAGCATTCTGATTGGGTCAAGACATTTTCAAACTGCAATGCATTTACAGAGTTAAATCGCCATGAGATGGCAGTGTTGCACATTGTCTTCCCTCCGGGACACTGTTCCCATGAGAGAAGCAATTTGGCCTGATTGTTTTGGCTATGGCAAGGCCACGCACCTGGTGTTTATGTGCTTTTTGTTATGGGAATGCAACGCAGAGCAGAGAATGTAAAAACAGTTTTTTTTACATGCTAGCAGTGAAGGAATCCATTCGTAAGATTTGTACATAGAAAAACTCTAACACCCTTTCCGAATGGTTTCCGGAACGGTTTTTGGGGAGTGAAAACTGTCATTTTGCAAGAACATAGGGACTCAAATGATTTTATTCCACACACATTTGCTCCAGTCCCAATTTGGTAACCATGGTTGCATTTTTTTCAAATTGTAGAGCTTTCGTGAATATATCTGCTACATTCAGTTCAGAAGGACAATATTCCAATTGGATAAACCCTTCCTGAATTGCATGTCTCACATTTTTAAACTTCACATCAACATATTTCGTTCGGCCTTTCACATTCTCAGATAAAGCTTTCACAAGAGAGGTTTATCTTAAAGTTAAAGAGGTTTATCTTAAACAAGAGAGGCATGATTGTGAGTCTTCATAAATTGTAAATGGTGCTTTAATGTTTACGGTAAGATCTTGAAATAGTTGTTTACACAAATGTAGCTCATTTACTGCCTCACTGAGGGCGCTATACTCTGCCTCACAAGTTGAAATTGCAACCACATTTTGTTTTCTTGCTCGCCAAGCAACGGCTGTGTTGGCAAACAGGCAGACAAACCCACTCACGGATTTTCTATCCCCTTCTTCTGCAAAGGAACTGTCAACATAAATCACAGGCATTTCAGACTTAGTGGTGGATACTTTAAGATAAAAATCTGCTGTGCCTTTGAGATAGCGCAAAATTCTTTTCAGCCCTTGCCAATCTCGCATAGACGGTTTGGCAACTTTACGGCTTAGCACACCAACTGAGTAAGCTAAGTCAGGACGTGTCCACTGTGTTAAGTGTAGCAAGCTTCCTACAGCAGAGTGATATAACTCAGGGTGAGGACAAGGTTCCTCACACGTGTCACCCTTTAGGAAATCAAGAGTCATAGGCGTTCTGGTAGGTTTTGCATCTGACATCTCAAGCTGACTTAACAATTGAACAATTTTTCTCTTCTGACTCAGATAAAACTCACCACTCTGAGATCTAGTAACTTCAACACATAAATAATATTTCAGTTCGCCTAAGTCTTTCAACTGAAAATACTGTCTTAGCTGTGTGTCAAACTCTTGTACAAGGGGCAAAGAACCAGTTGCTAGGCAAAAATCGTCCACATACGTTAGCAGCACTGTATAGCTACTTCCAGAACCTCTTATGTACACACAAGGATCAGCAACTGACTTTTTAAACCCTAGCTCCGTCAAAGCTGAATCTAAGCACTGATGCCAACAATGACCGGCCTGCTTTAATCCATTAAGCACCTTGCGTAGTCTGTACACTTTCTGGGAATTGTCACAAGCATAGCCAGGAGCCTCCTTCATGTACACTGTCTCAGGAAGCTCTGCATTCAGATATGCTGTGTCAACATCAAAATGATGGACAAGAAGTTCACGCTGTGCAGCCAGAGAAAGTACCATACGTAAAGACTCTGGTCTAGCTGTGGGTGCATATGTGAGATCATAGTTCAAAAACCTCTCTTGTGAAAACCCTTGAGCAACAAGCCTGGCTTTGTACTGCACTGTGTTATCAGGAAGAAGCTTCTTCCTGAATACCCATCTGGAACCGACAGCTTTCTGGGATGGGGGCAAGTCAGTGACTTCAAACACCTTTTGACTCACTAATGCCTCAAACTCCTTATCCATCACTGTGTTCCATTTCTCCTGCTCTTCCACAGGCAGGAGCAACATCTCCTGGAATGACTGAGGTTCACAGGTAATCTGACACACTCTCACCTGCTGAATCACAAACCTGTCAGGCTTCACACCCTTTGTGGAACGTGCAGACCTACGAGGAATGACCACTGCCTCTTCCTCATCACTGTCCTCTGCCTTTTCACTACCAGATTCCCCCTTCAGGTCTTGAACCTGCTCAGGTGAAATTTCCTCTTCCTTCACCTCTCACCACACTAGGAGACTGGGAAACAGAAGGCAGCTGAACTGGTTGTTGTCCAGCCACAGGAGCATGGACAGTTGGCTGTACACTAGATTGCAACTATACCTCTGAACTAGCATTCAACCTATCCCAACCAGTAGGGTGCTCAAAATTAGCACTTCTGGAGACTACCACATGACCATAAGGTGGCGACAGATTGACAGCTCTTTAACAAGCTCCTGATTTGTTTTATTCATTTTGGTTTTTTAATTTAGTTTTACTGAAAGAGTTTTAGTATTTTTCTTCATTTTTTCAATTCCTTATCTCCCACCTATTTTTACTGTAATTTTTATTTATTTGAATTAATACTTAAATTATTTTTAATTTTTTAGTAATTAGAAATAAGATTTTTTGGTGCCTAGAGGTGTTTTTTATTTATTTATTTTTTGTTTGGTGCACAATTTCCAAAGCTAATTGAGGATGCGAAATTATAAAGCAGGAACAAAAATAACCTGAAAGCAAAGATTAAAAGGAGTCAAAAACCAGAGACTCAGTTGAGAGGAAATCCCAAACAAGACAAGGCTACTAGGCAACCAGAGATAAAGACCTTATTCCAGCTTAAGGACACTGCATGTAAGTCTCCCTTTCCTTCTCCTTCTCCCTGTGAGGAATGTGGTTTTTGAAATCCCAAAACCAGTAACTCTCAATACAAGCCAATATAGGATATATGAAAGTTCTTTATTCGAGATCAGTACCAACCTCTAGCGAAGCTACGAATGAAGTTTCCCGCTTAAAAGTTTTCCTTAAACACATTCCTGTCTAAGTCTCTTATAATCCCTCCCTCTTCTGTGATTAACTGCCTGGCTACATTCCTTTCCAGTTTTGCACCCACCCACCCCCGCTGTCTCCGTTCAGTACCAGATGATGCCAGTTCCCTGACCTTGATGAGAATTCTCGTCTAAATATTCTCCAACAGTTATGTTGGAATTGAAGCCTACCTACCTCTATTCTCCAAGCTGCTCTAATCTATTCTAATACATATGTATGCACTTCAAGTCCCCTCTTACTAACTAACCCATGTCAAGGGGGTGCATCCAGATGCAATTGACTATTGCCTCTGGACTGCTCCATCCTGACATACCGCCTGCCTAAAAAGAAACCTCTCTCCCACCAAAAAAGCAGCTTCCCTCCTTCCCAGCCCTAGAACACACAAAAAAAAACATTAACATGGCACAATGTCTATGAAGGTTCTCAGTCATCCAGGTGGAATTGTCTTCAGCTTGAATCATGTCAACTGGATTTCTATTTTCTCAGTGGAAACGTTTCGCTCCTTATCCAAGGAGCTTCTTCAGTCTGAGCAAAGTTGGTAAGGGAATTAACATGGCACACATACATTTGTTAAGAAATCAGACATTTTAATCAAGGACACTTGTCATTTCAGCTTTTCAGGGTATTTCTCATGGAACTGCTTCGCCAATTGGGGGGCTCGAACATGCTTACTGTCCACCCATTCACTGTGAGTTTTTGGTAAATGCTTCCACTAAATCAAGTACTGCAAACCCCCTTGATGTCGTTGAGTGTCTAAAATACTGTGGACTTCAAAATGCTGTTCACCTTCAAACATTGTAAGGGCAGGTGGAGGTACCTCAGGATGCCAGTGTTCCAAATCTTGAACAGGCTTTAATAGGCTCCAATGGAAAATGGGGTGAATCTTTCTCAAATTTTTTGGTAATTTCAATTGCACATCATTGATAATCTTAGATACTTTGATCACTACAATCACATACTTTGGTCCTAATTTCTTCGATGGCTGGGTAGACTTTAAATATTTTGTAGACAAATAAACCTTTTCCTCCACTTTCATTGGCCACTCCGGCGTCCTTTTATGATCAGCATATTTTTTATAATTTACTTTTGCTTCCTCCAGTGCCTTTTCAATCACTGGCCAGCTGGTTGTCATCTGTTTGATCCACTCATCCAAAGACAAGATTTTGGTTTGTTCTTTTGGTAATTCTGGAATTGTTACAAAGTCCTGCCCATTCACCACCTGGAATGGAGTAAAGCCTGTGCTTTGATGTACTGCATTGTTTTAAGCCACTTCTGCAAATGGAAGCAAGTCCACCCAATCATCTTGTTGATAGCTAACATAGCATCTCAAGTACTGTTCTAATATTTGGTTCTGTCATTCAGAAGATCCATCCGTCTCTGGATAGTGGGAGGAACTTAACCCTTGCTCCACCCCAATCAGCTTTAGGAACGCTTTCCAGAATTTTGAGGTAAATTGGACCCCCCAGTCACTGATAACTCTTTCAGGGGCCCGTGCAATCGATAGACATGTATAAACATCTTAGATAATTGTCCAGCCGTAGGTAGGCTAGCACAAGGGATAAAATGGGTTTGCTTTGAAAACAGGTCCGTTACTACCCATATAACTGTGTTCTTCTTGCTCTCTGGTACTTCCACTATAAAATCCATAGCAATTTGTTTCCATGGTCTGGTAGGGCTCACCATGTTTTGCAACAGTCCTTTGGGTTTGCCCCCAATTCGTTTTCCTATCGCACACGTGGGGCAGCTAGTCACGTAATCCTCTCCATCTTTACATAGGGCCGGCAAACAAAACTGCCACCTTACCAAGTGCAAGGTTTTTACAACTCCAAAGTGACCAGCTGACTTGGCATCATGGCATCTCTCTAAAACTTTCTTTCATAAAGATTCAGGAACATATAACCTCTCGCCCTTCCACCACAGTCCTTGCTTTTCTGTTAGGAAATTTTGATTCTCCTGTAGCCACTCATCCTGTTGCAGTGCCGACTATAATTCACTTTGTAAGCCTTTCTCTACCTTTGTGTTGACAACTGTTTTCTGTTCAATCCCTCCTGGCTGGCTTGCCAAAAACTGTTGGCCAAGAAGGCCTGTGACTATGCGAGTTGTCACCCAATAAACCACACCGAGGCAGGAAATTGCTTTGTTCTCTTTCATTCCTGTGCACAGCAACAAGAGAGGGCTCCTGCCCAAAATGCAAGAGCCCCGAACCACACACTTGGCTTTTCTTTTATACACCTTCTAGCAAGGAGATAAAGGCAATAAATCTCTTTATTGGCTGATTCTCTTAGCACTTGTGCTGTAACTCTACATAATACATGGTATCCCATAATATCCCTTAGCATGTTCTATGTTTCCTAAAACCCCCACCTTAGGGGTGTATGTTTTGCTATGTTAATTAGCCCTTAGGTCACAGCTAGGTCAGCTAGCAGTTTCACACCTCCCCTGTTTCCCGGTTCAATAGTTCAGCAGTGGGGGGGGAGAAAAAATCACCGGCACCTGTGCTGCCTCCCTCCCTCCTATTTCATCACTGGGACCACCCTGTCCCAGTGCCTGGGGGCTGTGAGGGCCTGGATGGGGAACAACAGGCTTCAATTGAACCCTAGCAAGACCGAATGGCTGTGGATTGATGGCCTAGCGTCTTCTGGGAAATTATCATCTTTGGTTCTTGATAGGGTAGCACTGCCCCATTCAGAACCCGTGCGGAACTTGGGGGTCCTTCTAGACTCATGACTCCTGCTCAAAGAGCAGGTGGCAGTCGTGTCTAGGAGGGATTTCGCACAACTTTGGTTGGTGCGCCAGTTACACCCATTCCTGGATCGCGACGCCCTCCGAACAGTCACTCATGCTCTCGTCATCTCCCATGTAGATTATTGCAATGCGCTCTACATGGGGCTACCCTTGAAGACTATCCAGAAGCTTCAGCTGGTTCAGAATGCAGCCGCGCGAGCAATTTTGGGTGCACCAAAATCTGCACATATAACACCTTTGCTCCGCGAGCTGCATTGGGTGCTCGTTTGCTTCCAGGTATAATTCAAGGTGTTGGTTATTACCTTTAAAGCCCTACATGGCATGGGGCCAGAATACCTGAAGGACCGTCTTATCCCCATTTTATCGACCCGCCCCACCAGATCATTCAGAGAAGGCCTGCTACGAAGTTCCTGACCATCTCCCTGATACCATCCTTTTCCTTCAAACTGTAGCCTAACGGATGGAGAACGGGCATCGTTCCAGCCTTGTGGTGTCAAGACATTTACAACCATAAAAGGACACCTTATCAAAGAGGACACCCAGCAGCCATGTTGATGGACTCAGTTACAGAGGCAATGGGCACACAGCTGAAGGACCAGGTGGTGACAAAGTGTCCTGGGGAAAGTCTATCTATCTGGTCACAGAGAGTTGAGACATTACGAAAAATAGATGATGATAGATGATAGATAGATAGATAGATAGATAGATAGATAGATAGATAGATAGATAGACAGACAGACAGACAGACAGACAGACAGACAGACAGACAGACAGATAGACTATCAGAAGACTGATGGCCGACAGGAAGCTCTGGCGTGGGCTGGTTCATGAAGTCATGAAGAGTCGGAAGCGACTGAACGAATAAACAACAAAATTAAGACTGATATGTTTTAAGATTTACGTCCCTTTAGGAAGGAATTAACTTTGCATTCCCATTTTCAGTGTGGGGGGAGGGGTGAAGGAAGGGAATGGGTTGCTCCAGGACTGTCTTTCTTGACCTCCCTCCCCACCAACCTGGTGCCTGTCTCTGGGCATCCTTTAAAACTCCTTGCTGACTCCACCCTCCCTGTGTCTGGCTCCACCTGCAACCCACAACTAGAAGATTTTGGGGAAAACTGTTTGGCTGCAAAATTGATGACATGAGATCATGCCGCCTTCCCAACTCTTGATGGGAGTTTCAGAACAGAGAAACAATGGTGGTCTCAAATCTGCTTATATTAGAAATAAAAAATCTGAATGCCATTCAAAGTGCTGGCTTCAAATTTGATAGCTCTATATCATTTGGTGCAAAGGCACCAACAGGACCATCTTGTCCAAACAGATTTCGGCAAAACTGAAGAGTTTGAAGGTACACAGGCCCTACTTTTTTGTTGCTGGACATGGGTGAGTGACCCATGCAGGTTAATAGGTATATTGTGATCAGTCACACAACGTGAAAACCAATTATTTCACAGACAAGCCCCTCTCTCATTTCATCACTTGTAAGAAATGTTTTCAATTTTAACTATGCCCAAAGCCAAAATAAATGTGTCCTGTTTCTGAATTACTCAGAAATTTTTCTTCCTCACTATATTTTCTCTGTTTTTATTTATTTATTAATCAAACTTCTATCACCGCCCATCTCCCTCCACCGGAGGGACTCTGGCGGTTTACAATAAAATAATAGAAACAAAAAACATAAAATATACATAGAATGTAAAAATACAAATTATAAAACAAGAATAAAATCCAAGAGGCAAGAGTGGTAAAAAGATCTAACTTAATCCAATGTAGGAGAGGAGCTCTCTAAGGTTGCTGGAAAGGGGTGGGTGACTCTTGCAGGTTAATATATATATGGTGATCAGTCACAAAACTTGATAACCAATTATTTAACAGACACGCCCCTTTCTCATTTCATCACTTGTAAGAAATGTTTTCAATTTTTAACTATGCCCAAAGCCAAAATAAATGTGTCCTGTTTCTGCATTACTCAGAAATTTTTCTTCCTCACTATATTTTCTCTGCAATTCAGATCAGGCCTCAATAGGATAATGTAGCATTTGGGGGAAAAGATACACACCAAGAGACCAGCTCCAGAGGCCAAGATGGAGAAGATCTCCACGGCCACCATGGACTTCCCTTTGGTGCTCAGGTAGGTGGGGAGGAAGGAGATCCAAACGCTGCAAAAGACCAGCATGCTAAAAGTAATAAACTTGGCTTCATTAAAGCTGTTGGGCAATTTCCTAGCCAGAAAGGCCACTGTGAAACTGATGAGGGCCAGGAAACCCAGATAGGCAAGGACAGCATAAAACATTGAAAGTGAGCCTTCCTTACATTCTAAGATTATCTCTCCTACCAAGGAGTGGAAGTCAAAGTGGGGAAATGGGGGAGAGGTTCCCAGCCAAGTGGCACAAAGAATTGCTTGGACCAGGGGACAGGCTAAGATAATGGAGTTGGTCAGTGGCTTTCCTAAGAGGTTCCTTGTCCGATTCCCTGGCTTGGTGGCCATGAAGGCCAGAACCACCATGACAGTTTTTGCCAACACAGAGGAAACCGCAAGGGAAAAGAGAATTGCAAAGGCAGTTTGTCGGAAGAGACAGGTGAGCTTCCTGGGTCGACCAATGAAGAGGAAGGAGCAGAGGAAGCAGAGCAGGAGGGAGACCAGGAGGATGTAGGTGAGATCTCGGTTGTTGGCCTTGATGATCGGTGTGTCCCGATGCTTAAGGAAAATTGCCAGGACTGCCAATGTGATCAAGGAGAGAGAAAGAGTGAGAGAAGTTAAAGTGTATCCCAGGGTCTCTTGATAGGAAAGGAAGTGGATCTTCTTGGCCATGCAGTGATCTTTGCCCTTGTTAGGGTAATGGTCTTCTGGGCAAGGATCACAGCGAGCTGCATCTGAAATCGAGAGTCTTTGTCTAAGTATTTCAGATGTATCAGCCGTGAGCAAGTTCCCTCCCCCCAGGTGTCTCGGAAGTGACATGACTGTTCCATTTGTGCAGTAGCCAACTCACAGATGGTGATGGAATGACCTACTGTACAAATTTTGCTGCCCCACAAGGAGCAAAACATCCTAGGTTGAAGATGAGTCTAGAGATGGTTTGTTTACATACAGGGATCTATGGAGTTCCAATTAAGAAGTCTGCTTAAGAAAAAACCTTCCTGGGAACACAGCTATTTGGGGTTTGTCTACCATATCTGTTGGCATGGGCTTAGTAGGTATAATAGAAGGGGGGGGGAGCGACAGGAGGTGGGAGAAGGAATGGATTCTTTTTCTGAGCAAAAGTGATTCATGGGGAAAATGGCTTCAGGAGGGAGGGAGGAAAATAATGATCCAGAGGTACAATAGCATTGAGTCTGTAGCTTGAATCATGTCAACTGGATTTCTATTTTCTCAGTGGAAACGTTTCGCTCCTTATCCAAGGAGCTGAAGAAGCTCCTTGGATAAGAAGCGAAACATTTCCACTGAGAAAATAAAATCCAGTTGACATGATTCAAGCTACAGACAATTCCACCTGGATGACTGAGAACCTTCATAGACAATAGCATTGAGAGATCTCTGGCTCAATTTCTCTGCTTTGTGTTTCAAATCAGATTTTCCCATCAGTCATCCAGACTTTTTTTCCGTGGAAGGGTTAGAAGAGATAGGTTGAGGGATTTCCGATTTCTTTGTTAGGCATATTGATTTCTCAGGAGACTGATGTTCCTGACAGAAGAAACATCTGGTAAATAATAAAAATTGAGGGTTGAACCCCAACCACACCACACTACTCATTCAGGAAAAAGATCAGCAGTTGTTTTTTCCAAGTGGTATGTGATGGTAGGAGTGGAAAGGCTAATAGGGAACCCATCAATTGTGCCTTGAAACTACTTTGTATTAAATTGCTGAGGAGTGGGAAAGGTGGCCATTGCAGGCAAGAGAGTTTATATCCATATACTGAAAGTTTCTGCTGAAATCAAGGAATAGTTTCAAGCATGTGAATCCTACCAAAAAGTACAAAGAAACCTTAATATTCTGATCAACTGAATAGTTTCCTTGACCCAGGAAGATCTGCAGTTGAAAAAACTCCCGAGGTTTGCCCTACCTGTCTGATCAGACATGGTCCCTTCTGGACAAGGGTCACATTGATAGCAGCAAGCCTGCTCACCCTCTGGAACATTTCTCCTCTCCCCTGCATGGCACCTCTTCCTGCCACACCTGGCAAAGGGCAGCTTCTAAAAGAGAAAGAAGAATGCTTGAGATGGCGTACACAATTAGCACACATCATTTATTCATTTTCACATTCCCATTTCCATCTTCTGAATGTCTTCAAAAGAACTGGTTCACCATGGTCTATCGGAAACCAGGAACAGCTCCTGGGGGAATTCAGGCCAATGGCATTCCCGACCCACCAATGGATGCTTGAGATTGGAACTGGGACCTCTGTGTGCAAAGCAAGGCCTGTGACACTGTCCTACTGCCTTGCTAAAAGAAGTATCATAAGGGTCCAATAAAGGTCCATGGAGTTCCCTGTTTCCTGATTCAATTGCACCCTGGTTTGCAGCAGGAGTTTTTCCCAATCCCAACCCTTCTTGGACATGCCACATTGCAGACCTCAAATCTGTTACATGCAAAGCAGGTCTTTCACCACATGGTTGTCATCTTTTGGGATTCAATACACCTTTTTTCCAGTTACAAGAACATTCTCTATCCCCAGGAGAGAATGAATCTCTCCCTGGATTCAGAACATATCCTCCAGCCCACCTTTGTGGCCCAGATGATTGCATCCGGGTTAATGGCGAAATCCTGGCCTGGGTGAGCCCCAGGATCTATTTGCCCAACTTTCACAGGGATGAAAGATTGATTGGGGAGGAAAACCCAGTTCAGAAGATTATAACGAGCTGAACCCAGTCCATTTTCTGAGAAGGAGACTTCATTTCCAGCACTGTCATTGAACCGGACATTCCTCAAATACGGAAGAATCTGAAAGAAAAGACACCCTTAGGAACTGGGGTACTTGCAAACAAGACATTGTGGCTCTATCACTTTCTGGTGGCCACCATCTTAGGAGAGAATTTGTGTGTCTGTACTTGGTGAATACCTTTGTCTTAGGGAGCAGCACCGAATCACAGGAATCCATCCTGGAGCATGTGAAATTAAACTCAGCACTGCAAGATGATTCTACCTTGTACATTTGGATTATGGTTTATTCGATTCCAGCTTTACAAGAAAGATACCAACATACAAACTTTTTAATGCCATACTGCAAGTGTCATTGTTTGTTTCCACTCCTGAAATCCTTAGCTATATAATTTTTTAAATGTTTATCATGGTCCATGGTCTTGTAAATGACATATTCAATATTTGGAATGAGTCAATGATTTCAACAACAACAGTAAGATTCCCCAGGACTTTCCTGACTCTTTCTAAACAATAGTCAAAGAATGCAGAATTTAGTACTAGGTCCGACCCGGTGGAAGGGAGTGCCTGCCCCAGTCTTGATAGTGATCAAGAGAGGTCTAAGATTTAGCCTTTCATGTGGAACAGCCTGTTGATTTTCGGAGCAGGAGGCCAGGAGGAACATGTTTGCATTGGAGCCCTGCTGTGTGTTGAGGTTTGCAGAGGCTGCTTTCACACAACAACTGGAACCGTACAACAAATAGCCGATTAACAGAACAGCCTGAGTTCATACAGTATGCTAAACCGTTGAAAAATAAGTGTTAAAGTGATCCAGCCTTAGTGTTTTTTTTTATAGGCTGGATTCAGATCACATGTTAAGGCCAACTTGTGCACATGTGACCACTAGGATTTGCACTGACCTGTGGAAGCATCTTGCACAAGCACAGCCAGATTGCCATCTGGCTCAGCTGATGCCTCCTGCCTGGGATGGTCAGGAATTGAAACTCAGGCAGCTGTGGAAGAAGCTGTGAAAGACTCTTCAGGACCTGAGAGCAAGGCCTGTCCTTCATGGGCATTATGGACAACTGGTTTTGTTGTCTCTTTCCCTCCCCATGTTCCTTTTTCATCAAAACATTATATTTCATACGTTGTTTTGCATATTTTAATAATTTCTCTTTTAATATGCATTGATTGATTGATTGATTGATTGATTGATTGATTATATGTGAAATTATTGTTCACTCTTCACAACACTTTTTTGAGTTGTAGTGTACAGGTATTTAATAAGTAATTCAGAAAATATATGTGGGAATTTTCCTCGCTAAAGATCTTTCGAAACTGTTTTGGTTGTCTCTTTTCCTCCCCATGTCCCTTTCTCATCAAAACATTATATTTCATGCATGTTTTGCATATTTTAATATTTTTTAAATACAGTATGTATTGATTGATTGATCAATTGTTGTTGTTGTTGTTTATTCGTTCAGTCGTTTCCGACTCTTCGTGACTTCATGGACCAGTCCACGCCAGAGCTTTCTGTCGGCCGTCACCATCCCCAGCTCCCCCATGGTTGAGTCTGTCACCTCCAGAATACCATCCATCCATCTTGCCCTTGGTTGGCCCCTCTTCCTTTTGCCTTCCACTTTCCCTAGCATCAGCTTCTTCTCCAGGGTATCCTGTCTTCTCATTATGTGGCCAAAGTACTTCAGTTTTGCCTTTAATATCATTCCCTCAAGTGAGCAGTCTGGCTTGATTTCCTGGAGTCTGGACTGGTTTGATCTTCTTGCAGTCCAAGGCACTCTCAGAATTTTCCTCCAACACCACAGTTCAAAAGCATCTATCTTCCTTCGCTCAGCCTTCCTTATGGTCCAGCTCTCGCAGCCATAGGTTACTACAGGGAATACCATTGCTTTAACTATGCGGACCTTTGTTGTCAGTGTGATGTCTCTGCTCTTAACTATTTTATCAAGATTTGCCATTGCTCTCCTCCCAAGAAGTAGATGTCTTCTGATTTCCTGGCTGCAGTCAGCGTCTGCAGTAATCTTTGCGCCTAGAAATACAAAGTCTGTCACTGCCTCCACTTTTTCTCCCTCTATTTGCCAGTCATCAATCAAGCTCGTTGCCATAATCTTGGTTTTTTTGAGTTTTAACTGCAACCCAGCTTTTGCACTTTCTTCTTTCACCTTCGTCATAAGGCTCCTCAACTCCTCCTCGCTTTCAGCCATCAAAGTGGTATCATCTGCATATCTGAGATTGTTAATGTTTCTTCCAGCGATTTTAACTCCAGCCTTGGATTCCTCAAGCCCAGCATGTCGCATGATGTGTTCTGCGTACAGGTTGAATAGGTAGGGTGAGAGTATACAACCCTGCCGTACTCCTTTCCCAATCTTAAACCAGTCCGTTGTTCCGTGCTCTGTTCTTACCGTTGCTACTTGGTCGTTATACAGATTCCTCAGGAGGCAGACAAGATGACTTGGTATCCCCATACCACCAAGAACTTGCCACAATTTGTTATGATCCACACAGTCAAAGGCTTTAGAATAGTCAATAAAACAGAAATAGATGTTTTTCTGAAATTCCCTGGCTTTCTCCATTATCCAGCGGATATTGGCAATTTCGTCTCTAGTTCCTCTGCCTTTTCTAAACCCAGCTTGTACATCTGGCAATTCTCGCTCCATGAATTGCTGGAGTCTACCTTGCAAGATCTTGAGCATTACCTTACTGGCAGGTGAAATAAGTGCCACTGTTCGATAGTTTGAACATTCTTTAGTGCTTCCCTTTTTTGGTATGGGGATATAAGTTGATTTTTTCCAATCTGATGGCCATTCTTGTGTTTTCCAAATTTGCTGGCATATGGCATGCATCACCTTGACAGCATCATCTTGCAAGATTTTAAACAGTTCAGCTGGGATACCGTCGTCTCCTGCTGCCTTGTTATTAGCAATGCTTCTTAAGGCCCATTCAACCTCACTCTTCAGGATGTCTGGCTCTAACTCACTGTTAGAGTTATCAGTTAGCTCATCAAAGCTATCTCCAATATTATTATCCTTCCTATACAGATCTTCTGTATATTCTTGCCACCTTTTCTTGATCTCTTCTGCTTCTGTTAGGTCCTTACCATCTTTGTTTTTGATCATACCCATTTTTGCCTGGAAGTTACCTCCGATGTTTCTAATTTTCTGGAAGAGGTCTCTTGTCCTTCCTATTCTATTGTCTTCTTCCACTTCCGCACATTGCTTGTTTAAAAATAATTCCTTATCTCTTCTGGCTAACCTCTGGAATTTTGCATTTAATTGGGCATATCTCCCCCTATCACTGTTGCCTTTTGCTTTCCTTCTTTCTTGGGCTACTTCCAGTGTTTCAGCAGACAGCCATCTTGCCTTCTTGGTTTTCTTTTTCTTTGGGACGTTTTTTGTTGCCGCCTCCTGAACAATATTGCGAACTTCTGTCCATAGTTCTTCTGGGACCCTATCTACTAAATCTAGTCCCTTAAATCTATTCTTCACCTCCACTGCATATTCCTTAGGAATATTAGTGAGCTCATATCTAACTGATCTGTGGGTCTTCCCTATTCTCTTTAGTTTGATTCTAAATTTTGCAATAAGAAGTTCGTGATCTGAACTACAGTCAGCTCCAGGTCTTGTTTTTACTGACTGTATAGATGTCCGCCACCTTTGGCTGCAAAGGATGTAGTCAATCTGATTTCGGTGTCGACCATCTGGTGAAGTCCATGTATAAAGTCGTCTTTTAGGTTGTTGGAAGAGAGTGTTTGTTATGCACAGTGAGTTGTCTTGGCAAAATTCTATTAGCCTATTTCCTGCTTCATTTTGTTCTCCCAGACCATGCTTGCCTGTAATTCCAGGTGTCGTCTGACTACCCACCTTAGCATTCCAGTCTCCTGTAATGAAAATAACATCTCTTTTTGGTGTATTATCTAGTAGGTGCTGCAGATCCTCATAGAACTGATCTACTTTTGCTTCTTCAGCATCTGTGGTTGGGGCGTATATTTGGATCACTGTGATGTTAAATGGCTTACCCTGAATTCGAATTGAGATCATTCTATCGTTTTTTGGATTGTATCCAAGCACTGCTTTAGCCACTTTATTATTAATTATGAAGGCTACTCCATTTCTTCTGTGGTCCTCTTGTCCACAGTAGTAGATCTGGTGGTCATCTGATGTGAAGTGGCCCATCCCAGTCCATTTCAGTTCACTGACACCTAAAATGTCTATATTTAATCTTGACATCTCACCAATAACCACATCCAATTTGCCCTGGCTCATAGATCTTACATTCCAGGTTCCTATGGTGTGTTGATCTTTAGAACATCGGATTCGTCGTTCACCACCAGCACCGTCGGCCGCTAGCCGTCCTTTCGGCTTTGAGCTAGCTGCGTCATCACATCTGGGGCTAGTTGAACGTATCCTCTGTTCCTCCCCAGTAGCATTTTGACCATCTTCCGACCTGGGAGTCCCATCTTCCGATGGTATACCGACATATCTTTGGTTGTACTGATCCATTTAGTTTTCATGGCAAGAATAATGGGGTGGGTTGCCATTACCTTCCCCAGGGATCGTATTTAGTCTGACCTCTCTGCCACGACCTTCCCGTCTTGGGTGTCCCTTCACGGTTTAGCTCATGGTTTCATTGAGGTGCTCAAGCTCCAGCACCACGACAAGGTAACGATCTCCTTTGCTGGAGCTTGGCAGCTTACCTGATGTAATATAGAAAACTGTCTGCAGATCCAGCAGCTATTTTACTTCCATCTGATGACCAGGAGCATCGCAGAAGGTTCTTCTCAAAATTATGCACATTCCCTTGGAGTATCTTCACGCATCTCTCTTTGGGGGCAAAGGGCCGAACATCCCAGATACGAACGGCATTGTCCATTGCATTGGAAAGCAAGTAAGAGCCCTCTGCGCTGAGGCTGAGACCCGTGACAGAATCCGCATGTCCTCTCATTGTGTAAGTTAGTTTGTTCTGACGAAGGTCCCATACCTTGATATCATTGTCGATACCACCAGATATTATCTGATCACTAGTATCATTGAAGGTCACAGCTAATACTTGATAGGTGTTCTGAAAAGTCTGAACAGCTGCTTTCTTCCTGATGTCCCAGAGCTTCACTGTCCCATCATCACTGCCTGTACAGACCAGCTGAGGTCCACGTCTTGCTGGATAGCAGGAATTGACAAATGAAGTGTGTCCTTTCAGTCTTTTCACCCTCTCTCCTGTCTCACTATCCCACACTGCTACTGTTTTATCCGTGGAGGCGGAGAACAGCATGCTGCCATCAGTATTGTAATGTAATTCCATAACTGCTCCGCTATGGCCCTTCAGAGTGGCATAATTATCACAGTCACCATACACATTCCATAGGAGTATCAGCCTGTCAAACCCAGCTGAGGCTAAGGTGGCTCCATTAGGATGAAACTTGCAACAATAAACCTCTCCTTCATGCCCAGAAAGTAACATTATGGGAGCTTGCAAGGAGGAACATCTTGGAGGGCCCGCCTGCAGCAAGGCGCCCGGAGGCGGCTGCCCAGCCCCGGGACCCGGCCCCAAGATGAGATCATGGCGGGGTTTCTTAGCAGCAGCCGCCGCCGCGACCAAAGCCATATCAGGCCCAATTGATCAATTATATGTGATCAAATTGTTGTTGACTCTTAGCAGCTCTGTTTTGAGATGCAGTTAATTAGGTAGTGTACATGTATATAATGAGTAATGTAGTAAATATATCTGGGAATCTTCCCCACTAAATATCTTTTGAATGGACAAAGCAGAGACATTACCTGCCATGACTGGACATTTGAGATCTTCTTTCCAAGCCTCATCATGGCTGCTCGGGCTCCTGATCCATGCATTGCATGTAATGCGTGTGCCACAGAGTAAATGGCATGGTAGATGTTGTAACTTTCACCTGTCATGCTCTTCTCAAAAATGTAAGCTGGCAGATTCTGTACATTTTCCTTTCCTGTACATTCTCCCCTTCGCTCCTCGGGGACTTGACTTGATTTCAAGAACTGGCAGCGAAAGACCCTTTCCCACCATGGAGGGAGAAAAACATCTCCCTGTGGGTTCAAGGGGTCTAAAGACAGGATGAAATGCCTGAATTCTGAGATATCACCAGTGCGGTCCCTGAAATGCAAAGCACCATGGAATGACTTAAAGATTTGCAATGCATTTTGAAATGCCGTCACACTAACATCCCAATGGGAAGTCAATATCCAGATTTTCCTAAATGAAGTTTTAGTCAATTGCTCATAATGAACGAGCCTCATGTGTAAAATTTTAATAATACTGGAGTCTCCAAACAGAATAATCACTTCAGCTTTAAACCAAGTTTTGGGAATCTGAAGAAATCTCAACAGTAAAGAGCTGAACAGGTTATCAGATTCCAACATTTCACTGAAGGCCAGGCAGATCTCCTTCTGCTTCAGCATTGGCATAAGGGATGAGATGAAATCTGCTCCACTATCATCTTTGGGGGCCAGAAGCCCAACCCAGTTCCACTGGAAATGCAGGAGCAGCTGGACCAAACCCACATACTGAGGAAGTTCATTGGGATTAATCCGGAAGAAGGATGGAAAAACAGTTCTGTCTCCCTGAGTGACCTCAAAGCCAACACCAAGCTGTAGAAAGTGAGATGCTTCTTTTAAAAATAATTTTTTGTAGACAAAGTAAAGTTATATGGTGGCTTTAAGGGTAACCATCATGCGATTTATTGCCCGACCAGTTGAGCTGAAATAGAATTAGCCTCACTATGAGTGACTAGGTTAAACCTCCTGCCTAAAGAAGACCCACCAGTTGCATATTTCACCTTGCTGTCACACGTGAGTAGCCAAGGGAGCAAAACTTTACCCTTAAAATGAGTATAAACTGGATTAAAAGGGGATTACAAAGAATCAGTTCAGAAGGAATTTCTCTGGAATTATTTCTGAAATATCTCATTATCTGTCTCTTTGGGGTTATAATCATCGCTGGACCCTTCCCAGCTGGAGAATTATCGGCTAGTTTCCAATCTCCCCTTTCTGAGAAGTTTGTGGAAAAGGTGGTTGGATGATAGCTACAGAAGATCTTGAAGGAAACAAATTATCTGGACCTGTTTCAGTCTGGCTTCAGATCAGGGTACAGTATGGAGACAGCATTGGTCAGGCTTACTGATCACCTCTGGTGGAGCCGGGATGAGGGTGGTGCATCCACCCTATCGCTCCTTGATCTCTCAGTGGCTTTTGATACTGTCAACTGCAGTACCCTTCTGGACCCATGTTAGGAGTGGGAGGCACTGCTCAGTGGTTCACCTCCTTCCTCAGTGGTCGGTTCCAGTCAGTGTTGACAGTGGGGGGAGATCGTGTCTGTGGGCTGCCTCACGGCTTGACACTCTCCCCTCTCCTGTTCAACATCTTCATGAAACCACTGGGTGAGGTCCTCCGCCTCTCTGGGATGCAGTATCATAGGTACGCTGATGATACCAGGCTCTGCATCTCCACCCCAAGTGGAACAGGTGGAGCTGCCAATGTCTTGACCCAGTGTCTGGAGGCTGTTGGGGTCTGGATGGGGCGGAACAGACTTCGGTTCAATCCTAACAACACTGAGTTGCTGTGGCTGCTGGACCCCCAGTCAATGTCGCCATCTTTGGTCCTGGATGGGGCTGCCGTTCCCCAGTCAAGACTGGCGCACAACTTGGGGCTCCTCCTGCACTCACAGCTTCTGCTCAGAGAGCAGGTAGAAGCTGTGGCCAGGAGGGCCATTGCAGAGGTACAGCTTGTGTGCCAGTTCTGCCCTTTCCCCGATCGGGAGGCCTTTAGACAGTCACTCATGCCCTGCTCACCTCATGCTGGGATTACTGCGATGCGCTCTACATGGGGCTGCCCTTGAAGACCACCCAGAAGCTACAGCTGGTTCAGAATGCAGCGGCCTTCTGTAATGCCTGCTCTATTGTGCCCCCCACCCTCTGGTACAGCATCCCCCCAGAGATGAGGTGGGCGCCCTCTCTCCTGGGGTTCTGGAAAGCCTTGAAAACCAGGCTTTGGTCCCAGGCCTAGGGTTGATCCTTGTCATTGTTTCATGGCCCCTGTTTTCTTTTGTTGGTTTTGTTAGCAGAGTATTTCAGTTTGGGCTGCCTGTAGATTTAAAGTTACTTGCTGTTTTATATTTTCTCTAGTTTTCTACACCACCCAGATCCCACTGGAGTTCAGCGGCCAATAAATTTAAATAATAAATAATAAATAAATAATGTGCCCCCAAACTACTTGGACTGGTCTTTGGCTTCTATGTTCAATTCTGTTCTGTGTCTCTCCCACACCAATATCCAATAGAACCCCCTTACCTGTGGGACCTTGAGGATGTTGAAGATGGTGGCCATCTGCCTTGAAGATTTGGAGTCACTACCACCGATGACAGACAGCAGGGGGTGCTTCCTGTCACATTTATAACCTGGAACCATTCGGCCTTGTGTGGAGAGCAGACAGAGGCTGTTCAAGGAGATCCTCCTCTCAATCTGGCTATTGTCATAGATGCGGAAGCCGAGTGTGATGTTGGGGAGGAGAACCAGGTCCTTGTTGACTTCTGTGACTGCAAATACCAAGGCCAGGAACTGCTGGTAGTTGTTGGGTATGACTCTACAATGAGAAAGACATCGTGGAACATTACAGGAAAGGTTGTGTGTACCGGCGGAGTTCGCTTTGCCTTTTTCTGATGTTCTCCTGGACTTTTGATTTTGTTCTGAGGCTTTGGACAAAAACACCTGATTAAGAATGTTATCTGGATGATACTGCTTGGAAACAATGGTAGGGACTGAGAAGTACTACATTTGAGACTCCAAACAGTCATTTTCCACCAATGTGAGTAATCTGTGCTTTAAGATATGTGTGTGTCCTTTTAGTCAGTGTTGATTCCAACTGACTGCCTGCAAAGCTCCTGAAGTTTTCTTGGCAAGATTTCTGGAGTGTTTTGCCATTGCCTTCTTTCTGGGGCTGAGAGAGGGTGACTGGCCCAAGGTCACCCAGCTGGCTTTGTGCCTAAGATGGAACTAGAACTCACGGTCTCTCAGTTTCTAGCTCAATGCCTTTAACCACTACCCCAAAGTGGCTCTCAGGTAACTTCTGCCACACTCAATGAACCCCTGGTTCAGATCCATGGAAATGGGAATCTAAGGTGATTTCTCAGAGGAGGATCATAGCTGAGCAGTCAAGGCACATTCTTTGCAGAAAGAAAGCCAAGCTTTTGACTGCAGCATCTCCTGCAAGTATTAATAGTAAAGCCTCTTTGGGATGCTGCCTCTGCCACTCAGTGCAAGCAAACAGAGGTGGGGAACAAGCCATGATGAAGGTATGTCTATGTGATATCATAAGATGGTGAGAAACCATTACAGGATGCATTGAGGCATGTCTCTCCCCAGGAGCTGGTATTTAAAGCCTGCTGCCTGGGTGCTGCCCTTTTCACACAGCCCATGATAGCCGTCTCCTCCACACATCGATCCATCCATCCACACAAGTGGTTGCGGCAAGTCCCACCATATAACTGGGTCTGGTTTTTCAAAAAAGGCTTCCTTGAATTTCGGAAAGCAGGCCCTGAATCCAAAGCAAAGCAGGCAATCCTCTACCCCTTCCCCCTCCAGCTCAAACTTACGAAGATTTGGTGTCCGACAGGAATGGGTCTTTTTGAAAGTCTAACAACCCAATGGAAATAAAGATTCTCAGGTACAAATTCCCCCCAATAATGAGATTGCCAGGCCTGTAGTGCTCCTCCAGAGTCTGCCAAGGGTTCCTCAACACACACACGGTTTGTATCCTCTTATGAGTCGTTGAAGGCAGGAGCCAGAAGAGCAGCAGCAGCAGCAGGTGAGGCAGCCCAATCATTATTCTCGCCTTCCCTCCTAGGTAAAAAATCAAGGCTTGTTCAGAACCGGCACAAAAGAGGCAGGCTGTGCCCCTTGGATGGGCTCGGGGCAAATTTATATCAAGCGTGCTTTGACTTACGTGTGTTTGAGCTGAGACCAAAGAGAAAATTGAGTCTCGTCCCTCGAAAGAAATCACCTCTTTGCAAGACAAGCTACGGTGACCTGTCCAGCCCTCTTTGGGAGAGCTCAGAGCACATTTCTTTTAAGCAGGTTTTCGCTTGGATGTCTTTTGGGGGTAAAAATCCAGAGGGGATACATGAAGAATTACTATTCTTATGATAATTCCAGGGAGGAGCAATTTTTGTATGCCCTTAGCAATAGATTTTGTTTGTACAACAGGAAGTTAAAAAACATGTTTGTGTCTCTGGTTGCTGGCCCAGGGGCAGATGGACTTGAGAGCCAGGGTGCAGCTGACTGTCTGATGGGAAAGTGAGCACCCGCAGCCAGGATGGAGTCTGTCCTGTGCGATAGTCTGCTGAGATAGAGGGAGGGCGAAGGGGCAAGAGGGCAGCATGGAAAACAGCTGGGCCCTTGGAAGTGGGAGCAATAATGCCCTGTTTGGATGGAACAAGTGGCTTATTTATACTCCCAGGCTGGAGATGGCCTTAGAAGCTAATTTCTCTTGTAGACCTCTATAAATAATAATACTAATAGTAGTAATAATAGATAGATATAGATATAGATATAGATATAGATATAGATATAGATATAGATATAGATATAGATATAGATATAGATATAGATATAGATATAGATATAGATATAGATATAGATATAGATAGGCAGGGTGGTCACTCAGGTACAAGGCTAATTTGAACCCTGCTGGAGGGTTCCTGTCAGTCCCATTAGGTGGGTCAGACCAGAAAATCACCTCCACGAGAAGACCAGAGATCCACTTTATTGAGAGTGGATATAAGAACGGAATCTTGCAGGTCTGACTGTGCTGGACCTCCCCTACTCCTTGTGCCCCAGTGAATCTGGGGGGTGTCTTCTTGATCCTCTCCTGAATATTATCTTGCTTCCCAGGACTTAAGGAACATTTCAGTCCCCTTTGCCTAGTAATGGTTCTCCCTTGTTATCTACAGTTGTCTAACAACTGATTGGAGCCAGAGAAGTTAGTCTGAGATACATATCTCCTTTGAACAGCAACTTGGGTAGCCTAGTGAGGCATAGTTAATCTAGTTGTTTATTGATATTAAGTTGATGGTTAACCTAATACTGTATATTATTGTAATAGGTTTTATGAGATCTCGTCATTTTATCCATTTATTATTAACTAATTGTAACTAAGTACTTGCTTTGCTTTCTGTCCGAATAACATAAGAATAAAAGAACTATTATTGAACTTTACATGGAGTAAGTTGTACTCATTAAAGTGGATTTTATGACACAGATGGCAGCTAGGACTAGAAAGGCCTTTGCACAGGTTCAGCTTGTGAAACAGGTGTGCCTGTTCTGGATCAAGAGACTCTCCTCACTGTCACTCATGCCTTGGTCATCTCCCACTGGATTATTGCAATGGGCTCTCCATAGGACTGCCTTTGAAGAGCAGTGCTGTAAGATGGGCAGCCATACAAATCTTGTAATGTAGTCACATTGTCAAAGCAATATGGTTTGTCTGGAACAACCTGTTTTAACAAAACCATACCGGATTATGGTAATCACCTTTTTCGTTTCTAGGTGCTTGCAAACCCAACATTTGCTTATCTTTTGTAGGATTGTTCCAGGTATTATTTATTTATGACTCACATTTATATCATCCCCCCATCTCATACAAGGCAGCTCTATAGATAGACCACATTTATTTTTGCTTTCAAGCATGCTTACAATTTGATAACATTTTCAACCAGTGATGAAATGAGAGAAGGGTTGTCTATGTAATAATCGTTTATCAAGAGCACCTTTGCTCTGCTCTTTTTGGTCCGCAGTGACCCTTGCGCTGTGTGGAGGCGGCAGCTTAGACCTAGCTGTTTCCTAGCCAGAAAGGCCACCATGAAGCTAATGAGACCTAGGAGGCCCAAGTAGCACAGGACAGCATAAAACATGGTGGCCGACCCTTCATTGCATTCCAGCACAATTTCTCCCATCACTGAATGAAAGTCCAAATTAGCAAATGGGGGGGGGGGGAGGTTGCCAGCCAGGAGGCACAAAGAGCTTCTTGGACATTCATTGGTGATCACTCGTAGCCGAGTAAGATTGTCTTCCAAAGGTAAAATTTTAACGGTGGATCCGTAAGTGGCTATAAAGGCCAATTCTGGATCTGCACAACCTCCCACAATGAGGGCATAGGTTTCCGGGTGGGAGACGGTCATGATGGACAGTGCAAAGCAACAGAGTTGATCACCTGCTTCCCCAAGAGTTTTCTTGCCCTGTTTCCTGGCTTAGTAGCTATGAAGGCCAGAACTGCTGTCAGAGTTTTTGCCAACATGGATGAAATGGCAAAGGAGAAGATGATGTGGGTTGTTGCTGGCTTTTGGGGTTTCAGGCGCAGAGTAATCCAAACGTGTAAGGCTAACAATATTTTATTGTAGCATAAGGCAATAATGGAGGTATAGTACATTATTGCAAAAGGAAAAAACAAAGCATACGCAGAGTTCCATCAGCAGATGTGATGAAAAATCATGGCCCATACAAAGTCCAGTCATAGTTACAATTCAGGAACAGAGTACATGGTAACAAGACAGATAGAAGTCAAGAAGAAAGATGGAATGTAGACCCATAGTTCATAGCTGAATTATACACTTGGTTCAGCATTCTGATTGGGTCAAGACATTTTCAAACTGCAATGCATTTACAGAGTTAAATCGCCATGAGATGGCAGTGTTGCACATTGTCTTCCCTCCGGGACACTGTTCCCATGAGAGAAGCAATTTGGCCTGATTGTTTTGGCTATGGCAAGGCCACGCACCTGGTGTTTATGTGCTTTTTGTTATGGGAATGCAACGCAGAGCAGAGAATGTAAAAACAGTTTTTTTTACATGCTAGCAGTGAAGGAATCCATTCGTAAGATTTGTACATAGAAAAACTCTAACACCCTTTCCGAATGGTTTCCGGAACGGTTTTTGGGGAGTGAAAACTGTCATTTTGCAAGAACATAGGGACTCAAATGATTTTATTCCACACACATTTGCTCCAGTCCCAATTTGGTAACCATGGTTGCATGTTTTTCAAATTGTAGAGCTTTCGTGAATATATCTGCTACATTCAGTTCAGAAGGACAATATTCCAATTGGATAAACCCTTCCTGAATTGCATGTCTCACATTTTTAAACTTCACATCAACATATTTCGTTCGGCCTTTCACATTCTCAGATAAAGCTTTCACAAGAGAGGTTTATCTTAAAGTTAAAGAGGTTTATCTTAAACAAGAGAGGCATGATTGTGAGTCTTCATAAATTGTAAATGGTGCTTTAATGTTTACGGTAAGATCTTGAAATAGTTGTTTACACAAATGTAGCTCATTTACTGCCTCACTGAGGGCGCTATACTCTGCCTCACAAGTTGAAATTGCAACCACATTTTGTTTTCTTGCTCGCCAAGCAACGGCTGTGTTGGCAAACAGGCAGACAAACCCACTCACGGATTTTCTATCCCCTTCTTCTGCAAAGGAACTGTCAACATAAATCACAGGCATTTCAGACTTAGTGGTGGATACTTTAAGATAAAAATCTGCTGTGCCTTTGAGATAGCGCAAAATTCTTTTCAGCCCTTGCCAATCTCGCATAGACGGTTTGGCAACTTTACGGCTTAGCACACCAACTGAGTAAGCTAAGTCAGGACGTGTCCACTGTGTTAAGTGTAGCAAGCTTCCTACAGCAGAGTGATATAACTCAGGGTGAGGACAAGGTTCCTCACACGTGTCACCCTTTAGGAAATCAAGAGTCATAGGCGTTCTGGTAGGTTTTGCATCTGACATCTCAAGCTGACTTAACAATTGAACAATTTTTCTCTTCTGACTCAGATAAAACTCACCACTCTGAGATCTAGTAACTTCAACACATAAATAATATTTCAGTTCGCCTAAGTCTTTCAACTGAAAATACTGTCTTAGCTGTGTGTCAAACTCTTGTACAAGGGGCAAAGAACCAGTTGCTAGGCAAAAATCGTCCACATACGTTAGCAGCACTGTATAGCTACTTCCAGAACCTCTTATGTACACACAAGGATCAGCAACTGACTTTTTAAACCCTAGCTCCGTCAAAGCTGAATCTAAGCACTGATGCCAACAATGACCGGCCTGCTTTAATCCATTAAGCACCTTGCGTAGTCTGTACACTTTCTGGGAATTGTCACAAGCATAGCCAGGAGCCTCCTTCATGTACACTGTCTCAGGAAGCTCTGCATTCAGATATGCTGTGTCAACATCAAAATGATGGACAAGAAGTTCACGCTGTGCAGCCAGAGAAAGTACCATACGTAAAGACTCTGGTCTAGCTGTGGGTGCATATGTGAGATCATAGTTCAAAAACCTCTCTTGTGAAAACCCTTGAGCAACAAGCCTGGCTTTGTACTGCACTGTGTTATCAGGAAGAAGCTTCTTCCTGAATACCCATCTGGAACCGACAGCTTTCTGGGATGGGGGCAAGTCAGTGACTTCAAACACCTTTTGACTCACTAATGCCTCAAACTCCTTATCCATCACTGTGTTCCATTTCTCCTGCTCTTCCACAGGCAGGAGCAACATCTCCTGGAATGACTGAGGTTCACAGGTAATCTGACACACTCTCACCTGCTGAATCACAAACCTGTCAGGCTTCACACCCTTTGTGGAACGTGCAGACCTACGAGGAATGACCACTGCCTCTTCCTCATCACTGTCCTCTGCCTTTTCACTACCAGATTCCCCCTTCAGGTCTTGAACCTGCTCAGGTGAAATTTCCTCTTCCTTCACCTCTCACCACACTAGGAGACTGGGAAACAGAAGGCAGCTGAACTGGTTGTTGTCCAGCCACAGGAGCATGGACAGTTGGCTGTACACTAGATTGCAACTATACCTCTGAACTAGCATTCAACCTATCCCAACCAGTAGGGTGCTCAAAATTAGCACTTCTGGAGACTACCACATGACCATAAGGTGGCGACAGATTGACAGCTCTTTAACAAGCTCCTGATTTGTTTTATTCATTTTGGTTTTTTAATTTAGTTTTACTGAAAGAGTTTTAGTATTTTTCTTCATTTTTTCAATTCCTTATCTCCCACCTATTTTTACTGTAATTTTTATTTATTTGAATTAATACTTAAATTATTTTTAATTTTTTAGTAATTAGAAATAAGATTTTTTGGTGCCTAGAGGTGTTTTTTATTTATTTATTTTTTGTTTGGTGCACAATTTCCAAAGCTAATTGAGGATGCGAAATTATAAAGCAGGAACAAAAATAACCTGAAAGCAAAGATTAAAAGGAGTCAAAAACCAGAGACTCAGTTGAGAGGAAATCCCAAACAAGACAAGGCTACTAGGCAACCAGAGATAAAGACCTTATTCCAGCTTAAGGACACTGCATGTAAGTCTCCCTTTCCTTCTCCTTCTCCCTGTGAGGAATGTGGTTTTTGAAATCCCAAAACCAGTAACTCTCAATACAAGCCAATATAGGATATATGAAAGTTCTTTATTCGAGATCAGTACCAACCTCTAGCGAAGCTACGAATGAAGTTTCCCGCTTAAAAGTTTTCCTTAAACACATTCCTGTCTAAGTCTCTTATAATCCCTCCCTCTTCTGTGATTAACTGCCTGGCTACATTCCTTTCCAGTTTTGCACCCACCCACCCCCGCTGTCTCCGTTCAGTACCAGATGATGCCAGTTCCCTGACCTTGATGAGAATTCTCGTCTAAATATTCTCCAACAGTTATGTTGGAATTGAAGCCTACCTACCTCTATTCTCCAAGCTGCTCTAATCTATTCTAATACATATGTATGCACTTCAAGTCCCCTCTTACTAACTAACCCATGTCAAGGGGGTGCATCCAGATGCAATTGACTATTGCCTCTGGACTGCTCCATCCTGACATACCGCCTGCCTAAAAAGAAACCTCTCTCCCACCAAAAAAGCAGCTTCCCTCCTTCCCAGCCCTAGAACACACAAAAAAAAACATTAACATGGCACAATGTCTATGAAGGTTCTCAGTCATCCAGGTGGAATTGTCTTCAGCTTGAATCATGTCAACTGGATTTCTATTTTCTCAGTGGAAACGTTTCGCTCCTTATCCAAGGAGCTTCTTCAGTCTGAGCAAAGTTGGTAAGGGAATTAACATGGCACACATACATTTGTTAAGAAATCAGACATTTTAATCAAGGACACTTGTCATTTCAGCTTTTCAGGGTATTTCTCATGGAACTGCTTCGCCAATTGGGGGGCTCGAACATGCTTACTGTCCACCCATTCACTGTGAGTTTTTGGTAAATGCTTCCACTAAATCAAGTACTGCAAACCCCCTTGATGTCGTTGAGTGTCTAAAATACTGTGGACTTCAAAATGCTGTTCACCTTCAAACATTGTAAGGGCAGGTGGAGGTACCTCAGGATGCCAGTGTTCCAAATCTTGAACAGGCTTTAATAGGCTCCAATGGAAAATGGGGTGAATCTTTCTCAAATTTTTTGGTAATTTCAATTGCACATCATTGATAATCTTAGATACTTTGATCACTACAATCACATACTTTGGTCCTAATTTCTTCGATGGCTGGGTAGACTTTAAATATTTTGTAGACAAATAAACCTTTTCCTCCACTTTCATTGGCCACTCCGGCGTCCTTTTATGATCAGCATATTTTTTATAATTTACTTTTGCTTCCTCCAGTGCCTTTTCAATCACTGGCCAGCTGGTTGTCATCTGTTTGATCCACTCATCCAAAGACAAGATTTTGGTTTGTTCTTTTGGTAATTCTGGAATTGTTACAAAGTCCTGCCCATTCACCACCTGGAATGGAGTAAAGCCTGTGCTTTGATGTACTGCATTGTTTTAAGCCACTTCTGCAAATGGAAGCAAGTCCACCCAATCATCTTGTTGATAGCTAACATAGCATCTCAAGTACTGTTCTAATATTTGGTTCTGTCATTCAGAAGATCCATCCGTCTCTGGATAGTGGGAGGAACTTAACCCTTGCTCCACCCCAATCAGCTTTAGGAACGCTTTCCAGAATTTTGAGGTAAATTGGACCCCCCAGTCACTGATAACTCTTTCAGGGGCCCGTGCAATCGATAGACATGTATAAACATCTTAGATAATTGTCCAGCCGTAGGTAGGCTAGCACAAGGGATAAAATGGGTTTGCTTTGAAAACAGGTCCGTTACTACCCATATAACTGTGTTCTTCTTGCTCTCTGGTACTTCCACTATAAAATCCATAGCAATTTGTTTCCATGGTCTGGTAGGGCTCACCATGTTTTGCAACAGTCCTTTGGGTTTGCCCCCAATTCGTTTTCCTATCGCACACGTGGGGCAGCTAGTCACGTAATCCTCTCCATCTTTACATAGGGCCGGCAAACAAAACTGCCACCTTACCAAGTGCAAGGTTTTTACAACTCCAAAGTGACCAGCTGACTTGGCATCATGGCATCTCTCTAAAACTTTCTTTCATAAAGATTCAGGAACATATAACCTCTCGCCCTTCCACCACAGTCCTTGCTTTTCTGTTAGGAAATTTTGATTCTCCTGTAGCCACTCATCCTGTTGCAGTGCCGACTATAATTCACTTTGTAAGCCTTTCTCTACCTTTGTGTTGACAACTGTTTTCTGTTCAATCCCTCCTGGCTGGCTTGCCAAAAACTGTTGGCCAAGAAGGCCTGTGACTATGCGAGTTGTCACCCAATAAACCACACCGAGGCAGGAAATTGCTTTGTTCTCTTTCATTCCTGTGCACAGCAACAAGAGAGGGCTCCTGCCCAAAATGCAAGAGCCCCGAACCACACACTTGGCTTTTCTTTTATACACCTTCTAGCAAGGAGATAAAGGCAATAAATCTCTTTATTGGCTGATTCTCTTAGCACTTGTGCTGTAACTCTACATAATACATGGTATCCCATAATATCCCTTAGCATGTTCTATGTTTCCTAAAACCCCCACCTTAGGGGTGTATGTTTTGCTATGTTAATTAGCCCTTAGGTCACAGCTAGGTCAGCTAGCAGTTTCACACCTCCCCTGTTTCCCGGTTCAATAGTTCAGCAGTGGGGGGGGAGAAAAAATCACCGGCACCTGTGCTGCCTCCCTCCCTCCTATTTCATCACTGGGACCACCCTGTCCCAGTGCCTGGGGGCTGTGAGGGCCTGGATGGGGAACAACAGGCTTCAATTGAACCCTAGCAAGACCGAATGGCTGTGGATTGATGGCCTAGCGTCTTCTGGGAAATTATCATCTTTGGTTCTTGATAGGGTAGCACTGCCCCATTCAGAACCCGTGCGGAACTTGGGGGTCCTTCTAGACTCATGACTCCTGCTCAAAGAGCAGGTGGCAGTCGTGTCTAGGAGGGATTTCGCACAACTTTGGTTGGTGCGCCAGTTACACCCATTCCTGGATCGCGACGCCCTCCGAACAGTCACTCATGCTCTCGTCATCTCCCATGTAGATTATTGCAATGCGCTCTACATGGGGCTACCCTTGAAGACTATCCAGAAGCTTCAGCTGGTTCAGAATGCAGCCGCGCGAGCAATTTTGGGTGCACCAAAATCTGCACATATAACACCTTTGCTCCGCGAGCTGCATTGGGTGCTCGTTTGCTTCCAGGTATAATTCAAGGTGTTGGTTATTACCTTTAAAGCCCTACATGGCATGGGGCCAGAATACCTGAAGGACCGTCTTATCCCCATTTTATCGACCCGCCCCACCAGATCATTCAGAGAAGGCCTGCTACGAAGTTCCTGACCATCTCCCTGATACCATCCTTTTCCTTCAAACTGTAGCCTAACGGATGGAGAACGGGCATCGTTCCAGCCTTGTGGTGTCAAGACATTTACAACCATAAAAGGACACCTTATCAAAGAGGACACCCAGCAGCCATGTTGATGGACTCAGTTACAGAGGCAATGGGCACACAGCTGAAGGACCAGGTGGTGACAAAGTGTCCTGGGGAAAGTCTATCTATCTGGTCACAGAGAGTTGAGACATTACGAAAAATAGATGATGATAGATGATAGATAGATAGATAGATAGATAGATAGATAGACAGACAGACAGACAGACAGACAGACAGACAGACAGACAGACAGACAGATAGATAGACTATCAGAAGACTGATGGCCGACAGGAAGCTCTGGCGTGGGCTGGTTCATGAAGTCATGAAGAGTCGGAAGCGACTGAACGAATAAACAACAAAATTAAGACTGATATGTTTTAAGATTTACGTCCCTTTAGGAAGGAATTAACTTTGCATTCCCATTTTCAGTGTGGGGGGAGGGGTGAAGGAAGGGAATGGGTTGCTCCAGGACTGTCTTTCTTGACCTCCCTCCCCACCAACCTGGTGCCTGTCTCTGGGCATCCTTTAAAACTCCTTGCTGACTCCACCCTCCCTGTGTCTGGCTCCACCTGCAACCCACAACTAGAAGATTTTGGGGAAAACTGTTTGGCTGCAAAATTGATGACATGAGATCATGCCGCCTTCCCAACTCTTGATGGGAGTTTCAGAACAGAGAAACAATGGTGGTCTCAAATCTGCTTATATTAGAAATAAAAAATCTGAATGCCATTCAAAGTGCTGGCTTCAAATTTGATAGCTCTATATCATTTGGTGCAAAGGCACCAACAGGACCATCTTGTCCAAACAGATTTCGGCAAAACTGAAGAGTTTGAAGGTACACAGGCCCTACTTTTTTGTTGCTGGACATGGGTGAGTGACCCATGCAGGTTAATAGGTATATTGTGATCAGTCACACAACGTGAAAACCAATTATTTCACAGACAAGCCCCTCTCTCATTTCATCACTTGTAAGAAATGTTTTCAATTTTAACTATGCCCAAAGCCAAAATAAATGTGTCCTGTTTCTGAATTACTCAGAAATTTTTCTTCCTCACTATATTTTCTCTGTTTTTATTTATTTATTAATCAAACTTCTATCACCGCCCATCTCCCTCCACCGGAGGGACTCTGGCGGTTTACAATAAAATAATAGAAACAAAAAACATAAAATATACATAGAATGTAAAAATACAAATTATAAAACAAGAATAAAATCCAAGAGGCAAGAGTGGTAAAAAGATCTAACTTAATCCAATGTAGGAGAGGAGCTCTCTAAGGTTGCTGGACAGGGGTGGGTGACTCTTGCAGGTTAATATATATATGGTGATCAGTCACAAAACTTGATAACCAATTATTTAACAGACACGCCCCTTTCTCATTTCATCACTTGTAAGAAATGTTTTCAATTTTTAACTATGCCCAAAGCCAAAATAAATGTGTCCTGTTTCTGCATTACTCAGAAATTTTTCTTCCTCACTATATTTTCTCTGCAATTCAGATCAGGCCTCAATAGGATAATGTAGCATTTGGGGGAAAAGATACACACCAAGAGACCAGCTCCAGAGGCCAAGATGGAGAAGATCTCCACGGCCACCATGGACTTCCCTTTGGTGCTCAGGTAGGTGGGGAGGAAGGAGATCCAAACGCTGCAAAAGACCAGCATGCTAAAAGTAATAAACTTGGCTTCATTAAAGCTGTTGGGCAATTTCCTAGCCAGAAAGGCCACTGTGAAACTGATGAGGGCCAGGAAACCCAGATAGGCAAGGACAGCATAAAACATTGAAAGTGAGCCTTCCTTACATTCTAAGATTATCTCTCCTACCAAGGAGTGGAAGTCAAAGTGGGGAAATGGGGGAGAGGTTCCCAGCCAAGTGGCACAAAGAATTGCTTGGACCAGGGGACAGGCTAAGATAATGGAGTTGGTCAGTGGCTTTCCTAAGAGGTTCCTTGTCCGATTCCCTGGCTTGGTGGCCATGAAGGCCAGAACCACCATGACAGTTTTTGCCAACACAGAGGAAACCGCAAGGGAAAAGAGAATTGCAAAGGCAGTTTGTCGGAAGAGACAGGTGAGCTTCCTGGGTCGACCAATGAAGAGGAAGGAGCAGAGGAAGCAGAGCAGGAGGGAGACCAGGAGGATGTAGGTGAGATCTCGGTTGTTGGCCTTGATGATCGGTGTGTCCCGATGCTTAAGGAAAATTGCCAGGACTGCCAATGTGATCAAGGAGAGAGAAAGAGTGAGAGAAGTTAAAGTGTATCCCAGGGTCTCTTGATAGGAAAGGAAGTGGATCTTCTTGGCCATGCAGTGATCTTTGCCCTTGTTAGGGTAATGGTCTTCTGGGCAAGGATCACAGCGAGCTGCATCTGAAATCGAGAGTCTTTGTCTAAGTATTTCAGATGTATCAGCCGTGAGCAAGTTCCCTCCCCCCAGGTGTCTCGGAAGTGACATGACTGTTCCATTTGTGCAGTAGCCAACTCACAGATGGTGATGGAATGACCTACTGTACAAATTTTGCTGCCCCACAAGGAGCAAAACATCCTAGGTTGAAGATGAGTCTAGAGATGGTTTGTTTACATACAGGGATCTATGGAGTTCCAATTAAGAAGTCTGCTTAAGAAAAAACCTTCCTGGGAACACAGCTATTTGGGGTTTGTCTACCATATCTGTTGGCATGGGCTTAGTAGGTATAATAGAAGGGGGGGGGAGCGACAGGAGGTGGGAGAAGGAATGGATTCTTTTTCTGAGCAAAAGTGATTCATGGGGAAAATGGCTTCAGGAGGGAGGGAGGAAAATAATGATCCAGAGGTACAATAGCATTGAGTCTGTAGCTTGAATCATGTCAACTGGATTTCTATTTTCTCAGTGGAAACGTTTCGCTCCTTATCCAAGGAGCTGAAGAAGCTCCTTGGATAAGAAGCGAAACATTTCCACTGAGAAAATAAAATCCAGTTGACATGATTCAAGCTACAGACAATTCCACCTGGATGACTGAGAACCTTCATAGACAATAGCATTGAGAGATCTCTGGCTCAATTTCTCTGCTTTGTGTTTCAAATCAGATTTTCCCATCAGTCATCCAGACTTTTTTTCCGTGGAAGGGTTAGAAGAGATAGGTTGAGGGATTTCCGATTTCTTTGTTAGGCATATTGATTTCTCAGGAGACTGATGTTCCTGACAGAAGAAACATCTGGTAAATAATAAAAATTGAGGGTTGAACCCCAACCACACCACACTACTCATTCAGGAAAAAGATCAGCAGTTGTTTTTTCCAAGTGGTATGTGATGGTAGGAGTGGAAAGGCTAATAGGGAACCCATCAATTGTGCCTTGAAACTACTTTGTATTAAATTGCTGAGGAGTGGGAAAGGTGGCCATTGCAGGCAAGAGAGTTTATATCCATATACTGAAAGTTTCTGCTGAAATCAAGGAATAGTTTCAAGCATGTGAATCCTACCAAAAAGTACAAAGAAACCTTAATATTCTGATCAACTGAATAGTTTCCTTGACCCAGGAAGATCTGCAGTTGAAAAAACTCCCGAGGTTTGCCCTACCTGTCTGATCAGACATGGTCCCTTCTGGACAAGGGTCACATTGATAGCAGCAAGCCTGCTCACCCTCTGGAACATTTCTCCTCTCCCCTGCATGGCACCTCTTCCTGCCACACCTGGCAAAGGGCAGCTTCTAAAAGAGAAAGAAGAATGCTTGAGATGGCGTACACAATTAGCACACATCATTTATTCATTTTCACATTCCCATTTCCATCTTCTGAATGTCTTCAAAAGAACTGGTTCACCATGGTCTATCGGAAACCAGGAACAGCTCCTGGGGGAATTCAGGCCAATGGCATTCCCGACCCACCAATGGATGCTTGAGATTGGAACTGGGACCTCTGTGTGCAAAGCAAGGCCTGTGACACTGTCCTACTGCCTTGCTAAAAGAAGTATCATAAGGGTCCAATAAAGGTCCATGGAGTTCCCTGTTTCCTGATTCAATTGCACCCTGGTTTGCAGCAGGAGTTTTTCCCAATCCCAACCCTTCTTGGACATGCCACATTGCAGACCTCAAATCTGTTACATGCAAAGCAGGTCTTTCACCACATGGTTGTCATCTTTTGGGATTCAATACACCTTTTTTCCAGTTACAAGAACATTCTCTATCCCCAGGAGAGAATGAATCTCTCCCTGGATTCAGAACATATCCTCCAGCCCACCTTTGTGGCCCAGATGATTGCATCCGGGTTAATGGCGAAATCCTGGCCTGGGTGAGCCCCAGGATCTATTTGCCCAACTTTCACAGGGATGAAAGATTGATTGGGGAGGAAAACCCAGTTCAGAAGATTATAACGAGCTGAACCCAGTCCATTTTCTGAGAAGGAGACTTCATTTCCAGCACTGTCATTGAACCGGACATTCCTCAAATACGGAAGAATCTGAAAGAAAAGACACCCTTAGGAACTGGGGTACTTGCAAACAAGACATTGTGGCTCTATCACTTTCTGGTGGCCACCATCTTAGGAGAGAATTTGTGTGTCTGTACTTGGTGAATACCTTTGTCTTAGGGAGCAGCACCGAATCACAGGAATCCATCCTGGAGCATGTGAAATTAAACTCAGCACTGCAAGATGATTCTACCTTGTACATTTGGATTATGGTTTATTCGATTCCAGCTTTACAAGAAAGATACCAACATACAAACTTTTTAATGCCATACTGCAAGTGTCATTGTTTGTTTCCACTCCTGAAATCCTTAGCTATATAATTTTTTAAATGTTTATCATGGTCCATGGTCTTGTAAATGACATATTCAATATTTGGAATGAGTCAATGATTTCAACAACAACAGTAAGATTCCCCAGGACTTTCCTGACTCTTTCTAAACAATAGTCAAAGAATGCAGAATTTAGTACTAGGTCCGACCCGGTGGAAGGGAGTGCCTGCCCCAGTCTTGATAGTGATCAAGAGAGGTCTAAGATTTAGCCTTTCATGTGGAACAGCCTGTTGATTTTCGGAGCAGGAGGCCAGGAGGAACATGTTTGCATTGGAGCCCTGCTGTGTGTTGAGGTTTGCAGAGGCTGCTTTCACACAACAACTGGAACCGTACAACAAATAGCCGATTAACAGAACAGCCTGAGTTCATACAGTATGCTAAACCGTTGAAAAATAAGTGTTAAAGTGATCCAGCCTTAGTGTTTTTTTTTATAGGCTGGATTCAGATCACATGTTAAGGCCAACTTGTGCACATGTGACCACTAGGATTTGCACTGACCTGTGGAAGCATCTTGCACAAGCACAGCCAGATTGCCATCTGGCTCAGCTGATGCCTCCTGCCTGGGATGGTCAGGAATTGAAACTCAGGCAGCTGTGGAAGAAGCTGTGAAAGACTCTTCAGGACCTGAGAGCAAGGCCTGTCCTTCATGGGCATTATGGACAACTGGTTTTGTTGTCTCTTTCCCTCCCCATGTTCCTTTTTCATCAAAACATTATATTTCATACGTTGTTTTGCATATTTTAATAATTTCTCTTTTAATATGCATTGATTGATTGATTGATTGATTGATTGATTGATTATATGTGAAATTATTGTTCACTCTTCACAACACTTTTTTGAGTTGTAGTGTACAGGTATTTAATAAGTAATTCAGAAAATATATGTGGGAATTTTCCTCGCTAAAGATCTTTCGAAACTGTTTTGGTTGTCTCTTTTCCTCCCCATGTCCCTTTCTCATCAAAACATTATATTTCATGCATGTTTTGCATATTTTAATATTTTTTAAATACAGTATGTATTGATTGATTGATCAATTGTTGTTGTTGTTGTTTATTCGTTCAGTCGTTTCCGACTCTTCGTGACTTCATGGACCAGTCCACGCCAGAGCTTTCTGTCGGCCGTCACCATCCCCAGCTCCCCCATGGTTGAGTCTGTCACCTCCAGAATACCATCCATCCATCTTGCCCTTGGTTGGCCCCTCTTCCTTTTGCCTTCCACTTTCCCTAGCATCAGCTTCTTCTCCAGGGTATCCTGTCTTCTCATTATGTGGCCAAAGTACTTCAGTTTTGCCTTTAATATCATTCCCTCAAGTGAGCAGTCTGGCTTGATTTCCTGGAGTCTGGACTGGTTTGATCTTCTTGCAGTCCAAGGCACTCTCAGAATTTTCCTCCAACACCACAGTTCAAAAGCATCTATCTTCCTTCGCTCAGCCTTCCTTATGGTCCAGCTCTCGCAGCCATAGGTTACTACAGGGAATACCATTGCTTTAACTATGCGGACCTTTGTTGTCAGTGTGATGTCTCTGCTCTTAACTATTTTATCAAGATTTGCCATTGCTCTCCTCCCAAGAAGTAGATGTCTTCTGATTTCCTGGCTGCAGTCAGCGTCTGCAGTAATCTTTGCGCCTAGAAATACAAAGTCTGTCACTGCCTCCACTTTTTCTCCCTCTATTTGCCAGTCATCAATCAAGCTCGTTGCCATAATCTTGGTTTTTTTGAGTTTTAACTGCAACCCAGCTTTTGCACTTTCTTCTTTCACCTTCGTCATAAGGCTCCTCAACTCCTCCTCGCTTTCAGCCATCAAAGTGGTATCATCTGCATATCTGAGATTGTTAATGTTTCTTCCAGCGATTTTAACTCCAGCCTTGGATTCCTCAAGCCCAGCATGTCGCATGATGTGTTCTGCGTACAGGTTGAATAGGTAGGGTGAGAGTATACAACCCTGCCGTACTCCTTTCCCAATCTTAAACCAGTCCGTTGTTCCGTGCTCTGTTCTTACCGTTGCTACTTGGTCGTTATACAGATTCCTCAGGAGGCAGACAAGATGACTTGGTATCCCCATACCACCAAGAACTTGCCACAATTTGTTATGATCCACACAGTCAAAGGCTTTAGAATAGTCAATAAAACAGAAATAGATGTTTTTCTGAAATTCCCTGGCTTTCTCCATTATCCAGCGGATATTGGCAATTTCGTCTCTAGTTCCTCTGCCTTTTCTAAACCCAGCTTGTACATCTGGCAATTCTCGCTCCATGAATTGCTGGAGTCTACCTTGCAAGATCTTGAGCATTACCTTACTGGCAGGTGAAATAAGTGCCACTGTTCGATAGTTTGAACATTCTTTAGTGCTTCCCTTTTTTGGTATGGGGATATAAGTTGATTTTTTCCAATCTGATGGCCATTCTTGTGTTTTCCAAATTTGCTGGCATATGGCATGCATCACCTTGACAGCATCATCTTGCAAGATTTTAAACAGTTCAGCTGGGATACCGTCGTCTCCTGCTGCCTTGTTATTAGCAATGCTTCTTAAGGCCCATTCAACCTCACTCTTCAGGATGTCTGGCTCTAACTCACTGTTAGAGTTATCAGTTAGCTCATCAAAGCTATCTCCAATATTATTATCCTTCCTATACAGATCTTCTGTATATTCTTGCCACCTTTTCTTGATCTCTTCTGCTTCTGTTAGGTCCTTACCATCTTTGTTTTTGATCATACCCATTTTTGCCTGGAAGTTACCTCCGATGTTTCTAATTTTCTGGAAGAGGTCTCTTGTCCTTCCTATTCTATTGTCTTCTTCCACTTCCGCACATTGCTTGTTTAAAAATAATTCCTTATCTCTTCTGGCTAACCTCTGGAATTTTGCATTTAATTGGGCATATCTCCCCCTATCACTGTTGCCTTTTGCTTTCCTTCTTTCTTGGGCTACTTCCAGTGTTTCAGCAGACAGCCATCTTGCCTTCTTGGTTTTCTTTTTCTTTGGGACGTTTTTTGTTGCCGCCTCCTGAACAATATTGCGAACTTCTGTCCATAGTTCTTCTGGGACCCTATCTACTAAATCTAGTCCCTTAAATCTATTCTTCACCTCCACTGCATATTCCTTAGGAATATTAGTGAGCTCATATCTAACTGATCTGTGGGTCTTCCCTATTCTCTTTAGTTTGATTCTAAATTTTGCAATAAGAAGTTCGTGATCTGAACTACAGTCAGCTCCAGGTCTTGTTTTTACTGACTGTATAGATGTCCGCCACCTTTGGCTGCAAAGGATGTAGTCAATCTGATTTCGGTGTCGACCATCTGGTGAAGTCCATGTATAAAGTCGTCTTTTAGGTTGTTGGAAGAGAGTGTTTGTTATGCACAGTGAGTTGTCTTGGCAAAATTCTATTAGCCTATTTCCTGCTTCATTTTGTTCTCCCAGACCATGCTTGCCTGTAATTCCAGGTGTCGTCTGACTACCCACCTTAGCATTCCAGTCTCCTGTAATGAAAATAACATCTCTTTTTGGTGTATTATCTAGTAGGTGCTGCAGATCCTCATAGAACTGATCTACTTTTGCTTCTTCAGCATCTGTGGTTGGGGCGTATATTTGGATCACTGTGATGTTAAATGGCTTACCCTGAATTCGAATTGAGATCATTCTATCGTTTTTTGGATTGTATCCAAGCACTGCTTTAGCCACTTTATTATTAATTATGAAGGCTACTCCATTTCTTCTGTGGTCCTCTTGTCCACAGTAGTAGATCTGGTGGTCATCTGATGTGAAGTGGCCCATCCCAGTCCATTTCAGTTCACTGACACCTAAAATGTCTATATTTAATCTTGACATCTCACCAATAACCACATCCAATTTGCCCTGGCTCATAGATCTTACATTCCAGGTTCCTATGGTGTGTTGATCTTTAGAACATCGGATTCGTCGTTCACCACCAGCACCGTCGGCCGCTAGCCGTCCTTTCGGCTTTGAGCTAGCTGCGTCATCACATCTGGGGCTAGTTGAACGTATCCTCTGTTCCTCCCCAGTAGCATTTTGACCATCTTCCGACCTGGGAGTCCCATCTTCCGATGGTATACCGACATATCTTTGGTTGTACTGATCCATTTAGTTTTCATGGCAAGAATAATGGGGTGGGTTGCCATTACCTTCCCCAGGGATCGTATTTAGTCTGACCTCTCTGCCACGACCTTCCCGTCTTGGGTGTCCCTTCACGGTTTAGCTCATGGTTTCATTGAGGTGCTCAAGCTCCAGCACCACGACAAGGTAACGATCTCCTTTGCTGGAGCTTGGCAGCTTACCTGATGTAATATAGAAAACTGTCTGCAGATCCAGCAGCTATTTTACTTCCATCTGATGACCAGGAGCATCGCAGAAGGTTCTTCTCAAAATTATGCACATTCCCTTGGAGTATCTTCACGCATCTCTCTTTGGGGGCAAAGGGCCGAACATCCCAGATACGAACGGCATTGTCCATTGCATTGGAAAGCAAGTAAGAGCCCTCTGCGCTGAGGCTGAGACCCGTGACAGAATCCGCATGTCCTCTCATTGTGTAAGTTAGTTTGTTCTGACGAAGGTCCCATACCTTGATATCATTGTCGATACCACCAGATATTATCTGATCACTAGTATCATTGAAGGTCACAGCTAATACTTGATAGGTGTTCTGAAAAGTCTGAACAGCTGCTTTCTTCCTGATGTCCCAGAGCTTCACTGTCCCATCATCACTGCCTGTACAGACCAGCTGAGGTCCACGTCTTGCTGGATAGCAGGAATTGACAAATGAAGTGTGTCCTTTCAGTCTTTTCACCCTCTCTCCTGTCTCACTATCCCACACTGCTACTGTTTTATCCGTGGAGGCGGAGAACAGCATGCTGCCATCAGTATTGTAATGTAATTCCATAACTGCTCCGCTATGGCCCTTCAGAGTGGCATAATTATCACAGTCACCATACACATTCCATAGGAGTATCAGCCTGTCAAACCCAGCTGAGGCTAAGGTGGCTCCATTAGGATGAAACTTGCAACAATAAACCTCTCCTTCATGCCCAGAAAGTAACATTATGGGAGCTTGCAAGGAGGAACATCTTGGAGGGCCCGCCTGCAGCAAGGCGCCCGGAGGCGGCTGCCCAGCCCCGGGACCCGGCCCCAAGATGAGATCATGGCGGGGTTTCTTAGCAGCAGCCGCCGCCGCGACCAAAGCCATATCAGGCCCAATTGATCAATTATATGTGATCAAATTGTTGTTGACTCTTAGCAGCTCTGTTTTGAGATGCAGTTAATTAGGTAGTGTACATGTATATAATGAGTAATGTAGTAAATATATCTGGGAATCTTCCCCACTAAATATCTTTTGAATGGACAAAGCAGAGACATTACCTGCCATGACTGGACATTTGAGATCTTCTTTCCAAGCCTCATCATGGCTGCTCGGGCTCCTGATCCATGCATTGCATGTAATGCGTGTGCCACAGAGTAAATGGCATGGTAGATGTTGTAACTTTCACCTGTCATGCTCTTCTCAAAAATGTAAGCTGGCAGATTCTGTACATTTTCCTTTCCTGTACATTCTCCCCTTCGCTCCTCGGGGACTTGACTTGATTTCAAGAACTGGCAGCGAAAGACCCTTTCCCACCATGGAGGGAGAAAAACATCTCCCTGTGGGTTCAAGGGGTCTAAAGACAGGATGAAATGCCTGAATTCTGAGATATCACCAGTGCGGTCCCTGAAATGCAAAGCACCATGGAATGACTTAAAGATTTGCAATGCATTTTGAAATGCCGTCACACTAACATCCCAATGGGAAGTCAATATCCAGATTTTCCTAAATGAAGTTTTAGTCAATTGCTCATAATGAACGAGCCTCATGTGTAAAATTTTAATAATACTGGAGTCTCCAAACAGAATAATCACTTCAGCTTTAAACCAAGTTTTGGGAATCTGAAGAAATCTCAACAGTAAAGAGCTGAACAGGTTATCAGATTCCAACATTTCACTGAAGGCCAGGCAGATCTCCTTCTGCTTCAGCATTGGCATAAGGGATGAGATGAAATCTGCTCCACTATCATCTTTGGGGGCCAGAAGCCCAACCCAGTTCCACTGGAAATGCAGGAGCAGCTGGACCAAACCCACATACTGAGGAAGTTCATTGGGATTAATCCGGAAGAAGGATGGAAAAACAGTTCTGTCTCCCTGAGTGACCTCAAAGCCAACACCAAGCTGTAGAAAGTGAGATGCTTCTTTTAAAAATAATTTTTTGTAGACAAAGTAAAGTTATATGGTGGCTTTAAGGGTAACCATCATGCGATTTATTGCCCGACCAGTTGAGCTGAAATAGAATTAGCCTCACTATGAGTGACTAGGTTAAACCTCCTGCCTAAAGAAGACCCACCAGTTGCATATTTCACCTTGCTGTCACACGTGAGTAGCCAAGGGAGCAAAACTTTACCCTTAAAATGAGTATAAACTGGATTAAAAGGGGATTACAAAGAATCAGTTCAGAAGGAATTTCTCTGGAATTATTTCTGAAATATCTCATTATCTGTCTCTTTGGGGTTATAATCATCGCTGGACCCTTCCCAGCTGGAGAATTATCGGCTAGTTTCCAATCTCCCCTTTCTGAGAAGTTTGTGGAAAAGGTGGTTGGATGATAGCTACAGAAGATCTTGAAGGAAACAAATTATCTGGACCTGTTTCAGTCTGGCTTCAGATCAGGGTACAGTATGGAGACAGCATTGGTCAGGCTTACTGATCACCTCTGGTGGAGCCGGGATGAGGGTGGTGCATCCACCCTATCGCTCCTTGATCTCTCAGTGGCTTTTGATACTGTCAACTGCAGTACCCTTCTGGACCCATGTTAGGAGTGGGAGGCACTGCTCAGTGGTTCACCTCCTTCCTCAGTGGTCGGTTCCAGTCAGTGTTGACAGTGGGGGGAGATCGTGTCTGTGGGCTGCCTCACGGCTTGACACTCTCCCCTCTCCTGTTCAACATCTTCATGAAACCACTGGGTGAGGTCCTCCGCCTCTCTGGGATGCAGTATCATAGGTACGCTGATGATACCAGGCTCTGCATCTCCACCCCAAGTGGAACAGGTGGAGCTGCCAATGTCTTGACCCAGTGTCTGGAGGCTGTTGGGGTCTGGATGGGGCAGAACAGACTTCGGTTCAATCCTAACAACACTGAGTTGCTGTGGCTGCTGGACCCCCAGTCAATGTCGCCATCTTTGGTCCTGGATGGGGCTGCCGTTCCCCAGTCAAGACTGGCGCACAACTTGGGGCTCCTCCTGCACTCACAGCTTCTGCTCAGAGAGCAGGTAGAAGCTGTGGCCAGGAGGGCCATTGCAGAGGTACAGCTTGTGTGCCAGTTCTGCCCTTTCCCCGATCGGGAGGCCTTTAGACAGTCACTCATGCCCTGCTCACCTCACGCTGGGATTACTGCGATGCGCTCTACATGGGGCTGCCCTTGAAGACCACCCAGAAGCTACAGCTGGTTCAGAATGCAGCGGCCTTCTGTAATGCCTGCTCTATTGTGCCCCCCACCCTCTGGTACAGCATCCCCCCAGAGATGAGGTGGGCGCCCTCTCTCCTGGGGTTCTGGAAAGCCTTGAAAACCAGGCTTTGGTCCCAGGCCTAGGGTTGATCCTTGTCATTGTTTCATGGCCCCTGTTTTCTTTTGTTGGTTTTGTTAGCAGAGTATTTCAGTTTGGGCTGCCTGTAGATTTAAAGTTACTTGCTGTTTTATATTTTCTCTAGTTTTCTACACCACCCAGATCCCACTGGAGTTCAGCGGCCAATAAATTTAAATAATAAATAATAAATAAATAATGTGCCCCCAAACTACTTGGACTGGTCTTTGGCTTCTATGTTCAATTCTGTTCTGTGTCTCTCCCACACCAATATCCAATAGAACCCCCTTACCTGTGGGACCTTGAGGATGTTGAAGATGGTGGCCATCTGCCTTGAAGATTTGGAGTCACTACCACCGATGACAGACAGCAGGGGGTGCTTCCTGTCACATTTATAACCTGGAACCATTCGGCCTTGTGTGGAGAGCAGACAGAGGCTGTTCAAGGAGATCCTCCTCTCAATCTGGCTATTGTCATAGATGCGGAAGCCGAGTGTGATGTTGGGGAGGAGAACCAGGTCCTTGTTGACTTCTGTGACTGCAAATACCAAGGCCAGGAACTGCTGGTAGTTGTTGGGTATGACTCTACAATGAGAAAGACATCGTGGAACATTACAGGAAAGGTTGTGTGTACCGGCGGAGTTCGCTTTGCCTTTTTCTGATGTTCTCCTGGACTTTTGATTTTGTTCTGAGGCTTTGGACAAAAACACCTGATTAAGAATGTTATCTGGATGATACTGCTTGGAAACAATGGTAGGGACTGAGAAGTACTACATTTGAGACTCCAAACAGTCATTTTCCACCAATGTGAGTAATCTGTGCTTTAAGATATGTGTGTGTCCTTTTAGTCAGTGTTGATTCCAACTGACTGCCTGCAAAGCTCCTGAAGTTTTCTTGGCAAGATTTCTGGAGTGTTTTGCCATTGCCTTCTTTCTGGGGCTGAGAGAGGGTGACTGGCCCAAGGTCACCCAGCTGGCTTTGTGCCTAAGATGGAACTAGAACTCACGGTCTCTCAGTTTCTAGCTCAATGCCTTTAACCACTACCCCAAAGTGGCTCTCAGGTAACTTCTGCCACACTCAATGAACCCCTGGTTCAGATCCATGGAAATGGGAATCTAAGGTGATTTCTCAGAGGAGGATCATAGCTGAGCAGTCAAGGCACATTCTTTGCAGAAAGAAAGCCAAGCTTTTGACTGCAGCATCTCCTGCAAGTATTAATAGTAAAGCCTCTTTGGGATGCTGCCTCTGCCACTCAGTGCAAGCAAACAGAGGTGGGGAACAAGCCATGATGAAGGTATGTCTATGTGATATCATAAGATGGTGAGAAACCATTACAGGATGCATTGAGGCATGTCTCTCCCCAGGAGCTGGTATTTAAAGCCTGCTGCCTGGGTGCTGCCCTTTTCACACAGCCCATGATAGCCGTCTCCTCCACACATCGATCCATCCATCCACACAAGTGGTTGCGGCAAGTCCCACCATATAACTGGGTCTGGTTTTTCAAAAAAGGCTTCCTTGAATTTCGGAAAGCAGGCCCTGAATCCAAAGCAAAGCAGGCAATCCTCTACCCCTTCCCCCTCCAGCTCAAACTTACGAAGATTTGGTGTCCGACAGGAATGGGTCTTTTTGAAAGTCTAACAACCCAATGGAAATAAAGATTCTCAGGTACAAATTCCCCCCAATAATGAGATTGCCAGGCCTGTAGTGCTCCTCCAGAGTCTGCCAAGGGTTCCTCAACACACACACGGTTTGTATCCTCTTATGAGTCGTTGAAGGCAGGAGCCAGAAGAGCAGCAGCAGCAGCAGGTGAGGCAGCCCAATCATTATTCTCGCCTTCCCTCCTAGGTAAAAAATCAAGGCTTGTTCAGAACCGGCACAAAAGAGGCAGGCTGTGCCCCTTGGATGGGCTCGGGGCAAATTTATATCAAGCGTGCTTTGACTTACGTGTGTTTGAGCTGAGACCAAAGAGAAAATTGAGTCTCGTCCCTCGAAAGAAATCACCTCTTTGCAAGACAAGCTACGGTGACCTGTCCAGCCCTCTTTGGGAGAGCTCAGAGCACATTTCTTTTAAGCAGGTTTTCGCTTGGATGTCTTTTGGGGGTAAAAATCCAGAGGGGATACATGAAGAATTACTATTCTTATGATAATTCCAGGGAGGAGCAATTTTTGTATGCCCTTAGCAATAGATTTTGTTTGTACAACAGGAAGTTAAAAAACATGTTTGTGTCTCTGGTTGCTGGCCCAGGGGCAGATGGACTTGAGAGCCAGGGTGCAGCTGACTGTCTGATGGGAAAGTGAGCACCCGCAGCCAGGATGGAGTCTGTCCTGTGCGATAGTCTGCTGAGATAGAGGGAGGGCGAAGGGGCAAGAGGGCAGCATGGAAAACAGCTGGGCCCTTGGAAGTGGGAGCAATAATGCCCTGTTTGGATGGAACAAGTGGCTTATTTATACTCCCAGGCTGGAGATGGCCTTAGAAGCTAATTTCTCTTGTAGACCTCTATAAATAATAATACTAATAGTAGTAATAATAGATAGATATAGATATAGATATAGATATAGATATAGATATAGATATAGATATAGATATAGATATAGATATAGATATAGATATAGATATAGATATAGATATAGATATAGATAGGCAGGGTGGTCACTCAGGTACAAGGCTAATTTGAACCCTGCTGGAGGGTTCCTGTCAGTCCCATTAGGTGGGTCAGACCAGAAAATCACCTCCACGAGAAGACCAGAGATCCACTTTATTGAGAGTGGATATAAGAACGGAATCTTGCAGGTCTGACTGTGCTGGACCTCCCCTACTCCTTGTGCCCCAGTGAATCTGGGGGGTGTCTTCTTGATCCTCTCCTGAATATTATCTTGCTTCCCAGGACTTAAGGAACATTTCAGTCCCCTTTGCCTAGTAATGGTTCTCCCTTGTTATCTACAGTTGTCTAACAACTGATTGGAGCCAGAGAAGTTAGTCTGAGATACATATCTCCTTTGAACAGCAACTTGGGTAGCCTAGTGAGGCATAGTTAATCTAGTTGTTTATTGATATTAAGTTGATGGTTAACCTAATACTGTATATTATTGTAATAGGTTTTATGAGATCTCGTCATTTTATCCATTTATTATTAACTAATTGTAACTAAGTACTTGCTTTGCTTTCTGTCCGAATAACATAAGAATAAAAGAACTATTATTGAACTTTACATGGAGTAAGTTGTACTCATTAAAGTGGATTTTATGACACAGATGGCAGCTAGGACTAGAAAGGCCTTTGCACAGGTTCAGCTTGTGAAACAGGTGTGCCTGTTCTGGATCAAGAGACTCTCCTCACTGTCACTCATGCCTTGGTCATCTCCCACTGGATTATTGCAATGGGCTCTCCATAGGACTGCCTTTGAAGAGCAGTGCTGTAAGATGGGCAGCCATACAAATCTTGTAATGTAGTCACATTGTCAAAGCAATATGGTTTGTCTGGAACAACCTGTTTTAACAAAACCATACCGGATTATGGTAATCACCTTTTTCGTTTCTAGGTGCTTGCAAACCCAACATTTGCTTATCTTTTGTAGGATTGTTCCAGGTATTATTTATTTATGACTCACATTTATATCATCCCCCCATCTCATACAAGGCAGCTCTATAGATAGACCACATTTATTTTTGCTTTCAAGCATGCTTACAATTTGATAACATTTTCAACCAGTGATGAAATGAGAGAAGGGTTGTCTATGTAATAATCGTTTATCAAGAGCACCTTTGCTCTGCTCTTTTTGGTCCGCAGTGACCCTTGCGCTGTGTGGAGGCGGCAGCTTAGACCTAGCTGTTTCCTAGCCAGAAAGGCCACCATGAAGCTAATGAGACCTAGGAGGCCCAAGTAGCACAGGACAGCATAAAACATGGTGGCCGACCCTTCATTGCATTCCAGCACAATTTCTCCCATCACTGAATGAAAGTCCAAATTAGCAAATGGGGGGGGGGGGGAGGTTGCCAGCCAGGAGGCACAAAGAGCTTCTTGGACATTCATTGGTGATCACTCGTAGCCGAGTAAGATTGTCTTCCAAAGGTAAAATTTTAACGGTGGATCCGTAAGTGGCTATAAAGGCCAATTCTGGATCTGCACAACCTCCCACAATGAGGGCATAGGTTTCCGGGTGGGAGACGGTCATGATGGACAGTGCAAAGCAACAGAGTTGATCACCTGCTTCCCCAAGAGTTTTCTTGCCCTGTTTCCTGGCTTAGTAGCTATGAAGGCCAGAACTGCTGTCAGAGTTTTTGCCAACATGGATGAAATGGCAAAGGAGAAGATGATGTGGGTTGTTGCTGGCTTTTGGGGTTTCAGGCGCAGAGTAATCCAAACGTGTAAGGCTAACAATATTTTATTGTAGCATAAGGCAATAATGGAGGTATAGTACATTATTGCAAAAGGAAAAAACAAAGCATACGCAGAGTTCCATCAGCAGATGTGATGAAAAATCATGGCCCATACAAAGTCCAGTCATAGTTACAATTCAGGAACAGAGTACATGGTAACAAGACAGATAGAAGTCAAGAAGAAAGATGGAATGTAGACCCATAGTTCATAGCTGAATTATACACTTGGTTCAGCATTCTGATTGGGTCAAGACATTTTCAAACTGCAATGCATTTACAGAGTTAAATCGCCATGAGATGGCAGTGTTGCACATTGTCTTCCCTCCGGGACACTGTTCCCATGAGAGAAGCAATTTGGCCTGATTGTTTTGGCTATGGCAAGGCCACGCACCTGGTGTTTATGTGCTTTTTGTTATGGGAATGCAACGCAGAGCAGAGAATGTAAAAACAGTTTTTTTTACATGCTAGCAGTGAAGGAATCCATTCGTAAGATTTGTACATAGAAAAACTCTAACACCCTTTCCGAATGGTTTCCGGAACGGTTTTTGGGGAGTGAAAACTGTCATTTTGCAAGAACATAGGGACTCAAATGATTTTATTCCACACACATTTGCTCCAGTCCCAATTTGGTAACCATGGTTGCATGTTTTTCAAATTGTAGAGCTTTCGTGAATATATCTGCTACATTCAGTTCAGAAGGACAATATTCCAATTGGATAAACCCTTCCTGAATTGCATGTCTCACATTTTTAAACTTCACATCAACATATTTCGTTCGGCCTTTCACATTCTCAGATAAAGCTTTCACAAGAGAGGTTTATCTTAAAGTTAAAGAGGTTTATCTTAAACAAGAGAGGCATGATTGTGAGTCTTCATAAATTGTAAATGGTGCTTTAATGTTTACGGTAAGATCTTGAAATAGTTGTTTACACAAATGTAGCTCATTTACTGCCTCACTGAGGGCGCTATACTCTGCCTCACAAGTTGAAATTGCAACCACATTTTGTTTTCTTGCTCGCCAAGCAACGGCTGTGTTGGCAAACAGGCAGACAAACCCACTCACGGATTTTCTATCCCCTTCTTCTGCAAAGGAACTGTCAACATAAATCACAGGCATTTCAGACTTAGTGGTGGATACTTTAAGATAAAAATCTGCTGTGCCTTTGAGATAGCGCAAAATTCTTTTCAGCCCTTGCCAATCTCGCATAGACGGTTTGGCAACTTTACGGCTTAGCACACCAACTGAGTAAGCTAAGTCAGGACGTGTCCACTGTGTTAAGTGTAGCAAGCTTCCTACAGCAGAGTGATATAACTCAGGGTGAGGACAAGGTTCCTCACACGTGTCACCCTTTAGGAAATCAAGAGTCATAGGCGTTCTGGTAGGTTTTGCATCTGACATCTCAAGCTGACTTAACAATTGAACAATTTTTCTCTTCTGACTCAGATAAAACTCACCACTCTGAGATCTAGTAACTTCAACACATAAATAATATTTCAGTTCGCCTAAGTCTTTCAACTGAAAATACTGTCTTAGCTGTGTGTCAAACTCTTGTACAAGGGGCAAAGAACCAGTTGCTAGGCAAAAATCGTCCACATACGTTAGCAGCACTGTATAGCTACTTCCAGAACCTCTTATGTACACACAAGGATCAGCAACTGACTTTTTAAACCCTAGCTCCGTCAAAGCTGAATCTAAGCACTGATGCCAACAATGACCGGCCTGCTTTAATCCATTAAGCACCTTGCGTAGTCTGTACACTTTCTGGGAATTGTCACAAGCATAGCCAGGAGCCTCCTTCATGTACACTGTCTCAGGAAGCTCTGCATTCAGATATGCTGTGTCAACATCAAAATGATGGACAAGAAGTTCACGCTGTGCAGCCAGAGAAAGTACCATACGTAAAGACTCTGGTCTAGCTGTGGGTGCATATGTGAGATCATAGTTCAAAAACCTCTCTTGTGAAAACCCTTGAGCAACAAGCCTGGCTTTGTACTGCACTGTGTTATCAGGAAGAAGCTTCTTCCTGAATACCCATCTGGAACCGACAGCTTTCTGGGATGGGGGCAAGTCAGTGACTTCAAACACCTTTTGACTCACTAATGCCTCAAACTCCTTATCCATCACTGTGTTCCATTTCTCCTGCTCTTCCACAGGCAGGAGCAACATCTCCTGGAATGACTGAGGTTCACAGGTAATCTGACACACTCTCACCTGCTGAATCACAAACCTGTCAGGCTTCACACCCTTTGTGGAACGTGCAGACCTACGAGGAATGACCACTGCCTCTTCCTCATCACTGTCCTCTGCCTTTTCACTACCAGATTCCCCCTTCAGGTCTTGAACCTGCTCAGGTGAAATTTCCTCTTCCTTCACCTCTCACCACACTAGGAGACTGGGAAACAGAAGGCAGCTGAACTGGTTGTTGTCCAGCCACAGGAGCATGGACAGTTGGCTGTACACTAGATTGCAACTATACCTCTGAACTAGCATTCAACCTATCCCAACCAGTAGGGTGCTCAAAATTAGCACTTCTGGAGACTACCACATGACCATAAGGTGGCGACAGATTGACAGCTCTTTAACAAGCTCCTGATTTGTTTTATTCATTTTGGTTTTTTAATTTAGTTTTACTGAAAGAGTTTTAGTATTTTTCTTCATTTTTTCAATTCCTTATCTCCCACCTATTTTTACTGTAATTTTTATTTATTTGAATTAATACTTAAATTATTTTTAATTTTTTAGTAATTAGAAATAAGATTTTTTGGTGCCTAGAGGTGTTTTTTATTTATTTATTTTTTGTTTGGTGCACAATTTCCAAAGCTAATTGAGGATGCGAAATTATAAAGCAGGAACAAAAATAACCTGAAAGCAAAGATTAAAAGGAGTCAAAAACCAGAGACTCAGTTGAGAGGAAATCCCAAACAAGACAAGGCTACTAGGCAACCAGAGATAAAGACCTTATTCCAGCTTAAGGACACTGCATGTAAGTCTCCCTTTCCTTCTCCTTCTCCCTGTGAGGAATGTGGTTTTTGAAATCCCAAAACCAGTAACTCTCAATACAAGCCAATATAGGATATATGAAAGTTCTTTATTCGAGATCAGTACCAACCTCTAGCGACGCTACGAATGAAGTTTCCCGCTTAAAAGTTTTCCTTAAACACATTCCTGTCTAAGTCTCTTATAATCCCTCCCTCTTCTGTGATTAACTGCCTGGCTACATTCCTTTCCAGTTTTGCACCCACCCACCCCCGCTGTCTCCGTTCAGTACCAGATGATGCCAGTTCCCTGACCTTGATGAGAATTCTCGTCTAAATATTCTCCAACAGTTATGTTGGAATTGAAGCCTACCTACCTCTATTCTCCAAGCTGCTCTAATCTATTCTAATACATATGTATGCACTTCAAGTCCCCTCTTACTAACTAACCCATGTCAAGGGGGTGCATCCAGATGCAATTGACTATTGCCTCTGGACTGCTCCATCCTGACATACCGCCTGCCTAAAAAGAAACCTCTCTCCCACCAAAAAAGCAGCTTCCCTCCTTCCCAGCCCTAGAACACACAAAAAAAAACATTAACATGGCACAATGTCTATGAAGGTTCTCAGTCATCCAGGTGGAATTGTCTTCAGCTTGAATCATGTCAACTGGATTTCTATTTTCTCAGTGGAAACGTTTCGCTCCTTATCCAAGGAGCTTCTTCAGTCTGAGCAAAGTTGGTAAGGGAATTAACATGGCACACATACATTTGTTAAGAAATCAGACATTTTAATCAAGGACACTTGTCATTTCAGCTTTTCAGGGTATTTCTCATGGAACTGCTTCGCCAATTGGGGGGCTCGAACATGCTTACTGTCCACCCATTCACTGTGAGTTTTTGGTAAATGCTTCCACTAAATCAAGTACTGCAAACCCCCTTGATGTCGTTGAGTGTCTAAAATACTGTGGACTTCAAAATGCTGTTCACCTTCAAACATTGTAAGGGCAGGTGGAGGTACCTCAGGATGCCAGTGTTCCAAATCTTGAACAGGCTTTAATAGGCTCCAATGGAAAATGGGGTGAATCTTTCTCAAATTTTTTGGTAATTTCAATTGCACATCATTGATAATCTTAGATACTTTGATCACTACAATCACATACTTTGGTCCTAATTTCTTCGATGGCTGGGTAGACTTTAAATATTTTGTAGACAAATAAACCTTTTCCTCCACTTTCATTGGCCACTCCGGCGTCCTTTTATGATCAGCATATTTTTTATAATTTACTTTTGCTTCCTCCAGTGCCTTTTCAATCACTGGCCAGCTGGTTGTCATCTGTTTGATCCACTCATCCAAAGACAAGATTTTGGTTTGTTCTTTTGGTAATTCTGGAATTGTTACAAAGTCCTGCCCATTCACCACCTGGAATGGAGTAAAGCCTGTGCTTTGATGTACTGCATTGTTTTAAGCCACTTCTGCAAATGGAAGCAAGTCCACCCAATCATCTTGTTGATAGCTAACATAGCATCTCAAGTACTGTTCTAATATTTGGTTCTGTCATTCAGAAGATCCATCCGTCTCTGGATAGTGGGAGGAACTTAACCCTTGCTCCACCCCAATCAGCTTTAGGAACGCTTTCCAGAATTTTGAGGTAAATTGGACCCCCCAGTCACTGATAACTCTTTCAGGGGCCCGTGCAATCGATAGACATGTATAAACATCTTAGATAATTGTCCAGCCGTAGGTAGGCTAGCACAAGGGATAAAATGGGTTTGCTTTGAAAACAGGTCCGTTACTACCCATATAACTGTGTTCTTCTTGCTCTCTGGTACTTCCACTATAAAATCCATAGCAATTTGTTTCCATGGTCTGGTAGGGCTCACCATGTTTTGCAACAGTCCTTTGGGTTTGCCCCCAATTCGTTTTCCTATCGCACACGTGGGGCAGCTAGTCACGTAATCCTCTCCATCTTTACATAGGGCCGGCAAACAAAACTGCCACCTTACCAAGTGCAAGGTTTTTACAACTCCAAAGTGACCAGCTGACTTGGCATCATGGCATCTCTCTAAAACTTTCTTTCATAAAGATTCAGGAACATATAACCTCTCGCCCTTCCACCACAGTCCTTGCTTTTCTGTTAGGAAATTTTGATTCTCCTGTAGCCACTCATCCTGTTGCAGTGCCGACTATAATTCACTTTGTAAGCCTTTCTCTACCTTTGTGTTGACAACTGTTTTCTGTTCAATCCCTCCTGGCTGGCTTGCCAAAAACTGTTGGCCAAGAAGGCCTGTGACTATGCGAGTTGTCACCCAATAAACCACACCGAGGCAGGAAATTGCTTTGTTCTCTTTCATTCCTGTGCACAGCAACAAGAGAGGGCTCCTGCCCAAAATGCAAGAGCCCCGAACCACACACTTGGCTTTTCTTTTATACACCTTCTAGCAAGGAGATAAAGGCAATAAATCTCTTTATTGGCTGATTCTCTTAGCACTTGTGCTGTAACTCTACATAATACATGGTATCCCATAATATCCCTTAGCATGTTCTATGTTTCCTAAAACCCCCACCTTAGGGGTGTATGTTTTGCTATGTTAATTAGCCCTTAGGTCACAGCTAGGTCAGCTAGCAGTTTCACACCTCCCCTGTTTCCCGGTTCAATAGTTCAGCAGTGGGGGGGGAGAAAAAATCACCGGCACCTGTGCTGCCTCCCTCCCTCCTATTTCATCACTGGGACCACCCTGTCCCAGTGCCTGGGGGCTGTGAGGGCCTGGATGGGGAACAACAGGCTTCAATTGAACCCTAGCAAGACCGAATGGCTGTGGATTGATGGCCTAGCGTCTTCTGGGAAATTATCATCTTTGGTTCTTGATAGGGTAGCACTGCCCCATTCAGAACCCGTGCGGAACTTGGGGGTCCTTCTAGACTCATGACTCCTGCTCAAAGAGCAGGTGGCAGTCGTGTCTAGGAGGGATTTCGCACAACTTTGGTTGGTGCGCCAGTTACACCCATTCCTGGATCGCGACGCCCTCCGAACAGTCACTCATGCTCTCGTCATCTCCCATGTAGATTATTGCAATGCGCTCTACATGGGGCTACCCTTGAAGACTATCCAGAAGCTTCAGCTGGTTCAGAATGCAGCCGCGCGAGCAATTTTGGGTGCACCAAAATCTGCACATATAACACCTTTGCTCCGCGAGCTGCATTGGGTGCTCGTTTGCTTCCAGGTATAATTCAAGGTGTTGGTTATTACCTTTAAAGCCCTACATGGCATGGGGCCAGAATACCTGAAGGACCGTCTTATCCCCATTTTATCGACCCGCCCCACCAGATCATTCAGAGAAGGCCTGCTACGAAGTTCCTGACCATCTCCCTGATACCATCCTTTTCCTTCAAACTGTAGCCTAACGGATGGAGAACGGGCATCGTTCCAGCCTTGTGGTGTCAAGACATTTACAACCATAAAAGGACACCTTATCAAAGAGGACACCCAGCAGCCATGTTGATGGACTCAGTTACAGAGGCAATGGGCACACAGCTGAAGGACCAGGTGGTGACAAAGTGTCCTGGGGAAAGTCTATCTATCTGGTCACAGAGAGTTGAGACATTACGAAAAATAGATGATGATAGATGATAGATAGATAGATAGATAGATAGATAGATAGATAGATAGATAGACAGACAGACAGACAGACAGACAGACAGACAGACAGACAGACAGACAGATAGATAGACTATCAGAAGACTGATGGCCGACAGGAAGCTCTGGCGTGGGCTGGTTCATGAAGTCATGAAGAGTCGGAAGCGACTGAACGAATAAACAACAAAATTAAGACTGATATGTTTTAAGATTTACGTCCCTTTAGGAAGGAATTAACTTTGCATTCCCATTTTCAGTGTGGGGGGAGGGGTGAAGGAAGGGAATGGGTTGCTCCAGGACTGTCTTTCTTGACCTCCCTCCCCACCAACCTGGTGCCTGTCTCTGGGCATCCTTTAAAACTCCTTGCTGACTCCACCCTCCCTGTGTCTGGCTCCACCTGCAACCCACAACTAGAAGATTTTGGGGAAAACTGTTTGGCTGCAAAATTGATGACATGAGATCATGCCGCCTTCCCAACTCTTGATGGGAGTTTCAGAACAGAGAAACAATGGTGGTCTCAAATCTGCTTATATTAGAAATAAAAAATCTGAATGCCATTCAAAGTGCTGGCTTCAAATTTGATAGCTCTATATCATTTGGTGCAAAGGCACCAACAGGACCATCTTGTCCAAACAGATTTCGGCAAAACTGAAGAGTTTGAAGGTACACAGGCCCTACTTTTTTGTTGCTGGACATGGGTGAGTGACCCATGCAGGTTAATAGGTATATTGTGATCAGTCACACAACGTGAAAACCAATTATTTCACAGACAAGCCCCTCTCTCATTTCATCACTTGTAAGAAATGTTTTCAATTTTAACTATGCCCAAAGCCAAAATAAATGTGTCCTGTTTCTGAATTACTCAGAAATTTTTCTTCCTCACTATATTTTCTCTGTTTTTATTTATTTATTAATCAAACTTCTATCACCGCCCATCTCCCTCCACCGGAGGGACTCTGGCGGTTTACAATAAAATAATAGAAACAAAAAACATAAAATATACATAGAATGTAAAAATACAAATTATAAAACAAGAATAAAATCCAAGAGGCAAGAGTGGTAAAAAGATCTAACTTAATCCAATGTAGGAGAGGAGCTCTCTAAGGTTGCTGGACAGGGGTGGGTGACTCTTGCAGGTTAATATATATATGGTGATCAGTCACAAAACTTGATAACCAATTATTTAACAGACACGCCCCTTTCTCATTTCATCACTTGTAAGAAATGTTTTCAATTTTTAACTATGCCCAAAGCCAAAATAAATGTGTCCTGTTTCTGCATTACTCAGAAATTTTTCTTCCTCACTATATTTTCTCTGCAATTCAGATCAGGCCTCAATAGGATAATGTAGCATTTGGGGGAAAAGATACACACCAAGAGACCAGCTCCAGAGGCCAAGATGGAGAAGATCTCCACGGCCACCATGGACTTCCCTTTGGTGCTCAGGTAGGTGGGGAGGAAGGAGATCCAAACGCTGCAAAAGACCAGCATGCTAAAAGTAATAAACTTGGCTTCATTAAAGCTGTTGGGCAATTTCCTAGCCAGAAAGGCCACTGTGAAACTGATGAGGGCCAGGAAACCCAGATAGGCAAGGACAGCATAAAACATTGAAAGTGAGCCTTCCTTACATTCTAAGATTATCTCTCCTACCAAGGAGTGGAAGTCAAAGTGGGGAAATGGGGGAGAGGTTCCCAGCCAAGTGGCACAAAGAATTGCTTGGACCAGGGGACAGGCTAAGATAATGGAGTTGGTCAGTGGCTTTCCTAAGAGGTTCCTTGTCCGATTCCCTGGCTTGGTGGCCATGAAGGCCAGAACCACCATGACAGTTTTTGCCAACACAGAGGAAACCGCAAGGGAAAAGAGAATTGCAAAGGCAGTTTGTCGGAAGAGACAGGTGAGCTTCCTGGGTCGACCAATGAAGAGGAAGGAGCAGAGGAAGCAGAGCAGGAGGGAGACCAGGAGGATGTAGGTGAGATCTCGGTTGTTGGCCTTGATGATCGGTGTGTCCCGATGCTTAAGGAAAATTGCCAGGACTGCCAATGTGATCAAGGAGAGAGAAAGAGTGAGAGAAGTTAAAGTGTATCCCAGGGTCTCTTGATAGGAAAGGAAGTGGATCTTCTTGGCCATGCAGTGATCTTTGCCCTTGTTAGGGTAATGGTCTTCTGGGCAAGGATCACAGCGAGCTGCATCTGAAATCGAGAGTCTTTGTCTAAGTATTTCAGATGTATCAGCCGTGAGCAAGTTCCCTCCCCCCAGGTGTCTCGGAAGTGACATGACTGTTCCATTTGTGCAGTAGCCAACTCACAGATGGTGATGGAATGACCTACTGTACAAATTTTGCTGCCCCACAAGGAGCAAAACATCCTAGGTTGAAGATGAGTCTAGAGATGGTTTGTTTACATACAGGGATCTATGGAGTTCCAATTAAGAAGTCTGCTTAAGAAAAAACCTTCCTGGGAACACAGCTATTTGGGGTTTGTCTACCATATCTGTTGGCATGGGCTTAGTAGGTATAATAGAAGGGGGGGGGAGCGACAGGAGGTGGGAGAAGGAATGGATTCTTTTTCTGAGCAAAAGTGATTCATGGGGAAAATGGCTTCAGGAGGGAGGGAGGAAAATAATGATCCAGAGGTACAATAGCATTGAGTCTGTAGCTTGAATCATGTCAACTGGATTTCTATTTTCTCAGTGGAAACGTTTCGCTCCTTATCCAAGGAGCTGAAGAAGCTCCTTGGATAAGAAGCGAAACATTTCCACTGAGAAAATAAAATCCAGTTGACATGATTCAAGCTACAGACAATTCCACCTGGATGACTGAGAACCTTCATAGACAATAGCATTGAGAGATCTCTGGCTCAATTTCTCTGCTTTGTGTTTCAAATCAGATTTTCCCATCAGTCATCCAGACTTTTTTTCCGTGGAAGGGTTAGAAGAGATAGGTTGAGGGATTTCCGATTTCTTTGTTAGGCATATTGATTTCTCAGGAGACTGATGTTCCTGACAGAAGAAACATCTGGTAAATAATAAAAATTGAGGGTTGAACCCCAACCACACCACACTACTCATTCAGGAAAAAGATCAGCAGTTGTTTTTTCCAAGTGGTATGTGATGGTAGGAGTGGAAAGGCTAATAGGGAACCCATCAATTGTGCCTTGAAACTACTTTGTATTAAATTGCTGAGGAGTGGGAAAGGTGGCCATTGCAGGCAAGAGAGTTTATATCCATATACTGAAAGTTTCTGCTGAAATCAAGGAATAGTTTCAAGCATGTGAATCCTACCAAAAAGTACAAAGAAACCTTAATATTCTGATCAACTGAATAGTTTCCTTGACCCAGGAAGATCTGCAGTTGAAAAAACTCCCGAGGTTTGCCCTACCTGTCTGATCAGACATGGTCCCTTCTGGACAAGGGTCACATTGATAGCAGCAAGCCTGCTCACCCTCTGGAACATTTCTCCTCTCCCCTGCATGGCACCTCTTCCTGCCACACCTGGCAAAGGGCAGCTTCTAAAAGAGAAAGAAGAATGCTTGAGATGGCGTACACAATTAGCACACATCATTTATTCATTTTCACATTCCCATTTCCATCTTCTGAATGTCTTCAAAAGAACTGGTTCACCATGGTCTATCGGAAACCAGGAACAGCTCCTGGGGGAATTCAGGCCAATGGCATTCCCGACCCACCAATGGATGCTTGAGATTGGAACTGGGACCTCTGTGTGCAAAGCAAGGCCTGTGACACTGTCCTACTGCCTTGCTAAAAGAAGTATCATAAGGGTCCAATAAAGGTCCATGGAGTTCCCTGTTTCCTGATTCAATTGCACCCTGGTTTGCAGCAGGAGTTTTTCCCAATCCCAACCCTTCTTGGACATGCCACATTGCAGACCTCAAATCTGTTACATGCAAAGCAGGTCTTTCACCACATGGTTGTCATCTTTTGGGATTCAATACACCTTTTTTCCAGTTACAAGAACATTCTCTATCCCCAGGAGAGAATGAATCTCTCCCTGGATTCAGAACATATCCTCCAGCCCACCTTTGTGGCCCAGATGATTGCATCCGGGTTAATGGCGAAATCCTGGCCTGGGTGAGCCCCAGGATCTATTTGCCCAACTTTCACAGGGATGAAAGATTGATTGGGGAGGAAAACCCAGTTCAGAAGATTATAACGAGCTGAACCCAGTCCATTTTCTGAGAAGGAGACTTCATTTCCAGCACTGTCATTGAACCGGACATTCCTCAAATACGGAAGAATCTGAAAGAAAAGACACCCTTAGGAACTGGGGTACTTGCAAACAAGACATTGTGGCTCTATCACTTTCTGGTGGCCACCATCTTAGGAGAGAATTTGTGTGTCTGTACTTGGTGAATACCTTTGTCTTAGGGAGCAGCACCGAATCACAGGAATCCATCCTGGAGCATGTGAAATTAAACTCAGCACTGCAAGATGATTCTACCTTGTACATTTGGATTATGGTTTATTCGATTCCAGCTTTACAAGAAAGATACCAACATACAAACTTTTTAATGCCATACTGCAAGTGTCATTGTTTGTTTCCACTCCTGAAATCCTTAGCTATATAATTTTTTAAATGTTTATCATGGTCCATGGTCTTGTAAATGACATATTCAATATTTGGAATGAGTCAATGATTTCAACAACAACAGTAAGATTCCCCAGGACTTTCCTGACTCTTTCTAAACAATAGTCAAAGAATGCAGAATTTAGTACTAGGTCCGACCCGGTGGAAGGGAGTGCCTGCCCCAGTCTTGATAGTGATCAAGAGAGGTCTAAGATTTAGCCTTTCATGTGGAACAGCCTGTTGATTTTCGGAGCAGGAGGCCAGGAGGAACATGTTTGCATTGGAGCCCTGCTGTGTGTTGAGGTTTGCAGAGGCTGCTTTCACACAACAACTGGAACCGTACAACAAATAGCCGATTAACAGAACAGCCTGAGTTCATACAGTATGCTAAACCGTTGAAAAATAAGTGTTAAAGTGATCCAGCCTTAGTGTTTTTTTTTATAGGCTGGATTCAGATCACATGTTAAGGCCAACTTGTGCACATGTGACCACTAGGATTTGCACTGACCTGTGGAAGCATCTTGCACAAGCACAGCCAGATTGCCATCTGGCTCAGCTGATGCCTCCTGCCTGGGATGGTCAGGAATTGAAACTCAGGCAGCTGTGGAAGAAGCTGTGAAAGACTCTTCAGGACCTGAGAGCAAGGCCTGTCCTTCATGGGCATTATGGACAACTGGTTTTGTTGTCTCTTTCCCTCCCCATGTTCCTTTTTCATCAAAACATTATATTTCATACGTTGTTTTGCATATTTTAATAATTTCTCTTTTAATATGCATTGATTGATTGATTGATTGATTGATTGATTGATTATATGTGAAATTATTGTTCACTCTTCACAACACTTTTTTGAGTTGTAGTGTACAGGTATTTAATAAGTAATTCAGAAAATATATGTGGGAATTTTCCTCGCTAAAGATCTTTCGAAACTGTTTTGGTTGTCTCTTTTCCTCCCCATGTCCCTTTCTCATCAAAACATTATATTTCATGCATGTTTTGCATATTTTAATATTTTTTAAATACAGTATGTATTGATTGATTGATCAATTGTTGTTGTTGTTGTTTATTCGTTCAGTCGTTTCCGACTCTTCGTGACTTCATGGACCAGTCCACGCCAGAGCTTTCTGTCGGCCGTCACCATCCCCAGCTCCCCCATGGTTGAGTCTGTCACCTCCAGAATACCATCCATCCATCTTGCCCTTGGTTGGCCCCTCTTCCTTTTGCCTTCCACTTTCCCTAGCATCAGCTTCTTCTCCAGGGTATCCTGTCTTCTCATTATGTGGCCAAAGTACTTCAGTTTTGCCTTTAATATCATTCCCTCAAGTGAGCAGTCTGGCTTGATTTCCTGGAGTCTGGACTGGTTTGATCTTCTTGCAGTCCAAGGCACTCTCAGAATTTTCCTCCAACACCACAGTTCAAAAGCATCTATCTTCCTTCGCTCAGCCTTCCTTATGGTCCAGCTCTCGCAGCCATAGGTTACTACAGGGAATACCATTGCTTTAACTATGCGGACCTTTGTTGTCAGTGTGATGTCTCTGCTCTTAACTATTTTATCAAGATTTGCCATTGCTCTCCTCCCAAGAAGTAGATGTCTTCTGATTTCCTGGCTGCAGTCAGCGTCTGCAGTAATCTTTGCGCCTAGAAATACAAAGTCTGTCACTGCCTCCACTTTTTCTCCCTCTATTTGCCAGTCATCAATCAAGCTCGTTGCCATAATCTTGGTTTTTTTGAGTTTTAACTGCAACCCAGCTTTTGCACTTTCTTCTTTCACCTTCGTCATAAGGCTCCTCAACTCCTCCTCGCTTTCAGCCATCAAAGTGGTATCATCTGCATATCTGAGATTGTTAATGTTTCTTCCAGCGATTTTAACTCCAGCCTTGGATTCCTCAAGCCCAGCATGTCGCATGATGTGTTCTGCGTACAGGTTGAATAGGTAGGGTGAGAGTATACAACCCTGCCGTACTCCTTTCCCAATCTTAAACCAGTCCGTTGTTCCGTGCTCTGTTCTTACCGTTGCTACTTGGTCGTTATACAGATTCCTCAGGAGGCAGACAAGATGACTTGGTATCCCCATACCACCAAGAACTTGCCACAATTTGTTATGATCCACACAGTCAAAGGCTTTAGAATAGTCAATAAAACAGAAATAGATGTTTTTCTGAAATTCCCTGGCTTTCTCCATTATCCAGCGGATATTGGCAATTTCGTCTCTAGTTCCTCTGCCTTTTCTAAACCCAGCTTGTACATCTGGCAATTCTCGCTCCATGAATTGCTGGAGTCTACCTTGCAAGATCTTGAGCATTACCTTACTGGCAGGTGAAATAAGTGCCACTGTTCGATAGTTTGAACATTCTTTAGTGCTTCCCTTTTTTGGTATGGGGATATAAGTTGATTTTTTCCAATCTGATGGCCATTCTTGTGTTTTCCAAATTTGCTGGCATATGGCATGCATCACCTTGACAGCATCATCTTGCAAGATTTTAAACAGTTCAGCTGGGATACCGTCGTCTCCTGCTGCCTTGTTATTAGCAATGCTTCTTAAGGCCCATTCAACCTCACTCTTCAGGATGTCTGGCTCTAACTCACTGTTAGAGTTATCAGTTAGCTCATCAAAGCTATCTCCAATATTATTATCCTTCCTATACAGATCTTCTGTATATTCTTGCCACCTTTTCTTGATCTCTTCTGCTTCTGTTAGGTCCTTACCATCTTTGTTTTTGATCATACCCATTTTTGCCTGGAAGTTACCTCCGATGTTTCTAATTTTCTGGAAGAGGTCTCTTGTCCTTCCTATTCTATTGTCTTCTTCCACTTCCGCACATTGCTTGTTTAAAAATAATTCCTTATCTCTTCTGGCTAACCTCTGGAATTTTGCATTTAATTGGGCATATCTCCCCCTATCACTGTTGCCTTTTGCTTTCCTTCTTTCTTGGGCTACTTCCAGTGTTTCAGCAGACAGCCATCTTGCCTTCTTGGTTTTCTTTTTCTTTGGGACGTTTTTTGTTGCCGCCTCCTGAACAATATTGCGAACTTCTGTCCATAGTTCTTCTGGGACCCTATCTACTAAATCTAGTCCCTTAAATCTATTCTTCACCTCCACTGCATATTCCTTAGGAATATTAGTGAGCTCATATCTAACTGATCTGTGGGTCTTCCCTATTCTCTTTAGTTTGATTCTAAATTTTGCAATAAGAAGTTCGTGATCTGAACTACAGTCAGCTCCAGGTCTTGTTTTTACTGACTGTATAGATGTCCGCCACCTTTGGCTGCAAAGGATGTAGTCAATCTGATTTCGGTGTCGACCATCTGGTGAAGTCCATGTATAAAGTCGTCTTTTAGGTTGTTGGAAGAGAGTGTTTGTTATGCACAGTGAGTTGTCTTGGCAAAATTCTATTAGCCTATTTCCTGCTTCATTTTGTTCTCCCAGACCATGCTTGCCTGTAATTCCAGGTGTCGTCTGACTACCCACCTTAGCATTCCAGTCTCCTGTAATGAAAATAACATCTCTTTTTGGTGTATTATCTAGTAGGTGCTGCAGATCCTCATAGAACTGATCTACTTTTGCTTCTTCAGCATCTGTGGTTGGGGCGTATATTTGGATCACTGTGATGTTAAATGGCTTACCCTGAATTCGAATTGAGATCATTCTATCGTTTTTTGGATTGTATCCAAGCACTGCTTTAGCCACTTTATTATTAATTATGAAGGCTACTCCATTTCTTCTGTGGTCCTCTTGTCCACAGTAGTAGATCTGGTGGTCATCTGATGTGAAGTGGCCCATCCCAGTCCATTTCAGTTCACTGACACCTAAAATGTCTATATTTAATCTTGACATCTCACCAATAACCACATCCAATTTGCCCTGGCTCATAGATCTTACATTCCAGGTTCCTATGGTGTGTTGATCTTTAGAACATCGGATTCGTCGTTCACCACCAGCACCGTCGGCCGCTAGCCGTCCTTTCGGCTTTGAGCTAGCTGCGTCATCACATCTGGGGCTAGTTGAACGTATCCTCTGTTCCTCCCCAGTAGCATTTTGACCATCTTCCGACCTGGGAGTCCCATCTTCCGATGGTATACCGACATATCTTTGGTTGTACTGATCCATTTAGTTTTCATGGCAAGAATAATGGGGTGGGTTGCCATTACCTTCCCCAGGGATCGTATTTAGTCTGACCTCTCTGCCACGACCTTCCCGTCTTGGGTGTCCCTTCACGGTTTAGCTCATGGTTTCATTGAGGTGCTCAAGCTCCAGCACCACGACAAGGTAACGATCTCCTTTGCTGGAGCTTGGCAGCTTACCTGATGTAATATAGAAAACTGTCTGCAGATCCAGCAGCTATTTTACTTCCATCTGATGACCAGGAGCATCGCAGAAGGTTCTTCTCAAAATTATGCACATTCCCTTGGAGTATCTTCACGCATCTCTCTTTGGGGGCAAAGGGCCGAACATCCCAGATACGAACGGCATTGTCCATTGCATTGGAAAGCAAGTAAGAGCCCTCTGCGCTGAGGCTGAGACCCGTGACAGAATCCGCATGTCCTCTCATTGTGTAAGTTAGTTTGTTCTGACGAAGGTCCCATACCTTGATATCATTGTCGATACCACCAGATATTATCTGATCACTAGTATCATTGAAGGTCACAGCTAATACTTGATAGGTGTTCTGAAAAGTCTGAACAGCTGCTTTCTTCCTGATGTCCCAGAGCTTCACTGTCCCATCATCACTGCCTGTACAGACCAGCTGAGGTCCACGTCTTGCTGGATAGCAGGAATTGACAAATGAAGTGTGTCCTTTCAGTCTTTTCACCCTCTCTCCTGTCTCACTATCCCACACTGCTACTGTTTTATCCGTGGAGGCGGAGAACAGCATGCTGCCATCAGTATTGTAATGTAATTCCATAACTGCTCCGCTATGGCCCTTCAGAGTGGCATAATTATCACAGTCACCATACACATTCCATAGGAGTATCAGCCTGTCAAACCCAGCTGAGGCTAAGGTGGCTCCATTAGGATGAAACTTGCAACAATAAACCTCTCCTTCATGCCCAGAAAGTAACATTATGGGAGCTTGCAAGGAGGAACATCTTGGAGGGCCCGCCTGCAGCAAGGCGCCCGGAGGCGGCTGCCCAGCCCCGGGACCCGGCCCCAAGATGAGATCATGGCGGGGTTTCTTAGCAGCAGCCGCCGCCGCGACCAAAGCCATATCAGGCCCAATTGATCAATTATATGTGATCAAATTGTTGTTGACTCTTAGCAGCTCTGTTTTGAGATGCAGTTAATTAGGTAGTGTACATGTATATAATGAGTAATGTAGTAAATATATCTGGGAATCTTCCCCACTAAATATCTTTTGAATGGACAAAGCAGAGACATTACCTGCCATGACTGGACATTTGAGATCTTCTTTCCAAGCCTCATCATGGCTGCTCGGGCTCCTGATCCATGCATTGCATGTAATGCGTGTGCCACAGAGTAAATGGCATGGTAGATGTTGTAACTTTCACCTGTCATGCTCTTCTCAAAAATGTAAGCTGGCAGATTCTGTACATTTTCCTTTCCTGTACATTCTCCCCTTCGCTCCTCGGGGACTTGACTTGATTTCAAGAACTGGCAGCGAAAGACCCTTTCCCACCATGGAGGGAGAAAAACATCTCCCTGTGGGTTCAAGGGGTCTAAAGACAGGATGAAATGCCTGAATTCTGAGATATCACCAGTGCGGTCCCTGAAATGCAAAGCACCATGGAATGACTTAAAGATTTGCAATGCATTTTGAAATGCCGTCACACTAACATCCCAATGGGAAGTCAATATCCAGATTTTCCTAAATGAAGTTTTAGTCAATTGCTCATAATGAACGAGCCTCATGTGTAAAATTTTAATAATACTGGAGTCTCCAAACAGAATAATCACTTCAGCTTTAAACCAAGTTTTGGGAATCTGAAGAAATCTCAACAGTAAAGAGCTGAACAGGTTATCAGATTCCAACATTTCACTGAAGGCCAGGCAGATCTCCTTCTGCTTCAGCATTGGCATAAGGGATGAGATGAAATCTGCTCCACTATCATCTTTGGGGGCCAGAAGCCCAACCCAGTTCCACTGGAAATGCAGGAGCAGCTGGACCAAACCCACATACTGAGGAAGTTCATTGGGATTAATCCGGAAGAAGGATGGAAAAACAGTTCTGTCTCCCTGAGTGACCTCAAAGCCAACACCAAGCTGTAGAAAGTGAGATGCTTCTTTTAAAAATAATTTTTTGTAGACAAAGTAAAGTTATATGGTGGCTTTAAGGGTAACCATCATGCGATTTATTGCCCGACCAGTTGAGCTGAAATAGAATTAGCCTCACTATGAGTGACTAGGTTAAACCTCCTGCCTAAAGAAGACCCACCAGTTGCATATTTCACCTTGCTGTCACACGTGAGTAGCCAAGGGAGCAAAACTTTACCCTTAAAATGAGTATAAACTGGATTAAAAGGGGATTACAAAGAATCAGTTCAGAAGGAATTTCTCTGGAATTATTTCTGAAATATCTCATTATCTGTCTCTTTGGGGTTATAATCATCGCTGGACCCTTCCCAGCTGGAGAATTATCGGCTAGTTTCCAATCTCCCCTTTCTGAGAAGTTTGTGGAAAAGGTGGTTGGATGATAGCTACAGAAGATCTTGAAGGAAACAAATTATCTGGACCTGTTTCAGTCTGGCTTCAGATCAGGGTACAGTATGGAGACAGCATTGGTCAGGCTTACTGATCACCTCTGGTGGAGCCGGGATGAGGGTGGTGCATCCACCCTATCGCTCCTTGATCTCTCAGTGGCTTTTGATACTGTCAACTGCAGTACCCTTCTGGACCCATGTTAGGAGTGGGAGGCACTGCTCAGTGGTTCACCTCCTTCCTCAGTGGTCGGTTCCAGTCAGTGTTGACAGTGGGGGGAGATCGTGTCTGTGGGCTGCCTCACGGCTTGACACTCTCCCCTCTCCTGTTCAACATCTTCATGAAACCACTGGGTGAGGTCCTCCGCCTCTCTGGGATGCAGTATCATAGGTACGCTGATGATACCAGGCTCTGCATCTCCACCCCAAGTGGAACAGGTGGAGCTGCCAATGTCTTGACCCAGTGTCTGGAGGCTGTTGGGGTCTGGATGGGGCAGAACAGACTTCGGTTCAATCCTAACAACACTGAGTTGCTGTGGCTGCTGGACCCCCAGTCAATGTCGCCATCTTTGGTCCTGGATGGGGCTGCCGTTCCCCAGTCAAGACTGGCGCACAACTTGGGGCTCCTCCTGCACTCACAGCTTCTGCTCAGAGAGCAGGTAGAAGCTGTGGCCAGGAGGGCCATTGCAGAGGTACAGCTTGTGTGCCAGTTCTGCCCTTTCCCCGATCGGGAGGCCTTTAGACAGTCACTCATGCCCTGCTCACCTCACGCTGGGATTACTGCGATGCGCTCTACATGGGGCTGCCCTTGAAGACCACCCAGAAGCTACAGCTGGTTCAGAATGCAGCGGCCTTCTGTAATGCCTGCTCTATTGTGCCCCCCACCCTCTGGTACAGCATCCCCCCAGAGATGAGGTGGGCGCCCTCTCTCCTGGGGTTCTGGAAAGCCTTGAAAACCAGGCTTTGGTCCCAGGCCTAGGGTTGATCCTTGTCATTGTTTCATGGCCCCTGTTTTCTTTTGTTGGTTTTGTTAGCAGAGTATTTCAGTTTGGGCTGCCTGTAGATTTAAAGTTACTTGCTGTTTTATATTTTCTCTAGTTTTCTACACCACCCAGATCCCACTGGAGTTCAGCGGCCAATAAATTTAAATAATAAATAATAAATAAATAATGTGCCCCCAAACTACTTGGACTGGTCTTTGGCTTCTATGTTCAATTCTGTTCTGTGTCTCTCCCACACCAATATCCAATAGAACCCCCTTACCTGTGGGACCTTGAGGATGTTGAAGATGGTGGCCATCTGCCTTGAAGATTTGGAGTCACTACCACCGATGACAGACAGCAGGGGGTGCTTCCTGTCACATTTATAACCTGGAACCATTCGGCCTTGTGTGGAGAGCAGACAGAGGCTGTTCAAGGAGATCCTCCTCTCAATCTGGCTATTGTCATAGATGCGGAAGCCGAGTGTGATGTTGGGGAGGAGAACCAGGTCCTTGTTGACCTCTGTGACTGCAAATACCAAGGCCAGGAACTGCTGGTAGTTGTTGGGTATGAGTCTACAATGAGAAAGACATCGTGCAACATTATAGGAAAGGTTGTGTGTACCAGCGGAGTTTGCTTTGCCTTTTTCTGATGTTCTCCTGGACTTTTGATTTTGTTCTGAGGCTTTGGACAAAAACACCTGATTAAGAATGTTATCTGGATGATACTGCTTTGAAACAATGGTAGGGACTGAGAAGTACTACATTTGAGACTCCAAACAGTTATTTTCCACCAATGTGAGTAATCTGTGCTTTAAGATATGTGTGTGTGCCTTTTAGTCAGTGTTGATTCCAACTGACTGCCTGCAAAGCTCCTGCAGTTTTCTTGGCAAGATTTCTGGAGTGGTTTGCCATTGCCTTCTTTCTGGGGCTGAGAGAGGGTGACTGGCCCAAGGTCACCCAGCTGGCTTTGTGCCTAAGACGGAACTAGAACTCACGGTCTCTCAGTTTCTAGCTCAATGCCTTTAACCACCACCCCAAAGTGGCTCTCAGGTAACTTCTGCCACATTCAATGAACCCCTGGTCCAGATCCATGGAAATGGGAATCTAAGGTGATTTCTCAGAGGAGGATCATAGCTGAGCAGTCAAGGCACATTCTTTGCAGAAAGAAAGCCAAGTTTTGACCGCAGCATCTCCTGCAGGTGTCAATAGTAAAGCCTCTTTGGGAAGCTGCCTCTGCCACTCAGTGCAAGCAAACAGAGGTGGGGAACAAGCCATGATGAAGGTATGTCTATGTGATATCATAAGATGGTGAGAAACTATTACAGGATGCATTGAAGCATGTCTCTCTCCAGGAGCTGGTATTTAAAGCCTGCTGCCTGGGTGCTGCCCTTTTCACACAGCCCATGATAGCCGTCTCCTCCACACATCGATCCATCCATCCACACAAGTGGTTGCGGCAAGTCCCACCATATAACTGGGTCTGGTTTTTCAAAAAAGGCCTCCTTGAATTTTGGAAAGCAGGCCCTGAATCCAAAGCAAAACAGGCAATCCTCTACCCCTTCCCCCTCCAGCTCAAACTTACGATGATTTGGTGTCCAACAGGAATGGGTCTTTTTGAAAGTCTAACAACTCAATGGAAATAAAGATTCTCAGGTACAAATTCCCCCCAATAATGAGATTGCCAGGCCTGTAGTGGTCCTCCAGAGTCTGCCAAGGGTTCCTCAACACACATACGGTTTGTATCGTCTTATGAGTCGTTGAAGGCAGGAGCCAGAAGAGCAGCAGCAGCAGCAGGTGAGGCAGCCCAATCATTATTCTCGCCTTCCCTCCTAGGTAAAAAATCAAGGCTTGTTCAGAACCTACACAAAAGAGGCAGGCTGTGCCCCTTGGATGGGCTCGTGGCAAATTTATATCAAGCGTGCTTTCACTTACGTGTGTTTGAGCTGAGACCAAAGAGACAATTGAGTCTCGTCCCTCGAAAGAAATCACCTCTTTTCAAGAGAAGCTACGGTGACGTGTCCACCCCCCTTTGGGAGAGCTCAGAGCATATTTATTTGAAGGAGGTTCTCGTTTGCATGTCTTTTGGGGGTAAAAATCCAGAGGGGATACATGAAGAATTACTGTTCTTATGATAATTCCAGGGAGGAGCAATTTTTGTATGCCCTTAGCAATAGATTTTGTTTGTACACCAGGAAGTTAAAAAACATGTTTGTGTCTCTGGTTGCTGGCCCAGGGGCAGATGGACTTGAGAGCCAGGGTGCAGCTGACTGTGTCCGATGGGAAAGTGAGCACCCGCAGCCAGGATGGAGTCTGGCCTGTGCCATAGTCTGCTGAGATAAAGAGAGGGCGAAGGGGCAAGAGGGCACCATGGAAAACAGTTGGGCCCTTGGAAGTGGGAGCAATAATGCCCTGTTTGGATGGAACAAGTGGCTTATTTATACTCCCAGGCTGGAGATGGCCTTAGAAGCTAATTTCTCTTATAGACCTCTATAAATAATAATACTAATAGTAGTAATAATAGATATATAGATGATATAGATATAGATATAGATATAGATGATATAGATAGATATAGATATAGATATAGATATAGATATAGATATAGATATAGATATAGATATAGATATAGATATAGATATAGATATAGATATAGATATAGATATAGATAGGCAGGGTGGTCACTCAGGTGCAAGGCTAATTTGAACCCTGCTGGAGGGTTCCTGTCAGTCCCATTAGGTGGGTGAGACCAGAAAATCACCTCCACGAGAAGACCAGAGATCCACTTTATTTAGAGTGGCTATAAGAACAGAAACTTGCAGGTCTGACTGTGCTGGACCTCCCCTACTCCTTGTGCCCCAGTGAATCTGGGGGGTGTCTTCTTGATCCACTCCTGAATATTATCTTGCTTCCGTGGAGAATTTTCCATCATTGCTCCCGAATGGGGTTCCATGGCCACACTCAGGACTGGTGCAAAACCTGGGGGTCTTCCTGGACTCTCAGATCCTGCTTGAAGAGCAGATGTAATGAAGTATATTGATTGTATATTAAGTCACTTACTTGCTTTGCTTTCTGTCCGAATAACACAAGAATAAAAGAACTATTATTGAACTTTACATGGAGTAAGTTGTACTCATTAAAGTGGATTTTATGACACAGATGGCAGCTAGGACTAGAAAGGCCTTTGCACAGGTTCAGCTTGTGAAACAGGTGTGCCTGTTCTGGATGAAGAGGCTCTCCTCACTGTCACTCATGCCTTGGTCATCTCCCACTGGATTATTATATATTATTTTATTTTATCTTATTTATACCCCACCTATCCCCTCCCTAATGGAGGGCTCTAGGTGGCTTACATACATGTAAATTCATATATATTATACAGCCATATATATTACACAATGTTACTGCACGATAGGGAGGAGGTGAAGGAACTCTTCAGCTGCAGGCATCGGACTACATGCCCCAGAACGCCTCGCTCCGCGTCGGCTGCTGATGTCCAGGAAGTTGTTGTTCAGGATCCGTCATCCTCCACCGCCATTGTCGGGATTCACCAGTCTTCTTGGTTCGAGGACGACCCTCCGAAAGGACACCAGCAAATTGACCCACGTAAGTGGTACCCAATTTATCTACTTGCTTCTGCTTTCAAACTGTTGGGTGGACAGAAGCCGGGGCTAGTGACGAGAACTCACCTCGCCACGCGATTTCGAACTGCCAACCTTATGGTCGGCAGTCTAACGGCTCAGCGGTTTAACCCGCTGAGCCACCGCACCCCATTATTGCAATGGGCTCTCCATGGGACTGCCTTTGAAGAGCACTGCTGTAAGATGGGCAGCCATACAAATCTTGTAATATAGTCACATTAACAAAGCAATATGGTTTGTCTGGAACAACCTGTTTTAACAAAACCATACAGGCTTCTGGTAATCACCTTTTTCGTTTCTAGGTGCTTGCAAAACCAACATTTGCTTATTTTTTGTAGGATTGTTCCAGGTATTTATTTATGGCTCACATTTATATCATCCCCCATCTCATAAAAGGCAGGTCTATAGATAGACCACATTTATTTTTGCTTTCAAGGATTCTTACGATTTGATAACATTTTCAACCAGTGATGAAATGAGAGAAGGGTTGTCTATGTAATAATCATTTATCAAGAGCACCTTTGCTCTGCTCTTTTTGGTCCGCAGTGACCCTTGCGCTGTGTGGAGGCGGCAGCTTAGACCTAGCTGTTTCCTAGCCAGAAAGGCCACCATGAAGCTAATGAGACCTAGGAGGCCCATGTACCACAGGACAGCATAAAACATGGTGGCCGACCCTTCATTGCATTCCAGCACAATTTCTCCCATCACTGAATGAAAGTCCAAATTAGCAAATGGGGAGGAGGTTGCCAGCCAGGAGGCACAAAGAGCTGCTTGGACAAGGGGACAGTCCAAAGCAACAGAGTTGATCACCTGCTTCCCCAAGAGTTTTCTTGCCCTGTTTCCTGGCTTAGTAGCTGTGAAGGCCAGAACTACTGTCAGAGGTTTTGCCAACATGGATGAAATGGCAAAGGAGAAGATGATGCCAAAAGCAGCTTGTTGGAGGAGACAGGTGAGGTTCCTGGGCTGACCTATGAAGAGGAAGGAGCAGAGGAAGCAGAGCAGTACGAAGACCAGAAGGATGTAGGTGTAATGACTTCAACTTCAATGCCCCAATAAACACTTCTCAATGCACTTCATTGAAATGGAGAATAAGCTTTATTAAGGATACATGTAAATTGAAACACTCCCAAAGATCCGAATGCCGGATTCCCCCCAAACAGCCCTAACTTAACTCTCCCCCTGCGCACCAATTTCTTCACGCCTGTGATGTCAATGTCCATTGCTTTCACTCTCCATTCCCAGGCCTCTTTCCGACTCCTGCAGGTGGACAACCTTGGCGCCGCATTCCACAGTCTCTGATGGAAACCACAACTCCATGCTTGGTGCAGCTTGCCCCCTCCTCACATTCCACAAGCTAACACTAACACTACACCATTAATGGCAGAATTCAACTGTGACATGCCGACCCTCCAGGAAAAAGAAATGTATATGGTGCAAAGAAACCCACCTGATTATTAACATTTTTCTATTTGGATTTTATATGTAAATAATTGTTCTTGTAATTTTATATTTTTAACTTGTTGTGAACCGCCCAGAGTTCCCTGGTATAGAGGAGATGGGTGGTGATACAAATTTAAATAATAAATAAATAAAATAAAATATAGGAAAGGAAGAAAAGAGAAAAATGGAAAAAAGAACAATATAGGATATGCATATTAGATGCACAGATAAGCAATCACATCGTAGCTTGGTGAGAAATCTGCAACGAGAAAAAAACATAACAGTTAACTGTATCATTTTACCCAGGCTTATCAGGATACTGAGAATGGAACTTAGCAAGAAGCCTGGGAGCAGAAACATGAGACTTATCCACCCATTCACTAAAACCCATAGGCAAATGTTTCCATTGAACCCAATATTGCAATTTGCCTCTGTGAAGGCGAGAGTCCAAAATAGCCTTCACTTCAAAATGCTGTTCTTCCCCCACCATCACAGGCGGAGGTGTTGGTGGTTCTGGATGCCACCTCTCATATGTTTTCACTGGTTTCAACAAACTATTGTGAAAACCAGGATGTATTTTCCAAAGATTCTTGGGTAATTCCAACTGAGCAGTAACAGGATTTATCACTTTCACAATTAGAAATGGTCCAACATACTTTGCTCCCAACTTTCCAGATGACTGATTAGAACGCAAATACTTGGTAGATAGATATACTCGTTCACCCACAACCAACAGCCATTCTGGAGACCTTTTCCGGTCTGCGAATTTTTTATAAGTGTCCTTTGCCTCTTGTAGTGTCTTTTGCATTACCGGCCAATTGGCCCTTATTTGTGAAATCCATTCATCTGCCAATATTGGATTGGGCTGATCCTTCAAGGAGGAATCGGGTAATTCTGGTATAGGGACAAAGTCCTGACCATTAGCAATTTTAAATGGAGAAAAGCCCATGCTCTGATGAACGGCATTATTGTATGCTACTTCAGCAAATGGTAAAAGATCTACCGAGTCTCTTTGTTGATAACTAATGTAACACCTTAAATCAGGGCTTTCCAAAGTGCCACCGCTGGCGACACACCCGCCGGTGGCGGCGGCGGCGGAAGTGACATGCGCGTGCATGGCAATGGCACGCGGGGGCGTGCGGCGGCGCGCGCACACGGCGGCGGCATGGGGGGCGTGCGGCGGCGCGGGGGGGCATGCGGTGGCGCGGGGGGCATGCGGCGGCACGGGGGGCGTGCAGCGGCGCGCGCGTGCATGGCGGCCGCCGTGCACACGCGCGCCGCCACTTCCGGGTGGTGTGGCGACACACCACGCTGTGTGTGGTGACACACTTTTGTGTCGCGACACACAGTTTGGAAAGCTCTGCCTTAAATATTGCTCCAATACTGCATTCAAACATTCAGTCGAACCATCCGTGCAAGGATGAAAAGCCAAGCTTAAACCTTGTTCAGTGCCAATTAATTTTAAAAACGATTTCCAAAATTTGGCAGTAAATTGACTTCCTCGGTCACTGATTATCCGCACAGGGGCGCCGTGGGGCCAATAGATGTGCTGAATGAAGAGCTTGGCTAACTGACCACCCGATGGAATACTTTTACACGAAATGAAATGTGCTTGCTTAGAATATAGTTCTGTAACTCCAGAACTCCAGCAAAGGAGATCGTTACCTTGTCGTGGTGCTGGAGCTTGAGCACCTCAATGAAACCATGAGCTAAACCGTGAAGGGACACCCAAGACGGGAAGGTCGTGGCAGAGAGGTCAGACTAAATACGATCCCTGGGGAAGGTAATGGCAACCCACCCCAGCATTCTTGCCGTGAAAACTAAATGGATCAGTACAACCAGAGATATGTCGGTATACCATCGGAAGATGGGACTCCCAGGTCGGAAGATGGTCAAAATGCTACTGGGGAGGAACAGAGGATACGTTCAACTAGCCCCAGATGTGATGACGCAGCTAGCTCAAAGCCAAAAGGACGGCTAGCGGCCGACGGTGCTGGTGGTGAACAACGAATCCGATGTTCTAAGGATCAACACACCATAGGAACCTGGAATGTAAGATCTATGAGCCAGGGCAAATTGGATGTGGTTATTGATGAGATGTCAAGAGTAAATATAGACATTTTAGGTGTCAGTGAACTGAAATGGACTGGAATGGGCCACTTCACATCAGATGACCACCAGATCTACTACTGTGGACAAGAGGACCACAGAAGAAATGGAGTAGCCTTCATAATTAATAATAAAGTGGCTAAAGCAGTGCTTGGATACAATCCAAAAAAGATAGAATGATCTCAATTCGAATTCAGGGTAAGCCATTTAACATCACAGTGATCCAAATATACGCCCCAACCACAGATGCTGAAGAAGCAGAAGTAGATCAGTTCTATGAGGATCTGCAGCACCTACTGGATAATACACCAAAAAGAGATGTTATTTTCATTACAGGAGAGTGGAATGCTAAGGTGGGTAGTCAGACGACACCTGGAATTACAGGCAAGCATGGTCTGGGAGAACAAAATGAAGCAGGACATAGGCTGATAGAATTTTGCCAAGACAACTCACTGTGCATAACAAACACTCTCTTCCAACAACCTAAAAGACGACTTTATACATGGACTTCACCAGATGGTCGACACCAAAATCAGATTGACTACATCCTTTGCAGCCAAAGGTGGCAGACATCTATACAGTCGGTAAAAACAAGACCTGGAGCTGACTGTAGTTCAGATCACGAACTTCTTATTGCAAAATTTAGAATCAGACTAAAGAGAATAGGGAAGACCCACAGATCAGTTAGATATGAGCTCACTAATATTCCTAAGGAATATGCAGTGGAGGTGAAGAATAGATTTAAGGGACTAGATTTAGTAGATAGGGTCCCAGAAGAACTATGGACAGAAGTTCGCAACATTGTTCAGGAGGCGGCAACAAAAAACGTCGCAAAGAAAAAGAAAACCAAGAAGGCAAGATGGCTGTCTGCTGAGACACTGGAAGTAGCCCAAGAAAGAAGGAAAGCAAAAGGCAACAGTGATAGGGGGAGATATGCCCAATTAAATGAAAAATTCCAGAGGTTAGCCAGAAGAAATAAGGAATTATTTTTAAACAAGCAATGTGCGGAAGTGGAAGAAGACAATAGAATAGGAGGGACAAGAGACCTCTTCCAGAAAATTAGAAACATCAGAGGTAAATTCCAGGCAAAAATGGGTATGATCAAAAACAAAGATGGTAAGGACCTAAGAGAAGCAGAAGAGATCAAGAAAAGGTGGCAAGAATATACGGAAGATCTGTATAGGAAGGATAATAATATTGGAGATAGCTTTGACGGTGTGGTCAGTGAGTTAGAGCCAGACATCCTGAAGAGTGAGGTTGAATGGGCCTTAAGAAGCATTGCTAATAACAAGGCAGCAGGAGACGACGGTATCCCAGCTGAACTGTTTAAAATCTTGCAAGATGATGCTGTCAAGGTGATGCATGCCGTATGCCAGCAAATTTGGAAAACACAAGAATGGCCATCAGATTGGAAAAAATCAACTTATATCCCCATACCAAAAAAGGGAAGCACTAAAGAATGTTCAAACTATCGAACAGTGGCACTTATTTCACATGCCAGTAAGGTAATGCTCAAGATCTTGCAAGGTAGACTCCAGCAATTCATGGAGCGAGAATTGCCAGATGTACAAGCTGGGTTTAGAAAAGGCAGAGGAACTAGAGACCAAATTGCCAATATCCGCTGGATAATGGAGAAAGCCAGGGCATTTCAGAAAAACGTCTATTTTATTGACTATTCTAAAGCCTTTGACTGTGTGGATCATAACAAATTGTGGCAAGTTCTTGGTGGTATGGGGATACCAAGTCATCTTGTCTGCCTCCTGAGGAATCTGTATAACGACCAAGTAGCAACGGTAAGAACAGAGCACGGAACAACGGACTGGTTTAAGATTGGGAAAGGAGTACGGCAGGGCTGTATACTCTCACCCTTTGTGAGGTGCCCCTCGTGTAGAGTGTAACGTTTCTCTCAAAAAAGGCTTCAGCTCTTGTTTTAATAAGTAAACGGTTTATTTCGTACACTAGGGTAGCACAAGTCAAAGGCAAGAATGACAGCCAGAGTCCTGGGTTGCCTTTTTATATTCTCCCGTCGATCCTCCAACCCCCTCCCCATTGCAGGTTTCACTCCGGGCCGCTAGTCTTGTCTCCGCCCAGCTCTGCCGTTTGTCAGTTTCAGCCCCGTCTTTTTAAACTTGCCGCGCTTTTTAATGGCGGGACCCTGGATCCATGCCAGGGTCCTGACACCCTACGTATTCAACCTGTATGCAGAACACATCATGCGACGTGCTGGGCTTGAGGAATCCAAGGCTGGAGTTAAAATCGCTGGAAGAAACATTAACAATCTTAGATATGCAGATGATACCACTTTGATGGCTGAAAGCGAGGAGGAGTTGAGGAGCCTTATGACGAAGGTGAAAGAAGAAAGTGCAAAAGCTGGGTTGCAGTTAAACCTCAAAAAAACCAAGATTATGGCAACCAGCTTGATTGATAACTGGCAAATGGAGGGAGAAAAAGTGGAGGCAGTGACAGACTTTGTATTTCTAGGCGCAAAGATTATTGCAGATGCTGACTGCAGCCAGGAAATCAGAAGACGTCTACTTCTTGGGAGGAGAGCAATGGCAAATCTTGATAAAATAGTTAAGAGCAGAGACATCACACTGACAACAAAGGTCCGCATAGTTAAAGCAATGGTATTCCCTGTAGTAACCTATGGCTGTGAGAGCTGGACCATAAGGAAGGCTGAGCGAAGGAAGATCGATGCTTTTGAACTGTGGTGTTGGAGGAAAATTTTGAGAGTGCCTTGGACTGGAAGAAGATCAAACCAGTCCATACTCCAGGAAATCAAGCCAGACTGCTCACTTGAGGGAATGATATTAAAGGCAAAACTGAAGTACTTTGGCCACATAATGAGAAGACAGGATACCCTGGAGAAGATGCTGATGCTAGGGAAAGTGGAAGGCAAAAGGAAGAGAGGCCGACCAAGGGCAAGATGGATGGATGATATTCTGGAGGTGACAGACTCAACCATGGGGGAGCTGGGGAGGGTGACGGCCGACAGGAAGCTCTAGCGTGGGCTGGTCCATGAAGTCACGAAGAGTCAGAAGCGAGTGAATGAATAAACAACAAAACTACCCAAATCACAGTCTTTCCCTTGCTTTCTGGTAAATCCACAATAAAGTCCATAGCAATTTGCTTCCAGGGGCTGGATGGTTGTGCTACCCCCTGCAACAATCCCACAGGTTTGCCAGGAGCCCATTTCATGGTGGCGCATACAGGGCAAGACAAAACGTATTCTTTTACATCATTCCTTAAGGTGGACCACCAAAATTGTCTCCTGACCAAATGCAAAGTCTTCACAAAGCCAAAATGCTCTGCCACCTTATCATCATGACACCGCTGCAAAATGCATTTTCTTAAAGTATACAGTACATACAGTCTGTCTCCACTCCACCACAACCCATTATTTTCTCTCACGGTTTGTTTATTTGCTTTCCACCAGTCATCATTTTCTAATTCTACTCTGATTTCTTTTGCCAATGATGTCTCAGTAATTTCATCAGGAATTTTAGCTTTACATCTAGTGACAGCCACTTTCCCCAATTGCTTATCAGACCCAGTCTCGTGGATTCCGGGCGCAGCAGGCCCTGAAGTCTGGTTGATTCCTAACTTTTGGGGAGACATTACTGTGGTGACCACCTCTTCCCATTGGCTATCGTGTTGAGGCAAGCGGAATAGGGCATCTGCTAAAAAGTTTTTCCCTGCCGGAAGATATTTCAATGTGAAATTGAACCTACAGAAAAACTCAGCCCATCTCACTTGTTTTGGGTTCAATTTGCGTGGTGATTTTAAAGCTTCCAAATTCTTATGATCAGTTAAAACCTCAAAGGGGTGGGGAGATCCCTCTAGCAAATGCCACCATGTAGCCAAAGCATGACGAACTGCAAATGCTTCTTTTTCCCACACATGCCAGCATCTCTCAGTTTCAGTGAATTTATGGGAAATAGATGCACAGGGTCTCAATTTGTCATTATTGTCCTTCTGCAATAATACTGAACCTACTGCGGTATCAGACACGTCTGTTTGAATTACAAAAGGTTGATCAGAATCAGGATGCTTCAGAATTGGTTCACCTGTAAAAACAGTTTTTAACTTTTCAAAAGTGGCTTGGCATGCTGGACTCCATTTAAGCTTTGTCTGAGGTTTGCTTGCCAGCACCCCTTCATTGGGGTGTTTCGTTTTTAACAATTCAGTTAATGGCAAAGCAATCTGGGGAATGAACTGGCGATAAAAATTGGTGAACCCAAGAAAAGATTGTAATTGTTTTCTGGTTCCTAGAGGCTCCCACACCAACACATCACATACTTTTGCAGCGTCCATCTCAATCCCCTAGTGTGATATTCTATACCCCAAATAATCCAATTTCTCCTTGTGAAATTCACATTTAGACAATTTGACATACAATTGAGCATCAAGCAGTCATTTTAACACTTCTTTGACCAATTTTACATGCTCTTCCATGGTTTCTGTATAGATTAATATATCATCTAAATAGACCAACACTCCTTGATACAAAAATTCATGTAAAACCTCATTAATTAAGCTCATGAAGACTCCAGGCCCTCCAGTCAATCCAAACAGCATGACCTGATACTGGAAACATCCCAATTGGCAATTAAAAGCGTTTTCCACTCATCCCCCTCTCTTATGTGTACTCTAAAATATGCTTCCTTCAAGTTCAGCTTAGTAAAGATTTTCCCTTTAGTCAGATGAGCCAACATGTCTTTTAACAAAGTCAATGGATACTGATTAGAAATACATATGGCATTTAACCCTCTATAATCAGTACACAGTCTTAATGAGCCATCTTTCTTTTTTTTTGAAACAGTACAGGATCTGCCATGGGTGAAGTGGATGGTTCAATGAAACCCCTCTTTAAGTTTTTATCAATAAACTTTCTCAGTTCTTGTAATTCTTTGTGAGTCATGGAGTACAGTTTAGTTTTTGGTAGCACTGCCCCCGGTTCCAGCTTGATAGCACAGTCAGTCTTATGATGGGGAGGCAGCTGGTCTGACTCAGCTTCAACAAAGACTACTTGCACTTCCTCATATGGCTCAGGGAAATCTGCATCCTGGGCCACTTGCTGGTCTGTTTCAATGCTTGTGGCTCCCACTTCAGTTCCTAGCCGTGTGCCGTCCCTTTCTAACCCTGCGTAGGACCCATCAGCAAACTCCATCTCCCCAGACACCCAGTCAATGTGGGGATTGCATTCCCTTAACCATGTCAGCCCCAACACTATTGGCTGTTTGGCTATGGGTGCCACAATGAACCTTACACTCTCTTGATGTGTCCCAATAGTCATTTTTACTGCTTCTGTATAATGTTCTACTGGGGCCCCCTGCATGTCAGAAGCACCAAGTTGACAAAATATTATTGGTACCTTGAGTTTATATAATTTCAGTCTCAGTCCAGTCACTATGGCAGGGTGAATCAAACACCTAGAACACACAGAGTCCAACATAGCTAGCAAACTAGCTTGATCCCTCCCATCCAAAGACTTGATTTTTACCTTTACTTGCATGGTGGGACAGTCACCGCTCACCAGGGGATCAGTGCACCTATCTGCAAATGCCTGTCCTCCAGCGCATCTCAGGACAGGCAGTTGGAGTTTCCCGCCAGCAGAAATTCTTCATCTGTAGAGTCGTTCTCTCCACCAAACAATTCTGCTTTGCTTGGCTCCTCGACGGCTATGGCTGCTCCCTTTCTCTTTGCTGGTAGTGGTTTAGCCACTTTAGTCTCTGGATTCTTCTTCAACACATAAGTGGCTTGAGGGCAGTTGCTAATTCAATGGCCCTCCTTGCCGCAACACAGTCCACTTTTAGCCCGATGGTCCTCTTTCTCCTCCTCTCTCTCACCCGATGTGTCACTCTCTGCCGAATAGATAGGTGGTAGATGGTCGATTCTCACCAACAAGCTCCCTGTGATTTCAGCAGTAGCCTCAGGATAAATTGACATAAAGGGGCACATTCTCACATTCCTCCTCACATTACATAGTGTAACACAAGCTTACACTAACACTACACAATTAATGACAGGATTCAACTTTGAACCCTGACAGTAGGTGAGATCTCAGTAGTTGGCCTTCACGATTGGTGTGTTGCGTTATTTAATAAAGGCTGCCAACACAAGGATTGTGAGCAAAGAGAAGAAAAGAGCTAGACAAACTGAAAGGAAGCCGAGTGTATCCTCATACAAGAGAAAGTTCATGGCCTTGGAAATGCACCAGACTTGGTTCCTGCTTGGGTGTTGGTCATCTGGGCAGTGGATACACTGAACTGCATCTGGAAAAAGCAGGTGCCAGCTTATATCAGGCAGTCCAAGTTATTTTTGAGGGGAGTTGCTTTCCCAATGAAAGAGGTGGAATGCCCCATACTCCCCATCTCCCTACTTCTTCTGCACATAACACAAAAGTAACTGGTGGAATCCATCTCATAGGATGTGATAGCAGCTAATAACCTCTGCAGGGGGATTGACAAAATCTTTGGCAAAGAAGGGTTATCAGTCTTGATGACTTAGTGGCAGTTGTGAGTTGTGAACCACATGCCTCTGCATGGCAGTTGCAGGAGAGGAGAGCAATGGTGAGTGAGGGGTGTGTTTCTCTCTCCTGCTTGTGGTCAATGCAGAGGCATCTGGCTTGGCCACCCTGAAAGGCAATGCTGGAGTAAGATGGCCTTGGCCTGATCCAAGAAAGCTATTCTGGAGGCAAATTCTAAGCCTAACCTTTTAAAAATGTGTTTTGGTAGGTTGATTAAGGGTGATCAGTGTCATGGTGGGTACATTTCAAAGCCTCCTGTGCAAACCTCTGAAACTATCCTAAGCTGTTTGTAACTTTCCCATCTCTTCCCCTTAGTTTTCTGGTTGTCGTGTTTGTTTTTTCTCAGCAGATGAACCTGGCAAGGGGAAAATACAGAAGAGCAATGCAATACTTCTGACTGGCAGGGCTAAGATCCTTTGAGTGCAGGGTTTGCATGTGATTGCTGGTTCATTCATTCATTGATTTGTTCATTCAAGAAGATGATATCTGCCAGGGGAGAACCATCCTAATCTTCCTTTGTTTTTATAGCTGCAAGACTGTCATAAACACAGGGCTACATTAGGAAGATGGGCTAAGGCTAGTCTTTCCCACTGTCCTAAAAGACTGGAGAAGCTACCTCCGTAATGCTGAAAAGCTGCTGCCAATGGCTTAAAGATGGCTGCCTCCAATGGGCCATTCTTTAAAGTTCTGAATGATTTTCATTTCTTTATTTCTTTATTTACTTATTATTTATATTTATATTTATATCACCGCCCACCACTGAGTGATTGTATCCTGCAGATGCTCAGATAATTCTTCCATATGGCCCTGTAAGTGGGTCACTGAATCTACTTGACCCAGAAGAGATCAAGTAATCTTAAACAGGGCCGTCGGGCGGCAATCTGCAGACTCAATAAGAGTGGAGAAATATTCATGTTTCACCACTCTTACTGCCACAATGTAGACCTTAATGGCGGCTCTAGCTTGTGTTCAGTCAGATTCAATCTTCGTCTTCCTCCAGTGGTGCTCCAGACGTCTCTTAACCCTCTTCAAAACCCTCAACTCCTCCGTGAACCACGGGGAGTGACAGGCTGAATGGGGTAGGAGAAGTTGCACAGGCGTGATCCTGTCCAAGGCCCCAGCTGCTTCCCTATTCCAGGTTGTGACCAGGACCTCTGCTGGACCATGCAACAGATCCTCGAGTACAACACCCAACTCCCTCTGAAACCTCATTGGGTCCATAAGTCATCGGGGGCAGACCAATCGAAAGGGTCCTGCCTCCCTGCGGAGTGGGGTGGCATAAGAGAGTCTCAAGCCCAAGTGGCATGGTCTGACCATGACAATGGGGACAGATCTAGTTCTCCCCTCATATCACATTGCCACTGCTCCGACAAGAAAACCAAGTCCGGGGTAAGTCCACTGTCTCGAGTCATGTTCCAAATGATCTGGGACAGGCCCATGGCTGCCATGGTAGCCATTAACTCCTGAGCTGCCTCCGAAGCCCGCCGCAGGGACAGCAGGTTGAAGTCCCCCAGAACCATAACCCTGGGGTACTCCACCTCCAGCCCTGAAATGGCCTCCAGCAGCTCAGGCAGGGAGGTTGCTATTGCAGTAGCAACATTCCCAACTGTTCTAGGGAACCCAACTTGAAAAATGTTGGGGTTTGTATATACCCAGGAATTTACGGAGAGATATATTTTATACTGGAGAGGCTTGATATCTAGGTGAGAGGGGAATTATTCTGCAAAGTCACCCAGTTAGCAGCCATTGTTGTAGGGATGATGTGGCAGTGTATGACTCATACTACAGGTGCTAAGAGTTTAGTTGGGTGTGGTAGATAATTTATTTATTTATTTTATTATTCAAATTTATTCCCCGCCCATCTCCCATGCAAGGGACTGAGAGTGACCTATAATGTGATTGGTCAGTTTATATATATAAGCAGTTATATATATATATAAGCAGAAGAAACCTGGTATTCTTTCTTCTCGTTTCTTCTCATTTGCTGTAATCTCATTGCTGTATCATTTGTTACCCTAATGACCCTAATTGGGGCCAGGAGGCTCCATTGCTAAGCAAAGTGATCGTTAACAGAAACATGACAGACCACACAAAGGTGATCCCAGTCCATTTCCTGAAAATGAGATTACATTTCCAGCCCTTTTTGTGGACCACCCATTCTTCAATAGGACAGAAGAAGAAGCTGAAAGAAATGAAGCCCTGAAGAATTGAGGTAACTGCCTAAAAATCACAAATGAGACATCATGGCTTCTATCATTCTGTGGTGACTATCATCTTCGAAGATAATTGCAAGTCTGTCAAGCTAGAGATGATAGCTTTGTGGATATTTGAGTGAACAGGAGCAGCATAAGATCACAGGAATCCATCATGCAGCACGAGAGACTGACCCCAACAATGCAAAACGATTCTGCCATCGGTTGTTTGTAACATGGCTTCTTCAACTCCAATTTTTATTGAATAATCCCTACATACAGAGCTATTTTAGGATATTGATATTTAAGGAAAGAGTAGATAACTTATGTAAGAACCTGGTTAGACTCCACATATCCTTACTGACTTTCGGTCATTGATACTCCAAAAGTGCTGAATGGAGCAGCCCTGTCTGGCTAGGGGCCAAGCAGGGTCCCTGACTTACATATGACCTTCTCTGTCGAACAGAGCAACTCCCTGCCCTGTTTTCTCCCTCCACAATCAAGAGACACCTTTGTAGAAGGTGAAGTGAGGGTTTATTTGAAAAGCAAACGTTCCCCAAATTTGGGTGGCTTGACATTTGGGCTGCCCTGGTGCTTCATAAAAATTAGGAGCACCAGACATGTGACCAAAGAAGGGAAAAGAAGCAGAAGAGCTAAACTGGATCACGTGCCTCTTGGATATTCTTGTGAGGAAACGGTCTTGTTTGTTGTTGGCGGGTTGATCTTCTTGATCCTGGACACAACGGACTGCATCTAGTACAACTGAACCACCCAAGCAGTATTCCTGATATGACACTAAATTAAAACAAAAACTGATTTTCAAGTCTCTTAAACATGTTGAAGAGTGAGTGGACATTACTAAGCCCCTGGTCTTTGGCTTTCTGTGTGGAACCTGTAATGTGGCTGACCCTTTCCTTATTCCAGGGAAGAATCATTTCACCATGGAGAAGCCAGGATTTATACAAGGTAGCTCAACAAGGGTCCCTATAAGTGCAAAAGGAAGCCTCTCACTTTTGGGAGCAAGAACAAATCCTTGACCTCTGAACCCCACAGACACCTTCAATCCCTCATAAATTGAAGTTCTTGCGTTGAAAGTGTTCAGTTCAGTCCATGACATGGTCATTTCTGTCAGGTAATAAAGACATGAGATGCTGCTCTGGAAGAAAGCAGAGAGTGAAGGGAGCCCGGTTTTAGGTGTGTGGGTGAGATGCTACTTCTTGTAAGGACTCTGAATGTGTAAAGCAGTAAGAGGAGGGTGGGGCACCGTGCTCCCCAAGGGAAATGACGGGTGTCCTTCCACAGTTGAAAAAAAGACTTGATTTCTCATTTTGTGTACATACATAGAAAAACATGCTGATTTTGTAAATAATACTTTCACTTGTACATTCTACTAGATCATATTACTGAATCAGTATAGATGTCATAGTGTCCAGTATAAAATAATTCCTTTGTTTAGCTACTGCCTTTGTGTGTATATATATATGTGTGTTTGTGTGTGTGTGTGTGTGTGTATCAGGTCCTATCCTGACCACTTTGCTTCCAGATGCAATTCCAGATGATGGTTTTTATCAAGAAAGCCCTGTGTGCTGGCTGGGGAATTCTTAATTCAAAATCTCTTAAAGTTGTTGAAGTTTAGAAACACTTATCTAGGAGATCTAGGAGATCACTGATCTAGGAGACTCAACCAGTCTAAATCATGCTGCCCCCTAGTGCAGGGGTCGGCAAACTTTTTTATGCCAGGAGCCATTTTGACATTTATAATATTCATAACATCACTCGAGAGCCAGGGGGCGGGGTTTGAGGGTGGGAGCCAATCATGTGGAAGTGGGCGGGGTTTATGAGCAGGATCCAATCGCGTGAAAGGGGGCGGGGTTTGCGGGCGGGATCCAATTGCATGGAAGGGGCGGGGTTTGGAGGCAGGAGCCAATGGCGTGCACTGGGGGGCCGCCACGCCTGCCGCCATGCCTGGTTTACTCAATCAGCCCGGCTGGCTGAATTTGCTCAACACCCAGAACGGGGGCTCGGACTCCGGAGGGCTCAGTAAGAGCCACGCTCCCGGGGGACTCCCAGAGGGAGGGGGCGCAGCCAGCATGAAATCCCTGGCGTTTCTCTTCCACAGGGCTAAAATGTATTCGCCCCCTCAAAAAACCCACTTGCCTTGAGCAAAGGTTTATCAACCCCCCCTCTCCTTTCAACAGCAAAAAAGGGGTGTGTGCAGCAGTATTTTGGAGCAGGCACTGAGGACAAGGACAATAACAAAACCGACCCATTGGGTGAAGGGGTGGGAGAGCAGGCAGGCAGCCTCTGTGCAGAAAGAGGAGAAGAGACTCAAAGGAGGGGATTCTACAGCCAAGGAACGCGTGGGTACACAAACACGCCCAAGAGCTCCAAGCAGCGCGGCATGATGCACTGATAATTCAACAGCGTCCAGCTGCCCCTTCGCTCAGTCTCCCCCCTGCAAAAAGAAAGAAGGGAAAGGAAAAGCATCTGAGAACGCTCGGCTGCCTCTCCTCCCCCACCCCTTTGCTGGTGGGGGAGGAGAGGCAGCCGAGCATTCTCAGATGCTTTTCCTTCTTTCTTTTTGCAGGGGGGAGATTGAGCGAAGGGGCAGCTGGGCACCTAAAAGGAAACGAAAATGCTCTTTTCCCACTCTCAAAAATCTGCCTCCCCATCCTGCGGGAAGCAGTTTAACTGGGCGGGACAAGGGGGAGGGGCTGCCTGGGCTGGGTCAGGGCCAAAGGGACGCCGCGCAAGCCTTCAGCTCAGGTGCAGGAAGGTTGCCGCTCTCCAAACCCCTGGCCTCCTTCCTCTCCAGTCCCCGCCAGGATGGTGAGAGCTGCAGCCCAGCCTCTTTGAAGGCACCCGGTTGCCCGGCCCTGCCGCCCTTAGCGGAGACCTCAGGTCATCGAGCTGCCTTTACTGGGAATTCCACCTGGCTGAAAAACTGCGGCAATTTCCTCTGGCGGGAGAAGAGGGCTTGGAAAAGCGGCCACGACTGGTTTTCTTGGGGGAAAAGGCAACCGAGAGAGCTGGAGCTGCTGCCGGAGCTCCGATTCTTGGAGCTCCATGGGACATCTCCCTGTGGAACTGTATGCCCCCCCCAACACAGACACACCCGGCGCCGAAAGATGGGGGCCTGGCGCCGGAATGCCCCCTCCAAGAGGCGGGCGGGACTCCCTCTTTCTAGGGCAGCTGCTCCCGAGACCGGAAGGCGGTCCGCGGAAACCGTTTGGGGAAGATGGAGCAGCAATTCTTTCTCCTTGCGTGGGATCCGGTGCCTGACCCCCACGGGTACTGCCTTCCTTCCGCAACCCTGGTGGGCTCCCGATGCCACGTGGGATGATGCCCATTCACTCCGCTATTTCTCCCAGGCGCGTGGGGGGAGGAATGGAAGAGCCACAGTCAAGGGGCCAAAGAGCTGCATCTGGCTCGCGAGCCGCCATTTCCGACCCTTGCCCTAGTGCAAGAAGACATCTGTGGATTATGTGGTTGTTCATCTCTCTCTTCATCATGAAATACCAATGTTGTTTGAATGAGGTGAAAGCTCTATGCCTAGAAGAACCTCATTCTTTAATCTTGAAGGAACATCAACATCCTTGTTAATAGTCTGGCCAAAGTTTTAGTAAGAAGTTCCCAACGTTCAAAGCCCATGGTGGGGTGTATTCTGTCAGCACTCGAGGCCATGGCACGCTCTCAGGGGTGGCTGGAGTTGTCAGCCAGGCCTCCCAGTTTCCTGGTTGCTTCCTCACCTCTGCCCCGGTAGGACTCGATAGGATCTGGCGTTCTTCTCCACTTTCCTCTCGATCCCGAAAGGACCCTCTCAGGTTGTGGGTGCTCCATTTGTGACCTTCCTCAGTGAGTCAGGAACCCTTGGGCAAGGTCACCATTGTTGACTTGAATCTTTCTGTTATTATCTCGATCCTTTAGCTAATAAAACAGCACTCCTTACACAAGTCACGTATGAATATGAAGGAATCTTTATTATGCTAGTGATCCATGACACGTTAAAGATTCAAGTGAATAGGACTCTCTCCATCCACAAGTTAAAAGGCTACGAGTCTTCCCCCCCCCCATCGAGTTGTGCAATTGATCTCCCTTTCATCTGCCTTTAGGCTCCCATGTCTGAATTCTTTGCCGCAGCATCGGCTCACTTTGATCTGTCCAGGGTGCTGATTCATTCACCTAGGTGTGAAGTGAAATCCCTATTGACAGGAATCTTTCCTGTTTTACATGTCCAGTATTTCTGCTGCTATGCACCACCAAACAACCCTGTGAATCTGCCAGACGGGTGGGTGCCATGGTAGGGTGAACCCTGGCACCATGGCAGGATGACACCCTGACAGATAGCTGTCCCACTCTTCTTCTAAACTTCCAGAGATGGAGAACCCACCACCTACATAGGGAGACTGTTCCACCATTAGATGGATCCTACTACCAGGAAGGTTTTCCTCAAAATATAGGCCCCAGTTTCTATGGCCATGGAAATAAGTTCCTGACCATCTCCCTGATAGCGTCCTTTTCCTTCAAACTATTGCCTAACGGATGGAGAACGGGCGTCTTTCCAGCCTTGTGGTGTCAAGACATTTACAACCATAAAAGGACACCTTATCAAAGAGGACACCCAGCAGCCAGGTTGATGGACTCAGTTATAGAGGCAGTGGGTGCACAGCTGAAGGACCAGGTGGTGACAAAGTGTCCTGGGGAAAGTCTATCTATCTGGTCACAGAGAATTGACACTAACTTGATGGCACATTATGAAAGATGATAGATAGATGATAGATGGATGGATGGATGGATGGATGGATGGGTGGGTGGGTGGGTGGGTGGGTGGATAGATAGATAGATAGATAGATAGATAGATAGGTGATAGATAGATAGATGATAGATAGATAGATAGATAGATAGATAGATAGATAGATAGATGATAGATAGATGGCAAATGGCAAATCTTGATAAAATAGTTAAGAGCAGAGACATCACACTGACAACAAAGGTCCGCATAGTTAAAGCAATGGTATTCCCTGTAGTAACCTATGGCTGTGAGAGCTGGACCATAAGGAAGGCTGAACGAAGGAAGATAGATGCTTTTGAACTGTGGTGTTGGAGGAAAATGCTGAGAGTGCCTTGGACTGCAAGAAGATCAAACCAGTCCATACTCCAGGAAATAAAGCCAGACTGCTCACTTGAGGGAATGATATTAAAGGCAAAACTGAAGTACTTTGGCCACATAATGAGAAGACAGGATACCCTGGAGAAGAAGCTGATGCTAGGGAAAGTGGAAGGCAAAAGGAAGAGGGGCCGACCAAGGGCAAGATGGATGAATGATATTCTGGAGGTGACGGACTCAACCGTGGGGGAGATGGGGATGGTGACGGCCGACAGGAAGCTCTGGCGTGGGCTGGTCCATGAAGTCACGAAGAGTCGGAAGCGACTGAATGAATAAACAACAAAAAAAGATAGATAGATAGATAGATAGATAGATAGATAGATAGATAGATAGATAGATGATAGATAGATAGATAGATAGATAGATAGATGATAGCTAGATAGATAGATAGATAGATGATAGCTAGATGATAGATAGATAGATAGATAGATAGATAGATAGATAGATAGATGATAGATAGATAGATAGATGATAGATAGATAGATAGATGATAGATAGATGATAGATAGATAGATAGATAGATAGATAGATAGATAGATAGATGATAGATAGATGATAGATAGATAGATAGATAGATAGATAGATAGATAGATAGATGATAGATAGATAGATAGATAGATAGATAGATAGATAGATAGATGATAGAAGAAAAGGACTCCACCAAGGACTCCACAGATAGATTGATTCATAATGTGCCATAAATACAATGAATCTATATCTGCGTGTCTGTCTGTGTCTGTGTGTCTGTGTGTGTGTATACTACGAAATGTCAGGCCCCATAGACAATTTATTATATAAATTACATTATATAATTTATGCGTCCTGACTTTTGCTATACCCTGTATATGAGAAAATACAATACAACATAAAATATTATTGATCTCTTGATTTGCTCCTGCTGAAATGTGCAACATCTAAATGTTTATATTCCTAACATTGAATTCAGTTCCCAAGTTGTTCTACCCTTTTCCTTCCCTCCAACTTGATCTTCTTATCCTGCCTTCACTCGTTCATTCACCATCCCTTCTTCAGCTGCTTCCCTGATAAAAGCAATGCTCCTTTCCTCCTGGAGCAGTTTTGTGTAAATGTATTAAGACTGATATGTGTCAAGATTTACAGTCATGTGAAAAAGTAAGTACACCCTCTTTGAGTTCTATGGTTTTACGTATCAGGACATAATAAAAATCATCTGGTCCTCAGCAGGTCTTAAAATTAGGTAAATACAACCTCAGATGAACAACAACACATGACATATTACACCGTGTCATTATTTATTTTACAAAAATAAAGCCAAAACGGAGAAGCCATGTGTGAAAAACTACGTACACCCTGACTGCTTCCATAGGTACTAAGAGGCTAAGTAGCCTTGCTTAACTGATCACCAGCAAGTGTGGTAAAGGTAAAGGTACCCCCCGCACATTTGTGCAGTCGTGTCCGACTCTAGGGGCCGGTGCTCATCTCCGTTTGTTAGCCGAAGAGCCAGCGTTGTCCGAAGACGCTTCCACGGTCATGTGGCCGCATGACACGCGCAGAACGCTGTTACCTACCCACCGAAGTGGTACCTATTAATCTACTTGCATTTGCATGCTTTCGAATTGCTAGGTTGGCAAGAGCTGGAGCTAGTGCGGGAGCTCACTCCGCACACAGGGCTAGGGATTCGAACCTCCGAACTTGCGATCTTCCGATCGACAAGCCTGGTGTCTTACCCGCTGAGCCACCACGCCCCTTAGCAAGTGTGACCACCTCTATAAAAGCCAAGGTTTTAGGAGTTTGCTGGTCTTGAGCATTCAGGTGTGTGTTAACACACTGCCAAAGAGTAAAGACATCAGCAATGATCTTAGAGAAGCAATTGTTGCTGCCCATCAATCTGGGAAGGGTTATAAGGCCATTTCCAAACAATTTAAAGTCCATCATTCCACAGTGAGGAAGATTATTCACAAGTGGAAAACATTCAAGACAGTTGCCAATCTTCCCAGGAGTGGACGTCCCAGCAAGTTCACCCCAAGGTCAGACCGTGCAATGCTCAGAGAAATTGCAAAAAATCCAAGAGTTACAGCTCAGACTCTACAGGCCTCAGTTAGCATGTTAAATGTTAAAGTTCATGACAGTACTGATAGGATGTACGCTGGCTTATAGGGTAAAACCAAGGCTTGAGAGTAAACAGACAGAGTGCAGCTTGTAAAAGCTATAAAATCTTTACTTGTGATAAAAGCAAAGTTGAATATACATGGTACAGCATTGCAAAAGGAAAAACAAACTTACAAGCAGAGTTTCGTGTATTGTTTCCATTGACAGACATGAAGGGGCTCATGCCATGGCCTACACACACAGCCATGCATAGCTACGCACTTCCCAGTCTTCAGAAGTAGAACACACACACGAACATGGCTAAAAGACCAGACAGAAGTCAAGAAGCATAGAACACCATTTTGCATGGATAGAAATAGGCTTTTTCCAGCTTTCTGATTGGAGGAAAACTTAGGTTAGGCCAAAAGCATAACCTGTCAATAGGTGGCAATGTCGCAGCAAGCATGCTGTCTCCTCCCTCCCTCTGCTCCCCCCGGAGCAGGCTTCCTACGGAGGGAATCAGGAGGACTTGTTCCCATGCAAACGTTTAGGAACTAGCCAAAACAATACACATGTGACAGTTGTTATCTGGCCACCTGCACTTCACGTCACCATGAGAAAGCTGTGCTTTGTATAGAAAACAATTTGCCAAAACAATTTTCATGTGGGAAATCTGACAAGTACAATTAGAAAAAGACTGTACAAGTATAGTTTGTTTGGAAGGGTTGCCAGGAGAAAGTCTCTTCTCTCTAAAAAGAACATAGCAGCACGGCTTAGGTTTGCAAAGTTGCATCTGAACAAAGCACAAGACTTCTGGAACAAGGTCCTTTGGACAGACGAGGCCAAAGTGGAGATGTTTGGCCATAATGCACAGTGCCACGTTTGGTGAAAAGCAAACACAGCATATCAGCACAAATGTCTCATACCAACTGTCAAGCACGGTGTTGGAGGGGTGATGATTTGGGCTTCTTTTGCAGCCACAGGACCTGGGCACCTTGCAGTCATTGAGTCAACCATGAACTCCTCTGTATACCAAAATATTCTAGAGTCAAATGTGAGGCCATCTGTCTGACAGCTAAAGCTTGGCCGAAATTGGGTCATGCAACAGGACAATGATCCCAAGCACACCAGCAAATCTACAATGGAATGGCTGAAAAAGAAAAGAATCAAGGTGTTGCAATGGCCCAGTCAAAGTCCAGACCTCAACCCGATTGAAATGCTGTGGCGGGACCTTAAGAGAGCTGTGCATAAACAAATGCCCGCAAACCTCAATGAACTGAAGCAATGTTGTAAAGAAGAGTGGGCCAAAATTCCTCCACAAGGATGTGAGAGATTGATAAAGTCATACAGAAAACCATTACTTCAAGTTATTGCTGCTAAAGGTGGTTCTACAAGGTATTGAATCATAAGGTGTACTTAGTTTTTCACACATGGCTTCTCCGTTTTGGCTTTATTTTTGTAAAATAAATAATGACACTGTGTAATATGTCATGTATTGTTGTTCATCTGAGGTTCATCCGTCCTATCTCTGCATTACTCAGAAATTTTTGTTCCTCACTATATTTTCTCTGCAATTCAGATCAGACCTCAATAGGATAATGTAGCATTTGGGGGAAAAGATACAAGCCAAGAGACCAGCTCCAGAGGCCAAAATGGAGAAGATCTCCACAGCTACCATAGACTTCCCTTTGGTGCTCAGGTAGGTGGGGAGGAAGGTGATCCAAACACTGCAAAAAATCAGCATGCTAAAAGCAATGAACTTGGCTTCATTAAAGCTGTCGGGCAATTTCCTAGCCAGAAAGGCCACCATGAAACTGATGAGGGCCAGGAAACCCAAGTACGAAAGGACAGCATAAAACATTGAGCCTTCCTTACATTCCAAGATGGTCTCACCCACTAAGGAGTGGAAGTCCAAATTGGGAAATGGGGGAGAGGCTACCAGCCAGGTGGCACAAAGAACTGCTTGGACCAGGGGACAGGCTATGACAATGAAGTTGGTCAGTGGTTTTCCTAAGAATTTCCTTGTCCGATTCCCTGGCTTGGTGGCCATGAAGGCCAGAACAACCATGACAGTTTTTGCCAAAACAGAGGAAACTGCAAGGGAAAAGAGAATGGCAAAGGCGGTCTGTCGGAAGAGACAGGTAAGCTTCCTGGGTTGACCAATGAAGAGGAAGGAGCAGAGGAAGCAGAGCAGGAGGGAGATGAGGAGGATGTAGGTGAGATCTCGGTTGTTGGCCTTGACGATTGGCGTGTTGCGATGTTTAAGGAAAATCGCCAAGACTGCCAATGTGATCACAGAGAGAGAAAGAACTAGAGAAGCTAAAGCATATCCCAGGGTCTCTTGATAAGAAAGGAAGTGGATCTTCTTGGCAATGCAGAGGTTACTGTCCTTGTTGGGGTATTGGTCCTCTGGGCAAGGATCACAGTCAGCTGCATCTGAAATCAAGATTATTTGTCTGAGTTTTCTAGGTGCATATGCATTGCACACAATCTCTCCCCCTCCAAGTGTCTCAGAAGTGACATGGATGTTCCCTTTCTGCAATGGCCAACTCAAAAAGAAAGTGACGGAAGGACCCTCTGGGCAGCTTATGGTGCTTAGAAAAAGCCAACTCATCCTTGGTTCAGGATGAGCCTGGGAGTCAGTTGGTCAGAGACAGGGATCTCTTGAGCTCCAACTGGCTTGGTAATTCTGATGTTTTGCCTTTTGCTGTGAGACAAATTGGCACTTGGCTATTTCACTTGATACTGGAACCCCCAGAATATATATAGATCTGCCACAAGGAATCCTGCTATTTGTTCTTTGGTAAATTGTCAGTTGGTATGTCCTGAGAAGGTCATAACATGAGATAGAAACACATACAGATGCGGAATGGGAAGAAGGAGAGAGAAGGGGGTCTTAGTCTAATCAAAAGTGGTTCAAGGGGGAAATTGTCTTCAGGAGGGAGAAAGGAAAGATAGATCTGGAGTGACAATGGAAATAAAATTCTCTGCTTCAAGTTCTCTGCTTTGTATTTCAAATCAGATTCTCCCATCACTCACTCAACCTTTTTTTTCCAAGAGCAGCTAGCAGACCTAGGTAGATTGATCTTCCATTTCTTTAACAGGCCTATCAGTTTCCTTAGAAATCAATAATCCTGACAGAGTAGCACTGTGTAAATAACAATAATTGAGACTTGAACCCACACCCATTCCACTCCATTCCTTGAGGAAAGTGATCAGACGTTCGTCTTCCCATAGGTAACCAACACTGGTTGGGGGCAGAAAGGACAGCGGGGAACCCACCAATTCCTGCTCTGAAACTACCTTCAACTGCACTAAATTGTATGAGGAGAGCAAGACTGCCAGTCCTCATTCCTCAGGAGTGGGAAAGTGAGACTCTGGGAACAGGACAGTTTAGGTCCATACACCAAACCTTTTCTCTGAAAACTAGGAATATTTTGATGCATTTGAAATCTATCATAAATGAAAGTCAAAACTTCATATTTCAATCCATGGAATGGCTTCCTTGATCCTGGAAGATCTGCAGTGGAAGGGGCTCCTGGGGTTTGCTCTACCTGTCTGATAAGAAATGGCCCCTTCTGGACAAGGGTGACATTGGTAGCAGCAGACCTGCTGGCCCTCTGGAACACTTCTCCTCTCCCCTGCATGGCACCTCTTCATGCCACACCTGGCAAAGGGCACCTTATATAAGAGAAAAGGAGAATGCTTGAGATGGCCTACGCAATGAGCATGCATCATTTATTCATTTCCACATTCCCATTTCTGTCTTCAGAATATCTACAAAGAACTGGTTCACCTTCCTGTAACACCAATTGAAAAGCTCCCAGGGAATTCAGACTAGTTGCTTTCTTGACCCACCAGTGGATGCTGGGGATAAGAACTAGGATTTCTGCATGCAAAGCAAGTCCTGTGACATTCAGCTACAGCCCTTCTAGAACAAAGAATCTTAAGGATCCAACTGAATGCAAACTGTCCATGGAAATCAATGTTGCCTACTCTAATTGCACCATTGGCTTCCAGCAAGAGTTTTTACAAATCCCAACCCTTCCTGGATATGCCACAAATCAAACTTCAACGTGTTACATGCAAGGTAGGTCTTTCACCATATGGCTGTCACCTATTCTGAACTGATAGACCTTTTCTGAGCTAGAAGGACATTCTGCCTCCCCAAGAGAGAATAACTCTCTCCCCGAGTTCAGAGCAATTCCTTCTAGCCCACCTTTGTGGCCCAGATGATTGCGTCTGACTTAATGGTGAAATCCTGGCCTGGTGGAGCCCCAGGATCTATTTGGCCGACTTTTACAGGGACAAAAGATTGATTGGGCAGGAAAAGCCAGTTCAGAAGATCATAACGAGCTGATCCCAGTCCGTTTTCTGAGAAGGAGACTTCATTTCCAGCACTGTTGTTGAACCGGACATTCTTCAAATAGGAAAGAATCTGAAAGAAAAGAGACCCTTAGGAACTGGGGTAATTAGACATGAGACATCATGGCTTCTATCATGCATGCATCATTTATTCATTTCCACATTTACATTTCCATCTTCAGAAAGTCTTTAGAAGAACTGGTTCGCCATCCTGTAACATCAACCAAAAAGAGCTCCTGGGGAGTTCAGACCAGTGGCATTGCCAGCTAACCAATTGGTGCTGGGGATTGGAACTTGGACTCCGCATGGAAGGCAGCTACAGGTAGTCCTCACATAATGACCCTAATTGGGGCCAGGAGACTCCATTGCTAAGCAAACTGATCATTAACAGAAACGTGACAGACCATACCAAGGTGATCCCAGTCCATTTCCTGAAAATTAGATTACATTTCGAGCCCTTTTTATGGACCAGACATTCTTCAAACAGGATAGAAGAAGAAACTGAAGGAAATGAGACCCTGAAGAATTGAGGTAACTGCCTGAAAATCACAAATGAGACATCATGGCTTCTATCACTCTGTGGTGACCATCATCTTTGGAGATAATTGCAAGTCTCTCAAGATAGCGGGTTTCGCTTGGTGGATATCTGAGTGATCAGGAGCAGCATCAGATCAGAGGAATCCATCATGCAGACCCAAACACTGGAAAAAGATTCTGTCATCGGGTGTTTGTATCATGGTTTCTTCACTTTGAATTTTACAGAATAATCCCTACATACAAAGATTTTAATCCCACACTCTGAATGTTCTTCTTCAGTTTGGCTGCTGTAATTCTTGGCTATAGACTTTTGCAAATCTTTATCTTGGCCCAAGGTCTTATAAATGACAAATGCTATTTTAGGAAAGAGTAGGTAATTTATGCAAGAACCTGGTTAGGCTCCACATGTCCTTACTGACTTTCGGTCATTGAGAGTCAAAAAGTGCTGAATGCAGCATCCCTGTCTGGCCAGGGGCCAAGCAGGGTCCCTGACTTACGTATGACCTTCTCTGTTGAACAGGGCAACTGCCTGCCCAGTTTTGTCCCTTCACAATCGAGAGCCATCCAAGGTTAAGCCTTGGATGCAGAACAGCCCGAGGAACCTCAGAGCAGGAGGACCTTAGCGCCACTTTGCATTGGAGCCTTGCTGAGTGTCCTGAGATTCACAGAGGTTCCTTGCTAAAGGAAACTTAGGTGGTTCTGCAAATGTGGACAGTAGGACTTCAACTGGCCTGTTGGAGCATCTTCCACAAATGCACCCAGATTGCCATCTTCCTCTCGGCTGACACCTCCTCCCTGGAATGGTCACCCCCTGAAACTCAGGCAACTGTGTGTGGCTTGAATCATGTCAACTGGATTTCTATTTTCTCAGTAGAAACGTTTCACTCCTTATCCAAGGAGCTTCTTCAGTCTGAAGAAGAAGAACTGAAGAAGCTCCTTGGATAAGGAGTGAAACGTTTCTACTGAGAAAATAGAAATCCAGTTGACATGATTCAAGCCACAGACTGTTCCACCTGGATGACTGAGAACCTTCATCGACATATCAGGCAACTGTGGGAGACCTTGCAGGACCTGATAGGAAGATCTTTCCTCTGTGGATCTTATGGACAACTGGTTGGGTTTACTTCTCTGTTCCCCCTCTGCCCCTTTTTCATCAAAACATTATACTTCATTCATATTACTCTTTTTTATAATTACTGTTTTAATTTGTTTTGAGATGCAGTTCGATGGGTAGCATGGAAATATTTACAAAGTTAATCAAGCAACACCCAAGGGAAGCTTGTTCTCTAAAGATCTTTAGAATGGACAAATAGCCACAGAGATTACCTGCCACGACTGGACATTGGAGATCCTCTTTCCAAGCCTCTTCACGGTTGGTCGCAGTCCTGATCCATACATTGCATGTAATGCATGAGCCACAGAATAAATGGCATTGTAGATGTTGTAACTTTCACCCGTCATCCTCATCTGAAACACACCAGCTGGCAAATTCTGTAAATTCTCCTTTCCTGTACATGGTTTTTTCCCCTCTTGAGGGATTTTGCCTGATTTCAGGAAACTGCACCGAAAGACCATTTCCCACCAGGGAGGGAGAAAGACATCTCCTTGGGGGTTAAAGGGGTCTAAAGACAGGAGGAAATGCCTGAATTCTGGGACATCACCGGTGTGGTCCCTGAAATGCAAAGCACCATGGAAGGGCTTCAGAGTTTGCACCGTTCCTTGAGATGCTATGAAACTAACATCCCAGTGGGAAGACAGGATCCAAACTTTCCAAAATGAAATCTTAGACTGTCGTTCATAAAGATCCACAGCCAGGTATATATAAGTAACACTACTGGAGTCTCCAAACAAAATAATCACTTCAGCTTTAAACCAAGTTTTGGGAAGAAGGAATGTGAACATACCCCGATTATTAACTATCAACATTTCAGTGAAGGCCAGGCAGATCTCCTTCTCCTTGAGCATTGGCATCAGGGATGAGATGAAATGTTCTCCGCTATCATTTTCAGGGGCCACAAGGCCAACCCAGTTCCACTGGAAATGCAGGAGCAGCTGGACTAAGCCCTCATACTGAGGAAATTCATTGGAATTAATCCGGAAAAAGGAAGGAAAAACACTTCTCTCTCCCTCAGTGAACTCGAGGATTTCAAAACCGAGCTGCAGAAAAGGAGAGTCTAGTTTTACAAGTGAACTTTTCAAGACAAGGTCAAATTTTATGCTGATGTTAAGGGTCACCAGCCTATGCTTTATGGCCACACCAGTCAGGCTGACTCACTTTGAGCAGCAATGTTTCTTCCCTCCTTAAGGAGAGCCACCACTGACATAGTTTGCCTGACTCTGGCATGTGAGAAAACAAGGGAACAAACCATCAACCTGATTCAGAGAATAAATCAGATTGAAGTGTGGTTACATTTACAGAGAATCAGTTAAGAAGGAATTCATCTAGGAAAAATATGTCGATGAAGGTTCTCAGTCATCCAGGTGGAACAGTCTGTGGCTTGAATCATGTCAACTGGATTTCTATTTTCTCAGTAGAAACGTTTCACTCCTTATCCAAGGAGCTTCTTCAGTATGAGTAAAGTTAGTAAGGGAATCCTTAAATATGTTTCTAGGGTGGCTGTGTGACCTTGCACCTGGGGCTAGGTCATGGTTATTTTGAGATGTTTACTTCTAAGTCCCTTTATCATCTAAAGGAGGATTGTTAAGATTACCCTGCTGCTGTTGAGCTTGCGAAATGGTCTTAATCTTCCTGGGCACAGAAGACAAAGCAGGAAGGAAGATAGGGGAAAGGTTGTGCCTGAGGCCCCCACCTCTATTCAAGGAAGGATTTTCCAAGTTGGCATAAATGGATTCCTTGACCCCTCTCTCAAACCACCTATCTTCTCTGTCTAAAATGTGAACATTAATGTCCTCAAATGAGTGTCCTTTTTCCTTTAGATGAAGATAAACTGCTGACTCTGGTCCTGTGGTGTTACTTCTCCTGTGTTGGGCCATCCTCCTGTACAAAGGTTGTTTGGTTTCTCCAATGTAGAGTTCAGAGCACTCATCACTGCACTGGATTGCATACACTACATTGCTTTCCTTGTGTTTTGGAGTTTGATCTTTGGGGTGTACAAGCCTCTGTCTCAGTGTGTTGGTGGGTTTGAAATATACAGGTATGTGGTGTTTGCCAAATATCCGTTTTATCTTTTCAGACACGCCAGCCATGTAAGGAATGACCAGGTTCTTCCGTTTACTCTGAGTCGCAGCCCTATCTGTCGCTGTTTTAGGTCTGGTAGACTTAGATTTAGTGAAGGCCCAATTTGGATATCCACAGGCCTTCAGAGCTGTTCTCAGGTGCTGCTTTTCATTCTTTTTCGAATCCATGGAGGTGGGGATGGTTTCTGCTCTGTGTGATAATGTCCTGATGACTCCTAGTTTGTGCTGCAGTGGATGGTGAGAGTCAAACATCAGGTATTGATCTGTGTGTGTGAGTTTCCTGTAGATCCCTATTTCTAGCTTGCCACCGGTCCCAATGAGGACTTCACAGTCTAGGAATGCCAGTCTGTTGTCCTTGGTGTCTTCTCTGGTGAACCTAATGTTGGCATCTATAGTGTTTATATGGTCCGTGAAGGCCTGTACTTCCTGGGCCTTGATTTTGACCCATGTGTCATCCACATACCTAAACCTGTGGGTGGGCACCGTTCCCTGGAAAGTGTTGAGTGCTTTCTTCTCCACTTCTTCCATGTATAAATTGGCCACAATGGGTGACACAGGAGAACCCATGGCACAGCCGTGTTTTTGTCTGTAAAAGTCACCTCTGTATGAGAAATAAGTGGTGTTAAGACACAGGTCCAGAAGATGGCAGATCTGGTTTGGGTTGAGATGGTTTCTCCTTTCAAGGGTGCTGTCCTCTTCTAGTCTCTTCCTGACAGCGGATAGAGCATGAGTGGTGGGGATGCTGGTGAAAAGGGAGGACACATCGAAGGAGACCATAGTTTCATCTGTATCCAGTTTCAGGATCTTTGCTTTGGAAACAAATTCTTCCGAATTTTGGATGTGGTGTTCAGAGTGTCCAACTAGAGGTGCTAGTATGGTAGAGAGGTGTTTGGCAATGTTGTATGTTACCGAATTAATGCTGCTGACTATGGGTCGGAGGGGTGTTCCTTCCTTGTGGATCTTAGGAAGTCCGTAGATGCAAGGGATGGCTTCTCCAGGATACAGACGGTGGTAGGTAATCCTATCGATGAAGCCATCATGTTCCAATTGTTTCAAACTGTCTATTTCCTTTTTCTTGTAATTGCTGGTGGGGTCTCTTTTCAGTTTTTCATATGTATGGTGATCCTCCAAAAGTGAGGTAATTTTATTGTGGTAGTCTGCAGTGTTTAGAACCACTGTACATCTTCCTTTGTCAGCAGGTAAAATGGTGATGGTTTCATCTTTGCTGAGGGTTGTCAGGGCTCTCCTCTCTTGGACGGTAAGGTTGGGGGGAGGAGGCTGAGCACTGGACAGTTTCTACTGAGAAAATAGAAATCTAGTTGACATGATTCAAGCCACAGACTCATCTAGGAAAGTATTTCAGAAATGTGTTATTATTTACCGCTTTTGGATGGGGCATAAAGAAACATATCCTCACATACAAAGATAAAAATGAGTTGAACTATAGCATGGGTTCCCCAAATGACATACTACTGATGTACCCCCAAATAACTTTGGCTTCATCTTTGGCTTCTATGTCTGCTTCTATTCTGTGTCTACTCCATACTATTTCCAAAAGAACCCTCTTACCTGTGGGACCTTGAGGATGCTGAACATGGAGGCCATCTGCCTTGAGGATTTGGGGTTGAGATCTCCAATGACGGAGAGCAGAGTGTCGTGGCTGTCACATTTGTAGTCTGGAACCATTTGGCCTCGTGTGGAGAGCAGAGAGAGGCTGTTCCACGAAATCCTCTTAAAAATCTGGATATTGTCATAGATACGGAAGCCGAGTGTGATGTTGGGGAGGAGAACCAAATCCTTGTTGATCTTTGTTACTGCAAATACCAAGGCCAGAAAGAGCTGGTAGTTCTTCGGTGTAATGCTATAATGAGAAAACATTTGGGAATATTACAGGGTAGCTTCTGTGTGCTGGTGGAGTTTGCCTATCCTTGTGTGTCTGTTTCTGTGCACGTTCTAATGGACTTTGAGGTGGTGAATCCATTTCTTGTGAGCCTTTGGACAAAAGAAAATGTGATTAAGGATATTCTGTAGATGTTGCTGCCATTGAAATTGTGGTAAATGCAGATTGGGGCTCAGAAGTACCAAAACCCTGAACGGCCATGGCTCATTTACCTGAGTAATCTCTAATTTCCAGATTAATATTATCAGTCAACTTCTTCACTAGGCCAGCAGAGTTTCTAACAGGTACGCCATTCCTCACTTCTTATGCTGTTTATCATCTCACTTCTGAAGACTCCTGGGTAACCGGAACATTCCAGCCTATTTTATTAGCTTGGCTCTATCAAGAAAAGCACCAAGGCCCCTGAACTGCACCAGGACATTGCGAATATCACTGAAGAAGAATTTCTAAAACGCGTCCCTGAATCCAAAACAAAGCAGACTATCTTCTACCCCTTTCCCCTCCAGGTGAATCTTACATTGTTAAAACTTGGGTGAGTGATGGCTCCTGGTGAAATTTTTTCATGATATCATAAATTGTTCCCAGGGGCAAATTCCCCCCAATAATGAGATCACCAGTCCTGTAATACTCCTCCGGAGTCTGCAAAGGGTTCCTCAGTACACATACACTTTGCATCATCTTATGAGTCATTGAAGGCAGGAGCCAGAAGAGAAGCAGCAGGAGAGGCAGCCAATTCATTATTCTCACGTTCCCTCCTAGATCAAAAATCAATGTTTGCTCAGAACCTGAACTGCAGGTGCCCCCCCCCCCAAATCTCACCAGGGCTTTAGCAGAAAAGAAGTGGGGTGTGGCACTTGGATGGCCTCCCAGCACATTTATATCAAGTGTGTTTTCTCTTACCTGTGTTTGAGCTATCACCCAAGAGAATGTTGAGGCCAGTTAAGTTTCATTGTTTGCAAGAAATGACCCGTTTTCAAGACAAGCTAAGCTGACATGTCCACGGCCCCTTGGGAGACCTCAGAGCTAATTTATCTTAATATGTTTTATCTTGGGTACCTTTTACAGGCATCCCACTGGTGATACATTAAGAATTACTGTTCTTCTGATAATTGCAAGGAAGAGTAACATCCTATCCACTTAGCAATAGCTTCTCTTCATACACCAGAAGGGGAAAAACATGTTGGTATCTCTTGTTGTTGAGCAGATGCAGTTGAGAGTCAGGGTACAGGTGGGTACTCGGCCTGCCTGAAACTGAGCACCTGCACCCAAGATGGAGTCTGCCCTGTGCCATAGTTTGTTGAGATAGAGCATGGGCTAAGGGGCAATGTGGCAATCCGTTGTAGCCTTGTAAGTGTGTGTAATAATGTCAGTGTTTGGATGGAAGACTTGGTTTATTTATTTATGCCATATGACAGGGATGAGATTAGAAGCTAATTCTCCTATAGTCCTTAAAAAGAAAGAAGCATGGGGGGGAAACTAATATGCTTGTGGTTTGGCCTTGGCTGTGTTGTATTATGCTGTGCTTTTGTGGTTTTTATGTTTGTTGGCTCTTTTGTTTTGCATTTTGTCAACTACCCAGAGTTGTTATTTGCAAGTTGGGCAGCCATAAAAATTGCATGCATGCCTGCATGTGTAAGTTTCTGGTTTCTAATTTAACAATGCTTTGGGTAAAGTTTGTCAATGTCCTTTCTAAAATGTGGTATCCAGAACTGGATGCAATATTCAAGTGTGGTCTAACCAATGTTGAATAGGGAGGAAATGTGATTCCTCTTGTTGTTGACACTATATGTCTGTGGATATGTCTGTGGATGCAGTACCCCCTAGTTTGGAGGAAGTCATTAAAGCCACTAATCAAATGAAAAATAACAAAGCTAGTGGACCTGACGGGATTCCTGCTGAAGTCTTTAAAGAAGGCGGGCCTGAACTTACACAACAACTTCATAAGCTCATAGAAAAAATCTGGATGAGGGAGGAGATTCCAGCAGACTTTAGGGATGCCATAATTATCACTCTCTTTAAGAAGGGTGATAGAGGAAACTATTGAGGCATCTCCCTTCTAGCTACGGCAGGCAAAATCCTTGCAAGGATCCTTGCAAACCATCTCCTATCTATTTCAGAAGTCATCCTCCCTAAAACCCAAAATGGCTTCCGCCCTTCCAGGGGGATAGTGGATATGATCTTCACTGCACGACAGCTCCAAGAAAAATGCAAGGAGCAAAACCACCCTCTGTACATGGCATTTATTGATCTGACTAAGGCTTTTGATACTATAAATCGTACTGCTCTCTGGACCATCCTTCTGAAAATCGGATGCCCTGATAAATTTGTAAACATCTTGCAGCTACTCCATGATGACATGATGGCAACAATCCTGAATAATAATGGCTCTCAAAGCGATCCATTTAAAGTGGGATCCAGTGTTAAACAGGGATGTGTTATTGCTCCAACCTTATTCACTATCTTCATTGCTATGATTCTACACCTTGTTGAAGGGAAACTTCCTACTGGTGTAGAAATGATATATCGAATAGATGGAAAGCTTTTTAATCTTAGTAGGCTGAAAGCAAAAAATAAGGTAATTACAACTTCTGTTATAGAACTTTAATATGCTGATGATAACGTAGTCTGTGCACACTCTGAGGAAGATCTTCAAACTATCCTAAACATCTTTGCAGAAGCATATGAAAAGCTCGGCCTCTCGATTAACATTAAAAAAACCAAAGTCCTTTACCAACAAGTTCAAACCAATCCCTCTGCAGCGCCATCAATCCAGCTTAAAGGTGTGTTACTAGAAAATGTCAACCACTTTTCTTATCTTGGCAGCCATTTATCTACAAAAGCTGACATCCGCGCTGAAATTCAGCATCGTCTGAGCTCTGTGAGTGTAGCTTTCTCCCGAATGTCTGTAGCTTGAATCATGTCAACTGGATTTCTATTTTCTCAGTGGAAACGTTTCGCTCCTTATCCAAGGAGCTTCTTCAGTCTGAGCAAAGTTGGTAAGGGAATCCTAAATATGTTTCTAGGTAGCTGTGTGACCTTACACCTGGGGTCATGGTTATATTGAGATGTTATTTTTAAGTCCTTTTACCATCTAAAGGAGAATCGTTAAGATCACCATGCTGCTGTTGAGCTTGTGAAATGGTCTTAATCTTCCTAGGCACAGAAGACAAAGCCGGGAGATAGATGGGAGATAGATTGTGCCTGAGGCCCCCACCTCTATTTTTTGTTGTTTATTCGTTCAGTCGTTTCTGACTCTTTGTGACTTCATGGACCAGCCCACGCCAGAGCTATCTGTCGGCCGTCACCATCCCCAGCTCCCCAATGGTTGAGTCCGTCGCCTCCAGAATACCATCCATCCATCTTGCCCTTGGTCGGCCCCTCTTCCTTTTGCCTTCCACTTTTCCTAGCATCAGCTTCTTCTCCAGGGTATCCTGTCTTCTCATTATGTGGCCAAAGTACTTCAGTTTTGCCTTTAATATCATTCCCTCAAGTGAGCAGTCTGGCTTGATTTCCTGGAGTATGGACTGGTTTGATCTTCTTGCAGTCCAAGGCACTCTCAGAATTTTCCTCCAACACCACAGTTCAAAAGCATCTATCTTCCTTCGCTCAGCCTTCCTTATGGTCCAGCTCTCGCAGCCATAGGTTACTACAGGAAATACCATTGCTTTAACTATGCGGACCTTTGTTGTCAGTGTGATGTCTCTGCTCTTAACTATTTTATCAAGATTTGCCATGGCTCTCCTCCCAAGAAGTAGACGTCTTCTGATTTCCTGGCTGCAGTCAGCATCTGCAGTAATCTTTGCGCCTAGAAATACAAAGTCTGTCACTGCCTCCACTTTTTCTCCCTCTATTTGCCAGTCATCAATCAAGCTCGTTGCCATAATCTTGGTTTTTTTGAGGTTTAACTGCAACCCAGCTTTTGCACTTTCTTCTTTCACCTTCGTCATAAGGCTCCTCAACTCCTCCTCGCTTTCAGCCATCAAAGTGGTATCATCTGCATATCTGAGTTTGTTAATGTTTCTTCCAGCGATTTTAACTCCAGCCTTGGATTCCTCAAGCCCAGCATGTCGCATGATGTGTTCTGCGTACAGGTTGAATAGGTAGGGTGAGAGTATACAACCCTGCCGTACTCCTTTCCCAATCTTAAACCAGTCCGTTGTTCCGTGCTCTGTTCTTACCGTTGCTACTTGGTCGTTATACAGATTCCTTAGGAGGCAGACAAGATGACTTGGTATCCCCATACCACCAAGAACTTGCCACAATTTGTTATGATCCACACAGTCAAAGGCTTTAGAATAGTCAATAAAACAGAAATAGATGTTTTTCTGAAATTCCCTGGCTTTCTCCATTATCCAGCGGATATTGGCAATTTGGTCTCTAGTTCCTCTGTCTTTTCTAAACCCAGCTTGTACATCTGGCAATTCTCGCTCCATGAATTGCTGGAGTCTACCTTGCAAGATCTTGAGCATTACCTTACTGGCATGTGAAATAAGTGCCACTGTTCGATAGTTTGAACATTCTTTAGTGCTTCCCTTTTTTGGTATGGGGATATAAGTTGATTTTTTCCAATCTGATGGCCATTCTTGTGTTTTCCAAATTTGCTGGCATATGGCATGCATCACCTTGACAGCATCATCTTGCAAGATTTTAAACAGTTCAGCTGGGATACCATCGTCTCCTGCTGCCTTGTTATTAGCAATGCTTCTTAAGGCCCATTCAACCTCACTCTTCAGGATGTCTGGCTCTAACTCACTGACCACACCGTCAAAGCTATCTCCAATATTATTATCCTTCCTATACAGATCTTCTGTATATTCTTGCCACCTTTTCTTGATCTCTTCTGCTTCTGTTAGGTCCTTACCATCTTTGTTTTTGATCATACCCATTTTTGCCTGGAAGTTACCTCCGATGTTTCTAATTTTCTGGAAGAGGTCTCTTGTCCTTCCTATTCTATTGTCTTCTTCCACTTCCGCACATTGCTTGTTTAAAAATAATTCCTTATCTCTTCTGGCTAACCTCTGGAATTTTGCATTTAATTGGGCATATCTCCCCCTATCACTGTTGCCTTTTGCTTTCCTTCTTTCTTGGGCTACTTCCAGTGTTTCAGCAGACAGCCATCTTGCCTTCTTGGTTTTCTTTTTCTTTGCGACGTTTTTTGTTGCCGCCTCCTGAACAATGTTGCGAACTTCTGTCCATAGTTCTTCTGGGACCCTATCTACTAAATCTAGTCCCTTAAATCTATTCTTCACCTCCACTGCATATTCCTTAGGAATATTAGTGAGCTCATATCTAACTGATCTGTGGGTCTTCCCTATTCTCTTTAGTCTGATTGTAAATTTTGCAATAAGAAGTTCGTGATCTGAACTACAGTCAGCTCCAGGTCTTGTTTTTACCGACTGTATAGATGTCCGCCACCTTTGGCTGCAAAGGATGTAGTCAATCTGATTTCGGTGTCGACCATCTGGTGAAGTCCATGTATAAAGTCGTCTTTTAGGTTGTTGGAAGAGAGTGTTTGTTATGCACAGTGAGTTGTCTTGGCAAAATTCTATCAGCCTATGTCCTGCTTCATTTTGTTCTCCCAGACCATGCTTGCCTGTAATTCCAGGTGTCGTCTGACTACCCACCTTAGCATTCCAGTCTCCTGTAATGAAAATAACATCTCTTTTTGGTGTATTATCTAGTAGGTGCTGCAGATCCTCATAGAACTGATCTACTTCTGCTTCTTCAGCATCTGTGGTTGGGGCGTATATTTGGATCACTGTGATGTTAAATGGCTTACCCTGAATTCGAATTGAGATCATTCTATCGTTTTTTGGATTGTATCCAAGCACTGCTTTAGCCACTTTATTATTAATTATGAAGGCTACTCCATTTCTTCTGTGGTCCTCTTGTCCACAGTAGTAGATCTGGTGGTCATCTGATGTGAAGTGGCCCATCCCAGTCCATTTCAGTTCACTGACACCTAAAATGTCTATATTTAATCTTGACATCTCACCAATAACCACATCCAATTTGCCCTGGCTCATAGATCTTACATTCCAGGTTCCTATGGTGTGTTGATCTTTAGAACATCGGATTCGTCATTCACCACCAGCACCGTCGGCCGCTAGCCGTCCTTTTGGCTTTGAGCTAGCTGCGTCATCACATCTGGGGCTAGTTGAATGTATCCTCTGTTCCTCCCCAGTAGCATTTTGACCATCTTCCGACCTGGGAGTCCCATCTTCCGATGGTATACCGACATATCTTTGGTTGTACTGATCCATTTAGTTTTCATGGCAAGAATACTGGGGTGGGTTGCCATTACCTTCCCCAGGGATCGTATTTAGTCTGACCTCTCTGCCACGACCTTCCCATCTTGGGTGTCCCTTCACGGTTTAGCTCATGGTTTCATTGAGGTGCTCAAGCTCCAGCACCACGACAAGGTAACGATCTCCTTTGCTGGAGCCACCTCTATTCAAGGAAGGATTTTCCAAGTTGGCATAAATGGATTCCTTGACCCCTCTCTCAAACCACCTATCTTCTCTGTCTAAAATGTGAACATTAATGTCCTCAAATGAGTGTCCTTTTTCCTTTAAATGAAGATAAACTGCTGACTCTGGTCCTGTGGTGTTACTTCTCCTGTGTTGGGCCATCCTCCTGTACAAAAGTTGTTTGGTTTCTCCAATGTATAGTTCAAACAACTAACTGTTTCAAACAGAAACCAAACAACTTTTGTACAGGAGGATGGCCCAACACAGGAGAAGTAACACCACAGGACCAGAGTCAGCAGTTTATCTTCATTTAAAGGAAAAAGGACACTCATTTGAGGACATTAATGTTCACATTTTAGACAGAGAAGATAGGTGGTTTGAGAGAGGGGTCAAGGAATCCATTTATGCCAACTTGGAAAATCCTTCCTTGAATAGAGGTGGGGGCCTCAGGCACAATCTATCTCCCATCTATCTCCCGGCTTTGTCTTCTGTGCCTAGGAAGATTAAGACCATTTCACAAGCTCAACAGCAGCATGGTGATCTTAACGATTCTCCTTTAGATGGTAAAAGGACTTAAAAATAACATCTCAATATAACCATGACCCCAGGTGTAAGGTCACACAGCTACCTAGAAACATATTTAGGATTCCCTTACCAACTTTGCTCAGACTGAAGAAGCTCCTTGGATAAGGAGCGAAACGTTTCCACTGAGAAAATAGAAATCCAGTTGACATGATTCAAGCTACAGACAATTCCACCTGGATGACTGAGAACCTTCATAGACTTTCTCCCGAATGAAACATAGAGTGTTTGAGGATCGGGACATTTACAGGGAGACCAAAATGCTTGTTTACAAAGCATTGTACTACCGACCCTATTGTACGCCTGTGAAACATGGACCCTCTACAAACGCCACCTCCAACTTCTTCAAAGATTCCATCAACGCTACCTCCGAAAAATTCTGCAAATTACTTGGGAAGATAGGCAAACTAATGTTAGCATATTGGAAAAAGCAAGGACCACCAGCATTGAAACAATGATCATCCAACATCAACTTCGCTGGACCGGCCATGTTGTTCGAATGCCTGACCATCGTCTTCCAAAGCAGCTACTTTACTCCCAACTTAAGAATGGAAAACGGAATACTGGTGGACAGCAAAAGAGATTCAAAGATACTCTCAAAGCTAATATTAAAAAAATTAATATCACCATTGAGAACTGGGAAGCCCTAATTCATGAGCGTTTCAATTGGAGGTCAGCCTTTATTAAAGGCGCTACGGACTTTGAGGAAGCACGAGTACAGGGCGAAAGGGAGAAATTATCTAAGAGGAAGGCATGTCAAGCAAACCCTCATTGTGACCGTCTTCCACCTGGAAACCTATGCCCTCATTGTGGGAGGTTGTGTGGATCCAGAATTGGCCTTTACAGCCACTTATGGATCCACTGTTGAGATTTTACCCCTGGAAGACAATCTTACTTGGCTACGAGTGATCGCCAAGAAGCAGCAGCAATATTCAAGTGTGGTCTAACCAATGTTGAATAGGGAGGAAATGTGATTCCTCTTGTTGTTGACACTATGTGTCTGTGGATGCATCCTAGGATTATGTGTATTGTTCAGCTGCATCCACAGACATATAGTGTCAGCAACAAAATGCACATGTTGGCTCATGTTCAACTTGTGATTCATTAAGACACCCAGGTCCTTTTCACATACAGTATATTGCTATCCAGTATGCTCTCTTCCATCCTGAACTAGTGCCTTTGATTTTTCCTGCACAAATGAAGGACTTGTCCATGTTGAATTGATCTTGTTGGATTCTGGCTATTGATCCAGCTTGTTAAGATCCTCTTGAATCCTGATACAATCCTCTAAGATGTTATTTTCCCCTCCCACAATTTTTTGTTACCTGCAAATGTAACATATAATAATCATACATTTTAATTTATCATCCGAGTCATTTATAATACGTTGAAAAGCACAAGGCCTAGGACGAAGCCTTCAACCTTGAAGTCTCCTCCTAGCTTCATTTCAGTACATTAACTCAACTAGCTCATAGCATAGTTCAGCCAACATTTTGCTCCCTTCTCCACTAGGATCTCAGGGGAGGTCTTGCCAAATGTTCTGAGGTACCCTATGTTCATTGCATTCCCTTGGTCAAGTGAACTGGTCGTTTTATTAAAAAAAAAAAAGGAGTCCAAATTGGTCTGGCATGACTTGTTCTTGGAAAACTCCTGCTGGCTCCTGTCAAGCACTGCATTACTTTCTAAATTGCTGGTGCCTGGGAACAAAACGATAGAATAAATTCTGAGGAAGGGTATGATATAATGCACTTTAGAGTTTTTTATTTTATTTTATTTTATTTTATTTATTTTATTTATTTTATTATTTTATTTTATTTTATTTTATTATTTTATTTTATTTTATTATTTTATTTTATTTAATTTAATTTAATTTAATTTAATTTAATTTAATTTAATTTAATTTAATTTAATTTAATTTAATTTAATTTAATTTAATTTAATTTAATTTTATTTAATTTTATTTTATTTTATTTTATTTTATTATTTTATTTTATTTTATTTTATTTTATTATTTTATTTTATTTTATTTTATTTTATTTTATTTTATTTTATTATTTTATTTTATTTTATTTTATTTTATTTTATTTTATTTTATTTTATTTTATATTTAATTTTATTTTATTTATATTATATTTATTTATATTATATTTATTTATATTATATTTATTTTATTGCACTGTTTTTGTTGTTGTTTATTCGTTCAGTCGTTTCCGACTCTTCGTGACTTCATGGACCAGTCCACGCCAGAGCTTTCTGTCGGCCGTCACCATCCCCAGCTCCCCAATGGTTGAGTCTGTCACCTCCAGAATATCATCCATCCATCTTGCCCTTGGTCGGCCCCTCTTCCTTTTGCCTTCCACTTTTCCTAGCATCAGCTTCTTCTCCAGGGTATCCTGTCTTCTCATTATGTGGCCAAAGTACTTCAGTTTTGCCTTTAATATCATTCCCTCAAGTGAGCAGTCTGGCTTGATTTCCTGGAGTATGGACTGGTTTGATCTTCTTGCAGTCCAAGGCACTCTCAGAATTTTCCTCCAACACCACAGTTCAAAAGCATCTATCTTCCTTCGCTCAGCCTTCCTTATGGTCCAGCTCTCACAGCCATAGGTTACTACAGGGAATACCATTGCTTTAACTATGCGGACCTTTGTTGTCAGTGTGATGTCTCTGCTCTTAACTATTTTATCAAGATTTGCCATTGCTCTCCTCCCAAGAAGTAGACGTCTTCTGATTTCCTGGCTGCAGTCAGCGTCTGCAGTAATCTTTGCGCCTAGAAATACAAAGTCTGTCACTGCCTCCACTTTTTCTCCCTCTATTTGCCAGTCATCAATCAAGCTCGTTGCCATAATCTTGGTTTTTTTGAGGTTTAACTGCAACCCAGCTTTTGCACTTTCTTCTTTCACCTTCGTCATAAGGCTCCTCAACTCCTCCTCGCTTTCAGCCATCAAAGTGGTATCATCTGCATATCTGAGATTGTTAATGTTTCTTCCAGCGATTTTAACTCCAGCCTTGGATTCATCAAGCCCAGCATGTCGCATGATGTGTTCTGCGTACAGGTTGAATAGGTAGGGTGAGAGTATACAACCCTGCCGTACTCCTTTCCCAATCTTAAACCAGTCCGTTGTTCCGTGCTCTGTTCTTACCGTTGCTACTTGGTCGTTATACAGATTCCTCAGGAGGCAGACAAGATGACTTGGTATCCCCATACCACCAAGAACTTGCCACAATTTGTTATGATCCACACAGTCAAAGGCTTTAGAATAGTCAATAAAACAGAAATAGATGTTTTTCTGATATTCCCTGGCTTTCTCCATTATCCAGCGGATATTGGCAATTTGGTCTCTAGTTCCTCTGCCTTTTCTAAACCCAGCTTGTACATCTGGCAATTCTCGCTCCATGAATTGCTGGAGTCTACCTTGCAAGATCTTGAGCATTACCTTACTGGCATGTGAAATAAGTGCCACTGTTCGATAGTTTGAACATTCTTTAGTGCTTCCCTTTTTTGGTATGGGGATATAAGTTGATTTTTTCCAATCTGATGGCCATTCTTGTGTTTTCCAAATTTGCTGGCATATGGCATGCATCACCTTGACAGCATCATATTGCAAGATTTTAAACAGTTCAGCTGGGATACCATCGTCTCCTGCTGCCTTGTTATTAGCAATGCTTCTTAAGGCCCATTCAACCTCACTCTTCAGGATGTCTGGCTCTAACTCACTGACCACACCGTCAAAGCTATCTCCAATATTATTATCCTTCCTATACAGATCTTCCGTATATTCTTGCCACCTTTTCTTGATCTCTTCTGCTTCTGTTAGGTCCTTACCATCTTTGTTTTTGATCATACCCATTTTTGCCTGGAATTTTCCTCCGATGTTTCTAATTTTCTGGAAGAGGTCTCTTGTCCTTCCTATTCTATTGTCTTCTTCCACTTCCGCACATTGCTTGTTTAAAAATAATTCCTTATCTCTTCTGGCTAACCTCTGGAATTTTGCATTGAATTGGGCATATCTCCCCCTATCACTGTTGCCTTTTGCTTTCCTTCTTTCTTGGGCTACTTCCAGTGTTTCAGCAGACAGCCATCTTGCCTTCTTGGTTTTCTTTTTCTTTGGGACGTTTTTTGTTGCCGCCTCCTGAACAATGTTGCGAACTTCTGTCCATAGTTCTTCTGGGACCCTATCTACTAAATCTAGTCCCTTAAATCTATTCTTCACCTCCACTGCATATTCCTTAGGAATATTAGTGAGCTCATATCTAACTGATCTGTGGGTCTTCCCTATTCTCTTTAGTCTGATTCTAAATTTTGCAATAAGAAGTTCGTGATCTGAACTACAGTCAGCTCCAGGTCTTGTTTTTACCGACTGTATAGAGGTCCGCCACCTTTGGCTGCAAAGGATGTAGTCAATCTGATTTCGGTGTCGACCATCTGGTGAAGTCCATGTATAAAGTCGTCTTTTAGGTTGTTGGAAGAGAGTGTTTGTTATGCACAGTGAGTTGTCTTGGCAAAATTCTATCAGCCTATGTCCTGCTTCATTTTGTTCTCCCAGACCATGCTTGCCTGTAATTCCAGGTGTCGTCTGACTACCCACCTTAGCATTCCAGTCTCCTGTAATGAAAATAACATCTCTTTTTGGTGTATTATCTAGTAGGTGCTGCAGATCCTCATAGAACTGATCTACTTCTGCTTCTTCAGCATCTGTGGTTGGGGCGTATATTTGGATCACTGTGATGTTAAATGGCTTACCCTGAATTCGAATTGAGATCATTCTATCGTTTTTTGGATTGTATCCAAGCACTGCTTTAGCCACTTTATTATTAATTATGAAGGCTACTCCATTTCTTCTGTGGTCCTCTTGTCCACAGTAGTAGATCTGGTGGTCATCTGATGTGAAGTGGCCCATCCCAGTCCATTTCAGTTCACTGACACCTAAAATGTCTATATTTAATCTTGACATCTCACCAATAACCACATCCAATTTGCCCTGGCTCATAGATCTTACATTCCAGGTTCCTATGGTGTGTTGATCTTTAGAACATCGGATTCGTCGTTCACCACCAGCACCGTCGGCCGCTAGCCGTCCTTTCGGCTTTGAGCTAGCTGCGTCATCACATCTGGGGCTAGTTGAACGTATCCTCTGTTCCTCCCCAGTAGCATTTTGACCATCTTCCGACCTGGGAGTCCCATCTTCCGATGGTATACCGACATATCTTTGGTTGTACTGATCCATTTAGTTTTCATGGCAAGAATACTGGGGTGGGTTGCCATTACCTTCCCCAGGGATCGTATTTAGTCTGACCTCTCTGCCACGACCTTCCCGTCTTGGGTGTCCCTTCACGGTTTAGCTCATGGTTTCATTGAGGTGCTCAAGCTCCAGCACCACGACAAGGTAACGATCTCCTTTGCTGGAGTATTGCACTGTACTAAACCCTAAATGTAAATAGAAGGAATTTCAAACAGGAACTAAAAATGATACGTCTTTAGACAGAGATTCCAAAGGATGTCCTTGCTTCTTTGGAACTATGGAGAGGAGGTTGTTTCACGTGTTATTCTAATTAGTTAATCAGTCCAAAACACAATACTGAGATCTAAGGGAGAAATGTTTTGTCAAGTATGTGATCTCTAAATATGTAAGAGCCGTGTTCTAGTCCACTCTCGGCCATGGAAGCTCACTGGGTGATTTTGGACCAGTCACTCTCACTCAGCCCAAACCCACCCAAGGTTGTTGTTGTAGGGAAAAAGAGGAGGAAAGAAATATTATGTATGCTGCCTTTAGCTCCTCTACAAAATTGCAGAATAGAATTGAATGAATGAATGAATGAATGAATGAATGAATGAATGAATGAATGAATGAATGAATGAATCTATCTATCTATCTATCTATCTATCTATCTATCTATCTATCTTATCTATTTCAGAATGGAAGGTACAGCTATATGGCAGAGTTTAAATCTTGGGAAATCCCCCCCCCCATTCCTAAAAAGTTCTGGGCAGAATCTGAGAATGAACTTATCTCAGTTTAATGAACTTGTTTTTCCTAAAGTGTTTTTCTAAAGTATAATTATAGTGGGATCCAAAGTATTAAGTAAGAGGATGCTCAGAAATCAGTTGTTGCAAGCATGGAACAGAGTAAAGGGACATTGATTCTATACTTTAGTCCCCTGTGGTGCCATCTGGCAAAATTTGCTGCAGCAAAAACACCTTGTTGTTGTTTTAATTACAGAGGTCAGAAATCATGGCGCAGTTCCAAGCTCTTTTGACACTTAACAGGAGAAAAACATGTTTGTGCAACTGCACCTGAGGCAGACTCTTGCTTATGAACTGAGATAATGTTTGTTACTACTTTGACACAGATCCAAATTCTTTAATCCAACCAGGGCAGTCAGGGCAGCTTTTAGCCACAGCCATCAGATGTTGACCTGATGTCCCTGTGCATCTAAGGACCTCAATCCATAATAAGCTCCAAGTTTCCATCATGGTGGAATAACTGGAGAGGAATCCAAATGATTATTTATTAATTCCAAAGCTAGCAGGTGACAGGTAGTCACTGGACTTTTGCACCCAAACAGGCCAAGAACAAGAGCCCCCTGGCTACATAGGTCTTACATTCAATATTGATTGAGAACAGTCTGAGCATGCATCATCATCATCATCGCCATTGAGTCAGTCTTGACTCTTGGCAACTGCTAGTCCCTGCAGTTTTCTTGGCAACTTTTTCAGAAGTGATTTGCCCTTGCCTAGATTAAGAGGAACTGACCCAAAGTCATCCAGCCGGCTTCCATGCCTGAGGCAAGACTACAGTTCATGGTCTCCCGGTTTCCAGCTTGGTGCCTTAACCACTACCCCATATTGGCATTAATAGGAGACCCCCATTGGGGAAAAAACTGTGGCTCCCTCTCCTCAAACACATCTTTCCTGCCAAAATCTCTCCCATCACCTTGTTGCTACCAGGGCCGGACATTCTGATTGGTGGAGGGATGCCCTGCCCACTGGGTTGGTTCCTTGAGTTTGGAGGCTGATCTAACAGTCGCACTTTGGGGTCCCACCAGAAAAGACCTTCGTAATAGAACCCAGCAGCTTCGTAAATCTGGTCATGACAAAACAGGAAATGGGTTCTCCCTATAGATTCATTATCCTGGACTCGTGTTTGTCAAAAAGACCCATTAACCCATGATCAGTTGTCTGCAAGCCGATCTATGTTTTGCTTCTGAAAAAGTTGCACTGGATACAAAGAGGGTGATTGCCTAGGTCTTTTTGCCTTTCTGGCCCACCCAAAGTTCAATGTATCTTGCAATAATGTTGATAGTAATAATAATGCCACACACTTAGGGTATTACCTCCTTAAGCCCCGTTGATGTGGGTAAAAGAGAGCAGGAGCCCATGTAACCATGATGGAGCAGTGAAGTTGGGATATTCCCCAATAAAGTTTGTTGCAAGCAAGTAACATTGAATATTCAACTTCACTCTGAGGCCACGTGATATTAAGGTGCCAGCTTTTTACACCCATACTGCAGATTGACTGATGGATTGATTGATTGATTGATTGGATTTATATAGCCACCCATCTCTCATATGTGACACTAGGTGGCTTACAATAAAATAGATATAAAATACATAAACTATGCAATATAAAAATAAAAACACATAGGAGCCGAGCATCATAAAAGAATCTTCAACATCAAATAATTATAGCCTCTCTGATTTGCAACAAGTTGTTATCTGACCCAACAACCATATGGCAAGCAAGACAGGAATTATTCTTCTGAATTTACTGTATTATCATATAGTGATAAGTCTTATTTGCCATGTTAGTTGCATAACACCTCATTCTACAAATCAAAGAGGCTATCATTACCAAGTACTTTGCAATGGAATGGTCTCTCTCCACTTAGGTTTTCTGCAAATTGCAATTCTTGGCATTGGTCACAGTTACTGACTTTCTGATAATGGTTTAGAGAAGAGAAGCTTCAGTCCAAGAGAGGGCAGTGTTTCTTCATTTTTGACATAATTTCTTGGCCACCACTCTTTAGATGGCTCGCACAAAGAAAGAACAATTGAAATCCTGTAACAACGAAACAGTGAAATGTAATGCAGAAAAAACAGAAATTGCAAAGAGAGGGTTGGAGGATCAAAAGTCCAGGGATATCAGCAAAAGGGAGGGGGGAATCTTTAAATTTATTTTAATCAATTTATCAATTTGTCCTTTTGCAAATTGAAAACATAGGATTAAAAAAACAACCCTACAAGAGAAAAGGCACAAATAATAACAATGGTACATTAGTAATAGAACAATAACAATGGTGCTGAGGACAATTCACCTATTGGATACTGCAAAACAAGGAGACATCTAAGGCGACCAGTATGGATAGAGGTTTCTAAAATGCTGAAAAGAAAAAGGGAGATGTTAGGAAATGCAAGCTGTTGGGAGTAAGGAAGATGACCTTGGCAGAAATATGCAAGAACAATTATCTAGGCAAAAGGGGCTGAAATATTACTATTCTATTTATGTCTGTTTTTAATGGTTTTTGAAGAATGTTTTAATTGTTGGTTTTATTGTACGCCACCCAGAGTCATCTTTGTGAGATGGACAGCCGTATACATTTGATAAACAAACAAACAAAATCACATTTGGAAGCAGCCCAGGCAGGCACCTCCCTAATTCACTGGGGTCAAGAAGGAGCGGAAAGATAGCTCAGGCAGACTTGCCAGATTCTGTTATTACAGGCAGTCTCAATAAAAGTAGCTTTAGCCTTCCTGCGGAGTTGATTTCCTGGGTTCCTGGACTAGGCAGGGGGTTGGACTGGGTGGCCTCAAGGACCCCTTCCCACTCAAGGGTTCGTTGGGCAAGTCTCTGAAAGATCAGAATGGGGACGGTCTCCGGACACGATGCACCTGCGGAATGCCTTGGGGGGTGGCCATTAACACGGGTGGCATTAGAGGGGAGTCCACCCAGGGCTCCTGGGCTTCAAAATTCGGTGTCCCCACCGGGATGGGGGCAGCAGGCCTCCAAAGGCCATTTGCAGGGGGAGGGCTCCATCTCCGGCTTGTGACCCCCCAAAAGGCATCTGGTGGGTGTCTGTGGGCAAGAAAAGGAGTTGGAAGGGATCCATGAGAAGCTCAGGCAAGCAGAGGGAAGGGTGGGGGGAGCAGTGATCAGGGGCTCAGCTGACTGGGGCGATCTGGCTTCCGTGTGACCGCTGGGGGGGAGCTCCCGCGGTTCAGCTGCAAGGGCGCTCGCTTGGTGATGAAGGGCAGGTGGCGGTGGGGCTGGGGATCGAGGGTGCTGCTTTTCTGCTCTGCCTTCTGGCCTGCCTCGTCCTCGTCCTCGTCCTCGTCCTTATCCTCCTCGCTGCCCTCTGAGTCGCTCCGCACATCCTTTCCCAACTGCAAGAGAGAAGCACAGCTGTCATGGCCTCCCTTCGGTCCTGCTCGGCTGGAGGCCATCGGAGGACGGAAAACTTCGGGAGACACGGAACTGGCCTTTTCCACTGGGGATGCACAACTTTTGCACACTCCGAGGGCCACACCAGGCTTCGCGTGGCATGGAGGCAAGCCCAGGGCTCTTTGGGGGAGGGGATTCACAGGTTTTAAGGGGGCATGGGGGGCTTTAACAGCCTGAAAGGCTAAGATATCCTCCGTTTTACCTCTGACATCTCTCCAAACCCTCGAAAATGCAACCACGGTCATCCCCCTCTCCTGAGGCTCTGGGGTTGAGGGCCCCAGTAGGAATCCTGCCAGACCACAGCTGCTCTCTGGATTGGAAATTCATCTCTCTCTTTTTTTGTTTCTATAGCCAGGAAATCCTTTGACAGAACGTTGTCTCCTTTCTGATGCAACTTGCGTTTGGGGTGGATGCTACATGTGGCCCCTCCGTGGGCAAAAAGATATCTAGCAGGGACAACGATATGGGTATCCGGCACCCTGTTGTTTTCTCAGAGCCCAAATGGGGGAGGGAGGGAGGATGGGGGCAGCTTACCTGGGACTGCCAAAGCTCATGGGGCAGCCAAACAGATGCCTATCCTGGCCACGAGGGCCATCCTTGGACACGCCGAGGGACACGGAACACCAGCCTGGCACAGGCGTTCAGAATGGAGGATCGAAACCGCTGGAACCAGGCAGGGCCTGCGCTGCCCCCACTGAATTTCCCTCTCCCATCCCCACTCCTAATTGACTGCATGACCGACATCTGGACAGAGGGCATTTTGCAGAGCGAGCAGAGCAAATCTCTGCCCCTCAGAGCTTACAATCTACAATTCAAACTGGGAGAAATTAGAGACGACGAGGAGGGAGGCGCAGGAGGGTAGGCAGAGCGAGTGTCTGCAGAACCAAAGAATCTGGCATCCAACGCAACAGCGGAGAAGAACTGAAAGTGGAGCAGGATAAAAGCCATTTGGGGTCTTCTCCCCCTCCTCAACATGTGCCTTTAGCTCCCACCTCCCCAAGTGCCCAATTTCTACCCTTACCGTGCCACGGATCAGGAACCTATAAACCATGCGAATGATCAGGCAGGACCAGAAGACGTGGAGGAGCTGCAGGACCATCAGAAGGGTGTTGAAGAAGTAGTAGCCAAAAAAAGGCTGGAAGAGCTCCATGAAATAATAGTATGTGTTGTAGAGAATCCTTGGGGAGTGCGGGGTACAAAAAGATGGAGGAAAAAAGTTATGCTTTACTGCTGCTCAGTAATTTATAAGGCTGGGATAATCAGTCGGGTTAGGAATTCTCTCAGGAGGGTATCTATTAGGGCAGTGCTTTCCAAACTGCCGCCATTGGCGACACACCAACGGCAGCGGCGGTGGTGTGGGGGGGTGCGCGGCGGCGGCAGCATGCATGGCAGCGGCGGCCTCGCTAAAATGCGAAAGCGCTGATGGCGCGCCGCTGCCGCTGCCACCATCCACACCGCCACCCCCGCACACACCCCCGCACACACCCCCGCGTGCGCCTCTGCGCCGCCGCTTCGCGACACACTAAACTGCGTGTTGCGACACACTAAAGTGTCGCGACACACAGTGTGGAAAGCTCTGTATTAGGGCTTCAAAAATGATAATTGATGATCTGAACGGCTTCAGCCAAAATTGATGTTAATAACAAATACTCTGCCTGAGCCAATGGCTTCTAACTGGCTTCTAACATTTCTTAAGTTAGGGCTACCAGATCTGAACTGTGCACATCTGCACAGCCACTAAGTGGCAGGAAAGGTGCAGATTTTGGTCTGCTTGGTCGTACAGATGTTTGCAGCACTGACAACCCTAACTTAAGAAGTTCTATATCCCAACCATCTGCTGTAACAGAGGGCCCAGGTTGGTCATTACTATTAATAAATACAGTGGAAAGAGCTTTAGGCTGTAAGCTATATGCGGCAGGGACCTGTTCCTTTGGCTCACGCTGTACCCTGGGGGAAAAATCATGCAAGCACAGAGAGATGGTCCTCTATCGGTCGATCTGGAAAAGGAGGAGGACTTAGAACAAAGCATCATTTTGCTGCAGTTTAGAGATCCAGATGATAGTTGGCTATATCCATTATTTCATTCACACCAAACTAGTACAGGTCGTCCTCCTTTAGCAAACATAATTGGGACCGGCCACTCAGTCATTAAGCCAGGGCTTTCCAAACTTTTGCCGTTGGCGACAGACCAACGGCCAGCCCACAAAAACCCGGAAGCGCCGCCGCCAGTACGGTGCGCAAAAACCCGGAAGCGCCGGCGGCGGTGCTTCCGGGTTGTCACCGCAGCAGCAGCGGCTGCCCCTTCAACAGGGCAGGCTCCAGGGACCCCAAAAATGCCTTCGGTTCTGGCAGGGAGGCGAAAAGCCCACTTCTGGTGGTTTCATGGGCTACATGGAGGGTGAAGTTGCTACTTGCATATAGCAATGACAAGCTGGGGTGTCCCAAGGAGTGGGGGGTGTCAAAAAAGTCAAGATGGCACTGCAACCATGCCATCAAAGCCCCACCCTATTTGCATGTATTCCCAAAACGTACTTGTAAGGAAGAATCACCAGGCGAGTAAACAGGAATACTGCTGAGAAAATGACAAACAGTGTGTTGCAAGTCTTCTGCCACTTCAGGTAGTGAAACATCTTCGAGGCCTGGGGAAAAAGAGAAAAAAAGAAGCAGAAATTGTTCAGTAGCTGAGGTTCCTATTGGGAGAGCACGTGACTTTCAAGATTCGGTGGTCAATTTTCTCTATGTTTAAACTGCAGCGCCTATCTTCTCTCTCCCAGAAAGGATGCTGGGAATTGTAGTTTGGAGAATGTGTAAATGCTGAAGAGAAACATGGCCATAGCTGAGCTTACAAGAAAGCCTGATGGGAATATCTTAGTCTCCAGCAACTGAGGGTTAGCTCAAACCTTTTCCAGACAACCTGTGCTGAATGCAGAACAAATGCAGAACCATGGTTTCAAACTCGAAACTGGGCATCTAAAATTTGAAACAATTTCAGCCCCAAATGCTTTCCATGGTGCTACTATCCCTGAATTGCTTAGGTGTGTGTTTCTCTTCCTTCAAACACGCCTTTCAAATTGGGACTACGGCACCCATAATTTAGCCAGTCCCTACATATCTGGTGGGCTGCAGGAAAGAGAAGGCTGGTATAAATTCCTTTCTAGATTTATTTCCTCTTTCCAAAGAACATGAAAGAGTTTTTTTTCAAAAAGAGAGGAAGGGGAAGAATGTGTTCTTCCTTCCTGGGGTAGAGGAAGAGTGTTCCTGAGCATTAACTTACATCCAGGAGACAATTCGAAACATCGTGTAGGAAAATTGCAAGCGATCCGATCCGAATGTAATTCACGCAGTATGAGAAGCTGATGAGGAAGAAGGTGGCTGCGTCGTGGACAATTTCCGCATGAAAGTCCTGCAGCAAGAGGAGAGGATTTAACTGATGGATTTTGCAGCTACTCTGTGGGGGCCAGATACCCCCATAATGGGGAAGGGGTTCAGAGTGGAATCCTTTGCATCCACAGACACACCGAACTAGCATCCTTGTTTTTTTACTTTTTCTCTTTGTTTAATTGATTGTGTGGTTTTAAAATTAGCCACACAGAGTCGCATTGACAAGATGGGCAGCCACATAAATCGACTCAAAGACATAAATGTGAGCTGCGGACCAAAAGGAGGAACCATGATCCTTCTTGAATCTGAATGGGGCTTCCTGACCAGCCGGACCGTATCTCTTCCACCAGAGAACACTCACCTTCCGTTTGACGTCAAAAGGCAGCATGATGACCGAGGAGCAGCAGAAAGAGAACTGCATGATATAGTAGCCAAAACTGCTGGGCTCAAGAGGCTGCAACACCCAAGAGGACAGGAGGAAGGAAGAGAAATGGTGTCATGCTTCCAAAGTCCTAGAGCAGAGCTTTCCAAACTTTTCATGTTGGTGACACACTTTTTAGACATGCATCATTTCGCGACACACTCTTACAGCAGGGCACAAGGCAGGCGCTAGGACCTGCGCGGAATCCTGGCAGGTTTGTAGGCAGCAAGGCACAAGGCAGGCACTAGGACCTGCGCAGAATCACAGCACGTTTGGAGGCAGCAGGACACAAGGCAGGCACTAGGGCCTGCGCGGAATCCTGGCAGGGCAGGTTTGGAGGCAGCAAGGCACAAGGCAGGCACTAGGACCTGCGCGGAATCCTGGCAGGGCAGGTTTGGAGGCAGCAAGGTAGAAGGCAGGCACTAGGACCTGCGCGGAATCCTGGCAGGGCAGGTTTGGAGGCAGCAAGGTAGAAGGCAGGCACTAGGACCTGCGCGGAATCCTGGCAGGGCAGGTTTGGAGGCAGCAAGGTAGAAGGCAGGCACTAGGACCTGTGCAGAATCCTGGCAGGGCAGGTTTGGAGGCAGCAAGGTAGAAGGCAGGCACTAGGACCTGCGCGGAATCCTGGCAGGGCAGGTTTGGAGGCAGCAAGGCACAAGGCAGGCACTAGGACCTGCGCGGAATCCTGGCAGGGCAGGTTTGGAGGCAGCAAGGCACAAGGCAGGCACTAGGACCTGTGTGAAATCCTGGCAGGGCAGGTTTGGAGGCAGCAGGGCACAAGGCAGGCACTGGGACCTGCGCAGAATCCTAGCAGGGCTCGGAGGCAGCAGCAGCCGTGACACACCCAGACACTGCAGCCGACACACTAATGTGTCCCGACACACAGTTTGGAAAGCTCTGTCATAGAGTAGTGTTTCTCAAACTTGGCAACTTTAAGACATGTGGACTTCAACTCCCAGAATTCCCCAGCCAGCATTCCCCAGTCTTACAGAGCCCCTACAAGCATGGGGCTTCTCTTGACATTACATTTCTATCTCCTTTTTACCTTTCAGCCCACCTCCCCCCACTTTTTTTTTGTTGCAATGCTGAAGAGAGGAAAGTGGGCAACCGGGATGAGGATGGAGGTCCGGGGCATTGACGTGAGGGTGGGAAGAGGCCATAACAACATGACGGGCTGGATCTTCCACACTTGCATGTTGCCGATGCATAAAGAGGAGTTATGAATCGGTCAAGCTGTGAGGTCACAACAGACCTGAAGGGTTTCTCCTTTCTAGCTGCATGCAAAAGTCGAGCCCACCCTGGTCAAATCATAGGCTTGTGCTAGATGTTAGCAGGAATGCTGTGACTGCGCCGGATGTCAGGCAGTGGGACAGGCTACCACATGCAGGAAGGAGTGTTGCCTCATTGGAAGCCAAGGCTGGAGGGTTATCTGTCAGAGATGCTCTACTACTGTACCGTGTTTTTCAAACTTGACAACTTGAAGATGCTGGCTGGGGAATTCTGGGAACTAAAGTCCACACATCTCAAAGTTGCCAAGTTTGAAAAACTCTGCTCTGATGGATTGTGTGCTGAGCCTTGGCTGGACTAGATAAACTCTAAGGTCCCTTCCAACTCTATGATTCTACTCTGCCCCTTCCCACCTCTAAAATTACAATTGTTGTTTTGCCTGCTTTTAACAACCATGAGCTCTTCTAAGCAGTTCCCTGGACATTTGAAAATGAGGATAATTCACTCTTACAAAGATGGAGAAGGTGAAGATCATTCAGTGGCCTGTTAGAACCAGTGAATGGAGCAGAGATTAACGTGTAAACTCGTGGGCAGAAAAAAGAATATTGTTTAAAAACAAACCCTGTCAGCATGTTAGAGAGATTCGGGTTCTTATTCTGACACTTTTAGCACACCCAAGCATAAAGAAACACACGCTTAGACATTGCAGGTAAAAAAGGAAGTATAAAAGAGTTCTTACATTTATTTTGTCCAGGTACAGCCATTTCAGTAGAAAATTGGTTTCAGTTCTTCTTTCTGTTCCCTAAACTGAATACCCCTTGCCCTGTTTGCTGCAAGAGGCTGCGAGGAGAAAGGGGGAAAACCCTCTGGAGTTGAGGCCTAGCACATGGCCTCTCCATGGAGGAGCTAAGGCACGTGCATCCTACCCCATCAGTGGAAGAATCAGAAAGAGAGAAGAGGAAGTGGGAGGGGCAACAAGCAGCTTCCTCTAGCACAGAGTTTGCCTCCTAGAGCAATCACCCATATGCTAATGAGGCATACTTGATTTGCCGGATGCCAACACTCCTTCTCAAATCAAAGTCATGCATCATGCCTACACAAGATTTAACTCACTACGTAGGCCTTGGTAGACACCCTTCGCAAGTGGTTTTGTAAGGATGTCTGCAATCATGCTATCTGAGGGACAATACTCCAAATGTAGTAGTGCTGTCCCCTGTGCCTCTCTAATTATGTGGTAGCTAACATCCATATGTTTGGTCCACCCTCCCACCTTCTGTGACAGAGAGAGTCTTATACAACTTTGGTTGTCCTCAAATACTCTTATTGGACCAGGAACACTGACCCCCAGATCCTCAAGTAAACACTTGAGCCATTGCACCTCTGCGCATGTCTCAGCTGCTGAGACATACTCCGCTTCAGTAGTTGAGTGTGCCAAAACAGCCTGCTTGTGACTAGACCAGCTCACAGCCCCTCCCCCAAAGAAAAGCACATTCCCACTAGTGCATTTGCAATCAGTTACATCCTCTGCCCGATCGGCATCGGTGTACCCCACTAGTTCAGGAGACTCAGTTCCCGGCAGCTTAAGCTTCAGGTCTGCAATCCCCTTTAGGTATCTTGCCACCCGCTTAACGCCTGTCCAGTCTCTTTGGGTGGATGTGCTGGTCTTTCTGCGGAGGATCCCCACTGCAGTTGAAATATCTGGCCTCATTGTGGTTGACAGATATAACAGCTTTCCAATGGCCTCTCTGTATCCATTGTTCTGAGGCAACAGTTCACTAGCATCCTTGACTTTGTGAAAATCTGTTTCCATTGGAGTTGGAACTGTGTTTGCATTTTCCAGTCCCAGGCTCTTCAATAATTCTAAAATCTTTTGCCTCTGACTGAGGAGAAAACTTCCATCCTCTTCTCTGTCAATTTGTATTCCCAAGTAGTAGCTTGCCTTTCCAAGACATTTCACCTCTACTTTATATGGCCCTCCCCTCATAGTTTTAATATTTAGCATGAATAGTTTCTATCTATGTGGTTTTAACATTCGTAATATATAATAGACTTCTCCTTATAGTTTTAGCCTTTCTTCCAATCCCTAACACTCTAACATTAGATAGATAGCCTGTCTGTTTAGAAGAAGGGGCCCCACTGTAGAGCCATAAAGAAGATAAGAGGAATGTTGTTTTTTCGCTCACAGGAATGGAATGTGTGAATGTTTCCCTTTGAAATGTAACCTGTTAATTAAGACAGAACCAGATGCTCCAAGGTCTCTAAGATCAAAGCTAGTTGATTCGGTCTGGTCAGTACTGTCTCTTATCAAAAGTTACCAATTATTTTCTTTCTGTGCATACATCTGGAAAATGCCAGGATGTTAGGAGGGGAGGTAATAATAAAATTCATTTGCCTGAAAACTACGTGATTGGTCCCTATGCTAAAAATGTAAATTTCTTTGTTCTCTGTAACTATATAATCTGTTGTTAAACTCCATAGGTGTGTGTGTGTCACACCCAGCTTTTTTGGCCAAATAATAAAAGCTGTTCACCTTTGAAACCTCCATCTGAAGTCTCTGATTTGGGAAGCATGGGATCTCAGATTTCAATAGGAAGCCTGACCATACAACTTCCATGTTCAAATTGGACACAATTTCATCAATGTCCCTCTGATCCTCATAACAGAGAATCAAATCATTGACAAATGTCAGAATGAACACGTCTCTGCCATTCTTGTGTCATGTGTAAAGGCAGGGATCAGCTTTGCCCTGAGTAAAACCTTGCTTTATTAGTTTCACATTCCAGGTTTAGTTTCACATTCCAGGCCCTTGCTGCTTGTTTAAGCCCACAGATCCCCTTCTGAGGCCTGCACAGTAAATGCCAGTTCTTTGGATCAGTTAAGCCTTCAGTTTGTTGTATGTACAACTCTTCCTGAATTTCACCATGCAAGAATGCTGTTTTAATGTCCATATGTTCCACTTGCATGTTTCTGCTTGCAGCTAGACTTAAAAGAAGTTGAATTGTTGTGTGGGTCACAACTGGTGCAAAAGTCTGGTCATAATCTTCCCCATACTTTTGTGAATAGCCCTTGGCTACCAGTCTAGCTTTGTATCTTTGAACCTCTCCCTTCTCATTCTGTTTGGCCTTAAAGACCCATTTGCAACCAATAGCCTTTTTGCCAACAGGTAACTTTGTGAGTGTCCATGTGTTGTGTTGCAGAGCCTCAAACAATTCTTGAGCTGCTTTCATCCACTTACTTGCTTCAGCTGGTGGAGGCTGTTGCACTTCCTTCCATGATGCAGGCTCTTTCGGCAATGCCACTCCTGTGAGGTAGGACAGTCGCTTGGCTGGAACTCCCTTGTTGGGTCACGATGAGCACCTCAGGTCCGGAACAGGACTCAGGTCTGGATGATACTGCATCTCTGCCCCTTCTGTCCCTCCTGGTTCCTCATCGTCCGACCCAGAAGTCGTCTCCGGTTCAATGTCCTCTCTCTGAGCTTGCCTGCTCACTGCACCTGGAAATACTGGGTGAGGTACTTTGAACAAGTCATCATCACCTCCCCCTTCTGTAGAGCTATTGGTTAGAGGTTTTCGATTTGGCTCTGTTTCATGAAAATGTCCCACTCTGCAAGTTTGGATTGAGCCAGTATTTATTTATTTATTTATTTATTGATTGATTGATTGATTGATTGATTGATTGATTGATTTATATCACCGCCCATCTCCCCCCACAAGGGGACTTCAGTCTTGGGACCTGAAACTCTTTCTCTCAGTGGGCACCCCAATAAGATTCCTTCCTTTGTTTGGGAATCTAATTTGGTTCCTTTCTCTGTTGAAACGTGGGTGTGAGTAGCTGTAATTGCTAGATGTCTGCTGCCCGCAACAGATGCTTGGATTGGCCCACACAGCTCGGTGTGAATTGGCTCCAGGGGCTGCTTAGAGCACCTGGTGCTTTGTTTTAGAATTGCAGGCCTTGTGGAATTTCCCTGTGTGTAGGTTCTGTACCTTACAACAGCCTTACCACAGTCCTTGGCTTCCAAATTGCTTTCCAATCCATTTTTCTTTGTTGGAAGAATTACATTTGAATTTCTTTGTCCCAGTTGTCTGTGCCAGTGGATGGTGCTGTCATCCTCCTTTTCTCTGACTGGCCATGCATGCCATGTCTGGCCTCTCACAATTGAGAAAAATTAAACCTTGATCTAGGTATCCTGTTAGAAAGACACCTTTTTGATCCATTATTTCACAATTGTTACCTTTAAATTGAATGATATGGCCTTTCTTCATCAGTGCAGATGTACTTATCAAATTCAAGCTCACAGCTGGAACATATAAAACATTAGTTGCAATCAAATCCTTCTGGGTGGTGCCATTTCCGCACCCTTAGGAGAGCACGGCCCTCTCCTTCCACAGGGATTGCTTTTCCATCTGCTAAGCTGATTTCTTCCTTTGAACTCGGGTTCAGTTCGATGAAGAAAGAAGGATCATTAATCATATGCACATTGCAGCCACTGTTTAAGTTGAAAGATGAGCAGTTTTTACTTATGGCTGAAAATGCAAGAAGACTCGCATCTGGAGCCCTCTCTATGTTGGTTTTTTGATCTGCCTTCCTGGCCCAACAATTTTTCTTTAAGTGACAAATCTGAAAGAGAGAAGAGGAAGTGGGAGGGGCCTTGTACCTTGCTGCCTGCTGTGATTCCACACAAGTCCTAGTGCCTGCCTTTTGCCCTGCTGTAAGAGTGTGTCGCGAAATGATGCCCTGCTGTAAGAATGTGTTGTGAAATGATGCATGTCTAAAAAGTGTGTCACCAACATGAAAAGTTTGGAAAGCTCTGGTCTAAACAGTTTTTCCCCACTGTGTTCTGCAGAACTCTATAGTTCCGTGAACACTTGATGGGGTTCTGTGAGGGACTAAGGGCAGAAAACTGTTCATTTCAGCACAATCTTCTATCATTAGAAATTTGAGCAAGGCATTTGGGAATGGTTTTAAATGGCCTTCTTGGTCCCTAAACCTAAATATCACTGAAAATATGGGCGGAGACCTTAAACATGCAGTGCAGGCAAGGAGATTGAAGAAACTTTCTCAGCTAGGAGAGTTCTGAAAGGAAGAGTAGGAAAATTCCCAACCAGGAATAGAAAGCCTCTTCGGTGACTACAAAAAAACATTTGAAAGCTCTTATTTCTGATAATGGTGGTATTACAAAGTTCTGGTGGGAAGAGCATCCAAAATTCTCCATCTACCACATTCACCATTTTCTTACTTTGAATCTCTACACAACTGCACAGAAATAGTAAGCAGGCATCCAAATTTGCAGAAAGGTGTGGTGTTCAACTTTGTACCATGTAGAACCTGGGTCAGCTGTTGTTCACTTAGGGGTTCACTGACATATAGAAACTTTTGCATACAACTCTAGGTTCAGGATGGCTGGTATACACTAATTTTCATCACTCCCCCTCCTGACCACACCATTCTATGGTTTTCCCCAGGACAACATGTTGGTGGTTTGCTTGCACTTGGTCTCATTTGGTATTCCTTATAACTCTTTAATCACTTAAATGTGTTGCTGTTTAGCTGTAATAAATGGAAATAATTGAATTTTTAAGTTTTGGATAAATGTGATGTTTGCAAAGGCAGGATGTATTGCAGTTTCATACCATTTTTGCAAAGGGGGGGTGCTAATTGATTAACACTTTTCCATTGAAAGGTTCATTTAAATGTCTCCCTGACTCCTTACCTGCTGTGGGTACCCAACCCAACATTCCCGGTGATCCCAGAACCAGGGTCTCTGCAAGAAGACACAATTCATTAGGAATCACATCATGCCAGCCTACCAACACGTCTCTGGAGCTGCCTTTTAGGGGGACAATGGAAGGGAAAGGAGACCACTGCATGAAAAAGCAACTGCGGTCACTAAGATGTTTCAGAGCAGTTGAAAAATGGACACTTTCTTTCCTACACCCCCAACTTTTTCTAATCAAAAAGGGAAGCACTCAATGTTGGCGGCTGGGAGGCAAAGGCAGAGTCACCAGCTGCATTACACGAGGCAAACTGTCTTTTTTGACGAAGACCAACAAAGGTGGGGAAAGAGTTGGAACTCACATCGTAAAGGATGACCAACCCCGTGCAGAAGGAAATACTGTAGTAGGTGGCTTTCCAGCTGGAAAACAATCAGAAAAAAACATCAGGGCACACTGGACAACAGGCCGTGAGATCCAGGGATTCTAGAGCTGGAAGGGAATGCAAAGGTCATCTGGTCCAGCTGACGGGCGCAAGACATCCACTGCTCCAAAAGCCCTCACTTCCACCTTCTGAAGCAGTCAAGACGTTTCCCAAAGTTTAGCTTTTCTTGTACTTGAACCCCTTGGTCCAGATTCTGATCAAATATACCTTTTTGCTTCCCTGGATGTGATTGTTACGTAAATACTGAAAATAAATATTTTGTCAAGTCGAGCTCAACTCCTGGTGATGTCATGGAGGCATCTATGTATTTTTATTTTTTGACTAGCAGTGCTCTTTCTGAGATCCTTTCCCATTTCCAGTCTAGCCTGTAGCCCTGGGATTTCCTCCCACTGAAGTATTAACCAAGTTTGACCCTGCTTAGATTCCAAATGAAAACCCAACGCCACATCCTAACAGGGCGAGGCACCCAGTTTGGTTGGGGATCACATACGGAGCGTTGAGGGCACGGTGGGTGCATTCCTCAACAGCTGCAAGAGGAGACATGCCTGTCCATCCACAAAATGCATGCCCTGCTTGGCATGGCCAGTCACAAAACAACCCACCAGGCGTGCTCTCTAACAACCCAATGGGGCCCCCGCTGGTTGCGGGACCAAAAGGCATCGCTGCACATATCGTAAGATGCTGGAGGGTGACGCTTCCCTTTGCATCACACAACCCTCCTTCTTAAATCATTCGCAATCTACTTGGAAAGTCAGATGGGACAGAGATCCCGTTGGGCACTAAGGGATGCACCGGTGCCCACAGGCGGTACGTTGACTACGCTGCCTCGACAGCTTCCGCTCACCTGGCTTCACCGAACTTCTTGGTCAAGCTGGGCCGGTCCTGATTCAGGCGGGATCGAAGCCACCTCTCTACCTGCCTCGGTTGGAGGTCACATTGCTTGGCTAAGCTGCCGACTTCCTCCTGCAAGGCCGGACGCAGAGCCAGGTTAGAGAAGCTGCACGTCCAACCCCGAGACCACCTTGCTGGGGAAAGCAACAGAACCCACTTTAGAAATGGCTGCCCTTCTGGGGCAGATTTGGGGAGCAGCGTAAGGGAAAACCAGAGCAGTTTGCTTTACAGAATCTCCTGCTCCTTCTTCCCCATTATTGGGAAGAAAAAATTATTGCCTGCCGAAAATCATCTCTTTTGCTGCTGAATTTTGGCAGAATCACCATCTCAGGGGCCTGGGGAGACACAAGCAGGGGGCTGTGGCCATGTGCAACTGGCAACCAGGTGCAGGCAGGTCTGACGGCTTCCATCACCCCCGCTGGAAAATGGGGATGCTGCGCAGATGGCAGATCTGGAAACTGGCCAAAGTTAAAGAAGCTTCCATTGGTCCCAGCATCAGTAGATATCACAGTGGAGCAGGGGCCACAATTGGTCACAAACCCCTGCCAGGGTACAGAGGAAAAAACTAAATCTCTACCACTTCCCCATCTGGATCACTCAGCTGCATCATCTAGTTCATTGTTTTTCAAACTTGGCCAATTTAAGAGGGGTGGACTTCAACTCAAAGAATTCCCCAGTCAGCAAGCAAAGCAAAAGCAAAACACAGATCTACTTGCTCAGGATGAAACCCCCTGACTGGCTGAATTGTCTTTACATTTTTCCTAAATTTCTCTGTGCTATCTATACACATACTGGGGTATATGGAGAGGGAGAGAGAGAAAGGGAGGGGGGATTTTTAAAGCATCTGTGATGACCTCGATCCTTGAGCTATTAAATGAGGACTCCTTACACAAGTCACTTAGGAATATGACAGAATCTTTATTAAAACCAGTGATCCATCATACGTTAAAGATTCGAGTAAAGAGGCTCCCACAACTGGCAGTTTAAAATCCTCAGCTTCCCCCTCCACTGGGGAACTTGTGGGTCGCCCCCCCCCCATTGTCCTTTGATTCTCTGTTTTTCCTGAGTCCAAATCCACTGACAGTACAATAGCGCCCTTTGATCTGTCCTGGGTGTTGAGGTGCTCGGCGCAGTCCTTTGATTAGCATAGTCTGCGGGATTGCGAATACACAAACACTTTGCTGCCAGCACTTTGCACGTCTGGCTGTTTCTCCTTTGGGGTGTCTCGCACGGCTCTGCAGGTTCCTGTGATCTGGCGGAATGTTTCTTCCTGGCGTCATGGCAGGATGGCATCCTGCCATACCACTCCCCCGAAAATAATCCTCCCCCCTCATTCAGAATGCAAAGAGAAACATACAATACATATCACCCAATTCTTTCTCCCCCTTACCTCGGCCCTCTACTTCGGTTTTGCTGGGAATCTGTGTGTGTGTGTGTGTGTGTGTGTGTGTATGTGTGTGTGTGTGTGTGTGTGTGTGTGTGTATGTATGTATATATATATGTATTATTTTTACATTGCTTATTATTGATATTTGTTGTTTTAATTTATTTTAAATTTGTTGTGAACCGCCCAGGGTCCCTCCTTGTGGGGGAGATGGGCGGGATATAAATGTAATAAATAAATAAATAAATCTGTCATGAAATCTCTTCACTAAACTAGGTGCCTTTACATGACGGTTGTCCACCCACTCGCTCTGGGATCTGGGAAAATGTTTCCACTGGACTAAATACTGCAAACCCCCCCCCCCTTGTGCTGCCTGGAATCCAGTATCTCCTGTACTTCAAAATGTTGTTCTCTGTCAATCATTACTGGGACTGGTGCTTGTTGCTCTGGGTGCCAGTTCTCTGAGCCTTTAACTGACTTTAGTAGACTGCAATGAAAAACGGGATGGATTTTTCTCAGGGTTTTTGGTAACTGTAACTGCACTGTCATGTCATTGATCACTTTGGTGATAGGAAAGGGTCCCATGTACTTCGGACTCAACTTTTTTGAGGGTTTCAAAGACTTTAGAAACTTTGTAGATAAGTACACTTTTCCCCCCACTTTCAGTGGCCACTCTGGTGCCCTTTTGCAATCAGCATATTTTTTGTAATTTTCCTTAGCATCTTTCAATGCATTCTCTATTCCTGGCCACCCCTCAGCTATGTGTTTTATCCACTCGTCTAACACAACACTTTCAGACCTATCTGTGGGTAATTCTGGAAACGCTACGAATTCTTGTCCATTCACCACTTGGAAAGGGGAAAATCCTGTGCTCTGGTGTACTGAGTTGTTGTAAGCTACTTCAGCAAAAGGGAGTAGATCCACCCAATCGTCCTGCTGGTAGCTGACGTAACATCTGAGGTATTGTATTGTCGAAGGCTTTCACGGCCGGAGTTCAATGGCTGTTGTGGGTCTTCTGGGCTGTGTGGCCGTGTTCTGGAAGTTGTGGTTCCTAACGTTTCACCAGCATCTGTGGCCAGCATCTTCAGAGGGCAGGAGCACAGATAGAAGCAAAATCTCTGTGAGATTTTGCTTCTATCTGTGCTCCTGCCCTCTGAAGATGCTGGCCACAGATGCTGGCAAAACGTTAGGAACCACAACTTCCAGAACACGGCCACACAGCCCGGAAGACTCACAACAGCCATCTGAGGTATTGTTCTAATATTTGGTTAGTACGTTCACACCTCCCGTCCATCTCCAGATGGTGGGAGGAGCTTAGCCCTTGGCCCACGCCAATCATCTTTAGAAATGCCCTCCAAAATTTAGAGGTGAACTGTATGTCTCGATTGCTAATAATTCATTCAGGGGTCCCGTGTAACCTGTAAATGTGCTGTACAAACATCTTGGCTAGTTGCCCTGCACTGGGTATGCTGGTGCACGGGATGAAGTGAGCTTGCTTTGAAAATAGATTGGTTACTACCCAAATCACTGTTTTCTTATGGCTCTGGTAAATCTACTATAAAGGCCATGGCTATCAGCTTCCAAGGCTGTGTGGGGCTTGCTACATTCTGTAGCAGCCCTCTGGGTTTACCCCCTATTCTTTTTGCCATGGCGCAGGTTGGGCAACTGGCCACATACTGCTCTACGTCTCTACATAGGGTCAGCCACCAGAATTGTTGTCTTAATAGGTGTAAAGTTTTCAGGAATCTGAAATGCCCCGCTGACTTCGCATCATGGCATCTTTCAAGTATTTTCTTTCTCAGGGGCTCCGGGATATACAGTCTATCCCCACTCCACCAAAATTCTTGTCTCTCTGACAGTTTGTCTTTGTTAGCTTGCAGCCATACGTCAGCCCTTAACGCTGAGCGCAGTTCATTTTGCATGTCCCTTTCTACACTTAGGGAGGGCTCATGTTTCTGGCTCCTAGTGACCACTGCCATCCCTGGCTCCCAGGTAGGGATGATCGCGTCTACTACCTCTTCCCTCTGGTTGTTGTGTTGTGGCAATCAGGACAAAGTGTCGGCAAAAAAATTCCTCCCCCCAGGCAAGTACTTTAGAGTGAAATTGAATCTGCTAAAGAACTGTGCCCACCTAACCTGCTTGGGGTTTAACTTTCTTGGGGCATGCAGTGCTTCTAAATTTTTATTATCTGTCCAGACATTGAAAGGATGAATTGCCTCTTCTAGTAAATGTCTCCAATTTATCAGAGCCCAACATACTGCAAATGCTTCCTTCTCCCTCATGTGCCAACAGCGTTCCGTGTCAGTGAATTTACGGAAAAGATAGGTGCAAGGTCTCGGTTCCCCCCTTCTATTTATTAATCATATTTATACCCCGCCTATCCCCTCCCTATCGGAGGACTCTAGGCGGCTTACAGCATTACAATTTTATATATTTATACATTCATATATATTATATTAATTACCGCGCGCTCAGGAAGGGGGTAGGGGAACCGACTCTTCTTCCGTAGGTATTGGACTACATGTCCCAGCATACCTCACTTCCGAGTCGGCTGCTGATGTCCTGGATGTTCGCTGATCAGGTTCCGTCGTCCTCTGTCACCATTCACGGGATTCCCGGGATCTTCCATTGCTCCGAGGGCGACCCCCGAATTACAGGACGCCAGCAAATTCTCCCACTTTAACGTGGTACCCATTTATCTACTTGCATAAGCTTTCGAACTGCTGGGTTGGCAGAAGCTGGGGCAAGTGACGAGAGCTCACCTCGTCACGCGGGGATTAGAACTGCTGACCATCAGATCTTCTACAGGCAGTCTTACAGTTCAGCAGTTTAACCCGCTGAGCTACCGCGCCTTTGTCTTGTTATAGTAGAATTCCCCCTACCGCCATATTTGATGCATCGACCTGTACAACCAAGGGCTTCATGGGGTCGGGGTGTTTTAATATCGGCTCCAAGGTGAACAGTGATTTTAGTCACTCAAAAGCCGTTTGGCATTCTGCCATCCACGGTATGGCTGCCCCGGGTCTCATTGCTACTTTCAGGTCTCCCATCCCCTTAGTTTTCAACAAATCGGTGAGAGGCAGAGCCACCTGTGCAAAGTTGGGGATAAACTGCCGAAATTTGCAAACCCCAAAAACCTCTGCAACTGCCTTCTAGTTTGGGGTGGTTCCCAAGCCACTATGTCCCGTACCTTCCCCGGATCCATTTCAATCCCCTTGCTTGATACTCGGTACCCCAGGTAATCTAATTGCTCTCTATGAAATTCACCCTTTGACAATTTAGCGTACAACTGATTTTGCAGCAACTGTTTTAGCACCTCTCTTACCAAAGACACGTGTTCTTCCATTGTTTTGGTGTAAATTAAGATATTATCCAGATAAACCAACACCCCCTGGTACAGAAAATCATGTAGCGCTTCATTTATCAAGTGCATGAAGACCCCTTAAGCCAAATGGCATCACCAAATACACAAAGGATCCCAATTGGCAATTGCACGCTGTTTTCCACTCATCCCCCTCCCGAATCTGCACTCAGAAATACACTTCTCTTAAAACCAGTTTAGTAAAAATCTTTCCTTTTGATAGATGGGCTAACATGTCCTTCATCAGTGGTAGAGGGTTCTTATTGGACGTGCAGATGGCATTTAACCCCCAATAATCGGTACATAATCTTAGTGACCCATCCTTCTTGGTCCTGAATAGGACGGGTGCGGCCATCAATGAATTGCCGGGGCAGAAAAACCCTCGTTCTAAATGTTTAACAATGAACTCCTGCAGCGCCTCTAGTTCCTTGGGGGTCATGGAGTACAGCTTCACTTTGGGCAATTTAGCTCCTGGCTCTAATTCTATAGCACAGTCTGATTTCCTATGAGGGGGAAGCTGGTTAGATTCCTCTTCTCCGAACACCTCTCTTAAATCTCTGTAGTGCACGGGGACAAGGTCATTCTCTTCTCCCGTTGCTTCCCCCCACACCTCAGATGCTGCACCTATTAGCTCAGGCTCCATCTTCCCCTCCCTAGTGGTTAGATCCTCATAAGTTCCATCCTTAAAAGTTAATTTCCCAGATGCCCAATTCACTTGGGGGTTTTGGGCTCATAGCCAAGCTAGTCCCAATAAAGCTGCCTCAACAAATGAGGAGTCTTGACAAACCCAAAATGCCCAGTGGTTTTGGCATCATGGCTCCTTTCCAAAATTTTATTTCTTAATAGCTCTGGAATGTACTTTTCCCCTTTCCACCACAATGCTTGGTTTTCAATCAAGGAACTGCGATTTTCTTTCAACCATGTGTCTCTTTGCAACTCCACCTGTAGTTCATTTCTTAGTCCCTCCTCCACCTTACTTGGAGTGATTGTCTTTTGGCTTTGAGTGACTGCCACTAATCCCCACTGCACATTTGGAATTATCGAATCCACCACCTCCTCTCTCTGACTATTATGCTGAGGCATTCTAGACAATGCATCAGCCAAGACGTTTTTTCCTCCAGGTAGGTACTTTAAAGTGAAGTTAAATCAGCTGAAAAACTGAGCCCATCTAACCTGTTTGGGATTCAATTTTCTCGGAGCTTTTAACGCTTCATCAGTCCAAACCTCAAAAAGTTGAGACGCCCCTTCTAAAAGGTGTCTCCAAGTCACTAATGCCCATTTTACTGCAAACGCCTCCTTTTCCCTTACATGCCAGTGGCATTCAGTGTCTGTGAATTTGCAGGAGAGATAGGCACAGGGTTGCAGAGTTCCTTTCTCATCCTTTTGTAATAATACATCTCCTATAGCCGTTTCAGATGCATCTGCTTGCACAACCAGGGCTTTTGTGGGGTCAGGGTGTTTTAAAACAGGTTCTGAGGTAAACAGTACTTTTAGGCATTCAAACACCTCTTGGCATTCTGCTGTCCAATTCAGCACCACCTCTGGTTTTTTCGTTAATTTCAGATCCCCTCTTCCTTTAGTTTTTAACAAATCAGTGAGGGGAAGCGCCACTTGAGCAAAGTTTGGGATGAACTAGCAATAGAAATTTGCAAACCCCAAAAAGCTTTGTAATTGCCTCCTGGTTCTGGGTGCCTCCCACATTACTACATCTCTGACTTTCATGGGGTCCATCTCAATCTCCTTGCTCAATACCCGGTACTCCAGATAGTCTAATTTCTCTTTATGGAATTCATATTTGGATATCTTAGAGTACAGTTGATGCTTCAACAGTCACTTCAGTACTTCCCGCACCAAAATTACATGCTCTTCCATTGTTTCAGAGTAGATTAAAATATCAAGATTCAAAAGAACACCTCGATATAAAACTTCATGTAGCACTTCATTAATTAAATGCATGAAGGCTCCAGGTGTCCCCTTTAATTCGAAAGGCACTTCCCACTCCCTTGTATTGTCTCTAGTTGCACCCCCACTTGCATGGTTGGGCAATCTCCACTCACCATTGGATCTGAGTGCCCATTGTTAAACACCTGCCCTTGGGCGCAATTTAGGACAGGCTCCAGCCATTTCCCGTTTGCAAGAATTCTTCTCTGCCGGATTCTCCCTCTTCCATTTGGGGTTCACTGCTTTTCTCTCCACTCGCGGTTGCGGCTGTTCCCTTGCGAGTCACCACCTGGGTCTTAGTGCCCCCTTCGTTAGTCTTGCTCTTTGTCTGGGTTGCCACTTGTGGGCAACTGGCCACTTGATGCCCTTCCTTGCCGCATTTAAAGCAGAGGCCCTTTTTCGTTCATCTTTCCTTCTCTTCTTCCCACGACGGTTGGCTCCCTCTCTTTTCCATCATGCTGGTGGTTGGTGTGGGCCTCTTGTGGGTTGCTTTAGATAGTTGCTGTTTTTTTACTCTGATGCACATGTTCTCCATTTCACCAGCTAGGCATATCCAGCCTTTGAGAGTTCTTGGGTCTCTTCTCACTAGGGACCATTCTAGAATTTCTGGTTGTAGACCCCCGTGGAAATATTCAACTTTTAGGGATTCCGGCCAGTCTGTCAGTTTTCCTGCTAGTCTTTTAAATTCCATAGCATACTCTGACCTATTCCCTTGCTTGATGTTTTTTAAAGTAGTCTTGGCTCTCATCTTCGATAGGGGGTCTTCAAACTGTTCTCTCATCACACTCATAAAGTCCTCAAAATCGTCCAGGTCCAGAGACTCCAAGTCATGTAGCTCAACAAGCCACTCGCTCGCTTTGCCTTCCAGATGTGCCGAAATGTAGCGCACCTTAGAATCTTCAGTAGGGAACAACTCTTCAAACTCCTCCATGAACCCTCTCACATGCGTCAGGAAGCAGGCTAGGTGCTTGGGATCTTCATTAAACTTGACTTTCAAATCCAATGAGCAGCAGGGTTGATTTCCTTTAGGATTGACTGATTTGACCTCCTTGCAGTCCAGGGGACTCTCAAGAGTCTTCTCCAGCACCACAGTTCGAAAGTATCAATTCTTTGGCGCTCAGCCTTCCTTATGGTCCAACTCTCACAGCCATACATTACTACTGGAAAAACCATAGCTTTAACTATACGGACCTTTGTCGGCAAGGTGATGTCTCTGCTTTTTAATATGCTGTCTAGGTTTGCCATAGCTTTCCTCCCAAGGAGCAAGCGTCTTTTAATTTCATGGCTGCAGTCACCGTGTGCGGTGATCTTGGAGCCCAAGAAAATAAAATCTGTCACTGCTTCCATTTCTTCCCCTTCTATTTGCCAGGAAGTGATGGGACCAGATGCCATGATCTGAGTTTTTTTAATGTTGAGTTTCAAACCAGCTTTTGCACTCTCCTCTTTCACCCTCATCAAGAGGCTCTTTAGTTCCTCTTCACTTTCTGCCATTAGGGTGGTATCGTCTGCATGTCTGAGGTTGTTGATATTTCTCCCGGAAATCTTAACTCCGGCTTGTGATTCATCCAGCCCGGCATTTCTCATGATGTACTCTGCATATAAGTTATGGTGATAATATACAGCCTTGTTGTACTCCTTTCCCAATTTTGAACCAGTCGGTTGGTCCATGTCCAGTTCTAACTGTTGCTTCTTGACCTGCATACAGGTTTCTCAGGAGACAGGTAAGGTGGTCTGGTACTCCCATCTCTTTAAGAATTTGCCACAGTTTGTTGTGATCCACACAATCAAAGGCTTTAGCATAGTCAATGAAGCAGAAGTAGATGTTTTTCTGGAACTCTCTTGCTTTTTCCATGATCCAGCGAATGTTGGCAATCTGATCTCTAGTTCCTCTGCCTCTTCGAAACCCAGCTTGCACTTCTGGTAGTTCTCGGTTCACATACTGCTGAAGCCTAGCTTGTAGGATTTTGGGCATAACCTTGCTAGCATGTGAAATGAGCGCAATTGTACGGTAGTTTGAACATTCTTTGGCATTGCCCTTCTTTGGAATTGGAACGTAAACTGACCTTTTCCAATCCTGTGGCCACTGTTGAGTTTTCCAAATTTGTTGGCATATTGAGTGCAGCACTTTAACAGCATCATCTTTTAGGATTTTAAATAGCTCAGCTGGGATACTGTCTTCTCCGCTAGCTTTGTTGTTAGTAATGCTTCCTAAGGCCCACTTGACTTCACTCTCTAGGATATCAGGCTCAAGGTCAGTGACCACACCATCGTATTTATCAGGGATATTAAGATCTTTCTTGTATAGTTCTTCTGTGCATTCTTACCACCTCTTCTTAATCTCTTCTGCTTCTGTTAGGTCCCTGCCTTTTTTGTCCTTTATCATGCCCATCTTTACACAAAACGTTGCCTTGATATCTCCGATTTTCTTGAAAAGATCTCTAGTCTTCCCCATTCTATTGTTTTCCTCGATTTCCTCAGCTATTTGTAAAGCCTCATCAGTCAGCCACTTTGCTTTCTTGCATTTCTTTTTCTTTGGGATGGTTTTAGTTGCTGCCTCCTGTACAATGTTACGAACCTCCATCCATAGTTCTTCAGGCACTCTGTCTACCAGATCTAATCCTTTAAATCTATTCCTCACCTCCACTGTATATTCATAAGGGATATGATTTAGGTCATACCTGAGTGGTCTAGTGGTTTTCTCTACGTTCTTCAAATTAAGCCTAAATTTTGCAATAAGAAGCTCATGATCTGAGCCACAGTCAGCTCCAGGTCTTGTTTTTGCTGATTGTATAGAGCTTCTCCATCTTTGGCTGCAAAGTATATAATCAATCTGATTTCGGTATTGACCATCTGGTGATGTCCATGTGTAGAGTCGTCTCTTGTGTTGTTGGAAAAGAGTGTTTGCTATGACCAGCGTGTTCTCTTGACAAAACTCTATTAGCCTTTGCCCTGCTTCATTTTGTACTCCGAGGCTGAACTTGCCTGTTATTCTGGTTATTTTTTGACTTCCTACTTTAGCATTCCAGTCCCCTATGATGAAAAGGACATCTTTTTTTGGTGTTAGTTCTAGAAGGTGTTGTAGGTCTTCATAGAACCAGTCAACTTCAGCTTCTTCGGCATCAGTGGTTGGGGCATAAACTTGGATTACTGTGATGTTGAATGGTTTGCCTTGGATTCGAACTGAAAGCGAACTGTCGTTTTTGAGATTGTACCCCAGTACTGCCTTTCCCACTCTTTTATTGACTATGAGAGCTACTCCATTTCTTCTAAGGGATTCTTGCCCACAGTAGTATATATAATGGTCTCCTGAATTAAATTTGCCCATTCCTGTCCATTTTAGTTCGCTAATTCCCAAGATGTCGATGTTCAATCTTGTCATCTCATGTTTGACCACATCCAGCTTACCTTGATTCATAGATCTTACATTCCAGGTTCCTATGCAATATTGTTCTTTACAGCATCGGACTTTCCTTCCACTTCCAGACACATCCACAACTGAGCGTCCTTTCGGCTTTGGCCCAGCCGCTTCACTCTTTCTGGAGCTACTCGGAATTGTCCTCCGCTCTTCCCCAGTAGCATTTTGGACACCTTCCGACCTGAGGGGCTCATCTTCCGGCGTCATATCTTTTAGCCTTTTGATACTGTCCATGGGTTTTCTTGGCAAGGATACTGGAGTGGTTTGCCATTCCCTCCTCCAGTGGACGTTTTGTCAGAACTCTCCGTCATGACCTGTCCTTCTTGACCTGACTTCATTGAGTTATGCAAGCCCCTTTGCCACGACAAGGCAGTGATCCATGAAGGGATCTCTCTCAGCATAAGAGACCTTAATGTCTTGTGCTCTTAGTGCTCCACAATACCCTTCTTGACCATTGGACTGTTGATCACCTTTTTATACTATAGAAAGACATTTTAAAAAGCAACCAAGAATACATCTCTTGCATCCATCCTGTCATATCGGGAGTGTTGTTTTCTTTCCACCTTCATAAAATCATTTCCTTAGCAATCCCCAGGCTCCCTGGAGCCAAACATCTTCCTAAAATATTAAATTCCATATTTTGGGAGGATAGTTCGGTATCACCTTTACATCTTTAACAACTATGGTTTTCCCCAGAGTTGAGTTAACAGACAACTTGAGACCCAAACGGAACATGACCAAATCATAGGAGTCAAGAGCCCTCCAATTGCTCCACACCGCTTTTTAAAATCAGCCAGCATCTACTTTAATAAGGCCACTGAAAATCAGGAGTATTTTATCAAAGGCCAGAGTTTTAGCCACCTTTAGCCACACCTTCCAACAGGTGTGGAAGAAACTCACCTTTTGGGGACTTTTCCTCCGCTTTGTGTAAAAAGCTTCCAGGATGGGGTTTGGAGAAGGTTTCCGCCTCAGCTTTTCTCGCAGACCCAGTTTTTTGCTCAAGGGCGCACTGATGTTCCTGGGAAAGGGAATGGCTTGGGTCAGACAAGCGCTGGCTAAACTTAACCAGTCCTTGGCTTTCTCATTTCATGCTCCGTTCAAGAACAGACACATGAAACCAAGGCAAAGAAAACAAGGCCGCTGAGTATAACCTGCTTTAAAAAAAAGAAGCTGAAATGTAACAAAGAAGTAATACAATGGCTATAATAGAATAAAATAATTTTAAATAATAGTGATTAAAATCACACTTAAGAGAAAAAAGAAAAAATGGATAAGGAACATATTTCTTGAATGCATTTTTTAACATCAGGAATGATATTAACCCTAGCAAGACTGAATGGCTTTGGGTTCTAGGCCCCCCTCATTCTGACAATTCGCCGTCTCCTGTTCTGGATGGGGCTGCGCTACCCCAAACAAAACCAATGTGCAATTTGGGGGTCCTCGTAGACTTGTGGCTCCTGTTCAAAGAACAGGTAGCAGCCAAGACCAGGAGGGCCTTGACCGAGTGTCATTGTGCCCCAGTTGTGCCCTTTCCGGGACCAGGAGGCTGATAGGATCAATAAGGAACGTCAGAAATGATGATGATGATGATGATGATGATGATGATGATGATGATGTCTAGTCGAAGGCTTTCACGGCCGGAATCTGATGGTTGTTGTGGGTTTTCCAGGCTGTGTGGCCGTGTTCTGGCAGTTTTGGTTCCTAACGTTTTGCCAGTAGCTATGGCTGGCATCTTCAGAGGACAGCACCACACCCCCTAATCACCACAAAGAACCCTCTCCCAATCTCTTGTAAATGACCCACAGAAGACAGACACCCTCTCAGCAGCTATAAACACCAGCAGGAACACACACCCTCCACTTGGGCACAGAGAGAATCTTCTAGCTGTGCTCCTGTCCTCTGAAGATGCCAGCCACAGCTACTGGCGAAACGTTAGGAACCAAAACTGCCAGAACACGGCCACACAGCCCGGAAAACCCACAACAACCAATAATGATGTCATTTTCAATTTCCCTTGCTTCTTGTTTTTGTGAACCTGATATTCAAATTCAGTTTGTCAAAAACGATTGCTGAAAGCAAGGTATAAAAAGGGGCATTCCACTGTCCAGAGACACCGGGCCTTTTGGTGGGGAGGGAAGGAAGGAAAGCTCCCTCCAAACGGTTGGGGTCCCCTTCTTCCGCTCTGGCTTGGTGTCGGCCGGCCAAGAGCTTGCCTTTCGAAGAAGAACCGGAGGGCGAGCAGCAGGAGAGCGATGGGGAGGCCGAGCAGGAGGTGTTGGGGTTGGGGATAGTGGACGTCCTCCGTCTCCTGCATGTCCGCCCAGGCGATCCCTGGAGGTAGCCAGTATTCCTCTCTCCAAAGCCACTGTGTGAGTTGCGCCATCTCCCTGGGGAGGAGAGAAGAAAGGCGGGGGTGAGATGGGGCGCTGCAAGAGTCTTTCCGGAAGGAGGGTCCTCTCTCAGCCCTTCCAGCCAAGGCTCAGGGGAGCAGCACTACTCCATCTTCCTCACCTCCCGCCAGCCCTTGGAGGAAGGCCAGGTCAGGGAACAGACAGCACAAGGACTACTGGAACTCTTCTGTGATCAAGTATCATAACATAATCTTGAAAGCCTGCCAGAGTTTCCCTCGGCCCCCTCTTATACCAAAGAGAATCAAGGCGGGATCATCTCGAGTTTCTTTCTCACCCGCTCTTCCTTCCCGGGGCTAAATTGAGAGTTCCTCAAAGGCCTTGCACTCCTTCTTCAAGATTATTTCCAGACTGCTGGGCTTGATGAATCCAAGGCTGGAGTTAAAATCGCTGGAAGAAACATTAACAATCTCAGATATGCAGATGATACCACTTTGATGGCTGAAAGCGAGGAGGAGCTGAGGAGCCTTATGACGAAGGTGAAAGAAGAAAGTGCAAAAACTGGGTTGCAGTTAAACCTCAAAAAAACCAAGATTATGGCAACCAGCTTGATTGATAACTGGCAAATAGAGGGAGAAAACGTGAAGGCAGTGACAGACTTTGTATTTCTAGGAGCAAAGAATGCTGGGACCAGAACTCCATGCATCGAGAAGGTGTCTGGATGGGGAAGCCTAGACTGGGTTACAGGGAGAAGACAGCAATGTTCATAATCCCCTTTTCCCCAGTTAAATTCTTTCTGCAGGACTGGACAGTTGCATACCAAAAATCCTTTCTATGGAATCTCCCCCCCCCCAAAAAAAAAAAAAAAAGCAACGCCGCTTTACAGGAAGCAAAACATTGGGTGATAAAGAGATGCTAGAGATCTTTTGGTGCCACCACTGATGGACGGGAAGCCAAAATACCAGAACTGAAATCAAAAGAGGGTGCGTGGTGGGAGATCATTTCATTCGTCCTCCCCAGACTCCCCCTCCCCACAGAAACCAGGTTGTTGTCTTTTTCCACGGGGTGAAGGGAGCCAATACATGAATACAATAAGGGACACGGAGTATGCTAGAAGGGTTTACTATCAGTAGAAAGGGCAGGCCCGGGGTCTCTTCAGAAGCGGGAAATGTAGAGGCACCCATTCAGCCCATAACAGGGGTCACCCCATGCTGTTCTCAGGTCCTACATTCCTGCAGCAAACGTTGTGTCGTAATTTCCATTGCTTTGGCAAGCCCTGCGCACCATTTCCAGAGGGCGCATAACCTGTAACCTTGCAAGCCAATAAAAGATTCTCTGTTGCATCTACCTCCTATCGCTTTGGTTCCTAAGTTCAGTGGGCATTTTTCCCACAACGTGACACGGGAGAATGCAAAGAAATAAAAATAAGTCCCAATCAATAAAATAAATAAAGGAAAAAGGGAAGAGCAGAGCTGCCAGCTCTTAGGGGAAGATGGCTCCTGAACAGGCCCACACCACTTCAGCCCCATTGAGCTTCTGATCCTTTCGGCAATATTGTCACACAAAACGTTGAGAGCTGCTAACCGAAGGGCCCCAAGACTCCGATGCTCTGAAAGGCAGCTTTGCATCAACAATTATTAAGAGTGGATTTCTGCACATAATGAGCAATGACCGACAAAGGTCAGCAACAGCACAATTTAACATGGCTGTTATAGGCCACCGAAGCGTGGGGGGAAGATAACAAAGAGGAGACAAGCTGGAAGGGGCATGAAGCAAGAACAGGTGAGAATGCACCAAGCCTGCCATTATTGTTCCGACAATATACTTGATTGCATAAACTTAACTTACGGAACTCCCTTCCACAAATGGCAATGCAGGCAGCCCATGGCTGGCATGGAAGCAGCAAATTCATGGGGCTCAAACACAACGTTTTGAGGAGGGGTATTGTTGACTTAGCTCTTGCCCACCCAACCCTGCCCTGTTGGATTTCTGGCTGGCAAGGAATGATATCCATTCCCAGCCAGCCCCAGTCCCTTTGTGTGCCTGAGAAATAAGCCCAACGATGACGATGACGTTTGTACAATATGCCACACAAGAAAACTTTCCCTGATTAAGAGTAACCAGATTAACTGTTACACAAATGCTTTAAGCAGATCTGCTTTAGCAGGTTGCCTGTCCACAGCCACTGTGCCCCCACCAGCCACAAGGGAGGCACTCTGTTAATGCTCAGAGGCAAACTCATTAGCAGTTAGTGTTAGACTAGGACCCTCATCCCCTCTCTGCTTGCAGGGGTTTTGAAGGATAAAATACGGGGGGGGGGGGGGGCGGAGTTCTGAACCCCAGGAGACCAAGAGGCAGCAGTGAATACTAACTGGCTAAACCTCCCGCTCTTTCTGCGATGAGGATCTGGCATCCGGTGCTTTCCCGGAGCACCGGAGGATGCAACGAAATCAATGCAATACACACATCAATGCAATATACACCAGAACATCCACAACAAAGGACGCCGAGCGCTCGCTCCAGCGCTGCCCCAGTCCCTTCCCCATCATCCCCAGCCAGCCCTCCAGGAAGGTGGCGATGGGAGTTGGAGTTCCACACGGCTGGAAGGTGCCGAGCGGGGGGGGGGGGGAACCTCTTCTTCCCCCCCTTCCCCCCATTCCTCCGGCTGGCACTGCCGCTGCGCCGGCTACCTAAGGATCCTCCCGGGCCCTTCGCCCCCACCCCCACCCTCTTGGCCCCAGGAGGCGCCCCCAACTTCCCCAGGAGGAAAAGGGAGCCGGCGCGAAAGCGGAGAGCTGAATTCGGGCCCGGGTGCCTGACTGATGCCCTCCGGGGTCCCCAAGGGGTGCCCGCCCGCCGCCCGCCTTCACCTCTGTCCCAACAACAGACCTGCCGCCGCCGCCGCCGCCGCCGCCGCCGCCTCTCCTCGGGCTGCAATTTTGCCAGCTCAGGTCGGGGAGGGAGACGGCGGCCGAGGGCGGGTGAAGTTCAACTGGGGCGGGCGAAGGCGAGGCGGGGCCGAGCCCGGCCTGCCTCTGAGCATGGGCAGAGCGCCGAGGGGCCTCGCAGGGCTGGGAGCGCGTTCTGCAGCTTAACGACTTTGCAAAACAGGGCTGGGCACCCGCCGCCTCTGAGAGCGTGCAGAGGCCGAAATGAAAGAGTAAGAATCGAGACGTGTTGGAGGGAGCTTTATGCCCGGTGTCCGAAGGAGACAGTGCTCCTGAGCGTGTGCAGAGGCCTCCTCACCCCCCCCCCCCCCCAATCCAGCAGTAGCTCTGAGGTTTTGCTACGAGATGCGGGGCAGGAAAGGGTCTCCCCCCCTTTCCGCTGCAAGGCAGGTGGGAGGGGCCCTGAGGCCATCCCCCCCTTTGGCAGAAAATGTGTGTGTGTGCACACATGCACACACACACACACAACAGAACTTTCTGCCTTTCCAGGGGCCCCAAATCTGTGGTCAATGCCCGCTGGATAATTGAGATAGCTAAAGAATGCCAAACAAGTCAGTACAGTTTGTGCTTCATCGATAGTAGAAAGGCCTTTGATTGTGTTGATCCTGCCAAATTGTGGCATGTGCAATGGGAACCCCAGAACATCTCCTTGTCCTCATGAGAAGCTTATCTGCAGTTCAAGAAGCCACCGAACAGACTGGTTCCAGGCTGGCTAGGAGGGCAACAAGGTCGCAGACTCTCCCCTTGTTCATTCAACCCAGAGGTGGATTAAGGGAAGCTCGATCAGAAGAGGTGAGCGTGGTTTGAAACCGGAGGAAGAAACATCAGCAACAGGCACAATGCTGATGATGCTATTCTGATAGCCGAAAATGCAAAGGAGCTGCAAGCCCTAGTTCTAAAAGTCAAAGAGCACAGTGAAAAAATGGGTCTGACAACAGGTGCAGCAACCAGCCTTAGGATTGGCAATGAAGCTATTGAAGTGGTGGAGAGCTTCTGCCTTTGGGGATCAACCATCAACCGTCAAGGAACCAGCAGCCAAGAAACACACTGCAGACTCGCACTGGGTAGGGAAGCCTTGAAGGCCTTGGAAACGATATTTATTTATTTATTTATATTTCAAATTTTGCCACCGCCCATCTCCCCCAGAAAAGGGGATATTCAGATGCCGGGATGTCTCTATACCCACAAAGATCAGAATTGTGCAAGCCATGGGATTCCCTGTGTCCTTCTATGTGTTGGTAAAAGGTAACGGCAAAGGTTCCCCCCGCACATTTGTGCAGTCGTGTCCGACTCTAGGGGCCAGTGCTCATCTCCGTTTGTTAGCCGAAGAGCCAGCGTTGTCCGAAGACGCTTCCACGGTCATGTGGCCGCATGACGCACGTGGAACACTGTTACCTACCCACCGAAGTGGTACCTATTAATCTACTTGCATTTGCATGCTTTCTTGTTGGAGGTCCTAGCAAATCAGCATGCCTCATTAGCATGTGGATGACTTCATTCTAGGATGCAATTCTCTATGCTTCTGGAGGAAGCTGTTTGTTGTCCCTCCCACATTCCTCTTTCTCTACCTCCTTCCTCCATCTGGGAAGGTAGCATGCTGCTGCTGCTGCTTCCATCTAGGAGCCATGCCTGGGCCTAGTGTCAGGAGGTTCCCCTTTCCGCATGCAGCCTTTAGCAGCAATGAGGGCTAAGGGTCAATTCAGTTTAGGGAAAGAAAGAACAAGTATCATTTTTCCTGAATGGATTTAACTGGACCAAATAAACGAGTAAGATTTTCTTATGTGCTTATTTTTGAACCTACTTTGTCTAAGTGCAATTCTTTATGCTTGGGTAGGCTAAGTGTGTAAGATCAATAACCTATATTTCTCTAACGTGCTCATCAATGCTATTTTAGATAATACTCTTTTCTGTGCATGTCTTTATGCTGTATTAAGCTCTGCTCCATTCAGTGGTTCTAGCTGTCCACTAATGGTTTCATAGGATTATGGGCCCAGACTTTTACAGAAGGAGAATTTATTTTTAATAGAGAAAAAGATAAACATCAGAAATTCCTTCTTTGGTTTGTTTTGGTTTTGCAGGAGCATTGTTGTTTTGGAGAGAATACTCAGTGTAAATGCTAATGGTAAACTAATGGTTTCACTATGGAAGCAAAAGTTGGGCTTTGAAGAAGCAGGATAAGAAGAGTATTGACGCTTTTGAACTTTGATGTTGGAGAAGACCCTGAGAATCCTGTGGACAGCCAAGAAAACAAACCAATGGATCATCAACCAAATCAGCCCAGAGTTCTCACTCAAGGCACCAATGGTCAGGCTCAAATGATCCTTCTTCGGACCTATGATGGGCAGACCCAGCTCTCTGGAGGGGGCTCGGATGCTGGGAAAGGTGGAAGGAAAGAGAAGAGGAGGACGACCAGCAGTCGGGGGGAGGGACTCAGTTAAGGGGCAATGGGGGCACCGTTGAGAGACCTGAAGGACCCAGTTAGGGGGAGATGGCCATGGAGGAAATCTCTATGGCAGGGCTTTCCAAACTTTTCATGTTGGTGACACGCCTTTTAGCCATGCATAATTTCGTGACACGCTAATGAGGAGTCCCCGCCCCCCGGCCCACGTGATTGGCTGCCGGCTCCAAACCCCGCCCCCAGCCCATGTGATTGGCTACCGGCTCCAAACCCCGCCCCCGGCCCACGTGATTGGCTGCCGGCTCCAAACCCCGCCCCATGTGATTGGCTGCCGGCCCCAAACCCCGCCCCCGGCCCAAGTGATTGGCTGCTGGCTCCAAATCCCACCCCACGTGATTGGCTGCCGGCTCCAAATCCCGCCCCCTAGCCCCCCAGTCTTGTATTGTATGTATTGTATTGTATGTAATTGTAGATCAGAGCTTTCCAAACTCTGTGTCGTGACACATTTCTGTGTCTCGGCAAGGGCCCAGGTGTGTCGCAGGGGAACCCGGAAGAGGAGGCCATGCACCACGTGGAGCCCCGCCCATCCCTTGCCGCGCCGGCAGGTCCCTGCTCTGAAGCCAGCTCTTCAGCTCTCGCCGCAGAAGCCAGGTAAGTTAGCAGCCCGGTAGGGCTGTAACTGGGGGGGAGGGTGCAGGGACGCGACTAGGCTGCCACACTGGGGGGGTGGAGGTGCAGGGACCGCGAAGTGCAGCGGCCAGAGACATATCTTTTCCTTCCCGGGAAGTGCCAGCGGCCTGGCAGCCGAGAAAGGGACAGGGAGGTGGCTCCGCTGCCCGCCTCGCATGGCCCCTGCACCGTCTGCGTCTGCGGCTCCCCTTTCCCCTTGGCGGCGGCCCCAGCTAGGCAGAGGCGGGACTGGGCGGGCGGACAGGCGGTGCTCTCCGCCTCCGTGGCCTGGCCTGGCTCGCCGCTTCCTCCCATCACCTACAAGCGGAAGATGGCGGTGGTCTGACGCGCGGCTCGCAAGAACAGAGCGGGGGCCGAGCCGAGGGAGCCTGCCGGCGGCTTCGGCCCAACGAGAGGGCTCCCGGCGCTCCAGGGAGACCCAGCGCGGGCGGCGGGGACGGGGCAGAAGCAGGAGAGGAGCCGCCGGCGGGAGCACGGCACGAGGAGTGCCTCGCCGGCGCCTGCCCGGCTTCCACCGCACTTCGTCGGAGAAGGTAAGACGCCGCGCTGGTGGGCGGGCGGCTGAGAGGCAGGCGGGTGGGCAGGCAGGGGGCTCATCTAACCATCCTTCCAGGAGCTGCTGGGGCCGGATGGAGCCGTGTGGGACCGGCATCGCTCCTTCCAGCGGGCGCTCCAAACCCAGCTGTTCAGCCATCGATCAAGGATCGATCAGGCCCGGGGGCAGGGCTGGCTGAGGGGCTCGGGGGGAAGAGGGAGCATGGGTCCCTGTTGCCTGAGACATCCTCATGCATCCTCCCCCCCTCCCCCCACAATATGGCAGCAATAACAACCACAGCGACCACCACCTGCCGCGAAGGCTGTGGCAGAAATGGATCCAAGTGCGGAAAGCTCTTCTGGAGAGTGGAAAGTGCAGGATCCCCGCTCTTTCTTGGGGCTTTCCTTCTCTTTCGGGCCCTGCCTGTTATTGCTGCCATATTGTGGGGGGAGGGGGGAGGATGCGTGAGGATGTCTCAGGCAACAGGGACCCGTCTTCCCCCCCAGCCCCTCGGCCAGGCCAGCCCTGCCCCCGGGCCTGATCGATCCTTGATCTATGCCTGAACAGCTGGGCTTGGAGTGCCCGCTGGGAGGAGCGATGCCGAGTCCCCCACCGCTCCATCCGGCCCCAGCAGCTCCGGGAAGGATGGTCAGATGAGCCCGCTGCAGGCGACCCCCTGCCTGCCTGCCCGCCCGCCCGCCCGCCTCAGCTGCCCGCCCGCGGCGTCTTGTCTTCTTCGATGAAGCGCGCTGGAAGCCGGGCAGGCGCCGGTGAGGCGCTCCTCTTGCCGCGCTCCCGCCGGCGGCTCCTCTCCTTCCACCCCGTCCCTGCACCGGGAGCCCTCTAGTTGCGCCGGAGCCGCCGGCAAGCTCCCTCGGCTCGGCCCCACCTCAGCTCTCGCGGGCCGCAGGCCGCGCATCAGACCGCCGCCATCTTCTTCTCGTAGGCGATGGGTGGAAGCGGCAAGAATGCCGCCTGTCCGCTCGCCCAGTCCTGCCTCTGCCTGGATGGGGCCGCCGCCAAGGGGGAGGGGGAACCGCAGACGTGGGTGGCGCGGGGGCCATGCGAGGCGGGCAGCGGAGCCGCCTCCCCGTCCCTTTCTTGGCTGCCAGGCCGCTGGCACTTAAAGATATGTCTCCAGCCGCTGCGCTTCGCGGTGCCTGCACCCCCCACCCCCACCCGCGGCAGCCTACTTGCGTCCCTGCACCCTCCCCCCCAGTTACAGCCGTGCCGGGCTGCTAACTTACCTGGCTTCTGCGGCGAGAGCTGAAGAGCTGGCTTCAGAGCAGGGACCTGTCGGCGCGGCAAGGGATGGGCGGGGCTGCACGTGGTGCATGGCCTCCTCTTCCGGGTTCCCCCGCGACACACCTGGGCCCTTGCAGCGACACAGAAATGTGTCGCGACACACAGTTTGGAAAGCTCTGCTCTATGGGGTTGCTAAGAGTCGAAAACGACTTGATGGCAGAAAATCAGTCAATCAAATCTCTCGCCTGACTGTGGTGGGGTCTCATTTTCATGTTGGGGTTTAAGGGAGGGAGTCCCCCTTGGAAAGTGTCAGAAAGACCCTGGGCACACACAGAGCGCTTTTCCCCAACCTCGCTGATAACCAAGAGCTGCTGGTCTGTGGTTCATCTAAAGACTCCAGCCCTGGAAGTCATTCCCCATTCCCGGGGGGGGGGGGGGGGGGGGATTATTTCCACAAGGCTCCCGAGCGTATGCAGAGTGCCTTCCCTCCTGAAAACAGAACTTGCCACTTGGGCCAGCCAATGACTCACCCCAAAACCTGCTCCCCTGTCAGCTTTGCAACGTGCCAAAGATAAAGTGTTGAAAAGTGCCCCTGAGTATTTTCAGGCTTCCTGTGGGGAATGGCAGACTGAGCGGTATTGCTTTTTTAAGCAGCACCAAGGGCGCAGCATTTTCTGGGCACAGGCTGGGTCCCTGCAGCCTGAAGAATTCTCCCGGTAAGGAGAATCCAGGAAATCGTCCCTTTTGTTCTCCAGGCAGCATTTTCTCGCAGGGGGGTCGCGGAAATGCTGGGAGGCGCTGGGAGGCGTGGATGTTATCAAGTTCGGGGCTGCACCGAAGCCGTAAAACGGACACTAAATCTTGCCACCCCATTTCTAAAACACCAAGGGGTTTTTTGTTGTTTATTTGTTACTGAAGAGAGGCCTTTTGCAACAAAGAAATACGAAGCTCTTGGTGATTTTCATTATTAGTGGAATTTACTAATTTGGAAAGTTGGCCTTTTTAATATTTAAATTCTAATATTGGGATTTAAAGATTTTTGCTGTTTTGTTGCCATTTTCTTAATGTTTTGGGGATTATAAAAGATTTATCTACTTTGTTGAATCTGCAGAGTTGAATTTTGAGCTATCTGCCTCTGCTTTCTTGTGAGAATGGCTTTTGTTTACATCTTTTTTCTCCTGATAATACACTGTGGAGAGATATGGAAGAAATGAAAGTGATCTTTAAAGAACTCTATCTTGATGTCACCAAACCCTGGATTGTCTCTTAGAACTTGTGGAGTCTAAAGCCTACCAACAACTTGAAAAAGAAGACAAAAGTGAAAACTACTTTGAGAGTAGTGCTCCTTCTTTAAAGAAGAAAATGAGGATTAACGTTTCTAAGTCAAAAAGTGAAGGGAGAAAAATTGGACTGTGGAGAGTTAACTTTGATTCTGAAGAAAGAAGAGTTTTGGGCACAAAGGGAGAGATACAATTGGCTGTGTTCCTGGAAAATCGAGATCAAGAATCAAAGTTGGCTGCTGAATTTGAGACAGCTTTGTGTGTAATACTGAGATATGTAAATGCCTTAGTCTATTTTGATGTCGGATAATTGTTTAAATGTGTTTATCACGATGGTCTCTTAAAGGTTTAGACTGATGTTTTTGTTTTGGGGATAATGATTTTACCTTGGGTAAAAGGACATTAGGGGGCATGGTGGCTCAGCGGGTAAGACGCCAGGCTTGTCGATCAGAAGATCGCAAGTTCAGAGGTTCGAATCCCCAGCTCTACGTGCGGAGTGAGCTCCCGCACTAGCTCCAGCTCTTGCCAACCTAGCAATTCGAAAGCATGCAAATGCAAGTAGATTAATAGGTACCACTTTGGTGGGTAGGTAACAGCGTTTCGCACACGTCATGCAGCCACATGACCATGGAAGCGTCTTCGGACAACGCTGGCTCTTCGGCTAACAAACGGAGATGAGCACCGGCCCCTAGAATTGGACACGACTGCACAAATGTGCGGGCGGAACCTTTGCCTTTTAAAAGGACCTTAACCAAATGTAGATAATTTATTTTTTGTTATTTTAGTAGGCAGAGAGGAGTAAAATTTTAGTAAAGTAGGATAATATTTTAGTATTTGCTTATTCGGTGAATAATTCTGTTGGAAAAGGTTTTTTTATTTTTTTAAGAGGGAGAGAGAGTTTGTTTTAGAGGAGAATGTCATATAGAGATGGAAATGCTTTATAGAAATAATGTTTATCTTAGTTTAAATTAGAGTAAGAGATTGATAATGAGTTATATATATCTATGTTGTAGAAAGTCGGAAGCCACCATGTAATAGTCTTCTCTGTATTTTCGCACTTTTTTAGTTTTTTTTTCTTGTAGTATTCATTGTTTCACTCTTTTTAGTTTTTATGTATTTTATGTATATGTTCTCCAGCAAAGGAGATTGTTACCTTGTCGTGGTGCTGGAGCTTGAGCACCTCAATGATGCCATGAGCAAAACCATGAAGGGACACCCAAGACGGGAAGGTCGTGGCAGAGAGGTCAGACTAAATACGATCCCTGGGGAAGGTAACGGCAACCCACCCCAGTATTCTTGCCGTTAAAACTAAATGGATCAGTACAACCAGAGATATGTCGGTATACCATCGGAAGATGGGACTCCCATGTCGGAAGATGGTCAAAATGCTACTGGGGAGGAACAGAGGATAAGTTCAACTAGCCCCAGACGTGATGACGCAGCTAGCTCAAAGCTGAAAGGACGGCTAGCGGCCGACGGTGCTGGTGGTGAATAACAAATCCAATGTTCTAAAGATCAACACACCATAGGAACCTGGAATGTAAGATCTATGAGCCAGGGCAAATTGGATGTGGTTATTGGTGAGATGGCGAGATTAAATATAGACATTTTGGGTGTCAGTGAACTGAAATGGACTGGAATGGGCTACTTCACATCAGATGACCACCAGATCTACTACTGAGGCCAGTGCTTCAACCGTGGGTGCTTCCATGATGTTTTAAATTTATTTTTCTGGCGAAAGAGTGTGTTAGTAATGACAAGGTTATGCTCTCGTGATGTACTTCTCACCAGAGCCATGATGAGCGCCGATGACTGCTGGACAGACCATCGATTAATTCGATCCACGATGGCCATAAAGATTGTCCCTCATCGTAGGCTCCAAGGAAGAAAACCAAGGCGTAAAATGAATACACTAGCCCTTCAAGATCCTATTAAACGAGCTTGCTTTCAATCAACTCTCAAGGAACATCTGCCTATGGAACTTCCTGAAAATGTTGAGGAACACTGGATTAAATTGAAGACTTCTATTATTTCAGCCTGTGAACAAACTATCGGATACCAGACTAAGAGACATCAGGACTGATTTGATGAGAACGATAGTGAGATTGAACATATTATTGACAAGAAAGGAAAGCCTTCCAGATATGGCAAAAAGATATTAACTGTGCTGTTAAGAAAAAAATCTACGCCAGTGCAAAGGCAGAAGTCCAAAGAAGAACTAGAGAACTTAAGAACATATGGTGGATAAAAAAAGCCCAAGAAACCCAACATTTTGCAGATGCTCATGATGCACAGGGATTTTTTAATGCCATAAAGGCCATCTATGGACCAACAAACCATGGTACAAATCCCTTACACTCAGTAGATGGTGCTAAACTTCTAAAGGACAAAGAGTCTATTGCACTGCGCTGGAAAGAGCATTACTACAATCTCCTTAATCGTCACTCTACTGTGGCTGATGAAGTCTTCTTGCAAATCCTGCAAAAACAAATAAGAAATGAGCTTGCAGTACCCCCGAGTTTGGAGGAAGTCAGTTTTGTATTTTTATAAAATTTGTGATCAGAGTTATGGAAAAACCAAGAGATAAGTTTGTAGTAAAAATGTCGCTTTATTTAAAACAAAGAAAAACGAAACTAAGCTTTTCTTCAGCGGAAGAGAAGGCATGGCTATTTACATTTAGATAGCACAGCAGTTAGCAGAGGACAAAAGGCATTCACATTTTTAAACCTTTACCTGACCAGCATCTCAGTGGACAGGATCCAGCATGTGACCAAAACACCTAGGCAACAGATTCCCAGCATGGGCAAAGCTCTAACAGCTAATTCTGATTGGTCAGAACTCAGAGACTATATACAACACTCCCCTTTTTTTATGACTAGAAAGAATATGGAAACAAACCCAGCTTGGAAATCAACTCACTGTGCCTACTGGCAACTAGAGGCTTGGTTAAGATATCAGCCAACATTAATTTAGTATCACAGTATTTGAAAACAACCTTTTTCTTGGCTAGAAAATCTTTAACAAGATGAAAACGCACATCAATGTGCTTTGTGCGATTTCTGGAACTTTCAGATAAAACCAAGTGGATACAGGCTTGATTGTCTTCATGAATTGTGACAGGCTGGCTTAAAATGACTCCAATGTCTTGCAACAATTGAGTAAACCAGAAGAGATAAGGAATTATTTTTAAACAAGCAATGCACGGAAGTGGAAGAAGACAATAGAATAGGAAGGACAAGAGACCTCTTCCAGGAAACTAGAAACATTGGTGGTAAATTCCAGGCAAAAATGGGTATGATCAAAAACAAAGATGGCAAGGACCTAACAGAAGCAGAAGAGATCAAGAAAAGGTGGCAAGAATATACAGAAGATCTGTACAGGAAGGATAATAATATTGGGGATAGCTTTGACGGTGTGGTCAGTGAGTTAGAGCCAGACATCCTGAAGAGTGAGGTTGAACGACCTTAAGAAGCATTGCTAATAACAAGGCAGCAGGAGATGACGGCATCCAAGCTCAACTGTTTAAAATCTTGCAAGATGATGCTGTCAAGGTGATGCATGCCATATGCCAACAAATTTGGAAAACACAAGAATGGCCATCAGATTGGAAAAAATCAATTTATATCCCCATACCAAAAAAGGGAAACACTAAAGAATGTTCAAACTATCGAACAGTGGCACTTATTTCACATGCCAGTAAGGTAATGTTCAAGATCCTGCAAAGTAGACTCCAGCAATTCACGGAGCGAGAATTGCTAGATGTACAAGCTGGGTTTAGAAAAGGCAGAAGAACTAGAGACCAAATTGCCAATATCCATTGGATAATGGAGAAAGCCAGGGAGTTTCAGAAAAACATCTATTTCTGTTTTATTGACTATTCTAAAGCCTTTGACTGTGTGGATCATAACAAATCGTGGCAAGTTCTTAGTGGTATGGGAGTACCAAGTCATCTTGTCTGCCTCCTGAGGAATCTGTACAACGACCAAGTAGCAACGGTAAGAAGAGACCATAGAACAACGGACTGGTTTAAGATTGGGAAAGGAGTACGGCAGGGTTGTATACTCTCACCCTACCTATTCAACCTGTACGCAGAACACATCATGCGACGTGCTGGGTTTGATGAATCGAAGGCTGAAGTTAAAATTGCTGGAAGAAACATTAACAATCTCAGATATGCAGATGATACCACTTTGATGGCTGAAAGCGAGGAGGAGCTGAGCCGCCTTATGACGAAGGTGAAAGAAGAAAGTGCAAAAGCTGGGTTGCAGTTAAACCTCAAAAAAACCAAGATTATGGCAACCAGCTTGATTGATGACTGGCAAATCGAGGGAGAAAACATGGAGGCAGTGACAGACTTTGTATTTCTAGGAGCAAAGAATGCTGGGACTGGAACTCCATGCATCG